>OX123195.2:35308562-36788155 GCA_944739405.2 Euclidia mi
GTCTTCCTTCGGGTTCGAAGTTTATCACGTTATTGGAAAACCCTGTGTACTAACTACTATACAAACGTCAAGCAAACCGTTGCTTGAAGCTTGTCATCATCAACAAAGCATGTTGAGAACTAAAACTAATCTTTGTGTATAGCACAAAATGACAAGACGGGTCCACAACGGTATCGAATGTCCCACACGAGACGCAGTAGTGGCTTTGTCCCATTAACGACTAGTTCTATTCATGTAAATTTCGTTGGCATTTGATAGTTGCTTATTGAAGAAAAGTATAAACTAGGAAAAGAAAATTACCATGAGCAGACTGGTAAACAATTCAAGAAATCTAGTAGTAAAACCTTGTTAAGAAAGGCAAGTAAAATTTTGTATTTAAAACGAGTTTCAGCGACATACAAAAGCGAAAATACCAGAGATGAGAATCTGCTACAATTTCGTGTCATCGCTTTGTTGTATAATACGATTCTGTGTACATTGAAGTTTATCGGTTGCAATAACTTTGTCACTGTTAACGGAGTATTTAATTTTATTTTAGCTGCAAGTAAAGCTAATTACGGATATTGTTTCAGACTACGTAGCTGTATTTCTGCATTGGGCTATTGGAAGATGTCTGATCTTAAATAAGAAGCATCTGAAATTAAATGAATCTATGACACAATTCACATTTTGGTAAAAATTACGGCATCGGCGTATTAGCCGCAAGAAGCCGAAATTTGGCTTGTATGTTCCTTGGGGACCGTATGCGTGCACTAAGATGGGTTTGCCCGATATTTCTACGGCAAAGGGCAGAAATAGTTAAATAAAAAAAAAAGTGTACTCCTATAAACGCGCCCACAAGTTGTATTGTTCTTGCCTTTCTTAAATTTAATGTGTTATTTATTGAATGATAAAATAGTGGTATAAATTTGCTAAAATATGGTAAAGATATCGTTAGTTTATACCTCAGAACAGAAAAAACATTAGAAATGGTATGCACCCAAATTACTATAGGAACCGCTGTCGCCAAACTCACACAAGTAAACCGATAATCATAAATTGCACTACAAAGAAACAATTCGTTTGATTCGTAGTTTAAGTTTATTCAAAACTAGCCTACTTCACAGATTTGGAAATAAACCCTGCTAACCTACAAATAAGATTTATTTTGCTTTAGCGGTAGAACGTATTTACGATCTATAGTCATACTCATGTCATACTAGATTCGATTTACGAGTCAATTCCGCTACTCAACCATAGATGGCGGTTTTCTCAGTTGTAGCAATTATAATCTTAGTTGCATAAGGCATATGGTTGACATTTGCGTGATCGGTCGGTTTCTGCTTCTACTCGGTTAGGGCCGTACCACGTAGCACATTCGATTACTTTATCGATATCGATAGGTGATGCGATATTTTGTTCAATATAATATGCAAAAAATAAGACTTGTCGGGAGTATATTTTTTATTTGGCACATAAACAGTTGTACATTTTAAACAATCATAAAGACACAAAGACCGACAGACAAGTAGTTATAAAATTAAATAAAAGTGCAATAAATATTAAAAAATATATTTGTTAAGGAATTGGCGTCTGGAAAGTCTTATTTTTAATTTTAATAAATGGTGTATGCGAACAGTTACAACTTTTCAACTATTGCCTTCATCAAATCGGTTACGTGATTGGCCGCAGGAAATTCGCCAATTTGATGGGAGGCAATATCGTTAAATAAAAGAGTTCCTATTAACTTTCGCATTATTTGTGTTATCGCCACTTCTTTACGAAAAACGATTATGTCAACGTTTTTTTTAAATGTTTCCGCTGTTTGGCATATTTTTACGACATCTGGCGAAGGATACAACAAACCACCTTGATCTTTTGCAATAATTAATTTGTGGAACGGTTGAAAATAATGTGTCACTAATGCATCAGCACAGACATCACAGTTATTTTTTTTTATTAATATCCGGACAATGTTACCAACAATATGGCCTATGGTTTGATTACTAAAATCAAAAAAGTGCCCTCCTAGTTCTTCAATTTCTGAATCGCCCGTTCGTATTATGACAAATTTTGAAACTACTTCTATTTATCCTTTCAACAGCTGACAAACAGTTTAATATTGATATTTCTTCTACCGCAATACAGTTGCCTCTGTTAGTATCTTTTAATTGGACATGGATTATTATTTTTTTATAGGCAGATGTAAATTGTCTGGCAGTTGGGTTATTGTTAGCTAAGTGATCCTGACTAAATTGATAAATTATAATAATCACGTTACTATTCCAAACATTGATCATATTTTTGCAACAAAGTATCTATTAGATTCAATCTAATACACCTCTTAAAATAAATTACGTGAATGAATAAAGCCGACCTTATACTTGGTTTGTAATGTAATACTAAATAATAATATATAATAATAACACAATTATTTAGCATAATTGTGTTACAACACACAACATACACACAACACCATCTAAGCAGAGCTTGTACTATGGGTACTAGATAATGGATAAACATACATATATTCTTTTTTTTATACGTACCTACATATAATAAATTATACATAGAAACACCCACCCAAATAAACAATTAATTAAAATAAACATTTCGTAAATTATTTATTTCCGTGTTTCGATATCAATCGATAAATTTAATATTCGACTTGACCACATCACTAAATGAGTAGCGCTGAATTTTCGAGAATGTTCTATTGAATAGAATCAATCCAAAATAAACTTTATCTTCGTTGTATAAGGTTCATTTTTATTAACCGTTCTATTAAATATTAGTTAATTGAAACAAATTAAGATTTTTATTGAAAACAATGAAAATTTTACTTACTGAGGTGTTTCGTACACCTCCATTTTTAAGGTTTTTTCTCCTACTATCATTTTTGCTCTCCAAAACGGCACAAAACGGCATAGCTAGAGAAATGTGAATGTGTCACGAAACGAGCAACTCGACGCGATGTAAGAACGTGACTGGGGCCAGTTAAGCGATACAACGCTTAATTGTGACACGCGTGCCACGCCTACTTACCATTTCCATTGTATTTTCTCTTCCGTGGTTCATACATAATATTTTTACTATTCTATCATAGTTTGATGTTTAGTGAGGCTCTTTATAACTGTTTCTGCATTGAGCAGACCTCTTTCCACCAGTCATAATGGATCACTAGGGATATACCGTTTCAGTAAGTAAGCAGGAATGCTTCTAGAGAGTTAGGGGAGTCTCACAGTCTCCTCCACTGAACGCCAAATTTTGGAGAGGGTAGCCGGCAATTGTGTTCCTGTGGCGAGTTCGAAAAAATAGGCATCTCTTTTCATAAGGTGAATGTTTATGGTTTTTTTTTATATCTGTTTCACTAGTATAATTCGGACGGACACACAGAGGCTACAATCTAAACCACTCACTCATCTACATACATTTCAATTTGATAAATGCAATTTATATGAATATGTTAATAAAAAGCTGCTACTCAGATCGAAAAATAGAGTCATAAAATGTTTGACATTTTTCGGCCGAAAAAAATTACACTACAGCAAACAAAATACTCTATTTCACAGTTTTGTTCAAAGATCATGGAAAATAGGCCCCTTTATACAAGGAAAATAAATACAAGCCAAGAATAGAGAATAAAGACGAAACAAACAGTGTACTAGCAAGCTTGCCTCGCCCGGGGCTAGAACCCGCACTACAATCCCTCGTCAGTTACAAGCGTGTTTCATTTTTATCTATTTGCTCTTGTTAATCCGGAATCTGAATATAGCCCTTTGAAAACATCATACAATAAAGAGGCAAAGCACCAAAACAAACCTTGTTCTCGATGGTATGTTCTCAAAATTGTAAAATATGTTAGCACGTATGTTTACTTTTTGATTTTTACAATTTAATACTGATTTCGTGTGAGGATGAGATAATTATTTTATTTTCTCTAGTCAAAATAACAGTATTTTAACAAGGGCAAATAATATAATGATCCGTTAAAACTTAAATGAAGTTATTGGTTTACAATTCATACAAATTAACAAAATTGTAAACCAACTAAAGTCATTTATGTTTAGTCTATGCACAAAAGGGAAAATAAATTGACTGACTGTCATCTGTTCTGTAGTCACTTTTGTTTAGTACAAACAGGTTATTTTATTCTGTTCTTTTCCTATTTAATTGTAATTAACTTACTAGTTTAAACATCAGCAATATTAATCTCTTTTGCGCATTTCGGCAATCAGTTGTATAGAATAAGCCTCTATATTGTTTGACATATTTGTCTGCTTATGGTTTTTTGGGCGACTTTTCACAGGTGGGTGTCTTATTTCATCTGTAGTAGAGTTGCATATATCATATTCTGTTACGAAGTTAGCACTGTTGTGAGGTCGCTGTGACGTCGCGATGACACCGTCCGCCAACTCCACTTAGCTGGCCGCTCCTCCCCTCACCACAGACACCACAACTCGGGCGGCAAATAAGTACGGAGACGTTGGGAGCGCTCGCTCCTTTTGAATCGGCTGAACATCGGCGAGAGAAGCTAAATACACCTCTGTAACTCTAACCGACGCCGGAAGCGGACCCTCAACGAGATTCCCTGCTATAGTCGAATCACGCGACCCTGGTTCAATCTCTTTAATTAGCGTATATATATGATGTTTAGATTTCCTTGACGAATTAAACTGATTTTTAATTGTAACATTTAACCACAATTTTCATTTAGCCACACCCAAGTAGTAGTATAACGTTACAGTGGCGCCCACGTGAATATATAAGTAGGGTTTCGTTGGAAATCCGCTTTCGGTAAGTCCTTTTATTTTTTTACTGTGTATGTGTGATCTCGTTCCAAAGCAGTGTTAGATTGTTTTAGTGGTATGTGTTTTTCTTACTACGCTTGGTAATTTTTTTATATATTATAACTGATTTCTGTTGGCGCGTGTGATAATTAATTGTGTATCAACCGCATAAGTAACAAGTTATAATTGTTCGACTGCGGCCACGTGTCCTCTAAAGACGCGCTATGGTCACATTCGTCGATCGCATTCTTTGTCTTGCGATTTAAGGCCTCGCGTCCTCTAAAGACGTGCTAAGGTCACTTTCGTTGATCGTATGCTTCGCGATTAGCTTTTTTTAATTGCCTACTACGGTAATAAATTGCTACTGGTAGTTATTGCTAATAATTACTGCTTTGGCTGACTTAAGGAACGAATTCACACCCTTCTCTTTTCCATTTCTTTTCATTTTTGTACTATAACCTTGTGCTAGTGATTTTGTACGGTGACATAATTATATTTTTATATAGTCGGTATTATTAAATATATAATAAAGGTAGTTATATATAAGATAATACTTTTTGTTACGTTCATTCATTGATTCAGATACATTTGTGGGTAATTCAATAAAATAATTATGAAAGCTTGACACGTTTGACACTGACAGATATGACAGGCAACGGTCAGTGTCAAACATGCTCGAGTGACAGCCAGCCATTCGATTGCGATCGTTGAAGTGTGAAGCACGGTGCTTTAGTACGGACAATCATTTTGTAAACTGGAGACAATAAACTGATCTTGGATTGTTGCCGTTTGTTTTCCTGAAGTCCTTCTGAGCGTCTTTCAGCTCAGAAGTGGGATTACAGCAAAAACATACCGTTTTTGCAACGCCCACCACAGTTTGAAGGTATGGTTATCATGACTTTATTTTTCTCTGAACTGACTTGAAAACTTAAAATATACATTAATTTAGCTTGAGTGTTGCATAAATAGTTGAATAATAGGAAAAAGCTTGCAAAATATAGTGACGATCGTGTAGATTACAATGGATTAGAGTTAGTCACCCGCACGTGGAATGTGAACCACGTGTGAGGTACCAAAAATAGATCAGTTTTATTTATTCTATTATACCGGGTCTTGCGATTCTCGATCGGAAAATACCCTACATATATTTTTCATCTATATTTTGCAAACCTTCTTGCCTATTCGTAATGTGTTTATTAATATGACCCAATGTGGCAGATTGGTCGACGAATTCTTAAAATATATTTTTATTTGGTTATGTCATTCTAGAGTTATCAGTAATACAGTATTGTTTTTACGAAATAACGTGACAACATGGCGATGCAACTGGATTTCATCGATTCAAATTTTAAATTAATTTAACTCAATGAAAAAAATGTGTACCTGAACGGAATCTATCGGTTCTGCCTCGAATTATACCATTTTGACATGTTGAAGTTTATTCTAACCGTCTTTAAAATATCATTTATTTTCGTAATAATGTTGCCCTATTGTAAAATTGCTATAAATATTCTTTTTGGTAAATTTTAGTAAATTTTGTAGTTACACGTAAAGGATAGCTATGCTATTGAGTATTCTCATTCTGTGCGTCACGGTTTCGATACCCGCATGGCATGGCGGCATATAAATATGTGAGGAGCTCACATATTATGTCTATGATGATTTGCGTCTATTTCTCACGTACGATATTTGTATTGTGGTAATATGTTTGTGGTAATACAGTGCAATATCAGCGTCCTGAGTGGTAGGTACATTGTTTATTAAGTGAGGAACTAATATGAATCGTGTGGACAAGTTCCAGATGAACGGCCTTGAAGAAATAGGACGACGCAGGCGAGAGACGCCCTCGAGACATTCCACCCAACCAGAAGAGCGAAGTCCAAGGGTTCATGAGGTTGATCGTCGCAGCCGAAGCCGTACGAGAGGCAACAACCAACGAGGTGACACACGATATAAGCGGAGTAAGAGTCGAAGTCTCAATGACGGTGGGGTAAGTAGGCGTTTACACCGTAGCCGCACTCGGCAAGGCAGTGATCGCCGCAACCCAAACCTTGGTCACGGAGAATCGGATGATGACGAAGACTTGTATCAGAGGTTGCGTCTGCTAGAGGATGAATTGTCCAGGCGAAATGAACGTCGTAGACGTATCGAAACGTCAAATAGCGATAGGCCCTCTTCAGCACGCCCGCGGCAGGCATCCACCCCTCCTAGAAATGACGTAAAGAGCCCGGAACGCAAAAAGTTAAGATATTCTGATCACGACGATTTTTTCCAAGAGTTCGTTAATATTTTTAAGGGTAGGGACCGTGAACCGTTTCTTTCGTCCTCATTAAATAACGTCATCCCAGAGTTTGACCCACTCTCTAAAGAACAAACCATTGATGTTTGGTTAAACAAGGTAGACGAGTGTGCAGAGATTTACAATTGGAACGACAAGCAAACGGTCCACTACTCCCTACCTAAGTTGACTGGGCATGCCAAAACTTGGTATCAGGGCCTGCCTTCTATTAAGCATACGTGGTCGAAATGGAAGAATCTGTTACAAGAATCCTTTCCATCAACAGAAAATTACGCTGAATTACTGACAGAAATGCTCAACAGAAAGGCACGCCCTGGTGAGTCACTTGAGCTGTATTATTTCTCGAAAATTAACTTGCTTAATCGTTGTAAAATATTTGGAAAACCAGCGGTGGACTGTATTATATATGGTATAGAGGATAAAGGTGTTCGGTTGAGTGCACAGGCAGGGAAGTTCGATAAGCCCGAGGAAACCTTAGAATTTTTCAAAACGGTTAGAAGTCAACAACCACGGGAATTCCATGACTTTAAGAGGGATGCTCAATCAAAAGATATGCGACCTTCAAACTTCGTATCAACCTCTACTAGCACATCTCAGCGCTATAACAGTGCGAATAGGGGTCGATCTAAGGGAAGCGTGACTTGTTTCAATTGTAGTGATTCTGGTCATATGAGCTGGCAATGTCGTAAGCCTATTAATAAATGTAGCGAGTGTCATTTTTTAGGTCATAACTCGAGTAATTGTCCTAAAAAGACCAGTACTACTGGAAATAACCCTAACAATAATGTTCAAACCAATTTTATCCAAAATAAACCTAAAAATGTGCTCGAAGTTGCTATCGATGATATTGAAGACGATAAATACAAGATAGGCATTAAAATAAATGGCGTAGATACACCATGTCAGGTAGATTTAGGTAGTCAGGCCACGTTAATCCGGAAGAATGACGCATGCAAGTTGAACATCAAATGGGAGGCGGTGCAGGGACCATTATTGAGAGGACTAGGTAACGTCACCTATCTTCCTATCGGTAAAGCACTCGTTTGTATCGAGGTACAAAGTGTCAAGGAAGTAGATGTAGAAATACTTGTCGTCGACGACTCAGTCATTAATGTGCCGGTTCTACTTGGACATAGCTTTACGGAACGCCCTGGATTGAGAATAGTCAAGACCGCTTCTGACCTATTGTTCCAAACTGTTGTAGTAGATAGGATTATCAAATTAACTTTGATTACTGTCGATGATGTTAGCGTCGAGATCGGTAAACTGAAGGCGATAGTTGTTAGTTCTAGCGGTGATAACTATAGTGGCAACGTTTACGTAGGTGGGTCGATTAGGGGAAAGCCAGGTTTGGAATACTATTTACTGCCTGGCGAGTACCAGCTGAGTAATGGTGTCGGTCGCGTGCTGGTTCAAAATGTTGGGTCGCAAGCTCTTCGCTTTAAGCAAGGTTGTCTCATCTCTAGGGCAAGAGTTGTGTCGCGAGATACTACGCTAGAAATTCTAAACACATATCAGACTACTGACAGGACCCCTCAAACTGACGTGAATTTCGGATCACAACTCGCTCTCGACGAAAAAAGGCGGTGTCGGGAGTTGCTGTCAAAATATAAGTCTTGCTTTAGTACGGGTCTACACGACTTAGGCTTTACCACAATAACGGAGATGGAGATACACCTTTTAGATTCAACGCCGGTTGTTTATAGGCCTTATAGGTTGTCCCACTCAGAACGAAAACATGTTCAGGATATGGTCGATGAAATGGTACAGAATGGAATAGTACGCGAATCGAGTTCACCTTACGCCAGTCCTATAGTACTTGTTCAAAAGAAGTCGGGTGAGAAGCGATTGTGCGTAGATTACCGCGCGTTGAATAGACGCACAAAACGTGACCATTACCCACTTCCACGCATAGAGGACCTTCTGGACCAACTCTCTGGGCATTCTTTGTTTACGACACTCGATTTAGCCTCTGGGTACCACCAAATACCTATAGCCGAGGGATCCAGGGAGAAGACCGCATTTGTCACACCCGACGGACAGTACGAGTACAATCGCATGCCCTTCGGATTGGCAAATGCACCTGCAGTATTTCAACGGGTAATTCATAAAATCCTCAGTAAAACTAGAGTCCCATATGTAGTTATTTACATGGATGACATTTTAATTCCTTCAAGGACATTTGATGAAGGAATAGAGCGCCTCGAGGAAGTCCTGCAGCTATTACAAGAAGCCGGTTTGACCCTCAAGATGGAAAAATGTCGGTTCTTTTTAGAGAATGTTGTTTTCCTTGGTTATGAAGTTGACAAGTCAGGCATACGTCCCGGAGAGCAGAAGGTTGAGGCGGTGTCCAAATTTCCCGTTCCGCAAAATCAAAATGACGTTAGAAGGTTTCTTGGTTTAGCTGGGTTCTTTCGTAGGTTCGTTAGGGGCTTCGCTC
Source organism: Euclidia mi (assembly GCA_944739405.2). NCBI lineage: Eukaryota > Metazoa > Arthropoda > Insecta > Lepidoptera > Erebidae > Euclidia > Euclidia mi. The sequence goes on from OX123195.2 coordinate 35,318,071, forward strand.
TCATAGCCAGACCTCTGACAGAGTTGCTCAAAAAGGATGTTGTTTGGCAATGGGCGAAGGCCCAGCAAAATTCTCTAGACACTTTAAAAAGGGTACTTACCGAGCGACCAGTGCTCGCATTATATGACCACAGCGCGGAAACGCAATTACATACTGACGCAAGCAAGTTCGGGCTAGGCGGCATCCTACTGCAGAGGTCTGGAAATGATCCTTGGAAGCCTGTTTCATATTATAGTCGCCAAACTAGCCCTGATGAGCAAAAGCTTCATTCATTCGAACTCGAGACACTTGCAGTTGTAAGCGCCCTTAATAAGTTTCGAACCTACCTCTTAGGTATAAAATTTACGATAGTTTCTGACTGCAACGCTCTGCGATCGACCTTTACAAAGCGAGATCTAGTACCTCGTATTTCGCGTTGGTGGATACAGTTTTTAGAGTACGATTGCGACATTGAGTATCGTCCAGGCGAAAGAATGGCACACGTGGACGCGCTAAGCAGAGGTGCCACCATAGTAGAACAGGAACCGGTTCACGTACTAGACATAATGCCCGTAAAAGTTGATGACTGGGTCACAACTGTTCAGTCAGCAGACGATGAGGTTAAACGCATAAAGGATATTTTACAAGACCCGGAGACCTCTAGAATTGCCGCAATTCACAAGGAATATCAAGTTAAAAATGGACGCGTATTTCGAATCGTTGAGAATGGTGAACTGAGGTGGTTGGTGCCAAGGGGAGTTCGTTGGCAGGTTCTCAGGGCCAATCATGACGAAGTAGGTCACTTTGGCTTTGAGAAAACCCTGCAACGAATTAAATCTTTGTTCTGGTTTCCGAAAATGAGAAAGTTTATCCGAAAATATGTAATGGCGTGTTTAGAATGTGCACATCACAAGATTCCATCGGGATCTAAGGAGGGAGCGTTGCACCCGATCCCAAAAGTAGATGTGCCACTCCATACGCTGCATGCGGATCACCTCGGTCCTTTTCCCAGAAGTAAACGCGGTAACACCTACATACTCGTTATCATAGATGCATTCACCAAATACGTATATCTGTCAGCAGTTCGAAGTACCAAGAGCAAGGCGAGCATTAAGGTTTTTAAAACGTATTTTAGTTTGTTTGGTCCTCCAAAGCGTCTAATTACCGACCGTGGAACTAGTTTTACTAGTAGAAAGTTCAGGGCATTCGTACAATCAATTGGAGTTAAACACATCCTTAATGCAGTCGCAACTCCACGCGCTAACGGCCAGGTAGAGCGGTGCAACCGCACAATCCTAGCTTCGTTAGGCAGTATGACTCACGGGAAAGCCGAGGACACTTGGGATGTATATTTACCAGACGTGCAGTTAGGTATTAACACAGCAGTTCACGATATTACAAAGAGAACACCTACTGAATTATTATTCGGGCGCAAGGTAGGGAATCCGTCCGACGGTATTTTAAACAGTATATCTGAGGAAGTTGGAGAAAGTAGAAATGGAGAGGATATTGATGATATAAGATCGAGCGCGCGTGAGCGAATAGAGAGTAACCAAATAAAAACAAAAGAAAGGTTTGATAAGAGTCGTAAAAAGGCTACGGAATTTAAGATAGGTGATTTAGTTCGAGTAGTAAGAAAAATAGTAGGGGGATCGGGCAAATCAAAAAAATTAGAACCCAAATGTCAGGGCCCATACCGAATCAAAAGTATACTCCCCAATGATAGATACCTTATAGTCGATACACCGCTCACTAGAAAAGGTAAATCGTACGAAAATGTTGTGTCCGTCGATAAAATTTATCCGTGGATGAGTTTCAACGCGCCCGCTTGTTCCTCAAGTGAAGAAAGCGACACTGATTTAAATTCTTAATTGAGACAAAACCTGTGATATTTCTTGTATATGATAATCATGTTATTTAACCGAATTTAACTTGTAATGTAACTTAAGTGAAAAGCAAAACTGTCTGCATAACTAAGAGCCCGAGCGGATGTGAGCCGAGCATGAGTGTTATGTATGACAAGCCTATCAAGTCGGTGGTGAAAGAATAGAAGTAGCTAACCGCTTGTGGGCAGTAGTGATTTTAAAACAGCGAGCAAGGTGGCGGTGAAAGAATAGAAGTAGCCGTACCCTTGCGAGTTGTAGTGATATGATTGAGTTAGTGATTACGGGCAAGATGGTAGTGAAAGAATAGAAGTAACTCCTCTTGCGCGACTTCAAGCGATATCTATACTGTAGTATAATTTGTAATGTAATAATGAGAATAACATGTGATCAGTAGTATTATATAAATATATTAGCAGATGCATTAGGAAATCATATACTTACTTTGTGTAATTAATAAACATGTCATAGAATAGTTAATTATGTAAATGACTCAACAAATTATGCGTAGCCTAAACGAAGGGACTCGTTACTGTGACGGATGGCCGACTGTTACGTTCATTCATTGATTCAGATACATTTGTGGGTAATTCAATAAAATAATTATGAAAGCTTGACACGTTTGACACTGACAGATATGACAGGCAACGGTCAGTGTCAAACATGCTCGAGTGACAGCCAGCCATTCGATTGCGATCGTTGAAGTGTGAAGCACGGTGCTTTAGTACGGACAATCATTTTGTAAACTGGAGACAATAAACTGATCTTGGATTGTTGCCGTTTGTTTTCCTGAAGTCCTTCTGAGCGTCTTTCATTTTACTGCCTACTAGGCGGTAAAAGTATTATCGGCGATTATCTTTTAAAATTAACTATTATTTTTCTTTCTTACTAAGAAAGTTGCATCTTTATTATACCACGTGTTACTGGTAATACCTACCATATTTGGACTGATTGAAAATGAACGTACCTAAAGATGCAAGCATATTATATACTAGGTATTTAGCTAGAATTCCGCGGTCATTTGTTAATGAAACGTACACGTGTCATACGCAGGTTGCTCACTGACAATAATGAACGAATTTAATCTTTGTCTATTTTGAATAAAAATACGAATATTATAATAGAATTATTGATTGTTTTTGTTAATTGTTTATTTTTCTACAATCGATCGTTCGTTTGACGGTTCTTTACAGCTGCGATGTGCTCCTTTATACGTTCAGCGATAGTCCGCTTCGTTTGCCCTATGTAAGAGCTTCCGCAGCTGCAGTTGATTTTATAGACACCTGGGGTTTGTAGCGGTAGAACATCCTTTGGTGTGCCCACCATGTTGTATACTTTGGCCCCTGGTGTAAATACTGTCGGAATAGAGTAGTTTTTTAACTTGTCTCCTATTTTATCCGTAACACCTCTAATGTAGGGCATGTAGGTCAGTTGTCTATTTACCGCCGGATGTTTATCGCGCTTGATAGGCTGCGTCATTCGTCGTTGTACCTGGTATCCGTACTTCCTAAGTACCTCCTGAACATGGTCTAGCTCTAGCTTCAAATGCTCAGGCTCACAGAGGTAATGTGCTCTATTTTTTAGTGACGTCACAACAGATTGCAGGTGTCGAGGGTGGTGGTGCGACATGGCGTGCAGGTATCGTTAGCCTATTGCCGTACCGGGCACATTTCCAGACTCCGTGCTGCTACTGAGAATTTCGTGACAGAAAATCCCAATAACACTGCCCGACCCAGGAATCAAACCCGGGACCTCCCGATCCCACGCGCACATTTATGCCGCGAGACCAACGAGGCAGTCGTCTAGGCTTTGATGTCGAGTTTTTCGTCTCTATACAAAGATGGTATTTGCATCGTGTTATCCCTTAGTCGCCTGTTACGACACCCACGGGAAGATAGGGGGTGGTGACACTTGTATTCTATGCCGTCAACCACACGGCAAATTTTGTAACTCCTAATCAATAATATAATCAGACTGGTTCAATGTGATAGATTTCTCAGATTTATTAACACATTGACACCAATGACTTTCTTATTTCACCTAAGTCATTAACTTTGAAATACATTTTTCAAATATTCTGTTTCTTTACAACCATTTGAAAAAATAAAAATCTACAAAATATATTTCTTACTTTTGTATACATACATGGATCTATCTTAGATCTCCTATAACTAATATTTGACAAACATTCATAGCAACTAAACATACACGGAACCGAACTTTGTTATCACTGTCATATTTTTACAAAGCATCCACTTACACTGTAAAACCCTACCATCTTGTGGACTATCACATAATTCCCATGCATCATTTTCTTTTAACTTTTCTTCTTCTTGCATGGCCAACGGCCACTGTTTCTTTTCTGGTCCATTGCAGTGTCAAACCTGCCTCATCTTCATAGGTTTCAGCGTTTGTACTTGTACAAAGATTCAACATACCATATCTCTCTGGTATATCACTGTCATATTTTTACAAAGCATCCACTTACACTGTAAAACCCTACCATCTTGTGGACTATCACATAATTCTCATGCATCATTTTCTTTTAACTTTTCTTCTTCTTGCATGGCCAACGTCCACTGCTTCTTTTCTAGTCCGTTGCAGTGTCAAACCTGCCCCATCTTCATAGGTTTCAGCGCTTGTACTTGTACAAAGATTCAACATACGATATCTCTCTGGTGGTTTCCGTGTTCGTCTGGGTCTGTCCATGAAACCTTCATTTTCACACTGAAGTGTACTCTCCGAGTCTTTATAATCATTTTCACTGTTGGAGTTGTCTTCAAGACTAGATATAGATTCCAAACTTGTTACCTTCTGGGCTTGTTGTTTACCTTCAAGACTAGATTTTGATTCAAAATCCGTTACCTTCTGGGATTGTTCTGGTTTAACCTCATTTTCTTCCGCTTTTGTTTAGCAACATGTACCATGACTGTGCTACCGAATATACTGATATGACTGATATCTGGTTTTGTGCCACTCCATAATTCATACGGCGTTCTATTATCCAACGCAGCAGCCACAGTTCTATTCTGCAGATACACTGCCGTATTGGTGGCTTCACCCCAAAACTCTTTTCCCAGGTTTGCATCAAACAGTAGACATCTCGCTTTTTCTACGACTGTGCGATTGTATCTTTCGCACAAACCATTTTGTTCTGGCTGTATGCTGTATGCGTTGCTTTTCTGGTGGATAATACCAGCACTGTTTAGGTAGGTAATCTCCAAATTCCTTATTGCAATACTCTAAACCATTATCGCTTCTTATCACTTTAATTGTTCTATTTGTTTGATTTTCCTCGTGTGCTTTGAATATCTAGAAAAACTTCAGAGCCTCATTCTTGTGCTTCAGAAAATAAACAAACGTAAAGCGACTGTAGTTATCGACAAATAATAAGAAATACCTTGCTCCTCCTATGGATGAAGTCTCCATAGGGTCACAAATATCTGTGTGCACTAAATCTAGCAAGTTACTACAAGCGACACTGTTTACCTTCACAGCATGTTGTGCAAGAAGCCTTGCTTATTTCTATTTTTTCGCCAAATGACATTTCCAAGACAGCATTTTTCATTTTATTTAAATATTCTTTGTTGACATGTCCAATCTGCGATACCATGTTACTCCCGACACAGCTGATGCAGCCAAATACTCATGAGATATCAAGTTTACCTTGTATACTCCATTGACCAATACTGCTATAGCAACTAACTGTTTCAGACACACTATTTCCTTTTCTAATTAATTGACTGACTGATAGTAGGTTAGTAGTCAGAGATGGTATACAGCGTACGTCTTCTACCACGATGTCGTACTCGCAATCATCAGTTGTAGTAGTTATTTTAACATTGCCAGAACATAATACTGTCAACTTCTCACTATTAGCTACGACAATTTCTTTATTTCGTTCGTATTTGGCATTCATTACCCAACCTTCATTTGCTGTTAGGTGTACACTTGCCCCGGAGTCAATATACCAATAATTTTTGTTGAAATTCGCACTTAAAAATACAGCACTGAATGCGTTTGATTGCACTCTTTCCGTATTTTTCTTCTGTGCAAAATTATTTTCATTCATGCACTGATTTTTGTAATGGCCGACTTGTTTACGACGGTAGCATTTCATTGCCGTGTTTGACTTTGACAGAACAGTACTGTCAACATTATACTTTTTCTTGGCCATAGACAAATTCTTTTTATTTTGCATTGCATGACTAATAAAGGCACTGTTCATAACGCTTTCGTATTCTACTGACTCCATATCTAATAGTTTTGTTTTAATATTGTCTGCCGTAATGGAAATTCCTAAATGTTCGATTGCCATTATCATTGGAGCAAAACGATCAGGCAATCCAGCCAACAACAATGACCCTGTCCACTGATAATTTATTTCAAATCCTGTTCCGCTTAGTTTTTGCGCTGTATCAATAATCTGCGTCACATATGACGTCATTGAAGTGCAGTTTTCTCGCCGGATTAAAATTAAATTTCTTAATAGACTTATTTTTCTTAAAAATCCACTATCGTCAAATAACTGATGTAATTTATTCCACAATTCTTTGGAAGTTTTCACAGTTTTGACATGGACATATAATGACGGGTCGATAGTCATTATCAATTTGGCTTTTGTTTTATCATCATCCGCGCTTGTAATTTATTTTTCTTGTTCTGGCTTTACGCAATGCTTCATAGCTTCCAGAACTAAAAAAAATTCTGCAGCGAAACACCACTCCGAATAATTATCGCGTTCCTTTAGTTTCGGCACATTTACTAGGTAGTTGCTAGCCATTTTGTCGAACTGATATACTGGAACTGATATACTGCGATAATTAAAATTACAGCTAAATCGCACTGGATACTGTCTTTTAACACTTGCAAAATTCTTGTTAAACGAATACTGTATTTTAACACTTGCTTACAAAACCCTTGTTAAAACGACTCAATTGCGATTTTATGAGCTCTCTGGGCCCATAACCTGAAATAAAACGACGTATTCCCAGAGACGAGTGGCAAAGACTTACTATGTTTTATTTTGAACCATAGAAGTAAACACATAATTTAAAATACATGTCTATATGTCTACTGACAATAAAAGATAGATGGCCAGTACGATACATGGCCAGTGCTAATACATACTGTGTAGATATTAAACCTTCAACAAAACGCAACACCGACACGTCTCTCCTCCCGCGACCGAGTCCGACTGCGAGGGACAGACAGAACTGTCCCTCGCAACTGCACCCTTGGACGCAGCTTACGCAGACTTCACCCAAGCCCACGTTGAGCGTACAATCCCGGGATTCCACTAAGCTTCACCGTGGGTGTCAAAGCCACGGTTATTGAGTCCCTCCACCATAACAAGGTGGAGGGACGGATGGATCCAACAAGGGAGGAATTTTTATCACTCTTTCTTTTAACTAGTTTACTAGTTGTTTTGTGTGTGAGTGTTTTTTTCTGCAAGTGTTTGGCCAGATCTTTTATTTTATTATTCTTGTCCTTAAACAAGAAGCAAGACTGACCGTTTTACGTGCCCTCTGAAGCACAGAAGCGCTCTAATATAAATGCCACACGCAGTCACCCACCAAAGTGGTGACTTGTGCAAGGTTGCTTAACTTTACCTACCTATTACGAACGACAAGCCAAGTCACCCAAAAATAATAACCAATACGAACTTATTCCATTATATATCTATTTGTCTAGTCTTTTTCAAACTAAAACGCTATCAACAAAGCTCTCAAAATACAATCTAAATTCGTATTTAAATCTGTCATCTAATACCAATTCTGACGGGCGTCAAATAGCTCTAGCCATGCTGTAGCCAAAAATATGTGACATTTATACCAAAACGGTGTAACACTCAACTAAACCGATCTATAATTGGTTAAGCTCTGAAGCTGTTATTAACTATTCGGTATTTAAATAGAAACAAGAGCTGAAATAGAGATCGCCATTTTGGGTCTATAAATAATTATAGTGCCTCATTGGCACTGTTTGTGCACGTTAGCGCTTTATTGGTTTTGCTTATTTAAGTGCTTAAATACGTCAAGCACTAGTTAAGTTATTTACTAACGCTTAGCTCGTTACTGTACGTCATAGTTGTGAAGACGCCGTCACCGCTAAGTCTAAAATGCGTTTTTAAAATAATATATTAATACCAAAGTATTTATTATTTTGCGTGTTTCGTAAGTATAAAGTTTTTGGAGACTTGCCGGTAGGTGTTATCGTGATTGTGAAGATAAGGCGTATAGTTCGATTCTTAGTTCGAAAGGATAAGTATATATTTTTGGGTGAGACGGTGAGACATCCCTTAAAATTCGCCCCGTGAATAAATGTTGCAAATTCGCCCCGTTTTGGAGAGCCCGTACGCTACTTTTCAAGCGGCGTATGGAGAAAATATACTAGTCTTATTAATATACCAGTCTTATTTCACGGGACGTTTGGGCACAAATACCTAAAAAGGGGTGAATGAAAAACTAATGATAAACACAATATTTTTAGCTGTAAGTTTTCCATATCCCTACTAATATTATAAATCCAAAAGTGTGTATGTATGTATGTATGTTTGTATGTATGTATGTTTGTATGTATTTATGTATGTATGTTCCGTTGTCACGCTAAAACGGCTGAACCGATGAAGTTGAAATTTGATATAGAGATATACTGGACCATGGAGACGGACATAGGCTACCATAAGATGCAAAAAATTAACTGGGAGGTATTGTAGGGAGGCTAGAAGTTTGTTCGGCACAAATTTACCTCTTGGTAGTAAGGACGCATGCGCTATAATAGATGCATTTGCAAATAACATACCGATAGGCAGTAATTCTTTTCTTGATAAAATCGAAGACCAAAAACAACGATTGTAGAAAAATGATGCTAGCGTATTATATACTAGGTATTTAGCTAGAATTCCGCAGTCATTTGTTAATCAAACGTACACGTGTCATACGCAGGTTGCTCACTGACAATAATGAACGAATTTAATCTTTGTCTATTTTGTAAGCTAAGTTAAGCTAAGTACACCTCTGCAACTCTGACCGACGCCGGAAGCGGACCCTCAACGAGATTCCCTGCTATAGTCGAATCACGCGACCCTGGTTCTATCTCTTTAATTAGCATAAATATATTAATTTTCAATTTAATGTGTTGCTAAATGATGTTTAGATTTCCTTGACAAATTAAACTGATTTTTAAATGTAACATATAACCACGATTTTCATTTAGCCACACCACACAAGTAATTGCATAACGTTACACCGTCTTAAATATTCTTAATATTTGTATTCGAATGAAAGGCTATAAATATATAGATAGATACGGATGTAAGGTTTCTGATAAACATCCATTATAAGCAGTCATGTGGTTAACTGTCCGCTATAAATAACTTTCCGGTGTGCTCGCTGGAATATCATCCGGGCACTCCTACTACAAACAACTTGACTATTAATTACGAAAGTACAGAGCTAAATTATGTAATGACTTTGACTATACAAGTGTAGATACGTGTGATTCACCTAGATGACAACACACACATTGATGAATGTGTTCCACCAATCGCAGAGAGAGAACCAATGTTTTGCTGTCGTAATAAGATCGTCTTTTACATTGCAAGGGTTATTCTACATACATTCGTTTTATGTTTTAAAACTTTATACATAAAGAAAAACTTCAAACAACGAGCACAAAAAACACAACAAACACAAAAATTCAAAATAAGATGGTGAAATATCTAAGTTAAACTACAACATTAACAAACGAGTACCAGTACAGCTACATATGTATGTGTTTATCCAAGTGATTAGATCATGTCATTGCAACTTAATTAATAAACTGTATGAATGTACTAAATAGATAACCTTTGCATATCGACTAGAAATCTCTAAAAATATTTGAACAATACAGCGATCAAATCAAAGATCAAGCGAAATCTATAAAATACTAGCTTTTGCCCGCGGCTTCGCGCGCGTTAAATTCGGGCTAACACAAATCTACTTTCAGTCTCAAGTTGTGTGAAGACACTCCTGGTTATTCTAAAGACTTCAGAAACTCTACAGGGTACAAAGTAGCTCGGTCAGTATTCATAACACTATATACCATTATATCTACCGAAAGGTACATAATAACATCACATTGCATACAGTCAAATTCCAAAGCCATGTTCCAATACATGTCTAATATATATCTATAAACACTTTCGCATTTATAATATAAGTAGAGAAAATTGTTTCAGTCGTTTAAGCGTAGTATATAATTATTAGTTTATATATGGGAACAATGTAATCACCGTGCACAATATGACATTATGTATGAGGTGTCAGTACTGACAGATATACGCACATGCGCACTCAATTATAATAGCGCATGCGTTCTTACTTCAAGGGGTAAATTTGTGCCGAACAAACTTCTAGCCTCCCTACAATCCCTCCCAGTTTAATTTTTGCATCTTATGGTAGCCTATGTCCGTCTCCATGGTCCTGTAAATCTCTATATCAAATTTCAACAAAATCGGTTCAGGCGTTTTAGCGTGAAAACGGAACATACATACACACTTTCGAATTTATAATATTAGTAGGGATACATACCTAACCTTAACTTAGCCTACAAAAAATAGGGTGAGAGCACATACGCCCCTCAAGATTTATTTATTTATTTCGTCTTAGCTTTTGCCCGCGGCTTCGCGCGCGGCAAATTCGGGGTACTTAACACAAATCTACTTTCAGTCTCAAGTTGTGTGAAGCCACTCCTGATTATTCTAAAGACTTCAGAAACTCTATAGGGTACAAAGTAGCTCGGTCAGTATTCATGACACTATATACCTAACATTATATCTACCGAAAGGAAGGTACATAATAACATCGCCTTGCATACAGTCAAATGCCAAAGCCATGTTCCAATACCTGTCCAATATATACCTATCTATAAACACTTTCGCATTTATAATACCTATAAGTAGAGAAAATTGTTTCAGCCGTTTAAGTTAGTATATAATTATTAGTTTATATAAGCGAACAATGTAATGACCGTGCATAATAAGTTTGACATTATGAATGATGTGTCAGTACTGACAGATATACGCACATGCGCACTCAATTATTATAGCGCATGCGTCCTTACTACCAAGAGGTAAATTTGTGCCGAACAAACTTCTAGCCTCCCTACAATACCTCCCAGTTAATTTTTTGCATCTTATGGTAGCCTATGTCCGTCTCCATGGTCCAGTATATCTCTATATCAAATTTCAACTTCATCGGTTCAGCCGTTTTAGCGTGACAACGGAACATACATACATAAATACATACAAACATACATACATACAAACATACATACATACATACACACTTTTGGATTTATAATATTAGTAGTGATATGGAAAACTTACAGCTAAAAATATTGTGTTTATCATTAGTTTTTCATTCACCCCTTTTTAGGTATTTGTGCCCAAACGTCCCGTGAAATAAGACTGGTATATTAATAAAACTAGTATATTTTCTCCATACGCCGCTTGAAAAGTAGCGTACGGGCTCTCCAAAACGGGGCGAATTTGCAACATTTATTCACGGGGCGAATTTTAAGGAATGTCTCACCGTCTCACCCAAAAATATATACTTATCCTTTCGAACTAAGAATCGAACTATACGCCTTATCTTCATAATCACGATAACACCTACCGGCAAGTCTCCAAAAACTTTATACTTACGAAACACGCAAAATAATAAATACTTTGGTATTAATATATTATTTTAAAAACGCATTTTAGACTTAGCGGTGACGGCGTCTTCACAACTATGACGTACAGTAACGAGCTAAGCGTTAGTAAATAACTTAACTAGTGCTTGACGTATTTAAGCACTTAAATAAGCAAAACCAATAAAGCGCTAACGTGCACAAACAGTGCCAATGAGGCACTATAATTATTTATAGACCCAAAATGGCGATCTCTATTTCAGCTCTTGTTTCTATTTAAATACCGAATAGTTAATAACAGCTTCAGAGCTTAACCAATTATAGATCGGTTTAGTTGAGTGTTACACCGTTTTGGTATAAATGTCACATATTTTTGGCTACAGCATGGCTAGAGCTATTTGACGCCCGTCAGAATTGGTATTAGATGACAGATTTAAATACGAATTTAGATTGTATTTTGAGAGCTTTGTTGATAGCGTTTTAGTTTGAAAAAGACTAGACAAATAGATATATAATGGAATAAGTTCGTATTGGTTATTATTTTTGGGTGACTTGGCTTGTCGTTCGTAATAGGTAGGTAAAGTTAAGCAACCTTGCACAAGTCACCACTTTGGTGGGTGACTGCGTGTGGCATTTATATTAGAGCGCTTCTGTGCTTCAGAGGGCACGTAAAACGGTCAGTCTTGCTTCTTGTTTAAGGACAAGAATAATAAAATAAAAGATCTGGCCAAACACTTGCAGAAAAAAACACTCACACACAAAACAACTAGTAAACTAGTTAAAAGAAAGAGTGATAAAAATTCCTCCCTTGTTGGATCCATCCGTCCCTCCACCTTGTTATGGTGGAGGGACTCAATAACCGTGGCTTTGACACCCACGGTGAAGCTTAGTGGAATCCCGGGATTGTACGCTCAACGTGGGCTTGGGTGAAGTCTGCGTAAGCTGCGTCCAAGGGTGCAGTTGCGAGGGACAGTTCTGTCTGTCCCTCGCAGTCGGACTCGGTCGCGGGAGGAGAGACGTGTCGGTGTTGCGTTTTGTTGAAGGTTTAATATCTACACAGTATGTATTAGCACTGGCCATGTATCGTACTGGCCATCTATCTTTTATTGTCAGTAGACATATAGACATGTATTTTAAATTATGTGTTTACTTCTATGGTTCAAAATAAAACATAGTAAGTCTTTGCCACTCGTCTCTGGGAATACGTCGTTTTATTTCAGGTTATGGGCCCAGAGAGCTCATAAAATCGCAATTGAGTCGTTTTAACAAGGGTTTTGTAAGCAAGTGTTAAAATACAGTATTCGTTTAACAAGAATTTTGCAAGTGTTAAAAGACAGTATCCAGTGCGATTTAGCTGTAATTTTAATTATCGCAGTATATCAGTTCCAGTATATCAGTTCGACAAAATGGCTAGCAACTACCTAGTAAATGTGCCGAAACTAAGAATTTTTTTTAGTTCTGGAAGCTATGAAGCATTGCGTAAAGCCAGAACAAGAAAAATAAATTACAAGCGCGGATGATGATAAAACAAAAGCCAAATTGATAATGACTATCGACCCGTCATTATATGTCCATGTCAAAACTGTGAAAACTTCCAAAGAATTGTGGAATAAATTACATCAGTTATTTGACGATAGTGGATTTTCAAGAAAAATAAGTCTATTAAGAAATTTAATTTTAATCCGGCGAGAAAACTGCACTTCAATGACGTCATATGTGACGCAGATTATTGATACAGCGCAAAAACTAAGCGGAACAGGATTTGAAATAAATTATCAGTGGACAGGGTCATTGTTGTTGGCTGGATTGCCTGATCGTTTTGCTCCAATGATAATGGCAATCGAACATTTAGGAATTTCCATTACGGCAGACAATATTAAAACAAAACTATTAGATATGGAGTCAGTAGAATACGAAAGCGTTATGAACAGTGCCTTTATTAGTCATGCAATGCAAAATAAAAAGAATTTGTCTATGGCCAAGAAAAAGTATAATGTTGACAGTACTGTTCTGTCAAAGTCAAACACGGCAATGAAATGCTGCCGTCGTAAACAAGTCGGCCATTACAAAAATCAGTGCATGAATGAAAATAATTTTGCACAGAAGAAAAATACGGAAAGAGTGCAATCAAACGCATTCAGTGCTGTATTTTTAAGTGCGAATTTCAACAAAAATTATTGGTATATTGACTCCGGGGCAAGTGTACACCTAACAGCAAATGAAGGTTGGGTAATGAATGCCAAATACGAACGAAATAAAGAAATTGTCGTAGCTAATAGTGAGAAGTTGACAGTATTATGTTCTGGCAATGTTAAAATAACTACTACAACTGATGATTGCGAGTACGACATCGTGGTAGAAGACGTACGCTGTATACCATCTCTGACTACTAACCTACTATCAGTCAGTCAATTAATTAGAAAAGGAAATAGTGTGTCTGAAACAGTTAGTTGCTATAGCAGTATTGGTCAATGGAGTATACAAGGTAAACTTGATATCTCATGAGTATTTGGCTGCATCAGCTGTGTCGGGAGTAACATGGCATCGCAGATTAGGACATGTCAACAAAGAATATTTAAATAAAATGAAAAATGCTGTCTTGGAAATGTCATTTGGCGAAAAAATAGAAATAAGCAAGGCTTCTTGCACAACATGCTGTGAAGGTAAACAGTGTCGCTTGTAGTAACTTGCTAGATTTAGTGCACACAGATATTTGTGGCCCTATGGAGACTTCATCCATAGGAGGAGCAAGGTATTTCTTATTATTTGTCGATAACTACAGTCGCTTTACGTTTGTTTATTTTCTGAAGCACAAGAATGAGGCTCTGAAGTTTTTCTAGATATTCAAAGCACACGAGGAAAATCAAACAAATAGAACAATTAAAGTGATAAGAAGCGATAATGGTTTAGAGTATTGCAATAAGGAATTTGGAGATCACCTACCTAAACAGTGCTGGTATTATCCACCAGAAAAGCAACCCATACAGCCCAGAACAAAATGGTTTGTGCGAAAGATACAATCGCACAGTCGTAGAAAAAGCGAGATGTCTACTGTTTGATGCAAACCTGGGAAAAGAGTTTTGGGGTGAGGCCACCAATACGGCAGTGTATCTGCAGAATAGAACTGTGGCTGCTGCGTTGGATAATAGAACGCCGTATGAATTATGGAGTGGCACAAAACCAGATATCAGTCATATCAGAATATTCGGTAACACTGTCATAGTACATGTTGCTAAACAAAAGCGGAATAAAATGAGGTTAAACCAGAACAATCCCAGAAGGTAACGGGTTTTGAATCAATATCTAGTCTTGAAGGTAAACAACAAGCCCAGAAGGTAACAAGTTTGGAATCTATATCTAGTCTTGAAGATAACTCCAACAGTGCAAATGATTATAAAGACTCGGAGAGTACACTTCAGTGTGAAAATGAAGGTTTCATGGACAGACCCAGACGAACACGGAAACCACCAGAGAGATATCGTATGTTGAATCTTCGTACAAGTACAAGCGCTGAAACCTATGAAGATGGGGCAGGTTTGACACTGCAACGGACGAGAAAAGAAACAGTGGACGTTGGCCATGCAAGAAGAAGAAAAGTTAAAAGAAAATGATGCATGAGAATTATGTGATAGTCCACAAGATGGTAGGGTTTTACAGTGTAAGTGGATGCTTTGTAAAAATATGACAGTGATATACCAGAGAGATATGGTATGTTGAATCTTTGTACAAGTACAAGCGCTGAAACCTATGAAGATGAGGCAGGTTTGACACTGCAACGGACCAGAAAAGAAACAGTGGACGTTGGCCATGCAAGAAGAAGAAAAGTTAAAAGAAAATGATGCATGGGAATTATGTGATAGTCCACAAGATGGTAGGGTTTTACAGTGTATGTGGATGCTTTGTAAAAATATGACAGTGATAACAAAGTTCGGTTCCGTGTATGTTTAGTTGCTATGAATGTTTGTCAAATATTAGTTATAGGAGATCTAAGATAGATCCATGTATGTATACAAAAGTAAGAAATATTTTTTGTAGATTTTTATTTTTTCAAATGGTTGTAAAGAAACAGAATATTTGAAAAATGTATTTCAAAGTTAATGACTTAGGTGAAATAAGAAAGTCATTGGTGTCAATGTGTTAATAAATCTGAGAAATCTATCACATTGAACCAGTCTGATTATATTATTGATTAGGAGTTACAAAATTTGCCGTGTGGTTGACGGCATAGAATACAAGTGTCACCACCCCCTATCTTCCCGTGGGTGTCGTAAGAGGCGACTAAGGGATAACACGATGCAAATACCATCTTTGTGTAGAGACGGAAAACTGCCTCGTTGGTCTCGCGGCATAAATGTGCGCGTGGGATCGGGAGGTCCCGGGTTCGATTCCTGGGTCGGGCAGTGTTATTGGGATTTTCTGTCACGAAATTCTCAGTAGCAGCACGGAGTCTGGAAATGTACCCGGTACGGCAATAGGCTAACGATACCTGCACGCCATGTCGCACCACCACCCTCGACACCTGCAATCCGTTGTGACGTCACTAAAAATAGAGCACATTACCTCTGTGAGCCTGAGCATTTGAAGCTAGAGCTAGACCATGTTCAGGAGGTACTTAGGAAGAACGGATACCAGGTACAACGACGAATGACGCAGCCTATCAAGCGCGATAAACATCCGGCGGTAAATAACAACTAAACAACTAACCTACATGCCCTACATTAGAGGTGTTACGGATAAAATAGGAGACAAGTTAAAAAACTACTCCATTCCGACAGTATTTACACCAGGGGCCAAAGTATACAACATGGTGGGCACACCAAAGGATGTTCTACCGCTACAAACCCCAGGTGTCTATAAAATCAACTGCAGCTGCGGCAACTCTTACATAGGGCAAACGAAGCGGACTATCGCTGAACGTATAAAGGAGCACATCGCAGCTGTAAAGAACCGTCAAACGAACAAATCGGCGATTGTGGAACATTTACTTCAATCGGGCACTAATCACTGGATTGAATTTCATCGTCCCCAAGTCCTCCCCACGGAACGCCACTTTTACCCAAGAGTTGTGCGTGAAACGATTGAAATTTATTTATTTATTTATTTATTTATTTATTTGGGACAAACAAACAGTAACACATTATATCTGCGCACATAATGTAAACAAAAATATTATTATAAATGTGAAACCCACACCGTTAGCCACAGCATATACAATTCATATGACTATATTATACTATACTATACTTACTATACTATACTATACTATACTATACTATACTATACTATACTATACTATACTATACTATACTATACTATACTATACTATACTATACTATACTATACCATACTATACTAATGAACAATCTATGCGAGTAAGACTACCAGAATGTTCAAATAACTATACATCGGAATCCTTAAGTTTATTTAACAAAGCAGAACGAAATCTATTTGCTGACACTGAGAATAAATCTAATTCTGTAGTTTCTGAACAAAAGTCGTTATAGTTTTTGCACAAGCGACGTAGAGGCGCCCGCAGACCAGCATTGGTGCGGCAATGGGACACAGCAAAAAGAGGACGTGCGCACATCTCTCGTCTAATAACAGTTCTTGGGACACAGTAGCATATTTTATTAGTAATCTCAGAACAGTTATACCTGTTATAGCATAAGTCGAAAAGAAACATAATTTCTAGATATAAACGTCTAGACTTCAGGCTCATTAGATTGTAATTATCAAGAAGATTTTTATAGGTTGGGAAATTGGTTGGGAAATTGTGGCAGCACCTATAGTGCATCGATCTAAGGAATTTGCATTGCACTCTTTCTAGCATCTCAACGTATTTATTATAAAAAGGGTTCCACACCACCACCGCATATTCGAGTTGAGATCTAACTAGTGCTTTATAGAGATGACAATAAGTGCTTGCGTGTTTAAATTCAGTAGCTGATCTCATAACGAACCCGTACATACGATAAGCCTTTTTGATGATGTTGTCAATATGTTGATCAAGGTGAAGTTTGTGAAATCAGAAAACATCAAAAATTCAATCGGGAAGAGGGCTTCAAATTGTCATCCCACTTTAACGCGCAGTCGGCGAATGTTCAATATACAGATACGGTTACTGTGTTTTGCGCCGGTACTTCGAATATCAACAACCCGGGGGTAGAAATAGAATCTTCTACCTCGCACTCGGAGACGTGACATTGCCACACCAGTCAGCTTGTGACCACGGGACGTGCAACCGTCTCGAAACGTCAAGCAAAATAAGGTATGTAAATACCTAATTTGCATGTTCGCGTTAATTCCCGTCTATATATATATTCTTAAACATACAACGCGAATGTTTAAAAGTTTCTACTATCTAGTAAGGTAGAAAATTCAATCCCGGGATATCGGGACTGTATAGAGACAATCCCAGGATCTCGGGATAGGTAGTCTCGGGATTTAGTTTCAAATGAAAAAGGCGATGACCAAATCAAAATTATCGTTTTTATTCAATGACAGTATTTAAAATAAAGAGTGTGTGTAGACCATTTAAACTTACTCTAATTAATCAAAAACTTGTTTATAAAGAGGTTAATTATTCGAACAATAACAAATTAAGCACAGATTTTAAACTATCTGAAAAAAATACCGACTAACAAAAAGGAACTGTCTGTGACCTAAGTCTCATATTTTACATCTCTTAGAAGTATTCTTCTCATGTGCATTAATCAGGTATTCGAACACTAACAAATCAAACATTTTTTAGTATTTAAACAAAATTCGACATTATTCTTAATCACAAAATAGTTTCTGTTACCTTATCACATTATTTATATTATTATCACTAACAATTAATTACAGATTGATAAGAGATTGTTCTGGGGTAAAAGAATATGTAGTGACAAGCATCGAGAAAGGTATGCTAAGATGGTTTGGGCACGTGGAGAGGATGGATAACGAAAGACTGACCAAGCAGATATATAAGGCAAGTGTGGAAGGGATAGGGCGAAGGGGAAGACCTAGGTGGACGTTCTCTGACCAGATTGGAGTAATCCTAAAAAAACAGGACAGGTGAGAAGTACCCTGAACTGAAGAGCATGCATGAGGAATCTGATGGGAGTGAATGAAGCAAGAAAGATATGTCAGGATCGTTGCAAATGGCGTTCCGTAGTGTCTGCCTACCCCTTCGGGAAACAGGCGTGAGTCTATGTATGTATGTATGTTATCACTAACAATTACTTTGATGCTAAATGTTTAATCATAATAACACCCCTATTCGCTGTCTTCAGCCACGTCAGGTTCTGGAAGAGAGTCTCTTACAGTTTCTGAGGAAGGAAGATCTTCGTAAAAAGGATGGTATATTCTAGCAATTTGACCATACTTGCATAATTTTATGAGATCATTTTTCTTCCTTGAGAAGATCTTTAGTCTCTGTGAATATGCCGAATCGGGGTAAACCACTGTCTTTCCTCTTTTCTTTTTAAGGTGTATTTCTTGGAATGGTATGTTTTTATCGAAGGAGTCTTTTACAAATATTTTATCAGGATCCTCCTTCCGGTACTGCAGCCAAACTGCATCATGTATTCCAAGTTTCGTCCATTTGACATTTTACTAAGATATTGATTACGTGTACCAAAATCTATGAAATCGTCGTGAGTTAATGATGTTACATTAAAAGGCGTTGGGTTAGTTCTTGCTAACCAAACTAACTGCGCCCAACCTTCTGGAGTGTACACAGGTACGTTCTTTGCTTTTGTTTCAGTTTTCGAATGAATTGAGTCGCATTCCTTTAGCGTGTGACCGGTTTCAAAAAATTTATGATCAATAATGTGTAAAGTAGGATGTTGTGTAACTGTTATTAAGCACATGGAGCTGAAGTGATAGTTTTTCTGCTGACCACCACAGCCATCCGACATCATTTTTACATGTTTAATTTCATTATGTGCCATGATGTACGTATAGATGCATGTGGATATTTCTATACTGCCGCGTTTTCCTTCGGTCTCATCCCACATGTAGCACTCTACGTTTCGGTTACCTAAATTGTAGACCATCAAATTATAAATAGCTGATTTACGCACGTTAAAACATGGCCCAGTTGCTCCTTTAGGGGTGCTAAGGATAGCTTCTAAATCAAAATTAAAACTAAGGGTTTTGTCATCAATTTGTGCTTCCTCTTTATCCTCGTCTCTTCATTTCCTTGCTTCATCTTTACGACTCAAATGCAGTGCATGAATATGTTGATGTACTACTTTTTCCTCAATGTTCATTTCCTTATACGCAATGCAGTGTTTACACAGCTCTTTTTTAGGTTTGTGAAAACTCAGTTTATAGCTTCGGAAAATTAAGCGATATTTTTCGGAGCTGACTGGCTTCCTTGATATTGTTTCACAGAGTTTTACATATTGTTTATATAATGTAGCTATATTTAACGAGGCGTCTAAATATTTTATTTCACTTTTTTGTCGACAATAGTGAGATTCCAGAAAAAGAAAAAATTTGGTCGCGAATTAAACTTTCTTTTGCCGAGTTCAAGTTATTGGGTGGAACTTTTTTGCCTCTGTGGTCTGGTACTAAAATGCCTTCGAAGTTTACTTCATTTAAAGCGCCTTTTACAAATCCACCAGTGATATTCAGGGTGGCTAAAAAAACTCACGGCAAACCGGTCTTTTCTCATTAGCTACACTCAGTGTATAAGCGAGTGTATATTTTCTTCGTGAAAGTCCTACGGTCGTAGCCCGATTTTTCTGTTTTTTTTTTTGTGACATGGTGTGTAACAAAATGCTTCGTCATCACAGTGCACTGGGCTAGCATTTGGCCTATGTTCAATTATATCTGTAAAGCATAATTGAAAATACGCCAAATTAAAAATACGGACTGCCTACGTGGTCCAGTGGATAGCGTACGCGACTGCTGATCGGAGGTCCCGGGTTCAATTCCCGGGTCGGGCAAAACTGTTACTGGGTTTTTCAGAATTCTCAGTAGCACGGAGTCTGGTGAAGTGCCCAGTAACGGCAATAGTCTCGCCCCCTATTACGTGCCTAACAATTTATGGCGAAATGTTGGTATCATATTACACCTCTGCCTACCCCTTCGGGGATACAGGCGTGAGTCTATAAAAATAAAACTGTAAAGCAAGAAAGCAAAAACTGTGGTGCAAACTCATACCCAAAACCAGAGCAGGATAAACCTAATTTCACCAGGTAGATTCAGATAGCATTAATTAAAGTAATTAATACCATAGTGATGTTCAAAATAAGCCCCAAGACCATGATCCAAATCACGGTACAAACACTTAAAAAACATGTTCGTAATTCCATATGAAAAGTAATAAACTTGTAACTCACAGCAAAAAAAACATTAGGTATAAGGAATCATGCATTATGTAGGGTAACATAAAAGGGTTCAAACTATCAACATTATTCATTACCTGTAATTTCATTACCATTGGCACGTAGTTGCGAAAAATTGCCAAACAATAGTCAGTAATACATACATATCGTCACGCCTTTTATCCCCGAAGGGATAGGCAGGGGTGTATTTCTACACCCACTTTTCGCCAGATATACTTTAGTCCCACGTAATAAGGGGCGAGCCTATTGCCGTACCGGGCACATTTCCAGACTCCGTGCTGCTACTGAGAATTTCGTGATAGAAAAACCCAATTACACTGCCCGACCCAGGAATCGAACCCGGGACCTCGATCTCGATCTCACGCGCACATTTATGCCGCGAGACCAACGAGGCAGTCATATAGGGTAGTCAGTAATAAATAATACAATAATAATTACTATTAGTGCTTGGCTAGCTTGCAATCTGGAAAAGCATTTATGAATGAAAATTAAGTATATAAAACTAGTTGTGCTTGTGATTGACACATTAGTTTTGTTTTTATTAAGGAAAAGTAAACAACGACACATTTTAAAAACGACACGTCTTTTTATGAAAAACGCTTTGTTTTTTATAAAGCGTAGGCAAAAGAAATTTAGAGTAATAAATATCACGAAGAAAATAAGCTACCACAATTAGAATAATAATGTTATTGCCAGCACAAATAGTTTTCGGGATAATTTTTAGGTTAAAAACTCTTTTAAAGTCTTACCTATATTATAACATTCTTCATCTGAACTGTAAACCACGCCTGCATTTTTAAGAAATTGATGGGCACGTGAGTATCTTCTGTTCATGTTGTTTTACACAATTTTAACTTAAAAATACTTAAAACATTGAAATTAAACTACAGTTTACTTAAAACAGCAAACAATTTAACGTTCACGCAATTGAATCAGCTGACTCTTAGTGATGCGCAAAAGCGTTGCCTAGGGACGTTCAGGCCAGTTAAATCGACATTTTACAAAAATCTATTTTATCGGTTTTTAAGTTTTAACCCGATTATGCTATATTGATCTTTAAATTTAAACTAAATAGATAGACCGCAACTTCATACTCATTTGTTACTATTTAAAAACTGATGTAAATTAATAAATCTGCGAAATAAGACTGATATTAACTATTCTATATTTCTTTCGATTGCATAATCACACCAAAGTAAAGTTCTCAATATTTAGTGTCTCGATTGCCTTTTTTACAGAGGTAATGTAAGTATTAAATATTGTGAGTTTAAGCATTCCGATTGTTTTATTGACCAAGGTAAAGTATTCAATTTTCCAGTTTGGCTAGTTTACCTTTTGAATTACGGTAAAGTATTCAATGTACCACATATGTTAATTGAAAATCGTGAGTATTACGAAAAGTACTAATATGCAGTACAGGTAAACTGAACAAAGACCTCATAGAAAAGTTTACTATTGTACAAATACAATTTTGTGCAGATATGAATTAGGAATAATAATAGGCATTATCTTCAAAAAGACAATTGCTAGAGATATGATATTTTACCACTGTGAAGATATAATAGTAACCATGGCAATTCTTTATTTAAGACTAAATCACCAAAATGTCAGTTTGGCTACTTTACTTTTGTGGCGACGACATTGATGGATGTTATAATCACAAAATCCAAGGGATTTTGTGTTGCACATTTCAGTCCTTTGCCAACGTATTTATTAAGACACAAAGTTACCAAATCAGAAATTACACCTTTTAAGGCGTCACTGTTTTATGGACCTTACAAACACGAAATATAAGAAAAATATCTATGGGGTTTTTATAGAAATTTTTAAAACATCATAGTTTGTACAGATTTTTTATGTAAATGACTGGCGTTAATTTAATTAAACGTGTCATCTGGCGTACAAAGGGCTTCTTTTCTATTAAAAGTGTTAGCTATATATTCAGCCGTTGATTTGAAAGAAATGAAGTCCTTAACAGCTACTCCGACTAGCGCCGATAAAAGATCTAGAACAACTTCTTTGAGACGTTTCTTGTTAACCTTCCATGTTTGTATCCATCATACATCACAACATCTGCGATATTGGTACACTTATACCATTATTTTGGTCATAAATTACACCGGAATACAAACGGATCGATTATTAAGATTCTGACTTAAAAAAGAGTGGCATGAGTTTCTTCCAGGTTCTTCTCATAGCCCTACCATCCCGAACCTGGTTGTAAAAAAAAAAAATGACGTTCATAAGTGTTGCTTTTGTAACCTATATGAATAAATGAGTTTGAATTTGAAATTTGAATTTGTTCTTTTAAGTTTTGTGTTTTCTTCTCAGAGTGATATTTGATGTCATGTCACTGGCGGCATCTTTCTTATTCTGAGTACAAATCTCGCACCTTCATTCCTTTTTTTGTTTCTAATTTTGGTACATTTGAGAAAATTTCCGGCATATTATAATGTTGATGTGTTCATATCTAAATAGTGAGTAATTTGCTCAGATTAAAAGCACACCTGCCAATCTGATATCAGGGTGGTGGGTGTGCTTTTTTGAAAAGACTCTTGTTTTATTAATGCACATTGCTTTACATTTTACGTGAATTCATCACATTCTTTTAACGTTGCTCTCATGCTGTGTACAAAATCATTGATCCCCGAGATACAGACGTCATCCTGATGTACGCAAAAGCCTTTGATTTAGGATGATGTTCCATTTCAATCTATGCAATTTATTTTAGTGCAAGTCTCTCTTATTTCAGTCTTTCTAATTTTAAATTTGAACGCTAGTTTTATGGATCCGTCCTCTTAAAGGGTGGCCCAGGCTTTAATAAAATATGTACATTGTTGCACAGCGAGATAAAAGTCTTAATAAAGTGACTTGCTCTTCTAATCCTTTGTTTGTTTGAAGATTTATTACCTTCACCGCGGTGCGGGTCATTGACCTGGTCACATGCCACTAGACATTTTAGTGAGAATAAAGATATGTGATTTTAAATTAAATTGGCAAAGATATCAGTACAAATATTGGATTGTGGACTTACAATAATGCATGTTCCTATTAATTAATTACATGTGTACCCTCAGGGCCACTCTACATTTGTTTAAGCCGGGGTGGGTTGAATCACACGAGACAATACTTTGTGTTATTCTTATATTGTTTTTGTAAGTTGTGTATTAGTGGTCACCACGCGTAACACAGGCAGTGGCGAGCTGACCACTTAACAATATTACTCCAAACATGCTGAAGATTGGTAAACCTACAGCGATCTCCATTTAAGAATATTTTATGTCAGATTTGATTACAACCAATTTAATGATTTTATGATTGACTCTATGTAACATAATATCTTCTTAGTTACTTTTTCAATAACTGCGGATGAAAGTGCACAAACAACTGTTTGTGCACAATTACTAGAGACCGGGGTATGTAACTACATGCCCCTGTCGCTAGTAATTGAGGTCACGACATCTGTGAGCAGCCTTGTGATATAACAAGGAAAGTGGCCATTTCTCGGCAATACGGTGTTTGTAGCGGCAAGACTTTGTCAAATCGGTATTGTCCAGTATTACTGCATTTCAATCTCATTTATTTGGCCTTGTTTCTCGTATTTTTAGGACAATACATTATTTTAAGCCGAACTGTTCTTTGAATGCACTCCTTATGTGCAATAATGTTCTTAAACAATTGCAATAATTGAGCCAATGCAAGAGAGATTTTGTGTCTTTTTTTAGGCTACTTCTCCAACTCAGTTTAAGTAAGTAGTGATGGTCCACTTTACATATTAGGTTACACCTTTTTTATACCTTACCCCTTCATCATAACTTTGAAAATACTGCACCAAATTGCGTGCCAACTTGACGGGCTGACCTTGTTTACCACAGGAGTTCCTATGACCACCTTTCGAAGCAGTTTTTGTAAAATTTTACTGTCCTGTAATTAATGATGCTCAAGTATACAAAATTCAGTCCATCCGAACTCTAGGAAGTGGCTATAATTTAATTTCCAACATGTGATGTTTACTGACGAACTTGTAAAGTTAAGTAAAGCTTGTAATCAAAAAGATTATGTAATGGCATACAGTTTTTACTTTATCTTCTTATTTTCGCAGTGGTAATATCTTTAAAATAACTGTATGGCTCTTCGAAAACGCAGTGAATTCGAAGATTTGGGCCTTGTGACTGTCCATTGTACGATGCCAAACGTAATAAGTATAAATATACATCAGATCATTTGAAAGGCAGATATAAGTAGTTCACTAAAATACATTATTCAACAGTTTCAATTCCTTTTCCTCGGCGAACTACATCTTCATTCGGAATACAACCTCAAAAGAATAATTTCGGTATCAAAACGATGCTTTGTAAACCGAAATGTATTTTTCTCGGTGTTTATTTTTGTTCAACCGTTTATTTAGGAGTAGTGACATTACTTTTAGGAAGGGGAAAGACAAATACTCTATCCAATTATGTAAGTAGAAGACGAAGAAAACAAACTAGACCAACAATTACTAGATTAGACCATTATTAATAGTGATTGGACTACTATCAAAACCATTACTTATATTTATTTTGCCATTGTTTAATTTAAAAGATAGCTTCTTTTTTAATATACATTTTCAAATATATTAAAAGCTTACTTCAAGCTTATCAATTTAGTATTAGACGTATATTTTGTCCCTTTCTAACAAGATGATTATTTGGTACGGAGCAGCTATCGATTAGTATATAGGTACTATCTACTGATGTTATATGCCAGTGTAGTCTTCTATTAATTCAAATTCTTCTAACTCAGTAAAAAGCAAGTGTCATGTTATTTGCCGGTCGGTTAGTTAGTGACATTGTAGTTATTAAGAAAATGCGGCGCATTAAACTGCAGGAAACGATTATTATATTTTTCACTATACAACATTGGTATCAGCTCGCCATAACCGGGTGCACAATCACATAATTTATTTTTAATACGCCCACAAATATATAAATCAGGCTGCGTAATCCCAAGTCAGCCATGGATTTATGATTCATCTACAGCGCTCGTTTGGTGAATTTATTGAAGCGAAAATTGGTTGCGAGGGCTGTAATGTGAGATCGTGATACATGGTATCGGTCATTGAACATACATTTTCGATCCTTTATACAAAATACTTTGGTAGGCCTTCGTGGTTCTGTGCAATCTTAAATAGTTTGCGCTTCTGCTACTAAATAAATTTGTTCAAAATGCAGTTTCGATATAATGTCAGTGTCATACTCATATCACAAATGGTATAAATTGACTGTTATTTGAATGTTATCGTGACTAGATCGTAAATTGAACAATATGTCAACGTCGAACTATATATAAGTCAAATTAGACGATAGTGACATCAAATCAGACTCAGAATCCCGATTCTGAGTCAATTCAAAATCTAATCTCATTTCGTTCAAAATATAGTTTCAATATCATATAAAACAAGAAGTGGCCTTCTGTTCGCTGTCTGTGATTTAATTGAGTGTTCTAATATTAACGATATATTCTAATGAAAGTATTGTGGAGTAAAAGAATTTCATTGATCTAGTTGTAAATTTTGTTTTCACTTTTATAAGCTTTTATTTTACTTACTTAAGTAAATAATATTTGTGGGCTTTACTTGTAAGCTGAATTGGAACAACATCCCATCTGTCTAGAGGTTTTACATTTTGCGTGTTGGCATGCAATGCAAAACGTGGCTTAATGCCAGGATTGACTTCAAAATAGGAACTCCCCAGTTTATATCAGGGTCTTCAATTTTATATACACTTTTTTTTATGCACATGTTTTAAAAAGCGTTCTTTAAATGATTTCAGAAAATGTATGTCTCATCCGTTGTCCAACATTTTTTCATGGACGAAAGACTGAATTAATATTCAGCAATAACAATAAATATGCAAAATATTGTTTATTCATATATTTCTCCTAACTGAATGGATGTATAGATGCGCTTTCACGCAAAATGTAGCAGAACCACTTGGGCTAGCACATCGACGCCCCTTTTGTCCTAATAACCCGGGTCCACGCGGTTGAAACCGTGGGCAAATCTAGTACATATTAAGAATATAAAAGGTTTAAATATAATGACCGCCACAAAATGCTTTGATACCCTTAGTTCTTTCACCAAAAATATATACTTAACACCAGAAAAACAAAGTCAAAAATTACAATAGTACTAGCTATTTTAGTCACGACTGCACTTCAAATTTTAATTGAACACCAAAAATGTAGTAAATGATCACCAAATAAATAGGTTATGTTAGGTTCTCTTGTGACGCTTAATTAAAAAATAGGTCAACCGTCAACTTAGTTTATTAAAGTAGGTGGTGTAACCAAATCCAATGTATGTGTTGGTATTTCATACAACTAACAAAAAAACTTTGGTTATAATTTTACATTAAAATGCTGGTTTAATTTTGTTGATAATTTACTACTTTTGGGTTAATAATGATTAATTTGGAGTTATTTTACTTAAAAAGGATAACGAAATGTTCCTCCCCCCGTGGGATCTCCACCTTGTCGTGGTGGGGGGAGCTCAGTAACCGTGGGTTTGAAGTACACCCACGGTGAAGCTAAGCGGGATCCCGGGAGGGGACGCTCCACGTGGGCTTGGGTGAGGCCTGTGTAGGATGCGTCCAAAGTGTGGGTGCGCGGGACAGTTCTGTCTGTCCGTCGCAGTCAGGTGCGGTCGCGGGAGGAGAGGCGTGTCGGTGTTGCGTTGCCGCGCGCCCTATCTCCCGCGACCAAATGAGGGCGCACCATTGTTGCGTCGCTGTGGGGCCGCAGAGGAAGAGGAGATGCGGTGTTGCGTTGCCGTCCTCCCTATCCTCTTCGGCCGTGTTTTGGCGGCGGAGCACAACACCTTCATCCACCGCCAATGGGGTTTTGTTCGGGGCCCGCCTGACCATCTGGCGGGCCAATACCGTCGGGGCGTTGCGACGAATGCTTCGGCGATACCCGACCCTCTGACACACGGGTACATGAGAAAGTCGAGGTGGTTTTTAGCGGTAACACCACATACTCCGGCTCTGATTTCCCCAAGAGTCGGAGATCCAAAGTGATTTTCCACCTCTTAAACTCGTAAAAATAAAAAGAATAAAAAGGATAGCGAAATGTTAAAACTTTGGTTATAATTTTACTTTAAAATGAGGGATTCATTTTGCTGATCATTTACAATTTTTGTCTTCTATATGTGACTATATCTGGTGGTAAGTTAAACATAAGCCAATATAAAAACCAACACTCGCAAAAAATGTTTCCCTTCATGCCAGCAAACCTCAATCTCTCCCTAACAATTCCAATACTTGAATGCTTCATGACAAATATTAACGTTTCCGGAATCTAATCGAGGAATAAGGTTAGTATAGGTTTTCTAAATCATTCTATTTGAGTCTGAAGCTGAAATAATATTATATTTCCTTCCTATACTAGCACATTATATGTCGTTTCTCTGTAGATATAATTACTTTTATAATACAGTGATACAAGGCAGCGATATCCGAGTGGATATACCAACAGACTGCCATGCAGAGGGTATGGGGTTCGAATCCACGGCGCGCACCAATGAATATTTCGGAGATATGTGCGTATTGAATTGTTAATTATCGCTTGTCCCGTGCCACGGAGAGCACGTTAAGCCGTTGGTCCCGGTTGTCATGAAGATCTTTGACAGTCGTTACAGGGCGTCAGTACCTTCTAAATAAACTGACACTAGTCTTAACCATGGAATATTGCTATCCCTTCGGGTTGAGGAGGTTAGACAGGCAGTCGCTCTGTGGAAAAGCTAATAATCAGCCAAATCCGGTTAGACCAGAAAGCAGACCCCAGATAGAAACTGGGATAACGCTAAGAAGATGATGTATATAGTGATATATTATTATCTTGAGTCGTATTTCTCTTTTACTTTCAAGACGATTGTCGGGTCTTTCAGATACTGCACGGAGTCGGGACTACGTATGCCATATGACACTGTAATATATTCGAACAACTTTGTCGTCAAAGAGCTAAAAACAACGCGGTGGTGTCGTTATGACGATCTTAGGAAAAACTAACAGATCGATACTCTAAATCTCAAATATAAAGTTGTAGAAGTAGTTGTCCTGCATCAAAGAAAAGAGAGGGAAAATAAGATAGACATAAGCTTTTGTATTTTCGATCATGGTATCGATGGAACATGTTTATTTGTTTACTATCTGGAACTACACTCTATAGTTTAGTAGATCACCAATTTTACTCCTTCCTGAAAATAAAATAGAACTTTAAAATTAAATATTGAAATATACTTCGATTGATGATGTCAGATTTTTTTTTGGTTTCCCGATTGTTGTAGTCTCGGTTTTGTTGGTCCAGTAGATAGTGATATTGGTTGCCAAGCCGTAGATTATTTTCAGCTTTGATTACCAGTTAGGTAGGAGAAATCTTTGTATGCTGAGCAAAGATTATTTTCTCTTATCTTATCATTAGTGGAATTTATATATAGTATACATATAGTTCTTTCTTTGGTTTTTCTTCCTGTATTAAAAATATATTTGTTTATCTGTTTACCTTAGTACTTACAAACTCAGAGGTTTATGCGGATGTATGGATGCTTGTTCCCGTTTCGCGCAAAAGGTACTGAAGTTTTTTGAAATTTTGTAGTAACGTAGCTTTTATATTTGATTAGCACTTAGCTCTTCTTATATTGATGTACTGAAACCATGTGCCGTGAACAGAAACTAGTATTCAAATATGATACAATATGAGCCATAATTACCAGCTATAAACTTTCAACAGTTCAGCTAACTTCCAAAGACCCACTTTGATTTCTTTCAAGTTTTGTCCATGAGTATTAATCACATAAGAATGGACAACTCCGACTTTATGATAAACCCAATCGATGGAAATGCCTGACGCTTTGGGTTTTGGTCCGAAAGTAAAATCGCTGCCAGCTACTTTCTTCATAGCCTAAAAAAGTGACAAGAGTTACATACATATAAAACAACTTCGGCCTTATTATCATAAACTACTCTGCCGATTTTGATGAAAGTGCCCTAAATTGACTCAGTAAAGTTAGAATTACTGTGACGTGATGTTTGATTTCTGATATACATCTATATTCCGTTGTTTCTAATATATATGGTTTTTAACCTCATCATACATCTATATACATCCAGTCCTTCTTGTTAGAAGTCGGTTCATATATTATGTATGTGTCTGCTTCGATTTAAATTATACCTCTTCTATCTAGTTTCTTGTCATATTCTTTTACTACCTTTCTTCTTTGCAGTAATCAGCAACGATTTGAGGATGTCTTCATATCATTGAACCACTTACCATCTGATTATACCGATGGTATGAAACAGTTGTTTCTTTGGAATACTTATGAACATTAGATTCTACTGAAGGTCGGAGCTGACAACTTAAATGTGTTTTATCACAATAGAGAGTTTCAAGACTCTCTAAAGCTGTTTCGAACCATCTCGGTGTCTAGTATCTATAGGATTTTCTTGCTTTTTACTTTAAAATACATCTTTCGCACTAGATATAGATCCTGTGTGACACAATGAACACCCAGACTCGAAACAACAATTTATGGATCGCACAAAGTGTTTTCTAGTATAGGGATCGAATCCAAGTGTGGCGCAATGTCAAGCGGCAAGGCGGCTGCTTAAACCACTACGCCAACTAACACAAAACCGATCAGGCTATCCTGATGAACAGCACTTTTACTGTTTACACTAAATTCTTTCTAGGGTTTTGTTTTAATTGGATCGGTACCTCCTCCACTATGTTAAAAAAATCGATGAAAGGAGGTTAGGTCATGTTGGCTTCTACAAGAATCACTTAGTACTGTGGCTTCATGATCGAAAAAAAAATGCTGGCACCCCTTAGGCCGCCCTCACATTGGGCGTCAGTGCAACGCAGCGGCACCGCAGCGTCTACGTTGCGTTAGCCGAGCGTTCTTTGAGAACGGTTATCTCTTTTTAGAAGTTAAGAAGCCTCTACATTTCCATTGCTATTTAGGTTCGCATTGAAGACAGATTAAGCGTTTCTGATGTCGTAAAATTCAGACTGCCAATCGCTTTTGTTGTGCGTATCTAGACACACGCCCTTCACATTTCGACAGGTCGCTGATTCATCAGACGTTTAAGATTATAAAAATAAACTCACAATTGCAATTTCTTTAGAGGTCCTTAAATGTGTTTGAAAATCATGAGTATGGTCACCTTTAGCTGAAGACGGGTAATAGACATTGCCACCTGTGGCATGTACTGAAATGTATGCGTATAAGTCTATTGCCTCAACGAAATCCTGAAAAATTAAATTTTCATTAGGTATTCTGATAAAATATAAATAATGTTTTGAACATAATGCAGTAGGGTATTACGTGTAAATGACTCGCAAATGGTGATATGAAATCTAGTACATAACTATGTTAGCTATGCTAAGGCTGAATTAACGTCGGGAGTGCGCATTCCTTGACTGAAAAAACGTCTGTAATCACAGGAATGCAATACTTGGCCTTTTTTGCAGGTCATAGACAGACAGGCTGACGCAAAAATCTTATTGTCGATCGCAAAGAAACGACGGATAGCAACAACGGTCATATCGTATATGAGGCCCTTAAGTTACATCCAAAGTTTTATGACTGACCTTGAGCGCTTTAGTTTCCTTTTCAGAAAACGGTGTAGGGCCACAGTAAAATTCATTGCACGGGCTTAGTAAATCACCAGGACCAACTGCCCAATGGTAACTGTGGGTCAAAGAGAATAATTCCTATTTATTATTCTTGATAATAAATAGGATAATAATGATGGACCTAATTCATGGCGAAATCTGGGTGTAATATTTACACCTCTGCCTGCTACCCCTTCGGGGATACAGGCATAAGACTATAAATATTTTATTTTATTTATTTATTTTTAAATTGCACAAAACAAATTACAATCTTAATATATAAAATCCTTGCGTTACTGACTGACTGACAGACACGCTACAGCCGAAACTATTAGGCGCAGGAAGCTGAAATTTGGCATGTATATTCCTTGGGGACCGTAGTGGTGCACTTAGAAGGGATTTCCCGAAATTCCCACGGGATCGGCCAAAACGGGTAAATAAAAAAAAAATGCAGGCGTAGCTGCTGGCGTCCTCTAGTCTAATTATAAATTAAAAACAATCGAAGCTTATGTTTAGATCTAGATTGCAACTCAACACATGTGCATACACTGAAACAATTAAACATCAAGTTAACAGACAGAAAAGATGTACAAACATACACGTGTTACGAAATTAAACATATAAGAAAATATAGGTTTAATTTCGCAACACAACAACAACAATACTATATCTTAAGAAATATTTAGCTATTTTACTTCTATTTGGGATAGAGGATATCTATCCTTTAGAATATTTAAAAATGTGTAAAATCTAGGATGAAAAATGTCTAACTGTAAATTAGTTGTAACTAATTCATTATATTGTCTAGCCATTCTTACCAGCGGATTGTAATAAGAAATATTGTTTTTATAAATTTGCAAGGCAAAGAGATTAACACGGTTCGATCTACGTAAACTGTATTTAATGTTAAAAGAAATATGCGAAAGCAATTCGGGTGAATCAATAATTGAATGAATTATTTTATATAAATAAACCAGATCAAAATATTTGCGACGACCTTCCAATGGTTGTACATTGAATTTTTGCAGCCTCTGATCATAAGTCAAGTACGTACGACCAACTTTTTGGCGGTAACAAATAATTTTAAGGCATTTCCTTTGAACACGCTCTATGTCGTTAATGTGCACGCTATAATACGGTGACCAGATCGGACAGCCATATTCCAAGGTACTTCTTACCAGGGCATAGTAAAGATAAAGCACACTTTGAGCTTTTTGAAATCTTTTGTTGTCCGTAGAACGAAACCTAGGAGCCTGTTGGCTTTCGAGATTATATGTTGGTAGTGAGGTCGAAAAGAAAGTTTATCGTCGAAGAGTATACCCAAGTCTTTGGCAACACTAGACCTATTAAGTACTTGTCCATCAATAATGTAATTATGTAAAATTTTGTTGCGTTTATTTGAAAAAGATATTGAAAAACATTTATTGATATTTAAATACATTTTATTCGTATTGCACCAATCTGAAACAATGTGTAGGTTGTTCTGCAAATTCTGACAATCGGCCAAAGACGTTATGTTGGCAAATATTTTTAAATCATCAGCGTAAAGGAGACATTGACAGGACAGACGCTCAATTAGGTCATTTATAAATATGACAAAGAACAGGGGGCCCAGATGGGATCCCTGAGGAACACCGGAATTTACCCTCACTGGTAAAGAAAGATACCCCTTTAAGGCTACCAATAGACTCCGATTATCTAAATATGATGAAATCCAGCGAAGCAAGTTACCCTGTATACCATAGGCGGCAAGATTTTGCAAAGTAGTTTATGGTTGACCTTCTCAAACGCCTTTGAAAAGTCGGTGTAGATAGCATCTACCTGACCACCTACTGAAAAGCTTTTAAATAGGAAATTCTTGTATTCCAACAGATTGGTGATGGTGGATTTGTTCCTAACGAAACCATGCTGCCGATCCGAGAGAATGGGTTTGATGTGATTATACAAGTAATTGTATAAAAGAGACTCGAATAACTTGGCAAAACAAGATAAAATGCTTATTGGTCTATAGTTCTCGCAATGCGACCTATCACCGTTTTAAAAATGGGTACTATGTGCGCCACTTTCCAGCGTTTCGGAAAAGTTCTACTGTTGAGTGATTTATTAAATATAATGCAAAGAGGACTTGCTAGCTGTGCAGCACATGAGCAGACAAAAGAAGGTGGAAGCAAGTCAGGACCAGCGCCTTTGTTTTTATCCAATTGACGCATTGCCAGTATAATGTCCTTAATGCTAAATGACACCGATGACAATATATTAACAATCCTGGGGTCAGAGGCAACGGTCATCAGATTGGGACAGGATGGCGAGTTAGGTAAGTTGTCAGTCTCAAAAACAGAACCAAAATAATTAGAGAAGAGTTCGCAAATACCTTGACCCTTAGATGAATTAGATTCTCCCAACGACATAACTCGAGGTATTGAGGTTTGACCGTTTTTGTTGTTTACAAATTTCCAGAACAATTTTATGTTCTTCTTAATAGAATTTTCAGTAGAAGATAAGTATGTTTTGTAACATTCTTTGACTAGTCTTTTACATCTAGAACGAAGCAAAGAGAAGCATCATAATCGCGGGGATTATTGAACTTTTTAAACAGTTTGTGATATTTTCTCTTTTCCTCGTTGCATTTTATAAGGCTTTTGCTATACCAAATCGGGTAAGTTTGTGGTGTAGATTTTATCATTGGGGTATGCATTTTTACTATATCAAATAGCTTGTCATAGTAAATATCCGTACTTGTATCTACGTCAGGCAATGATAATAAGTTATTCCAATCGACTAACTCTAGTTCCGCCTTAATTTGTTGCAAGTCACATTTAGAAAACAGTAACACTGTGCGTAAGCACTTTGTAAGACCTTTCACCTCATATGGTAATTTTATTTCAATTAAAAGGGCTGGATGATGTTTATCCAGTGAGCTCAGGGAAAAAGTATCATTTACACTGATGGTAGCGAAATTTGAGAGGATTAAGTCTAAAAGACGCTCGTTCGCATTAGTAATGTTGTTAAACTGACTTAAACTACAGAGTGTCATAAATTCGTCAAGTAACAATAGTTTTTTGGAGAACGTACCGGCTAAGTTTGAGTCAAGATTTGTGTGAGTTCTGGAACAGAAGTCAGGAGTATTGAAATCGCCGACTAACAAAAAATTATCATCAGGTCGCGTATGCAACAAAATCTTTTGACAATTATTGTAGAATTGATCAAGTTGAACAATATCTATATCCGGAGGTAAGTAACAGACACAAATATTTAAATTAGGTACGTTATGCTTATCAGAAACTAATGTAATCCAGATATCCTCCATACCGGTCTGCCATGAAGTCTGGTGAACAATTTGATTCTTTTACTGACTGCGATAAGGGCACCCCCTCCCTCGGATTTAGATGAACTAGTACTTGCACGATCTCATCTGAAGACATTATAGCGATCATCATAAACTTCTCTATCATATCCCTCATTAAGATTTGTTTCCGTGAGACAAATAATATCATGGTTACAGTTCAATACATTTAGATAAAATTGTGTGAGTTTACTTCGTATTCTGTTTACATTTTGGTAGTATACATGAATCATTATAAATTTGTTTGACTTGCACAAAAAGAGAAACTATATTTGTAGGGAAAGTGTGTGTATCAATTTACTTTAACTTATTTAAGGAGTCTAAGCTCTTAACAATGAGGACAGGTCTCATCCTTGCGTATGTAGATTTGCCCAAAGCGTACCCAAACAAATTTATAATTCATTTCTTTACAGAATTTTCTTGCATTGCTATGCAGTGCCTTAGTTTCAGGAGACAGATGTTCGGAGAGATAAATTCTATTTGTTTCACTAGTAAAGCCAATGTGTGTAGTTGCAAGCTTCTCTTTAGGATGGGTCTTATTGAACCGTGTTACGGCGGACAGCAATGAATGGCGCTGTATTTGTGACGAAAGTGTGATCAGAATATTCCGTGGCCTTTACGAGGCAGTATCCATTTTAGCAACACTTCGACACGATCTAATGTCATTATCAGGAATAAAAAATAAATAAAAAAATCCTTGATAAACTAGCGACGTCAATAGCATCCGTTTTATGCCACTTGATAAACCTGACTTTCACCAACGGAATATTTTCCGACAAATTAAAAATCTCCATAGTAAAACCGCTACATAAAAAAGATAGTACATTACAAATAAACAACTACAGACCTATTACCCTTATACCAATACTATCCAAAATTTTCGAAAAGGCTATGCATTCGAGAGTCGTCGAATTCCTGGATAAGCATAACATAGTAAAAGAAGAACAAAATGGTTTCCGAAAGGGCAGGTCAACTACATTAGCAGCTTTCTCACTGGTTAAATCGATTACCGAGCATATAGACAAAAAACAGTTAGTAACGGTGCTTTTTCTGGATATGAGCAAGGCTTTTGATTTAGTAAATTTTACAAACCTGCTCGACAAGTGTGAACGTTATGGTATAAGAGGTACAGCGTTAGAGTGGTTGCGCAGTTATCTTTGTGGTCGATCCCAATGCGTCGAGGTGACTCGAATGGACGACAAATTAGCATTAAATTCATATAGGTCTCAGTTTCGTTACACTAAGGCAGGAGTACCACAAGGTAGCATTTTAGGTCCACTCCTGTTCTTAATTTATATAAATGATTTACCGAACATTACTACACATAAATGTGTATTATTTGCCGACGATGTTTCTGTGATTATTCCGTCAAGTAAGAATCATGAAGAAGATTTAAAGTTCACGCTAAAAAGTATAATAAGTTGGCTAACACAAAATCATCTTAAAGTTAATTTATCGAAAACCAAATACGTTCAATTCTGCAATTATCAACAAAACCCACAAGATATCGATCTCACATTTGAAACAGAAAAGATTAACAAAGACAGTAGCATTAAATTTCTAGGAATAACATTAGATGAAAACTGTAATTGGAAATTGCACATTGACACAATATGTAAAAAACTAAACAGGTTCGTCTATGCTCTTAGACAATTAAGAAAATCGGCTAATGAGGAAACGGCACTTACTGCTTATTATGGTCACGTAGGATCGATTTTAAATTATGGTATATTGTTGTGGGGTAATTCAACACACATAACACGAGCATTTATAGTACAAAAGAAATGTATCCGGGCAATTTGTAAGGTAGGGCCGCTGGAATCGTGTCGACCACTTTTCAGAAAATTACGTGTTTTGACTTTGGCATCGATGTATATACTGGAAATTGGCATGTTTGTAAAGAAGCAGCAAAAGTTATTCGCCAAGGTCAGTGACAATTATAAATATAGTGCAAGGGATCCGACAAAACTACAGATGGAGTTGTGTAGAAGCACCTTTCATCATCGAAACTGTCAAATTATGACCATTAAGGTATATAACCACATACCTCGATTAATTAGAGAGTTGCCAACTACACAATTTAAATCCAAATTAAGACTATGGCTGATTGAAATGTGTTTTTATTCAATTAAAGAATTTTTCGACTTTAAACATAATTTAAACTACTACCAACATTTAGAAAATTAAATTTAGAAATTTAGAAATTAGCAGCCAGTTCTTTGATTAGGACGAGTTTAATAGTTTCTATTGTCCTAAGAAGCCAGAAATGGCAGTGAAGTTGCGAAAGTATATTAGGCGTAGTTCGGATGGTTCATCACCGCTGAGGTTGTTTAACGAGTAGGTCCTGATCAACCCTATGAGGGAGTCCCAAATGACACGCAACTCGTCCAAATCCATCCTGCTCCTAATATTACCTATTCAGTAATGTAAAAAACCACTCACTAAATATTATATTTGTTTTCTAAATATTTATTTATTACATTGTTTATTTAACTGATAAGTTATAGAAGCAGTTGAAATCAAAAAGCATACAAATTTCAACCGGGAGGATGGATACAGACTGTCTGCAACGTGGAATCCGGTAATCAACAAATGTAAAACCCGCCGCAGTAACACAGCGCACATCAGTGTGTAGACGTCATAAGTGTTGTGTGTCAACGTACCGACAGTTCGGATAAAAATAAAAAACAAGTGAGGGTAGCTGCCGAAACTCGCGCGGAAAACCAACGAGAAAGCAGAACTCAGCCTGACATCGGCATGCTCGTGGTGTAAGCATCAACCTCTGTTTCTCCCGAGATCTTTCCTATATTTTTATTTATTAACTGTGTATCAAACTCTACACCGTTAATTAATTTATGTGTACTGTATTTTGTGTGTGATTTCCACTTTTTACAGCTATTTTATTGTATTTTTATACTTTTTGTGTGAATTTGTGTATTTTTCATTGTGCTAAAATGGCTCACGAACAAAAGAAATTAGACATTTGTGTAAAAGAAGAAAAAGTCGAAATCGACTATAAAACATTATCCTTTTTCTTACCCGCATACGACGGCATCAAGAAAACGTTAGCATTTTATATTAAAAGCGTAGAAAATGCTTTAGAATTGATAGAAAATAGGCAGCATCCAAGCATAGCATGCTTGATTAGGAATAAGTTAACAGGCAAAGTAGTAGAAGCATTATCAGAATGCACTGAATTTAATAGTTGGGAAGATATTAAAGCTATACTTACCCGTAGATTTGGTGAATTCCGAGACGAGGTACAGGTAGTTCAGGAGCTAATGAATATTAGAAAATTAAGTTTAGATATAGATACTTTTGCAGATAAAATTAGAGAATTGACTTACATTTTGATTCACTTAGATCAAACCAAAAAGGATTACTATGAAAAAATGGCTATCAATGTATTTCTAAACCAGCTAGATCCGATCTTAGCACTAAGCGTAAAAGTCCAAAAGGCAGATTCCTTAGAGCAGGTTATCGTCCTAGCTAAACAGGAGGATCTTAAGTTGAAAAATAAAAGATCAGCAAATTTTAGGTCAAAGCCTAACGCACCTAGGCCTAACCCGAATCAGAATAGTAATTACCGTTTTCAGCCACCTTCTGTTAACCAATATAGGTCTCAACAGATGGCACAACCTAGATTCGCTAACTTTAGTGCGCAATAGCCGCAAAGACAATTAAACCGTCAGGTACCTAACACGCAACCTATGAACCAACCCGGTACGTATAGGAATTACAATAATATCCGACCTATTCCCATTGTGAATAAACCCGTGCCTTATGCATCAGTAAATTTCCATACTGAACCAGATGATTCCGTAACAGAATGTCACGATTTAGAGTTCATTAATTCACATTATCGTAATCGCTTACCATATATTTACATTAGAGAATTAGGCGGTCGATTTTTAATCGATACTGGCGCGACGCAATCACTCATCTCACCGAACGCAATCTTAGAAAACAATGCCCGCTTTGAGCGTGAAATCCACTTCATAAAGACGGCGCATAGTGTAACTAAGCACGATACCGTTGCTTACGTTAAACTTCCTTCGTTATTCAATTGCCATTATACTCATAAGTTTCTTTTGTTTGATTTTGACCCAGACTTTATCGGACTCATAGGTGTTGACTTATTAAGAGCTTTAGGCTGTGTGATCGATATGGAAAATATGACGTTGACAACAGACTTTGTTTATATTCTATTAAAGAGCGATATGAATTCGTATACAACAATAGAACCACAGTGTGAACAGAAAGGTAACATAAATATGAACATCGACGCATTATCCCCTGTTCAAATAGTTTACAATAACGACATAGAATCTGTGACTAACGACGATCAATTAGTAGACATGATATTAGACAGTGAAAATCAGACAAACTTATCGACAGAACTTCAACCCGGAACGTCGCGTGATACGTTTAGCTATCTTGACGGAAAAGACATCGAAACACTTATTGACACCTCGACAATATTTGTTCCACCACAGTCAATAGACAGTCGGATAGACACCCCAAAACCCATTCAGTTAGACTCAGACAACCAATCTTAATATATAAAATCCTTGCGTTACTGACTGACTGACAGACACGCTACAGCCGAAACTATTGGGCGCAGGAAGCTGAAATTTGGCATGTATGTTCCTTGGAGACCGTAGGGGTGCACTAAGAAGGGATTTCCCGAAATTCCCACGGGATCGGCCCAAACGGGAAAATTAAAAAGAAATGCAGGCGTAGCTGCTGGCGTCCTCTAGTTAGACTATAAAATTCCCGAAACATTAGATGCCATAGACAGGCAGTTAAAACAGTTTCATATTCGAAAATGCCCTGGCTTTGAGTACAGAGTAGACAATAGAACCAAAGGCTAGATAGTAATAAGGACGTTTTTATCCCCATCAACGAAACTGAACAGCAAATTATAAAATTCCTAAAGGAACATACCATACCCGACCGCATATTCCATTGTTATTTTTACAACGAAGAGTTATATCCCATATTTTGCAAGGTGTCCAAAACCATTTCAACTAGTCAAAAACACAACAACCACAAATAAAATTAATAAAAAGATATCACGAAGGCAAAACCATTCATAGAGGCATACAAGGAACATACAAACAGTTACATAAGAATTACCATTGGCCGAAGATGCTATTATCAATCCAAAAGTATATTAATCAATGCGAAAAATGTCTCAAACCTAAACATAAACGTTTAAAATTACCACAGACCACCATCAAGTAGATATCAGAGTTAGATTAGATATAAGATTATATATAGTTATATCCTATAACGTTAGTAGAATACGCGATATATACATAGATGTAAGCAGAGATTATT
This sequence comes from Euclidia mi, assembly GCA_944739405.2. Lineage (NCBI taxonomy): Eukaryota > Metazoa > Arthropoda > Insecta > Lepidoptera > Erebidae > Euclidia > Euclidia mi. The sequence continues at coordinate 35,358,288 of OX123195.2, forward strand.
ATACATTTAAGTTGTTTCATAAGAATATATCCAATTATAAAGATATTTTTTGTTCCTAGAAACCAATTAGAATATCTCATAGATAATAAAAAAAGTAAGTTAGTTTATTTAGGATCTACTGAACTCAGTTTAGGAAGATCATATATCCCTAGATTTAAAAGCAAACCTCTTTTAATTAATGGACTAGGATCCGTAATAAAAGCTATCACTGGCAATCTAGACCAGGAAGATGCAATTAGCTTAGAAAACCAAGTTCAGGAAGTAAAGAAATTAACAGTAAATATGCAAAGCGAAACTTTAGGAATAATGTCCGATTTAATTAATGAATATCATAGTAAATTAGAAAGTATTACTAAAAATCAGAAAGAGTTTACTAAAGCGATTGGAAAATTAGTAGAAGAAAATCTGGAAATTGAGAATAAAGTATATACCATGCAAATATATAATCAAATTGAAACATGCTTACAACAAGTATATGATAGATTAGTTAACTTAGAGAATGCCATAACATTTAGTCACCTAGGACGACTACATCCTAGTATAGTCGAACCTAGCTATCTTATTGCAGAGTTAGCGAGCATCCAAAAGGATATGAACTTCAAAGATTTGCAGTTGCCTTATGCACCGACAATGAAAAATATACATATAATAGATTAATCTATTGTAGTTAAAGCATACAGTACAAATGAATCGATTAACTTTGTGTTAGAGATTCCCTTAGTAACTAATCATCCTTATAGTTTACTCCATTTATACCCGATCCCGAATGCAAACAATTCTATCCTAATACCTAAAAATCCTTACCTGATCTTGGGCAGCAACATGTTAGCGTATCCTCGCGAGCCATGCGCCTCCATCACCGACGAAACCGTCATCTGCCATCACCTGGAACTACAAGAACTCATCGCATCACAAGACTGCGTCGCACAACTACTACAACACAAGAAACCATACAACTGCACTTACGCCACAGCAGAATTCAACGAGAATATTATACACCAAATTAAAGAAAACAGCTGGATTGCCATCCTGAAACAAGAAGAAGTAATTAAGACAACCTGCGGAGAAGAAGTACACTACCAAAGATACAGCGGCGTCGTCCTGATATCAATCAATAACCAATGCACCATTGGCATAGAAAGAAGAACCCTGCGTACACACAAGAAATTCCTCATCAACAGAGAAAACGTTCCCCTGCCTAGAACACAGTACAGTACAACGAATAAGCACTCACAATTGAAATTACAAATAGACAATGTTCAGCTCAACGAACTAGACAAACTAGTAGAAAAGACGAAAAACTTACGAGAAAAAGAAGAAACAGTCATCATCGCTACTAAACCCAGTTGGCCCACCATATGCCTATATGCGATCATGACACTAGCCGCCATAGGCTTCATCACCCACCGATATCTTCACCGAAGGGGAAGACCAGCAACGACCGAAGCCAAGCAGCTACAGCCACAAGAGCCCTTGCTACAGGACCAGCAGTCTTCGGCGTGCTTCTTCTCACTTAAGGGGGGAGGAGTTACGTTGGTGTAAACACCGCCGTAATCTCTCATCGAGCATCACCTTACACTTTTATTAGAATTGTTTAGATTACGCCCGACCAAACCTTGTACCTTTGTTTTAAAATAAAGTCAGTTCTGTTTCAACCTCTAAGCCGGACAGTAGTCCGAGGGTTTTATTTTTAAAAAACCTCCCGCCGGTCGACGGTTCATATCTCTTGGCATTCTTTATTTATACGTTAAATATACATGCCTGTATAATGAATAGTCCATTAATTTTTATCTAAGTATAAATAGGCACGTGAAGCAAAAATTGTCATCCCTTTTTACCACAATAATATTGATACAGACCCCTAGACTGGCAAACTGAAAATAGTTTAGTTATAAAATGTATATACTTTTTTTATAAAATCATTTTACAGTATTAAATTCAATTTAGAAAAAAACAATTTTAGGTACTTAAAACTACAATTATATTAAATATTAGTATACCTAGAGGACAAATAAAATGGAGAATATATAAAATTAACTGCCTCGTTGGTCTCGCGGCATAAATGTGCGCGTGGGAGTGGGAGGTCTCGGGTTCGATTCCCGGGTCGGGCAAAGTGTTATTGTTTTTTTCCGTTAGGAAATTCTCAGTAGCAGCACTGAGTCTGGTAATGTGCCCGGTACGGTAATAGGCTCGCCCCCTATTGCGTGGGACCTAAAAATTCATGGCGAAATGTGGATGTAATATTACATCTCTGCCTACCCCTTCGGGGATACAGGCGTGAGTCTATAAATAAAAAAATTAATAAAAAATATAAAATTAAAAAAAAAGGAAAACAATACTTTTTTGTTCAAGGTTTGTTCTATTCTGCCTAATACATTTTGTATTTATTACAATATATTATTTATCTTGGCAATTTTTTTATAAAGCACATAGGTAGATATTATAAGTATAATCCATTAATTATTTTTTATTATTTAAATATGAATTTCAAACTGAAAATAGATGAAATAATTATTACATGTATGTATTTTTTTGTTGAAGGTTTGTCCTACTCTGCCTAATAGATTTGGTATTTTCACAATTTAATTTATCTTGGCGTGTAAATTAAAATAAATTTACTAAATATTAATGTATTAAGTGTATGGTATTTCTTTAATTATTATTATAAGTTTCTGACAAAGTGTAAAATAACAAAACTATATCTGTTTAATGATATCCGTAGGCAAAAACATAATTGCAGTTGTCATAAAGTTTGAATTCAGAACGCCGCGCGCGGGAAATTTTGCTTTCTTAATCTTAATGATTATGTTTTATTATAGTTGAAAATCTATTAAGCACATGGTATTGAGCTAATTGAGCTATATAATATATGAGGTATATAATATATGAGGTAGTCTGAAAGTAGTGCCCATTGACTAAAAGTGAAGGAAATATCGGTTGGCTTGGTATGGACATGTTATGCGAAGAGATTATTTGTATGAAGGTAAACAAGTGATATTTTTTAATTTCTTTTAAAGAAAACTTTCGCTCTAAAAATAAATCCTGTGTCGTGGGGGCTCACCCTCGAAACAACAATTCATGGATCGCACAAGTGTTGTTTAGTGTGGGTATCGAAACCACAATACTTGCGCAGTGTCAACCAACTATGCATTCTTAAATGAAGTCGAAAGGAGAGGGACAAAAGTAAGAGTGTTTCCACAGAAAAGATTGATAGACACTGTGAATATGAAAGTAGAGGCACGAAGAGGACGATCAGGCCAAGGAAAACATTAGTCGACTGTGTGAGGATGGGATATGGATGAAAGATATTTACTTCTTTATAAATAGTTAGATAACAAGAAGTATAGAAACAAAGGCATACTGCGCAAGGGCAAGAGAATGACATTTTTATAAAGTAAAAGTCTATAATGTTAACATCTATTTTAGAGTTTTATAACCAAGAAGAGTATTTAATAGCCGTTCTAGTAAGTCATTTCATAAAAGTTTTATTTATTTTTATTGTGCGGCAAAGTCTGTGATTGTTGTCTTTGACTTTACAATCTTAGAAACTTAAAATTTTATTAAATTATGATCGAAGTTCGACCACTGGGAGACCTCTAGTTTGTTTAAATGTTTAATAATGCCCACATCGTACTCACAACTTTACATGCTAATACATGGTAAAATACATGTTGTAACCTAATGTAAAAATAATAAAAATTGAAACAATAAAATGTCATATATTTAAAATGTCAGCAAAAAATATTATTGAATGTAAATTTAAGAATGTCTAAAAAAATTATAATATACTAGAGGACGCCAGCAGCTACGCCTGCAGTTTAATAAATTTACCCGTTTTGGCCGATCCCGTGGGAATTTCGGGAAATCCCTTCTTAGTACACCCCTACGGTCCCCAAGGAACATACATGCCAAATTTCAGCTTCCTGCGCCCAATAGTTTCGGCTGTAGCGTGTCTGTCAGTCAGTAAGTAACGCAAGGATTTTATATATTAAGATTACTTAAGTTATTTTAAATGACAAAAGAAAATAAATAATATAACAATGTCAAATCAAACAATGTCGAAACAAAATAAATAAAATTACAAATGTCAAATCAAAAAATGTCAAAATGTAGAAATGTAAGTACTACTTAATCTTAATATATAAAATCCTTGCGTTACTGACTGACTGACAGACACGCTACAGCCGAAACTATTGGGCGCAGGAAGCTGAAATTTGGCATTTATGTTCTATGAGGACCGTAGGGGTGCACTAAGAAGGGATTTCCCGAAAAACTCACGGGATCGGTTAAAACAGGTAAATCAAAAAAATGTGCAGGCGTAGCTGCTGGCGTTCTCTAGTCAGTAATATTATGAACATTATCTTTGTTGTTAATTATAAACAACTTATGATCGCTCGCAATGCGAAAGTATCGCTTGCTCGATATCAATCTTAGGGAAAAGGATTAGATTTATATAAATTAATTAATTCGTTGCTACTGTCAGCAAAACAACGGCATAGAACCAATAATAAGAACGGGTAAAATACTCAAGGCTACTTTTAACCACCAATGATTACATTTTGTTATATTTTAACAATGAAATCTCTAAGATACTAATATCTCAAAAAAGTCCTGGAAAAAGATCAATAATACACAAAATGTTTGTTGGGCGATAGTTATAGCACTATAGTCATGCACATACACGTGCATGCATAATAAAGGAGATCACCAGCCTCCATACAAATTTAGACTAGTTCTAAAAGTGCCGGCCAACTAAAATAAACTATAATAAACTAAACGGGATCGGCCAAAACGGGTAAATTTAAAAAAAATGCAGGCGTAGCTGCTGGTGTCCTTTAGTAATATATATTCTTGTTCTGGCTCTAATTAAAACAAGTAAACAACATAATAGCGGAGTATTTGTCTGATAACAGCCTTATAAAAAAAAATATATTAAATAATATATAAATAACTTGTGTTGTAGTTTCAAGACAGCCCTGAAAAGCAATTTATAATATTTCGAGCACTCTTAACTAAGCGATATGCAACAAATTCATTGTGGGAATATATGTTAATAAAATATTATCACAGAATATACTGAATATGTTTCAACATTATTATAAAGGGAAGAACGTTTTAATGTTACCTGAGTCGTCTCATAGAGGGCAAATGAGGGACTTCGACAGGAGAAATTTTATGACATAAAATAACAGTATCCTATTATGCATACTGCTACCACAATTATTTTGATAAGTGAGAGCATTGGTACGGTATCTCAAATCTCATTTCGTATTTTTTCTGAGAAGACGAAGAATAGAAAAAGGTTTAGCTGAGAACGAAATAGGTAAGAAAAAGTATCCATCTTTCCGAGGCTAGATACCAGAAACATGGATAGTGAAGATGCGGCAGTAAATGTAGAATCATCTAGTAATTAACCTAATTTTTTGACGTTCATAAGCGTCACTTTGCGGCCTAAATGAATAAATGATTTTGACTTTGACTTTAATACCTTGCCGATTAAGGTTTGTGGCAATTTAAACTAGTAAACGTTGATAAGGTATTCAAAAACGAACTTACTCAAAATTTCTGTTGAGATCAACCCCCGTACATCCACTAAAGCGGCGTCTATTCTTTCTCCAATTTCGGTTTTCCTTCATACTGTATTCGTAACCATCAGGATTCAGTACCGGTACGATGTACCTAAAAGCGAATTGAAATTTTACTCTGAAACCTGAAAAATTTAGATTTCCAGTAAGTTAACACCCAAAGAGTTCACATTTATATTGTCCTGTATGGCTTTTGTGCTGCAGTTGCAAGTCTTTAGGAAACGATTTAATGCATTTTATCAAACGTGCGGTGCCTACACTAGAACATTCTAGAAATGGCTCATTTATTCATTATTTATTTGTACAGTTCCACTGTCATATTATGCAAAGACTTTTTCAGTTATTCCTTCTTTCCATTTCAGTCTCTCGCTTTTTATGTCCATTCGGTGCTAATTTTAGCCCTCTTGTTATTTAAAAATTGGCCAAGTGCGAATCGAACTCGCGCACGTAGAGTGCCGTACCATTATCTATAAAAGAAAATCACGTTTGTTGTATGGGACCCCTACTCAATATTTTCATTATTTTTAGTGTCTGTTGTATTAGCGGCAACGGAAATACATTATTAGTGAAATTTGAGAGACAGCGGAGGCTTTGTAATAGGGTCCCGTTTTTACCTTTTGGGTAAGGAACCCTAAAAACTACAACATAATTATAGCACAGTATATAAAGACATACAGTAGTTTGACGCCTTTGATCTCGATGAAAAAGCCGACAACGTCTAGACAAGGGTAAGGAGGCTAGGGCTGCCACATTTAAACAATACCTACTTATTCAAACACCGTCTATTTATTTTAGAAAAATATAACAATTGTTACGCTACATGAATATTATAGTGTAAATCACTTATTTATTATATGAAAATAATTAACGATGAATAATTATTATAAAACAGTTTGCATTTAGTTTGCACTTGCGGTGACAGCTTTGCATACAAAGTGTCAGTCAGCACCTATTTCATACCGCAAGTGTCGTAGGAGGCGGTTAAGAACATGAAGCATTTTTTCAGATATACTAGGTGGTTATCGTACAAACCTAGTTAAAATGAAGCGATTGATATAGCGGTCGTTTAATGGATGGGCAACCATGGGATCAGCTTGCAGAGCCTATGTTATCAGTATTTTGAAGATCTATTTTCGAGCAAACTACGTTAAGGTAAAGCAATAGACATCGAGGTCATTTTATGGATGGGTGACCGGGCTATAAGATTACTGAGAACATGTGTGGGATTTGTAAAAGGGGGCCAAAAATATGGTTATTTTTTAGCTAGGACGCGCCGTTACCAAGATACATATTAACCCTTTGACGACCAAGGGACATACATATGTGTCCCTAGCCTATAATTTGAAAATATATTATTAATTAAGAAGCCTATTACCAATTATGATTTTTTTGTTTGTTATTAAACATATTATTAATATTTTTTTCATTGACGGTACAACCTGGGTAGTACGATACATTTTCTATAAAAATTGTAATATGACTGTCCGCTAAACGCGCACTTGCCCTATTTCTCAAAAGTTTTTAGGAACTTCAAAATGTTTTATATTGTTTTTTGTTTTACCATAATCATTGCTTGGTATGTAAATTTATATTATATTCATTAATAAAACCATTATTTATGTTTTTATAGTTATGAGACATCATAATCATAAAGGGACACCAGTGTCCCAGTGGTCCGCAAGGGATACTATTTGTAATAAATTGTTAACTTATTCAACTGATCATTTTGTGAATTATCTTCATTTTTATTGATATTGTGGCAGATTTTCTTAGCTATTTGAATTCAAGGATGATGTAAGTACTTCTATAAATTTTGATGGATGATAATAGTGACAAAGAAGATGATTTACACCTTGACGAAAAAGGTCAAAGGAGTTTGATACCAGATCAGGGGGTTTCTGATGTTTCTGATAATGAAATTGAAGATGAGCCTGTTCAATTTCAGGAATCAATAAGTATGGCACCTGTACCATCGTCTACAATTCTTTAACCTATCACTGGAGCACAAAGTAATCAAAAACCAGTTTTCAAGTAGAACTAAGGAACATACGTGCCAAAAATTTTTCGTGATTTTTGTGATGTGAAATATAATGGCTGCGAAGGACAGTTTTTCAAATACCTAGTTGATGCTGATGTATTGACTCTCTTTGGCATATGGAATTGTCGAACAAATCGAAAACATCTTCCAAAAACAGCATTGACTTATGGAGAGGGACATGTACACAACAAGTTTTGGGGCATATCGTGCGTAAAGTTGATGGAAAATAAAGGAATATACTTATTGATCAACTTTTTGAAACCTTTAGACATAGACACTGGAAGACGACGCAAACCTGAATCACCGAAAAATGTGAAATGCCATAAAATTCTATCACATATAATGAAAATATGGGAGGAGTAGATTATATACGTGTTGATCTCGTAGTGTTATGAAATATATATTTCATAACACTACGAGATGCTGATGATGATGCTGATTGAAAATAAAATACTATCTTCGATAATTTTTTGATCTCTTAAATATCTCAATGAATAATACGCATACTGTCTAGTCAAAGGTTCACGATGAAATCAGAACTAGCCTGCATTTCAGACAAGTTCAAGTTGGAAAAACGGTTTCTCTGTCAGGCAGCATGACGTTCCTACTTCAAAATCAAGTTCAGTTCCAAGATTTGTCAGACGAAGACAGTTTACATCGCACCCCATTGATAACCAAACTTCTGGAAGAGATATGTCAGTTTATTCAATATATAATAGAAATCCGAAAAAATAGTAATTGTGTTGCAAAGTAAACTTTTTCTAGACTAATGAATGGAAATGTTTCACTGGATTCTACCTAATTACTACTAGCTTATTACTTTAAATTGTATACCTATCGATAAACAAACAATTCTTCTGTAATAAATTTGAAAAAACTCAAAAACTGATAAAATCTCTAAAACGTATATTATAATTTACTAGCACAAAAATTACCACCAGTGACCATAGGGACATATGTGTCCCAAAGAATTCCAAAAAATCCAAAACATTTTATTATATTTTAAGTTAAAATTATGTTTATTTGATGCCTAATTAACTGTTTCGTATAGTTTTTATCATAATATATAGTCCCATATCCTTATGGTCCTGAAAGGGTTAATATTTGATAGGTACACTTACCTAATACGAAGGTACTAGGTTAGGTACTTATTGCATGAAATTAAAATCACGCTTGAATCGAATATTACCTTACAACGCTTATTTTCTTACGTCTGCCATGTTGTTTACGTACAGTAATTACTACTTTATTCTGTGACAAGAGGATGCCCGCGGTTACACCCGCGTTATTTAAGGCCACTGCTCCGCTCCCGTCACTCATAGCGTGATGTTATGTAACCTATAGCCTTCCCCGATAAATGTGCTATCTAAAACTGAAAGAATTTTTCAAATCGGACCAGTAGTTACTGAGATTAGCGCTTTGTAACAAACAAACAAACTATTCAGTTTTATATATTAGTATTAGATTTGGCCAGACATGAGATATTGTAGTAGATTAGTGGGTACGTGCACATTATTTTAAGTGGATACAGGTATATACATACGTTTCAAAATAATATAAATAATTAAAATTAATGAAATTTTAATTTTTTGTGTAAGTAATTTGATGAAATCGCAGATTTCTTAAATGCTTATTTTTTAAATCTTTAAATGAAGCATGAAGAATTGCAATGTCTCACAGCACAGGTCGTATGTACCATCTTAATTAATATTCATAAGCAAATAAAAAAGTAACGAACAAAAAACAAGCACGCGCCAGCCCCCAAAAACATGTACCTAGTTAGGAACTAAAGTGATATACGTAAGTAGGTACCGCTCTTCCCGCGTCTCACCTCTTGTCCCCTACACGATTGACCCGTCTAGACGCGTTCGTCGAACGACTGTATGGATTATTTAACTGTGATTATAGTGTCAGTCTGACTTAAGCATGGCAGGTTTACGTGTGACGTTTGTGAAAGACCGAATGGTTTTATTTCTAGACGGATGTATCAGAGATACAAGCAGAGGCCATTACTAATAGTGGACTACAAAAAGCAGATGACGATATCATGTACGGGGCACTTGCAAATTTACTTTAATTTGTCAGTTGTATGGTATTTTGGTTTATATTTAGGGGTAATTTATTTTTGTAAATATGTGATCCCATTAAATAAAGACTCGAGTGCCTTAAAAATATGCGAATTCAGTCTTTGTTGACAGTCTTACATAGTTCAAATTATTCTTCATTATTTCGCCTATAAAATAGAACGTTACTACGTACCAATCTTTATTATTAATGTAGGCAGGATGTTTGGTGAAGTTTCTTGCTAAGTTTTCTATAACAAATAATGTTCCAAGAATGCCTAACCAGTCATGTCCATGGATGCCAGCTTCTATCATAATTATTGGAGCTTGGCGCTTAGACGTTATTTTCAACACCTAAAAGCACATCGTAAACACTTCGTAATCCGTGTTCCAAGAAGAAAATGTTTCATTGACGGCAAGCTCTTACATATACTGGGTGTCTAAAGACCCATCACTAAGTCTACTCGTTCTGCACATCATTCCAAGTCATACAAAGCAAAAATAATTCTTGGGAAACAATTTTTTAAGTAGACAGATTTTTTAAGTTGCAATTTAAAGCACGCGCGTACAATGCTCGAGCTCGTACAATCCTATCGATGAGTGCAAAGGACATGTATAGAATGAAATGCATCGTTTTTGTACCTAAATACAAAAATTTGATAGTGACTTTGAGCCTCAATATCTCCTGAAGGAGTTCAATTTCCCAGGTACGGTGCCGAAGTAAAAATGTTCGTAATGATTGGTACAATATGGGATTTCAATTTTCGCTAAGGGTCTTTTTACACCTTGTATAGGTTAACATGATGCTAAACTTACGTATATATCATTATGGTGAAGTGTTTTGTCAATACTCTTCAAACTAACATGGTCTGGATACGCCGCTGCTAACCCACGTAAGTACACATAGATTTCGTATAGTGATGGTTGCTTATTAAAATTCAATGGTGGTGGTGCGTTAGCTGCAAATATTTCAGATTGATTTATTTATTTATTTGTCAACTCTACAACTTATTACCTTATCACCAATTTGCATGATTTTTTTTAAATAAATGTAGCGCTCGTGACTTGGCTTGTCGTTCGTAAGACGTGCCGACCTATTAGGAACGGCAAGGGCAATCACGCCAAATTAAGCATCAATAGCTAAGATTGATGACCGCATGTAACATCTACACTTGAGCGTTGTCGGGCTTTGGAGGGCACATAAAGTTGTCGATCCCGGTTCTTGTCTTAGGACAAGTATCGTTAGACCATATCACAGGCTTTTGGACCGTGTAAAAACTCTAAGACCAGATTTAGTCACATTCTCATAGAAAAAAGAAAGAAATATAATTATGTATATTACGCTGCGAAAGACGTTTCAGATTTTTTAAATTTTATTAGAAAAGCAGTCTGTCATGGGAAATTAACAGTTTTTGGCGTCTTGTTAGTACAGTATAATATGTCGCCAACAAACTGATAATTCTAAATTGTATTGTCTGTTTGTTGGTGACATTTTCTTTAATTATTCAAGTTCAGGCAACTAGTGGGTGATACCTATAGTCTTGCAAAACTTTTAATACGTTTACTGCTTATCATAAGCAGATCGCAAATCCTACTTGACATCTAGCTTTCATAAAATACTTAGAACAAAATTGGAAATCAGATTACCTCTTCTGATTACGGTATCATTTAAGTGATCCTCTTCGATAATTGAGGAGTTCATGAAATTTTCTGCCGGTGCTTCGGTACCTACAAAACCAATCGTATTTCAATTAAATTATTTATTGGTAGATTGAGTTACAGCTGGTTCGTTCTGATAGTTTACGTTTGAAAGCAACAACCTTAAGAGTTTTTGTGTTGCCTTTCATCTTTCGTCTCATTTTTAACTGCCGTCATCTACTTTCTTTCATGTCCTTCCTTCCTCAAAATAACCAATAACGTAAAAATATTGGGTATCACTTTAACAGGAATAACGCCTTGCTTTGCTTACTGTTGAACACTTTTCGTCCTCCGCAGTTATGAATGATAGCTGTTTTCTGTGGTTGATATCAATGTCAGCATAAAATTTGTGAGTACTAACGCTCTGTATCCTATCAAAGATCTACAATTTTACTTGGCAGCCGGGTCGGCAGATTCTCGTGCTCTCTCAGGTAGGAGACAAGCGATAGTTACAATTCAATACGCATAGAACATCGGAAGTATGTAGACGTATACGAAGCTCTCATAGCGAGACTTGGCTTACAATTCGTAATAGATCGACAAAGATAGGCAACGCGTGTACAAGTCGTCTTTTGGATGGGTGACTGCGTGTGGCATTTACATCAGAGCGCTACCGTGCTTCAGAGGGCTCGTAATGCTATCGATCCGAGTTTTTGTTTTAGGACAAGAGTTGTTCGGCCATGTCGGAGGCTCCGCTTTCGAGTGGTTTGAAAATTCTGACACCAAAGTTGGCAACACAATGATACGAGAAAGAAAAAAGAAAACTCGGAATGGCAGTGGTGCTCATAAAATCTAACTCGAGCCCCTATGCCTGGCTTTGGCATTGGTCTCCCGGATTGGCTAATGGTGCTGGGTATAAGGATCATAGTTAAGTTTATGAATAAAGTTATAATTACCATAAGTGATGTTCTCCAATTTGTTCGTAAAATCATAATGTGCTATCGTCGTAATATTCTTCAATAGTGACGTATTATTTACCAGACTTGGCGAAGCGGCTACACCAACTATAAAGAGTACATTTTACTTAGAACATTTTAAAGTTTAGAACAGTTTTTCAGAACCTAGTTACGCTAACCAGTTTATTGAACAAAACTTATTAAAAATAGCTTTAATACTCAATACGAGATGGCTTGTAACTTCCTTTTTTTACAATATGGTCATGCCACGGAGAATCACTAAGACACTTAAAATCTTAATATATAAAATCCTTGCGTTACTGACTGACTGACAGACACGCTACAGCCGAAACTATTGGGCGCAGGAAGCTGAAATTTGGCATGTATGTTCCTTGGGGACCGTAGGGGTGCACTAAGAAGGGATTTCCCGAAATTCCCACGGAATCGGGTAAAACGGGAAATTCGAAAATATGTGCGTGCGAAGCCGCTGGTGTCGACTAGTATTACATAAATTAAAACACGGCTACTAATACAATAAATAATAACACTTATATTACTTTACTTAAAATCTTCTACTCGCATATTGCCTTATACTTGATAAGTGTTAGTAAGTGAATCGATTGTAACGGAAATATTTCTGTAATTGCATGTCATGTTATGGTGCTGATACACGAAGGCTAATTCTCTTTAATAACTTTGTTTAAAATCTAATCGCATTTCGTTAAAATTTAGTGTCAATGTCAGATAAAATAAGAGATTTGGCCTTCAGAGCATTCACTTGTAACAGAATAGCGAGCAATTGCCGCTTTTTTTTTTAAACTGAACAACGAACAGAGCCGTACATTGCTACGAACATTTTCACGATATTTCTAGCGAACGCTTTAATCAGCTTTTAAATACTTTAAAGCAAATTTACTATCACTTCGCTAGAATGCTCGCCAGAACGTTCGTAAGAATGCTCGCTAAAACACACTCGTTTGTTTTTCTGTTTTGTAACATTTACAACAATGCTCATTACAGGTGAATGGTCAAATGTATCAGCATGATTATAAATAAATTAACAATTTACTTACCACGTCTAGTGTTTTCATATTTCTGTAAGAACTTTCTGTCCACAGTTATATTCTTCTCGAGCACTTCAAATGTGCGAGTGTGAGTTTTTAGAGGTCTACAATGTTACCATTGTAGACCTCTAAAAACTCACGCAAAGCCTTTGCTTCTGTATTAACTACCGTAAAATCAATTGTGTCGTTTACCTTCCAAATTTCATCTGTCATATGTGCTGTGAATGAGTGTCAATTGGTAGGTGAGAGTCTAGTGGAGCGAACTTAAGAATATTTTAGATTTATATACATAAACATCTGTACAATTATTGTACATTTTATGACTTGATTAAGTTTTATTCAAATAATAAAACAAGTAGAAAATAAAAAACCCTACTATAACCCTATTATATATATATCAATCTAAAATATTTCGCAAAGCAGTAAACAAACTGTCATGGTAACTACGTAGTCTATTGAACGTTTTCAACCACAGTGGAAATCTTAGTAAGGATACCATTTTGAAGTCCCCTTTCAAATTTAATTTTATTCTACCAATTTACAAAACTCGATTTACTGCTTGGGGTAGTGAGCACTCCGAAGACATAACTTTTTTAATTGTTTTTTAGTGTTAAAATATTACCTCTCTCCTCAAATTCTTCCAAGACATCTTCAGAAGATACATTTTTTACGCGCCACAGTTGTATTCCATTTTCTGCACGGCTGTCTGCAAATTATCTAACATCACTGCATTTATTCGTAAGAACAAAAAGTAAATAAATCACTTAAGAATACCTGATATGCAGCAAAATAGAAATAGTGTAAACAAAATCATGTCAGGTTTAAGAAGTAATGGATTTTAGAAAAGGTATGATAAGAATTTTTATTACCACTAGAATATTAAGCTATGCTTGCTAACTAAATTAATTATGTAGATATCAGTTGTTTCCTTGGCAAACATCCAAGGGTTCAACTATTTTAATTTACTGTGACAAATATTAGAACTTTGAATTAAAAGTTGAAACTATTTTACCGAATTTAAAATTGAAAGAAATGTCGTCCACGAGGGATTATACAATCTTTATATACTTAAGTCAGTCTTTTGTAAGTGTGTCATTAAACTAATAGCTAACGGACCAATTTTGGTAAAATACTGTTTTTTACTCTTCCATACCAAATGACCGAACGAATTTAGACAAAACTTTGCAGTAAAACATGTACATCAGATTAGCACGTAGGTCACCTTTTTTTTGTCGCGACAACGGACACCCACGTGGGCCGCAGGCAGAAACTATTATATAATATATGTTTTATGTAATTTTCTAGATAGCTCAAAATAAATTAAGTTTAAGAAGTAAAGATAAAATACTTTTTCAATCGCGTAGACATCGAATGTTATCTTAATATATAAAATCCTTGCGTTACTGACTGACTGACAGACACGCTACAGCCGAAACTATTGGGCGCAGGAAGCTGAAATTTGGCATGTATGTTCCTTGGGGACCGTAGGGGTGCACTAAGAAGGAATTTCCCGAAATTCCCACGGGATCGGCCAAAACGGGTAAATTTAAAAAAAAATGCAGGCGTAGCTGCTGGCGTCCTCTAGTATTAATATATAGATGGGTCAGTGAGTCCATTCGAATTGATGTTATTTTAGTTTTATTTAATTTTCTTTATGATTACTGTTTTCACATTTCAATCTAAAACTATATATAGATATATTTGGGCTGATGATCAATTTGGACTAATCAATCATCAGGTTTTTTTACCACGACATGATATTTGGGCTATGTTGTATAAATATTGCATGTCTGAAATGCCACGATATATTATATTTCTAAGCAATCCAATATCATTTATTTCATTCCGTGAGTGTGGTTGGTAGTACATTGTAATAACGGAAACCCGAGGCTTAAAACTTCCATTTTAGTTTATTGCCGGATGATTAGATTTCTTCTACAAATTGATGTGGCCCACGTGAATTGAAAATAAAGTTGCGCACTTAGCTATTACTATACTACCACGTGGCTTAATCCCGACTGGATATGGATTTGATTTTTTTTTCATAGCCTGATACTATACAATGATAATTAAAAAAAAACTTATTTTGTTATCCGATATTACAAACTATAGTATAAAAATACGCCATAAAATAAAGCTGGAGTATAACTGATACAATTGTGGAATCGAAGAAAAACAAACAATAGAAAAAATGTATCCTATACGATCGGTTCCGTCTAGCTGGCCTCGTAAAATATCCTCCACAACGCTATTAAACGGAGGCTTAATTAGAAGACTGGCATAATTTCCGCGCTAAATGGTTTATTTTCTGCGACAATTAATATAGGCCAGCCTTGTGCTCTCGGAAGCATCAACCAGTTTTTTTGTTATTTCTCTGTACAGACAGCAAGCCAAATTGCTGTATGGCTACCTTAGACCCCAAACTGCTCAGTAAAGTTATTCTCTTCAAGGTTGCAGTACTTGAGCCATTTGAGGGTTTTCGCTGATGCAGCGGCAGTGTGTGATGATTCAGCTGTGCTGACACATGATATGTCATTAGTCTCTCACACCAAATGTCTACCTATCTCATCAGTAGCAACAACTTTAAACAGTCTGCATCTTTTCGATCTTTGCCAGCTACGTGCTAACATAGGATAAGTCTCAGTGTCCCACAACACATGCCTTCAAATCTTTAATAGCAATAACGATACACCATCTCCACCCTTCTAATCTTTGCCAACTATTTGTTTCAAATTAAGCTTAAGGAAAACAGATGCTGCTTTCCTTTTGCAAGAAAAGCCATAGTTGTTAATGCTGATGCTAGCTTCTTCGCAGTAATAATAAACTTAAACAGCAACGGGGAAACTTAAACAGCGTCCTAATGAAGGTAAAAAGCGACGACGTGGAAATAGTTACTATATTGAACGCTGGGAATGCGTATAGTCAAGGCGATGAATAACCGGTGGTGTCAATTAGTGTTAATCAATGCTCATTTATCATCTAAATTCTAAAACTGAGTTAGGAAAGCAGCAAACAGTTTTTGTGGAAAATATGACCAATCCGCTGTTTTCGCTTAATGCTGTTAGCTTCGACGAGATACACGTTTATAAGATAATAATATACTTTCAAAGAAACTCTGGAATCTTCCTGCAAAATGCTGCAGACATCCAATGCGAGAAAATTATTTGTTGTTTATCATTTGTTGACTTTGTTGATTTGATAATTTGAGCTTCAATCAAAATTATTATATTGGTGTAAAATAGAGAAACAAATATATTAAATGTTTGGAAATGTTACTCGAAGTTCCAGATAGCGACGACAGCCTTCTAATCTGCATTTGAATTAAAGCAGTCAGTGAAATGGAAGAGATATGCATATTGTTTTCCAATTTATGTAACATTGTTTACATTATAATATAACTGGTTACATGCCATATTTTTTTAAATATTGTATTTTCTGATTGAAGCAGTATTTTTAATATTCAACTGGACATTAGAATTTGAAATATACAATTAATATGTTTCTTTAAAACAACATTGGCCAAATAGTACCTGAGCGTGTACACATATGTTATAAATATGAAAAAAAATGTTATTTTTCAAAGTTATATAAACAGTTAAAAATATCTCATAAAAAGCCAAAAAATAAAGATATTTTTTTTTATCATCGTATATTTTGTTGCTATCAGAATGTACCTTATTAACGTTTCATTTCGTATAAAATATTTTATCGATTATACGCAAATACATTCTTTTTATTTTTAATAGTTAAGTAGCGGTAAAATATTTCACTCAATAAGTAAATATCACATTAACACAAAATCTGTTTGTATTATTCATTTTATAAAATAGAAAACTAAACAAAAGTAAAATTTGCATCAACATTTTGCTAATAAGCGAATAACGAAACGTATTTTGTTATTGATTGACGATTCCTTGACAGATGACATTGACATCCTCCACTGCGTTTGTTTGGAGGTTGTGATAACTACGTTCTTATATGCGAGTTTAGATCTTTACTACTTATATAAAAACAAGACCCTACCTAATCCCATCATATTTGGTTACAGTAGGTAAATTATTTGCAAAATAGATATCAGTTGGGAGTATTTAATGTCTTTGACATCAGGTAGGTACACGTTCTATGGTTGTAATTTGCATTGCATTGCATTTTTTTGTGATTAAATACATTAAGAGTTATATTTATTAACATACTTAATACCTAAAAACATTATTAAATTATTTTGATGAGCTTAAAGCTGTTGAAACCTATTTGGTAACTTATTTGTAGATTCTAACCATCAAAGTATTTTTATAAATGTTAAATTATTCTGGCTTCTTACGTGCCATTTTCTGACGGCATATTGTTTAATACATAAAAATAAACAAATCGCACTATAGTATGTTAATGTACATTGAAAAATAGTTCAGGTACAGCTCCTATAGATATTTAGCCATTGTTCTTTAAGACGCTTGCTCAGATTAACATATTATACTTATTACTGCAATTAGGTGGTGCGTTTTCCTAGGGAGCTTGTAAGCAATTATGAGCATTGAAGAGCCGTAGGTATTTTATGCAGCCATTTGTACATTTTCTTAACGTTTTGTAGTCAGAATATCATCCTTATTATTTAAATGAAAAAAAGTGCATTTTTCAACGAAAAGCAACATTGTTAATTTTTTTATCGTGAAATAATGAAAATATCGACATTGGTTGGATGAAGTGTAGGCCTTATACTCAAAGTTATTTTAAAATGTAATTACCATTCATGTCTAGTAATTTCACGGCGTGGTTTCCAATTAGAAAATGTTAATTCACTACGTGATTTGGATATAAACACTTATATTTCAATAGTTTGACTGCCGGAGGAAACTAGTCTCATTTTATAGCGAACCTGTCTCAAATTTGTTTGGAGTATTAAATTACTTACTATAATTTTGTTTTTAGAATTTGCGATTATTTTTAAGTATTTAAATTTTTTAAAGCATTGAAATATAACCGGTTTTGTGGAGCACTACTTCATTAATATATTGTAAAACTGTAATAAATAAAGTAAATAAAATAATTTAAAAAAAAGTGTATGTATAAAATACTGAAATGCAACGAACAATGCTGAAAGAAAATCATATGTTTATTAAATAGTTGTATGTATATCAAATAATTGGTATTTTATCGTTTCATTTGATTGCGATTGAATAAACTGCATCGTTTAATACCATTGAGATTGAATAAAATATCTCACGCATTTATTGTATTATTCCTGAAAATTATTCTTATTTATCATACAATTTAAAATACAGACTTATATGCACATAATTTTAAAACGCATATTATTATAACCCAGGTCCTCCTTCTATTTTATAAGAGCGATATATAGGACGTATTTTTTATATCGCAATGGAAAAAAAATAGAAGATTCAGATAAAACCATAAAAAATATTAACAGAGTAGCAACCAAGGTTTATTATTAATTTTAACGGTTCATAAAATCAAAAAAATCAAAACAAAATGTATGCTTCTATATGAAAACAAATCTGCATGGGTTCCATAAGAACTAACTATATCAGCAGCGTCTGAAATCTTTTTTCAATTAATTTAAATTAAATAACAGCCTTTCCCAGTAGCACAAATTTTAAGAAGCCTCTCTTTATTTGTTTAACAATACCATTGTGACTATTTTTAGTTGTTAGAAGGATTTGGGCCTAAAATGTACACGGTTAAAGATTTCTGTTTAATTATATTTATTACGATTGTATTAATACAGAGTTCTTTTTTAATAGCATAGGAGTCAAACGAGCAAACGAAACGCCTGATGGTAAGCGATTGCAGCCCAAGCCCATGGACGCCCAACCCCAGACATTATACATTTTGTAATCTCAGATAAAAGTCTGTAAAATATAAATAAGAAAGAAAAATGATGGTACGGTCAAGTCCTATGATTAAAAGAATCAACAAACGATAACGAAAACAATAATACTTAAAAGCGGTACAGTACTTTGTTTAGTCACAAGTTAAAGTATTTTTACACTACGTTGAAAACACGCAAAAATAAAAAATAGGAAGCGACGGAATTACACGAAATACATCCTTTTTTATTTTATTTAGTACTCTAGCATAACACTGAGGGTGTAAACGAAATGTCATGCCTGAACCCATGAATTTAGGTATTCCACAGATAGGACTCAAATCAATTTTGTAGTCAATATCAAAATTGTACGGTCAACGTACAGTAGGTACGTAATATACTAAGGATTGCGACCGGCAACATAACATGCTCAAAATCTTTCACTCTCTAATACCTTGAAGCTTTCAAAAGTTTGTACATTAACTAATGCGTCGGAAAACGTCCACTATTTTGAGCGTGTGAAGGTAACATCTTAAATAACAACAAACTAAAGTTGAGTGCAGCGTAAAGACATTCAAGGTGTTGAGTAGAACACGTAGGGAAGTGAGGCTGGTAATTCGCAGAAGTGGTGCGAAGCGTTGCACCGAGGAGATTATGAGCATGGAATACGCGTGGATTTGGCTTACGTGCTGAAAGTAGAATGTGGATTAAATGTGATTCAGGTGTGAAAACGAAATCTGCATACTCAACTGTAAACTAGTATTCAGATGCGTATGCTATGCATTTCAGGTAGTAGAGCCTTGCTGATTTCAGCATGAAAGTACTACCCTCTCACAGAAAATCGACGTAAAGTAACAAACCTAAACTGTTGCGATTTGTTCGGTGAGTGAGAGTGCCGGAGGCCATATCCCCTATTCCTTCTCCCTCATCCCATCCTTATCCTATCCCTTTTCCCACCCCCAAGGGGCGGCATCGCACTTGTGACTCCTGTTGTGTTGCTTGTGTCCATGGGCGGCGGTAATTGCTTACCATCAGGCGATCCGTCTGCTCATTTGCCTCCTATTATTATAAAAAAAAATATTCGTGATTTGAGTCTGTGGTCTTGTTCATGTTTTGCCGTAAACTAGGGTCTTAGTATGAGTTGGTAAATATTTCACAAGTTATGCCGTGGACAACCCAAGTGGGATCTCCACCTGGTCGTGGTGGGGTGGCTTAGTAACCGTGGCTTGGACACCCGCGGTGAAGCTAAGAGAGATCACGGGAGTGGACGCGGGAGGAGAGGCGTGTCAGTTTTGCGTTGCCGCGGGCCCTATCTCCCGCGACCTAATGGGGGCACACTCATTTGATGTGGTGCGGTGAGGACGCAGAGGAAAAGGAGATGCGGTGTTGTGAAGTTGCCGTCCTCCCTATCCTCTGCGGCCGTTTTAGTGCCTAGTGGCTGCTCCCCGTCTGCCAAAAGGCAAGGAGGCGGCGTAGTGTCCGCACCGCCTCCCAAATAGCAAAAAGAGACGGGGCTTGCCAACACCAACGGCGGGCCAGTCCCGGGCGGGATATTGGAAAATCGCGTGACCCCACCACTACATGGGGCCCGTAGGGACACCGCGGTGGTTTTAGTGGGTAAGCCCCGAACACCTGGGGAGAGCCTCCACACACCTCCTCCGCCAGTCCCAAGCCCGGTCAATCACACTCTTGCCGGGTTGGCGTCGAGGTGAGATGGCTCATAAGGAGAGTTTCCACCATAGTCAACAAAAAAGTTATGCCGTGGATAGATAAGAGAGAGAGAGAGAGAGAAGATAAACAGAAAAACAAAATACTTCATTTTGCAGTCTCTATGGCAGAGGAGAATAAATTCGTGAAAACAATGAGTCAATGTTCTGCAGGTAAAATATTCTTGGCTTTCTTGCGATCAAAATTATGTGTATTTATTAACTACACATAATTTTGATAAATAAATAATATGCTTCCAAAGAATGATAGTCTGAATCTGTGAAGTACCACCTACTTGGTTGTTGCATGTAGGTTTAATCCCAACTGTGGTTACTACTATTTGAAAAAAGAAGAAATACAAGAACAAGTGATTAGACTTTTGATTACCTGTCATACTTGTATCTTACGTATTCATTGAGATAACATAGTTGTTATATAGATCAATGTTTTTGTATTTCTATAATAATATATTAATGTTGATTCAGCCTCAAATCACCTTTTAATTACTTTACATGGTAGCAGAGCGTCGGAACATAACTCAGAGGTACGTGATTAAAAATTTCGAGTTCAAAAATCGATCCTCTCACACGAAAAAATTACGATACCTGGGTTATACAGGCTGAGGCTGTTCTAATCAAACAAAAACTATGGAAATACATAGAAACTCCACCAGACGCTGGAACTGCGGCTGACAAAGAAGGAGATAGACAGGCGAGATCAGAACTGATTTTGATAATCGCTCCTTCTGAGCTAAAACAAGTTAAAAATTGCGTTACGGCGAAAACATTGTGGGACAAATTAAAAGATACATACGCCAGTAAGGGACCTGCACGAAAGGCGTCTCTTCTAAAGCAGCTTATCCTAACAAAACTAGACGGACACGATATACGAAGTCACCTAAACAAATTTATGGACATTGTAGATAAGCTGGCTGATATGGACGTGGCAATAAATGAAGATCTTCTTACAATCATGATGCTGTACAGTTTGTCGGCAGAATACGACAACTTCAGGGTCGCTATCGAGTCACGTGACACTCTTCCGAAGCCAGATGAGCTGAAAATTAAAATTATCGAAGAAAATGAAGCGCGACATAGCCAAAATATTATAACAAAAATCGAACCTGAGTCGTCAGTGCAAGAAAAAGCTTTGTACGCGTCCTGTAAAATATGCAAACAAAGAGGTAATATCTTTAAACGCAAAAGTCATAAAATATGCACAGACTGCTGGAAGAAAAATAAACAAAAACCTAGCAAAAGTAACAACAATTTTAACAAAAATCATTCTGCTACGCATTGTCTTCTAACACGAAATACGAACACTGTAGACAACAAATGGGTCTTAGACAGTGGCTGCACGTCGCATATGACTTATCAACAAAATTTATTCAAGACCATTAAGAGCACATCCAGGAAACTGAACTTCGCAACTGAAGATCATACGGCAGAAATTAAAGGAACAGGTACCGTCTCATTTACGACTAAAAACGGTGATGGCACTGCGCTTACACATCTACGAGACACACTGTATGTACCTAGTTTGTCTATCAACTTGATGTCCGTTAGCAAAATAACAGAGGCTGGTTGCTCTGTCCTATTTACCAAAGATAAAGCAACGGTCACAAATTCAAAAGCTGAAATAACTCTTACGGCACATAGACATGAAGATGGTCTTTATTATATGAAACCTAAACATGAGCGCAACAACCTGGCCAATGATAACGATGATACGACTCCAAATACTACTAAAAATGGCCACTCATCAAACATTTATGACTGGCACAGAAAATTTGGTCACATGAACACCAAAGATCTAAAATTAGCACTGAAAAACGAGAACTTGGTTGGATTAAATTTTGATCCATCTGATACTTTGCCTGAATGTGACATCTGCGTACAAGCAAAACTGCATCGAGTACCCGCTCTCCGAGAGAAAACAACTCAACGAACAACAGAACGCCTAGAAATCGTTCATAGTGACGTTTGTGGACCAATCACAACGCCGACAGTGGGCGGTAGTAGGTATTTCGTCACTTTTATTGACGATTACAGTCGATATTGTCGTGTTTTCATGATTAAAAACAAGAACGAAGTCTTAGAAAAGTTCAAGGAGTTAGCGGAGACGCACACAGGTAACAAAATCAAGTTCTTACAGTCAGATAACGGTTCAGAGTACGTGAATAAGGACTTTGACGCTTATTTAAAACGTTGCGGGATACAACGAAGACTCACCGCACTGTATACACCGAATCAGAACGGGATTGCTGAACGTAAAAACCGTACCCTTGTTGAGAAAGCGAGAGCGATGATGATTGACGCACATACACATTTAAAGTTTTGGGGCGAGGCAATTTTTACTGCGAACTATCTGTCAAATAGAAGCATTAATAGCGCCATACAGAACCAAACGCCATTCGAACTATGGGTCGGTAGGAAGCCATGTGTAAAACATCTGTATGTATTTGGTTGTAAGACCTACGTTTTATTAAAAGGAAAAATCGGTCACAAATTCGCACCAAAAGCGATACCTGGAATGTTTGCGGGTTATTCGGAAACGTCTAAAGCTTTTAGAATATTTATACCATCGGCATTCATTTTATCATATAAAACGGTATTATGATATCGAAAGATGTAAGAGTAATGAAGACAATGTTCTACGATGAAAATAACAAACATGAACTCTTCAACTTACGTGACGATAATGAGAAACCACACGAACAACCTAAGCAAGTGGTTATTAATTTCGACGAAGAAATATTACAAGACCAAACAGACACAACAGTTGTTCAACAAAGAGAACCAAGAAATAATGATGAAAGCGACTATGAATCTCTCTCCGGCTCTTTCGTTGACGATAATAACGATTTGGTCAATGCTGATGAAGTAGAAACAGTTGAAACGAGATCTTTGAGAGATAGGTCCAAAATCACAGCTCCTAAGCGCTACGATGATTTTATTTTGGCAGCTGCTGAAGAAATTGAGAATCTTAATAAGCCAAAAGAACCTGTTACCTTCAAAGAAGCGGTTGATTCTCCTGACAAACAAAAATGGCAAGAAGCTATGCACAGTGAAATTACTTCATTAAAAGTTAATCATACCTGGGATTTAGTGGATTTACCCAAAGGACGAAAAGCCTTACCCTGCAAATGGGTCTATAAGGTAAAAATGAACCCTGATGGTTCCGTCGAACGATACAAAGCCAGGATGGTTATAAAAGGCTACTCTCAGAAACCTGGAGTTGATTATGACAAAACATTTAGTCCAGTTGTTCGTTTGAGCACGGTTCGTACACTGCTTCCCATAGCTGCTCGAGAGAACCTAAAGTTGCAACAATGTGATGTTTCAACTGCTTTCCTAAATGGAAATGTCAGAGAAGACATTTATATGAAACAACCTGAAGGTTTTCAGGATGGCACGAAACGTGTCTGCAAACTGAAACGCAGCCTTTATGGACTGAAACAAGCGCCACTTTGTTGGAATGCTTGCATTACCGAATTCTTAGAAAAATCAGACTTCCAACAGAGCGAAGCAGATCCTTGCCTATATGTTCGAGTCAGAGGACAATCTAAAGTTTTTATTGGTCTTTACGTTGACGATGGAATTGTCGCGTATAATACAAGTCGTGCAGGTGATGAATTTATGAAAGAATTGAAATCACGGTTCATGATAACGACTAAACCTGCATCGTATTTCCTTGGTTTGGAAATAAAAGAGCGCAAAGACAATACAATTACTTTATGTCAAAAGGCTTATACAAAGAAAGTTTTGGAGAAATATAACATGCCCAATTGCAGGTCGGCACCAACGCCCATGATCAAAGAAAATTATACGGGAGAAGAAGAAAACGCGAATGAAAACTTTCCCTATCGACAAGCTGTGGGTGCTTTAGCATACTTGTCAGTGGGCACAAGGCCTGATATTTCTTATGCTGTAGGTGTAGCATCTCAAAGCCTTGGCGCACCTACTAGACGCATCTTCCGTTACTTAATAGGAACCCAGCAGAATGGTCTTATCTTTGTAAAAGACTCGCCTCCACACTTGGTCTGTTATAGTGACGCAGATTATGCAGGAGACCAGAGCTCGGGAAAATCAACATCGGGAATTGTATGCTTATTCTCTGGAGCTGCTATTAGCTGGAGAAGAAAAAAACAAAGTACAGTTTCAATCTCTTCAACAGAAGCAGAGATTATTGCAGCTAGCGAATCTGCGCAAGAAATTTTATGGTTGAATCGCCTGCTTAATAACTTAATAAGGACCGATAAACCATTGTTGAATTTGGACAATGAATCAGCTGTAAAACTTGCACATAATCCTAAATATAAATACCATAAGCGTACCAAGCACATTAAGCTGAAACATTTCTTTGTTAGAGAATGTGTTAACAACGGAGACTTCACAGTCAAGCAAGTTTCCTCAGAGCAGCAGTTGGCTGACATGCTGACAAAACCGTTATACGGTCCTAGGCTGCAAGAGTTGAGTTCCAGGATGGGGCTGAAGAATTTATCTCTAAATTCTTGACATCTCCGAGAATGTGAAGTACCACCTACTTGGTTGTTGCATGTAGGTTTAATGCCAACTGTGGTTACTACTATTTGAAAAAAGAAGAAATACAAAGAACAAGTGAACAGACTTTTGATTACCTGTCATACTTGTATCTTACGTATTCATTGAGATAACATAGTTGTTTTATAGATCAATGTTTTTGTATTTCTATAATAATATATTAATGTTGATTCAGCCTCAAATCACCTTTTAATCACTTTACAGAATCTACCTATTTACTTATTTCAAAACAGAAGAAAGTACGAACGACTTGTACTTAATTCAGTATTGAACTTACCTATAATATTTGTTCTTAAATGGCTTTTTCACAAATTCGTATCTCAAATAAACTGCCATCCATTAATTAAAACTAGATATCACCAAAGATATCGCTGACAAAATATTAATAAGGAACCAATATAAATAATAAATAAATAAATAAATAAATATTTATTTCTGTCACCAATGGCACACACTTAAAAAGTAGACAAAAAAATGAAAAAAAGATATTACAAACTTAAAGCACTAAACTAAATTATGACAGAAAATAAAAAAATACAAAAGTAACATATGATTATACAGCTACTGATTATTAATTGGTAGAATATTATTGCTGGTCACTGGCAACCCTATGCGTACCCGGCCGACCAATCGAACGAATCGATAGAAAGCGGAAACGGTGCTGATATACAATAATAAATTATTGTCAGTGACACAGTGAGCAATCTATAATCATATAAATTTATTTATAAATTAAGTTTTAAATAAGACGTGGAAGTGTGTGTCTCATCAGTGCCAGAAAATGGACAACGCTCAGTATACGTTGCGGTTATTAAGCCGCAACACTGGTATTCTGCGCAATCCATTTTATTGGCGTCGGCGCCGGAGTGTCTATTTATGTAGACTAAAATGTATTACATCGTTGTGTAAAATGTACGAATATATATATATAATATAATAAATACATTTAAATAAAATGAGTCAAATGTGGTGTCAAATGTGGAACCCTACGTGTAATAGTGTAATTTTATTAAATAGTAAGCGTCAGTGTGCTATATGTACCTAGGTACCTAGGTACTTAGGATTAGGACTACATTTTGCGGCTTGTCTGCACCCTGATTGTAGAAATTAAATATGACCAAATACATCATTTAACGGTAGGTAAGTAATTGTATTTTATAATATGCATTGATATTCAGTTACTCTTGAAGTAAATAGAATGCCTAATAATTACAATAAAACTGTTCTGCCATAGGACCAGAAGACAACCGACGACCATTATGCCAGTAAACAACGCAACCTTCAAAGCCACGTTTAGATAAACTATATAATTATGCTGCTACAACACAGGAATTTGAGATCTGAACCAACACCTGACGGCCATATCCAATAAGGTGAGTTGGTATTTGAGTATTGCATATTATAGCCATCAAGTGTTATGAGACTAATAGAAGATAGTGAAGATACAATTAATTTAGTGTATATAGATTAAGGTATTTTATTTAATAAATGTATAAATTACAAGTGTACTTTATATAAATATAATATTATGTATACATGAAGCAAAATATAGTTAATTAGCTTTTTGTGTTTCTAGCAAATGTTTTTTTAGATGTAAAGCAAAGCTATTTTTGGATTTAAGGCTGCGGATTGGTGGTGGAAGATCATTCCAGCGGTGGGTTGCAGCATATTTGAAACTACCTCTGAAGGCAGCAGTCCTGTGCTTGGGCATGGATAGTGGATTACTGACTAACCTCACCATATACTTGGTCTGAGTATCTCTCCAGCACAACTTGTCATACAGGTATTTAGGTGTTTTTGTTTGAATTACTCCAAAGAGTAGAAATGCAAGGTGTAGCCTTCTTCTGGCTGTCATGTTTAGAATATTCAGTTCATTCAAAAATGGTGTGACATGGCTGCGCTTTGGGATGTTTACACAAAATCTTGCACAGACATTTTGTATGCGCTGTGTAAGCCGAGCAGTACGTGATAATAAACATGGCCCATAGACAGCATCACAGTAGTTCAGCCTGGATAATACCAAACTGTCCACCAGTTGCTTCCTGACGGGTATACTGAGATATTTTCTTATGTTATATAGTATTCGAAGCCGGTAAAAGCAATTACTTGCAACCCTGCCTATGTGGGCCTCAAAATGCAGCTCAGGGTCCATAGTTAGTCCTAAATTACAAACACTATCCACTCTTTGAATTGTATTGTTCATCACCAGCACTTCAGGATTCGCTGAGAGTATATTCTTGACCTGTCGTTTGCTACCCAGCACCATAAACTTGGACTTTTGGGGGTTTAGGGTTAAAGAATTTCGTTTTGACCATTCGGTGATTCTTTGTAGGTCTTGATTTATCTTTTGAAGAGCCAACGATATTGTGGTTGGTTCAAAAGAAAGATACACCTGCAAGTCATCTGCATATACGTGGTACTTACAGTGTATGAAGGACTGCACCACATCAGCACTATAAATTAAGTATAAAAGTGGCCCAAGAATTGATCCCTGAGGCACTCCTCTGTCAACAATACGCGGCTCCGAAGGCGTCCTACTACCAGGAATCTCAACAGTTTGGGTTCTGTTTGTTAAGTAGCTGTCAAACCACTTTACCGCATCCACCGAAAACCCATAGTAGGAGAGTTTTGACAGCAGCAGAGTTGGGTCAATTGAATCAAATGCCCTGGAGTAGTCCAACATGACCAGTAGTGTACCCTCCCCCCTATCTCGAGCCTCCAGTATATTGCCCACAACGTCGCACAAAGCTGTAGTAGTTCCCCGTTTCTTGCGGCAACCTGACTGTAAGTCAGGGAGGATGTTGTTGTCCTCTATAAATGACACTACTTGAGAATATACTACTTTTTCCAATACTTTGGATAGACATGGCAATATACTAATGGGGCGCAGATCCTTTACAGACTGTGGGCTGCTGGTCTTGGGAATGGGCCGCACCACTGCGCATCGCCACAACGCAGGGAATGTATTGGTTTGAATAGACCTGTTTATGATATCTGTTATCGTCTTCAGAGTAGCTGGTAGTGTCAGGGAGATCATTTCTATACTGATGCAATCAATACCCTGCGCATTAGTGCCTATGGTTTTCAGATACTGCAGAACAGTCTCTTCTGCCACTGGCTGTAATTTAAAGGAGGCTGTTCCATACCTGTGATGTTCCAGGTATGACAACTGTGAGATATCTAACTTAACCTCGCCTGGCACATCCAAAAAAGACATATTAATGGCATCCGGGTCATCAAAAGTCTTAGGTAGGGATCTTTCAGTGTGGTCTGGCAGTATGTCATACTTTAACTTCTTCCATAGCTGATTTGGATTTTGCAAGTTGTTATTAATGTGCTTTGTGAAAAATGCTTTTTTTTCTGAGCTAAGGGTAAAGGTGGCCTGATGTTTTAAATCCAAGTAGTATTGATTTTTGCTCTCATTATTCCTGAACTTATGGAATTGTTCTCTGGCTTCATCTCTCAGTTTAAACAAGAGTCTGACATTGGGTGTAATCCAGGGTGTAGGTCTGTCCTGAACTACCAATGTTTTGGTTGGAGCATGTAAATCATACAATACCTTAATCCAGTAATTAAAGGAGGCAACCATACTATCAACATCACACATACCACTGATACTGGACCATGGGATTGAGGCTAGGTCAAGCAGAAAATACTCTTCCAATATGTCCCTTATAGGGCGGAAAACAATAGATTTAGGGCAAGGTTTTGATTTTCTAAACAGTGACTCACAAGTGACAAAAGCGTGATGGCCAAGATCGCTATTGGAGTCTACCACAATGTTTTGTACACTTAAATCAGTGCATATGACGTCTATGAGTGTACTGCTCTCTCCCACATGGTGTGTTGCTGCCGACACAACTTGCCTTAGACTAAAAGTAGCTAGAAACTCATTAAAAGCTCTTGTTTTGGAGTTACTAATATCTAACATATTGATGTTGAAATCTCCTAGAAGTATCAGACTATTGTATGGGGCTAATGAGCTAATACTCTCTGTTAGTCCTTCAAAAAACCTATCAATATTAAACCAAGGTGGACGGTATGCTGTACCAATAAGTAACTTCTGGCCATTAACTGTTGTAATCAGCCACAACTGCTCAATATCTGGCTGTTCAGGATGGGGTTTCACTCGCGCATTAATGCCTGTCTTGATGTAAAAAGCTACACCTCCACCTCGACCAGACTTTATGCTAGTTGGTCTAGGAATATGCTTGAGCCTGTAGCCTGGCACACAGGGAGCGCGTCCCTCTTCACCCGGTCGCAGCCGTGTCTCATTAACAGCTAGTATGTCAACGGCATGCCGGTCCATTGAGATTAAAAATTCATCTTGATTTGTTGCTAGGGAGCCAGCATTGAGTAAGCCAAATTTTAAACACTTACTATTTGTCATTTTGTGTGTATGGAAAAACAATGTACTGAATGTATTGTGTATAAAATTGATACATGTTAGCTGTGTTTGTGTTATAGTCGATAGTAGTAGGCACATGTACATAAATTATTAGATATACTGTGTAAATATTATATATGTGTCTTGGATTTGTGTAAATAGAAAAGCAATTGTGTATTGACTTCTGTGTAGGATAATGTAACATTAAGATAGTTATAGGTAAATATAACGCAAAGTGAGTAGTATGATTAAGTGTGAATATAAGGTAGTATGTATAGATAAAGAAAGAATTTTGTAGACAGTAATAGCCACTAATGAGACACGCAATTTCCATTACCAAGAAAATATTATGTGGTAAATTTTTCACCAAGTGTATGGAAAGAATAAAGCCAAACCTCTTATAATTAATTACATCAGAGAACCTTTTGTGGAGACACATTTGTTGGTGTAATGATACTCTGTATGTCTGTTTCAGACCGTATTTGTCTGGTTGGGTCCCCTGGCTTGCGGCAAGCGAGTATACGCCCTCGTTTAGTCCACACGAACCTCCACGCTGCGCGCTCCGCAGCTTCCCTGGCTCGACGAAACAACTGGCGATTTGTTTTAGTAAGGCGCTCATGTAGATAGAAGCGCTTCGCCGGTCCCGCCATGTCCAAATCCGCCGTGGTTGCTCCGCGCCTCACTCGAGCGTTTTTAAGCAGCTCGTCGCGAAGGTCGCGCCTGGCCAGGCGTACGACGATAGAGCGTGGCCGCAGCTCCGTAGGCCCTTCCGGGCTCCCCGCCTTCAATTGTCGTCGGCCAGCCCGCTCCGCGCTCACAATGTCTCGAACCTCCAGACTGACACCTAGCTTTTTCCCTATGGCCATGACGACATGAACCGGGTTCTCCGAGTTAACCTCCGGTAAGTTGTTTATTTCAATGTCGTTGGCTAAAAGGTCCTGCTCTCGATCATTGAGTTGCTGGCGCAGCTCGTCTATGGCGGTATCCACTTTCTCAGCGACAAGCGTACGCTGTTCCAGAGTCTCTAACCTCTTTTCGAGAAAATCAATTAAGTACACTCGAAACTTGATCACGAGAGCCTACACACTCCATCAATGGCTAATGGACATTTTCCGGAGTGCCGCACTATGAAGAATTAGGGACATCGCATTTATCGAAAAAAATAACAGGTACATAGTTGGTTACCAATGATTGTATTAAATATAGATGTTCTTTCAAATAAAGTTAGACAAATTAGCTCAGTCGTTGCCCATCGCTCCTGAGGATGCCTCGTGCAGAGGCGAAATACGTGTCGAAGAATAGTCGGCGCATACTGCAGGCCAGGTATCTTCCTGGAACCCATACCATTCCTATATACCCTATTCTTTTAGAGGAGTTCGGTATTGTCAACCTTTTTCTATTGCAACAGTTGAGGACTCTTTCCGTCCACTAGGACGAATTAGTTTAGTATGTAAAAATATACAATAAAGTATCACTGTAGGCTTAGGCCTAGGGCACTCTAGGGGAATGTTGAGTATTTTTATTACGTCGGATTGAATATCGATGAAATTGCATTCTAATATAATAGAATTGCTCAGAGACTTTGTACCTGGAGGATTTTTTTTTAACCTATAATGTCCCATTGTTGGGCAAAGGTCTCCCCTACACTTCTGCAAAGGTCCCTGTCTCCAGCTGTTACTTTCCAAGTATCTGAGAATGCATCCAGCTCATCTCGCCAACTTTTCCTGGGTCTACCTCGACCACGACATGGAGGTTAGTGAAATATAAATAAGGCAAGGACTGTGAAATCTCGCGATCATGGATTCTGAAAAATGGATCTTAGTATAAGTACAGAATTTTCGAGTAAGAAGTGGGACATTGAGGATAAAAATTGAAGTCATTTTCCAAACATCTCCAACAACACTGAATTCTGACATACAAATACTGTGATCTCGTAAAGATTGCCTTCCCGCAATGAGAACTCACGTAAATATTGAACCGATGAAGACCCAAATATAAAGTATGTAACTTACACAAGGTATTATATTTCTATACATACATACATACATAGACTCACGCCTGTTTCCCCGAAGGGGTAGGCAGAGGCATATTAAACGCCCACTTTTCGCCAGTGCTTTGATCTCACGTAATAGGTGGCGAGCCTATTGCCGCTTATCGGGATATTTTGTTTGCCTGAGTCTCGTCCGTTGATCGGCAGGTGCACCACTTGCAGGTGAGGTTGGCTTGGGACCCTAAGTTCTTGGTGGGAACCCTATGCACCCAATTTATTTATTTTATATTATATTTTTATTTATCATACTATTTTACATATTTCTTAAATCTGGCCTAATTTTTTATAGACTTAATCCTGTATCCTCGAAGGAATAGTTAGTTCGCTTTGCTATGAACTTTACAATCCACGTAATGTGGAGCCGGGCAATTGCCGGGCTCATTGCCAGGCTTCGGTGCTGCTACTGAGAATTCGGAAAAACCCAGTAACTCTTTTTCCCGACCTGGAACTCGAACCTGGGTCCTCAGCAAACGCATACACAATCCACTGGACCACGAAGGCATTGCATATAATGGTCTCCGTCGTCCTTAGGTTATTCTTATTTTATCTGTGATTGAAAGATATAGTAGAAAAACTGCAGCTCTATTCAACGGTCCGTTTCGCTCTCTTGGGAGTCTCACTTGAAACTGTTTGACATGAAATCAAGGTGCGAGTTTTAATAGGTATTTTAACTGAAGAAGCTGCAAACTTGCCTAAGATGTCAATATTGTAAGAGGGCTCTGTGTATCGTTTTGTGGTTTATAAGTGACTAGAACGTGCTTTGCTGGTGATTTTGTAAAATGTTTATTTTTCAAGGCTTATATACTCAACTATTAGTATTGTTATGATAGTGATACTGACGTCAGAGATCTGACGTTCGCTTCCCACAGAGATCAAAATATTGCATGATTCACACGATGCTTTCTTCTGTGTATTTGAGTAATTTATTTATAATACTGGCCGACCCATCACACGTCATTCTGTCATAGTTATTATAGCCAGGGCTGTAAGTATTTTTTATGCCAATTCAAAAAAAATACACAAAACGATTTCGTCCAAAAGATCTGGAGAAGTCCAGCATTACAAAAAAGCCTACACCGACCGGAAGTCTCAGAAAAAGTTACCAAATATACATAAAAATTATAGAAGGAGGATTATAGGAGATTCATAGCAAACACTGAGATATTAGATTTAAAGATTTATGTATGACTAGAGGACCCCAGCAGCTACACCTGCATTTTTTTTAATTTACCCGTTTTGGCCGATCCCGTGGGAATTTCGGGAAATCCCTTCTTAGTGCACCCCCACGGTCCCCAAGGAAAATAAATGCCAAATTTCAGCTTCCTGCGCCCAATAGTTTTGGCTGTAGCTTGTCTGTCAGTCAGTCAGTAACGCAAGGATTTTATATATACAGATAATAAATTATCTAGTCGCCATGGTAGT
This sequence comes from Euclidia mi, assembly GCA_944739405.2. Taxonomy (NCBI): domain Eukaryota; kingdom Metazoa; phylum Arthropoda; class Insecta; order Lepidoptera; family Erebidae; genus Euclidia; species Euclidia mi. Next base: position 35,391,584 of record OX123195.2, read on the forward strand.
AAATTGCTCCAGCTTGGGATCAGATTACCAAGCTTAAACATCATCTTATCACGTCTTTATATATTTTCTCTAATTAACAATCCTCTTGATTGATTTTTTTTTCAATCTAAAGTTTTAGTTTCTTAATTAATGTCACGTTTTCTCTAGCAAACCGTCTTAATTATATTGCAATGAGTCTCGTTAACCGCTTCTGAGTTCGAACCAAGTCCTTCTTGAACATTTAAGTGCAGTTTTCTACGAAACGCCGTCGACTTTTTAAATAACTAAGGTATGTGTTTTCATTTTTTATTCTCTCATTGCGTCATCAAAGGTTTCGTCAAAATAGATTATTCAATTTACATATACTTATTTCGAAGAGGAAAAACAAGTTTAATAAAAACAGAGTTACTGATTGATTTAAGGCGCTGATACACTTGAGCATTCACCTGTAATGAGCATTCTCGCGAATGTTACAAGACAGTAAAACAAACGAGTGTGTTTTCAGCGAGCATTCTTACGAACGTTCTGGCGAGCATTCTCGCGAATGGACAGTAAATTCGTTACGAGCTTTTCGCCGAACCGAGCTTCTGTCATTGTTCTGTCGTCGCGCCCCTGTCATTGTAACTAGGGTTGCCAACTTATTTTGCCAAAAATCAAGTGTAAAATAGTTTGTATAGGACAAAAATAAAGTATTTGGAAGAAAAAGTATTTTTCACATTGTATATTTATATTGTCATAAGAACATATTTTTGTGTGCTTCATGCTCGTGGAAGTAGGTAATGCTAACTCAGTTCCCGTGGCCCCGCGATTTAATGGGATCGGATATAGGAACACCATACCATGATGATTTTAGTGACTAGTCCCGGCGCTTCTCGTCGAAGTCTCACAGCTAGTAGCACTTTTTTCAGTAAATTTATACTGAAAATTCATTATCATCATTAGTGAATTTCTTTTGGATCCTTAAAAATCTAAATAGTTTCCGTTATCCGTTTCAACTTATGTGTAATCTTAAATAGATAAGAATCCATAACTAGTGTTTGGTCAAGGCATAACAGTAAACGTTGGGAATAAAGTATTATCTTATATTGCATAAAGAAAGTAGAATACGTTATTATAAACTATGGATGGCAACCCTAAGTGTAACGCTGTTTGTACAACGACGTGTTCGCACGTGCCGTTTGTCTTGAATTTTCATCACGCTGCCTATATAATTTATATGTATTTTGATAAGCTACGTGTAAAACCACGTATAAATATCGACAATTGCGAATTAAATTGAGTAATACGTGGATTTATCTATATTTGTTTTTTTTCTCGCAAACTCTAAAATGTTTCTGGCCTAGAGTTTGCGAGTTTAGCGTTGGACCCATGTATCCGTGTATGCCAACGGGCCGGGTAATATTATAAAATCAAAGGTTTTTAGAATAGCCGTGAAAGAGAAACAAATAATTTATTTATTTTATTTATTTATTTGGGAAACAAACAGATATCACAAAAAGAGAATATAGTTAAAGATGCATAGCTCCAACTTAATCTAAAACAGTTTCCACAAGTTACTTATGATTGTTTAAGTGTGGTAACATCTGACAATTATATTAACAATTTGTGTACATTATTTTGAATTGATGTAAAGAAAGGTGAAGGATGATAAGTGTCATCATCATCATCATGTTATGCCAATGGATGGGGCAACCCTTATATCTTAAAACTTTTTTGTTCTTATGTGGAAATAACTTTTAGTGGTAATTTCAACAGCTGTGTCTAGAGAAGTTTTATTTGTGGTTTCTGGTTGTTGGCAAAATTGTCTCACCGGCTAGTCGTTCAAGCTACGCCCGATCCGGCCGCTTAGGCGTGTTTCAAATTCGTCTGTAAATTTATACACATTGTACCGTCACTGCCACTTTCGTCGCCAGACCAGTTAAACAATCGGAGTGGCCAAACAGACGGTCTGAATCAGGTCCACGCACATAAGGCGAAGGGAATAGAGAGCATTTTTCCACTGTCAAAGTAAAAGTCAAATCATTTATTGTTCATAGGTTCATTACAAACACTTAAACAAAGTCATACTTTTTTTAAAAATTAAGCTAGAAGAGGCCGGTGTTTCCTACCTGACTGCCCTGAGAAGAAATATCCGAAACAAACTCAGAGGTCATAGTCTCTTTTAAAGTCTAGACAATGATTGCTTATTATAAAAAAATATATAAAATAAGATAAAATATAATTATGAGAACAATGTGAGAAGCCTACATTACATACATACATACATACATACATAGACTCACGCCTATTTCCCGGAGGGGTAGGCAGAGACTACGGAACGCCATTTGCAACGATCCTGACATACCTCACTTGCTTCACTCACTCCCATCAAGTTTCTCATGCATGCTCTTCTGTTAAGGGTACTTCTGACTTGTCCTTTTTTCAGGATGTCTCCAATCTGGTCAGAGAACGTTCTCCTAGGTCTTCCCCTTTGTCCTGTCCCATTCACACTAGCCTGATATATCTTCTTTGTCAGTCTATCGTCATCCATCCTCTCCATGTGCCCAAACCATCTTAACATGCCTTTCTCAATGTTTGTCACTACATCTTCTTTTACCCCACACCAGTCTCGTATCACACAATTCTTTACTCTGTCGGTCAAAGACACACCACACATACTTCTCAGTGCTCTCATTTCTACAGCATTTATTCTACTTTCAAATCCCTTCTGCCATACCCAACTTTCACTACCATACATAAGGGTAGGCACTAACACACCTCTATGTACAGCCAAACGTGCCTTTTTGGACACGTTTTGACTGTCCATAAACGCCTTCAGAGCTCCATTCACACAATTACCTGCATTAACTCTCCTTTCAATATCTGCTTCATTCTTACCATCTCTTGTAAACAACGTACCTAAGTAAACAAACTCATTCACTTGTTCCACTCGCTGTCCATCGATCAAAACATTACAAGCCGTAACGCATTCCTCCTTTTCAAAAACCATAACTTTCGTTTTACTTACATTCACTTTCATTCCTTTCCTTTCTAACGCACGATGCATGATTGTTACCATCTCCTGCAACTCCTCCGTTGAAGATGCAAGTATAACCTGATCATCAGCATAAAGGAGGCATTTGACGAGTAACCCATTCATCCTTAATCCGCAATCACTATGTTTTAAATCTTGCAAACAACTGTCCATGAAGAGGTTAAACAGCCACGGCGACGCTACACATCCCTGTCTAACACCTTTATCGATGGTAAACCAGTCAGTGTATGCCCCGTTTATCCCCACACAAGCTCTAGAATCCTCATAAAAGGATTTCAGAGCTCGAATGAGGCTGCTGTCCACCCCATTCATTGACAGCACCGACCACATTTCATTCCTCACCACTTTATCGTAAGCCTTTTCCAAATCCACGAATGCGCAATAGACCTTTTGACCTTTGGCCAAAAATTTTTCGGCTATGCTTCGCAAGGAAAAAACCTGATCCGTGCATCCCATACCCTTTCGGAATCCCGCTTGTACATTCCATATTTTCTTGTCGGTTACTTCCATAACTCTTTCAATAAGTACCTTTGCATACAATTTGCCAACAATGCTGAGAAGGCTAATGCCTCTATAGTTTTTGCAGTCTTGTTGCGAGCCTTTTCCTTTATACAGAGGCACAACTACAGCTGTGGTCCTAGCCTACATTACAATATAGTAGAAATAAGTTAAAATAATATAGATAGAATTGTGACAACAGTTCAGAGCCGACCAGTCCCGGCAGACAGCACCCGTTCACGAGTATGACGTTTGACTCAGCCATAGCTTAGCTCAACCATTTTTTAGGGAACCAAACCAACCGACCCACAATGCCACCATAAGCAAGACGAATTGACTATTCACATACGCGCGGAAGCGCGTCATCGCGTCCGCGCGTATCGGCTCGCATGCTATTTGCTGTAGGTATGTACTCCGGCCCTAATTGGGAACAATGGTTGGGATACATAGATTGTCACAGGTTGTCACTAACTTTAAGTTGGTTAGTGATGGGCTTTCTCAGAATTAATGTCGATAGAATATAGGTAGAATGTTGATAAATCCTCATATCAAACAAAATAAATTAGCGGGTCTTAATCGCGTACAATAGGCTAGTTGACAAAAAAAAAAATTATAAGTCCGTCTTTTAGATTATTCAAAAATAAGCGATACGTATTTTTTATTTGTAAATTAAACCAAAAATGACCAAGATATAGCTCATTAAAGTTACGTATAACGTCACGCAGTGCTGCATTTTTCGCACTAGGTGACGTCACACGTAACTTGAATGGGCTATATCTTTGTTATTTTTTATTTAATCGAAAAAGAAAAAAATACGTGTCCAATATTTTTTTATAATCTAAAATACGGACTAAATAAAATGTAATTATTTTGACCCTGGAAACTACCCTATTAACTTATTTAAGGTATAAATACATCCGGTTCCGACGTTTCGCTCGTCTTGCACCGAGCGTGGTCGCGGAGAGACTGATGACAGCTCAGCGCCGTCTTGTGGAAATGCGGGTTTCGGCACCTACCCTCACTTGGTCTTAATTTAAGTTCACAATGTCGGTACTTCGACACACTACATAACACTAATGACGTCTACACACTGTTGAGATTTATCACTGCGGCTCTGTCTCCACTTGCCGATGACTGAATTCCAAGTAGCCGATAATCTACATATATCCATCCTCCCGGTTGAAATTGTTATGTTTCTTGATATCTACCGCTTCACGTACTATCCTGGAGTAATAGTGACGATCGGTGGATAAGACTTGTGGTTGATGCAGTTCTATCCAGTGGTTTGGTCCAGGCTCCAACAAATCCTCAGCTATCGCCGACTTGTTAAATGTCGGTTTTTTACAGCTGCGATATGTTCCTTCACTCTTTCAGCGATTGTACGCTTAGTCTGCCCCACATATGAACTACCACAGCTGCAATCGACTTTGTAGACGCCAGGTGTTTGGAGAGGAATGACATCCTTTGGGGTACGCAGATCGTGTGCAATCTTAGAGAGCCGACTGTATACAGTCTTGATGGAGTATTTCTTGAGTTCTGTTCCAACCTTGTCCGTCACTCCCTTTAGATATGGCATGTTCGCCGACACTCTGCTTACTTCAGGTCTACGATCTTTCCTCCTCAGACGGAGTATCTTCTTCTTGTGTCCATTGCGCCTAAGTACCTCCTGAACATGTGACAGCTCACTATTTAACTGTTCAGGGTCACACAGGTCATACGCTCTGTTCACTAACAAGGACACGACGGAATCCAAATGCCGCGAATGTTGGTGCAAGTTCGCATTAAGATACCTGTCGGTGTGTGTCGGTTTCCTATATACAGTGTGTCCAAGGGTACCATTATCTCTCACTGTCACTTTAACGTCGAGGAAGGGTAACGATCCGTCCGCCTCCATTTCGTATGTGAATCGGATTTTTGGATGTATGGAGTTCAATTTGTCTGCGAATTGTTCCACGTCTTGCTGGTTCCCCTTCATGATGCAGAAGATATCGTCGACATACCTCTTCTTTTCTTAGCTTCACATTTGATGCCTGCATGTCTATGGATTCTTCGAAGTGCTCCATCGAGATGTTGGCCATTACTGGTGCTATAGGGCTACCCATAGCCACTTCATCGATCTAGAGGTAGTGTTGTCCACAATATAAGAAGTAGTTACCATCCCAGCAATTCTTAAGTAGAACTGTGTATTCATCAGACAGACCGTTTTCCCTTAATTTCCTCTGTACGACCTCAAAGCAATCTTGAACAGGAACATTGGTGAATAGTAACTCAACATCAAAACTCACCATCACCTCGTCTGGTTCCTTTTTCGTGCTCTTGATAATTTCAATAAAGTGGCGAGAGTCCTTCACGAAAGAGTGTGTCTTTCCTACTAACGGTTGTAGTACCTTGCTTATGTTTTTCGCCAAACCGTATGTGGGTGAATTTATACCTTAAATATATAATATACCTTAAATAAGTTAATTGTACGCGATTAAGACCCGCTAATTCATTTTCTATGATGTATACAAATCGCGAAAGTTTAAAATCCTCAGATCAAGTAAAATAAAGGAATAAGTCGTATGAATCTATGCGATGTATTTAACCTGTTCAAATTAAGATCTATACATTATTATTCTATGTATCTTAGGTTGCGATTTCTTAACCTAGAGGTATCTGGACTGCATCGGTATCTAGACTGCATGGCAGTCTGTTTACCAGCAGACTGCCATGCAGAGGACATCGGGTCACACTATGTTCGGGTTGGATATTGACTTAGGCTTAATAATACGAAATAAAGTGTACCCCATAACCGATCATTTGGTATCACATCCAATGTTGCTGAGGGATTGGACCAAAATGACTCAACATCCTTTAGCGACAATCTCAACATCCTGTTTGCCGCAAAGGATTTTATATATAAACTATTAATAACGCCAAAGCTTGTGATGATTGATAGATTTTTGTTACCCTTTTATGTAAATATACATCTTTGATTAATTATTGCGGAATAGCTTACGTTCTTTTCCGATAACTTGCAACCATGTCGGCGATGCCGCGAGTCGAAGCTAGTCTGTAAAATTTGGTATCGATATTATTACATCATTAATACGAATATCAATACAATCTCTATGGATAAAACATCAAAATGTCTATGAAAAAAGTCTCAAACTTTTAAATGAGGTTCGTCTCAGCGCGAATTATTTAATTTTAATAAACCTCAACGTCAACGTAATAAAAGAAAACGGGAGACGGATGCTGACATGATGATGCGATCAGCATTTGATACCTTACAAAAATCAACAAATTCTCTTAACATCCTGAATGACGAGTTCGGTACCTATAGTTATAGTTATAGTTGGTCGTGGGTTTTCCGCACTTAGCCACTTATTTGGGCCATTGTGCGTAAGTAGCGACTTGATTGACGCCGACTACTCATACCACCTTAGCTACTTCCAGAAAGCCATTAGTTGGCTGGTGTCGTTCAAAGCCTCACACATGGTTCTGGGGTTATTCAGCAGCTTTGCCCGTTGATCGCTCACACTTGTGCAGTGCAGAATGACGTGAGCGGGTGTTTCTTCGGTTTCCATGCAGCCCCTGCACAGTGGGCTGTCCGTAATGCCTATGTTGAATAGGTGCTTGTTGAGTGGACAGTGGCCGGTTATTATGCCCGTCAGATGCTTAAGAGTTTTTCTATTAGAATGCAGCAGCTTGTGCGAGAGTCGCTTGTTCAAGCAGGGGATAGCATATTTTGTTTATCTGCATTCTTTTATGTCTGCCCACTGTTTTTCGTGTGCATGCGCGGTTCTCTCGCGTAGCCACGTTTTGAGTTGGCTTGCTGGTATCGGTACAATCGGCTTGGGTCCCATTATCATTGTGTCTGATCCTTGCCGTGTCAGTTGGTCTGCGGCGTCATTGTCTACGGAGTTGCTGTGGCCTTTAATCAATTGCAGCGTAACCCGATCCTTCTCTGCAATCTTTTGCAGCTCTAGGTGGCATTTCATGATGAGGCCGCTGTTTAAGCAGTTGCTGCCGAGAGCTTGTAGTACAGAGACACTTTCCGTGATAATGCGTATAGACAGGTCACTTACGTTCCTAGACGCGATTGCTGTTGCGGCTCTTGTTATCCCAACACACTCGGCTTGGAATATGGTGTTAAGAGTGCCAAGGGATGTTGAGATGTTGATATTTAAGTCATGGGAGAATACGCCCACACCTGTCCCATAGGTACTTCGTTTTTGAGCCGTCTGTGTATACTCTGACTTCGTGTATACCAGAGCTGTCTTTGTGTTCCTCCTGCAATTGGATGCGATATTTTTTGTCAAAGACAGAAGTTTTAGGGATGAGATCGCAAGCGGCCTCTAGCATCGGGATCTCTTTGGTTAATGTCCCTATTAGGCGTGCGTGGTTAATTCGATCATCCTTTCTCCATAGCCCGAGCTTGTCTAGACGGATTGCTGCAGCGCCAGCTTCCTGCTGGATGATTAGGTGCAGCGGTCTTATGTCCAGTAGTATCTCCAAGGCGGCTGTTGGGGTGGTCTTCATGCAGCCTGTTGTGGCCAAGCAGGCTAGGCGTTGAAGGCTCTGTAGCTTTTTTGTGATTGTGCTTAGTTGCGTGCGTGGCCACCATGCTACTGCACCATATGTAAGCATGGGGCGTATAATGGCAGTGTGGATCCACAGGGTGATTGATGGTTTGAGACCCCATTTTTTGCCTATGATTCTCCGACATTGCCAGAAGATTGTGCATGCTTTTGTTGTTTTGTGCTGATGTGCTTGCCCCAGTTTAGCTTATGGTCAAGTATTACGCCCAAGTACTTGATTTTATTCGATAGGGTAAGCTCCGTTCCAAAGAGTTTTGGTGTTTTGCACATATGAGTTTTCCTTTTGTTGGTGAAAAGTACTAGCTCCGTTTTGTTGGGGTTAACCGTCAGTTCATGTTGGTTGCACCATTCCTCCAGAGATCCTGATGGCTGCTTGCATCCGATTGCGGATCGCGTCTTCTGAGTCACCTTTGATCAGGATGGTAATGTCGTCTGCATAGCCGACCGTGAAGAATCGTCTGTCGTTTAAGTTCCGTAACAGATCGTCCACCACAATGTTCCACAACAGGGGTGAGAGTACACCTCCCTGAGGGCAACCTGTTGCAATTATGCCCCTCGTGGTGGAGTTTACCGTGAATTGTATTGCCCTCTGTTTCAGCAGTTGATCAATCCAGCCACTAAGGGTTTGCTCAACTCCGAACTTTTCGAGGGCCCGGCTGATACTGTTGAACTTAGTTTTGTCGAAGGCACCTTCTATGTCAATGAAGGCCCCCAGTGTCATTAACTTGTTGGTAAGCGCTGTTTCAATGGTTCCCACAACGGAATGCAGCGCCGATTCAGTTGACCTGCCACTTCTGTAGGCGTGTTGATGTAGGTGTAGTGGCTTGCGCAGTAATGCGCCCTCAAGGAGGTATCGGTCCGTAAGTCTTTCCAGCGTTTTCAATAAGAAGGAGGTCAAGCTGATGGGTCTATCGGTTCGGTACCTTTGGGATATTCGTAGCAAATAAGTTAAGGAAATATACTGAAAAGACAAAAAGCCATGTCCAACACATGATATCTAATTTACTTTATAGCGCTGATAAAGGAGAATTTGATAGCTACGATACAGATATGTATGGAAGTTTTTGGGGCTATGACACAGTGCAGTCTTCTCCATCAAATGCGTCTACTTCTGCTTCTGTACAAAATGCAAGTGAACAGGACAGAAATGCTTATGATGGCAGTCTTACCGATTCGTGCGAAATGAGTCAATTAACGAATTCATAAATACCTAGATACGAAATAGGGCTAAAGCAAAGTCACATTGAGCCTTTACTTTTATGAAAATAAACTATTTGCACTCACTTTGATGTTTTCTTCCAATAGCTCAGATATTGCTTTACATACTTCTGGTATTATATGTATCCAATGGCATGTCTTGACATTTTAAAAAGATACTGTAAGCTTACATAACTATCTCCCGTAGCTAAAAAACGGAGAGTTACTGCTAACCTTTCTGTTATCGTGATTGCAGCTCTAAACCTTGTGTCCTGTTTGGCTATTTTAGGACCAATCTCATCATAATCATCCTCTTAGCGTTATCCTAGTTTTAATCTGGGGTCCGCTTTCTAGTCCGACCGGATTTGGCTGAATATTAGCTTTTCCACGGAGCTACTGCCTGTCTGACCTCTGCAACCCGAAGGGATAGCGATATTCCATGGTTTAGACTAGTGTCAGTTTATTTAGAAGGTACTGACGCCCTGTGACAAATGTGCATTCCGTGGTATTGACTCCCTATAATAACAGTCAAAGACCTTCATGACAACCGGGACCGACGGCTTAACGTGCTCTCCGAGGCACGGGACAAGCGATAATTAACAATTCAATACGCACATAATAGTTCATACCCAAATGATTAGTTAAAATGGTACGGCTCGACTTGTGAGCTACAGAAAGTTCGGCGGCTGTATCTCTCAAAGTTGAATGAGGATTTTAAGTCACTGTTTCCTTCACTTTTTCGATGTTAACTTCAGTTACAGTCGTTGATGGCCTACCAGAGCGAGGCAAATCTTCCATCACATCTCGACCGCTTTTAAGACATAAAGACATATTTATTTCTGCATTTTGGCTGTTTACAACACTTATGCAAGTCAAAACCCTATTCTAGATGATGCCGGCTTTTCCTAGCTAAATGACTTCTTGAAAAAAAAGGCCGAAAAAAACTCAGAGTCATTGTTTTTTTTTTGTCATTTCATTATTATATGTATGTCATTTCATTATATTTATTATATTTTTTGAACGCTTTGTACCACTTTTAACACGAGTTTTTGATAAAGTCGATTCACCGTAAGCCTTCTGTAACATTTTCATTTACTCCAAACACGAAATTCCAATCGCGATGCAAAATTTAAGAAAACTCTATGTTCGATGTTCTTGGCCATTATGAAATTTGCAATACACACTAGATAATATGATATAACTGAAAACATCACTGTATGTTATATTAAAAACAGATGCAACTCAAACTGTGCGCTGAAATGGAAAACAGTTGTGCCAATCTAACAACAAAAAAAAACCAAAAATTTGAATTTAGAACCATAAACAAATAATCCATTCCCGATACTTTTTTGACTGAATGGACATAATAAGCGTTAATTGGAAATTATATTTCAAGTAGTTGACATTCTCTTCGTTTAGTTGCGTAGTAACTGACATTGCTTAGTTATTTCTTGGTATTGGGCAATCATACTAAAATAATCAAACAAAACTGGCATCTATAAATTGTATGAAATTATTATACGTCGATCATAAAAAGTTATCCTAGAAACATCGTGATTATACCAATAAGTGTAGGTATCAAGTTAACATCGTAATTAAGTGGAATTTGATCAGTATCGTGGTCAGGTTAATTATTCCTTTGAAGATGAATACATATTAATTACAAATTAAATTCAATCATATAATAATGGGTTACGTGATGTGACTTTATTTATGTCAGTGGATATTTAGTTACTTGTAGGAGGCTGTTTTCGATTTTACTGCTTGCGTAGTATTAATCGCTTAGCTTTTCCTTGCGGATGATTTTGTTATATTTTTATTTTAGATGTGCAAAAATACGGAAAGTGAAAGACAAATATTAAACTCTAATAATCCTATACAAACGTAAAGGATATAATTAATCGGCAATAGGCCCGACCCTATTGCGTGGGACCTACAAGTTCAAAACATGGCTAAATGTGGGTGGTATATTACACCTCAGCCTAATCGGGCATACAGGCGGGCGTCTATAAATAAAAAAATATAAATAATTAAAGTTGGTATAAATGAAAATGTCTTACCAACACCGTTTTGGTGAGTAGTTCCCTAGCAGTACAGCAGTATTGTCACTACATACATATCCTTCTTAGATTAACAGATCTGCAGAATATTGAACTCATCCATGGTATTAGTAGTATCTAGGACATAGGACAAGATATCGTTAACTATAACTGGCTGTATACTCATGGGACGCTACCGGCCAACCGAAAGCCGCGCAACACTTTAATGAAATAATTTCATATATCTTATTAGTGTGAGACGGTGAAAGCACGTCCGAATCCCAGCGTGCACTGTTAATGTGGAAGACTGAATTCAGTACTCGAAGACTAAGTTCGGTAGACGTTCACAAAACAGAAGGCTAATTTAGACGCGGAACTCATTCTATGGGTAACTAACTTTACCAAATTCAATTTGTAGAACTTTTAGCCCATTTAATGGAAATAATAAAGTTAAGCTTAAGGAGCTACTAAATATGTACCATGGCAGCTATACGTAACATAAAATGAAGTCCACACCGCATCCTGTCTGTGTGTTTCAACGCCATAAACTCAAAAATAACTGAACGGATTTTCTAGGGTTTGAAGGTTTAGGTGCATAATTCACGCCTTGGGAGCCGCAGGCAAGGTCTAGGGCATTTAATAAAATGAAGTTTCTTTCAGGTCCTGCCTGTATAAAAGCGATAAACTCAAAACTACCGAACTGATTTTTATATGGTTTTCTACAATAGATTATGTCATTTCCGACGAATTTTTGGTGTATTCGAAGTCTAGTTTCTCATATATTTTATGATACAATACACCTAGCTATAAGCCAAGTAGTTCTTTTTGTTTACTTTTTACGCGGTCGCTTGAACATTGACCCAAGGAGGCTTTTAGTTTTACGATGACGAAAAAAGTATTTGTTCACGTCGCAGTGTGATAATGGTGATTAAACCTCCATTTTGTGTGAAGTCATGCGGTTTAAGAGTTCATGGGGAATGTAAGTCGTTTATCCTTTGAATGCCTCTGAAGCTACGCAAGGCTGTGGACAAAAGATTAGCTTCCTTGTTAATTAAATCGTCATCTCAAATCAGGAGGTCGATTTTTTTATAAAATTTGGTTATAAAGAGAAATGGAATAAATAGTAGCAATGGTTTTTTACCAGGGCTATGGCGAATGGAGCCTAGCAGTGTCATTCAATAAATGTAATAGACTTGAATTCAAACAACACACTAAATTGTTTGTATCGAGATAGTGACAAACACATAGTTTGTGTCTTTGTTTAACATTTAGTCTTTAGTTTATCAGAACCCAATTATTCTATCAAAAGTTATCGCAATTTAAATTAAAAATATACATATATCCGCATTGGCTATCAAGTGATTCGGTCTCAATTTGGGCAAAAGTTTGGTTTAACTACTTTTGTAATATTTATATTGTTAGCGCTGGCTCTTAACACCGACTTTTAATTTTGCCAGTGGTGCCATCTAGCGGTATTACTTAAAATAATTATTTTAGCGGTACTTTTGCCGACTTGCTCACAACACATAAATTCTTTGTATCTTTAGTTTATCAGTATCCGTTTATTCGATCAAAAGTTATCGCAATTTAAAATATACATATATCCACATTGGTTATCAAGTGATTCGGACTCAATTTGGGCAAAAATATGTTTTAACTTCTTTTCTAATATTTATATTGTCAGCGCTGGATTTTAATTTTGCCAGTGGTGCCATCTAGGGGTATTACTTAAAATTATTATTTTGCACATTATAGCTACTATTACATAGTAGAGCATCGTAGACTTACTATGTGTTAGGTACTTTTTGAGTGCAAAGATTCAAATTAACTAATAATTATGTAGTCCGGCCAGATAGTACCTATTTATAAGAAGAAAGAGCTAAGAATTTAGGTGGCAGGTACAGGTTACTACTTTTCTAATACAGTAAGTAAGAAACTTAAATATGAGTGTGTGTTTCATCAACCGATAATTATGTTATTTTACATTATCAAGGGCTCAGAAAGGGATATTTAAAGGATACCGACATCCACGCGGGCGAAGCCGCGGGCACAGCTAGTTTTTAAATAAAATTTGAAATTATGTTCAGCAGTTTTATAGATACCGGTACAGGTATGCAAATTTTACAAATTAATTTGAATAATTTTCACAATAACATTACAGATTATTAATTTTAACTATGTACATTACTATCTTAAAAAATCATAACTTCTACGAATATATATGAACATAAGTCTAAAAATAAAATGTGAAATTTTACAGTTATATTCCTTTATCATGGATTGTTTACGGAAAAGATGAATTTAAAATGTTTTTCGAAACCCACCTCATGGAGATGGATCATAATATTTTTTCAAGGCTTACACGTATACCGATTATTATTCTAGAAACGTGTAAGCATGGCTCATTACTTTTTACTTTTGTTATAATCAATAACAACTGCACGGCTGGCGTAGACCGCCGCCACCTCAGCGCTTAACACTGCGCCGATTTTTATGAGTTCGATCCTCATATGAGACAACATTTTTTTCTTATTCGGGTCAACTGGTGGTAATTACCGCGACCCATAGACACCCGCAATGCCCGAATGATCACAAGTGCCTTGCCGACCTTTTAAATTAAATAATTATGCTCGCTACTTTGTGTGCTTTATAAAATTGTGGTTTTGAGACTGGATATTAATTGTTAGTTTCACTGTTTTTTATTTAATATTGTGTGGCTTATTTCTTTAAACCTGTGTAAAATGACTCTCTAAATACCTACTCAAAATAAAAAATGCAAATTACTAAGTAGCTTATACGGCGAACTTCGTACCGAAATATTTATTTCCTTTAATGTTTTTGTTCATGCGAACCTTCTCCTGACGATAACAAACATAAAAGAGATAATTTCTCTTTTCCAATCCAATCTGGTGCAGTTGCTAAGAAGATATACGCGTACAAAAATTTCTGTGATTCGTTTTTATTTATACAGAAGAGAGAAGATAGATATAATGCTAGCTGCTAGCTAGAAAATCGAAATTTGAATTCTGTTAGCTATACTTTTTAATCTGTGTGTAGGTTATTCTATTCTACACAAATAAATAAGTATCAAGTATCTGAACGCAAGACTCGCACAAGAGATACGCAGAATAGCTTGAGTGAGCGCGCGAGATTCAATTTTACAATATTCTCATTCCAATTTCAAACGCATTTGTGAACATGACGAAGATTCTTAGTGGCCTCGTTCTCAGTTTGCTCAAGCGAAATCCCCTAGGACGGCACTAGTGGATGCTTGTGATGTACAAGTAGTATCAATATTATAGCCGTAACACACGCTCGAACTTTGTCCGGCGGACAAAACCCGTTGGTCCGGCGGACCAAATCCGTTCTCACTACAGACGACCGGATCGGACAGTTCTTTCACGTAATCCATATCCGATCCGACCGATCTGCAAACTAGTGGACCGAGGCGGATTCAATTAATAATAAATATGTTCGCCGGACTACTCTACAGACGGGCAGATTTGGTCCGGAGGCGACCCAAATCCGTGGTCTGTTCGGACCAAGTTCGAGCGTGTGTTACGGCTATTAGTAGAATCGGTACCAATAGAATGTTATAAAAGTATTCGAAATTGAGTATTAGAGTGCTTTTATAGAATTATATTTTGGGACTTACGATTGCACTGGATGGAGAGGTTTTATACAGCGAGCTTTGATGGCAAGTTCAAGCAACATTACGATTTTGATTATTGATGAAATCTTAATCTTAGTCTTTATGTAGTTTCGTTGCATACTTGTACCTACACATAAATGGAATTCCTACACAGAAATTCAATGTATCTACGTAAATCTTGTTTTGTTTAAATAATGCAACGACTTAAAAAAAATACTCGTACTTTAATTGTATCTTGGATAAAAACCCGAGTCAATTTTGGCACTGTGATTTTCTGCAAGATTTGTGAAAACGTTAAAGAAAAGAATCACTTCGGTCAACATATTATATGAGTACCTACTGCTTGTCATGTACCTGCAATATATAAACCTACAAGAATTCGACAACAACTACTGCCTCGTATTTTGTCTCCTAATTAAGATACTACAAACAAAATAGAATTCAATAGAGACAAATGTAAACTCTTATAATAAATGGTTCATTAATTGTGCATATTTGGTGCATGTTTCGCCCTTCTTTAGTGCATATATGCATGCATATTCAGGCATTTTTTGAAAGTGCATATAATACGATGTCTAGGTATAAAAATAATCCTATTCATAATTTATGTATAAATTAAGTCACCTCGCCGCGCGCCGTTAAGAACTGTGTCGAGTGTTGTGGGTTCAGTCCCCACATAAACAACAATTTATTTGATCCACATTGTTACTACTTCAGGTGTACTTTGTGTATTTTCATTGTATGTCTGTAAAGTACACTGTGACACATATGGTTTTCTTCAACTGGCAATATTGCTATTATTTTCATAGTCGTGAAATATAAGTTTGACGATGATGATTTTTGGTCGATATCAACGTTTCACAGTTCTGTGTGGGCACAGCTGGATCTCTTTGCAATGAATACACACTGAATACAATACACTGAGTTTATTTCAGGACACAAAGTACGTTATCATCACAATTACAGTCTAACATGGTAACACTTCCACGTAAAGTCTTATAACGGACCGAGGACAGATTCACGAGGTACTTATGGCTCGCCGCTTCGAGCCAGAATGCTGTTCCCTCGCCAGACGAGCACTCAGGAATACTTCAAACGCCACCCCTCCAACGCACCGCAATACGTCACTCAGCGGTCACCAGATGGCAGCACTTCGAGTCGTTTAGCGACTATACTAAAGATCGCATCTGACAAGTTTATATTTATTACGATACGATTACGAACCTAGATGTTATTTTCACTGCTCGACTCTATCGGCAAAAATATTTGTTGGTCACACAAATGGTTATGCCGCGCCGACAAACCAAGAGCCAGTACCAAAGGTATTTAATATAAATACGTGCGTATAGTGCTTATTTCCCAATGGACGACGAACAGATTAACCCGGCAAAACAAGGTTAAGAGAGTCGACCCCAAATGAAATAGGCTTGATCGCCACCGAAATATCCGCGTCTCACCCAATACTTTGCTGATAACAAATGAGTATTTATATCTTAAATACTAACTGTCTTACTAATAAAAATTACGACACAATGTATACAAGAACTATAAGCATTGCGTAACAAAAACGCAACTAATAAAAGATATTTTGACAGATTGCGTGTATACATGCGTTATTAAGAGATCAAAATATCTGTTTAGACTTACACAAGCACTACACACGCTTGCACCCTTGTACAAGGAGTGCGTAAGAGCAAAATGGCGGCTATTTGGCCAGCTGAGGAGGCTGCGGTTGTCACTTTACTTAGGTTATCAATCTATGACAGAGAGGTTGGACTAGGAAGGTTATATTTCTTTGATCTATTAAATGAAAAGTATCTTCTTGGGTTTACGAAAAAATAAATGAATGTTATTGTCGGTGGAGGCGTTAGGAAGCTATGAATACAAATCAAAACATATTTATCCTTCAGAAAATAACAACCATTAGTCTTGAGTTTTTGTACATTAGATTAATAGGTAAGGGATATTTTTAAGAAGAAACCCCATTTAATATGTAATTAAGCTAGTAAAATTCTATATAAACTATAAAATACAATTAAATTAGTAAAACGAAGTTACGATCGTTTGATATATCAAATATATATCTATAGTATTGTTGGTACATCGTTCTTCCAGATAAATACATAGTTTTTAATAGCAAATAAGTATCGATAATACTATTGGTACATGGTTGTACAAACTATTTTATTGTGTTCGGGTTTTGAAAACCGATGCAAAGCTCAGCCTTTGTTGAATTACTTAAAAAAAAGTATAGCACGTAAGTGAGTTTATCTTTGGTTTTATTCAAAGCAATACCATAAACAAACCGATGTGGCTATGGGCAAGACATGTAACTCGAGGAACCGATAGTCGTTAAAGTTGGAAGCTTCTAGAGTGGCGGTGACACACCGAAGAAGGCAGCAGAGGTAGGCCTTAAGCAGAATGGACCCACAATCTTATAGGCTTGCGGGAAGCGGGTGACTTAAAACCGGTCTGTGTCAAAAATATTGGGAGAACATAGGCCTATGTTCAGCAGTGGGGGTCGTTTATCTGAAATGATGATGATTACCTTTAAAACTAAGACAGTAATTAAAAAAAAAAACTATACGTAGTCAGGGCTACATAAGTTACCTACTTCGTATCTACGAGCAATGCTATGGTAAAAATAATATAAATAAAACGAAGACAAATATGAAAACTGTTTTTTTTTAATTTTATGAAAATATTACGCATATTTTCGTAAAAAATAGTAATGAAAATACTTTATTTTGTAACATGTGTGTAACGATGCGTAACGAATTGATTGATTGCTTGAACCAATCACTGAAAAGTTAATGTTTAAAAATATATAGACGTCGCCAGCAACATCGCCCGCGTCATTTATACATATATACTTTCCTCTTGAATCATTTTATCTATTAAAAAAACCGCATTAAAATCCGTTGCGTAGTTTTTAAGATTTAAGCATACATAGGGACAGACAGACAGAAGACAGACTTTATACTACTACTCGACCAAGCCAACTAGACGAACGGGTGGAATGCGGCCTCCCCGCCCGCGACTACCTCATGCCCCGCTCACGTCCTAGTACCGATTGCAGGCGCATTGTACGTTCACGATAAATAATTACTGGATTATAATTGTTGAATTTTGTTGTTATCAGTGTTGTTAGTGTTGTTTTTGTTTATGTGTTAGGTTATTTGTTAAGTTTTGTCTGTGGTTGTGCAGACCGTGATCAAAATGGGGAAAAATAAGACAATTCACAGTGGAGAGCGAACAATGATTTTACACGTCTTACATTTTTTTGAAGAGGAGAAACGGAAAGGCCTTTTTGTAATTCCGGTCGATCAAGTACTAAAAAGGACCTGTGCTGCTACTGGTGTCAGTTTTAGTACAATCACCCGTATAAAAAGGGAAGAAAAAAATCTTTTACAGGTAAATCAGAGGTTATGTTTTGTATTGGTAATAGATCCAGTACATGGTTCAGCCTGACTTGTTCAGTCCACTTGTCAAGTACTAAGAGGAGGCGTCAAGTCCGCATCAAGTGCGTACGCGACCCCACGACGTGCAGTTACGTTGCCTACGACTTGACGGCCGGTTTGATCAATACTTGATACGATTTTTCTATACGAGTTGCGTACGCGCTTGTCACGGACTTGAAGCCCCTTCTTAGTACTGAAAAAAAATGGTTAATTGCTACAAAATATACAAAGGCAATACATACTTACATACATAAAGGACTAGAGGACTGAACAAGTCGGTCTGGATCAATTATTACAAGTTGTTCTTTTGTATATTTTCTATGCATCAACCACTGAGGTATTATTACTAACGTATAGAGAAGACAACACGTAGTAAAATTTTGCGCCACGCAATGCGGTCCATGGACCGCCGTTTGTTCAGTGTGCATCTAGCGCCAATAGATAACGCCCATCGCAACGAGTCGTATTTTGCTTGCGAAATTGCGCTTTAAAATGCCTAATTGTGTCCTTAAAGACTGTTCTAAGCACTCGAGGTCATCACATAAAAAGTGATGGTGTAACATTTCATCGGTAAGAGGTTGAAAATAATTTCAAACATATTTATTTTAATATTTTTCTTTTTGTGACAACACGCGCTGCGCGCGCTCGACAATAATCGTAGAGTAATTAAAATAGAAGACGCAGACACGTAAAGTACATTTGTACCTACGTTTATTTTATTGTTCAGTTTTTATACACTTTAACGGTTTTTCAACATTAAATCACAGAGTGTATCTGATACGTGCAATAATAAATAAATATACAACTGTTCGGTAGCATCATGAGGCGAAAATAACAAATGATTACACGAGCAAACGGCAAAAGTCTACCAAACTCATAATGTCTGAAGGACAATAAATAAATTGGATTATTAAAATTATCCTCTCGTTTTATTCCTATATTCATTCCTACATACCATAAAGCCTATTAGGTACAATCAAAATCCAATGCTATTAAATGACTGTTCTGTAGTCTTGTCTGTAGTGTATTGAATTGTCACAGTAACTACATCTTAGCAGCGATCTAGCGCGGCGTGTGTTGACAGTATGGTTAGACGGCTTCAGCGCTGCAGCGGATTTTAGGTTCTTTGCACGGCATCGGGAACGCCGGCGTCATATCTACTCATGTGTCGGCGTTCCGCACTTCCCGCTATTATTATTCTCGATATGCTGACCGATGCGTGCTCGGGAACGCCGGCGTTCCGGCTGGTGCGATGCATTTAAAACCCAATTTTTTAATACATTGAGTTGATTTTTGTTCAACGATGTTTTTTTATTGAGACCATAGATAAATATTGCTTGTGTTTTAAAACGAATATAACTTATATTAGTTTTAATGGCGCATAGAAAGGTGCCAAGACTTATATGATATAAGTCTTGGCACCTTTCTATGCGCCAAAAAAAGAAGTTGAAATGTCACATTTGATTCTCGTACGAGGCGTGTCTGCGTCTAGTGCAGTGATGCAGATATGATCGTTACTGCTATGGCAATATAGGTCATAATAGGGTGAACGTAGAAGAACTTTGTAATTTAATCCATTGCTTAGTTTATTTATTTATTACACTAATTTCGTTCATTTATTATCAAAGAAGGTATTTGAAATGAAAAAAGTAATATTTTACCTAGTATTTCATGGCAATTCTGTATGTCGTAAGCCATGTAAAAATTATTTTCATGACTTTTAACTTGCGACGTGTACACAGCCGTCGCGTCGGCTTATCTCGATATCGTACTTCAAGGTCTGTTTATAGAAACTGTCAGACTGAACGTACTTTATTGTTATTGTTTATTAAAGAATGTTTTTTGTTCATGGTGTTATAATAAGTAGTTACGACATTTATGGATAAAACATTCATTTATATCGTCCTAACCGTTTAGAGACCTGAAAAAGTGAAAACATCGTCTTATTAATATTTGCAATTAGAAAAACTATTCATAAGAACAACACAGCTTATAGAACAACGATAAGTGATCTCGAAAAGTGAGTCATAAGTGCGCGATGACACGCGCCATGTTTACTACCGGGTGAGTAAACATAAACTCACTAAAAAGTTACGTAAGGAGTTTAGCGTAGTTTAGCAACACGAGAGAGGTTAACAGGACGGAGCATGATTTTTGCATACGATGACTTCTCTAGTACGTTAGTAACATATACCTCAATGGCATCGACACGATTCCAGATTTGTATTTTCTTTTACAGTTAACATCCCCAGCGCCTTCTTCAACATCAAGTTCTGAACAAGCATCAACATCGTCCCTTACAACATCAAATTCTGAACAAGCTTCAACATCATTACTTGCTACACCAAGTCCTGAAGTGAAACTACCAACTCCAGGAAAAAAACGCCGCCAGCCAGCTCACAACAAACTTGATATTGATGACTTCACAATCTGTTCATTAAGAAACAAAATAAGCAGTTTTTATACAGTGAGGAAGGAGATCCCCACTTTAAAAAAAATTTTGGCCCTTGCTAAAATGGATTTGAATTTTTCAGGACAAAAGGAGACACTGAGAAAAATTTTAACTGAAAAACTAGGTTATGTTTTTAAAAAGTGTTTAAGACAAAGAGATGCCTTAATAGAAAGACCAGAGATAGCTGCATGGCGAGCTCGCTACTTGCGGCGATTAAAAGAAAATAACGACCTTGGGGCTGACAAAAAACCAGTAACATATATTGATGAAACGTGGATACACAGCCACTATACTGTACATAAATGCTGGCAAAATTCAATTGATAAAGGTATTAGAAAAAACGACAGTCCGGGTCAGCGTTGGATTATCGTACATGCAGGTGGTGAGAATGGATTCATAGAAGGAGCGGAATTAATTTACAAATGTAAGAGCAAACAAGGTGATTACCATGATGAAATGGACAGCGAAAATTTTGTAAAATGGTTAAATGAAAAACTTATACCCAACCTACCGCCAAATAGCATTGTTGTGATGGACAATGCGCCATATCACAGCAAGCAAATAAATAAACCTCCAACCATGGCGGACCGGAAAGGAGAGATGCAAAAGTGGTTAAATGAAAAAAACATTCATTATGACGCGAATATGATGAAAAAGGAGTTATACTATTTAATTTTACAGAACCGGCCGCCTAAACAATATCAAATTGATCAACTGATCCAATCACACGGGCACGAAGTGCTACGGCTTCCGCCATACCAATGTGAGTTGAACCCGATTGAGTATGTGTGGAACTTAATGAAGCAGAGAGTCGCGGCTACAAATGTAAACCAGTCTGAAAAGGAGATTGAGAGATTAACCCGCGAAGCAATTCAGTCTATAACTGTAGATGAATGGAGAAAAGAAGTCAATCATGTTGAAAAATTGGCAAAGCAGTATTGGGAAAGAGAAAGACTGGAAGAATTAGAAGAGAGACAGTTAATTATAAACGTTGGTGATGACAGTGATTCAGAATTAGAAGACACGATATATTCGGATGCCGAAATGTCTGGAATCGAAGAAATGGATATCGACGAAGACAATTTTCTTTAAATATTTTTTTCCAGTATTTAATGTTAATAATTTTTTATTTTATTTTGGTACGCTTGTCGTATTGTTTTCTCCCCTTATCATTGTAATACATGAATAACAACGTTGATTTTTATTTCCATCCCTCGACAGTGGCATCTATCAAATACATAATTTTGGAGATTAATTTTATTAATAAACATAACCAAATAATTAAATAAAAACATTGCTGAAATATATGAGTGAATTTACTAGACAATATTAAAATTTATTTTTCATAGGTTAACATTTTTTTTGCTATCGGTACTCGCTTGCGAATGACGTCACGTTGACATTCGTCTAGTTGGCTTGGTCGACTAGTATGTAGTGATGTCAAAGGTGAGTCACGGTCGTGTATACCAAATAAACCGAACTTTTATTTATTCACATTTTATTTTACTTCAGGATATTTTACCGTGTTATAGTTAATAACGACTTGCCATCGACCTCAACCACAAGCAGTGACTTTGATCGACGGTGATTTGCTGGTGATCATCATCATCATCATCATCCTAGCGCTGTCCCGGTTGCGCTCCAAAACCCACGCCTTGGAGCCCGGGGTCCGCGTTCCGGCTATGTCTCCTCCACTTCGCACGGTCTTCAGCACCCCAAGTGGTTAGTTGGTTGGCACGCATATCATCCCTTACGACGTCAAGCCAGCATTTCTTTGGCCTTCCCCGTTTACCGGGGCCCGGTGGAGGTAGCATGGCAAGACATTTGTTACCCACGTAAGATGCCGGTTGACGTAAGACGTCGCCATACCAGCGTAGACGATACTCTTGCAGTTTGTCAGCAATGCAAGAGTGTCGTCTACGCTGGTATGGCCAGGTGATTTGCTGGTGATATTAAAGTGAAAGGTTGTAACCTTAAAGGTTGAAGGTATTAACAGCAATTAAATGTCGTTGTCACCGATCGATATCTTCTGAATCCAAAGTGCTCAAAGTCGCCAGCCATTCTATGGAAATCGACGTCGTTACCGTGCAGAGTGCGCACTTAAACTGGCGTTTTCGTCCTAATACACACTGTGGTGTCTTGTACACTTTTTTACGTGTGCGAATCTATGACTACGTCTAATGTTATACTTAGTTCATAATTTGTAATAAGGTTTCAAACTTTATTTACTTTTGTATATCAAAGCTAACGATACGAGTATCACAACATCGTTCCACTACAGAAACTTGTACCATATCTCCTCACTAGCTACACGTTGATGGTTAAAACACGTCCGTTTCATGTGGTGCGTTGAATTGCATTTATACGGTTAGTGGCGTTCTCGTAATGACGTTCAAGCCATCGTGTTTACTCCACTATTCTCGTAAACTTTCCGCTAACTTATTTATCTGAATAGTTTCCTACAGTCGTGCCTTTTTCCACGTACGTGTGAAAGTATTCCGTAGTACTTTATAAAGCGAAGTAAGTTTGTTTCTGTAGATTTTTGACAAATTCTGAGAATGATATATCCGGGAAAGTACCGTGGGTTTGGTTCGCAGAATATTGTTTTGATAATGTTTGGATTTGGCGTATAAATAATGTACAGGTCCGTAGGAAGTTCTAAATTTAAACCAGAAATGAAATTATTAGTGTATTTTGTTCTCAAGCTTCTGGGAATAACTTTATTCAAAATGCGGTATGTTTTATAGTAAAGGAACCCATGAAGGGATTTCGGGATTTACTCGAGCGCGTCAGATATTTATAGCATCCATGTCCTACATATTTTTAATAAAGTAGGAATGTTAATCTGATCGTTTGCATAATGGAAGTTACATTTCAAAATGCAAAAAAAAAGAAAATTATTCGAGCGTGTCAGATTTTCTAAGGGGATGTAAAGTAAACTTAAAAAAAGGCTCTCATTGAATAATCTGACGTTTTAGGTGTCACGCAAACTCGTGGCCATTATTAGAAAGTTGCAAATGTGAATAAGTGAATTCGCCGGTTTGGAATACTCAAGGGCTTCAGCTTAAGGTTAAATGCTTTAAAATAACGTCCTAGACTTGCTTTCTCATTATCTGACGATTATGTGGTGGGATTAAGGCAACAGCTTTTTTTTATTTTACATGTCTATAGCCGCTCCCCCCACCGATGAAAACTTAATACATTACTTACATTTTTATCTTTTTATCATCCCATTATCATTTGTTTCCAAATTAGCATCGTTATCTCCCCTACTAATAGTAACGATTATTATTTGAATCAGCTTATTTCTTTTAAAATCTAAAATGAAGGTTTCATGTTGACTTTTTACACTGGGGATCGATCTCTCGACTCGTCACCGCAGTAATGTATGATGTCAACGACGCAATTGTCCATACGTGAATACCTGAACTGCAAATTGCAATTTTCAGTTTTATAATCTAGCGTGAAGGTTGAAAGGCATAGATTTACAATTTTTGACATACGTAAGACTCAGGGGACAAAGATGGAGGTTATTGATGAGACATGTTTGTTATATTATGTTTTATCCAGTTTAGCAATGCTTGCATTTTTAATTACTATTTAGAAGTTGTTTCACCTGTTTAATATTGGTCATTGAGAATTTTAAGAGTTTAGTTTTGTTATCAGGTATGTTATTATTAGGTAATAAATTATTTACATTAAACCAATTAACAACATTAGAGAGTGGCTTTTTTACATCGTCAAACTTACTCTGTTGTAGTTTAATCTCAAAAATTAAAGAGATATAATCCGCGAACAATATAACCTCATGATTGTTCTATACGTAATATGGTAAATCGTAAATAAAAATAAAAAAAATAAATGGTCCCATGATTGAAGAGAACGCCCTGCAGAACGCCCATTTTTAAGGAACCTGATGATTTCTTATGATTAATGTAGACCTAAATAGAACCCAAATAAGAAACCAGGAGAGAGACAGCTTTTTTCCTCATGTCGTTATGACACAAATTCCTGATCAAAGTATCATGATGTACACAAAACAAAGGATTTTGAGAAGTCGCAAAATATTCCTAAAGCATTTTACGACTTCTCCCAAGCTTTGCAGCTTGGGAGAAGAAGTTTAGTTACTCAAAAGTACGTATATTTGCATATACGTACTTTTGAGTAACTAAACTTCTGATTCAGTAGTTGAACGACCCCTTGTAAATCCATTTTTTTCTTGTTAAGAAGATTATGTCTATTAAAATATATAAGCAACTAATTACAAATTTAAAAAAATATTTTTATCTTCTTTAAAATTTTCTAGCAATACGAAAATAGGTCACAATTAAGAAAGGTCTGATGTGTCACCAGTTTTATATAAAGGTATATCTTTACTATATTTCACTTTGTCCGGAAATATTCCAGAAGCAACGTAACGTATGTGGAGTAATTAAAGAAATAGTAGTTGAAACAGTCTTCACTGGCAATTCGCACAAACCCATTGTCTATTTTTCATATTGACAGTTTTTAATTGATAAAGAACATTGCCAGTAGTAACAACGGTAAATTCAAAGGCTGCACCACATTCTGGCATGCAGTTCCTAAGAATCATTTCAACAGGCATGGTAGAAGAGTCGTGTGACTCTGTAGATAGAATTGCGGGTCATTATTAACAGTACTTGAGGTCTATTACAGGGTATCAGTCCTTTTCTAATATCAAATTGGTCAGCCTTAATATGTGTGTGACGCAATTCTGATTCTTGTTCTTCAGAGTTGCAAAAATACACATACATACTCAAATAGACACATAGTCACATGTCAAAAATCTAACGCAGAAGGAAACCATACACCAATCTAACTAAATAATCAACCTTAATTAGCTTTAACACTTCTACAGCTCTCATCTGCGTTCACTCTCATAATTATAACGACGATAATCATCACAATAAAACATGGAGTTTTCTGACCGCGTTCCCGCGATAAATTGGAACCATAGGCTTCTAGTAACATCTGCACCGTGATTTATGGCCTACTGGGTTTTGCCACTGCGTTCTAAGGCATTCGTTTGGTATAAGTTAGGAGCAATATTATACTGGGTGTAAGCAACGGCTTGCCGAAAACTGATACCAGTGATTCAGCACATGACACTGAAGCCCTTGGTGGTGAAAATTTGTATAATATATATTATATTAAATATAGAAGTGCTAGTCAAAACGTAATTATCTTTGAGATTGAAATCAAAGGTAAAGTTAAGACGCATAAAGTCAGTAGTTATGAATGAATAGCTTCTTGTTAAAAAATAAAATGGCTACCCCTGATAGGCTTAAAAGAGAGTACCTCTGTGGAAAGGCAATTTGGTTAAACTAAAGCGATAAATTTTTGTCGTTGTCGGGATTTAATTATTTAAGTTCATTTACGTAATAATTATCATTTCGGCATCATAGCAACTAAACATGAACTTAAGGCACAGACCAACCACGTTAAGTGAAATGACCCAAAATTTAAGAGATAACTCTGATGGTGGATACACTAGGGGCAGCTAGGAAACGTCAAATCTAAAGATTAGAATTATCGTAAATTAAAAAAAAATTGCAGTACAATACACGTAAAAACCAAAACGTTTTGGTTTATAAAATGAGCAGTGCATTTTCATCGTAATCCATTTTTGCGTGAAAGAGTAACAGACATACATCCCGCCTCACACACTTTCGCGTTTATAATAAGAGTGGTAAGAAGGACACCGAAAAATACCTTGGTCAAAAGTTATACTTTTCCAAAAGAAACTATAACATCATTATCATATAAATAAAATATAATATTTTGACGCTTCTCTCCTATGATTTGGGCTTTAAAATCTGTGTCGTGGAGTTTTATATCCAGCTTCTAACAAGGGTTATAAAAAGGTACGACACTTTTTTACAGATAATAATGAAGCGGTAGTCGGAGTTATTAATTGTTTATACCTTATTTGGACGAGGTTAAAAATATCTTGGATACAACCTAGTTTGCCAAGATAATTTGATGTCTTAAACTAGTGGATGGTTAACTAATTGATGAAGTCGTTTTATTTATTTCATGATTAATGTGTAGTTTGTCTGATTAGTCTTCGAAAGTTTTGATAGATTGATTAAAGTTACTGAAGATAAAAAAACTGTTTGAAAAGTTTCGCAATTTGTAAATATACTTATATTTATGCAACGCGTTTTTATCCCGAAATTACTCGAAACTGAAGGTAAAATATATATAAAGTCCTTGAGGTTGTCTGAAGATCTGATGTTGGAGATGCCAAAGCATTTCACAAATTATTTTGGAAAATCCTTTATCGTTCAGGCAGTGCGCCTGTGGAATACTTTGGCATTACAAATTAGAAGAGCATCATCACTAAATATATTTAAAAATTCGTTAAAAAACACTACCTGAACACGTAACGTAATTTAACTGCTTGTATTTTATTGTATTTTATTAAAAACTTCAATATTGATTATTCATAGTATTAACTACACCATCGACAGCATGTATAACTGCTTACATCATTCCTGTCCATCCGAAGGTTGCCTGTAAGAGATTGTACTAAGAGATAAGGCCGCCGATTGTACGTAACTTGTAGTCTCTGCCTACCCCAATGGAAGACGGGCGTGATATTTAGATAGATAGAGATAGATAGATAGATTTAAGCCACTTGTACTGTAAAATTTTATTTTGGTGTGCAATAAAGTGTAATTTATAATGATTGTTATAAAACACCTTGTATTTGCCTCTTTTAGGCGTGGCTGACACGAATCGTGGTTTTTGTATAACTTCTATATTATAAGGCCGGGAAAAATACAAGGTTTTCCCCATTTATTTTCGAAGGTGAGGTCCACTTTCTAGTCTCAGCAGGTATATTATTACAGTAGATATATTGCAATCTAAAGAGATAACAAGATTCCATAACGATAGCCAGACAAGAACTATGGACGGCACAAAGCTCACTTCCTTCCCCTTTTGTCCCTATTTCGGAAAACCTGCCTCCTGGACACGACCTTTCCAGGTCTACATGGAAGTCCTTAAATAGACTGCGGACCCAAGTTGGGCGGTGCAAGGAAAACCGAGCCAGATGGGCTTTCTTGAAAGAAGCCGAAACCCTGTGTGAGTGTAGCACTAGCATTCCGTCAATGCTCCACCTACTATCTTGCCCTAACTGCCCAGACATGTTTGTTGTGACATGTTCCCTTAAAGACGCCTCCGAAAATGCGGTAAGGGTGGCAGCGTACTAAACGAACAAGATTTTATTCACTGAAACTTGAGGCTCCTCATTGACATGAAAGAAGAAGAAGAACAGTATTCCATAGCTTAAGACCACTGCCAGGGGACTCACCATAACGACTGTCAAAAATTCTCATAACAGCCAGGACCAACAGCTTAATGTGTACGTAACTTCAGATAAAGGTAGCAATATCAATTATGCCACTATCTTTATTGAACCAAATATCCGGGAAATAACAGTGTCGTAATATAGCTGTAATTACCAAATAGAGAGCGATATTGCACGATTATAAACCTTGAATGGCTGCTGCGAATAATTAGGTTAATTGAACTTTTATTGAGTTCACCTTGAGTTGAAATTAGGTGTCGACGGTCTGTACGTAGTCAGCTAACAGTTTTATGGTTTTATTAACAACCTACATGAAGTTTATTTGTACTTCGTGGTAGACCGTGAAATATACTTCCATGTGTCCATGTTTTTACCTCAAAATTCAGCTAAATACAAATGCTGTAACTTAGCATATTACATGTATTGTTGGACACGTAGCTGCTCTTTTTTAAAATACGACTTCGTTCTTCACCTCTTGGATAATGGAGGTATATGTGATTTTCGAAGCAGGGATGACTGCGGTCTGCCCATTAAAAACTGTCGCGGTGTCCTTTGACGGCAGAGCTACGCGAATCGCGGTTAGCATACTTTGCGACGAGCCCGCAAACATGTAGTTGCTGCATCCATGTGACACAACTTGCATTTGCTTCTTTGTCTATATTTTTATGGGGATATTTTTAACAGTGCACCAAGATCTTAAGTGTGTTACGCTAAAATCTTTATTATTTCACTAAAATACTGACTTGCACACTAAAATACTATTTGCACACCAAATATGACGATCTATCTAAAAATATCATTTGTTATGAAAAGTTTCGTCCGCTCAGGAAACTTATCCACTCAGAAAACTTAATAGGTTATGTTAGGCTTTCTTGTGACCCTGCACCCAAAAATAGGAGCCATGCCAAGCAGGGCTCCGTCAACTTACCTTATTAAATTATTTGGTTGTTAAAAGTAAAACAAAAATATGATATTCTTCTGTAATTGAAAGGTTTATTTTTATTATTAGAGATTTGCAAAGATCAATAAACAGGTGTTTGTTATGAAATATCTTGTGGGTATATTAAGTGGTGCAATTAGTATTTTTGGTGGAACAAAGTTATATTTTATTGGTAAAAATCAGAAATAAATTGAGTAACAGTTAAATACAACCCATTTTTTATTACCTGGCGATTCAAACATGAATTCGTTAAACTATTATGTTGTATGAATATTTTGTAACTCTTAAGAACCACATTTAATGGAGTAAATTACAGTTTTAATAAATTTTTACCTTGATTTAACCTTTCACAAACTTTTTAAATTGATTTTTTTTTATGGTAATAGGCGGCAAACGAGCAGACGGATCGCCTGATGGTAAGCAATTACCGCCGCCCATGGACACAAGCAACACCACAGGAGTTACAAGTGCGTTGCCGCCCCTTGGGGTTGGGAAAAGGTATAGGATGAGGAGTGGGGTGAGGGGGAAGGAATAGGGGATAGGGCCTCCGGTACTATCACTCAATGAACGAAACGCAACAGTTTAGGTACTGTTACTTTACGTCGATTTTCTGTGAGAGGGTAGTACTTCCCCGGTCGAGCCAGCCCATTCATTCTGAAATCAGCAAGGCTATACTACTCTGAACGATGAATTTAAGAATCACTCAATTCTAACGAATTACGTTCAGAAAAAAGTAATATTCAAGTACAAACAAATTGATTCAAGTCACAAACTTGAAAAAGTAATTAAAATTAGAAAGCAAGTTATCAATTGATTACCTTTAAAGTCATCATTAGATAAGATGATGATCAATCTTAAACTGCACTCGTAGATGGTTAAAATTGTATTCCAAATGATATAATGTCATACTAAAATATAAAGTAAACAGGATTCAGTATTATTTCAGCCCATTTCATTCACTTCTGAATACAGGCCACTTCCAGCTTTTCCATACATCAGTGATTTAGAACATCTAAACGCTTTTCGTGATCCTAACTATATCGTCGGTCCTCTATGCCTGCGTGTGCTGCGTCGTCCAGGGCGTGGCCCTTACTCCAAAACCTTTCTGCCCCAACAGCTCTCATTTGTTCGAGCCATGTTAGCTATCCTACTTCGATTTGGCTATCGGGGTAGCTATGTTGGCTGTTTTCGCAGTATATATAAATAAACGTTAAAACATGTTCAGTGAAAAAAAATACCGGTAGCATTGTTTTCATACCTATGCATGAAAACAAAGATTCCGGTATTTTCCTTCATGGTGTTTGTAGGAACACAGAGTTACGTAAAGACGTGACTCTGTGTTCTTACAATACCGGAAGGAATGCAATAAAAAAACTTGATTTATGCGTCTAATTTTGACTTTTCTGCTCTACAATTAATGTCGCATTAATTTAAAAATATATTATACGCTATTATTTCAAAGATGTAACAAAAGGTAAATTATTAGATTCACAACCACGTATTCTTCTCTCGCTAAATGTGCCATGATACTATAATCATAAGGTTGACATCTAATTATTGCACTTCACATTTACAAAGTGTTATCAAAGGCGGAAGAGAAAGTATCAAATTCATTGAGCTATTTAAAAAGTTAAACAAACCGCTGGATGTTTTAGCTAGGGAAGTTACAAACAAAAACGCAGATTTGTTGGCTTGCCGCCTGTTCACACATGAACATGCCATGCCATATCAGCGATATAATCCTACGTGAGTTTTTACCACAACAATTATTGTTCGTGATTTTTATTAAATTAAGAGAAAATCACGTATTCACGAAAGGCATGTACCGCTGAGATGGCACCTTACACACACAGCACACAACTGTAAAGTTGCGTGTGTGTACATAGGATAAGTTTAGTATATAAGATCATGTAGTTTAAGAAATAAACCAGTCACAAGTTCAATCCGACTTTGACTCGATACCCTTCCCATACCTCTGACAGTGGCCAAGACACCTTTAGCCATTAGTACTGATCAGCTCGGTGAGTCTGTCGAGTTGGCCGACAGAAAACCATCTCCACCATACCAAGTCCTACCCACAGTCCGTCTGTCATCATAGGTCTCCGGTGGCAGATATCCCGCACCTATCTATATAAGTATATATAAATACGTATAGTAGGGCTAGGATCTAATAGGGATTGTAGGGACAAATAGGGTTAGGTTCTAGGCGCGTATGAATCGTAGGTCTGTATCACAGCATACCACAGTAGTACCACGATAGTACGTGCCATAGGTTAGGCGCTTAGTAGTAGGTGCGTATAAGTGCTGCTCTGTATCACAGAATACCACAGAGCACCAAGCCTATACGCATTTTACGCTAGGTGCAAGTTAGGATAGGTTTGAGATACATATAGGTATAAGGATTAGGATAACTAGGATAGGATATTAGGTATAGGTGATAGGCTACGACTCTAGGATAGTGTAGGTTAACAAGTTAGATTAATCCCCTTGTACAGTGGGGTTGGTAGCGTAGGGCTATTAACCCGCTGTTCATTGTGGTCCTTCGCCGGTAGGATAGGATTTAGGATTGGTCCTATTAAAATCAGTAATTGCCCACCCCCCCCGAAGCACGTGGTCCTCTTGTCCCTTAAATTGACAAATTTACTGACTGACAACTGATATACAGCAGACTTGCGCACCAACCTAGCGCTTGTTTCGTTGTATATTAAGTGACTGACTAACTTAGTTGCGTCGTTCGGTAGCGGATCAGGTATCGGTCTCCCTGAACAGGGTCGCCCCGGTGCTCGAGAAGTCGCACATACCGTAACGAGGAAACAGATCGCAACTAAGTTACTTTTTGTTTTCAACCCACCCCTTGTAAGGTTAAACAGGATAGGATAGGGGCAGCAAGATGGACGTACAACAGATCAACGCAATTGTAAAAAGCCAGGAGAGCTACTACAAAGAAATCGGACGCATATTAACCAACATCAAAAAGGACTCGGCATCCAGGAAAACAGAAAAATACATCGCAGAAAGAAGATCGCAACTCACAGAAGTATTTACCAGAGCATCGGAGAACCATTCACTACTCGAAGACCAGGACATCTTAGAAGAACATACTTATATAAAGTCTAACTACTTCGGGATTATTAAAGACCTCTATACAGACGCTATGGATTACTTGGAACAATATGAGACAAAACTTTCCACTTGTCAGCAACGTCATGACTTAGAAAATGTAAACATCAAAACCAACAGTACCAATTCCGCAAAAATGAATTTGCAATTATATCGCATCAATCACTTGCGTCAAGACCTCAAAAAAGCAGCTTTGGCGATTGAAGACGATAGACCCAGCTATCATTATAAGACATTGATAGAAGCCTTACAAAAGCAGTGTGATAAAGTGGAAGAAGGCCACTTCAGTATCTACGAGGAAGAAAATATCTTGGAGCATAGTTATGTTCAGGATCAAGTGTTTGAAAACTTGAAAACGGACTACGATGACATAATCGACCGATTATATGAAAAGTTACAACAACATCACACTGATCACAAACCATCCGTAAAACTACCAAAAATAGTCATCCCTATGTTCACGGGAGGCTATGAGTCCTGGAGCTCGTTCTATGATTTATTTTTGAAAATTATTCACGAAGATAAATCACTCACAGATACAGAAAAGATGCAGTATTTGAAGGCGCACGTGAAAAGTGATGCAGCTAGACTCATTAGGCATTTGACAGTCTGCGAATTCAACTATGAAACTGCGTGGACGTTGCTTAAAAATCGCTACAAAAATGAGAGAATGATTATCACTAAGCACGTTGACAACATTCTCAACATACAAAAATTAAACGTGGGCACTGCGAATAATTTGAAGGTCCTGCTGATACAATAAACGAAAATTTAGAGGCGATTAGAAATCAGAAAATTGATATTTCGTCATGGGATCCTATTTTGACAAGGATATTGAGCCGCACTTGGGATTCGGAAACTGACGAAAAATACGAACAACAACTCGTAGAGCCGAACAAGCCTCAACCATTCTCATCAATGATGTCGTTCCTGGAAAAACGATTTATGTGTCTTGAAAATACCAACTATGAAAGAAAAACATAAATAGCACGTACGGCTACAAGTGCTGGCTATGTAATAATAACACGCATAACATATACATGTGCGCGCAATTTAAAGCATTGTCAGCAGAACAGCGTAATAACAAAGTCAAGGAAAATCATATATGCAGACAGTGCATAATACATGACTCATCCAATCAATGTTATAGTAGTGGAAAGTGTAAGTATTCAAGCATAGCTAAATCACACATTAGTTTAAACTCAAATATGTACACGGGACCCAGGTTACAACAAGATTTGGCTTCTATATTATTACGATGGCGTAAACATAAAATAGTGTTTATGGCAGATATAGAAAAAATGTACAGATTTATAAAAATAAATGAACAAGACTATAAGTACCAGAGAATATTATGGAGGGAGTCACCAAAGGATCCAATTGCAGAATATGAGTTAACAACCGTTACGTATGGGACAGCATCTGCACCTTATTTGGCAGTAAGGACATTACACCAACTGGCGCATAACGAACTACTACGAATTATCCCAGAGCCAGTCGTATAGCCCTTCAGGACTTCTTTGTCGACGATATTTTATCAGGGGAAAATGAAATCCAGGCTGCAAAGCAGTTACAAAATGAGTTAATAGGTATGTTACAGACCGGTGGATTCAATCTCAGAAAATGGTCATCGAATAATGCGGAATTGTTGGAGAACATATCAAGTGATAATCAAGATAACAAAATGTTAAGATTGCCAATGGACGAAGCCAGAAAATCACTAGGGATATGGTGGTCACCAGCTAAAGATAGTTTTTCTTATGAAATTACCATTAATAGAAACCAAAGTCCAACGAAACGGTTTATTCTGTCAGAAGTTTCCAAATTATTCGACCCCTTTGGTTGGTTGGCACCAGTCATCATTAATATGAAACTGATTATCCAAGATCTTTGGGCTAATGGAACTGAATGGGATCAGCCTGTACATGATTGTATAAAAAGAAGATGGGAGGAGATACAAAGTCAATTGAAAGCACTGGAGAGTATATCAATACCAAGATGGTGTCATTATACACCTGAGGCACAGATTGAACTCCATGGGTTCAGCGATAGTTCTGAAAAAGCGTACGGTGCAGTGGTTTATTGTCGTGTCAGGAAAAGTGATAACTCGGCTGACGTAATACTATTACAAGCTAAGTCAAAAGTAGCTCCAAAAAAGCGTAAAATTACATTACGTAAACTCGAATTGTGTGCTGCACTATTACTTACAAAATTAATGAAAAACGTTATTAAGGACATGGTAATGGATAACATAGACATATATTGCTGGACGGATTCAATGGTCACACTTGGATGGATTAAGGGAGAAGCAGATCGTTGGAAAACTTTCGTCGCGAACAGGGTGTCGGAAATTCAAACATTGTTACCAAATGCCAAATGGAACTATGTTAATACATGCCAGAACCCCGCCGATGTAATATCAAGGGGTATCGCTCCAAATAAATTACAACAATTAGATCTGTGGTGGAATGGCCCAGAATGGCTAAAAATAATTCATTACCAAGCAGGAAAACTATTCCAGAAATATGTGAAGAAATAAAACGTAGCTTTCACATAAGCACTAAACCAAACGAATCAATGTGGGAAAGATTTTTAAGCTTCAAAAGGATGATACGAGTATTATCGTATTGCTATAGATTTGTAAAGCAAGGAAGGAACTATGGTTCACTAAGTTGTGTGGAAATCAATAATACCGCAAACCATATTTTAAAGCTGGTACAAAAGGAAGTATTCCCGGAAGAATATCAAACGATCAGTAACGGATTGTCGCTAAAGAAAGGCAATAAACTGGCTTGCCTAGATCCATTCATCGACAGTGAAGGCTTATTAAGAGTGGGAGGCAGGCTCCAAAAATCAAACCTACCTTTCGACCAAAAACATCCAATTTTGTTACCGCAGAATCATCACGTAACGTCAATTATAATTCATGACGCTCACTTGACTACATTACATGGAGGTAATACGTTAACATTAGCCAATATACGACAGAAATATTGGGTGCTTGGCGGGAAACGTATAGTAAAGAGCTACATAAGAAAATGTGTAAAGTGTATTCGATATTCAGCGTCAGCAAGTCAACAGAAAATGGGGACACTACCAAGGGCCCGAGTAACAGAGTCGTTTCCGTTTACTCATACTGGAGTCGATTATGCAGGGCCCATAAAAGTGAGGACAATGAAAGGCAGAGGGCATAAATCATACAAAGGATACATTGCAATTTTTGTGTGCCTAGCGACAAAAGCTATACACCTAGAATTAGTAGGAGACTTGTCCACAGAAAGTTTCATAGCAGCATTACGGAGATTTATGGCAAGAAGAGGCCCAGTATCACATATATACAGCGATAACGCTACAAACTTTGTGGGAGCTGCTAATTTCTTACATAAAGAACTGTTAGAAATAACCCAATCCGACATATTTCAAAACAGTATGACAGCCATGGGAACGCAATGGCATTTTATTCCTCCCTCGTCACCACATTTTGGCGGTATTTGGGAAGCAGGAGTAAAATCAATGAAACACTACTTACGCAGGGTAATAGGAGACCAAACATTAACTTACGAAGAATTATCTACCTTTTTATATCAAACAGAAGCATGTTTAAATTCAAGGCCATTGTGTGCTCAAAGTGAAGACATAAATGATAACGTGGTGCTAACACCAAGTCACTTCTTAATTGGACGAGAAGCAGTAGGAATACCTAATCCACTGTCTAACATTAATACAGACCTTCTAAATAGATGGAAAAGGATTCAAAAAATGAAAAGAGACTTCTGGAAAAGTTGGACTCGTGATTACTTACACCAACTACAACAAAGGTACAAATGGAAAACAACAGAAGAAAATATATCAGTTGGAACGTTAGTACTTATGAAAGAAGACAATATTAATCCGAGTAGTTGGCCACTTGCAAAAGTCAAGGAAATACATACAGGCAATGACGGGTTAGTTAGAGTAGTTACTCTTAAAAAATCCTCAGGCGCCATTCAGAAAAGGTCTATACACACGCTTATTCCGTTGCCTATAAATGCGGATGCAAGTCATCAGGCACAAACCAAGATCTATGCGAATATAACTACATACGACAATAATAAAAGTTCGAGGTCCCTTGGAGGCACGTCGAAATGGTTATTATGTTTACTAATAATACTACAATTGTTCGGTACCATGACTGCTACACAAACATATACCGTGAAGAATCTGTCACCAGGATTTTATGTTGAACACATAGGAACCGCAAACATAGATCGAGGCATGTTTCGTATAGAAACTTCATATGAAAGAGAGCGACTGAATCAGGATTATGCTAGGATAGAAAGTGCATTGTCCAAGTTTAAGCAATTTTGTAACAGGGCAGATGTTGTAACGACAGATACACATTGTGATCAATTTTATCATCATTTACTCGAACAAAAGACAAAATATGAACGTACCAAAGAATATTTCACAGATTTTCATGAAACACGAAAGAAGAAGGGTTTACTGGGAAAATTTTTAACTTCGGTGTTTGGTGTAAATGATGAAGTATACAAAGATATAGACTCATTAAACTTAAACCAACAAAAATTGATTGAAGCAACTAGTCACTAAACTAAGATCATGATATCGGCTATTTCTCAAGTAAATGGTACTGAAGAGAGAATAAGAAACAAGTTAGCAGGGTTTCAAACGAAACTGTCTCAAGTAATAGACACTATAAATAGCTATGATTATTGGTACGTTACCACTAATCACAATAGTATATAGATTCAGATTATGCAAACATTCCAGTTAGCCAATAATTACATTGATGAAATCTTAAATTACTACAATGGATTGTTAGAGATATATTTAACAAAGGCAAGCGTGTATAGCATTTTATCACCCAAGAATGTTAGTGATTTAATATCACCCGCAAATAGGAAAATGCCGTCCAACCTTAGAATAGTACAAGAATTGTTATTAGATACAAGGATAGTCGAGAATATGACTCATATACGTACAAGTACACACCTATTTTCCAATTAAAGATATTACAAGATACACTTTTATTCATATCACACCCGTACCTAAGAAGAATATGAACAATACGTTCGAGAGCATAGAAGTGTCAAAACCATATTTAGCAGTTGATTACAATAATGAATTGTACTTTGAACTAGACCATGATGAATTTAAAGACTGTATACAAAGGTACCAACAGTTTCTTTGCTTCCCTGGAGTGGTGAAGAACATGCAATTAAATGAAAATTGCATCGTTGACCAATTATTTAAAAATCAAAGCACCATTAAATGTCCTACGAATATCTTTGAAATGTCAAGTAACATAATTTGGAAACAACTATGCATGCAAAACTCATGGTTGTTTATCACAAAATCCAGTATCACTATATCCGTAGTTTGTGACAATAAGCGAGAGGAGATAACTATTCGAGATGTAGGAGTAATAAAAATCGCCGACAACTGCATAATAAAATCCATTAACAACAGACTTGCTGCTAAGAGAGCATTATCAATTCAGGTAGCGGAGTCTTTTTCAAAACAATTAAATTTTAGTACAGACACATATGTATCAAATAGAAATAAGAAACTGAATGTATCTAAGGAAGATGTAATATAAAGTTCCAGTGATTTTTACCAGCACTTAATAAATAAAGAATCGAATCTAGACATAGAGCTTAACGACAACATATGGAAAAACATCCAGTCCCACACATACATAGTGAGCTGTGTATCATCAACAATATTGATGATAATTATAATTATATTCGTTTGTTATGGTCCAAGGATAATCACATGTACAAAAACAAGAATACATCAGCGAAGAAAACATCCCAAATCAGCAAGATCGGATCCACCACTCCCGCAACGTGCACCAAATCAAGACAGCAAACAACCATCCACTGCATGGAACACCGTCTACAGCCAGCCGAACCATCTGCCGAAGCCTCCCAGGAAGCAGCCGCGGAACCAGGACGCAGCCAAGGATGACTCCATAGAATTATACCAACTGGAGTTGCCTGTTCCTCGGAGAGGCCAGAATGTACACACATGAACATGCCATGCCATATCAGCGATATAATCCTACGTGAGTTTTTACCACAACAATTATTGTTCGTGATTTTTATTAAATTAAGAGAAAATCACGTATTCACGAAAGGCATGTACCGCTGAGATGGCACCTTACACACACAGCACACAACTGTAAAGTTGCGTGTGTGTACATAGGATAAGTTTAGTATATAAGATCATGTAGTTTAAGAAATAAACAAGTCACAAGTTCAATCCGACTTTGACTCGATACCCTTCCCACACCTCTGACGGTGGCCAAGACACCTTTAGCCATCAGTACTGATCAGCTCGGTGAGTCTGTCGAGTTGGCCGACAGAAAACCATTTCCACCATACCTAAGTCCTACCCACAGTCCGTCTGTCATCATAGGTCTCCGGTGGCAGATATCCCGCACCTATCTATATAAGTATATATAAATACGTATAGTAGGGCTAGGATCTAATAGGGATTGTAGGGACAAATAGGGTTAGGTTCTAGGCGCGTACGAATCGTAGGTCTGTATCACAGCATACCACAGTAGTAACACGATAGTACGTGCCATAGGTTAGGCGCTTAGTAGTAAGTGCCTAAGTGCTGGTCTGTATCACAGAATACCACAGAGCACCAAGCCTATATGCATTTTACGCTAGGTGCAAGTTAGGATAGGTTTAGGATACATATAGGTATAAGGATTAGGATAACTAGGATAGGATATTAGGTATAGGTGATAGGCTACGACTCTAGGATAGTGTAGGTTAACAAGTTAGATTAGGCCCTTAGCATTTAGGCATTTCTGTACAGCAGGGTCAGTAGCCCTAGGCTGCTATCCCGCTGTTCAGGTTCATGTCTACGTGGAAGTCCTTAAATAGACTGCGGACCCAAGTTGGGCGGTGCAAGGAAAACCGAGCCAGATGGGGTTTCTTGAAAGAAGCCGAAACCCTGTGTGAGTGTAGCACTAGCATTCAGTCAATGCTCCACCTACTATCTTGCCCTAACTGCCCAGACACATGTTCCCTTAAAGACGTAATGAACGCCTCCGAAAATGCGGTAAGGGTGCAGCGTACTAAACGAACAAGATTTGATTTACTGAAACTTGAGGCCCCTCATTAACATGAAAGAAGAAGAAGAACAGTATTCCATAGCTTAAGACCACTGCCAGGGGACTCACCATAACGACTGTCAAAGATTCTCATAACAGCCAGGACCAACAGCTTAATGTGTACGTAACTTCAGATAAAGGTAGCAATATCAATTATGCCACTATCTTTATTTAACCAAATATCCGGAAAACAACAGTGTCGTAATATAGCTGTAATTACCAAATAGAGAGCGATATTGCACGATTATGAACCTTGAATGGCTGCTGCGAATAATTAGGTTAATTGAACTTTTATTGAGTTCACCTTGAGTTGAAATTAGGTGTCGAAGGTCTGTACGTAGTCAGCAAACAGTTTTATGGTTTTATTAACAACCTACATGAAGTTTATTTGTACTTCGTGGTAGACCGTGAAATATACTTCCATGTGTCCATGTTTTTACCTCAAAATTCAGCTAAATACAAATGCTATAACTTAGCATATTACATGTGTTGTTGGACACGTAGCTGCTCTTTTTTAAAATACGACTTCGTTCTTCGCCTCTTGGATAATGGGGGTATATGTGATTTTCGAAGCAGGGATGACTGCGGTCTGCCCATTAAAAACTGTCGCGGTGTCCTTTGACGGCAGAGCTACGCGAATCGCGGTTAGCATACTTTGCGACGAGCCCGCAAACATGTAGTTGCTGCATCCATGTGACACAACTTGCATTTGCTTCTTTGTCTATATTTTTATGGGGATATTTTTAACAGTGCACCAAGATCTTAAGTGTGTTACGCTAAAAAACTTTATTATTTCACTAAAATACTGACTTGCACACTAAAATACTATTTGCAAACCAAATATGACGATCTATCTAAAAATATCATTTGTTATGAAAAGTTTCGTCCGCTCGGGAAACTTATCCACTCAGAAAACTTAATAGGTTATGTTAGGTTTTCTTGTGACCCTGCACCCAAAAATAGGAGACCTGCGAAGGAGGGCTCCGTCAACTTACCTTATTAAATTATTTGGTTGTTAAAAGTAACACAAAAATATGATATTCTTCTGTAATTGAAAGGTTTATTTTCATTATTAGAGATTTGCAAAGGTCAATAAACAGGTGTTTGTTATGAAATATCTTGTGGGTACATTAAGTGGTGCAATTAGTATTTTTGGTGGAACAAAGTTATATTTTATTGGTAAAAATCAGAAATAAATTGAGTAACAGTTAAATACAACCCATTTTTTTATTACCTGGCGATTCAAACATGAATTCGTTAAACTATTATGTTGTATGAATATTTTGTAACTTTTAAGAACCACATTTAATGGAGTAAATTACAGTTTTAATAAATTTTTACCTTGATTTAACCTTTCACAAACTTTTTAAATTGATTTTTTTTATGGTAATAAGCGGCAAACGAGCAGACGGATCGCCTGATGGTAAGCAATTACCGCCGCCCATGGACACAAGCAACACCACAGGAGTTACAAGTGCGTTGCCGCCCCTTGGGGTTGGGAAAAGGTATAGGATGAGGAGTGGGGTGAGGGGGAAGGAATAGGGGATAGGGCCTCCGGTACTATCACTCAATGAACCAAACGCAACAGTTTAGGTACTGTTACTTTACGTCGATTTTCTGTGAGAGGGTAGTACTTCCCCGGTCGAGCCAGCCCATTCATTCTGAAATCAGCAAGGCTATACTACTCTGAACGATGAATTTAAGAATCACTCAATTCTAACGAATTACGTTCAGAAAAAAGTAATATTCAAGTACAAACAAATTGATTCAAGTCACAAACTTGAAAAAGTAATTAAAATTAGAAAGCAAGT
The DNA here is from genome assembly GCA_944739405.2 of Euclidia mi. Classification (NCBI taxonomy): domain Eukaryota; kingdom Metazoa; phylum Arthropoda; class Insecta; order Lepidoptera; family Erebidae; genus Euclidia; species Euclidia mi. The sequence continues at coordinate 35,432,815 of OX123195.2, forward strand.
TATCAATTGATTACCTTTAAAGTCATCATTAGATAAGAAGATGATCAATCTTAAACTGCACTCGTAGATGGTTAAAATTGTATTCCAAATGATATAATGTCATACTAAAATATAAAGTAAACAGGATTCAGTATTATTTCAGCCCATTTCATTCACTTCTGAATACAGGCCACTTCCAGCTTTTTCATACAAAGTGATTTAGAACATCTAAACGCTTTTCGTGATCCTAACTATATCGTCGGTCCTCTATGCCTGCCTGTGCTGCGTCGTCCAGGGCGTGGCTCTTACTCCAAAACCTTCCTGCCCCAACAGCTCTCATTTGTTCGAGCCATGTTAGCTATCCTACTTCGATTTGGCTATCGGGGTAGCTATGTTGGCTGTTTTCGCAGTATATATAAATAAACGTTAAAACATGTTCAGTGAAAAAAATACCGGAAGCATTGTTTTCATACCTATGCATGAAAACAAAGATTCCGGTATTTTCCTTCATGGTGTTTGTAGGAACACAGAGTTACGTAAAGACGTGACTCTGTGTTCTTACAATACCGGAAGGAATGCAATAAAAAAACTTGATTTATGCGTCTAATTTTGACTTTTCTGCTCTACAATTAATGTCGCATTAATTTAAAAATATATTATACGCTATTATTTCAAAGATGTAACAAAAGGTAAATTATTAGATTCACAACCACGTATTCTTCTCTCGCTAAATGTGCCATGATACTATAATCATAAGGTTGACATCTAATTATTGCACTTCAAATTTACAAAGTGTTATCAAAGGCGGAAGAGAAGGTATCAAATTCATTGAGCTATTTAAAAAGTTAAACAAACCGCTGGATGTTTTAGCTAGGGAAGTTACAAACAAAAACGCAGATTTGTTGGCTTGCCGCCAATTCCGAGATAATCTACCGCGAAGCTGGTAAAAGGGCTCAAGCACTCACGGTAGTTTAACTGCGGTGAATTAATTTCTTATTTTGGAAATTGAAAGAACCTTTGTATGCTTTAGTCCCGAAACAACCTTACATCGGGCAAAAGTGAGGGCTTCTACTGGGCACTGGTTACGAATCAACTCGTTTGTATTCACGGATGGGCTCCATTAGAACACGCTTTCCCGCAGCTCCTCCTTTTTTGGTCTTTTCACGGATAATTTTTATTTGGTTCCGGTGCACAGATAAGCGCCACCTATCTATCGCAATTTCAGGCTTTCAATGTTCATTTTTTATATTACCTATACTGCCCCGGCACTGCTGGGCAAAGGCCTCTCTTAAAGTCAACTCGACTCTGTTTCGCCTTCAGTCATGCGACACCCGCTGTCTGGCGGTATTGTTCATCGGTAAGAATGCATTTGAATTACATGGCCAGCCCAATCCCAGTTTAGGTGAGCAGTATTTCATACGACATACCAACCTATCAAAGATCGCAGAATTTTATTTCGTAATCGATCGTAGCACATAACACCGCGAATGCTGCACTTCATTGCATAAAATTAGACGCGGGGTTAATCGATACTTATATTATAAATGCGAAAGTGTGTTTGTTTGTCTTTCTTTTATGTTGCAACGGAGCGGTGTTATGGTATGATTTTGTGTGGATAGATGGTAGATTGGAGGATGGAGATGTGTGACTACTTTTTACTGCGATAACTGTCTCCCACGCTGGCGACGTCGCGGGCAAAGTCCAGTTATACCGTAAAACTGCAATCACAGCCGCTACAAGAGTGTGTGCTTTGGCCCTTAGCCAGTTCTTTCCACACTAACTCTATGAAACTCCGCAGCGAGTTTATTTCGCCGTCACGCAACATGTGCAACACTGTAACTTTAATGGTTTTATCTTTTGTTACATGTGACCGGACGTGTCGGTCTCGATGGCTCGAATTTAGTAGGTGAGTGTATCTGTATACTTACTAAAAAGGAGTAAAGACTATACTACTACTTTTAAAGTTGATAACCGATTTTGAATGACTGCAGGAATAGCGTAGCGGTTTATGCGGCCGCTTCGATAAGTACTACTATTTTCCAACCATAAGGTGTTAAGAAAATACACGGCCATTTCACAGGCGTACAAGGATACACTGGGCCAACGTACATATTGTACTGCAAAACATTATACTGGATTGTTCTGTCCAGTAATATTAAAAGTTGAGTTGAATTTTATTGTAATAAAACGTTTATATGTGCTGTCAGCAAAATGAATAACATACAAGGTGTCCTACGCGAGGGCTACGCATTTCATCTAGGTCAACGAAGCCGTGTCCCATCGTAGCACGTCTACAAAAAAGCGTAGCGTACATTTTGTTTTTCATGCGTTGCATGTTGTACGTTATAATCAGTTTACTGTGAGAACTTTATAAACACAAAAATCACGGATGCAAACACATGAAACAAGGGGATGAAATATAATGAGACAAGGGTAGTTTAACCAGCGGAAAAGACTTATTTATTATTAGGCAAAAAAAAGACTGTTTTTCTGTGGGGAATATTTTTGTATGCGAAACAGCAAATCATTCTTATGGTAGACTGCTGTAATGTCACTTGTTAAATAGAGAACTTGAAAGATGTATGATGTGATTTATGTAATAAGAACTAAGTAAAGCTCTAGTTAGTCTCTTGAGACTAACTGGAACTATTGTAACGCCGCGCCGCGGCCGTTTTATCTCCACTTAGATGACTATATTAATAAACATCTATGTATGCAATCATGTTCATCCTTTATAAGGAGTCAACTGTCACATGCATTTTGTTACTTAATAGAAAACTAGACATTGATAATTGTAAAAGAATAACTTTTAAATAAAATAAATAAATAATGATTATAAAAGAAATATTTGCCCACGTATTATTAAATTAATATAATCATGTACATATACAAAAAGAGTACCTTTCTACACTCCCAATTAACGTAAGTAACTTCCAATTACGTCATATCTCTTCGCCATTGATTTAAAGTTTAATATTTCAAAACTATCTATACTAATATAATAAAGCGGAAGAGTTTGTTTGTTTGTTTGTTTGTTTGTTTATTTGTTTGTTTGTTTGTTTGTTTGAACGCGCTAATCTCAGGAACTACCGGTCGGATCTGAAAAATTCTTTTTGTATACGATAGCCCAGTTATTCCGGAAGGCTATAGGCTACATAACATAACGCTTTGACCCTTTGGGGCCGGGCAAAAGGCTAAAAAGGCTAAAAGAGAATGTTGGCTAATCTCAGGAACTAACAGTCGGATTTCAAAAATTGTTATTGCCTATGATAGCCCAATTATTCCGAAAGGCTATAGGCTATATAAAATTACGCCACAACTTATAGGGGCCAGACAAAAATAATAAGATGGTCAGATGAGAAGGGGGAGGGTTGGGTCAAAGGCAAAAAAAGGCTAAATGAATAGGATACAATCTATATGGGTATCGTTTTCGGCATTTTCGGGACACTGATTAATAATATGAAATTTATTTAGTGATCCAAGATGGCGGACGGGAAATCAAAGATGGCGGATGGGAAAATTTTAAAAATCAATATGGGTATCACCTTCGATATTTTAAGGGGTGGGGAATCGAAATACAACATCTATTTCGTGATCAAAGATGGCGGATGGGCAATCAAAGATGGCGGATGGGAAAATTTAAAAAAATCAATATTGGTATCGTCTGCGATGTTAAAAGGGATGGAGAATCCAAATACAACATCTATTTCGTGATCAAAAATGGCGGATGGGATTTTTTTTTTAAAATCAATATGGGTATCGTCTCCGATGTTTAAAGGGATGGGGAATCCAAATACAACATCTATTTCGTGATTCAAGATGGCGGATGGGAAATCAAAGATGGCTGATGGGAAAAAATTTTAAAATCAATATGGGTATCGTCTCTGATGATTTAAGGGATGGTGAATCCAAATACAACATCTATTTCGTGATCAAATATGGCGGATAGGAAATCAAAGATGGCGGACGGGATTTTTTTTTAAAGTCGATATGGGTATCGTCTCCAATATATAAAGGGATGGGGAATCCAAATCCAACATCTATTTCATGATCAAAGATGGCGGATGGGAAATCATAGATGGCAGATGGGAAAGTTTTAAAAAATCAATATTGGTATCGTCTGCGATGTTAAAAGGGTAGGGGAATGCAAATACAACATCTGTTTCGTGATTCAAGATGGTGGATAGGAAATCAAAGATGGCGGATGGGAAAAATTAAAAAATCAATATGGCTATCGTCTCCGACATTTTAAGGGGTAGAGAATCCAAATACAACATCTATTTCGTGATCAAAGATGGCGGATGGGTTTTTTTTAAATCAACATGGGTATCGTCTCCGTTGTTTAAAGGGATGGGGATTCCAAGTACAACATCTATTTAGTGATTCAAGATGGCGCACGGGAAAAGTTTAAAAAATCAACATTGTTATGGAATGCAAATACAACATCTGTTTCGTGATTCAAGATGGTGGATGGGAAATCAAAGATAATGGATGGGAAAAAATTGAAAAATCAATATGGCTATCGTCTCCGATATTTTAAGGGGTGGAGAATAAAAATACAACATCTATTTCGTGATCAAAGATGGTGGATGGGTTTTTTTTTAAATCAATATGGGTATCGTCTCCGATGTTTAAAAGGATGGGGAATTCAAATACAACATCTATTTCGTGATTCAAGATGGCGGATGGGAAATCAAATATGGCGAATGGGAAAAATTTAAAAAATCAATATAGGTATCATCTCTGATGATTTAAGGGATGGTGAATCCAAATACAACATCCATTTCGTGATCAAAGATGGCGGATAGGAAATCAAAGATGGCGGACGGGATTTTTTTGTAAAGTCGATATGGGTATCTTCTCCGATGTTTTAAGGGATGGCGAATCCAAATACAACATCTATTTCGTGATCAAAGATGGCGGATGGGAAATATAATAATATAAAAAAGTTATTATTGGTGGTGAAAAAGTGGTAGTGGTATTTGATGTTCGATGCAGATAATGGCTATGTTCAGTGGATACCTCTCCTACGGAACCCTTCATGGGCGAGTTAGACTTGCAGTTGATTGAATTATTTAATAGCGATAGTATTTAATAGTATTAGTAATTTTATCATATCCCTAGATCATTGATCTAACCATATCACTCATATACCACCTTCTCATCTTCTTACAATAAGTTAGTTTTTCTACCCAAGAAATAATTTATATGGCAAAACAACTTTGCCTAGCAATTAAGAGATTAAACACTGATGTTCTTGGTAACTTTGTTCTGAATAAGTTGGAAAAGAGTTAAAAATTAAAATGAAATATAAATACATTAAAAAGGCGATACGGAGTTCGCCGGGACAGCTAGTAAGTTAATAAAGTTCGTGTTGTAAGCGATATTGGACGCATCCAATGACTAACATACTGCGCGTAATTGAATCCTCCTCAGAGGAAACTGCTGACTTTATTTCTTCGTCTTCATTTTCAGGTGAATCGTGCTACGGTTACCTTAGGGTCTGAGCACACTGATGTGCAATACAGAGTGTGAAAATATTTTAAGGTTTTCGTGGTAGGTAAATGTTAAGATTGAGAAAATGCTCGTACCCAGCAGTGTTACAGTATATGTACATATTACATACAGTATTGATGATGACGACCTTTTTTTTGTTGACTGCGGTGGCAACTCAGCCATCTCAACTCGACGCCAACCCTAACACTAAAACCACCACGGTGTCCCTACGGGTCCCGTGTAGTGGCGGGGTTACGCGATCCGCGTATAGCATACTTTTCCATGACCACGCCCGGGGTTGGCCCGCCGTTGGTGTTGGTGGTATTGGTATTTTATTACTTGGAAGGCAGCGCGGACACTACACCGCCTCCTTGCCTTTTGGCGGAGGGGGGGCAGCGCCAGCGTTCACCGTTCGCAGGCACTAAAACGGCCGAAGAGGATAGGGAGGACGGCAACCTGACAACACCGCATCTCCTCTTCCTCTGCGGCCCCACCGCGACGCAACAAATGGTGCGCCCCCATTTGGTCGCGGGAGATAGGGCGCGCGGCAACGCAACAACGACACGCCTCCCCTCCCGCGACCGCGCCCGACTGCGAGGGACAGACAGAACTGTCCCCCGCACCCGCACCTTTGGACGCATCCTGCGCAGGCCTCCATCAAGCCCACCGTCCACTCCCGGGATCTCGCTTAGCTTCACCGTGGGTGCCCTAACCATGGTTAATTAACCCCCCCACCACGACAAGGTGGAGAACCCACGGTGGGATTGATGATAATGATGACCTGCCATTCCAATTTTCGTTAAAACTATCGCATTTTGTATTTTCCGTTTTATTATAACTTTCTCAAAGATAAGCTGCATTTTTCGGAAAATTTAACAAAAGGTATGTACTCGAAGTTTTTATATGGATTTGTTTGCAGAGTAATAAACAGAATTGTTATTAAATGTAGTTGTCGAATAATGCCAAAATAGTTTTTGTGCAACGGTGAGGTCATACAAAACAATTACACTATTTATTCGGGATGAGCTAACTGTCCATTGCAGTCTCAAACGATTAAATATTTTTCAGGTAGGCGTATTGCGGATAATGTATCAATATAGTCGAAATATACCTTTAAGGTACAGTATCCTGACTGATCGTAGCGTAGGAATGCGTTGTGTCGGTAATCTGAAGGAAAAAATGTTCACGACGTATAACGATTTATTGTTATCTATACATCTGTGAACCCTCAGCGAGATGGGTTTTATTGCTAGGTGGTCGGACGTGACCCGCGGAATACCGAACAATACTTATATATTTCACACGTAAACGGTACTTTCTGGAAATGGCAAAGATTGCTGGGTAGCTTTTGCTTTTGTGCAACAGTTTTGGGGTCAATATCTTTGTGAGTAGCGGATTATATTAAGATTATTTGTTTTTAACATTTTATGTTCAGGAATTGGCTTCATAAATGACTTAGAATACAAAGTACCACCTCCCCATTTGATTCCGCGGGTGTCGTAAAAAGCGACTAAGACGAAGCAATTAAAGTATACCTGTAGGCGAAGAGAAGACACTCGACAAACCTCATACCAACCCATTTGCCCAGAGTGGTATAGTAGACCGAATTCTCATATTGGCTTCGAATGCTCGTTGGTCTCGCTGCATAAATGTGCGCGTGGGATTGGGAGGTCTCGGGTTCGATCCCCGGGTCAGGCAAAGTGTTATTGGGTTTATCCGTTAGTAAATTCTCAGTAGCAGCACGTACATCAGTAGCTGGAAACCACTTACACTTTTTGGGAAAAGGGTCAAAAATAAATGAAAGAATAAAATGGAGAATAAAATTCGTCAACTGGCGCGTGTAAAACTCGCGCGTGCTCGCGAGGTGGCACCTTCTGGTTTTACCTATTTATTTTGTCTTCAACTCGCTCGCACATATAAAGTACAGTCAAATAAAAACGGATTTAAACCAAGAACTATGAATAGCTAACTATTGCCCGCAGCTTCACCTGCGCTGGCTGATTCGGACAAATTTTATCGAAAACGAAATAAGTCATTGGGTGCAGAAAAGGTGTGTTTTACGACACTAACTGTGCCCCAAAGATTTGCAAACTTTATATTAGCTGATTACCATACAACCAATAGAATATTAGTATTTGCTAATGAACATTGCAAAACAATTTTAGCAAATCCTAATTTGACAGTCCTGTGCGATGGTACTATTAAATTTTGTTTAAACCCTTTTCAGCAGTTGTACACCCTACATGTAGATTTAGGAAGAGGTAAAACTCATAACAATATATTATACCTGTCATATATGCGTTGTTGCCTAACAAAACAAGAGTAGGTAACATATGAAATTTTGTTTCGCCTTATAAAACGTCAAATTCCGCAGTTTGATCCTAAAATAGTTATACTTGACTTCGAGAAGGCTGCAATGTTGGCAGTTAAAGGTATATTCCCCGAAAAAAAAATCAGCGGCTGTTTCTTCCATTTGTCACGAAGCTTGTGGAGAAAAGCTGATGAAATAGGACTAACAAAATCTACTCTGTGTAGGAAACATATAAAGAGGTGTATTGTTTTGGCTTCTTTGGGCAAATGCCCAAGGAAGCTGTTGAGAGTGGTTGGTTATATATTAAGTCTCAGAGTCCGATTGATAAAAATGTTTGAAAATTCAATGATTATTTTGTAGAGACTGGGTTAGATAAGAGTTCATTTCTTACCGACAAATGGTCTTGCAATAATATGCACCACCGCACTACAAACATGGTCGAGAGCTGGCATTCTATTGTAAATAAAAAAATAAATAGTAAACCTAAAAATATAGCACATTTTTCATCTTTCTTTTCGTTTATTAACACGATTCAGACCCGTTACATAATTTTTAATATGTGTACAAATCGTGGTAGTTTAAAAGTGGTTATGTTGATTTATATTAAATATTTAGAATTTAAAAAACCATATTTGTTTTATTTTAAACTTAGTCGTACTATCATCCTCCCACCCTTTTCCCAATTTATTTGGGGTTGGCGCAGTATGTCTTCACCTTCCATACTTTTCTGTTACTCATTATCTTGTCAATTATCCCTTTTTTTCATATCCTCTTTCACACACTTCATCCATCTTTTCTTTGGCCTTCCAAAGAGACTTTTGCATCCATCAACATTCATACTCATTACTTTCTTACCCTCATGCGTTTCTTCTCTTCTCATAGCGTGTCCAAACCAAGCCAAACGATTCCCTTTCAACTTTCTATTAATGGTGCCACTTTTAAACTTCCTCTAACATATAATTTCTTATACATTTAAACTGGATCTATATTACATTCTTTAAGACGTTTTTGTAGCTGACTGTACATCGATACATCAGATTTTTGGATCGAGCGAGATGACAACAGAAAAACTAGGTAAAATCGGTAGGTACCAACTGGCGCGTACGAGCGAGTTTCACGCGCCCCAGTATGGCCACGAAAAGTAAGTCAATCTAATTTAAGATAAAAGAGTCGACAAAAACAGTAAACAGGAAAATCAAGACCAAAATGTATAACATTAAGCTCTATAAGTTACACAGAAATAATGTTACTGAACTATATAACTACAATCTGCAACTATTTTACTATATAATCTAGATATATAAAAGAAAGTCGTGTTAGTTACACTATTTATAACTCAAAAACGGCTGAATCGATTTGGCTGAAAATTGGTGGGGAGGCACCTTAAAACCAGGAAAAACACATGCCTAGGATACAATTAGTTGCAAAAATTTAACTGGGAGGGATTGTAGTGAGGGTCGAAGTTTGTAGGGACAAATCTACCTATTGAAAATAAGAACGCATGTGCTGTAATAATTGAGTGATGCGCATGTACTATCGTATATCTGTCAGTACTGTCTCATCATACATTGTCATATTGTGCACTGTCATTACATCGTTCGCTTATACATATATAAACTAATAATTATTGTATTTGTGATTTTTTCTATTCATATTATAAATGCGAAAGTGTGTATAGAGATAGATTGGACCTGGCTTTGACATAAAAAATACTGTTTGCAAGGTGATGTTGTTGAGTACCCTCCGGTAAATAATGTCATGGATACTGACCAAGTTGTTACGTAACCTATAGAGTTTCTGATCTCTTTAAACTTATCAGGAATGCCTATATAAAACTTGACACTGAAAGTTGGTGATCCAGTCCTGTTAATGCGGAATCTTAATGCGCCAAAACTATATAATGGCAATCGGCTACAATTACAGAAATGTATTAAAGTGATGTAATAAATACATCTTGCAGTTATATTTCTTATTATTATAAACAGAATTCAAACGTAAATTACTAAAGTATCTGAATAATAAAAGAGACCCGAATTTAACGCGAGCGAAGCTGTGGGCAATAGCTAGTATATGATATATAGTATATTATTATTGACGACTGCACGCTTGGCGTTATGGTGAAAATGGTCGTTTCGCCGTTTGGCACTAAAATGAATGTTTTATGGTCCGGTCTCAAAACGGGACATAAAAAATTATGTGATCAGAAAATTAGAGTTTCGACTTTCTGTGTTTAAATATTTATAAGTGCGGTAAACATCTTCCTTCTGCAGTAAAAGAAAAGATTTTCTACGTAATTTAGAAACTTGGAGGTCAAATTAAACTTTGCGCAGCGTACAAAATAGTGTACATTATAGTATCTAATCCTAATATATAAAGCTGAAGAGTTTGTTTGTTTGGTTGAACACGCTAATTTTAGGAACTACTGGTCCGACTTGAAATATTCTTTCAGTGTTAGATAGCCCATTTATCGAGGAAGGCTATTACAATATAACATCACGTTATGAGCCACGGGAGCGGAGCAGTAGCCTTAAATAACGCGTTTGTAAGCGCGGGCTCATCTAGTACATAATAAAAATCTGTTTTGTGTATTTCAAAGTTGAACTTAACTTCACTAAAAATACTAACAAAGCAATACATAATCCAGATTCTTCTTAAAATAGTTAAACATAATATTTTATTTCTCAACAGCCCCAAGCGAACACGTAAACAAACAAAATATAAACAAGAATTATTTTACGCATCGGCCGTCAGAATAATTACTGCACTGAAACTTTGAAAAACTAATTTCCCTTTGCTGTTATAGTTTGAAATAAAAAATATCGTGTCCCTCGCATATTAAACGATATGGCATTGCGTCGGAATTTTTGTACAACAGCCTGTGATGGTCCCCGTCAAAGGCTGTGATGTAATAGACAGGCGGTGTACAAAGGCACCAAAGGTTTATTAATTGGGTTGCCGCCACAACATTTTTGTTTACCCTCACAAATTTTCGCCGCACGTGTCGTTGAGTGGCCAACGTTTAAACAATTTATAATAATATCTCGATTTGTTGTGTTCGGGTTTCGTGCTTTTTTGTGCTTTCTGGTGATTGTAGCAAATGTGTGTGTAGTTTCAGTTGGGATGGTTATTCACCAAAAATTCGATTGAGCTGAAGATTACATAACATAGCATACACCTGTCCCGCTGATTTCTGTATCATACAAATGTTGATTAAAAAAAAAATGATGCAAGCATATAGCCTTCTTTATGCATGCAGTTTTAAAAAGATCAATACAGTAAATAATTGTTTGTCGCTAAAACTCATAGTACTTTGCTGATTTTTTAAGGGAAGTTGGTGCTGACACCAATCTTCTTTCGTCGCGTACAAAGGCAGAGAGTAAGGCAGTGTACTTTTATCATACTAACACAAATCATGTACATTAACCGATTCATTGCTATCTTTATTTTCACCAACACTTAAGCCAGGCCCCATACATTTGGTTTATGACTGCGCTGGCGCAGTCGAGCGTGCCAGACTGAGATAGATTGACGTGACACAGTCACTAAAGGAAGCCAAGGACATCGCGTTAGTTTTGAATTACGTTGGCCGAACATCTTTCGAAGGAGAGATTTTGAGAACTGGAAAGATACGCACTAATAGGATTTGCCATCACGACATAAAAACAAACAGCCATAGAACTTCACAGTACAGTATAACGTGGTTGGGTTTCTCATGAGTGTGAAAACACCGTCAAATTACTAACGTTGAATCAATTTAAAAATTGTAACTAAAATAATAAATACAAGGAAGATATTTTATACGACATGTACTTAAATAATTCTGCCGTATGTAAAATTATATACGCTTAAAAATCTTTAAAAACAATATCAACATTAATTAGCAAGTTGTTTTGAAGTTAAACTCACAACATATATATTTACTATTATGTACTAATATATGTATTTGTTTCTTTCTGATTGATTATAACGAATCAGAATTGCAAATACGAAGGTGGGAATGAAAAATTTGTCGCGCCACAAGTTGACTTTATTCTTAGAAGCGTTGTTAGCTCTTGTGGATATGGTGTGGAGAAAACTGTTCCGATCCTGACATATCTCTCTTGCTTCATTCACTCTCACCTGTACTTTTTAGGATATCATCAATCTGATCAGAGAACGTCCGCCTAGGTCTTTCCCTTCGTCCACCCTCGTTCACACTTGTCTTATACATACATACATAGTCTCACGCCTATAACCCCGTAGAGGTAGGCAGAGGTGTATTTCTACACCCACTTTTCGCCAGATATACTTTAGTCCCAGTTACTTGTCTTATATATCTTCTTTATCAGTCTTTCGTCATCCATCCTCTTCATGATAATTTTTATTTCTCTCATTAATATGTATTTCAGGTTAATTAATTGAATAACTCTGTAATAAATGCATGTGGCTGCTGAGTTCCCGTTAATGAAGGATAAAACATGAATTAATTTTATTTTGGTGATTTCTATTCATAGTTCAATTGTTTTGCCTACACGGATGCGACGAGGGTTGCGAGTTTGATCCTCGCACTGTAAAATATTTCTTGTAATTCATTAACCAGCTCATGGCCAATGCCGCCTCTGGCGTGTCATAAGTAAAAAAAAAAATGAGATTACGAAAACTTTTATTTTATACCCTACATTGAACATGGAAGTCGTGGTACACCTGGTCATTAATTTTTAATATTTATTTTACCAACCAGGCATAACAAACCTTTGGTAACAACATAAAAACTTAATTTATAATGTAGTAATATTTAACTTTCATTTTCTTTAATATTATCTTGCTCATAATGTCTATACTCATCAATAAACAATGCTTGGCTACATTAAGATATTATCTCGTCTTCTTGCTGATTATCTACAAAAAATAACTTTTATCAATACAAATAAATGAGCTATACAACAAAAGTTTCAAATAGCATTTTAGTAAAATCAATAAATTCTAACTTGAAACGCCATATTTCCTTCGAATATCAACGAATACGAATCGAAGAACACCAAACAACTGTTTGCTCCTCAAACAGATACAAGATAACGGAGAACTACATATGTACGTATTAAATATCACAAGGTGCCCGTGGCGCACCAGGAGCGTCATACTTTAAAGAGGCCCATGACGCACCTAGCGCGTCATAAACCAAATGTATGGGGCCTGGCTTAAGTGTTGGTGAAAATAAAGATGGCAATGAATCGGTTAATGTACATGATTTGTGTAAGTATGATAAAAGTACACTGCCTTACTCTCTGCCTTTGTACGCGACGAAGGAAGATTGGTGTCAGCACCAACTTCCCTTAAAAATTCAGCAAAGTACTTATGAGTTTTAGCGACAAACAATTATTTATGTATTGATCTTTTCAAAACTGCATGCATAAAGAAGGCTATATGCTTGCATAATTTTTTTTTTAATCATCATTTGTGTGATACAGAAATCAGCGGGGCAGGTGTATGCTATGTTATGTAATCTTCAGCTCAATCGAATTTATGGTGAATAACCATCCCAACTGAAACTACACACACATTTGCTACAATCACCAGAAAGCACAAAAAGCACGAAACCCGAACACAACAAATCGAGATATTATTATAAATTGTTTAAACGTTGGCCACTCAACAACACGTGCGGCGAAAATTTGTGAGGGTAAACAAAAATGTTGTGGCGGCAACCCAATTAATAAACCTTTGGTGCCTTTGTACACCGCCTGTCTATTACATCACAGCCTTTGACGGGGACCATCACAGGCTGTTGTACAAAAATTCCGACGCAAACCCATATCGTTTAATATGCGAGGGACACGAAATTTTTTATTTCTAACTATAACAGCAAAGGGAAATTAGTTTTTCAAAGTTTCAGTGCAGTAATTATTCTGACGGCCGATGCGTAAAATAATTCTTGTTTATATTTTGTTTGTTAACGTGTTCGCTTGGGGCTGTTGAGAAATAAAATATTATGTTTAACTATTTTAAGAAGAATCTGGATTATGTATTGCTCGGTTAATATTTTTAGTGAAGTTAAGTTCAACTTTGAAATACACAAAACAGATTTTTATTATGTACTAGATGAGCCCGCGGTTAACGCGTTATTTAAGGCTACTGCTCCGCTCCCGTGGCTCATAACGTGATGTTATATTGTTATAGCCTTCCTCGATAAATGGGCTATCTAACACTGAAAGAATTTATTTATTTATTATTTATTTAATACTTTATTGTACACTTCTAAGAACATATGTACAGGAATTTTATATTAAATAGAGTACAAAGGGCGGCCTTATCGCTAACAGCGATTTCTACCAGGCAACCTTTGGATGAAGATATTATTGGTAGGAAAGAAATGGTAGTTGTAAGTGTACCAGTAATAAGATGATAATACTTTAAATATATACATTTATGTAATATTATAATAATATACTACACATATATAAATACTTATACATACAAACATAAATACATAAATACATACATGCATACATACAACATAAATACATACACATACATAAGTAATAAATAATACTTAAAATAATATTAGAACGGGAAATATCATAGTGATAGGTAGTGATCCTTGACTAAGGATTTGAACTTTGTTAAACAATATGTTGTATAGTAGAGAAAGTATGTGAGTATTCCGGCGAAATCGTATGGGCAACCACTTGAGTTGTGTTCGAAATTGTGAGACATGATCGTATTTGCGTAATCCAAATATGAATCGTATACAGAGATTTTGAAGGCGCTCAAGTTTGTCTAGTTGGTTTTCGGCGAGATCTGGATAGCTGACATCTGCATAATCAATAATGGGAAATAGAAGACAGTTTGCAAGTGCAATTTTGGTGGCAGTAGGAAGAAAATTCCTAAGTCTTCGCAATGAACCTGCCGAAGCAAATATCTTACGACTCACTTCTTGGACCTGTGAGCGCCAGGAAAGGGTAGAATCAATGATTAAGCCCAGATTTTTTACTTTATCCAGTATAGGAATTACAGTGCCATTAAAAATAACGTCAGGAAGTTGAGACCAGTCGATCTTCGATACCATTCTCGAACTACCAACAACAATGACCTGCGTTTTCGAGGGGTTCACTATAAGTCCATAGGATTTGGTCCAGCTACTAATCTGTGCAAGATCACTGTTGATGGTACCTATAGAGTGTGACATCTGAGACAATGTCGACTGCGTATAGATTTGGAGATCATCTGCATAAAGGTGATAGGAAGAGCGAAGATTGTTTGATATAGAATTTATAAAAATTGCGAAGAGTAAAGGAGACAGCACGCCGCCCTGGGGCACGCCAACAGTCGTGTTACACCATGAAGAGAGTGAATTTTCAACTCGTATACGCTGTCGGCGGCCACACAGGTAACTACGAAACCAATCAATCACCGTAGGAGATATGTTAAGAGAGCAAAGACGGCCAAGTAGAATGTCAAAATCCACTGTGTTGAAGGCGTTGCTAAAATCTAGCAGAGCAAGGACTGTGAGCTGTCCGCCTTCCATACCAGCCCTGATGTCATCCGTAATATTGATAAGGGTTGTAGCGGTGCTATGGCCTGGACGGAAACCGGATTGGAATGGATTAAGCAGATTATTTTTAGAAAGGAACGAGTTGACTTGATTGTAAACGAGACGTTCGAGGACTTTGGAAAGGAATGGTAGAATAGAAATAGGTCGGTAATCAGAAAAGGATAAAGGATGTGATTTTTTCGGAATTGGAGTTATTACGGCATCCTTCCACATCGATGGGAATTCACCACTGGACAAGGAGTAATTAATGATGTGAGTAATGATGGGTAGGATTAAATCAAGGATGGGAAGGAGCATATTACGGTTGACACAGTCACTACCAGCTGCGTTGGATGTGATTGACATTATGCTCTTTTTAACATCACTATCGGTGAAATGATTAAAGACAAATGGTGAATAACTGGGGGTTGGCAGGGATGAAAGATAGTTAAGAGTGCTTTCTTTAGTAGTCCTATCAATATTGGACAAGGCAGCGAAATGTTGATTGAGCGAGTCAATATTGAAGTCATCGAGTAGTAAGTTGACGTGATTTGCCGACCCCCAGGGTTTTAAGAAATTTCCAGACCTTTGCTGGATCTCCGTTTTTCACAGAATTATGGATATGTTGGCGTTGTGCGTCCCTACACACCCTATTGCAGTGATTCCTAATCGCAACATATTTTTGCAGGTTGTTATCATCGGGCCTAATTTTATACCTAAATTTTGCTGCAGCTTTCTTGTGTATAAGCTGTTTGATGCTTTCAGTAAGCCATGGTGAGGGAGGGTGTTTAATCTTCACCGGTCGAATGGGTGCATGCTTATCATACAACTCAGTGATTTGAGTTTTAAAGATGCTGACGTTATCATCAATGGTTTCGGCACTGAGAAGTGGAATCCAGTTAATATCACTGGCATCCTTATGAAGAGAATCGATGTTTATGCCACCAAAATTGCGCTGCATTAGTACGTTGCGCTTCATTTTAGGAGGACGAATTTTGTACGAGATATAGAGCAGGTCGTGGTAAGAAAACATGTCTGCTGGAAATTGCCCATGCGTAGCAACATGTTCCCGAGAAGAAACCATTATTACATCGAGAAGGGAAGGTGTGGAATGTGGGAAATGATGAGTTGCACTTAAGGGTAGTATTGTAAGATTACAGGCTATAGAAATAGAAACAAGAGACGAAGAACGAGAATCATTTTTAAGCAGACATGTGTTAAAATCACCCATTATGATAGTATGACTGTAAGAGGGCACGAGATTAACCAGTAGGGTTTCAAAAGTAGAAAAATAATCTATACGTAATGAAGGACAGTAGTAAACGCCGAGAAGGAGTTTGGTGTGGTTTAATGCAACTTCCAGAAATAAATGCTCACCTTCATTTGAAGGCGATGGTTGTGCAGACATACTTACAACTTTGTAAGGGATATGAGAGCGAAGATATATGGCAACACCCCCACCGCCCCCAACCACGCGATCATTTCTGATAAGTTGAAAACCAGGTAGGGAGTATAATGTAGAAGGTAGACAGGGCTTAAGCCATGACTCAGAAACAAGGATAGCATGAATGCTCTTACAGTCTAAATTTGCCAGCATATCAGTAAAATGTAAGCAATGATAACAGGTACAATACTTAAATATTATGTTAATATAATAAATATAATCTAAATAAATATATATATATATATATATATATATATATATATATATATATATATACACACAAAAAGTTTTTAAATTACCAATAATACACCACCTGCCAGTAGAGCCATGAGTAGAAAAAACATCAAGTAACTGACATTTAAACAAGAATAAAAATTTCATAAAATAAATTGATTGGGAAATGAAACTAAGATTGGTCCGGGCAGTAACAAAACAATACAAAAATAATGTTAAGAGTTAAGAGAATATTTCAAGTCGGACCAGTAGTTCCTAAAATTAGCGTGTTCAACCAAACAAACAAACTCTTCAGCTTTATATATTAGTATTAGATACTATAATGTACACTATTTTGTACGCTGCGCAAAGTTTAATTTGACCTCCAAGTTTCTAAATTACGTAGAAAACCTCTTCTTTTACTGCAGAAGGAAGATATTTACCGCACTTATAAATATTTAAACACAGAAAGTCGAAACTCAAATTTTCTGATCACATAATTTTTTATGTCCCGTTTTGAGACCGGACCATAAAACATTCATTTTAGTGCCAAACGGCGAAACGACCGTTTTCGCCATAACGCCAAGCGTGCAGTCGTCAATAATAATATATTATATATCATATACTAGCTATTGCCCACAGCTTCGCTCGCGTTAAATTCGGGTCTCTTTTATTATTCAGATACTTTAGTAATTTACGTTTGAATTCTGTTTATAATAATAAGAAATATAACTGCAAGATGTATTTATTACATCACTTTAATACATTTCTGTAATTGTAGCCGTTTGCTATTATATAGTTTTGGCGCATTAAGATTCCGCATTAACAGGACTGGATCACCAACTTTCAGTCTCAAGTTTTATATAGGCATTCCTGATAAGTTTAAAGAGATCAGAAACTCTATAGGTCACGTAATAACTTGGTCAGTATCCATGATATTATTTACCGGAGGGTACTCAACAAGATCACCTTGCACACAGTATTTTTTATGTCAAAGCCAGGTCCAATCTATCTCTATACACACTTTCGCATTTATAATATTAATAGAAAAAATCACAAATACAATAATTATTAGTTTATATATGTATAAGCGAACGATGTAATGACTGGTAGCGCCATCTACCTTTCCATCGAGAATTAATTATGTCAACGTCATTGGTTCGTCGCTGCTCGGCCAATCCGAGCGATCCTTTCATGAATCCCCTCCCAAAACGCCTCGCTATTGCCGCTCTGCTCAACAGCGACGAAGAAAAGAATGGAAGATTCGAGACGCTCGGAACTAATGTCCGCCGCATACCGCAGTCCGCACCGCCATATATAATTATTACCGCTTACACCAAAACCTAACAAAACCGCTCGCGAGTGAAAGTGATTTGTGTAGTGGAGTGATTCAAGCAGCTTCAATATGCTTGAAGACACCAGGAGGCTGCCATTTGCAAGGTAAGAGGCTCCTATCCACATCACCTTTTCACTTCCTCATTTCCTAGTCGATAAGAACCCAAATCCTACAGTCCACCATATTAATAGTTTGCCCAAATCGACTAGGAACATTCGGTTCGCCGAAACATTTTTTGATCCATACGAGTCGGATTCATTTACGTTTTATACGTTATATCTCTATACCTAGGCAGTTATAGCACCTAGCTATACTCCTAGTCCATTCAAATAACCGTCACATGGTTGTTTTCGCACGCATCAGTAGGTAATATACTTTTATATAGCTACCTACTTACCCAATTATTATTTCTGGAACTATCATAGTTGTCTTGTAAATCTCATATTTCAAGCAACTTTTAATTCCACCGCTTTAAAGTGTTGCCTACTTAGGTAAAATAATAGGTACTTTAGATATTCTTATTTTGTTTCGGTCTCATTAGCTTATACTTACGTAAGCATGTCACAATAAAAGAAGTCACGCGTGTCGGAAGACAAAGAGATGACAATCTTAGAAGCAAAACGCAATATTTTATTTGAGCGTATTCAAAACATTTACGAGCGTTCAAAGACCGCAGCCGTTTCTGATAGTAATAGGGAGTCATTTCTCAGTTATTGTATGACAGTAGATAGTATTCGAACAGATTTTCATAAGTTGTTAGACGATTATAACGCAAGATTGCTTTCTACTTATCCTGATGAAAAACCGAATTATCAGACGTACACCTCTTTCGAAGACCTTTATTGTATTATTAAGCGTATACAATCGCAATTGGAGGGTAAATATTCGGCACAGCCCGTTGCAGCGGCTCGCAAGCCGAGATTACCGCCAATCGAGATTATGTCGTTTGACGGAGATTTACGAAATTGGCCGTTATTCTATGCGAGTTTTAAGTCCACAGTGCACGATAATGGTTCTCTGACAGATGCTGACAGGTTGTACTATTTAATAGGTAAACTGTCACCGAAGGCGCAGTCCGTATTTGCAGGTGTCACACCCAGTGCTGAGAATTATCAGGTCATATTTCAGTCACTATTTGATATCTAATCAAGACACTCGCGTCCTAGCGTCTACCTACTTTGATCAAGCTTTAAATCTTAAACTGTCCGGTGCCGCGTCTGCCGCGAATTTCCAGCTGTTTATAGATAACTTCGTAACCGCGGTTAATTCTCTTAGAAACTTGAAATTAGAAGATCTTTCCGACTTTATGTTGCTTCAACTCGCTTTAAAGAAGTTTGACACTGAAACAATTCGCGCATTCGAGATGACGGAACGCAATAATAAAATACCTACACTAGATAGTTTTATTTCGTTCATCAAAGATCAGTGTCGAATATTTCATAATACGCAATCTAGTTCACCTAGCCCGTCTAATACTAACAGCAGCAAACAAAGGTCGAATAAAGCGCGAAATAGTAATAATAACTCGGTCTCTAATCCGCAATCTTACGTAACATACTCGGAATCTAATAATAATTCACAGAAGTGTCTGTGCAGTAATATAGTACACGACCATTTCTACAAGTGTCCCGCCTTTAATGGTTTAAATCCAATTGCTCGTTTCAAGTGCGTGAAAGATAACAAAGCATGCATTAATTGCTTAAGTATAAAGCATAAAACGAGTGATTATTCTAGTAGGACGAGATGTCGTTCATGTAATCAACGACACCACTCATTGTTGCACTTCGATAAAGGTAGTCCGTTGTCAAGCCAAGCCGCTAACCTTGACACACTTACGTCGCAGGTGCAGGCTACGATAACTGCGCCTCCCACGATTCAGAATTAAAATATCGGTGTGTACGACATCCATCGCGCGGGCGACGCGCACGTGCGGACGGCCCTCGCGCATCTATAATGATCCGCGCAGGGCCAAAACGCAGTGTATGGCGTCCAAGACGGTACTGTTAGTGACAGCGTAAGTTATCGTTTATGATGTTAATGGGTCGCCGCACATGGTACGTTGTCTACTCGATAGCGCGTCTCAGACTAATTTAATAACATTAGATTGTTTCAAACGCCTCGGATTGTGGAATAACTTTAGAAATACTAGTGCAGTGGTCAAAGGGATCGGCGGTTTACAAAAACATTGCAAGGGTTCCGTAGATATTAAAATACATTCGCGTTTTGATAAGGATATTAATTTAAACATTTCTTCGCTTATCGTGAAACGTATCACGGACGCATTGCCGAACGCTAATGTAGACGTAGCATTACTCACTCACCTCGAGTCATTGCCGCTGGCAGACTCGGAGTTTGCGAATCCGGCAGACATTGATGTTTTGATCGGAGCTGCAATATTTCCGCATTTGCTACTAACTAAAGTGGTACGTAGTGAGCAACATAATTTACCGCCCGCTATTGAGACGGTATTTGGGTATGTGATTATGGGTACCGTACCTACGTTACATGCTTCTCAATATATTACGTCTTGCTGTTGTTCTGTTCTTCAAGAAAATAATATTGATTCTCTTCTCAAGCGATTTTGGGAGCTTGAAGAGGTTACCGCACCGCCCTCGATGAGCCGTAAGGATCTCGAGTGTGAAGAACATTTCCGTGCTACCACTGTTCGTGACGACAGTGGCAGATACGTTGTGGCGTTGCCATTCTATGGTGACCCTTATTCGTTAGGCGACTCGTACGCTGCTGCGCTTAGACGTTTCCATTGTTTGGAACGTAAACTTGATGCATCACTTAAGTTACGCAGCGCCTATAATGACGTCATTCGTGACTACATAGATAAAGGTTTTTTGAGTGTAGTTGTAAACAACAAGGGCAACTCTCTTCCCTCATTTTATATCCCGCATCACGGCGTAGTTCGCGAAGATAAAACCTCTACTAAACTTCGTGTGGTTTTAGATGCTAGTTGTAAGACTACATCGGGTCAGTCGATTAATGACATTTTGCATGCCGGCCCTAATCTACGGGGTGATTTATTTAACATCATAATAAACTTTCGTCTTTTCCAAATCGCTCTGTCAGCTGATTGCCGCCAAATGTTCCTCAATATCGGCGTTTGCGAGTCTGACCGTAGATTTCAACGGATTTTTTATCGTTTTAACAATAAGGAACCTTTATCTGTGTATCAGTTCAATCGTGTTTGTTTTGGACTCAAGTCTAGCCCATATCACGCGTTACGAGTTGTTCGCCAGTTGATCGCTGATGAAGGCGATCACTTTCCCGCCGCAGCAGCTGTTGCTACTTACGATTTGTATATGGATGACATTGCCTGTAGTGTCATATCCGCTCCGCTAGCAATTTCGCTTTGTGAAGAGCTTATTCAGCTTTTCAAGCGAGGCCAGTTTGATCTGATCAAATGGACAAGCAACTCTAAGGAGGTTCTCGCACGCATACCAGACAATAAAATAGAGATAAAGCTTCTTCAGACATTGAGTTTGAGAAGTCTGTACCGCATAAGGTTCTCGGTTTACGCTGGGACAAATCCTGCGATAGTTTTCGGTTTGACGTCTCACCGCCAGATGATAAGTGCACCAAACGCACTATGCTGTCCACAGTGGCTCGACTATGGGACATAATGGGTTTTGTGGCTCCCACAATTTTGTACGCCAAGCTCTTGATCAAACAGCTTTGGCTATCAAAGTGTGAGTGGGATGAAACACCCCCTGACCATATTGTCGCCGCTTGGGGCCAGTTTTGTATTGAGCTTACCGCGCTCAATCAAATTACTATTCCGCGTCATCTTGGGTTGATAGATGGATGTACCATCAACTTAATAGGTTTCGCTGACGCCAGCAAGCGTGCTTACGGCGGAGTCGTATATCTGTAAGTCCGCATTGGTTCTAACTACTCGGTGCAGTTAGTTTGTGCCAAGTCCAAGGTCTCGCCTATTAAAACCATTTCGGTTGCGAGACTGGAGTTGTGCGCGGCCCTTCTGCTGTCTCAGTTGCTCCGCAGGGTTCAGGGCACAATTTTGCCCCACTACCCTATTAATAGAATATACGCATTTTCTGACTCCAAAGTAGTGCTCGCTTGGATTTATTCATCTCCTCACCGCTGGCAGACTTTTGTCGCCAACCGCGTTAGTAAATTGATTGAACTTATTCCCGCTACTTGTTTCAATCACGTCGCGGGTTATCGTACTCGTCTTCAGGAAGAACTTTCCATGGATCATATTGACTGGAAGTTTATTCCACCAGCATCACCACATTTCGGTGGATGTTGGGAAAGCATGGTCAAAGTAATTAAAACGCATCTCTTCAAAGTTATAGAAAAAGAAAAAAAAAAGAAAAGAAAAGAAAAAAAATATTTTGAAACAGCACATAGGACACATAATAGAAAGCAAGTAGGTAGGTACATATACAACAATTAGTAAACTTAGAACATGTATATAAAAGAAAATAAATAAATAAAAACAAAAAAAAAGAAACAAAAAACAATTACAATAGAATATAGTGAGGTATGTGTCCCATCGCTGGCCAAGAAAGGTGGCTGGATCAGCACTATGTCCAGTGATGCTAGTGCATACCGGACGCTAGTATTCTTCCAGCCCCTTCCGGACATCCCGGATGCGCAACCATCGCCGTGCCGATCACAACATGCAATCCGTGTGAGGTGTTTCAGTGAATGTGTATTGTGTAATATGTAGTGATTTATATATATATATATATATAGATTATCTAATTAGTGAAAATATACACACACACTTAGTTGCAAAAAAATAAAATAAATAAATATAGCTATGAATGATATAGTTACATAATATAATTATAGAAGCGCGCCAAACTGTGGTGCAGACTTGCCGTCAGCTGATGTGTACCTATGCACGTATTAACATTAATTATATAGGTATACACATTGTTGCATATTCTAAATTATCGCCGCGTCCGCCTTGTCGGGAGGCGAGGGGCGAGCGGGTGTGAGGTCCAACACTCGGCTCTCTCTCACGACGAAGCGGAGCAAGTGCACACACCATCAGAGGCGGTCACCGCCTGTCACCACCTCTTGACGCGACACTAACATTTTTCTCGGACGATCGCACTTGAAATTATGCACGTTATACGCGCAATGAATCACCCGCACGCAACAAACAATAAATACCTACTCAAAGATAAGAATCAAATGAATTAGAAAGTATATCATTATAATATTGGCACAGACTCAAACATGGGTAAGTCGTAACCATAATAATTAATTCTAAAATCTCTAAATATTTATTTATTGAATTTGTTTATAACACAGTTTCAGCTGCGTTATAAACACATTCAATAAATATTTCAAGAACTTAAACACACGACTGTTGGAATAACTAGTGTTTTGAATTTCAGATTTCTGCAAATAACTGTCATACTGTGCCTGGGCAGCGATACTCAAACCTGGCCATTTGAAACATGCCTACGATACGAATATGTGTGACGGAAGCAGCGATGTGTTCTACGTAATTTGTACGGAGGAGAAACAGATATAACACTACCACCGGTCATTCTGACAGGATATGTAAATGAGTCATTTATCAATGGGAACAGAATGTTTGCGTTCGTGAGAATACATGTATACCTAAGTTAGAATAAATAATTATTTAAGTTAATAACCTAAACAGGAGGATAACAAGGAATTTTATTTCAGATCTCGAGCGTTAAGGTGGCAGTGGCAGCCCCATCTCCCCCCAGCAAGACTGCGGGTGTTCGTGACCACGACGCGCTGCGCCGCCACACTAGTCCCATCCGGGAGCCAGCCGGCCATCCATCGCGCTGCTGAGTGCTGACAGACTGTTTGTTGGGATGTTTGTTATGACGACGCGCTGTAAGCCTGATCATGTGTCATGTTATTTTATAAATTATATATACATACATACATAGACTCACGCCTGTTTCCCGGAGGGGTAGGCAGAGACTACGGAACGCCATTTGCAACGATCCTGACATAACTCACTTGCTTCACTCACTCCCATCAAGTTTCTCATGCATGCTCTTCTGTTAAGGGTACTTCTGACTTGTCCTTATTTTAGGATGTCTCCAATCTGGTCAGAGAACGTCCACCTAGGTCTTCCCCTTTGTCCTGTTCCATTCACACTTGCCTTATATATCTTCTTTGTCAGTCTATCGTCATCCATCCTCTCCATGTGCCCAAACCATCTTAACATGCCTTTCTCAATGCTTGTCACTACATCTTCTTTTACCCCACACCACTCTCGTATCACACAATTCTTCACTCTGTCGGTCAAAGACACACCACACATACTTCTCAGTGCTCTCATTTCTACAGCATTTATTTTACTTTCAAATCTCTTCTGCCATACCCAACTTTCACTACCATACATAAGGGTAGGCACTAACACACCTCTATGTACAGCCAAACGTGCCTTTTTGGACACGTTTTGACTGTTCATAAACGCTTTCAGAGCTCCATTCACACTATTACCTGCATTAACTCTCCTTTCAATATCTTCTTTATTCTTACCATCTCTTGTAAACAACGTACCTAAGTAAACAAACTCATTCACTTGTTCCACTCGCTGTCCATCGATCAAAACATTACAAGCCGTAACGCATTCCTCCTTTTCAAAAACCATAACTTTCGTTTTTCTTACATTCACTTTCATTCCTTTCCTCTCTAACGCAACATGCATGATTGCTACCATCTCCTGCAACTCCTCCGCTGAAGATGCAAGTATTACCTGATCATCAGCATAAAGGAGGCATTTGACGAGTAACCCATTCATCCTTAATCCGCAGTCACTATGTTTTAAATCTTGCAAACAACTGTCCATGAAGAGGTTAAACAGCCACGGCGACGCTACACATCCCTGTCTAACACCTTTCTCGATGGTAAACCAGTCAGTGTATGCCCCGTTTATCCTCACACAAGCTCTAGAATCCTCATAAAGGGATTTCAGAGCTCGAATGAGGCTGCTGTCCACCCCATTCATTGACAGCACCGACCACATTTCATTCCTCACCACTTTATCGTAAGCCTTTTCCAAATCCACGAATGCGCAATAGACCTTTCGACCTTTGGCCAAAAATTTATCGGCTATGCATCGCAAGGAAAAAACCTGATCCATGCATCCCATACCCTTTCGGAATCCCGCTTGTACATCCCATATTTTCTTGTCGGTTACTTCCATAACTCTTTCAATAAGTACCTTTGCATACAATTTGCCAACAATGCTGAGAAGGCTAATGCCTCTATAGTTTTTGCAATCTTGTTGCGAGCCTTTTCCTTTATAAAGAGGCACAACTACAGCTGTGGCCCAGTCATTAGGTACTCGGCCGGTGCTCCAGCACAAGTTATATAACCGCTGCAACTGACCAACTATGATGCCCTGTCCAGCCTTCAGCATTTCGACTGTAATCCTATCACATCCTGCAGCCTTACCTACTTTCATACTTCCCAGTGCCTTCACGATCTCATCCGCTCCAATAACGCTTTCATCATTGCTATCGTTACCATTCATTTCAGCTATCGGTGTCTCTATAGCCGATCTTTCAAATAAACTTTCAAAATACTCTTTCCATCTCTTCAGCACGCACGATTCATCATTTACTATCTTTCCATTCTCGTCTCTGATGGATGTGTGCTCTGAGGATTGAGTTCTTCCTCGAACTGCACGAACGGATTTCCAGAAAAACTTAATGTTCCTCTGGAAATCGTCAGATAATCTGGTATCAAACTCATCTTTCTTTTCCTTTTTTTTCCTTTTAACCATTTCTTTCACTATTCTTTTTGACCTAACAAACTCCTTTCTTGCTTCATCTATGTCTACACTCGTTGCTTTTTCCATTCTTTCATTTGCTCTGGCAGCCAACCAATCTGACCAAGCTTTCTTCTTCTCTGACACTGCTGATTGTACATCCTTGTCCCACCATGTATTCTTAACCTTTCGTATTTTCCTTCTCTTGATCACACCACATACATCAGACGCTACACATACTACCTCTTCTTTAAAGGCCTGCCATAATTCTTCCATATCATTTATGCAATCGGACCTCTCAAATTTTGCTATCAATCTTCGTTTATACTCATCTTTCACATCTTTCTCTTGTAGATTTTCTACCTTAATTCTTTCCAAGACCCTATTTTCATTACGCTCTCGGTGTCGCCATCCTTTAAAGAGCCCACTTATCCGGTTCATCACCAAGAAGTGGTCTGTGTGGATGCCGATCCCTCGATATGCTCTTGTATCCAACACATTCTTTCTCAATCGTTCATCTACTATCACAAAATCAATCATACTTCTTCTAACATTTTTCGCCTCTCGCGTATACATATGTATCTTTTTATGATCAAAAATGGTGTTTGTCACACAAAGGCTCCACTCCAAACAAATCTCAAGCAGTACTTTTCCATTTTCGTTCACACTCTCATCACCAAATGCACCTAACACCCTTTCAAATACATCTCGCTTTACTCCCACCCATCCATTGAAATCCCCTAACAAGATCAATCTTTCATTATCCTTGCAGTTCCTCAAAATCTCTCTTAAACTCTCCCAAAACTCCTGCCTTTCGTCTTGCTCATGTTGTGACATACCCGTAACTATATTGACCGGGGCGTACACCCCCACAATAAAGAGACGAGTAAGTAGCATTTACACATTCAAACTCTTTTACACACTCATTCATTCGCGCAGACAGTATTACACCAACTCCCTTACAGGCTCTGGTGGTACTATCTACCCCAGACCAATACGCCGTATATGCGCCATGCTTGGTGGTTTCACACCCTTTTCTTTTTGTTTCATTCACACAAAGAACATCAATCTTTCTATCATCCATCATCTGACATACTTCATCCAATTTGTCGTTCATTCCTCCTCCAACATTCAATGTTGCAAACCTGCTCTCCGTAGGCCGCTTTTCGCCCTCGCGGGAAACGAGACGTGATGGGTTGCGAACCACGTCGCCGCCGTGTGAGGAAATATTATTTATTGTTCCCATTGCGTTCCCACGAAAATTAGGGTTTTTAAATGTCCATCCCCATATAGCCCTTTACGGGGCTAAGGCGGAATATCACGTGTGCCCTGTGACCACCAACACAGGCACCCTCCGTTTGCGACCAGCTTACCCTCTGGCCACGAATCTCTCGGCACGGGTCGGTTTACACCTTAGATCGGGGTTTTGTGTCGGGTATGCTCCCTGAAATTTGGTTTAATTTCGGAGTTCTCCTTCTCCTAGACAGGTTGCCAACCAAGGCTAACGAGGCCCATCTCCCCGATTATAAATTATATTACATGGTAATACAGTTCAAGTTGCTAAACAATGAAGTTTAGTCAACTTAGGTTACTAATTTATTAAAATATAATTAAAGTAATTAATTAGCTTTATCAATATTGCAACAATATTAGATAACAAAATTAGATATAATTAAAAATAAGCTTAACATTATGTATTTACCATCATTTAACATACGATATTACGAATCTATAGATATCAAATTAAAATTATAAATTTACCATTATTTGACATAATTACGATACTACGAAACTACATAGGATATATAAATGTATATGAATTATATAGATTAGAATTTAATTATGTTAAGGAAGGTATTGTAGGTAACAGAAGGAAATATATAAATTCAAACATTAAACAAAAGACATGTCAACATTCACGTTACCCAGCTCACGCTGAGACTCTATTAGGTATTGTCTAAGCCGCTTTTTAAATGTAAATATGCTTTTTATTTGCCTCAAAGGTGGGGGCAGGTTGTTCCATATTTTGGAAGCTGCGTAACGAAAACTTCCTGTAAATGAAGTACTACTGTGAGCGCGTATCGATAGTTGTTGTGCGCACGTCCTACCCGAACACTGTCTATTACTCGTCACCCAATTGAGCTTGTTGTATAGATAGGTAGGTTCTTTGTACTTGATGAGACCAAAGAGAAGGCATGCTAAGTGTAGTTTCCTGCGCGATTTCATTTTTAACATGAAGTGCTGGTTTAAGAATGGTGTAACATGACTTCTAAATGGAATCGAGAAACAAAAACGGGCACAAGCATTCTGGAGGCGTTGAATGAGACGGTGAGTTCTAGCTAAGAGTCTAGGTCCGAAGACAGTGTCAGCGTAATTGAGTTTAGAAAGAACTAGGGATTCCACCAGTTGCATTCGGAGTTCCTCGCACAAGTACGGTCTCATTTTATATAAAATCTTTAATCTGTAGAAACAGTTGCGAACAGATTCTGCGACATGATCCTCAAATCTGAGCTCACTGTCCATGCGCAAACCAAGATTGCGGGCTTCGTTAACTCGACCAATAGGCTGTTCCATCAAGGATATTGGGAGCGTGGAGGGTAACGAATTGAGCCTATGTTTAGTGGCCAAAAGCATATATTTGGTCTTATTAGGGTTGAGCATGAGACCGTGACTCTTACTCCATTCGGATATACTCTTTAGGTCTTGGTTGAGGGCAGTGACAGCCGCTCCCCACTCATGTGGTTTGAACGAGATATAAATCTGAATGTCGTCGGCATAAATGTGATAACTACTGTTTTTAATACTCTTCACCACGTCAGCACAGTATAGGCTAAAAAAATAGGTCCAAGTATGGAGCCCTGCGGCACTCCTTTTTTGACAAAAACCCGCTCAGATACATGGTTTCCACCATCACCTGACTTCAACTCCACGTACTGCTGTCGGTGGTCCAGATAACTATGAAACCAAAGCAACGAATTTTGATCAAACCCATAGTAGCGCAGCTTGGATAAAAGCAGGGAAATGTCAATACTGTCAAACGTGCGAGAATAATCGAGCAGAACCTGCAGGGTACACATTCCGGCATCTTGAGCAGTCAATATATTATCAGTCACATCGAGCAGGGACGTCGAAGTACTATGTCGTTTCCTAAAACCCGACTGCAACGCGGGCAGAATTGAATTTTCCTCCAAGTAGTTTGACAGTTGCTGACAGACAACTTTCTCGATTACTTTGGATATACAAGGCAGGATGCTAATCGGTCGTAGGTCCGACACAGTACTTGGACTGGGGTTTTTTGGAATCGGTCTAACTGCAGCAATTTTCCACAAGTCAGGGAAGGTTGACGTTTCCAATGTACGATTGATTATTTGAGTCACAGGAGTGAGAATCTAAGGCAGAGACAAGGTTAACATTTTCAGAGTAATACCATCACATCCCTCCGCATTCGACTTCAAACCTGTAATGTGACGTGCGGAATATCTACACCAGCTTCAGGCTAAATCCAAGTGGAATAGTCCTGCATCCCCTATACAGGAGGGTACGTTGGTCGTCATAATACATGATAATGCTCCGCCGCTTTCATGGCCGTTAGCCATCGTAGAGAAACTGCATATTTCCAAGGACGGTACAACCCGCGTTGTTACCGTGAAAACCGCGAAGGGGAGCTACGTGCGCCCTGTTGTACGTCTCTGTCCGCTTCCAACTCAGTGAGATCTAGCCTGAAGTTGGATCTACCTCTTAGTTTAGTATTTAGTTTGTAGTTTTCGCTATTATTGCGTTTGAAATTTTCGCTAAAGTTAATTTAGATTAATTTTATTATCATATCGCTGTCTTAGCCTATTGATGAGTTATGCGGTAGTAAACCCAACATAGCTAAGCTCAATTTTATTTTTTTTAAAGGCAACCCTATAGGGCCGTGGGGATATGGTAGCGCCATCTACCTTTCCATCAAGAATTAATTATGTCAACGTCAATGGTTCGTCGCTGCTTGGCCAATCCGAGCGATCCTTTCATGAATCCCCTCCCAAAACGCCTCGCTATTGGCCGCCCTGCTCAACGGCGACGAAGAAAAGAATGGAAGATTCGAGACGCTCGGAACTCATGTCCGCCGCATACCGCAGTCCGCACCGCCATATATAATTATTACCGCTTATACCAAAACCTAACAAAACCGCTCGCGAGTGAAAGTGATTTGTGTAGTGGAGTGATTCAAGCAGCTTCAATATACTTAAAGACACCAGAAGGCTGCCATTTGCAAGGTAAGAGGCTCCTATCCACATCACCTTTTCACTTCCTCATTTCCTAGTCGATAAGAACCCAAATCCTACAGTCCACCATATTAATAGTTTTCCCAAATCGACTAGGAACATTCGGTTTGCCGAAACAATGACAGTGCACAATATGACAATGTATGATGAGATAGTACTGACAGATATACGATAGTACATGCGCAGCACTCAATTATTACAGCACATGCGTTCTATCTTTCAATAGGTAGATTTGTCCCTACAAACTTCGGCCCTCACTACAATCCCTCCCAGTTAAATTTTTGCAACTAATTGTATGCTAGGCATGTGTTTTTCCTGGTTTTAAGGTACCTCCCCACCAATTTTCAGCCAAATTGATTCAGCCGTTCTTGAGTTATAAATAGTGTAACTAACACGACTTTCTTTTATATATCTAGATTATAGAGTAAAATAGTAGCAGATTGTAGTTATATAGGAAGGGGCTTAGTTCAGTAACATTATTTCTGTGTAACTTATAGAGCTTACTGTTATACATTTTGGTCTCGATTTTCCTGTTTACTGTTTTTGTCGACTCTTTTATCTTAAATTAGATTTACTTACTTTTCGTGGCCATAATTTTATTCTTTCATTTATTTTTGACCTCTTTCCTTTTTCCAAAAAGTGTAAGTGGTTTCCAGCTATGTTAACGATAAATTTCTTTATTTTGTAGTGAGAAGAGTAATTGAATTTATTTGAAAGGGATTCGAAGAGCCGAAAATCGGGCTCAGTGGCGTGCCATTGGAGAATCCTATATCCAGCAGTGGACTACGGCAGGCTGATGATGATGATGATGAAAACGATTCAAGATATATGGCAGAAATCAAATGAGTATATGAGTATGCTTGACTGGTCATGTAAATGTTCTTCTGAATATGATAAACAAACGCCTAATTTTTAAAGCACTAGCTTACGTTGATAACCAATGAGTGACACTCATTTGATATGTTCTTCAGACGTCATACCGATATAAGATTGATCCTAGTTAAAATTCCGTAAAGTCCGCCTTACGTCTGTAGTGTAATGTGTGTTGAACTCATTGGCTCTTATTACCAAACAATGACTAGATATATAACCAGACTTAGTCCGAAATTTAGATTTTTTTGTATTAGGTAGTGGTTTATTTCAATTTGAAATTAATTGCAATGAATTTTAGACACAGGTGCTTCAAAAACATACATATTATTTAGTGTACATAAGATTAGGCGCTTTTACTTAAATTGAAACTTTATGGTATTAGAGATACCGCACTCAATCTTGTTGCCAGCTACCTTAGTGATAGAATTCAGTATGTAGATGTTAATGGGAGTAGTTCTCTAGGTTTGCCAGTAGGAATGGGCGTTCCACAGGGCTCTATTCTCGGTCCATTTCTTTTTTAATATATATTAATGATTTGCCGTTCTTTGTACAAAATTTATGTGATATTGTTTTGTTTGCCGACGATACGTCACTAATTTTTAAAGTTGATCGTAATTTAAGTAACTTTGATACCGTCAATAACACTCTTGCACAAGTATTAGATTGGTTTTCGACAAATAATTTGGTACTCAACTCAAACAAAACCAAATGTGTTAAATTCTCTTTGCCTAATGTCAAAAGTGTTCCTACTAATATAATTTTAAATAAGGAAACAATTCAACTAGTCGAATCAACCGTAATCTTAGGTGTAACTTTAGATTGTAAGCTTCAGTGGGGCGCCCAAATATCCTGTCTCGCAGTAAAACTTAGTTCTGCAACGTTTGCAGTTAGAAAAGTTAGGGAATTCACAGATATAGATACTGCTAGACTAGTTTACTTTAGTTATTTTCACAGCGTAATGCCTTACGGAATAATGTTATGGGGTACAGCTGCTGATATACATACTATTTTTGTCATTCAATAAAGGGCCATACGTGCAATTTATAAGTTAGGTGCTAGAGATTCTTTACGTGATAAAGGATCATGGGCATTTTTGTATGAGAGCTGGGCGTAAAACCAACAGAAATAAAATGTGTTGTAATTTACTTTATTGTACTTCTAAATACCCCCTAAATACTTGTTAACCCCAATATCGACCGGGTATCACGGCAAAAAAATCCCAAAGATTGGTTAAATAAAACACACAAATTTTGATACCTTTTATTTAAATATCAATGGTTATCATCAATTATAACATCTAATGAATGTTCTGGGGATGCAATGAAAGGCTCGTGCGTCTTAAGCCTAAAAACCACAAAACTGCCTGTTAAGCAAGTACAGTAATGCTCAACTATCGCATTTCTACCGATTTGGTCTCTATCGATCAAAATATTATAGTATTATTTGTGCGCGATCTGACATGCCGCGATTGTATTTTAATTCGAAGCAACCACACATTAGTTTGCAGAATATAACATCTGTTTAAATCGTCTAATGACTCCTCTCTATATAATTCTATTAAATAAAACCATCGCGGACCATTGCACTTAACAAAAACAGCAGAACACAAGTTGCGAAAAGTTCAATTATATAACAACAGTCAAATCAGAAAGGGATAACAGGTCAAGAAAGCGGTGACAGGGGTCAGAAGTCGTATAAATAAACCGATGATAGCAAAACGTGAGCAAATTAACGACTAACGCGCATTGCCCAGCCTGCCCGCACGCTTGGTTTTTGGTCGGCGCCTGAGTAAGAGAGAAGTTAGAAATGGATGGAATGTAGTAATTCCGTTAGGTTACCAACCAATAGATTGGTTCCTTTGGCCTAGCTCTGCACAACATCGTGTCGTGTTATCTCCGTTGTATTAGCGATTGTTTAAAATAGATTCTATAGAAAAAAACGTTTGAAAATCACTGAATATCTCTGCTCACCGGTTTTTTGGGTGATTGCCGTCATAGTATAAAATAAAGTAATGGTCACTAGCTTTCACATAAAATATATTTTACAGCCGTTGGTTTTACGCCCATTTTGACCGTGACCCTTTAAAGAAGTAGATATATTGACAGTTGCATCGCAATATATATATGCTAACTTAATGTGCATTAAGAAAAACTTAATTCTATACCTTAAAAATAGTGATGTGCACAAAGTGAACACAAGGAATAAGCATAAACTGGTGGGAACTAACTACCGTCTACATAAAGTTCAGAACTCATTTGCGGGGATAGGTATACGATTTTTCAACAAATTGCCTCTTGAAATAATGAATTTACCCATGCACAAATACAAACGGACAATTAGGAACTTTCTTTTACAAGGGGTTATTACACTATTAAGGATTTTTTAAATGATAAGACACCGTGGGGATAGGCTTAGGCTTGTTTAACTCACGATTATTTTATGTACATGTTAAGTGGAGGTGCCTCGTGAACACATGATTTTTGCAGGATTTGGATATTTTATGATTTGTTGAATGTAGTTTAACATTATTCATCCCTGATCATATCATTGTTCACTTGTCACCTTCACAAAATTCTTTCTACATTTTCATTCCTTCACGCGTTCCACTAACTTATGTTAATAATAACGATCTGGAAAATGGAGGTAATTGGCGGTCATGGTCAGTATACCAATAGATTGTTTCTTACTGCTGGTTCGTATACCGTTGTCGTCATGCTCACTAAAATGTCATTTCTTGTGGTGGCGTCGTGTGTCGGGTCGTCCCTGTCCCTCTGATATGGCGAGAGGGATGATGGCTGGCACATGCGTCATACTCGTGAACGGGTGTTACTTGCGATGACTGGTCGATGAAGGTCTTGCGGGCTGGTATTAGATTTTAATATTTAACTGCATCATTTCCATCATGGTTCTGATCACTTTCGCGGATTGCCTGCATTATTAGGTATATAATAATGTAAATGGATGCTCCTGTTTCACCATGTCTATTCTGAAGAGGCTATCCAAAAGTATTATGATTGAGTATTATTATATACAGTAAATATATACAAGTGATATAGAAGGTGTAACAGTAACAGCACCTTACAAAATGTAAATTGTGTATTATGCAAAACCTGGCGATGGAAAAGAGTGACCGTGAGTTTTATTGCCCGTTCTTTCTCATGGTTCTACCTATTGCTTTGCGAACGTGGCAGTAAATGTAAATGTAGAAGCATATAGTAATAATGTTTTAAATTTGAGTATAAGTAATTATTTATAAATGTATTATTTTGACGTTCATAAGCGTCACATTGTGACCCAAATGAATAAAGGATTTTGAATTTGAATTTGAATTAATTTTAGAAAGATAAGGCTGGGATTAAATTCATAATTCAAGAAAATTAACCGCTGAATTCAAAATACCACACATCCAATTTTTTTAGATTTTAGATTTAATTTTGAGATAAGTTCCATATTAAATATATCAAACATGTATCTCGAAGCTCCAATACCATGGATAGATCGAATATTGAAACCAGCCTGAGGTAAATTATCATCATCACCCTTTAACAGTCCACTGCTGGACTAGGCCTCTCCTTTGAAAGGAGGAATTGGCCTACTATAATACTACGCTAGCCAAACGGGTTGGTGTAGGGTTTGTATCAAGTTTTCCTTCTCTTACAGTGCTGTTCTCTGCATAATATGCTCCCTCAGTCGGCTCTTACGACACCCATGGGATGATATGGGCTGGTGACATTCCGTATTCTTAATCCGTCACCACACCACATCGAAATGTCGCATAATTTCATCCAGTTTGGTAATCCAACCAACAGTAGTCAGTACAGTGGAAAATGGGAATACTACAGTTGAATAAAATTTGCTACTATTTCTCCCATGCAGTCAATTAATCTTTAAATTTCCGGATTGATCTCGGCAAATTCTGTTCCCAATCATAACCATTTTCAGTCTAGCAATTCATTTATCTACCGTTCAACTAAAAGCCGCCTTCATAATTGTATCTAGGCAGTTTAAGTCAGGGGCGAAGGTGCGCTAATTGGATGGCTCTAATAGTTTCGTTCCTTTTTCTTTAAATATTATATGAAGCAAATGTTCTGTAAATGAATATTTATTTAAAAAATATTGTTGTATATTACCTAATCACGAAATAATTATGCTGTATTGCAAAAGTGATATCAGGTGATTTAGTTTCAAGTGCCATTTAAACTAGTAATAAAAGATATTAAAAAAATAATGCTACGTATTAACGTACAACTGACCGCGTGCTTTACATAATATTGGTCATATTTGATCCAATGCAATTTACAAACCACTACACCAGAGGTATCTCGTAACAATAATAGCTGTAGTATGGATTTCTGCTACATACATGATACCTGGAAGAGAGTCAAGAACGTTTTGCACAACACAAATATGGATCCCGGTACTCTATGATCGAAAACATGAGAGCAAATTTATTCCGCGATTTCTAACAAGAAAGACACTTCATGTACTTATAGAACCCAGTTCATATATTATATACATAGAAATAGAAACTAAATTGTATTCACACAAATTAATTACGTCTTCGTACACCTCGCTAGTAACAAACAAACTGTAAAGTTGACGAGAACCTGAGAGATAGTAACTTTGATCTCGCGATTCGGAGATGATCCGCTTTAATTATGAACTAGGTTAATATAGTTCTAAGTTTAGAAGACAGCCAAGTGAAACTAATAAAGTAAAATTAAAATCTTATTCAGCAAGACTCAAAAACATAATACGCCTAACACATCACACATCTAAGAACGACCATTATATTAAATCTTCGGAAAACAAAACAAAAGCGACATGGAATATTATAAATAGTGCAAAAGTAACACAGCTTAGGCTAGGTATATGTTGTATTAATGTTAAGGATAAATTAATAAATGATCCTAAGGGTATTTGTAATGCATTCAATAATTATTATACCGACGTAAAAGATAATCAAAATTTTGTAAAAGCTGACATTAAAATAAATAATAATCCTAATTCAATTTTTTTAGCACCTGTAACTGACTTGGACATTTTTAATATTATCAGATCACTAAAAAACACAAACAGCTGTGGATATGATGGAGTTACAACGCTAGTAGTAAAAGATGTGGGTATCATTATTTCCCCAATTTTATCACACGTAATTAACTTATGCAATGAAAGTGGTATATTTCCTAGTGTATTAAAGATGACCATCATAAAACCGTTGTACAAAACAGGAAATAAAATGAACATTAGCAATTATAGACCCATCGCTATAATTCCGATATTTGCAAAAATATTTGAGCGTGTTATTTATAACAGCATTTATTTTTATTTGGAAAAGGAAAATATACTTGTGCCAGAACAGTATGGTTTTCGTAAAAACAAAAATATTAATTTGGCCATCTACAATTTTTTGAGGTCTGTCACGAAAAACATGGACAAAAGACAGTCAGCAATAGGCATGTTTATGGATATGTCTAAGGCTTTTGATCACGTCAGACATAATATTCTTCTTGACAAAGTCTATTGCTATGGTATAAGGGGTAATGTTTATGAGCTTATAAAATCATATCTTTTAAATAGGAGGCAAGTGACTGAAATTACGAATATATGTCTTAAATCCAAAAGTGAATTGGTTCATAGGTCAGATGTAAGAACTGTAAATTTTGGAGTCCCACATGGTAGTGTCCTGGGACCTTTGCTGTTCAATATTTATATAAATGACCTCCCAACAACAACGACCTATGATATGACTTTGTTTGCTGATGATAGCACAATATTATTTACAAATAAAACCTTGACATCTTATGAAATTGACATTAATAATTCT
This sequence comes from Euclidia mi, assembly GCA_944739405.2. Lineage (NCBI taxonomy): Eukaryota > Metazoa > Arthropoda > Insecta > Lepidoptera > Erebidae > Euclidia > Euclidia mi. The sequence continues at coordinate 35,469,819 of OX123195.2, forward strand.
ATCACATCAATTATGCAATGGCTAAAAATAAACATAACCGAAGATTTAATGTAATGGTCGTTCTTAGATGTGTGATGTGTTAGGCGTATTATGTTTTTGAGTCTTGCTGAATAAGATTTTAATTTTACTTTATTAGTTTCATTTGGCTGTCTTCTAAACTTAGAACTATATTAACCTAGTTCACATATTTGGTGCGCATTGTATGGTTATATATCTAAATAGAATACTGTCCCATCAGGAATCCCCCAGGGATCATTTATCGGACCATTATTGTTCAACATATTAGTTAATGACGTCATACACTGTTTTAATACAGCGAACATCTTACTTTACGCTGACGACATGAAGATTTTCACTTTTTCAAGAGGATTTGGACACATTTGAAAATTACTGTGACACTAACCACTTAGATCTTAACGTCTCCAAATGTTTCTGCATTAGTTTTACTCGGAAACCCAAGCCAAAAATTATAACGTAAGATTATAAACATAAACGGTGGAAGCTGAAAAGAGTAGATGAAGTTCGAGATCTTGGTATTACTCACGACGCCAAACTAACATATGAATCACATATTGATACTATTGCTAAAAAAGCTAATAAAGCTTTAGGTTTTCTTTTAAGAACATGTTCGCAATTCAATAGTATTAAAATATACAAAGTGTAAAAAGACCCTTAACGAAAACTGAAATCCCATGTTGTACCAATCACTACGAACATTTTTTACTTCGGCACCATACCTGGGAAATTACTGTTCAGGAGATATTGAGGCTCAAAGTTAGTGTGGAATTTTTCTAATTAGGTACAAAATCGATGCATTTACCCCGCCAATATGTTCTTTAGATGCCTTATGACACCATGGATAAGAAGGTATTCCGAACATCGCACGCGCGCTCTTTTAATTGCGGTTTAAAAATGTGAAAATTTAAAAAAATATATTTTCCCAGGTATTATTTTTGGTTAGTATGACTTGGCATGATGTCAACAACTAGTAGACCTCGGCTTGGTGATGGGTCTTGTGACACCCTGTATAAAATTCTATGTTGTACACTTGTTCGCAGAATCCTCGAGTATGCCTGTCGAATTTGGAATCCTCAATACGAGATACACATTAATAGATTGGAAGTAATACAGCGCAAATTCATGCGATTCCTTCAATACAAGTGCAATATTTACGATCACTGTTATGAAGCCAGGTGTAAAAGACACCATATTCTTCCTTTGAAGGAAAGAAGAATAATAGCGGGTGTATCACTGGTAACTGTTTGTTTTCCCAATAAAATAAAATAAAATAAATAAAATAATTACAGCGGATCATCTCCGAATCGCGAGATCAAAGTTACTATCTCTCAGGTTCTCGTCAACTTTACAGTTTGTTTGTTACTAGCGAGGTGTACGAAGACGTAATTAATTTGTGTGAATACAATTTAGTTTCTATTTCTATGTATATAATATATGAACTGGGTTCTATAAGTACATGAAGTGTCTTTCTTGTTAGAAATCGCGGAATAAATTTGCTCTCATGTTTTCGATCATAGAGTACCGGGATCCATATTTGTGTTGTGCAAAACGTTCTTGACTCTCTTCCAGGTATCACTTTATGTATGTAGCAGAAATCCATACTACAGCTATTATTGTTACGAGATACCTCTGGTGTAGTGGTTTATAAATTGCATTGGATCAAATATGACCGATATTATGTAAAGCACGCGGTCAGTTGTACGTTAATACGTAGCATTATTTTTTTAATATCTTTTTTATTAGTTTAAATGGCACTTGAAACTAAATCACCTGATATCACTTTTGCAATACAGCATAATTATTTCGTGATTAGGTAATATACAACAATATTTTTTAAATAAATATTCATTTACAGAACATTTGCTTCATATAATATTTAAAGAAAAAGGAACGAAACTATTAGAGCCATCCAATTAGCGCACCTTCGCCCCTGACTTAAACTGCCTAGATACAATTATTAAGGCGGCTTTTAGTTGAACGGTAGATAAATGAATTGCTAGACTGAAAATGGTTATGATTGGGAACAGAATTTGCCGAGATCAATCCGGAAATTTAAAGATTAATTGACTGCATGGGAGAAATAGTAGCAAATTTTATTCAACTGTAGTATTCCCATTTTCCACTGTACTGACTACTGTGGGTTGGATTACCAAACTGGATGAAATTATGCGACATTTCGATGTGGTGTGGTGACGGATTAAGAATACGGAATGTCACCAGCCCATATCATCCCATGGGTGTCGTAAGAGCCGACAGAGGGAGCATATTATGCAGAGAACAGCACTGTAAGAGAAGGAAAACTTGATACAAACCCTACACCAACCCGTTTGGCTAGCGTAGTATTATAGTAGGCCAATTCCTCCTTTCAAAGGAGAGGCCTAGTCCAGCAGTGGACTGTTAAAGGGTGATGATGATAATTTACCTAAGGCTGGTTTCAATATTCGATCTATCCATGGTATTGGAGCTTCGAGATACATGTTTGATATATTTAATATGGAACTTATCTCAAAATTAAATCTAAAATCTAAAAAAAATTGGATGTGTGGTATTTTGAATTCAGTGGTTAATTTTCTTGAATTATGAATTATGAATTTAATCCCAGCCTTATCTTTCTAAAATTAATTCAAATTCAAATTCAAAATCCTTTATTCATTTGGGTCACAATGTGACGCTTATGAACGTCAAAATAATAAATTTATAAATAATTACTTATACTCAAATTTAAAACATTATTACTATATGCTTCTACATTTACATTTACTGCCACGTTCGCAAAGCAATAGGTAGAACCATGAGAAAGTACGGGCAATAAAACTCACAGTCACTCTTTTCCATCGCCAGGTTTTGCATAATACACAATTTAATATTTTTAATGCGATATTGTGTAGTACCAACAATTTTCATTCGAAATAACTCAGAAAACTAAACTCAGATTCTAAAAAAGACGGGATCATAAAGTATACCAGGACACTAAGTGCTCGATCCCACAGCTTTCGACGCAGAAGTGACTTCCTCAACTTTAATACCATCCGTGTAACCATAAAATACTAAAATTTGTATTATTCATATTTTTTGTTTGTCATTTGGAAGCAGGCGTTGCAAACATAGTTTTTATTAAAATGCTATCAGCAAGAATAAATTATCATTCTTCGATGATCAATAATCAGCAGAACTGCTAACCTTTTTTCATTATAGTAAAATTAAAATATGCTTAATTTACCTACGTCCGTGTGGTGACGGATTAAGAATACGGAATGTCACCAGCCCATATCATCCCATGGGTGTCGTAAGAGCCGACAGAGGGAGCATATTATGCAGAGAACAGCACTGTAAGAGAAGGAAAACTTGATACCAACCCTACACCAACCCGTTTGGCCAGCGTAGTATTATAGTAGGCCAATTCCTCCTTTCAAAGAAGAGGCCTAGTCCAGCAGTGGACTGTTAGAGGGTGATGATGATAATTTACCTACGGCTGGTTTCAATATTCGATCTATCCATGGTATTGGAGCTTCGAGATACATGTTTGATATATTTAATATGGAACTTATCTAAATTAAATCTAAAATCTAAAAAAAATTGGATGTATGGTATTTTGAATTCAGCGGTTAATTGTCACTATACAATTCACTGTAAGGACGTCTTTATTACGTTAAATCTTAGTTAAAACTATTAATCCATTCTGGATTACCATTTTGTAGTACAGGAGTAAATAAAAGAGGGCAATTTTTCCAAGCCTACCTTTGAGCTTGTGTCAAGTGAACTGTGTTTTCGACGAAACGAAAATTATACTGTGTATCGTGTTGCATCATAACGTAAAGCGCTTAAGCCGTACGCTGCCGTAGCATCACTTCGTTGGAGCACATCTACGAAACATCGTAGCTCCCGTTTTACTGCGATGAGTTTCACAAACATTAACATCCTAGAACGCAATAAAAATTATAAATGCCGACTGCAATACATAGCAGTAAATTAACTTAATACTTAATGTTACGAATTGAAAATAACGCCATCTATCAGTGAATGGGAGAACTACATGAGATTAGATGTATCGGTTGTTTAAGGCTGTTTCATCTATTCTCTAATAGATGGCGTTGGTGTAAATAGAACATTTACGCGACATCTAGAAACACGTTACACGTTGCCAGAAATTTACAAGAAGACTGCGGGGCGGGTGCTGGCTGGTAATGGAAGAGCCCCAAGTATCTCGATCTCGCAATCATGCGACGGGAACAGCCTGATCATCGAAGGCGAAATTAACAGAACACCATGCAAGCTGACATTGGACACGGGTGCTTCTCGGACAGTCGTCGGTTTCCATCTGGCAAGACGGGTTCTTCGGGGCTGCTTCAGGAACAATGAATGTGTGAATCTGAGAACAGCTACCGGTCAGCACATAACCGTCCGAGGTGAAATGGAGGTGGATCTGAAGCTAGGCAACAAAATTTACCGTCACAAAGTCATCGGCCGATATAGTGGACGACTGCATCTTGGGCCTGGACTTCATGCGGAAGTATCGCTGCGAGATCGATGTTAACCAGGGAGTGTTGAAGTGTGGCTCGGAAGAAGTCTTCATGGAAGGTGCAACTTCAGGAAAAGTGTACTGCCCGAAGAATGTCATTCTTCACCCGCGGTCGGAAACTGTTGTACCAGTTTGTTTACCAGGGAATTCTGGTCGAGGGAACCGCTGCGTACTAATCGAAGGTCTAGAGAAAGAGGCCTCCTGGAAGATTGCACGAACCTTAGTAAGGGGTACAAAAGTTTCATCAGTACGCGCACTGAATGCAGGTGACAAGGAAGTGTCGCTCAAGAAAGGGACGGAATTGGGCACCTATGAAGGAGCGGCTTGGATGCGTAGATGTCAAGAGCAACCTACCAGCGCCAAGGTTCAGGGTGCACGATTCGACGTGTCTACTCTTTTAGAGGACTGCGAAAGTACCCCGTCGAAGGAAGAGAAGACCGAGGCACAGAAGATGTTGAACCGGTTCGCGGATATTTTCTCGACCAGTGATGCCGACATAGGGAAGACAGCACTAGTCCAGCACAAAATAAACACGGGAAGTGAAGCACCGATTCGCCAGCGACCAAGACGTGTGCCAGTAGCAAGGGAACGTGAAGTGGAAGCTATGATCGACGGTATGGTGAACGAAGGCGTAATCGAGCCTTCGTCCAGCCCGTGGTGCTCTCCGGTTGTCCTAGTTAAGAAGAAGGATGGCAGCATGCGCTTCTGTGTAGACTACCGCCGATTGAATGACATCACGAAGAAGGACAGCTACCCGCTGCCAAGGATCGATGACACACTGGATACGCTGATGGGGATGAAGTGGTTTTCTACCTTAGACCTAAAAAGTGGCTACTGGCAGGTGGAAATAGATCCTCGAGACAAAGAGAAGACGGCATTCTCCACAGGCAAAGGATTGTGGCAATTTAACGTCATGCCCTTTGGATTGTGCAACGCTCCGGCTACTTTTGAGAGACTGATGGAGCGAGTGCTTATGGGACTGATTGGAGACGCCTGCCTGGTCTACCTGGATGACATCATCATCGTGGGGCGCACCTTCCAGGATCACCTTCGAAACTTGGAGCAAGTGCTGTCAAAGATACGAGGAGCTAATTTGAAGCTGAGTCCGAAGAAATGCGCGTTATTCAGACGGCAAGTGAACTTTCTGGGACATGTGGTCTCGGAGTACGGTATTCAAACTGACCCGGATAAGATCATGGCCGTGAAGGAATGGCCAGTTCCAGAGAACAAAACGCAGGTCAGAGCATTCCTCGGATTATGCTCCTACTACCGACGGTTTGTGAAGAACTTTGCTGACATTGCTCGACCTCTTCATAAGCTCACCGAAGACAGAGTACAGTTCTGTTGGAATGAGAGCTGTGACGTTGCATTCCAGAAACTCAAGGAACATCTGTGCACTGCACCTATCCTAGGCTACCCTGATAATGAGCACGAATTCATAGTTGACACAGATGCCAGTAACACCGGAATCGGCGGCGTGCTGTCACAGAGGAAGGGTGATCAAGAAGTTGTTATAGCGTACTTCAGCAAGGCCTTATCCAAACCCGAAAGAAACTACTGCGTCACCAGGCGGGAACTCTTGGCTGTAGTAAAGACATTGCAGCATTTCAACAAATATTTGTTGGGGCGTAAATTCCACCTGCGAACCGACCACGCTGCGCTGAAATGGCTACTTCAATTTAAGGACCCAGAAGGACAAGTAGCCAGATGGATTGAACTACTGCAAGAGTTTGATTTTGTAATACAACGTCGCAGCGGTAAGTCCCATGGTAACGCAGATGCCCTATCGCGTAGGCCGTGTCCCGACCAGTGCAAGCACTGTACCCGACAGGAAGCAAAGCAGGCAGCATTAGTGAGGATGTTGAAGACAGATCTGAGCGACGAATGGAAAGAAGCTTTGCAGAGTGCTCAACAAGACGACAAGGACATACAGCCGATTCTCGAATGGAAGAAATCAGACGCTCCTAGGCCCAAATGGAGTGATATCGCAGCAATGAGCCCTATCAACAAGAGTTATTGGGCACAGTGGGAAAGCTTGGTCGTCCAGGATGGAGTTCTGTGCCGCAAATGGGAAAACGCTCGCGGTAACCAGTGCCATTTGCAAATGGTAGTGCCTAAAACTAAGGTGCCGGAAGTCTTGCAGCTCTATCACAATGGTGCTTCAAACGGGAGGTCACATGGGAGTTAAGAAGACGCTTACTAAGATCCGAGAGCGGTTTTATTGGCTCCACTGTCGGGATGACGTCGAGGATTGGTGCCGCAAATGCACAAGTTGTGCGGCTGTGAAGGGGCCACACACTCGTAGCAGAGGTGCATTAAAGGTGTACAATGTAGGAGCTCCATGGGAGCGCATAGCGTTGGATGTCGCTGGGCCGTTTCCTGAGAGCCAGGACGGAAACAAATACTTCTTGGTTGTGATGGATTACTTCACGAAGTGGCCTGAAGTGTTTGCGATCCCAAATCAAGAAGCTACCACAGTGGCCGATAAGCTGGTGCATGAAGTCTTTTGTCGGTTCGGGGTGCCCTTGGAAATCCACAGCGATCAAGGCCGGAACTTCGAATCTGAGGTGTTCAAGGAGACTTGTCGCGTAATGGGTGCACATAAAACCAGGACCACGGCTTATCATCCGCAATCAGATGGCATGGTTGAACGGTTTAACCAATCACTGGAAAGGTACCTGGCAAAGGTGGTGGAGAGCAAACAAAGAGATTGGGACAAGCACATCCAACCATTTCTCCTGTCATATCGCAGTGCGGTCCACGAAACTACAGGAGTAACACCAGCTTTTGCCAATTTCGGTAGAGAACTCCGTTTACCCGCAGACCTTATCACCGGTATTCCACCAGAATCTCCACGCAATATAACGGATTACGCAACCGAGCTACGCAACAGGATGAACGACGTATACGAGCACATCAGGGAATCTGGACAACAGATGTCTGAGAAGATGAAGACTCGCTACGACCGGAAGGCAAATAACAAAGGCTTCGATGAGTGATCATTGGTGTGGCTTCATAACCCAGTACGAAGCAAAGGAAAATCGCCTAAGTTACAAGCCAGATGGGACGGGTCATATCGCATAATTACCAGGATGAACGACGTTACCTATCGAATCCAGAAGGGGTCGCGAGGTGCACCGAAGATAGTTCATGTGGACCGGTTGGCTCGTTACTATGGGTCCAACGATGTTCGAGACGAACACGTTTAAGTTATACTTTCGTTCCTTACGTTTAAGTTACTGTTTTAAGTTTAAGAGGGAGGCCGTGTTACGAATTGAAAATAACGCCATCTATCAGTGAATGGGAGAACTACATGAGATTAGATGTATCGGTTGTTTAAGGCTGTTTCATATATCCTCTAATAGATGGCGTTGGTGTAAATAGAACATTTACGCGACATCTAGAAACACGTTACACGTTTCCAGAAATTTCGTGAGTCGTCTCGAAAAGTCTAGTGATGTTATCCGGCCAGTATAAATAGAGTGCGAGCGAACGGACCGGACAGTAACAAGTGAATAAGGAAGCGATCAACAAGAAGCGAAGGAAGTAATTCGGAAGTGTTTAGTGTTGTACTAGTGGTGTGAATAGTGTGTTTTATTAGTGTTAGAAAATTAAGTGTGTGTATCTAGTGTTATTGTGTTAGTGAATAAAGTTCAGTTAAAGTGGCATAGTGAGCTATAATTTATCGTCGAACCCCAGCTCGTAACATTAACAACAAAATACGACGGTACGTTATTAAGGCGCCTTTGTCCCCTAGCTGTCTTTTATGAACTCGTATTATCCTTACTACATCGGCGCAAGTCTTTGAAGCTAAAATAAAACACACTCCGCCTAACCTTCTGCAAATTATTTCAATAACGTCACATCTCCCGGCAATGACGTGCAAGTTTCCTATTTTTAAACTTAAAATTACTGCAGTTCGTGACATAAGAAATATCCGACGCATCTAGTCTCTAAGATGCTGCTCTTGATCAAATGTCTCCTCAGAGAAAACTGCTGACATTATTTTGTCGTATTCATTTTAAGGCGAATCGTCTGGAGATTGGTTTAGGTTATGTACACACTAAAGCGTAAAGCAGCATGTTGCAATAGTGCGAATATATTTTCCACCAGCTGCCTTTTCAATCTATTTAAGAATATGACATTGTATACTAGGATTTTATTAATCTGGGGTGGTGGCAAATTACCTTTTATCTTTTAGAGTATCATCAGGCCATTCAAGACAAAAATTACAAGTAAAAGTAAACACTTTTACTAGCCATGCGTAAACACGCATGGCTATATCTTTTGCTTGAGTATGAATAATGCAATTTAGAGTAGGAGTTTATGCAAGTGGGAATTAAGTTGCTCGATATAATCTGATACTTTAGGTAAGAACAGCTAAATACTAAATTTATAAGTAAACTAGCTTTCAGCGGCAGCTTAACCACCCGCATATTATGTTAGGTCGAAATAAATTATACACCTAAACCCTACTTATAAATCACTCCGTACAGTGCAGAAAGCCGCTGATTGTCCATTCAGTACTTTTTGATTTATCGCCAACATATAAACAACCAGACGTTTCCACCACTTACAGTTTTGTGCACGAATTTGCACTATAGTGCAATGACAACTGGTTTATTTTATACGTAGCCAAATCAGCATATTTTATGTCAGTTCAATCGAAATAAAGATTTATGTGAATATAGTACCTTAAGTACATGCATTATCATCCTGGTTGATGCAGTTGAAATATGCCTTTAAAGTTTTATATATTATTAAGCGAGGTATGTTATTGTGCCGGTAATCAGAAGAAAATGATCATCGTGACGTATAACTATTTATTATTATCTATACATCTTCTAACCCTCATCGAGTTAGAATTTAGTCGAACGTGATCTGCGGAATATCGAACGATATATTATTATATGTTATTCTTATATGGTAGGAATCAGATTTAGTCGTGTCGAGATTGTGTAACTTTTAACGAAATATAATAAACAGCGACCACCAGCAGATTGCTTGCTTTGTTTGTTGCTTTGCTTTGTTGCTTCTGCGGACAAGTGCCACAGTCGTTACTAACATGGATAATAAGTATATGTAGCATCAAAAACTGTAGGTATGTTACATTGTAAGGCTATTATCTAATGCGTCTATGCCACGCGAAATAAAATGTGCATTTTCTTCTCTCTCTAGACTTCACATATTGAAATCGCCTAATTTACTTAAATCGACACCATAAAATCCCTACACGAACTTTCAAACCAATTATCTGCTGAAAATTAAGTAGCTAAGCAAACAACATTAAAGTACTATAGCTTTTAAAAATGACCACCGGAGCATCAACGTGTGAATATGTAACAAGGGTGAGAATGCTCCGATCACTGACACTGTGCGCAAGGCAACCAGACCGCGAAATTGGGTGGAAAACAACAACTAGATGATTTCAGACTTTATGAGTTTTATTTTTGTAGTTTTCGGACATTCAGAGTATTTCCAAATATTGTTATACTAAACTACAGTTTACGGATTTTATCGCGTTATATTGGTTTCACTAGTTATTACATTTAAACCAAATGATCTAGAAACTTCATTTTTATTAATAGCCGACGTTTTGAATTCTTTACAGAATTCTTGTTCACAGCAGACTGGTATTAACTTGGTATTAACTTGATATTAGAAGGCTTTGCGTTTCAGTCAGTTAACAAATTGCGTGGTCCCAAATACACAATGCCACTACTGACTACATAACTACATTTTTTCTTTTCGTAAATAATAAACATAGATCAATCCGAAACTTTTGAGTTCAAAATTGACTGCAATGGAAAACAACAAGATTACACAGCTACTTCTAGCTTACTTTGATTTAAGTCGGTTGCTAGCCAACTAAATCTTAATATATAAAATGCTTGCGTTACTGACTGACTGACAGACACGCTACAGCCGAAACTATTGGGCGTAGGAAGCTGAAATTTGGCATGTATGTTCCTTGGGGACCGTAGAGGTGCACTAAGAAGGGATTTCCCGAAATTCCCACGGGATCGGCCAAAACGGGTAAATTTAAAAAAAATGCAGGCGTAGCTGCTGGCGTCCTCTAGTAATTGTATAAGAACCCAAAGGTACTTGGTCTGAATATTTTATTTCAAACTCGCTTAGGAATGCGTCTTTGGTGGCTACATGTTACGAAAGTGCTATATACAAATGTCGACAATAGTGACGATTTACCTTAAGAGCGCAGCGTAGAAGTTTAGCATTTCTGTTAGCAGCTTTCTTTTTGCTGGTATCGAATCCCATCTATGACTTTTTTTTCGTGCTGGAATGTCTGATGCGGCTCTCCTTACGGAGTTTGGAAATCGGTGGACGCAGACCGTGAGACTGTAGAGGCACTTGGGCTTACTTGCTGAAACCACCGCGGTTTTATTTATTTAGGACAACCAGTGAGCATTTAGGACCCATTGTTAATGCCGAGTCACGAGCAGTATGCTAACTCGTCATACCAAACTGGAAATATGGTGTGACGTAAGCCCGTAAAAATAAATTACGTGAACAAAGAAAAAGAAATAACCTGTCTTAAAGTTATATGATTAACAGTATCTAATAAAAAAAATCGTTTCTGTTTTCATCATCAGCCTTTAACAGTCCACTGCTGGACTAGGCCTCTTCTTTGAACGGAGGTATTGGCCTACTATACCACGCTAGCCAAACGGGTTGGCATAAGGTTTGTATCAAGTTCTCCTTCTCTTACAGTGCTGTTCTATGCATAATATGCTCCCTCCGTCGGCTCTTACGACACCCATGCTATGGGATGATATGGGGTGGTGACAATCCGTATTCTGAAGCTGATTTTCCACCAGAGTGGCGAGACGAAGCGAGGCGAGGAGAGAATTGAAATTTGTATGGCAAATTTTCAATTCTCTCTCAGCGCATCTTTGGTGGAAACAGTGTGGATTGGCGAGAATATGCGAGGCGTGAATTGAAACATTTGTTTGTGTAAAAATGAACCGTATTGCTTCCGACATAGAGTATGAATTAACTTTGCAACAGAAACACGCTTCTCGCGATAGAAATTGCGTGTGTATTGCAAGACGAACTCAAACAGCACTGTACCTATATCTTTATCTAATGAAGCCTACGGGCGGCGCGGCGGTCACGCGCGAGGTCGCGATTGCAATTTTTAGTGGAAAAGGGTCAGTGCGATTTCAATTCTCTTCTCGCCTAGTCTCGTCTCGCCACTCTGGTGGAAAATCACCTTTAATCCGTCACCACACGGACAACCAAATCTTGTTGAAGTACCATAAGGCTACAAAAAGAAATTCGACCCCATATTATTTTGTATGCAAGGATTAGACCGTTTTTTAGGTTTCTACAGTAAAACACAAGGAACCCTATTTATTTATATAAAAACAATATAAGCTTACAGTTATAGACCAAATCGCTTATATGTATGTTAGGTTAAGCTATACAATTGAAGAACAATAATATTATAGATAATAAAATTAAATTAAACTAGCACAATTTCAAAACTTATTAAATTAGAAACTATACATAACTAACCATTACAAATTTTATTTAAATGTCAAGTTAAAAAAAGGAAAATTGAACTACTTATTATACCTATATTGTTGTAAAATATGTCAGCATTGGGATCGGCATGTAAAAACTGATTAATTAATTGGATTGCTCTTGCAGTAGGACTATTAGTTAAGTTTAGAGGCCATGACGGTGGACAAGCAAGCAGTTTATGTTGTCTCCTACCGGCACCCGGCATGTATCGGTCAGGCACGTAGAAGTATTAGTACACCCTTACGGAGGGATTTTCAACTCTATTACTTAGTAACAGACAATAGTGCAAGATATGCATGTAGTCGCGTCTTAGCTGCAAGGCATCAATACCAACCATATCTGATACGAACATAGAAGGATTCAAAAATGGATAGTATCCATAAGTCCTCTTGTACACAAACCGTGCAGCGCTGGACTTTTTCTACCATAAGAGTATAGAGCTTTTCGCGCGGATGCTATATGACAGTATTATATCCAAGTTTGCTTCGGACGTATGCGTTATACAACATTTTAATGATTGCGACATTACTAAATTAATTTGAGGTTCATATTATAAATCCTAATGATTTATTAGCACTCCTGCATACGTGTATGAAGTGTTCATGAAAGTTAATTTCGCTATCAAATATTAGTCCAAGATCTTTTACTGTGGTCACCTGTTCAAGTGGGGTTCCTCCAAGGTTACATCAGTAACAGTTCGAGCCCTAGTAAAGGTTATGGTTTTACACTTAGAGATTTTGAAGGACAGCTTATTTCTCTCACACCACTCAAACACAGCATGTATGTCACGTTGCAACAGTACACAATCTTCGGGTTGAGATATAGAAAGAAATAACTTTAGGTCGTTAGCGAACATTAAGCACTCAGCCTTATGAAGAACACCAGGTAGATCATTGATCATGATAAGAAATTGAGTAGGCCCGAGCGTACTGCCTTAGCTAACGCCGGAACGGGTGTAATATTCCTGCGACTTATAGCCTCCAACCCTGACGTACTGCTTTCGGTCTTTGAGATAATCAGACATCAATTTTAAAAGGAGATGGGAGAAACCAAGAGCTGAAAACTTGTTAAAGAGGATATCATTGTCAACAAGATCAAACCTGTTGCTAAAGTCGAAGTAGGCTGCATGTATCTGGCCTTCCTTAGTTAAATAAGAACTTATATAATCAGCTAATCGTATGTGATTAGTCAAAGATGAGCGTTCATGTCGAAATCCATGCTGAACGTTATCAAGACGGTTATTAATTTCTCGAATTAAGCAGTTATTGAGAAAAGATTGATATACCTTTGCAAATACTGATAAGAGTGCTATGGGTCTAAAATTGGTTACACACATTAGATGAACTGAATTTGGGTACTGGCGTTGCTCTAGAGACCTTCCATTTACTGGGAAATACTGCTTGCCGAAGGGATAGATTATAGAGGTACAGAAGTGGTTTCTCTAGAACGGACAGGCAATCCTTAACTAAGTATGGTGGTATATTATCAAGGCCATACGCTGCTGTAGTTCAGACAGTTATAAATGAATATCGAAGCGATCAACAAGAAGCGAAGGAAATAAGTCGGAAGTGTTTAGTGTTGTTCTAGTGGTGTGAATAGTGTGTTTATTAGTGTTTGAAAATTAAGTGTGTGTATCTAGTGTTATTGTATTAGTGAATAAAGTGCAGTTTTTCTGGCATAGTGTATATAATTTATCACGAACCCCAGCTCGTAACAAATTGGTGTCAGAAGAAAGGGATAAATTATGCCGGTTATGCCGAAGGAAGAAACTGAAGGTGTGCGTACCAGGAACCAGCGCCAGCAAGACCTGGACCAGAGACGCTTCGGAGGCTGATGAAAGACCTCAGCGCCGCTGTAGGGAAGGACCTGAAGGTGGTAAAGGAGGAACTCCAGCAGCACGAGGCCCGTATCAGCGACATTGAGAAGCGTGTACACGACCAGCTCGAGACCCGTATTGCCAGATTGGAGAACAAATTGCGTGGGCTTGAGACCAACGACGTTACACCTGCAGCTGTGGCGCCCTCACCTCGTTGGTTTAAGGTTCCACCCTTTGATGGCTCGTCATCGTGGGTTGCATACACGGTTCAGTTTGAGGCCGTAATGCGAGCGAATGGGTGGGACAAAGAACAGGCCTTCACCGCCCTAACCTTGGGCCTTCGTGATCAGGCCTTGACGGTGTTGGAAGCACTCGGGCAAGACGTCACCTACGAGAAGCTTCTGGAGGCGTTGGAGGCGAGGTACGGAGACGCGCACCTCGAACATGTGTATCGTGCTCAGCTGAAGGACAGGGCACAACGCACCGGAGAAACTCTGCAGCAGTGGGCTCTAGAGGTGGAAAGGCTGGTCAGGAAGGCATACCAGTCGTCGCCTGCGCTCATTGACGGGAACCTCGTACAAGCGTTTACGGATGGGATCCGGGACCTGGAAGTTAGAGCAGCGGTAAAACTTGGGCACTGCAAGTCCCTGAAGGCAGCCTTGGCCTACGCTCTGGAGGTGGAAGCAGCGCGTCACGAGGATCGACCTTACCGTATCAGGGAAGTTGTTTCTTCACCACGGTGCTACAACTGCGGGGAAAGAGGCCATATCCGCTTGAGCTGCCCAAAGCGTAAGCGGCACGTTGGTACCCTGTCTCCACCAAAAGGGTCACCTGACGTACCTGTCTGGCGGCGAGAGCCACGTAGCGCAGATGCTCTGACGCGTATGCCTTACCCCGACCAATGCAAACACTGTGCAAGACAGGAAGCGAAGCCGGCAGCGCTAGTGAGAAAGTTGAAGACGGATCTGAGCGACGGATGGAAAGAAGCTTTGCAGAATGCTCAGCAAGAAGACAAGGACGTACAGGCGATTCTCGAATGGAAGAAATCAGGCGCTCCTAGGCCCAAATGGAGTGATATCGCAGCAAGGAGCCCTGTCACCAAAGGTTATTGGGCACAGTGGGAAAGCTTGGTTGTCCAGGACGGAGTTCTGTGCCGCAAATGGGAAAACGCTCGAGGTAACCAATGCCATCTGCAAATGGTAGTGCCCAAGGCATAGTGTATATAATTTATCACGAACCCCAGCTCGTAACAGTATTCAGTGATATGCGTAATGTTTATCTGAAGTAGATTGCTTATTAGGCCCTCAGTTGCCATTGGATTTAAAACAGGGTTATTCTTATGGAAAACTGAACTAAAGTAATCTGCAAACGTATCGACAGCTTCTTGCCCCTCCACTAACTTATCCAGGTACATAAAATCTTTATTCTGCTGCCTAGTACTACGTTTATCCTTTACATATTGCCAAAATGCTGATGGGTCACTGTTTTATGTACTTATTGTGTGCGAAACGAATGAGCTCTTTAGCTTTGGTTCTGTAGTATCTAAACAACTCTTTATTAAATAACAATCCTTGTCTTCTAAACATTTTAAATTTTATATAATACTAGAGGACGCCAGCAGCTACGCCTGCAATTTTTTTACATTTACCCGTTTTGGCCGTTCCCGTGCGAATTTCGGGAAATCGCTTCTTAGTGCACCTCTACGGTCCCCAAGTAACATACATGCCAAATTTCAGCTTCCTGCGCCCTAAAGTTTCGGCTGTAGCGTGTCTGTCAGTCAGTCAGTAACGCAAGGATTTTATATATTAAGATTTCAATTGAATGTAGTGTATTATTTCAGCGTTAAACCATGTAGGATATTTATATTTATTATTATGTTGTATCCTTGTTAAAGGTACGTGATTATTTAAAGTATTGCTCAACTTGTTATATAGAATATCTACAGCTAAGTTAACATCCTGTACATTCAATAAAACTGACCAATCTATTTCAGGAACCTTTTCATACAAGGCATGGAAATCCGCTCTGCGAAAGTTCCAGTCGGTGGAATAGTTTGATGTTTGGTTGGGATTAGTTGAGGTGTTAACGACTCCGTTATTAGGTAGGGTCAACACAACATCGAGTGGAGGATGATAGGGGTCCATCGACACTAGAGGCTCAACATCCGATGTCACATTTATATCAGAAGTGTCAAGATTAGTTAGAATTAGATCCAAATTGCTGCTATACTTGTTACATACACTATTACATTGCTTAAGTTTACATTAATCCAAAAAATAATTAAAGTAAGTCCTAGTCGATTTGTTACAAGAGTTCAAATTAAAATCACCAACAATAATAAATCGCAATTTAGAGTATGTATTATTGGCATTATCTATACACTTTAAACTATCCAGATATTGTTTGGCGCTATAGCTAGGTGGCAAATAAGTAACACACAATAAGAATTTTATGTTTTTCAACCTAACCACAGCAAACAACAATTCTATGTCGTCAGTAAGACCATATTTGTTATTCTTTTGACATTATAACAATCTCTCACAGCCAACAGAACTCCGGCCCAACCAGTATCACCCGCACGTCTTTGCGTAATACGACATATATAATTCCGCATCATTTACGGAACTTTTAAGAAAGGTCTCAGTCCAAGTGATGATGTCAGTTGAAAACGAGCATATATTATCATAAAAATATTTAGTTTTAGATTTAAGACCTCTGACATTCTGATAATACAAAACAATTTTCTTTTTACGCATTTGCTGTTTAGAACTATGCTGAGTGGTATTATTTTTATGCAATAAAATATTCTTCTTATTCTTATTGTTGTCACAGACCATATTAACGAATGAATTATTCGGCACGACATGATGTTCATTTACGAAAAAAACGACTATCAGAAGTAGGAACATCATGAACTGTTTGTGTTACCGCATCCACGTATATTTGGTTATGAATTACTGCAGTGGGGTCTGTTTGAATAGACACATTACGAAAATGCTTTAATATACCAGTACTTCGCTCGTTAATATGATTCAGTTTGTACATATTATACTTCCGAAAATTATAATTAGTAGTAACTATAATTTAGAAGTTCATTTTTATTTGATATAGTTTCATAGAGATTTGATATTCCCTTACATGAAAAACTGCATCTTAACGAAACTGCGGCACCTGATATTACCAGATTAAGTCAAAGGTAAATTTTCTTATGAAAGTTACTGTTCAGTGATTATTTCGACGGTTGATGTATAAAATAACTTTCATTCATATTTTCTCTGTGGTGGGACCAATACAGAAAGTTCCAGTAAAATACAGAGAACCCCTTATAATTTAGGAATTGATTATTTTGTTATAGAGATTTGATATACCCCTAAATGCAAAACTATTTCTAAAGGCGACTCCGGAATAGTTCGAACTAGACACGAAATATACCAGATTTTTATTTAAACTATGATGGCAACGAGAAATTTTCTTATGAAAGTTTCTGTCCAGTAATAATTATGCCGACGGTTGATGCATAAAATAACATTCGTTCATATTTTCTCTGTTTACGAGGTCGTGTCGGGTTGTTGTGGGACGGAAGGGATATTACATATTTAATAAGGACTGTGTAGACGCGCGCCGAACGTTCACTTCGTCTCTCTAGCAGAACAAAATGCAAGATTATCACAATTGCACAAACGACAGTCAAATGCCGAGCGCTCGCAGGCTTCGTAGTGCCTTGGACAAAATAGAGCTAAGAAACGCAAGCAAGATAATTTAGCGCCGAATGTTCACTTCGTCTAGCAGAACAAAATGGGGGCTCATCGCAGTTACACGAACGACAGTCAAGCGCCGAGCGCTCGCGGTGCCTTCAGCAAAAAATAATTAGAAACTCGCACGCACGAGCAAGTGAATGCATCGCGGAACGTTCATTTCGTCTAGCAGAACAAAATGCGGGATCATCGCATTTAGACGAACGACAGTCAAAGTCAAAATCGTTTATTCATTTAGGTCACAAGGTGACACTTAATACACAAAATTACTAAAACATTAGTTTACAGCCCATGATCACGAGTTATCTTCATGTTGTGTAAATGCAGTAAGTTGAATGTCCCAATAATACATGAACAGTAATTTAAAAGAACTGGAAATATAAAGATAAACCGAAAAATGCAAAGTATCTATATAAATTCTAAATAAGTATAAAGATCATGAGTTGTCTTTTTTTTTTTTTGTTTTACGACGTGGAAAATCCCTTCGGATCTCCGACTCTTGGGGGAAATAAGAGCCGGAGTATGTGGTGTTTCCACTAAAGACCACCTCGACTTCCGCCATGTACCCGTATGACGGAGGGTGGGGCATCACCAAAGCACTCGTCGCCACCCTCCGACGGGTATTGGCCCGCCAGATGGTCAGGCGGGCCCCGAACTAAACCCCCTTGGCGACGGATTAAGGTGTTGGACTCCGCCGCCAAAACGCCCAGCGGCCGCAGAGGATAGGGAGGACGGCAACGCAACACCGCATCTCCTCTTCCTCTGCGGCCCCACCGCGACGCATCGAATGGTGCGCCCCCATTTGGTCGCGTGAGATAGGACGCGCGGCAACGCAACACCGACACGCCTCTCCTCCCGCGACCGCACCCGACTGCGAGGGACAGACAGAACTGTCCCCCGCACCCGCACCGTTGGACGCATCCTGCGCAGGCCCCTCCAAGCCCACGCGGAGCGTCCCCTCCTGGATCCCTCTTAGCTTCACCGCGGGTGACCAATCCACGGTTACTGAGCCCCCCCACCACGACAAGGTGGAGATCCCACGGGGGGGGATCATGAGTTGTCTAGGGTAAGTGACAATCTATCCTTATCACTGAAATAATCATTAATTGTATAATAACCTTTCTTAATAAGGTAGTTTTTATTTTAGTTTTATGTACTAAATGGCAATTCTAAAAGACTAATTGGTATTTTATTGTATGTACGAATATATGGGCGCAAATTAATTTATAATGATTATATTGTTACGAAGATGTTAATAATATTTAAGATTGATATTTAGATAATTATTTGTGAACACAGAACTGAGAACTTCACTACTTTACAATATTAGACACTGTACTGGCTGCTTAACTGTTTTATAAAGTATTTAATTTATAACTTAGTTATTAAGATAACTACAGAAACTTTCAAAGTAAAATCAATTAGTATTAAATAACATTATTCTGACACTTATTTTTACGGTAATAAATAACATGCGTTTATATTTGCATCCTGTTGATAGCGCCATCTGTTGACAATGTTGTAAAGCAGCGTTTGGTTAATAAAATAAATTTGTTGTTCGTGTAAAATAAATCATTTGGTGTTGTGCAAAATTCATTATAATATTAGTGTCAATTTTTGATTAGTTTATAATTAATTGTACAGTAATTTCAATTATATGTTGAAAAGGAAGTGACAGTTGTTAAACATTGTGTAATGACGGGAGTTAAATTCTCGCGGTCGGGAATTTAATTTAAAAAAATATTTATATTTATTTGTTACAAAAAGGATGTTTATTCTACTAACAATAACAAAAGACTAACTTAATTCTAACTATAAATTGAAACAATGAAAATGCTGCGCTGACAGTTTACGCTGCTCGTGGTTTGTGGTGTAGGCTGCAACGTCGGCAGAAAGGGGTTGCTACGCCGTGGTAACTCCTCCCTCCTTAAGACGGAAGCAGGGGCTGCTTCCGGTAGCGTCCTCGCTACCTTCGATTTTGTCTGTACTTTTATTTCGCAGGGATGCTGCAGCTCTCCAAAGGTATATTTTTCGTAAAGTAGCTGCTATCAGCAAGATGTAGAGCAGCAACGTTGTCCAGCTTGGTGTTGCGACAATCCGAGGCCACTCGACGTCCTTGTTGGCAGCTATCTCGTTTGCACGGTTGATCAGCTTATGTATATTGTCCAGTGATATTTCTTGTATTTTCAGTTCGTATTTTATATTTTCAGGCAACGACTGTTGCTTGGGTAACGGGATAACTTCGTTGATGACCAGTGTACTCGTGTGGGAAATCAGGGTTGTATTCATTACGGATATCTTGCAATCTTCTGTTAGCGAGATGATCATGACTCCGGCTGCTCTGTTGTATTCTATCTTGGTGTTGCATTCCGTTTTGAGTACTTGATCTTCTGTCAGGACCACCAGCCAGCTGCTGTCTCCGATCTTCTGTATCTTGCCCTTGGCGAGGTTCATCTTAGCATGTGTGCAGTTGGCTGTTCTGTGTTGTACCAGGGACACGATGCAGTCTTCAGCGTCGTCCGTCTTTCTTGTTTGCAGCGCTTTGCAGAGCTGGGTGTCATCAGTCAGCGAGTCGCAGCCTCCAGGTAAGTGTACTCATCGTAACCAAGTGCAAGGTATTTGGACTTTGGAATAATGGTAAGGTTATTTTTATCGGGAATGGAATAAAGGTGAATTAGGTCATATGTTTTGGGAGATACTGTTGGGATTTCTAAGATGAAGTTAATTGAATGTGCTGTGCTATATGCTTTAACTCTTATGGATTTTTCTATTATATGTATGTTACTAACGTTTATTTCGGCTACTAATCTAAGGTTATCTATTTTATTTAATTTATTTAATTCTGCTATTAAATTTTGTGTGCTAATAATACTCGGGTGCATCGTTCCTAAACGGGCAAAGGTCATTGCATCTTCTAAAAGCATTAATCTATCTAAAACTATTTGTAAACTAAAATCTATTTGTACGTATACATCTAAGAAATGCAAATGATTTTTAACACTATTACTATCTCTAGTTAAATTTCTAAGAACATCTGCTAAATGCTTATGATTTTCATCTAGCCTAATTAACTGATTACTAAATTCATCTATCGTATTTTCTGCTAATACTAAAGACTTTTTCTGAGAACTTTTAATATTTATCATGTCGTTTCTAAGATTAGCTATTTCATTTTCAAACTTAAGTGCATCGTCGTTATTGAGATTGCCTGTAATTGCCTTGACTACTGAACCTAAACCATTAATGATGCCACGCTTTTGCCTAATGTGAGGTGTTAAGAATTCAAACTTTTTACTAATAAGGTTAAGACTGTATTGAATTTGGTCTCTATAAGTTTTATGGAGCTCCCCGAAAGCTGAACCTTCAGCGGCTTTAGTGCTTGCATATAAAGCCATTAGCTTCATAGATGTAAGACGTAAACTACTTATATTGTAAATACAAACTAAACTAAAGTAATTATCTTGCTTAAGAATCTGTCCTTCTTTAAGCAAAAGGATGCCATTACCGTTATCGATAGATTTTACATTCACGGTGGCTGATGCGTAGAGCACGACGGCTCCTGCGACGAGGGCCCTGTAACAAGAAGAGGCCTGCGTAGAAGTTTAAAATGAACCCTAATGGACTTAGAATTAGGGTGATTACCTATTATCTCGGCGATGTTGTTCGGATGCAAGTGAATGATCTTGTAGGGTCCCTTGTAAACTGGTTTCGTTTTGTCGCTGCGTGCTGTCTTCGCTACCTGCTTATAAACGGTTTCACCTACCTTGAACATGATTTCTTCGGCTGCCTGGTTTCTTTTAGCTATGACCTGTTCATTATTTTTAGACATTAAGGCCGAAACACATTCCTTAACCGCTTCAGCGTTTGCACGGTGTTTAATAATGTAATCTTGGTAGAACTCTTTTGGATAATACAATTCTAAAGGGTTTCTAGAGGCTGTATGACCGAAAAGTAATTCGTGAGGTGTGTAACCTGTAGCTGAATGGATTGCGTTATTGTATGCTATAATAGAATACGTCATTATGGACTGTATGGGGTCATTTTGTTAGTCATTCTTTGAATGCGGACTATTTCTGCTATGGTGGAATGAAAACGTTCAATTGGTGAATTTGAATTGGGATTATACGGCGTGGTGAAATGTATACCTATATTATGAAGTGCACATATTTCTTTAATTACATCGTTTTCAAATTTACTATCCGAATCTGTAGTTATTTTACACGGTAAACCTAATACTGAAAAATTTTTGATCAAAGCTTCTGCTATGTGTATACTACTGCTAGCACTCAAAGGTACCGCCTGTGCGTATTTAGAAAAATTATCGATTATTGTAAGAAAGGTAGCACCGCCTGTTGAATAGAGGTCCATAAATAGGTGTTCCATTGGTTTAGTAAGGGTGTCAGTAAGAGCCAAAGGTGGTCTCAATGGGTTCCTTTCATACTTTGCTTTTAAACATGTATCGCACTGATTGATATAACTTTGTATAGTAAATAACATATTTGCCCAATGGTAATTACGGTGAATTTGTTTATAGGTTTCTTGAATACCACGGTGTACTGTCTTAACTTCATGGTATTTCTTTATTATTTCATTTTACTCAGATCTATTCTCTACTAAAGTTATGCGTGAAGTACATTTTATTAATTTTGGGCCACGGTCATTAAAAATCGTTGTATAAACTTTGGAAAATGCATAATATAATTCGTCACTATGAAAATAGCAATGGAAAACTCTATCAGCTACGGTATGTTCCTTTAAAAATCGAATTATTTCAGCTTCCGTGTTATTTATTGGAATAAAAACATCTTTAATAACATTTCTAGTGCTTGTGGACCTATTATCGACTCGGTATGTAGAACCAGGTGTGGATCTTATGTGAAATTGCTTTAATTGTCTATCTATTGCATCTGCTATAATAGGAATACCTCTATTTTCGTAATCTGGCTGAGTGTGATTGGTTGAGACTAATTCGGGGTTTTGTGATACTACGCTCATACTATCGGTGCCTGCTTGGGATTCTGGGACGCTTGGGTTTTCAGGTGAGTTATTATTTTCAGGATTAATTATTGGATTTTCAGGTGGGTTATTGTTACCGGGGTTGGCCACGGGATCGTTCGCGGCTTCCCTACGTGCGTTATCAAAAATTCGGTTTATTATCTCGTCATCGTTATTGTCATCAAGATTAACGGCCAATGAATCTATACTGTGGTGGAATATCTTAGCACGGGATAAAGCGTCAGCGTTTGTGTTTTGCGGGCCCTTTTTGTATACAACTTTATAATCGTATTCAGCGAGTTTCAGACGCCACCTAGTTAATTTAGAATTTGGATCTTTAAGCGACATCAACCATGTGAGGGGCCTATGGTCCGTATATATTGTAAACTTTCCACCATATAGGTAGGGCCTAAAATACTTTATTGCCCAAACTATAGCTAATAGCTCTTTCTCGATGGTGGAGTAACGAGATTCGGTATCGGACAATGTACGCGAAGCAAATGCGACGGGTTTATTGGAACCTACTATGCCCTGTGAAAGGACAGCGCCCAAGGCAAAATCGGACGCATCCGTAGTTAAAATAAATGGTTCATCGAAATGTGGGTATTGTAGTAACGGGGAGTTAGTTAAGATCTCTTTGCACTTATTAAAGGCTTCTATGAATTCTGGGGAGTGAACTACTTGGTGATTTTTCTTGAGACAAACTGACATAGGCTTAGTGAGTTTAGCGAAATCTTTAATGAACTTTCGGTAATAACCGACAAGTCCTAAGAAGGCTTTTATTTCTTTTTGTGTATTCGGCAAAGGAAAATTAAGGACAGCTTTAATTTTATCTTTATTAGGTTTAAGACCTTCATCTGTTAACTCGTGACCTAAAAATGTAACATGTTTTTGAAGGAACTCTGATTTATCTAACTGTATCTTTAAATTATGAATTTTGAATCTTTCAAAGACCTGTTTGAGCTTTTCAGTATGTTGCTGGAGGCTTGACGTCACGATGATGACGTCATCAAGGTACGTATACACATTATCGATTCCTCTTAGGATATGGTCCATAAGGCGTTGAAAAGTGCTTGGTGCATTTTTCAAGCCAAAGGGCATTCTGAGAAATTCGTAATGGCCGCGTTCAGTGGTGAATGCGGTCTTTTCAATATCATTATGGTGCATTTCTACTTGGTGGTAGCCACTAGCTAAATCTAGGGTGGTGAAATACTGGGACGCCCTACTCTATCCAAAATATCATGTATATTTGGCAAAGGGTACTTGTCTTCAATTATTCGATCGTTCAAACGCCTATAATCTATTACAAGTCGCCATTTGACCTTCCCAGAGGCATCGGCCTTTTTGGGCACAATATGCACGGGGCAAGACCACGGAGATATGCTTTCGCGTATAATTCCTTGCTCTAAAAGTTTATCTACTTGTTTACGAATTTCGTTTCGCTGTTTAGGAGCTTGCCTATAACTACGTACAAATATCTGAGTATTATCGGTAAGTCTAAGTTCGTCTACACCTCACGTGAGGCCACGTGCGAGCGAGAGCGACTACGACGGGGTGCACGCACCCGGGTGTGCTGTGGCGTGAACGCTGTTCTGCTCCGAGTGCTACCAGAGGTTGCAGATGCGGGTTGTTGATGCACTGACCAGAGGTATTTATCCAGAGCTGATTTTATTAGTTTTTGAGAAACATCCTAAGTTTATAAATTATGGTGCTTACACGATTACCTACTGTCCCCGTAAGGATTACCAGATAAACATTATACAGTCAAAATTACGAACGTTACACCCCAAATAGAACTTATAGGTAACTGTTGTTTATCCACGTTTGGTAGGTACATAGCAGTGCTACTGTGCTTTTAGTCATGTTATGCCGTCGGCTGGGGCTCTTGTCTGTTTATTAATCGTTAGGCCATGTTGGAAACTTTCTGTAAAACTTACTTATCTACACGAGGAAGAGGAAATGGTTTTGTTGTTAGGTGGTTCTAATAATGTAATTATTAGTAAAGAACGGTTTAACTGCCCTTTTCAAGTTGAAGCTCTGATATAGATCCATTGTATAAATTACCTGATTTGCTTTCAGTTTAAATAAGCTAATTGATGTGCTGAATATGAATTCAATTGGTAGTCAATAGGTTATCTCAATAGTAAAACATTAAAGGAATCAAAACATTATTTATAGCCCTTGGTTACACATTACATAAGGCTAACTAACTGCATTAGTTATGGCTAGTGCTCACGACGCGATTACATGAAGCCTCTCTTGATAAATGACTATCCACCACAAAAATAAGTATTTGCATAAAACCAGTAGTTTCACAGATAGGTGCATTCAACAAAACAAACTTCAGTTTTATTATATTAGTACAGATATATATCAGAAGTTAGATACAAAAATAAATTTGTGATACACATTTTTAAAGCTAATATTTGTAAAGTTACAAAATAGGTTTTATTATATATTTGTGGACTCTGTAGGTGGCTACATGATTTCATTTTAACATTATGTTGAAATTGTTACTGTCAACTTGCAGCTCAAGTATCTTAACATTTGTCGTTTAATTTTATACCTGTATAAAATTATTTGTTCCGACCATGATAAGTCCTTGCTTAACCCAAACTACTGAAGCTAGAAACATGAGATCTGGACAGTAGATTTCTTTATGGACATATGCACTCAGGTTCTATAATACTCCACCTCTAAGCATTTTAGGTTGAAAGTCTTAAGGCAGGTGACTGCTAATGTTTTATAAATACCAAGCCTTAGTGTTATACTTGGTAAATACAATTTATTTTAGTTGTGAGTTCATTTGCTAAGTTAGTTGCATCTATGTTCAAGATGACAACCAGTGATAAACCAATAAAATTTATTGCCAACTTTATTGCTTAGCTCTTGTGGGATACAAGACAGTTAGGATAATGATAAGTGGGTTTAAAGAAAATGATGTGAAAATCCATATTATATCTTTTCCCATTTAGCAGTATTTATTCTTAGCAAATAAAGGTAATTGTATGGTAGTCCATACAATTACCTTTATTTGCTCATGCTTTATTTCTAAGTCAGTTGTAATTGGTCAGTTTTAATTTATTTATTCAGATAAACAATTATTAATTGTGTATGAATAAATAAGAATTACATTAGCACCACATGTTAACAGTTTAAAATAAATATTAACATTATTTAGAAAATTCCCTGTCATATAAAGTCAAATAAAACTATTGATATAAACTCACCACCATATTAACTATACAAACTGAGTGGAATCATTTTTAGAAATAAGACTGCACTACTCTTGCTTTGTAATATTGGAAGCTTGTAAATTTATCTGTTATGGCTCAGTTGGCAAACAGTTAAACAATTTCACAGCTTGCACTATGCCCAAAAATATTCAATATTGGATTAAACATGTTCTTACATGAATAATAATTGTAGCATTAGTATTTTCGAAATCCTTGGATCTGCATGGTTTGAAATCATTTCATATTTATCACCAACAGTCAGACTGTTCACGGCTGAACATAGGCCTCTCTTTGTTCTTGCCATTTTGTTTTCCTGTTTCATGTGGATAAAACTTATTTTGAATATATTAAGTTTTAACTATTTTATCAAAACTGCAAAATATATCCTGATAACTTTATATTTGATTATCTAAAAAGGCACTGTCAGACAGAATCTGAGACAATTCAGTGTCTTTTGTATTACTTTTGTATCATCTTATGCGTAAAAATGGACTCCAACACTGTTGTAGCAAAGATAACTAAAGACCAATGCACAGGTTGAACATGCCTGATATATAGATATAGCTTAATAGACCGCACCACTTTGTAAGAGTAGAATTTTATTACATCTACAGTTACGAAGGTTCATGGAACTAATATTTGGATGGGAAATGTTGCCCACCACCTGTCTTTTGAGTGTTGCAGGTTGATGATGACATCCTAGCAGATGACCTGGACTTAGTGTGAAGAGAGGATGGACGAGCGGTCCTTTACTGATTAATATGTATGGATGACGGTGGCCCACCCTTTTGACGTCAGTGGTTTTGTGTGTGGGCTACGCGCACACATGCCGCATGAGTGTTGTACTGAGCTGGAGTCAAGCATTGTTTGCTAACCATTGTTGCTGATCAACATCAACAACTGTATGAGCAGCTTGACCGTATGGGCGGAGGATTCGTCAGATACCGATTTACGTGGGGGGTCCTCTACCTCCTCCACTGTCGTTGTTGGACCTATGTAATTACATTGTATTGTTATAACTGATCATGACGAACAATGATGATTATTTTATGTATATGCATTGATGTGTTTATGAGGCAAATTTTGCATTTATGTGTTTGAGTAAAATTTTATTTTTCCTATCCAACATCCTTCCCAAAACGCTGGCTGGCCACCATGCGTATCCTTGATCCTGGTCTTGTTGGCTAGATCCCGTGATGGGTGATGCCGTGTGTTGGCTAGATCCCGTGATGGGTGATGCCATGTGTTGGCTAGATCCCGTGATGGGTGATGCCGTGTGTTGGCTAGATCCCGTGATGGGTGATGCCGAGTGTTGGCTAGATCCCGTGATGGGTGATGCCGTGTGTTGGCTAGATCCCGTGATGGGTGATGCCGCGTGGGCTAAATCGACCCTATGTGGGTGATGCCGTTTGTGAGCTAGATCCCTATGTGGGTGATGCCTGTGTGCGCTAGATCCCGTAATCGGTGATGCCACGAGTTGGCTTAGCCATAGGTGAAGCATTGTTTGTTAGATCCCGTGATGGGTGACGCATGCCTCAGGCTAAGATCCTATGACACTAGATGAAGCCTTGTAAATAACTTTTAGTTCATTCTGTATGATAAACGCTTATTTATGTAATTTTTATATTCCTTATTTTTGTTTGTTATGCTGTTTATTCTGTAACCGTTATATAATCAGCGCGAGGAGCGCGCTGGATAAGAATGGCCGTATGGGCGCAAATTAATATATAATGATTATATTGTTACGAAAATGTTAATAATATTTAAGATTGATATTTAAATAATTATTTGTGAACACAGAACTGAGAACTTCACTACTTTACAATATTAGATACTGTACTGGCTGCTTAACTGTTTTATAAAGTATTTAATTTATATATTTATATTTATATTTGAAACTTTCAAAGTAAAATCAATTAGTATTAAATAACATTATTCTGACACTTATTTTTACGGTAATAATTAACATGCGTTTATATTTGCATCCTGTTGATAGCGCCATCTGTTGACAATGTTGTAAAGCAGCGTTTGGTTAATAAAATAAATTTGTTGTTCGTGTAAAATAAATCATTTGGTGTTGTGCAAAATTCATTACAATATTAATGTCAATTTTTGATTAGTTTATAATTAATTGTACAGTAATTTCAATTATATGTTGAAAAGCAAGTGACAGTTGTTAAACATTGTGTAATGACGGTTAGTGTATAAAAAGGACTGTAAGTCACATTTTATTTCAATTCTGTGCTAGAAATCAACTGATAATAAAGCAAGTAATATTACGTGAGTGTTTTTATTATGGAGTCTGGACACCATAACCCTGGCGTATCGCCGACAAATACCTAGCCATACAAAAGAATTGTTAACTTTATGTAAACGATGATAAGGGTCATATAACTTATGCTTGTTTCGATTATTTATATTATGTATATCCCTGTTTGTGGTAAATAAACCTATATTTTGCATAATGTACAATATATTAGCAAATAAAAATTGCGAGGCTACTGTAAGAATTCCTATAGATTCAAAGCGTTCCCTAAGAGTATCTTTTGCACCTAACATGTATATTGCTCGTACCGCTCGTTTCTGTAGAACGAAGATATTCTGAAAATCCGCTGCTGTGCCCCATAACAAAATCCCGTAGGACATAACACTGTGAAAATAGCTCAAATATACTAAACGAGCCATGTCGATGTCAGTAAGTTGCCAAACTTTTCTGACGGCATACGCAGGAGAGCTGAGGTTTCCTGCAAGACATGCTATATGTGCACCCCAATAATACCTAGAAACACTGTACAGTTTAGTGTCTCAAGTTCCTCCCTATCTAGCATAATATTAGGTCCCAGTTTTCTAACGTTAGGTAAAGCAAATTTAACGCAGTTTTCCTCGAATTACTAGGTTGTTTGCTGTAAGCCATTGTGTAACTTGTATAAGTGCATTATTTAAATCATCAAATTGATTTCTATTCCTATCTACTTTAAAAATAAGTGCCGTATCATCTGCAAAAAGTACGACATCACAGATGTTTTTTAAATAAAAAGGTTAAATTAATATATACAAGGAATAGAAAGAAGTCAAGCGCCGAGCGCTTGCGGCGCCTTCAGCAAAAAAGAACTAGAAATTCGCGAGTGCGCCTAGCTCCGAACGCTCGCGGCGGCTTATGGCATAGAGAGAAAGACATCAGTCGTTAAAAACAGAACTATGTTGCGCAATAGAACATAAGCTTATTTATTAGATTGGCATTCAGTTACAATCTACAAATTGATCATGCTCATCAGAACAGCATACATATCGGGAATGAATAAGATTTGCCTTAACTGTTTTACTATAAAATGGATTGGAGAAGCGAACGGTATGTGCGTGTGGAGAAAAGTTATTTTGCCTCATATTGAAGAGCCACCAGAATCAATAGAGATCCTTTTGACAAATAATCTGACATTTTCTACTATTTTTTTAATAATAGCATAGGGTGCATAGGGTTCCCACCAAGAACTTAGGGTCCCAAGCCAACCTCACCTGCAAGTGGTGCACCTGCCGATCAACGGACGAGGCTCTGGCAAACAAAATGTCCCAATAAGCGGCAATAGGCTCGCCACCTATTACGTGGGATCAAAACACTGGCGAAAAGTGCGCGTTTAATATGCCTCTGCCTACCCCTTCGGGGAAACAGGCGTGAGTCTCTGTATATATGTATGTTTTTTAATAACGTATGTCTAAACAATAGCCTTTTTCAGATGACTTCGTTTGGAGAGAAAGAAATCAGAGAGGGAAATGTTATGCCCGCCTTTTAAGCTAGAAGGACAAGATAGGTAATCATCTCATAGGCAGCCTTCTACGGCCATCAGGAGAAAGACCTAATTTTTTGCAGATATATTTCATATCAGACGCTGACCAATAATTATCATTGCGATCAAATATGGCCCCATGCTGAATTTGATCAAAGAATTGTAAACTATGTTGAACAGTCACTCTGATCGCACACTGCAGATCTCTCTGATGGAGCGTTATATCTGCCCCGGTGTTCTCACACCGGGGCAAATATAACGCTCCTTCGTTATATGAAGAATGAAGATGAAATCGACAAAATGAATGGCCAGTCTTTTTGTCGATGAAGAGAAATGATCTAGGGATATAGTACTGCACAGTTGAATTGCAGCTGAAACGAGTGTCAGAATTGCATCGCGCATATGATTCGTTACAATATCCGCTTATGTTTGTATCAGGAGACGATGGATATACTTTAACAATTCCTGACCAGAATTCCTTAAGAAATAAAACTGTGTCATGTATTCAGTATTATTGATTTCAGAAAGACTATATTTTCTTTGGAGAAACCAACAAAAGCTTAGAGCGGATGACCTTATTCATTTGAGGGGTGATTTGAACCAAGACGCAAGTGTAAATGCCGTCAATAACGGATAACACGTTATCTCTCCGTCTTCATTCACTGTATCTCCGAGGTATCTCCACAAAAATACTCGAGATGCTATGACATATGTGCGCAGGTACGGAAGGTGAGATCTTATTGTCACTTTCACCTGTAATCCAAAATGTCAAGAAATAAAGTAGGATTTTTTTCCGATTAGCGGTCTTTTGACCGGCATGACCGAATCGCATAAGCTTTTCACTTAAAAAGGAAAAGAAATATATAAACATATGCATCAAAGACGCGACTTTTGGAAAGTTACTTAAATGTTATATTATGTTAACTGTTCAGTGGCAAAAAAGAGGATTATCTCATTGTAATATGCTATTTTCGGCTGGACAAAAAAAGTACAACCCGATGAAATCGATGAAATAATAGTTTCGGAACTGGCAAATAAAGGTACAGATCCAGTATTGTTTAAAATAGTAATAAAAAATATAGTACATGGGCCATGTGGGGAAGAAAACTTAATTTCACTGTGCATGAAAAATTGAATATGTTCGAGAAAGTGTCAACGACGTTCCTTAAGTGAAACACAGACCGGTGAGGATGGATATCCCGTTTATCGACGACGCGATATCAACAACGGACGTCAGCTTGCTACATTAAATTTCCGAGAACGAACGGTGAACGTAGACAACAGATGGATCATTCCATATTCCCCAATATTGTGTCGATCTTTCAACGCTCTAATAAACCTCGAATACTGTCATTCCGTCAAGCCATAAAATACTGTATAATATGTAAATACATCGACAAAGGATCAGATCAAGCAACTTTCAATGTCAGAAATTTTCATTTTTATTAATATTATTTCGGACTATTGTATATTACGAAGTTCATTGGCCTTTCCAAGATCAGATTTGTTATTGATATTGATAGTTAACATCACCTTGCGTAAATATGTACGTCAGTCGTTGTAACAGACACAAGACATGATTTTAGGGTAAACATAGTTTTAAAGTGCATAAGAAATAAAAGTTTGCTAAAAGCGAAAAAGTCTAATCCCCGTTACACTCGGCGGTATACCCCTACCAGTATGCTCCGACTTTCGCTATCTCGGTTCACTCCTGCAACACGACAGCGAAATTGATCGGGATGTTCGGCAAAGGATCAACTCAGGATGGATGAAATGGCGACAGGTCTCGGGCACGAGGCAAGAGGAGCACGCGCGCCGCCTGGAGGAACAACTACAGCGCGACAAGGAGGAGCAGGCCCGCCGTCTGGAGGAACAGCTGGTGGTGATGAAGGACCTCAGCGCCGCTGTAGGGAAGGATCTGAAGGTGGTAAAGGAGGAACTCCAGCAGAACGAGGCTCGTATCAGCGACGTGGAGAAGCTCGTACACGACCAGCTTGAGACTCGCGTCGCCTCTATAGAGAAGCGTGTACACGACCATCACGAGACCTGTGTCGCTGAAGTGGAGAGGAGATTGCGTGGGCTCGGCTCTAACGAAGTGACATCTGCGACTGTAGCTCCCTCACCTCGTGGGTTTAAGGTTTCACCATTTGATGGCTCGTCATCGTGGTCTACATACAAGGTCCAGTTTGAGGCCGTTATGCGAGCGAATGGGTGGAACAAAGAACAAGCCTTCACCACCCTAACCTTGGGCCTTCGTGATCAGGCCTTGACGGTGTTGGAGGCGCTCGGGCAAGACGTCTCCTATGAGAAGCTGATGGAGGCGCTGGAGGCGAGATTCGGTAACGCGCACCTAGAACACGTTTATCGTGCTCAGCTGAAGGACAGGACACAACGCACCGAAGAAACTCTGCAGCAGTGGGCTCTAGAGGTGGAAAGGCTGGTTAGGAAGGCATACCAGTCATCGCCTGCGTTGATAGATGAGAACCTCGTACAGGCATTTACGGATGGGATCCGTGACCTGGAGGTTAGAGCAGCGGTAAGACTTGGACACTTCAAAGCCCTCAAAGAAGCCTTAGCCTATGCTCTGGAGGTGGAAGCAGCACGTCACGAGGATCGAGCTTACCGTATCAGGGAAGTTGTTTCTTCACCCCGGTGCTACAACTGCGGGGAAAGAGGCCATATCCGCTTGAGCTGCCCAAAGCGTAAGCGGCACAGTGGTACCCTGTCTCCTCCAAAGGGGTCACCTGACATACCTGTCTGGCGGCGAGAGCAAGGTAGCTCAGATGCACTGGCGCGTAGGCCTTACCCCGACCAACGCAAACACTGTGCAAGACAGGAAGCGAAGCCAGCAGCGCTAGTGAGAATGTTGAAGACGGATCTGAGCGATGAATGGAAAGAAGCTTTGCAGAGTGCTCAGCAAGATGACAAGGATGTACAGCCGATACTCAAGTGGAAGAAATCAGGCGCTCCTAGGCCCAAATGGAGTGATGTCGCTGCAATGAGCCCTATCATCAAAGGTTATTGAGCACAGTGGGAAAGCTTGGTTGTCCAGGATGGAGTTCTGTGCCGCAAATGGGAAAACGCTTACGGTAACCAGTGCCATTTGCAAATGGTAGTGCCCAAAACTAAGGTGCCGGAAGTCTTGCAGCTCTATCACAATGGTGCTTGAGGTCACATGGGAGTTAAGAAGATGCTTATTAAGATCCGGGAGCGGTTTTATTGGCTCCACTGTCGGGATGACGTCGAGGATTGGTGCCGCAAATGCACAAGTTGTGCGGCTGTGAAGGGGCCACACACTCGTAGCAGAGGTGCATTGAAGGTATACAATGTGGCAGCCCCATGTGAGTGCATAGCCTTGGATGTCGCTGGGCCATTACCTGAGAGCCAGAACGGAAACAAATACTTCTTGGTTGTGATGGATTACTTCACGAAGTGGCCTGAAGTCTTTGCAGTCCCAAATCAAGAAGCTACCACAGTGGCCGATAAGCTGGTGCATGAAGTCTTTTGTCGGTTCGGGGTGCCCCTGGCAATCCACAGTGATCAAGGCTGGAACTTCGAATCTGAGGTGTTCAAGGAGACTTGTCACGTAATGGGTGCACATAAAACCAGGACCACGGCTTATCATCCGCAATCAGATGGCATGGTTGAACGGTTTAACCAATCACTGGAAAGGTACCTGGCGAAGGTCGTGGAGAGCAAACAAAGAGATTGGGACAAGCACATCCAACCATTTCTCCTGTCATATCGCAGTGCGGTCCACGAAACTACAGGAGTAACACCAGCTTTTGCCAATTTTGGAAGAGAACTCCGTTTACCAGCAGACTTAATCACCGGTGTTCCACCAGAATCTCTACGCAATATAACGGATTACGCGACCGAGCTACGCAACAGGATGAACGACGTATACGAGCACATCAGGGAATCTGGACAACAGATGTCTGAGAAGATGAAGACTCGCTACGACCGGAAAGCAAACAACAAAGGCTTCGATGAGGGATCATTGGTGTGGCTTCATAACCCAGTACAAAGCAAAGGTAAATCGCCTAAGTTACAAGCCAGATGGGACGGGCCATATCGCATAATTACCAGGATGAACGACGTCACCTATCGAATCCAGAAGGGACCGCGAGGTGCACCGAAGATAGTTCATGTGGACCGGTTGGCTCGATACTATGGGTCCAACGATGTTCGAGACGAACACGTTTAAGAGGGGGGCAGTGTTACGAATGGCGATAATTGAAGACAACGCCATCTATCGCTGAATGAGAGAACTACAAGAGATTGTGATGTAAGGTGTGCAGGTTTAAAGCGGTTTCATCTATCCTCTAATAGATGGCGTTGCCTTTGATTACTAGAATAATGCCAGAACTGTAGAATGTTTCGATTGTTGCGAGAACATTCTTGGGAAGTCTGGAAATGACTCGATATGTGTTCCGGCCGGTATAAATACCGCGTAAACGCGCGAGTCAGTTAGTAACAATTGAATATCGGAGCGATATTCATCAAGCGAAGGGAAGTAAGTCGAAAGTGTTTAGTGGTGTTTCTAGTAGTGTGAAATAAGTGTGTTTTTATTAGTGTTGAGAAATAAGTGTGTATAGTGTTTGTAAATAAAGTACAGTTTAGTGGCGTAGTGAGTTTATATTTATCGTCGAACCCCAGCTCGTAACAATATTATGCGAAGAGATGATATGTATGTAGGTAAGCAAGTGATGAATATGAAGGTAGAGGGAAAAGATGGATGGACTGTGTGAAGATAGATATTAAAGAGAAAGGGGTTATCAGATGACGAAAATTATCAGATGACGGGCGACAGAAAAGAATAGAAGCACAGGACGTATTGCGCTGACCCTAAATAAATTGGGACCAGGGCAAGAAGATGATGATTTCCGTAGACAGGGTACGGGCGTGCAAACACTGCGAAGACATTTATTTCTATGTTTTACTATGAAAATGTATTCGTAATAAAGAAAACGCGGAGTATTTGGATAGAAAGCTTTATTTTCTTTTGTGCATAGTTTTTGAAGTTACACCAGCGGTCAGATAACTTCAAAAGTGCGATGCACGTCTGTCTGTTCGCAAAATCACGCACTGTAGGTAGTGTCTAGGATAAGCATTCATATATAAAGAAAAAATATTCGAATTTATCTACCATTTTACATGGGAACGTCTTCAAAAACAGCACAGCGTGAAAGACAGCTGGCCACGGAGGAGAGTGGATTGATGAACGAAAGAAAGTAAGAAGAAAAAAGAAAGATAGCACCATGCCGCTTCTTACACCGCTCCGCTCCACATATCGCTTGACATTCCACATTAGAGAAAGCTCACTGTATCGATGGACTCAATATTGTAATGTCATCATCATTCAGCCGAAAGATGTCCACTGCTCTTCCAAGGCTTGCCAATATTCGTGTGTATTGTAGCATATTAAATGCTACAATACATATAAATATTTTACTTCTATATTGCACGACATGAAATTAACAATTACAGCGCTCAATATTTGGTATTGTGTATGTACCAAATATCATATATCAAGCGTTGCACTGTTACAATATACCAAATGCTTCCCATAAATGACTGCCTTTATGGACGCGTGTATGATACCTAACATACGTACATTCCGTCACATGCCTGCATAATTTACATATTACTCACATAACTTACTAGTATTTGAGTTCATATGTATCTAGACTAGGTACGGGAAAGTAATGTA
The DNA here is from genome assembly GCA_944739405.2 of Euclidia mi. NCBI lineage: Eukaryota > Metazoa > Arthropoda > Insecta > Lepidoptera > Erebidae > Euclidia > Euclidia mi. Next base: position 35,505,198 of record OX123195.2, read on the forward strand.
GACACATCTCATTTACGAGTTTAAATTTTAACTTAAATATATACTGATTCATCAAGTAATGTCCCAACCACAAATATAAAAGTCACTAATTGTTTCTGTTAATTTTGAGGAGCAGGTGCATTGTTTCTATTTTGAAATATTAGTTTTTGACTACGTTCTAACACAAAATAGTGCTCTTGACCGATCTTAATAAAAAAAATAAGTTTAAAAACTATAACCCGACTACGTAAAAGGGGGTCTAAAAAGGACGAAACAAGAAAAGAAAAAGTAAAGAAATGCTCAAGCTACAACTCTAGCTTGAGCATTTCTTTACTTTCGCACCTATTATGCGTAACACCTAATGTGGGTGCCAGAAACACTTACCTGCATTAAACAGACATGGCAGGGAACTACATGTACACTAGAATACAATAGGTGCGACCACGGCTCTAGCTTGAGCATTTCCGTACTTATGCATGAATTTGCTGATTTTTCGTAGTTTTTTACACGTAAGTAATTCTGTAAATACAAGAAAATAATAGAACCGTGTATGTCAATGATAGAGAACAAACATGGTACTCTATTATTGAGTTGTTTTTTAATTATAGGCAATAAAAATAGCTAAGCTATCCTAAAATATTTAAAAAAATACCACAAATGAATAAGCTAGTATATTATTACATTAAAATTTGTTGGCATGCACATTTTACGGTGTGTATGGATGAAAACGTCAGAATGAACTTAAACAAAATCCATTAAAAAGTTACGGTAAAATAACATTTGGGGTTACCGACGTCAGAAGAAGCTATTTATTTTTATTAGGTGTAAAGAATCTTCTGTACGACTAATAGTTTGCCATCTGCAATTCTGCACCCGCTTTTGCGAGTTGCCGGCCACTGGACGAAATTTGCGACCCCATAAACTTGCATTTAACTTTAAACTAACCTATTCTAAAGATCCAAAACATATTTTTTATCCTCTGGTAAATGCGCAAGAATGTAACATTTCAATGGATAAACGCAAAATGTTGACGTTCCAGGCGTCCGACGTGTTCCAGAACCACGAAACATTGTTGACAGTGCATATATTGATAAAAACCCGATCAATTGAAATATTTCTTTGCAATGACACATACATATTCGCTGTACCTACTATAGTAACATATGATGAACTTACTTACATGCCTTATTGAGAGAAATAAACAATATATTTTTATTATATATCTGTACTGTGCGTTCATTGGATTTGACATTTGTTTTTGACAGAACTGTCGCTAAGTTATTTAGTAGAAATTCGTTGATAGCACTAGTTTAGTTAGACTCGAAACAACAGTATTTTTGAGTAACAAAAAGAGTTGTCTCGTGTGAGGATCGACTCCATAACACACGGTGTTGGGTCAATGTCAAGCAGCAAGGCGGCCGCTTCAACCACTACGCCAACCATGCCTAATACCTACACAAAATATGCCTATATCTTTGTACATTTGCCCTTGTTTAAATTATTATTTTAATCTTGTCGATTTTATAATATTGGGACCAAATAAATATAATGCTTTCTTTAGTATGTTTAGGGGAAAATGTCGCAATAAACGTACAGGTTTATGGTTTACTATAAATAATGTTTTACGCTACATTCATGATATTGAAAACCCATACGATACCGGCATATAGGTAAGATCGGTAAAGGAAACATATAACGGTATCGTAAGGAAAGATTACGACACAAACATATGGCCTGCAGTTTGTTTGTATTGGTTGTTATCGATTTCAATAAATCACTGGAGAATTTTTTTTACATGGCATTTCCAGGATCCATGTTCCGCGAGGTCCATGTAAGCTAAAAGCAAACGGACACGGAACCTTTTTTTTTTTGATAATTGCGTATCACCCAAGGGACGTCTTAAGATCGAACCCAAAACATTTCAGTTTGCAGTCGATTTCATGTCTACTGGTCATTCCCTACAGTCCAGCACTGGCGTTCATTAGCAACAGATTTATCGGTCTACAAACGCCTGAAGTTACCAAACCAACCGTGAAGCCAAGCCATAAATTCTCCGAACCGGCCGAATAACATTCAAGAGTACTGAATATTCAATTAACTTATTAGCCTTATTAGATAGTCTCGTTGGTTGGCCAGCCACTAAAGTTTGTATCGGCTAGGGAACCAATGAAAGTGTTGTTATTTGACTTTTTCAGACGGCCGTGACTGTGGATGAACTGCGATTTACTTTCGAATTAATTTTTATTTGGTATTCAGCTACACTTATGACCAGTTTTACCGTAGTCAGATAAATACATACCTATTAAATTAACAGGTAACACAGATAACACTGCCAAATAACGATGTGAATATGTAATAATGTTGAAGTTACTGTAAAATATTGCCTATCCGATAAAACTGGACCTTAATATCACTATAGTGTAATTTGACACGTATAGATCGACGTTGACACATAGTTGGACACTTAGTTCAATATTTTAGCTATTCGCGATATCATTCCATTGTGAGTTAATTTACGAGAATATCATTTATGACACCGAGAACTGCATTTTGAACAAATATGTACATATAATTACGAGAGTTGACCTTTTGTTCACAGTAACAGCAAGAAAAAAAAAATGACGTAATAGTACCTTATGTAGGCGTCAGTTCATAAAATGTATGAGTGAATCAGCAAACAAACGACATGTTTACTTGAGATACCAAGGATAGAATTTGTTGACTACCCACACACGGTCAAATGATCCCATTTTAAGTAGAGCCTGTATTAACTAATTAACGTACTTATACGCCTATGGCATATGTGTAAATGTGTATATTTAGAAAAGTTATACCTAGTTCAAACATGTAATAACAATATTTAGATTTTTCATGAAGAAAGTCATGTAATGGATCGTATTTGCATGGATTCTCAAAATGTATTCTCACACGGCAAAAGATTGCGTTGTGGCTTGATATCAACTACATTGTCGCACGAGTGATTGATTTCCACGGGATAGCCGGGATCGATCACTCGCCGAGCAATTAAAGAGAGATAATTAGGTTGACTTACTTCCAGTTATTTGATGGCTTTAGTTATAAATAAAAAAACTGACAATTAAGATTAGCAGATGAGACAATTATCCAGGGCGTGGGCGACGTTGGCACTTCACAGGTCTTCGGATGATCTTGTACTCAACTGGCGGTGCTGGCCGAAGGAAAGGGACGAAGCCAGGTGACCGCTGTATTTATAGGGCCGGCGCGGAGGGGCGCGAGGGGACGGCCCATTGCTGTGCGTCACTCGTAGCGAGGCTCGCGGCGCAGGAGCGCGATGTGACGTCACACACCCCCCCCGTTAGGCCAGGATTTTCCCTAAGGAAAATTCCCTAGCCCAACGGGCGTAGCAGCCCTGAAGATACTCCCTGAAATTAGAGAAAACAAGGGCAACAGTACCTTGAACAAGTGACAACCCTATACGCTAATTAGGATACCTAAATAATAATGACCCACGCTTGCATTCTTCACGCGTACAACGGCAGTCTGAATTTGAACATAAACATTTATGATTCATAATTCATCACACATACCTACATGTAAATGCCGAGGCCAGTGTAATAGCCTAATATTAAAGATAACAATCTATGGAGAATCGCTTTGGGTAATTATTAGGTAATAATGATTTGTAGATATAAGAAACTTGATCTAACCCTACGATTTATAAATCTTGGGTTCGGCCTTTGCCACTAGATAAGTAAACTTTTTGAATATAGTTAGGTATAGCAACAGATTTTTCGTAAAGATGAACAAAAATAATACAAGCCGCAGACACGACCGGACCGCTCAATGTCAAGGGAAAGAAATTAATAAATATTTTGCTCTAATTAATAACTAGAACACGACCAGTAACCACCTTTTGAATGTAAACAATGGTGAGTCATTAGTTTGGCATCTATTTATCGGGACGTCGCTGAGTGAACGCGCGTGCGTCATAACGACAACTAGGTACGATCTAAATGGTAGGTACTATTCGACTGTTCCGAGCTCGCGACGCACGGTTAATCACCATGATCGTTTATAAAGTACCTATAATAACAATTTGATTATGGAATTTATACAGAATTAAGAATAACAACAGAACTTCAGAACAAGGCACGGCGAAAAACAATACGCCAATCAAGATGCATTTCAACAAATAGATTTGCGGAAAGAAAATACACATGCGAGAATCGAACTTGTATGCTCAGCTAATAGCGACCTTTTAACCACTGATCAACAGGGTAAAAAACCAATATATTTAGTTTATGGTTAGTATTTTTTTAAAACAATGTTCAACATAACATTTGAGTACACAATTGCGCAGCAATTTGAAAAATAGTATTGTTTACGAGAAAAAAAATATTTGCTACCCACTACAGAAAATATCAATTTATAGTAGGCACTACTACAAACGGTAATATAAATTAGAAACGTTCGTTCGAAAAAATTAAACAATGAATAGGTAGAAGGTATTCTTATTGTTGTTTTTATACTTTTATTATTCTTTGTAATTAATCAACTTTAAATCCTTGATGTGCCAATCGCCTAAAGGTTTTCCAGCCATGTCGTTAAGTTTGTATACTAGAGGTGATTTTTTTGAGGCAATCTTACATTTAATAAATTTAGGCGCCAATTTCTTGCTAAAGTATTTATCCTTATCACTAAGAAGAAACGTTCTGCGCCAAACTATATCACCGACATTGAATTCTGCCTGTTTACGGCGAAGATTATAAGATGAACAATTTCGTTGGTGGGCCGACAACAGAGCTGAATGTACCTTCTCGAAAATAGAAGATAAATAGCCTAAAGTTTCGGCATAGCCGTCCCGTGGTTCAAGCACCATATCGGAATTAAATTCCTTATCAATATACTGAGAACCACATGTTATGACCTCCCTACCAAAAACAAGGAAATTAGGAGAATAACCAGTAACCTCACTAACTGCGCAGTTAAGGGCGAATTGAACTTTAGTGATTAGAGTGTCCCAGATTCGATGATCAGATTCTATGAAAGTTGAAATAGCTGTCATAATGGTTTTGTTGTAACGTTCAACTGAGTTAACGTGGGGAGTATACAACGGTGTAAAATGCAAATTTGTAATTTTATATTTTGACAACATACTTTTAAAGGTTGCGCTAATAAATTGTTTACCGTTATCCAAAACAATAGTAGATGGAATTCCATGCACCAAAAATACATTTTCCTCAAGAATTTTTGTTATCACTTCTGCAGTTGCCCGTTTAATGGGGAAAAGTAAACAATATTTAGAGAAACAACAACTGACCACAAATATAAAAGTGTTTTGTTTCCTGCTGGGAGGCAATGGACCAATCAAATCAATACTAATCGTCTGAAAGGGCTTTTGACATGATTTGGGTTTTCCCATTAGACCTAAATTTGGGTGATTTTGGTGTTTATGGGTGATACAAGGTTCACATGAACTGACGAACTTGACAACATCAGTGTACATACCAGGCCAAAAGTAATTAAGTGCGAGACGTTTGTATGTCTTAAAAATACCCAGATGTCCAGCAGTGGGCTAAGAATGATTCTCCCTTAGAATGTCATTTCTTTGGTCAGACGGAATAACCTCTTTCCATTGAAATTCTCTAGTGAGAGGGTTTAATGTTTTTTTAAAACAATACAATTTATTGTTTATTACTTGATAGTTAACAAAGGAAGTCGGAGAACTTAAACAGCCTTTATAGATATTTAAATACCAAGGATCATTAGTAGAAACTGGTAAATTCTGATTAGAATTAATATCTATATTTATATCATTAGCAATAGCAGAAACGGGTAAAGAGCGAGACAGAAAATCAGGTAAAACGTTATCGGAACCCCGACGATGACGTATTTCGAAATTATAGGAAGATAAGCGAACTCCCCATCTGGCTAACCGGCCAGTAGGGTTATTTAAGGTCACGAACCATTTCAAAGCAGCGTGATCTGTGTAAACAATAAACTTTTTACCATTTTCAACATAACAACGCCAGTGTTCTATAGCAGATAGAACAGCCAGGGCTTCGCGCTCTGTGGCACTGTAATTTTTTTCTTGCTTAGTGAGTGATTTGCTATAGTACGCTATGACTCTTTCCTCACCATTTAACCTTTGACAGAGGATCGCGCCAAGTCCAAAATCGCTAGCATCTGAGTGTATTTCAAAAGGTTGCGAGTAGTCAGGACAAGCCAACACCGAGGAGGAAATCAAACAATTCTTTAGGTTATTAAACGCCTCATTAGCCTCTGTCGTCCAACAGAATGGAGGTGCGTTTTTACTTTGAGATGTTAACTTATTTAAGGGTGCAGCAATAGAGCTAAAATTCGGTATAAAACGCCTGTACCACGAGGCTGCGCCTAAAAAACGACGTACTTCTTTTCTATTAGAAGGAGTGGGATAATTTTTCATTGAATTTACTTTATCCGGATCGGGATGCAATCCACTAGAGTCGACAACATAGCCTAAATATTTTAGTTTATCTCTAAAAAATTGACATTTTTCGAGATTAATTGTTAAATTAGCGCTTTTTAGTTTATCAAGAATGCGTAATTAAAGAGTAATATGCTCGTTGAAACTGGAAGTGATACAGATTATGTCATCGATAAAACAGAAAACCTTATTTTCAAATTCTGGACCATAAAATAAAATATCAACTAATCGTTGTTGAGTAGCTGGCGCATTCGTAAGACCGAAGGGCATTCTTTTGAATTGAAATGTGCCACGCGTAGGAATATAAAAGGCTGTTTTGCAACGGTCCTCTTCTTTAATTAATGTTTGCCAAAAAGCTTTAGACAAATCTAAACTAGACAAGTATTTAGCATCTCTCAGATTATCTAAAATTTCCGAAATATAAGGCAAGCTATAAGCATCTTTTTTTGTAACGGAATTTAATTTACGACTGTCCAAACAGAAACGCAGTTCACCATTCTTCTTATGGGTCAAAATGACAGAGTTTGACCACGGGCTTTCAGATCGTTCAACAACATCCTCTGAGAGCATGTCGTCAAGATGCTTTATTAAAATTCTTTGTTTATCGGGAGACATGCGATAAAATCTTTGCCGAATAGGGGGGCAATCACCTGTATCAATTGAATGAAAAATAATATTTGTGCAACCGAGACCCCGCTTCTCGTATGAAATATCGGTAAATTTAGAAATAATGTTGTCAGCGGTAGCTCTCTGGTCGACTGTAAGATGATCATAAGAAACAAGATGTGTAGGGGGAACTGCCTGCAACTCCATTACTTGAGCGTCAGACTTGTTCACAATCAAAACAGACTCTAATTTGTTAGGAAATAGGCCAAAGCTTAGCCAAAAATCCATGCCAAGGATAAGGGAATTTTGAATCCCAGGTACAACATGAACTTCTAAGTTAATCAATTTATCCTGAAACTCAAAGGGTAGAAACACCGATCCCAAAGACTCAAATCGTTCGCCGCCAGCTGTTATTAACCTTAAAGGTTTCGATTTATCCAAAACATTGTCTTTCAAAAATAAGTTATGCAAATTATTACCTAAAATTGTAACGCAAGATCCAGAATCTAAAAGACCAGTGGTAGGTATTCCGTTTAATTTTAGGGTAACGTAAGGTAAATATTCTACTTTAGAATTACGGATTGAGGATATTTGATAGCTACTAAAGAATTTTTTTAAAAAGTCCAACCAATTATTCCACTCTGTTTTATTACAATTAGTTGTATAATTTGATTTTCCACAATCCTTGTTAACTAGTTTTTTGAAACTGTAGGGGTCGACTTAGATTTACAATTAGGGCAGTCTGACACCTTGAAACCCTTTGTACCGCACTTAAAACAGAGTAGGTAGTGTGGTTGCCGGCAATTACGTAATGAGTGCGAATTGCATCTACAACGCACGCAAAAAAATTTATTTATATTAAAAGTACTCGATACGGCGTTAACTTGTGGTACAGACTTGTATCTCGATGTATCAGCGACAGAGTTATATTTATTGAAGTGATTATGATTGTAAACATTTTTGTTTGAAGAAAAATTAGAAAACGTATAATTATACGCTAGATCAGGTGCTACAGTATTCTTTGAAACTTTAGGGGGTTCAGAAAATTGCTTACTGCGACTTTGGTAATTTTCGAAAAGACGACAAACTTCGACCAGACTATCAACATCAACAACCTTTGTAGTGAGCAGACAATTAGTGTAACAAGGTCTAATATTATTTAGCAAAATTTCTAGCTTCTCCGAATCAGCGATAGGAGAACTAAGTCGCGAAAACAGACCGTGCATTTTTGCCACGTAAATAGTTATTGATTCGTTTTCGCCCTGTGAGCGCTGACGAATCTCCGTCATAAGCCGATAATCGTAGTTATGCGGACTAAAATCTCGTTTCAAAAGTTCGCAAAGTTCTAACCAAGTCTTTACATTATTTTTAACAGAACGATACCAAACTAATGCGTCACCCGAAAATATTTCTAAAGCGAAAGACAACATCTTGTCGTGAGGAATAGATCTACAGGACATAAATTCATCATATTTTTCAATAAAGGGTCTTACACATGATTAACCGTTAAATTTGAATTTACCTAATTCCGAAAAAAGCTTACGGTCGTAATTATAGGAAGTGTTTCCCTCTGCCACTGAGCAATCCGACCGCGAATTACGTCTCGTGATTAATTGTAATTTCGCATATAAGTCATTAAATTTATTCCACACAGACTCAATTTTTTTAATATCAAGACTGCCGGTATCCACCCTATTCAGTCGATGAAAACAATGGTGCAGCACGGTTTCGACCTTCTGTTGAAGCTCGGAAGTATAGTTTGCTTCCAACATAGATAAGTGTTTAGTTGATCTTAATAGCGACTTTTCCACTTCTGCCACATCCTCCTCTGGTGGGAAGGGTGAAGATAATATATCCTCTGAGGGAGTTTTAACTGAAAGTTTAGCGATTTGTTTGCGAGGATCGTCAGGCTTTGAAACGCCGCGTATTGTGGTCTCATATTCTAATTCCGCTTTAGTTAATAATGAGAAATTTATAATGTAAGCCATTATTACAAAACAATAATAGAAAATCTAAGTATTTACGCCGGCACTAGAAAAAAAATTAAATATCGCCAGAAAATCGAATACCGTGCTGAAAAAAGCTGAAGTACACTAAATTATACAATGGTGTGATGATTGGTCAAGGAAGAAAAAATTTCTTAAAGGTCACTCAAAGGTTGAATCACAATATTCTTTCGCGAACCCGTGGCTCGTTAGTTCAACGGCTAAGCGGTTAGAACCGGTTGGCGGCTCAACACGCTGCCCGCGGTGGAAACGTGATTTTAGACGGACGTTAATTAAATCACCGTTATGTTATTTACACAGTTAAATTGCTTATGGCCAACAAAAATAGATAGAAACTGTACCTGTACGCAATTCACCACACCAGAATATATGCACACACAGGAGAAAAATATACAAGAGAAAAAGAAATTATTTCACTCACCTGTAAAGTGCCAACTTACGTTTTAAAAATTATATATATAATATAATTAAAAATTCTATTGGGCGCCAATGTCGCACGAGTGATTGATTTCCACGGGATAGCCGGGATCGATCACTCGCCAAGCAATTAAAGAGAGATTATTAGGTTGACTTACGGGAAATAAATAAAAAATATCACCAGGAAAGTTTAAACTCGCGTTATAATTCCAGTTATTCGATGGCTTTAGTTATAAATAAAAAAACTGACAATTAAGATTAGCAGATGAGACAATTATCCAGGGCGTGGGCGACGTTGGCACTTCACAGGTCTTCGGATGATCTTGTACTCAACTGGCGGTGCTGGCCGAAAGAAAGGGACGAAGCCTCGTGACCGCTGTATTTATAGGGCCGGCGCGGAGGGGCGCGAGGGAACGGCCCATTGCTGTGCGTCACTCGTAGCGAGGCTCGCGGCGCAGGAGCGCGATGTGACGTCACAACATAACTTTGCAAAATATGCTACATAAAGCAAATAATTTTGCAGTAAACATTGCAAAACCACCCCAAAGGATTTTCAAACGTTGCCTGAAGTACTTAATATTATAATCAAAAGATGTATTCTCCTACTTTACAAGTATCTTAAAGCATTTTTAATTACACTGCCAGGGACCTGCATTACAGTTTGTCATTGTTTAATTTACTTGCAAAACTAACTCAGTCTCAGTGAAGTCGACTTTAAACGTAAATTAAGGCGTACCTACTCGTAATTCTATTCATTATTTTAACCGCAACTTAATATTTTATTTCAAAAGTTTTATAAGCAGTATCGTTAAGTATTTTCTGACCGCTTATCTGAGTAAAGAGTTTAATAAACTATTCTTAGTCATTTTAAAAATATTGTGCTGTATTTAAATTTTGCATTTTTGAAAGGTTTTCTTAAAGAAGTCCTTTTGATTTTTGTTAGGCTATAAAAACCTTCACACTGCATGACTAACATCTCAAAAGAATTATAGAAACTCATAGGAAAGAAAAACCAAAAGGGATGCCAATGATAAAAGAGCATATCAAGAAGACACGAACGACGGAGACGAGCATGGAGTTATTATTCTATAACTCCGTGGAGACTAGGGAGTAGGAAGAAGTTATTGAAAGATCGGATGTCATCAAGATAAACAGAGAGACACAAAGTAAGAAGATTATTACGTCACATCGGCGTCGATTTACCAGTGAAATTAGACCAAAGAACAGGGGTGAGGTTACAATAATTGGCATCCTGCTGAAAATTTGCAAGATTGTCCAAAACACCATTATAAATACAACATTGCTTTTTAAGCACAATTTTCTTTCTAGGTTGGGTATTATTTGTGTCCGTTGACTCTAACCCTAAAGTAAAGAAACGAAATAATTCTTATAAAATCCTCAAAACCTACAGATATAAATAGCACCATTCAAACCTTTAAAGCAAAAGTAAGTCAAATAAGTTTTTATAAAAAACCTAATTCTATTTTTTCTAATTTCATTTGAAACACCTATACTTCTTTATGCAGATATGATCTGTAGGTACTTTTCAAATTAATAATATTTGTACCCTCTTCTGACTTCCCAGAAAGCTAATTAACTTGTACGACATCAGATAAACAGCGTGTATCGAGAAAGTAAAGCAATTAAAATAAATAAGACAGTATCTTTAAATGTAATCTGTGGTAAGAAGACTGGCACTAAAAATTCAAATATTTTTTTAAGTTAACTGTTGCTTCTACTTCTTGTAAACAATGTTGTTGAAATATAGTGGTCGACACAAGCGATTATTCCCGGTGTCCACCCCCTGCTTGTCCACCGCGGGTGGACAGAGACACAAATATTTAAAAAAATTCTCGCTGTGCACCCCTGGGGGACAGCGAGATTTTTTTTAAATATTTGATTTTTAATAAACTAAGTTGACGGAGCCCTGCTTCGCAGGGCTCCTATTTTTGGGTTAAGGGTCAAAAGAGAACCTAACATAACCTATCTACCCGAATCAGAAGTGATGAAAAAACTCGTGTCTTTGTCCACCCGGGGTGGCCAGCGAAAATAATTTAAAATTAATTCTCGCTGTCCCCCAGGGGTGCACAGCGAGATTTTTTTTAAATATTTGTGTCTCTGTCCACCCGCGGTGGACAAGCAGGGGGTGGACACCGGGAATAATCACTCAGAGAGGACGAAAAGAAAATCTGATATTTATTTGAAACAGGAAAGAAAGAAATTAGTATTATATTTTTGGTTAAGGTTAGAACTTATTTTAGTAGGGAGATGCTGGTTGTATACCGTCGCGTTTCCGACAATCGCAATACACTACTTATTAAAATTTGCAGTATACTATTAATAATTTTGTATAAACGGATCCTGGATCTAGAATGCTCGGATGTCATAATTTCGTCGAGTGTTTTGGTTTGGATTTCCGTTCGAGTCATAAGTTTTGTTATGGACAGTAAACGCCTATAGGCGTCATAATAATAAAACTTTTATTGTGTTTCGTTCGCTGTCTTTTAAAGCTTTATTCTATAAATTCAACAATATTTTATATTCATTGGGTAAAGACCAATTCATCATCATCATCATATCAGCCGATGATGATGAATTGGTCTTTACCCAATGAATATAATATATAGTTGAAATTATAGAATAAAGCTTTAAAATAAGTATTAAGTATTATATTCATTGGGTAAAGACCAATTATTGGAAAATAAATATTTGCACGGTTACGGAGATTAATCACCTCTGTTCACTAATCTGTCCCAATTTACGACTATTGTTTATCTATACTAATCGCGTGTCGCAATCGCGTGCCAGAGAATCTAGCGCCGAACGTTCGCAGCGCCTTGATCAAAATTGAGACAAAGACACAGGAGCACGCGCAAGGGAATGTAGCGGCGAACGTTTACTTGGTCTAGCAGAACAAAATGCGAGATCATCGCAGTTACACAAACGACAGTCAAGCGACAAGCGATCGCAGTGCCTAGATCAAAATGAATCTAGAAACTCGCAAGTACGAGCAAGAGAATGTAACGCTAAACGTTCACTTCGTCTAACAGAACAAAATGCGAGATTATCGCAGCTACCTACACGAACGACAGTCAAGCGACGAATTTTCGAAGAACCTCTGCCAAAATAGAACTAGAAATTTGCAAGCACCAGCCAGGTAAAGTAGTGCTGAACATTCACTTCGTCTAGCAGAACAAAATGAAAAATCATCGCAGTTACACGAACGAGAGTCAAGCGCCACGCGCTCGCAACGCCTTGCTCAAAATAGAACTAGAAATTCGCGAGTGCGTGCACGTGAATCTAGCGCCAAACACTTGTAGCAGATTATGGCACAAAGAGAAAGACAACAGTCATTAAAAACTAGTTTGCGCAATAAAATTTTAGCACCTAGTAATAGATCGGCATTCAGTTACAATCCACAAATTGATTATGCTCATGAAAACAGCATCCGTATCGGGCCAATGAATGCGATTTATCTTAAATGTTCTGCTTAAAACTGGACCTGATGAAGCGAACGATATGTGCTGTGCGTCTGAAAAAAAATATTTTGTCTAATATTGAAGAGCCACCAGAAGCAATAAAGAACCTTTTGACAAATAATCACACATTTTCTACGCTTTTTTTAATAACATACGTAAATACAATAGCATTTTTCAGATGGCTTCATTTGGAGCGAAATAAAGCAGAAAGGGAGATTTATACCCAAGTTTATGATCTCATAGGTAGCCTTCTACCGCCATTAGGACAAAGACCTAAAGTTTTGCAGGTAATATTTCATATCAGATGCTGACCAACTATCATGCTGAAACTCGAATTGGTCAACGAATTGCAGACTATGTTGAACAGTCACAATATATGTATACACTCAAAGTTTTAAACAAAGTACTGAACGCCACATCCCAGAGACTTTAAAATTAATTATTCACTCTGATCGCACACCGCCCACAGAATATCGAGGCAGATATAACGCTCCCTCTTTATATAAAGTGGCCGTTCTTTTAGTCGATGAAGAGTAAAAACCCAGGGATATAGTACTACGCGGTAGAAACAAACAGCCGAAACGAGTGTCAGAATAGGCTTGTGTCCACTAAGAATAAATCGGTTTGATTGTAGTATCTATAGATTCATTATGATTTTAAAATGTCAATAAAGTTTATTGACATCTACATTGAAACCTTGACAGCTACGGAACGGAATGTCGGAAAAATTTTATTCCGTTAAAATAATTAATACATTTGTTTGAAATAGCAATTATCAACGCTAAATAAACTACGCAACACCGTGGTTTTGAAATCGGGTTGGATAAATTTATATAAGGTGGTTTCACCCTCTGCAGCTTTAGCTCGCTAAAGAAAGTAAAGCGAGCCTAACACCTACATTGAAGCCATTCTATCCGATATAGAAAATATCTTACTGGCTGGTGCGAGGAGCGCCGTGACAGCCTCCGAAGCGCTGGCATACAGCGCTAGCCTCCATGCCGGCCTCCGCTAGCGCACTGGCCGACGGCAACGGTCCGCCGCCACGGACAATAAAAATATGAATTGTCATATGTCAAAGTGTATATTTAGTGTTGTTTTGATATTATTTATTTAGTATAAGTTTATTTTTAGTGCATATAGTTAATTGTTCGGCATATGTCGTGTAATGGTGGCAAAAGCGATGAAGAAATAGGTGCCAGTGAACTTTACACATCTTCTACCCTGGTGCGCTGCGCCATCAGTTCCCAGGCATGATTTTTCAAAGGTGAGCGGGGCCTTAAAGTACATTTTGGCAAAATTCACAAAAACCAAAATGTACTTACCGGCCCCAATACGTCCAGTACTACACACAGTAATTCCACAGACGCCCCTAAAATTCCTTTTTGGCAATATTTGAGTCAGTAAAAAATTTCCATTCCGGTTCTGAAGAGCATTCCCCGCGGTGCGAGGCCTTCAGCGGCTTAAAATGTAGCACAATGCATAGGCCTTGTCATCCGGGAGAATTCTATTATGGCTTGGGAACAGTTACTCACCTTTCCGTATAGAATTCTACATGCTCAAGAAGACAGGCTTACAAAAAAAAGTTTGACAACAAAAATTAAAGAAAATTACAATAATTCGACATCAAAATTAAATTACCATCCAGCCAAAGCACACCGCAATAGCACCATCTACCACCATGTAGAGTCTAAACTGAGGGAAGGTGATATCAGAGGAGCGTTCAGGCTTTTGTTCAGTACCGATGTGGTGGCGCCTTGCTCTGCCGTCACACTCGCGAGTCTGCAGAGCAAGCATCCAGCGCCAGGGGATAACCTCTCCTTTCCTGATCCACCTAACACTGACTCGGGTTTTCTCAGCAATACAGCCAAGGACGTGGTTGGTGCCGTTGGCTCTTTCCGGAGCGGGTCTGCTGGTGGTCTCGACGGTTTGACACCACAACATTTGAAAGATGTTGTGTGTTCAAGCGCTGGGGCGGCCGGCGACTCGCTTTTGGGTGAGCTAACGGCATTAACTAATCTCATGCTCTCCGGCAATGTGAACGATGCCATCGTCGACGTTTTGTATGGCGCTAATCTGTGCGCCTTACGAAAGCGGGATGGTGGCATTCGTCAAGCCAAGCCAAGATATGCTGTCGCCATTTTAACAACACCTTATCTTGTAAATTTCAGCCACAACAGCTGGGCTTTGGTTCCAGAGGAGGCTGCGAGGCTGCCATACATGCCTTGTCATCGTACCTTGACTGTAATGGAGGTGAGGTTATCTTGAAGGTTGACTTAAAGAATGTCTTTAACTCAGTCAACAGGGACACTTTGTTGACACAAGTTAAATTGGAAACACCCCAAATTTACAATTTTCTTTGGCAATGTTACAGACACCCTTCTAAATTAATATACAAAGAACATCTTTTAGAATCTGCCGTCGGTTGTCAACAAGGTGACCCTCTTGGACCAATAATTTTTAGTTTGGCCATCCATCCAGTTATAACCCAACTAAATTCTAAATTAAACATCTGGTACTTAGATGATGGAACCCTGGGCGGTGACGTAGAGTCTGTGTATCAAGATCCAGCACTTCTGAAATCAAACTATTTATCCATAGGCTTAGAACTGAATACATACAAATGCGAAATTTTTATTAATGGCAATCTAGATAAATCCTCTATTCTTTCAAAATTTCAATATTTGGCTCCCAATATCACTCAAGTTGAAAAAAGTTCTCTTCGCCTCCTGGGGTCCCCAATTTTAGACGACGGTTTTGATTCTTTCATACAATAAAAATTCAAAATTTTAGTGAAATTTCTGGCTGGCTACTCAAAATTATTATACATTCGGCTTTCACTATTATTCGATATTGTCTTTTTGTCCCTAAATTTACGCACGCATTACGGTGCTCACCTTTTTGGAAAAATCCAACTCCACTCATTCAAATTGACAAAATTATACAGAATACCCTGAGTAAAATTTTGAATGTGGCCCTGAAGGACCGGGTGTGGCTACAGGTGTCCTTACCTGTGCGCTTGGGCGGCCTCGGCGTTCGCAAAATTACCGACGTAAGCCTGCTAGCGTTCTTGTCATCGGTCCACAGCACTGCAGAATTGACTAGGAAAATTTTAGCTCCCACACTGGTTGATTCTGAGGTGCCGTGTAAGACCGATGCCTTGAACGCTTGGAGAAATACTTGTCCAGGAACTGAGTTACCCCGAAACTTATCCTCCCAGAGGCAATGGGATGGGCCGCTTTGCAGCGTGGTACGAGAAAACCTTCTCAATACATCGTCCAACGCTGCGGAGCGTGCTCGCCTGCTGGCTGTGGGAGAGTGGGAATCGGGCCTCTGGCTTCAGGCACTGCCATCGTCCAATATAGGTACCATGTTGGACGATACGACCTTCCGCTTCGCTACTTGCCTCCGTTTAGGTGCGTCATGTGTCTCTCCGCATCGTTGTAACTGTGGAGAGGCTGTCGATAGCCTTGGTCACCATGGCCTGTCATGCAGCAGGAGCGTGGGTCGTATTTCTCGACACGCCAACCTCAATGACATACTGCGCCGTGCTCTTGCCACCGCTGGCGTTCCAGCCCAACTTGAACCTCAAGGCTTGGCACGCGACGATGGCAAAAGACCAGACGGGATGTCGTTACTGCCGTGGAAGCTGGGTAGGCCTTTGGTATGGGACGCAACATGTGTCGATACCCTTGCGCAATCTCATCTTCCCAGCACAGCAGGTTGTGCGGGCGCTGCTGCTGCTACAGCGGAGACACTCAAACGGCGCAAATATGTAAATCTAATAGGAGATTATGTATTTGAGCCGTTTGGAGTCGAAACATTGGGGCCATGGGGTCCAAGTGCGTGATCACTTTTTAGAGATCTCGCAAAGAGACTCATAGACGCCTCGCGTGACCAGAGGGCTGGCACGTATTTGGCTCAAAAAATAAGTATAGCCATCCAACGAGGCAATGCTGCCAGTCTTCTGGGCACGCTTCCAATTTACTGCGATGCGGATGAGTTTCATGACGCCTTCTAAATTTTTATTTTTATTTTTTTTAATTTTACCTTGTATATATTAATTAGTTTTTTGTTATTATTTTAAGACTTAATTCGAATAAAGTTTATTATTTATTATAAAACGGTAAGATGAATGTTATTTTTAGGAATCTAAAACTAAAAATAATGTATTTATTCTTGTGACAGTGAACACCAATCAGAGAGCATTACGTCAAACAGTAGGTCTGCCATTCATGTTGTTGACGTTTTAGTAGTAAATACAACCTAAACGTCAAACTTTCTACCTGTCAAATTGAATATAACAAAATAAAAGTGGGTACATTAGACCAGACTTCATTCACGGTTTGTTTTGTTTTGGACTTTGTGATATCACTCAACCGCCGTGATGGTTTACAGCGTTTTCGTGTCAAATTCAAAAAGGTTTTTAAAAAGCCGTAATTAGTAATGTTGCTGATCGATTTTTGAAGAAAAAATCAGGTATTTCAGTTTAACATCTTATTAGATGTTAAACTGAAATACCTGATTTTTTCGAAACGAATTTTCGGAACGAATCAATCGCTAATTACATTTTAGGACACAAGCCTATTACAACGCGCTTATGATCCGTTACAACATCCGCTAATGTTTGTATCAGGAGACGATGGATATCTTAAAAAAATACATATTACATATATTATTTAACTATTCCTCAGCATAAGAAATAAAACTGAGTCATGTATGCAGTATTATGGTACCATTGATGATTAAGATACGACGCATTATAACAGTGAATTATTTAATCAGTATTGTGTAGATATTGTTTGAAATAGATATGTATATTGTCTATAATAATTTGTATAAATCGAGAATACTAGTTGGTAAAATTTTTTTGTCAATTGTAATTTTTTGACTCTGGTCACACTATGAACTAACAAAATCATTCTCATTCTTGCTTCCGAAAAATTCCTTTGGAGCACGCCGTTTGCTTGTTGCGTGAATTGTAGAATTGAATCAAAGAATCAAATTGTGTAATAGCCTTGCAATTGCCGCTATTGGATTTGCTCGGCAAGGTTGTGAGCGATTGATAAATTAGTGATATATATTAAACATTGACATTTGTAAAACTGAATTGTGAATCCTCTGTCGTGTGTCACGTGCATCGTGTCTTGAAGACGCCGCTTGGAGCCTGGTAACTATAGATATTTCACCTCTGTTTGGCCAAATTAGTGTGAGTGTGCTGAGCTTTTTGTCACTGTCACCTGTAATCCAGAATGGGAAGAAATAAAGCAGGAAATTTTGTCCGGACAGCGGTATTTCGACCGGCATAACATCGTCGCTTTACCACTTAAAATGAAAAAAATATTAATATATGCACAAAAGACGAGACTTTTGGAAATTTAAATGTTATATGCTGACTGTTTAGAGGCTAAAAAGAGGATTCTATTATTTCGGCTGGACAAAAAAATACAGCCCGATGAAATTGATCAAATAATAGTTGCGGAACTGCTGAATAAAGGGGAAGACCCAGTATTGTTTAAAATAGTAGTAAAAATAATAGGCCATGTCAGGGGAAGAAATCTTGACTTCACCGTGCATGAAAAATGACATATATTCGAAAAAGTGTCCACGACATTTCTTAAGTGAAACACAGACCGGTGAGGATGCATATCCCGTTTATCGACGAAATCAACAACGGAGGTCAGCTTGCTGCCTTAAATGTCCGAGGACGAACGATGAACATAGGCAACAGATGGATCGTTCCATATTCCCCAATATTGTGTCGATCTTTCAACGCTCACATAAACTTCGAATACTGTCATTCCGTGCAAGCTATATAATAAATATGTAAATACATCAACAAAGGAGCAGATCAAGCAACTTTCACTGTCAGAAATGTTAACGACGAAGTTGAAAACTATTTGAACGGCCGGTATATCAAGATATCTGAAGCAGTGTGGCGCTTACTTGAGTTTCCTATACATGACAGATACTCTGCAGTAGTACTGCTCTGCAATTAGCGGCACACTTAGAAAATGGACAGCGGGTTTATTTCAAGGCAGAAAATATGAACGCAGAGTGGAAAATCCTCTAAAATCAACAATAACTGCGTGTTATGACCTGCTCAATTTGTTAAATCCCTACTCTATCACGAAGTGCCTCATCATTATTCATGAGCTTACAATAAATTTTCCAGAAGAAAACGGGATCAAAACGTAGGTGGACATACTGGTATATAAAAGATGCAGCATTCGGACGAGTATACAGAGTTCATCTCTCCCAGTCAGAAAGATTTTTCTCAGAATACTACTTTACCACATACGTGGCCCAAAATTATATCAGGACTTGAAAACCGAGATAATACAAGATATCAGACATATAGCCCAACAACGAGGTCAGGATTATGACATATATAGCAAAGGCTCGATTTGCACGGAAAACAAACTTTTGGAATTAAATGATAAAAATTTAAGAGAATTTGCATTACCTTCTCCGAATCGTTCACAAAATGCTGCCGTATGTACATATAATGTTAACGAATTATCAATATTTGCTTGCTCTAAAATACTCAAGATGGTGGCAGATCAAAAAATAGCGTTCGATGTAATAATTGAAAGTTTGTGTGGAAAACAACAGCGATCTACTATATTGTTTTGGCGCGCCCGGTGGAACAGGGAAAACCATTCTTTCTCTTATTTAATAATGGTAAAAGTAAGACTATTTGGAAGAAAAGTACTGGCAGTGGCGCCTTCCAGTACTGCTGCCATTCTACTGAATGAGGGGAAAACTGCTCACTCTACATATAAATTACCGTTTGCTCTGTCTATAGATCAATAGTCTGTGTGCTCAATTCGCAAGAATGGTCCACTGGGATAGCTCTTACAGGACACGTCGCTCATAATTTTGGATGAATTCACCATGAGCCATAGAGCTCTTATAGAAGCAGTGGACCCGCACATTAAAAGACATCAAAAACTCAGGCAATATGAATGGTGGCATAACTTTTGTTTTGGCAGGAGACTTTCCTCTAAACATTGATATTCTGCCATATCTGGTTAGACCAGTAAGTGGACCCCGGGTTCCAAGGCGTGTAAGTTTTGGATGCAACCAAGATAACGCTAGGGCAATGACGACCTTCCGCCCAACGCTACCGGTTATTACAAAAGGTACACGAGCCGACATTATCAAGGCATGCCAAATCATTCGCTTTATGGTAATCAATTAAAACTCTCAATTTACGTAGGAATATGAAGCATATTTGAGTAATAACCACGACGAGAAATTCTCACAACAACTACTCCAACTTGAAAATCTAAAATTACCATCTCCAATTCTAAATAACTTCCAAATATTGATAGATAATGAATTGGCTCAAACTATTCACAGTCTAGAAATTCTTACAGACACAATCTATTGCAACTTCTTACTGAAAGTAGGTAATTTCAATTGGGTCTGTTAGAGATTAATAGTGTCGCCGAGAAATGACTCAGTAAATGAGTTAAACAAAATGATTATTGAAAATGTACTAGGTGATTTGAAATGATACAAATCTGTTAATACCATGTGCGAAATCGAAGATACAGTGCACAATTCTCTCAATCGCGCCGGATTGCCACCTCCCAAACTTAAGTTGAAAGTAGGAACTCAAATTATACTATTGTGAAATTTAAGCCCTCGTAGTATGTGTTATGGCACAAGAATTTTGATAAAGGAATTAAGATGCAATGCGATTGTACCAACAATAATCACTGCCCCGAGGCTGGACAGCTCGCTCACATTCCGCGGAGCCCGATGATACCAACCTATTTGCTTATATATTTTAAAAGGTTACAGTACAGTTTCAGCTACATTACAGCTAAAGTTTCCTGTAAGGATATCGTTTGCCCTCACTATGAATAAATCCCAGAGGCAAACTTTCCCGATGGTTGGCATCGACCCTAGGAAAGAGTGTTTTTGGCATGGTCAATTATATGTTGCCCTTTCTCGAGTAGGAGTTGCTTGCTTGAAGGTGTACATATCGTAAAAAAAGAAATGGGAATATATAATGTACACTAAGGATTTTATGTTTATAATCCTACTATCTACCTATGTTATGCGTGTGTTTTTTATTATAATACTTATTCAAAACAATATTTTCAGTTAATACAGGATGTCTGTCGGGTCAGCTAGCCCAGAATATAATCATCATCATCATCATCACCATCAATCATCTAATGACGCAATACACTGTCGTCTCATATAATAACTGGCTAAGTTTACGTTGACTACACGAACAGGATGGTGGTTTGAAAGGTTGCCTTGCCATTCATTCAGATTAATGCGCCGAGTGATGTTAATTTGACCCACACACGAGGTAATACAAAATAATATTGGGTGAGAGCCCATAAGCCCCTTTTAAATTCGCCCCTTTATACAAATTTGGCCAAATTTATAAGAAGGGGCTAATTTTAAGGGGCGTATGGGCTCTCACCCTAATATTTATTTCAATAATATTTTATTGGTGACCATTAATGAAATATTTGTAAAGCCCCACGCGACATTGGTTTCAGTTTTCAGTGATAGCGCCGGAGTACTGTTGTACTTACAATGTATGTATGCATGTTTAATCCGTAACCAACCTCGATGAGCTTTAAGGATACTTCGTTCAACTTGTTCGACAAAAATAAATCATGACCTAGCGTTATCTCCATTTGCCACCCGGCTGTAAGCTTACGTGTAACTTATGTGAATCTCTGCTGATACCAGTTGTTATTCCTGAAAGTAATAGTTATGGGTTGTTTGGAATTTCGAAGCTTGCTGTCTCTGATAATGTGGTACAGATTTTATGAAAGTGAAGATTCGCTCTTTACATTCACACAGCCTGTAATACCAAATAGGCGCTCTGGATAAAAGCATTAGAGTTACACTGCCGATCAAAGAGTGATCATTAGAACTGCAATAATAATTACCTATTAAATAAAACATGAATAAGTGGTAAAATTGGCTAAGTCAAAATAAGACTATACAATGAGACCATTTTTACACTTGTCGTGGCATATTATTTGTAAAGGAGAACGTAACGGAACTATTAGCCGTGTCAACAACGTTTTCTTTCATCACTAGAGACCGGATTATATGCAACATAAACAGCTTGAAATATGCATGCAAATATGCATGGAAAATGCTTGAAATATGCACGAAAACTGACAGAATATGCAACATTAATCATTCCTTTAGATTTAAATTTATTGTTAGTAAATACTTATTTTAAGTTTTACTTTATTAAGTAAGTACGTATCTTTATAATTTATTGTTATTTAACAAAATAAAAAAACTATTAAGTTTTAGATTTTTTATTACCAAATAGGAAGAACAAGGTTCTAGCTTCAATGTACCGACAATTAAATTCGCTATACCTATAACGACCACAACTGTCGGTAGTTTCGTCAGCTGAAATCCAAATAAGGTTCTCCTTGAGTTCATAACGTATTTCTTCCGTAACATTTTTATAAATTGTTGGTATATAATTTTTACGCAATGTTGACTCGTCTGGTATAATTTGATTTAAGCAATATTTTTTGCAGAAACTAATTGAGGGTAGGATTGTTTAGTTTATGGAGAGGAATATTACTTGAAAGCAATGCTTCACATAAATCATGCTAAACTGGTTGTTTTGTTTAGAGCTAGAAGTAAACGCGGTTATAAGCTGTTGTCGTGCACCTTTTTCTGCAATCCTGCGACGTGAACACTTGTCTTGATATCTTAGTCTATTTGAAAGTTTTTAGTGCAGGAAATATTTTTCTCGCAAACTCGACTATATAAAACAGTTCCGTCGTAAGTAAATGTTTCAGGAAAATTACTTATCCACGAAGATACAGGTTTTTTTTCGGGAGGCATTGTACAATTTCACACAAAATCTTTAACTGCGGATCAATGAGCACGCGCGTCAACAATGAAATTAACATGCATAATAGGTGGCAGGAAGGTGTAGTGCGGTGGGCGAGTGCGACGATCATATTATGTCTGTTTCATTTTATTATCATACCAAAACAAAAGACGCGCGGCTGCTGAGTGCGCTGCGCTCGAAAAATACTGTCAATTATAGCGATAATATGCATCATCACTAGATCTTAGGATAAATATGCTATGGGCGCTGAGAATGGCTTAAATATGCAAATGCATATGCAAATTTGCAAAGGCATGTTATCCGGTCTCTATTCATCACCATCATCTAACCGAAGTCCACGACTGGCCTTTCCGATGGCCCTTCACTGAGCTCGATTACCAGCTCATCCTGAAGTTTCCTTTAATTCTATTTAATTTGGCAACTAAATATATAGAACATACACACAAGACGCTACATTACCAAAACTAGTAACTAAACGAATTCTTTAACATTTAAAAAATAAAATAAATGTAGTAAGTTTATCTTAGATCCACTCTGAGACTCCGAAAGAATATTAATCTAATCGGCCGACAGCGACCAAAGGGGTTTTTGGGAAAATTCTAGAAAAGTGGTCCATTAAGTGAAAAGCTTCGAATCCGTTTTCGTGCTTTAGCCTTAAATTTTTCAGTACTGTGGTTTTATTTATGAGTTAGTTGTTTGAATTATCATATGATTTTTTTCGAGGCCCTCTCGACCAGGGAAGTAATGTAAATTGTTGTACTACCATGGAAAGTACACAATACCTGCATTTCTTTAAAATTCGCATTGATATCGGATTTATGTAATAAGTCTTTCTCAGTTTGCTGCTGTACATGGGCCTCTCCTAATTTGCGTCGAAAAAGATTTGTGCGTTAGTAGGAAGTTTCGGCCCACGATAGCACGCTGGCCAGACGGGTTGGCATTAGGTTTAACGTCGAATTTACCCTCTCATTCCAAAGATACTACTTTTCTTAATTTCATGTATTATCCTTACTGGCTTCTTACGACACCTACATGGAATAGGGTAGTGGCACTTTGTTTTTTATCTTCACCACACGGAGAATACATATTCAAATTCATCATCATCAGCCTTTAATAGTCCACTGCTGGACTAGGCCTCTCCTTTGAAAGGAGGTTTGTATCAAGTTTTCCTTCTCTTACAGTGCTGTTCTCTGCATAATATACTCCCATATTAAATTCATATCTGACAGTATTTGTAATTTTTGCTCGAAAAAAACACACTTGCCGGGCTGCAATTCATTTCTTCCGGCAAAAATTCTGTTACGTGCGTCAGATATGCTATCGACTTTTTCAGCGAGGTAAACATTGAAGAGAAATTGGATTTTTTAACCAGCCCACGAGGACGTAGAGGTATTCGAATTGACTGCACGAAACAAATTGTTACCTTGCAAAAGTGGTGTGGGTTTAGCTGGGTATGGTTCAACACTTTAAAAAATAGCACTGACTAGTCCGTTTATAAATTATTTCTATGGATGTATTTAGAAACTTGTATATAATATATCGTTTAAAGCAATTTTGCTGAATAGCACTTTTTTACCTAATAATTAGCATAACGGACCTCGGGCTCCAAGAAAAAAGTGTTCGAAGTTCTTGGACCACAACCGTTTAGCGCTAGAATGATGATAGATATATAATTATCAGTATAATAGTAAGGATCTGTAATAGACAAAATTAACCCATTTTCAGAGAAAAAGAAGTTTAAATGAAATTCAGCAATAAATAACTGTGGTTAGGATTTTTTAGTTAACACATTATGTGATAAAATATGTATTTTTAAGATCTTATAACATAACATAACTTCACGCCTGTATCCCCGAAAGGGTAGGGACACCCACACTTCGCCAGCTATGTTTCGGTCCCAATGTAATAGGGGGCAAGCCTATTGCCATCTACCGGGCACATTATTAAGCGAGCGATAATTAACATTCTTTATATACACATAACTTCGAAAAGTCAGAAGTGTGTGCCCGGGGTACCTGGGGATCGAACCCGAGAACATCGTCTCGGCAGTCTGTTACGTATACCACTGGGGTATCGCCGCTTTTTTAAGATCTGGGGCCCAACGCTCCTAAATACCTAAATATAGTTTCGAAATAATGTAGAGGCAGCGATAGCCTAGTGGAGATACCAACAGACTGCCATGCAGAGGGTATCGGGTTCGAATCCGCGTCGCGCACCAATGACTTTTCGGAGTTATGTGCGTATTGAATTGTTAATTATCGCTTGTCCCGTGCCTCGGAGAGCACGTTAAGCCGTCGGTCCCAGTTGTCATGTAGATCTTTGACAATCGTTACAGGGCGTCAGTACCTTCTAAATAAACTGACACTAGTCTAAACCATGGAATATCGCTATCCCTTCGGGTTGATTGATTTTTTATTTTGAATGTCTTTATTAATCACTTAATGTTACAATAATTGTTTACAAACGATCTTATTCTATTTGTACACAAAACAATATACGTAACCGTTTAACAGACTAAGCGCCATTTAAAAACATAATGCACATGAGTAGCTAATTATTTAGTTAACAGATAGGTATTATTATAACTTACCAGGATACAGAAGCTAATGTCAATCTTAGCAGGGAATAACATTATCATCACAGAAATATATTACATAACTTACACAACAAGAATACACAGTGTATTTATTTACGTATAAAAACTAAAAATTCATAATTTAAAACACAAAGGTGATAATTTTACGTTAAATATGTAATATTAAAAAATTGCGGGTAGCATTATCAATAATGTTCTAATAAAGCCGGTCGAGCAGCGGCGGCCAGGTAAGCGAGCTAACGTCATGATTCACGTAAGAAATAGTGATGGGGCAGCCGATATCGATTGTATGTCTGTGAGTAGGATAGTGTATGTAATCTACTTTTTCCTATTTTACTAATGAGCTTGTTACGATGTAATGGGTTTTTGTATAAATACAATTTACGTGACAAATTTAATATATATTCTTTTATAAGTGGATATTTAATACGTTTATGCAATGTTTTTAAATTGGTAAGGAATGAAGTATTATATGATATTTTAAGTGCCATATTTTGAATGACTTGCAATTTATTGTAGTTTACATCGGCCAAACTACACCACACGGGTGCCGCATATGTGAGACAAGGTCTAATGAGTGTTGTTTAGATAAGAAACTTAGTCGACGCGCTCAGGGATGATTTACGATTTAACACTGGTTTTAAGGAGTTTAAAGCTTTGGTGCTCTTTTGAACAACATGTTCTGTGTTTTAGTTCCAATTTAATTTCCTATCCAGCACTACACCTAAGTATTTCACTGTTAGACTCCACGGGATCTGAAAACTGTCTATTTTCACGGTCCTAGCAGGGAGGGTACGTTTTCTAGTGAAGATAATGCCTTCAGTTTTGGTAGAATTTAACTTAAGCTTCCATGTAGCAAAATAAGATGACTGGTGTATGTTGCTGTGTCATCGGCATAGACAGCAAGGTGTGTGTGGGCTTGTTTGGGCATATCATTTAAATAAATGATAAATAAGCGTGGTCCAAGAATTGAGCCCTGTGGGATACAAGCAGGGATAGTTTTTGGAGCAGAACGCTCGTCACCTATAAAAACTGAAAAAGATCGACTACTTAGGTAGTTTTGAATAAGTTTTGTAAGACAGAAGGGCACATTGCTTTTGATAAGCTTATGAAGTAGTCCCTCGTGCTAGACTGTATCAAAAGCTTTCTCTATATCTAACAATATCATGCCAGTAGAAAACCCTAGATTTAAACCGTGAGCAATGTCTTCTGCAACTCTAGCCAGCTGTTGAGTAGTTGAATGTGAACTTCGAAAACCAAACTGTTCTGGAGCCAATATTGGTTCAGTGAATCTCAATAGGCGAGTTAACATAACAGATTCAAGAAGCTTACCAATGACAGGTAGCAGACTAATCGGTCGGTAGTTAGTTGGAATTGTCTCGTCTTTTCCTGGCTTTTTTATAGCTATGATTTTTGCATATTTTAATGATTTCGGAAAATATGCTAGTCGCACGCAAGCAACCGTTAAATATTTTAGTTATGTAAACTGTAGTTTTTTGAGAAACGTTTTTAAGAAGAATATTAGTCAGTTCATCATAGCCGGGCGCTTTACGACATTTTAGTTTTGTTAATAACTTATGAACTTCTTTAGGTCTGACAAGAGAAGGATAGTCTGCTATTTGGTAACCGTCCAAGATTTTAATTGATTCCGCTACCGCTGCATGTTTCCGTGTCACTGTCACTTATCCAGTTATTAGTGAGATTCATATTACTCAGGAAAGCCTCTGACAAGATTTCACATTGCTCTGTGACAGATGAGGTACTAACACCATCGGATACTTTTAAAGGAGGAATCGTTACTGCTTGGCTGTTAATAGACTTTACCATGCGCCACAAATCAAGGGCAGGATTATCTATCTTAGCCAGCTTTTGTCGCCAGATAGTATCGTTGAATTCTTTGACTTCCGCCTTGATTCTTGACTGCATGTAATTGATTTGTGAGTATAAGTGACGTCGTGTTATAGGCGAGTACTCTTTCAAAGCCTGTTTACGTAACCGATTTTTATCTTTGATATGCGATCTTATTCGTCCCTAGCATGCATGATTGCATATCTTTTGTGTGAATGGATATGTTTCTTATTTCTTTACGACGACCTAACTTGTGATTTTGACGATTCTTTCATCAACTACTGTGGCAACATATTGGACTTCTTACTCATATAACATTGCATTACACTGGAATTCAGCCACATTCACAGCAATGTCCACAATAAAATGTTGTGTTTGAAACTGTAATAACATTTGTAAGTAACTAAAGCCACAAGTCACCTACTGATCTTAAGGATATCGTTTTGTATGTTAAGTTTCCTTAAAGTAATGGGCGGTCATTTTAAGGCATCATTACCTTCAAAATAAACTAACACTAGTCTAAACCATGGAATATCGCTATCCCTTCGGGTTGCGGAGGTCAGACAGGCAGTCGCTCCGTGGAAAAGCTAATATTCAGCCAAATCCGGTTAGACTAGTAAGCGGACCCCAGATTGAAACTGGGATAACGCTAAGAGGATGATGTAATATAAATGAAATACGCATCATCAGGTTGGTGAACGTTGCTCTACTACGGATCTTGTAAGACAAACGTATGACGAATATCTAAATTACTGGCTCCAGGCGTAGTTGAATCTTTGTTTGTGAAATTGAATAGTTAAGCTAAAACGAGACATAACGATGTGTCGTTTAAGTCGTGAATTTGTTCAAAACAAAATTGTTAGTAACTTCGGTCACATCTAGACCTCATTTTCTCTGCAAATTGTATTGAAATAATTCAATGAAATTGAGGGTGCTTGTACACGGCGCATGTAGCTTGAGCATGTTGAGGCACTTGCGCGGGTTACATGCACCGTAAACATATCGTTTAAAACAATGTGCGGGTCCAGCGACTCGAGCATGTACCAAAGCGAGCCACCCGCGCAAGTAACTCGCGTGCTCTGCGACGCACGCGGGTCACTCGCGCATGTTATCTGTTAAAATTACATTTTTAACATATGATTTTAAAATAATTTTCGTTCGTCGAGACATTTGACGCGATTCAAGTCATAAAGCTACCGCGCGAATAGCATGCACATGTAGCTCTTGACCACGAACAAATAACTTGTACATAGGTACAGCTTGCGCAAGTAGCCCGCGTCTTTACTTGCTCCAGTTATTTGCACCATGTACAAGTACAAGCGAGTAACTTATCAAGTAGCTTGCGCATATTACCCACGCGTGTAACCCGCACGTTTACTTGCTCCAGCTACATGCACCGTGTAGAAGCACCCTAATTTACAGCCTGTGTGCGATGCGATAACAGCTGTTTTGTTCACCGCACTCTCGTCACCCCATTGTCGTCATACAGGACGACATCACATACATCAATGCATATTAAATTATCTCCCACTGCAGCCTTCGCTACCTACCCAGTCACCTTTATAGTCTAGAATGCAGCATTATGAATACCCACCTGGAATATGACGGAATTAGTAGTCAACACTGGCCGGTCGCCTCAACCCGTTTAGAACAGTACCGAGTGTTATGAGTTCGATTCCCACACTACACAACACTTTGTATTATACGGGAAGAAATATGATCTGAGATGAATTTAATCTAACAAGCCTAGCCCAGCCAAGAACCTGTTGCATGTAACGTCACAGTAGTCTTTCCTTTTTATAAAAATATTGAATATAAAGAAAATAGTCATATCATCCCATGGGTGTCGTAAGAGCCGACAGAAGGAACATATTATGCTGAGAACAGCACTGTAAGAGAAGGAAAACTTGATACAAACCCTATAAGTACCAACCCGTTTGGCCAGCGTGGTATAGTAGGCCAATTCCTCCTTTCAAAGGCTCTCCTTTAACAGTCCACTGCTGGACTAGGCCTCTGCCTAGTCTAGCAGTGGACTGTTAAAGGCTGATGATGATGACTGGTAAATCAAGTGTAGTCACGAAACAATTCCACTAGATAATACGAGTATGACTACTCCTGGATTGCAAAAAGCCGCGATATTTGTAAATCCATTTTTCCACCAATTCTACATAATCTTTGTACACAAAATATATTCCAACAAAAGTAAATTTGACGTATACCAACAGTCACGCGAAGCGTGTCAAATTAAAAAAAGAAATATTAAAGAAAACATTTTAAACATAAAACCTATTTTCTTTACACATATTTAGTATATTGTGGATTTGGCACCCGACATGAGGTCAGCATGGTTTTAAAACTTAGAACAAATTTGAATAGAACCTCATTTCTTTACATAAAATGAACGCTAGATGACAGTAGAACTCCCTTTTTTTTCCTAATCACTCACGTTTAATTATTCATATAATATTAAACTTAAATTTTTCTCCATAAAAATATCTTAAACAACAATTTTTATTTTGAAAACAACATTTCAATGTTAATGTTTCTCAATTTGCTGATTTTCAAACTATGAGCAGCTGTCAAACCATACAGTAACGTAATACTACATTGTCAAACATGTATGTCAATTTTAACATAAAAGCTTTTTGAAAATTTTAAAATCTCCGTTATTATCTTTTGTGTGAATGGATATGTTTCTTATTTCTTTACGACGACCCAACTTGTGATTTTGACGATCCTTCTTTCATCAACTACTGTGGCAACATATTGGACTTCTTACTCATATAACATTGCATTACACTGGAATCCAGCCACATTCACAGCAATGTCCACAATAAAATGTTGTGTTTGAAACTGTAATAACATTTGTAAGTAACTAAAGCCACAAGTCACCTACTGATCTTAAGGATATCGTTTTGTATGTTAAGTTTCCTTAAAGTAATGGGCGGTCATTTTAAGGCATCATTACCTTCAAAATAAACTAACACTAGTCTAAACCATGGAATAGTGCTATCCCTTTGGGTTGCGGAGGTCAGACAGGCAGTCGCTCTGTGGCAAAACTCATATTCAGCCAAATCCGGTAGAGTATTAAGCGGACCCCAGGTTGAAAACTAGGAGGATGATGATGATGATTAAAGCTATAGGAAACCCATTTTTATTAAAGACACTGAATGTATACATCCCCTGCAATGATTGTCACTATGCTACAGTATCAGGAAGATTGGTAAATGAAAAATGGGCAGACGGTTTAAAAAAGGCGAGAAAGTGATGACCTATTAGAAATAGGGTCCAAGAGCATATTGATGGCTCAGAAAGGTTTTTGTATTACCATCACTAATAACACTTAGCCGAATGATTCGAACAGTCACCCTTAAACCCGGCTTGAATGACAACATATTTGGTCAATTTGAGAAAATAATAAAAATAATTTTTAAAGTAATTAATGATGGGCAAGAAAATTTCGCAAAAGGAAATGAATTTTTTTTATTGCTGCCACAACCAGACAAATTACATAATAAAAGAAAGGTACACACAAAATAAAAAAATAATAAAAAAACATCGTTAACAGCTACATAATAATAACATTAGCAGCAACTAAGGCCAGGTCGTGGCAGTAATGGGACCTCGTTCAGCATTTCAAAGGAAACATTTTATGCTTCTATAAAGTGAAAATCCTGCATATCAAGGACTTTGCTTAGTGCCAAAAGTAATATTGATATATTATTATTATATATTCACATGATGTGAATCCAAAGAAAATATCAAACATGAAAGTAAAATGTGCAACACAGGTGTATAGCCGAACTATAGCTGCCAGCGATTGTATCGCACAGCCTGCGTGTCAATGAGATGAATATGCTGCGCTGGATGAGTGGATTCACGCAGAAGAACTGCATTAGGAACTCACGCATCTTGAATCAACAAATCTCAATAATTTTGAAGAAATATGCACCAACTCATTTAATTTTACTTGGTGTAAAGTCCTCAATAAAGTTTTGACTGGGTCCAGAATTGATTATGATCAAAAATCTCAGATACAACAAAAATGTTATGAATATTGTAAAAAACGTATTGTAAAATAAAGGATGCTATTAAATCAATGTTTTATTTTATATAATTGTATAATACGCAGTTACACACCTGATGAAAATTCAATGGTTCAGTAGCATGTGCATCCATAAGCGAAAACCATGGTTTTCACTTAGGGATGTATATGTTATTGAACCATAATAAAATAAATTTATCTAATAATATCGAATAAAGTACTTATATAGTTAAAAAATGCTTGAAACGGCCGCCAGGTAGCGCTAATAGCTTGAGTGACGTCTCTATCCTCCTATATACAAAGGTACTCTGTGGAGGTCAGCACAAAAACATCGAGTTGATAAAACATACCAAAGCTAGAGGTTCACACGAATATAATATAGTAATATACAAAATAATATATCCAATAATTAAATTCCCTTAAAAGATTCATAAAAGCATAAGCGTGTCGACGCAGAACCCATTTCCTTGCTTTCCGTATAATATTAAAAAATCAAAGGTTATTCGATCATGAGACGCGAACGGTACTTTGCTGAGAAATTGCAAAACTTCATCAATCAACAAGTGAAGGAAACCTTTTCGTTGGACTTGAAGGTTCTTTTAGTGCCTTTTTTATTATATATTTTGTTACGCTTTTATGAAGGCACCTAGTTTAGGTAATCATCACGCCTTAATGCCTTCAAAGCGTAGTAGTAACTTCGGCAGATTTACCAATGTTGTATAAAATTCGACACAGCAATCTAGTCCATATTTTTAAGTAACATAGCGAGTCAGTCTACAAACGAGGAGATAAACTGTTTTCCTGAAGCGGCATACGTTTTTAACGCTTGTGGTTCCCTTCGGTTGGTGATGAACTCGCTCGCCAAAAACAAGTTACAGCAAAAATATCGAATATACATGGTTAAACTACCACCGCAGTAATTGCTATCTATATTTTTGGCAAAATTAGTTTGTTTAACTATTTTCGCTTGCAATAATCTCGGAATATCGCATATTCGAAACACAAGTACGTGCTACATAATCCGAAAGATACTGTTAAACTCGTATTAATAACCACAAAAGCTTATAAACAACACAAAACTCATGCTATTGACCGAAACAGTTCAAATTCCTATATTTATTTTAAAGACTGATAAAAGATGGCTCGTAACTTTAGTTCAAGCCCTCTTGCCAAACATATTTTCCGAAAAAACATCCAATAAAGCAATGCGATACCTTCAAGAGTTTTATTGACTTTGGGACGCCATCGCGACATCTAAAATACGAGACTAAAATATCTAATTCCCCTGCAGTAAGGCGAATATTATTTACGAGGAATTTCCATTGGGGAGCGGATTTTTATTGGTAAACATTGTTTGAAATATTTATTTTGTAAGAGTCTTTTGAGACTACCGATAAAATCACATTAATGATTGCTTTGATAAAATATACTTTTTATTTTTATTTATAGACTCACGCCTGTATCCCCGAAGGGGTAGGCAGAGGTGTAATATTACACCCACATTTCGCCTGGAATTTTTAGGTCCCACGTAATAGGGGGCGAGCCTATTGCCGTACCGGGCACATTACCAGACTCCGTGCTGCTACTGCGAATTTCCTAACGGAAAAACCCAATAACACTTTGCCCGACCCGGGAATCGAACCCGAGACCTCCCAATCCCACGCGCACATTTATGCCGCGAAACCAACGAGGCAGTCTAAAGAATCTTATGTGCAAATAATAGTTTATCATCTGCAATTTGCACCCGCATTTCCGTAATTTCGGCCGCGGGATGAGCATTGCGATGCTACAAACGTGCATTTAACTTTAAACTTACCCCTTCTTGACATCTAAAAAAAATATTTTTTTTCTAATAAAAATGCAAGCTAAGCCCAAGAATGTAACATTTAAATGAAGTAAAACCAAATGTTGACATTCCAGGTTCCAGGACCACAAAATATTAAAAGATCCTGTTGACAGCGCATGTAATATCGATAAAACCCGATCCATAGACATAGTTTCCAATGACACGTACCTATGTACCGTTGCGCTCATTCGATTTGATTAGGTATTGGCAAGAGGGATAACGTGGGCTTTGCCCCACAAGGATGGAAAGGAACCAGACTCAAGGGAAAAGTTAATGACGTGGGAGAGCGCCGGAAGTAGTTGGTCCAAGATGGTCATGACCATACGGCGGCTGATGTAGTCATGTCCCACGGCATTAGATTTTATGGAAATGATTATCTTTTTGAATGAAATCCAAAGACTTTGGAGAAAATTGGAAAGATTCAATATCTAGTTCGGGTAAGTTATTTAAATAGTTGACTGCCAGACACTTGGTCTGGTGATCCAATGGAGTGGAAGTGGTGAAATAGACTGAGAGCCAGTGTTCCGCAGACTTACGGTATAGTAGCAAACTCCATATTAATGCTAGTTATACTAATTTAACTGCTGTAGATCAAATGGGGGTTCACCATTCCCATAGAGGGTTCCTTTAGGCGTGCCTAGAAGTCGAAAAGCATGAAAATCGACTTTCAAAACGTGATCGCAGCATGTCTGCCGTTTTGATATCTTAAAATATATAGTTTTTTTTATAGAAAAACTTAATGGCAGACATTTGTTCCGGTTCCAACTATATTTTATATAGTATCAAAGTTTCCAAATTTTCATAAAATTTACGTTATTTTAGCAAAGCTAAAAATTATATATGTTGCTTATATTATTATTATAAACATATATTCACAAAGGCAGACACATAGGTTGGTTCTGACACGCGGGCAGACCATTCGATACTTTCTCAGTCGTGCTATTGAAGTTGCATGATTTTGATTTTCTCACTCTTCATTTCGCAGGGAACTAGTGTTTCAGCAAAGCTGCAATTTATGTATGTTTTTTACATCATTATTAAACATGTATATCTAAAAATTGTGCAAGTGCGAGTCGGACTCGCGCACGAAGGGTTCCGTACCATCATCTATAAAAGAAAATCAACTTTGTTGTATGTACATATACGTAAATACTTTTAAGTTTCTACCTGTTTATTAAGATCGAGTAACAAATTACTTAAAAATTACGTTTGTTGTATTGGAGCCCCCCGTTATTATTAACTTTTTTAAATTCATTTATTTATTTTGAAAGGTAATATACAACTACATTTTCTGTGAAAATTTAAAGCATCTACCTGTTACAGTTAGTAATTTTGGGCAAAAAATACGAAAAAAAACACGTTTTGTATGGGACCCCGCTAATATTTTCATTTTTATTATTTATATACATAATTTGTGAAATTTTCAGCTTTCTAGCTATCACAGATTATGAGATACAGCCTGGTGACAGACAGACGGACAGACAGACAGACAGACAGCGGAGGTTTAGTAATAGGGTCCCGTATTTTACCTTTTAGGTACGGAACTCTAAAAACCAGACAGATAGGTCGGTTCTAAAATGCAGGCAGACTACATAATAGTTTCGCAGTCATGCTAAATGGAGATAGGTACACGATATTGACTTTCTCTTCATCTCACAGGGATTCAGTATTCAAGCACCGTTGTAAAAACGATGGACAAGCTTTATTGAATATACGCTATTCATTTCGGAAACTATTTGAATAAAATAAATGTTTTCTCTGCAATTTAATAGGATAGTTACCTGAGGGACTTGGAAACAAATAACTTGCCTTGTTTCAATCAACGAAAGTTTGCAGTTCTGACGAAGAACAGTGAATCATTTTGATTTTTTGTAGCCAACATTAAATTTATTTATTCTGTATTTGAATTTCGAGTTGTATGTTTTGTTAGAACAAAATAAATAGCAAATCATTATTATTGTAAGATAAAAATAAATTAGATTTCTTTATAAAAACTTATATGTTTATAATTGAAAATAAGAGTTATAAATAAAATTTAAAAACACTGTTCACATGTATTCATACTCATTCGCTGTCATTGCCAGTAAGAGTGAGAAAGTCAATATCGTGTATCTCCATTAGCATGACTGCGAAACTATTATGTAGTCTGCCTGCATTTTAGAACCGACCTATCGGTCTGGTTTTTTAGATATACATGTATAATAATGACGTAAAAAACATACATAAATTGCAGCCTTGCTGAAACACTAGTTCCCTGCGAAATGAAGGGTGAGAAAATCAAAATCATGCAACTTCAATAGCACGCCTTTTTTTTTTTTTTTTTTTTTTTTTTTTTTTTTTTTTTTTTTTTTTTTTTTTTTTACGAGGTGGAAAATCCCTTCGGATCTCCGACTCTTGGGGGAAATAAGAGCCGGAGTATGTGGTGTTTCCACTAAAAACCACCTCGACTGCCGCCACGTACCCGTGTGTCGGAGGGTGGGGTATCACCTAAGCACTCGTCGCCACCCTCCGACGGGTATTGGCCCGCCAGATGGTCAGGCGGGCCCCGAACAAAACCCCCTTGGCGACGGATTAAGGTGTTGGACTCCGCCGCCAAAACGCCCAGCGGCCGCAGAGGATAGGGAGGACGGCAACGCAACACCGCATCTCCTCTTCCTCTGCGGCCCCACCGCGACGCATCGAATGGTGCGCCCCCATTTGGTCGCGGGAGATAGGGCGCGCGGCAACGCAACACCGACACGCCTCTCCTCCCGCGACCGCACCCGACTGCGAGGGACAGACAGAACTGTCCCCCGCACCCGCACCGTTGGACGCATCCTGCGCAGGCCCCTCCAAGCCCACGCGGAGCGTCCCCTCCTGGATCCCTCTTAGCTTCACCGCGGGTGACCAATCCACGGTTACTGAGCCCCCCCACCACGACAAGGTGGAGATCCCACGGGGGGGTTCAATAGCACGCCTGAGAAAGTATCGAATGGTCTGCCCGCGTGTCAGAACCGACCTATGTGTCTGCCTTTGTGAATATATGTTTATAATAATAATATAAACAACATATATAATTTTTAGCTTTGCTAAAATAACGTAAATTTTATGAAAAATTGGAAACTTTGATACTATATAAAATATAGTTGGAACCGGAACAAGTGTCTGCCATTAAGTATTTCTATAAAAAAACCTATATATTTTAAGATATCAAAATGGCAGACATGCTGCGATTACGTTTTGAAAGTCGATTTTCATGCTTTTCGACATCTAGGCACGCCTAAAGGAACCCTCTATGGGAATAGTGAACCCCCATTTGATCTACAGCAGTTAAATTAGTATAACTAGCATTAATATGGAGTTTGCTACTATACCGTAAGTCTGCGGAACACTGGCTCTTAGACTAAAATATTGGTTAATATCATCCAAACCAAGTGTCAGGCGGAAATCACACCGATGCTGCTTGCCAATACCAAGAGTTTCAAGGAACTTCCAGATATTCGCAGGCGATGAAAAAGTAATATTGTTGAGAATGTGTCGGCGTTTGGCATTTCGCACCATTTGATTACACCGATTCCTTGCAGATTTGAAAAGCGCCCAGCTTTCCTTGCACCGGTCCCTTTTATATTTCCTAAACGCCCGATCCCTACGGCGCATTGCCAATCGGACACCTGCCGTAAGCCAGGGCGCTGGAGGATGCTTCAGTTACATACCTAGAAGCCAAATCAATACTGTAAAATATAAAATAACGCATAAGTATAATCCTTTATAGAAGAGCCAAAAATCGGGGTCAGTGGCGTGCCATTGGAGAGGCCTATATCCAGCAGTTGACTACGGCAGGCTGATGATGATGATGATGATAATCCTAACTAGCATTAACTTTGTCAAATTTAAGTACAATTTTAACGAACTTTAATTACAGTGGTAACAATCTCAATACAGTAAGTGACGTAAATACATTAAGTATAAAATATATACACTCAGCAAATCAGACATTTCAAATAATTTAAACCTCTATAGCTCAATACCTCAATAGCCTGTTTAACTAGCTACACCGCGATATTCGGCACACGTAGCAACTTTTCTTTAACCGGTCATGTTTAAAGTGAAGTTTGGAGTAACTCTGATGGTAATTTCACCTTTGGTCTGTTGGGGACCTTGTTTACAGCTTTTCAGACCTTTCACGAATACAATTTCCGTTGATCAGTGCATCAGGGGTTATTTATTACCAAATTTCGGTGCACTATGAATGAATACTGAATACCTACATTTAAGTCGGCGCAAGTTTTCAAAGTTACGCTCACGAATAGTTTAGTATGTACGAGTATAGTGCGCAGGAAAGTTTTGAGCAGATATGATTTATTTTTGAT
The DNA here is from genome assembly GCA_944739405.2 of Euclidia mi. NCBI lineage: Eukaryota > Metazoa > Arthropoda > Insecta > Lepidoptera > Erebidae > Euclidia > Euclidia mi. The sequence continues at coordinate 35,542,676 of OX123195.2, forward strand.
AGCGTGTAATACAGGAAGTGTGTAATAGTAGATTGTTGCATCGAGCGCAAAGTGAGTCATTAATGCACGATAATTTGGTGCCCGAGTGCACGCGAGGGCACTAAATTAACACGAGTGCATTAATTACTCACTTTAGCGAGGTGCGTAATCTACTTTTCTTTCAACTCCCAAGATTCCTACCATGATAAAATATACCTACTCAAAATTAAAAAAAACTCAAGTTAATGAAAACAAAGTTTTATTACACAAATATTTAAAACTTACAATTATTAAATGTTCTGTTATTAAAAGTGAAATAAGCACTTTTATTCGGAACATTAATTTCAGTATTCGTTTGATTTATTCGTGCATAATAATTATTATCATCCTCATCATCAGACGATACAGGGCTCAATTTCAAATTATTTACATAAGAAGAAGACGGACGTGGTGATGTTGATCGGAGCAAATGAATTGATTCCGTTATATTCTGAGTGATTTTACTTTTATTTTGTACAGATTCCTCTATGTAACCTTTAGCTACTTGGTCTGATTTCCATCCACCATGACGCTTGAGCGTAGTCAAGTTAGCACCGCAATCAGCCAGCAGCGTTGCTGACGTTTGGCGGCAACAATGCCCAGTGTAGGCTTCCGGGTTTTGTAGCTTCAGATAACTGGCAATTTCATAGGCAATTTTCCACATTTGTTTCTGCCGATGGCTTGTTTTGTGCATTTTCCATTTTGGTAATTTAAGAAAAACCGCTTGGTGTTTGTACAACTTGAACGCAGAGCCATGTATTTCCGCACTACGTTTAAGAATCCGTCACGTATTACAAATTGACGGTCTTTCTATGTTTTCGTGTTCGTAAGTTTGATTGGCAGCAACTGGTTATGTGTTTCGATGTCGTCAATGGTGATGTTCGTCAATTCTGAGCTTCTGCAAGCACCGCTTATGCCGAAAATGAGAGCAACCTGTAAAAATAATTAAAATTCGATGTTACACATAAATTAACACATAATTTATAGGTATTTAATTATATTAATGGCCGATATATTTGTTTAGTGCAAGTATTTAGTAGAAATACATTATCATCATCAGCCTTTATCAGTCCACTGCTGGACTAGGCCTCTCCTTTGAAAGGAGGAATTGGCCTACTATACCACGCTGGCCAAACGGGTTGGTATAGGGTTTGTATCAAGTTTTCCTTCTCTTACAGTGCTGTTTTCTGCATAATATGCTCCCTCTGTCGGCTCTTACGACACCCATGGGATGATATGGGGTGGTGACAATCCGTATTCTTAATCCGTCACCACACGGATAGAAATACATTGGCGAAATACATTGGCAGTAGAAATACATTGGCGAGTAATTATAATAACTACAAACATGTCACGAGTAGTTCTACTTAGCCGGCAATATCCTTTTATTTAACACTAACACTGAACAGTGTTTATACCGGTCATAATATTGTGTCAACGTCTAGATTATAGGTAAACTTAAAACTTACCTTTGTTTCTAAATATTTATTGTGCGATGCTTCATTCAAAAATATTTCTATATTTTGAGCTGTGAGCACTTTGGACTTTTTACACATATAGCCATCTGATAGCCGTTTCAGAAGCGATGTTAATTTTAAGTATTCTTTAATATCTACGTTGTGCTTGGTATTAACTGTGCTTTTTTACATTGAATATATAGACCATAATGAAGATGGTTTAAATGTTTTGGACATCTCAATGAAATACGTTAAAACACTTTTTCGGACATGTCTTTCGCTTCTCCACTTAATAAAATTTTCATAATTTTCATTTATCCCGCTACTTTTGCAGCAAAAGATTATGAACAATTTCATTTGCAGCTGTTTTTATACTCTCTGGAGTAGAATTCATATCGCTATCGCTGTTTATTTCCATTGTTTAAAGCCAGGATCAAACCAACGCGTTCAGCTTGCGTCCGCGGTGGCGTGCGCGGTGGCGATCAGATGTTGTGTACGAACTTATAGCGCGGTGTTCACATCTACGCGTCCTCGGATTGCACGCGGCGTCCGGTGCAGCGTCTGCACGCGGCGGTGGCAATCAGATCGCGCTTGTTGCGTTAGGATGCTGCACGCAGCTATTATTTGTTGAGGAAACTGTGTTTTTGTAGATTTTAAGTATGGTGGAAACGGCAGAAATTATAAATTAATTCCATAAATACCCATTGTTGTATGATACATCTCATTCTGATAAGGCGTTATCGAATGATGGTAGGTATTTACTTCACTGGCACTGTATAATTATCATACCCACCTCAAGTTCACTTCTTGTTCCTCTTCGTCTTCAATAATAGCAGACAGAAGTAAAACTTCTTCAATTTCACTATCTGTATCAGACAGCATTTTAGTGACGCGACTACAGCCTGGTGAACGCCTGAACGAACGCGACAGTGTGCACAACTTTGCACGCGCAATAATCGCCACCGCGCACGCCACCGCGGACGCGAGCTGAACGCGTTGGTTTGATCCTGTCTTAAAACTTTTCTTGCTAAATACGGACTATCAAAGGATTACTATGGTACAAGATGCGCGCAATTTGTTTTTTTTTTCTTTTGCACCAGATCGGTTTTACTCAGCCGATTTTTATTTTCAGCCAGCATCTTTTTGATCTAATGCATACATTTTATATTAAACTTAATAGGAAGAAACATTAAACCTCTGTGGTAATTTTTTATTTTTCAAATAAAGAATACAAATCAGTGCAGTAATGTAAAACAGTGCAATAATGAAGTTTCGGTTCTAAGCAAAAAATACGTCCTTTGTGACCGGTTTTGTAGTGATTAATGATAACATTACTAGGTACTGAAAGACGTACTACGTAGTTGAAAGAAAATATCTTTAATATGGATATATTAAATGATTTTAGTAATATGTACATAATTAGTTATTTGGATACCATAGTGCATATGTTTTGGTGCGTCAGTACCATAGTCTGCCTAATTGCGACCAGTTGACCGTGTGAGAGTTTTCACGAGGATATACCTATATTTAATTATCTTTTGAACCAACACATTTACTTAATAAACAGCATGAAAATTATACAATTTTTAGGTGATCTATAGATGTGTAAGGCGTATATAACAATATTTTAGTTACTTGTCCGTACACTATGTTGTATATTCTCCCCAAACATATCTTGTTCTAAAAACAAGACCATGATACCAGTTTCCAGTATAAAAAATAACCATTTCAAGAGCCCTCCTTCCAACCTCCATCGCTCGTCCTACGCAATGTCATCTGAAAAATATAACCTAATCGATTAAATTGGATATCGCTTCCGTTGGAAAAGCAAACAGCCCACATATCAAGTCATCGCTTCTAAAAGGTAATATAGCTTTGGGCATTTTACAAATTGCAGTACGATAACGACACGACAGCGGGCCTTTATAGCTATCCTATCCTAGATGTTTTCTTTCTTCACTCTTTGTAAAACTAATGAACGATTATCTAAATAAATATTTAAGCAACAATACATAATATGATTTATTGCAGTAATTAGCATAGTTTGCCATGCAACTTCATTTAACGGGTCTTAATCGCATTAAAAAAACTAATTAAAAATGTATATACCTCTGCCTTCAACCGGTTTACACTGCCACAATTATATAATAGCGGTCGAAAAGTCGGTGAAAACACTGATATTATTATTATACTTTAAAATATTTACTTAAAACAATATAAATAGTCGTCAAATGTATCTCTATCGTCTATGATTTGTATAATTTCTTAAATTGTATCATGCGCGTCATTTGTTTTTTTTCAGCAAGTGGTTTTCGTTCCGCCAATTTTACTTTTCAGCCAGTATCTTTTTGATCGTATTCTAATGCATACATTTTGTAATAAATTAAATGCGACATATTAAACGTCAGTGGTAAGTTTATACCAAGATAACGAATAACTGACAGTGCTATAAAGTAAAACATTGCAGTAAACAGTGCAACAATTATAACATTTCTGCACTGTGTAGGTCCAAAGCAAAATGGTCTATTCCTTGTGATCGCTTTTATAGTGATTAATTTTATCAAAATGACTGCATAGTTAAAAGAAAAATAATAATAACAAGCCTATCTTTTCTTCATACTTATTTGCTAACCAATCAAATTTATTAACCAATTGCAAAATACTTTCCAAGACTTGACAGCTACCGTAAAGTTATCGCGCTTGTCCCTTGGTCGTAACGTCTAAGCGACTTCATTAAGTACACAGTAGCTACAACTTTTGAGAGCCATCAGAACGACCGAGTCGAGGAAAATGTAACGTTTTTAGTATAATCTGCGTCAGCCGCTTGATTGTCGACAAACGAGATGATTTGTACTTTTTGTTCAAAGATGGATATAAGATTAGAGGGAAACGCGAATTTATAGTATTTGCTGAAATAAGGACCATTCTATATCTATGTCAGCATGGTAAATACTTTAAGGAGTCGCTTTGAAAGGATTCTCAAATGATTGCTTTGAGCTCAGAATAAGGAAAAGCCGTTTTGCGTCTACCTTAGACACAAAACGCACTGGTATTTGCACTGGAGGTCTTCCTTTTTAACATGCTTTTATTAGGTCGTCGTGTATGTAACTATGTAATGGAATCTAAGGTAACTAATTTAACCATATTCCAAGGGTCGTAGCGTAATGAAAATTGGCAGTTGTATGTAGTACTGATGACAATACAATAATATGGTACTGTCTAACTTATCTGATGATGGAGCCGGAACATACGACCTGGAACTTCATGATGGAAAAACGTATCATAGCTGTTTTGGATTTCTTATAAAAGTCTTGTAATGAACTTGACCACAATTAGGTTTCAAGGTCTGATAATGAAGCCGGGAGATAGGCACTGGCATTCCATGATGGAATATCGTATCATAGTCGTGTGAAGAGTCGCACTTGTGAGAATGGCCACGTAATGGATTTTGAATTATTTGAATATTTCGAATAAAAATTAGAGTTTTTAAAATATTTGCCAAATATCCGTAAACATTTTTCAAATTTCATAAAAATCCACATGGCTGTTATGTCTGGGACCTGAACCCACGCCTTCAGAGCGCCTTCGGCCATCGCCTTGTTAAATAGCGAATTTGGCGAACACTTACAGAGTGTTACGATGACGAGTGTTTACGTCATCTATCTTGAAAGTATCATGAAATAGTCTTCAAACCTCTTTGTTTTGGTAATAATTCTGTTTGACGACCAGCCAACTTCTCGTGTAGACGTCAGTATGACTTATGTCTGGACTTATCTGTTCCGTGACATTTTGACACTGGCCGTCACACTACCCCCCCCCCCCCCCTCTAGACATGCGCGTTCCGCGCATACTTACATCCATGATACATCGCTTTCCTGTCATGAATCAAGTCATTAATCTTCGTAGATTGTGATCTATGTGCAGATTTACTTTCTTTGAGGCACAAAACTTTCCCCATGCCACCAACTTTCATCAATCTTGACATCTCCACACTTAAGGATACCACCTTAACTGCACTGATGATCTCTGAAGAAATCCCGCCCAACAATGCAATCGTCTACGATATCTGCAATACTCGCTCGTTGCCAAAATAGTTTGTCACCGATTTTTATAGCCACCATTTGTTCGCCTTTAACTGCAATGAACTGACCGGTAACCGTCGTCAGTCGAGGTGAAATTGAAGGTGTTAGAATCTTTCCATTCTTTCTTACCAAGAGTGTAAATATTAACATAGGTGCCTGTTTAAAAAGTATATAGACCTGTACATGGAGAGGATAATAGAAATTACCATGTATATTGACGTGTAAATAGGGCTGAATGGCATGAGGGTGGTTTATAATATCATTTCGCTAGCGTCACCTCAGGGAACCGAAACCCTGTTGTAAATAGCCTTGTTTAATTGTTCACTACTCGCTTGAATAATATGGCAAAAAATACAAAAAAAGAAACAGCAACACAAAGAAAACAGAGACTAAAAAAAAATGAAAAAGCGCGTACAAAAATCCTTAAAACTCAGTGAAAACGAAAAATCTCTACAAAAACACTAATCAAAAACCTATATCTATACTAATATTATTAAGAGGCAAGATTTGTATTTTTGTATCTTTGTTACGAATAAACTAGAAAAGTACTGGACGGATTTTAAAAATTCTTTCACCATTGTAATGCGACATTATCCCTAAGTAACATAGGCTATATTTATTTCTAGAAAATAATATGGATCCCTACAAAAACATCAATAATGTAACCCAAGGTGTAATTTTTTTTTCCAGAAAATGTCTTTCATGGCGTGCGCTGCTAAAACTATTAATGATACAGAAAAATCATGTTCTACATTATACATTATAGGTAATAACCTACAAAAAAATCCGCAATAGCATAGGTCTATCTCCTAAGGAAAATCCACAGTAACCATTTTTATCAATAAAAAAATTGAAAAGTATAATGGGTTATTTTGGAAGCTATTTTAAGCAATGCAGTATTACTTTTTATCCAGTTAAATACGCTAGATATGTTGTGTATTTAATGCTCATAGAAATTGTCTTTTACAGTATATCATTATAATGAATATCTTAAAAGATGTAGCAAAATCAAAATAATGCGTGAGAAAATAAATTCACCGCTCGCACACCGATATTCCGTCGGGACGAGACTTCCTTGATGCGATCGATTATTGGATATTTATTGGATACTAGAGGATGGCCACGGTTACACTCACGTTGTTTAAGGCTACTGCTCCGCTCCCGTCGCTCATAGCGCGATGTTTTATAGCCTATAGCCTTCCTCAATAAATGGTCTATCTAACACTAAAATAATTTTTCAAATCGGTCCAGTAGTTCCTGAGATTAGTGCGCTCAACCAAACAAACAAACAAACTCTTCAGCTTTATATATTAGTATAAGATTTAAAAAACAAATGTCCACCCGTGCGAAGCCAGTGCGGGCTGCTAGTGAAACAATATAGAGATAGTTCGCGCATCTCAATCACGAGAAGAGCGAGAGGCCCGTCTTCAGTACTTGCGTGAATATGACTCTAAAAAAAGAGCTTTACAGTCAGAAGAAGAACGGACCGTGAGATTTCAATATTTACAAGAACACATCACTCAATCAAGAGCTTTGGAAACTGACGAAGAGCGTAATATATCGTTGCGGCAGTTACGTGAGCATAATTCTGCTACCAGAGCTGCACAAAGAGCTAGAGCCAGTACTTCTGAGAAAACATTTTATGTCTTTAGTGACAAATTGTGTGAAATTTGTACAAAGCGATGCTATCAGCATCAAGTCTCCCGATGGACAATTTTGATAGAAATTGCACCGTATTTACCTGACGAACTGAAGCAGAAATCAACGTTACTTTTGTGTAATCGTTGCACAAAACATGTCATTAAATTAACCTGTGCGTTTGGGCAATATGCATTTCGCGGCCAAGCTGTTCTTTTTGCTCAGGATATATTTGAGATAACTGAAAAACTTCCAAATATGCTACCTAGATCGTCTGGAGATGCTGGCATTATTGTTGTTACGGAGCATCTCGATAATTTGAACGTCACCCGAGAATTCACAACATCTTGAGAAAAAGTCAAAAACGCATTACTATGGTTGATTGCCAATAATGCACTTTATAAAGATGTTACTACGGACAACAATATCCAGTTAAACGATGAAGATATCATTAGATTGAATGAAGCTCCTCCGCCAAATGACGAAGTACAACAACCAAATAACGAACCGTAGCCACCGGCTTTGAAACTGAAGAGCCGCGACAGGAGATTTCTGCATACACGACGATAAATGTATCATCACGAATTGTACGCGCTTCGTGGAATCAAGCTAACCTTGCGATATTTACATCTGGCTTTGCAGGTGTGCAATGTTGTGCAATGGTGCTAGCAAATATCATTCGCGCAAATATGCTTTCTATGACAAGTTGGACGACTAATATTCTGAATATGAATATGATAGAGGGCGATAACATGTATAGTATGATTAGGTCACTATCTGCATTAGATTCTGCCGCTTATCCGATTCAAAATAATGGTTACTTGCTGGTTCGTAAGTTTCGTAACTTTGATATAATCAAAAACAAATGTGACATGCTTTTTTAAATTTACATTGTAAATCGTTTTCCCTGAACTATGATCTGGAATCTGCACTGTTCGGAAGCTTAAATTATAGAGACAACCAATTAAACATTGAACTGACACTCAAGCAAGCCCTCAAGGAGTTCTTTGACAATCATAAGACAGGCGTGTTAATAGCAGAAGGCAAATCACTAGGAGTCATGCTGTACGACGGAAAATACTATTTTATGGATTCTCATTCATGTGGACCGAAAGGCGCACAAGCGAAGACTGCAGGCAAAGCTTCTGTTATTCAATGTGACATTATAGATGAGTTTGTAAGAATAATTAAACGAGCGCAGGGTTAAGAAGTACCCAGTTTACACTGGATTTCATCGATGTCTACCCATCTACTTTTTCTGTTCAAGTTAATGCAGCGCAGATAAATCCTCTTTCTACACAGATCATGGAAGCAGAAGAAACAGTGCGTTGCAATTCAGAGCCCCAGATATTTCCTGAAAACCGCACACTTCCAGACCTGCCGTTAATAACATCACAAAATATACCCTTGCAGACGTCGGTAATGGCACCGATTAACGTCGTGCAGCCCAATGTTGAGGAGGAGTTTGAGGTATCAAGTAATCTCAACAGCATAGTGCGAAAAACAACAAATAATATTGTTAATGTTGCACATGAAATCAAAGCCGAAGAATTTGCTTGATTCTATCTGTTTCCCTATGGCATGAATGGTCTTCAGCAACCGCGACCAGTGACGATTACACCGCTAGATTATTTCCAAGTAAGAATATTAGGCGATGATAGACGATTTCAGCGTAATAATTATTTATTCTACGCATTATCGCTGTTCGAGTACTATCGAGTCAAAAGTACTTTCTCGGCGGGTGGTAAAAAAATACTGAATCAAGAAGGACAGATTGAGGAAACCTCAGGGGAGAGCCGCTTTGAATGACCTCTTGGCTCAAATCAGGACATTGGGACCACCAACATACTTTCTAACATTTAGTTCAAATGATCTAAATTAGTTAGACCAACGCAAGGCACTGCTGATTGCTGATAATCGGGCTGAGGAGGACCCCAGTTCATTGAGTATACATGAAACTTAGTGCTCGATTGAAAAGTACCCAGTGATATTAAGCCGGCATTTCATGGTCAGAGTTAAGCGTTGTTAAAATATATGAGTGGCAAATTGAAGGATCACTGGTGGTGTATTGAGTACCAGAATCGAGTCCTCATCTGCACATGGTTGTGTGGATTGAAAATCATCCAACATTTAATACTGTCGAAGGTGTCCAACAGATTGCCGCGTCGCTTCCTGCAAGTTGCCATCCTAAGATAAAGAGCCAGAACTTCATGATTTGACAACACAACAGTAAGGTGCCGATTTAATTTTCTACGTCAGGAATGCAGTGAGACCCGAATAGTTGCACATTCGTCGGAAGATTTTATTCGAAGTGAAGAATATGTCTGCTCAAACGTCGGATGGAAGATGTGTGGATCGACAACTACAATCCCGATTTGTTAAAAGTCTGGACGGGAAATATGGACATCCAACCTTGTGGGTCGAATGAAGCGATAGCTTCCTATAACGCCAAATATTTGTCGAAAGGTGAGCCAACTAATTTAGACTTGGGAATAGCTCAAGTCATTTAACAGATACAGCGAGAGCAGCTAGACATTTCTCGACGGCTATTCAAAATTTGTATGAAAATTCTACATGAAAAGCAAGTGTCAGTCCCAGAATGCGCTTTTCGCCTGTGTCACCTGCCACTTCGTGACAGCTCTTGTAGTTGTGTGTTTTTAAATACACGGAAACCGGAGCAGCAATATCGAGTATTGCGTTTTGACGATCATGGGCAAGCCATAGGAGACTGCAACAACCTCTTTTATCGGTACGAAAAGCGACCCGCGGAGCACCCGAAATTTGACTTCTCTAACATGAGCCTGACTGAGTTTGCAATGTTCTTTGACACTTACTACCAGAAGAACCAAAAGGAAGAAAGCATTGATAAAGACAATGAGGACATATCAACTCGAACACGTCGGCAATTGATTACGTTAACAGACAACAGCAAAATGATCGTAAGAACTATGTCTGCTGCTGTTCGAGTACCATACTTCATAGCGTCCACTGATCCGGAGATCTTTTATTACAGTTTGCTGGTTCAGTATATGCCTTATCGCTCAGAAACAGAACTGTTACAAGGATTTTATAATGCAAGAGAGGCTTTCTTAGCTCGAGAAGAGCAGTTGAAGGCAATTAGCGGTCACATGGAGCAGCACAGACAGCGTGACCGGCAGCTGGAAATTGCATTCAATCAAGTGCACGCATTTCAGATCCTCGAAGAGCCTCCAGTATTGGATAATATAGAACACAATGAAGACTATCCTGAACAGACTATGACCAATGATCCATTCGACTCAGCACGACAGGCTATGAATAGGAACCAAGGACAACTGTTCAATACAATCACGTCAAACATACAGTCGCAACAACAAAGGTTTAAACTTTTCGTAACTAGTGGCGCTGGAACAGGAAAGACGTTCCTGTTTAACTTGTTGAAAAATCAAGTGAACAGATGTTACGGGAAGCAGGTAACAAAGACTCTGACTGGAGTTGCAGCACGCCTAGTAGGTGGCTCTGCACTGCATAGCTTGCTCAAATTACCAGTTCAAAGAGACGGCGTCTTAGTGAACATGCCTCAACTCTCCGGCAACTACTTGAGAATTATGCGTTAACAGAGGCAAAATGTAAAGATGAGATGAGATGTTGTGCAGGATAGACGCTCGTTTACGCTAGCTAGAGAATTACGATGAACCCTTTGGCGGCATGAACGTTTATGCTCTTTGGCGATCTCTTGCAGCTTCCGCCAGTGCGTGATAAACAGGACTTTCAACAGCCAGACCACATGAGACCAGCAACTCATTTATGGCGACTTTTCACATTAGTCGAACTCAGACAAAACATGCGCCAGCGAGGAGACACGAAATTCACCGACATCTTGAACGCCTTGAGGGTCGGAGAGCTGAACAACGAGCATCTCGCAGTATTGCTGACTGGGGTCTCATCAAATGCTACCGGTGAGTTTGCGCTTGAAAAAGCACAGCGTATTTATCCAACAAACAACCAACTAGAGAAGCACAACAACGAAGTTCTTAAATTTTACGAACAAAAAGGAGCTCAAATGTACGACAAAAAGGCTCGAGACCAACTTATTGACACGACCCGAAACATTTGAAATACTTTAATAGAGTCCATGATTCCCAGCGATATAAATAAAACGGATAGACTACCGAGTAAATTAAGAATTTTGAAAGGGGCTGAAATCATGTTGCGATCCAATATAGACGTGGAGAAGGGGCTAGTAAATGGGAGCATCGGATTCATCTCGGACATCGTCTGGCCGCACTTTGGATGCGACCAAATGTATGAAACCAACATATCGTCCATCAAAGTTAATTTTGGAAACGACGGTGAGCACCTAATTCAGCCTAGCAAGTTTCCGGCCAAGTATAGCTACGGTACGGTGGAAAGGCGCATGCTCCCAGTGATTTTAAGTCGGAAATCTACCGTGCACAAGATGCAAGGCTGTACGGTAGACCACGCAGTGGTGTACTTAGGGTCCCGTACTTTTGCGGCTGGACAGGCGTATGTGGCCCTAAGTAGAGTAAAATCGCTTAGTGGTCTCCAGATTGCAGAGCTAGATTGTTCTAAGCTGGCATATAAAACACCATGCAATACAGACGCACTGGAGGAGATGAAGAAGATGCGGGCTCATTTGCCTACTTAAAATGTATTAAAAAATATTTCATTATCAAAGACTAAAAAGTATAAAATAAATTAATAGTTTAATAAACACTAGAAAAATACGCTTTTATAAATGCACGTCAAAACAAAAAATAAATTATGGATCGTTCAAGTTGTCTCTATTTCTGGGCTAAACTATGTGTTTTAATTATAATAATTGATTGTAAAAGCGTGGGGCGCTGGAACAGGAAAGACTTTCTTGTATACAAATACCAATACAAACTTCCTGGCGGAATCTGTATGAGGTCGCACAAAAGCATAACGTTTATGCCGCCAAAGGGTTACCAAAGGGAACCGATGATATCTGATCAACGAACAAGAACTCTACATTTTGCAACTGTTGACGCATTACTATTATGTACTTAATTTCCTGAAAGAAGAGGCGTTAAAAATGTCGGGGAATATCGTCTCTCCTTGCTGCTGGCGCATGTTTTGACTGTTTAATGTAGAGCCACTTACTAGTCGTGCTGCAACTCCAGTTAGAGCGCCAATCTGTGTAACCTGCTTCCCTTAACATCTATGCACTTGATATTTCAACAAGTTAAACAAAAACGTCTGTCTGTACCAGCACCCCACGCTTTTACAATCAAATAATAATATAATAATAATATTCTACCACATACACACATCACCATCTAGTCCCAAGCTAAGCAGAGCTTGTGTTATGGGTACTAGATCATGGATAAACATACATATATACTTTTTTTTGTAAATACATACATATTATACATAGAAACACCCAGACCAAGACAAACATCCATTTTTTATTACAACATTTTTTAGACAAACATTTTTATTTTTTATTTATAGACTCACGCCTGTATCCCCGAAGGGGTAGGCAGAGGTTTATTCATGGCGAAATGTGGGTGTAATATTACTATTACACCCACATTTCGCTATGAATTTTTAGGTCAAATATTATAATTAAAACACATAGAGAAGAGAGCCCAGAAATAGAGACCACTTGAACGATGCATAATTTATTTTTTGTTTTTACGTGCATTTATAAAAGCGTGTTTTCTAGTATTATTTTGACTTCACTCGTAATAAATACTGCGGTGTACTTATAATACGTACAAAGCTTTATCTACCTCTTTGCTTAATTTGAGATTGCTCGACTTCACAGTCTAGCAAGGTCTAGCAGTTGTTTTTGTCAGTTGTTTAAACGTTAATAATGCCCTGTGCAAAGAACATTGCAGTTTGTGCAGGATGTGTATTAATAAAACGGTATAGTCGTCGATATGCTCGACGACTATACTCCTCCTTTTTTTGAAGTCGATTAGAAACAGGAAACATACTTTGTACGAATAATATAATTATGGCATTATTTCATCACTCAATGAAACATAAATTGACAGTTACCATGAAACTTGGCAGCCGAATCCGAAAATAAGGCAGTTTTGATATTATTATGAGCTTATGTTTGTAACAAACCATAAAATGATTGATGAAACGCCCGGACTTATCCTTGCCCGTATAACGTTATAAATAAAGAAATGATAAATGACCTGTCTTATTGGTCCGACGGCATAAATATGGGTTTATAATATGTGCAGCCGATTGTACGGGCCTGCTAGTAGTGATATGATTGCGGTATTGCTAAGAAAATCGGTCGTGAGTCGAGATTAGGTAATTTGATCTTTATATTCATTTCCGTCATGTTTCCGTCAAAAAAATTACAGTAAACATATCTAAATAAAAAAATCACAAAGCAAGTCCGAAAGAAATTCCGATTAAACCAACAAGATTGTATGGTGCACGGATAACGTAGCGGCTAAGGTGGTCAACTCGCCATTTAGCAATGCGCCGAGTGTTGTACGTTCTATTCCTACAGGGTTAAACTTCACATGATCCACAAATCCACAAATTTTGCAGCGAGTCTGGGTATCTTGTCGCTTAGTGATAGTAAAATCCCTCTCTATACACCGTCATAGAAACGTAGATCACTTAAGGAATAGATCCTGTGGTATCCTTATGCAATAAGTAAACGATCCACGAGCAACTTTACTTAATTGTTGCATTGTGACAATAAAAAATGTCCACCAAATGACTGACACCAAATACACTTTTACACAAGGCTTCAAATACCGATAAAATGGGTGCAGGTTGGTAACGGACTCTATTATAATATTTTTAGAGCATATATTCGTATGCTCATTCTATAAATTGTTAACAAGGTAATATGATCCCCTTGCCCAAAATTTATAGCTTTGTAAAGTAAATATAGATTCATTAATAACATTACTTGGTTTTTGTTTTATATTATCTTTTTATATTATCTTAAGGATCTATATAATATATATATCTATATAATCGATTTTATTCTAATGTTACCCAATAGTATTGTATAAGAGAAGCCTGTATTGGAACTACGTGATATAAATTCAAAGACTAAAAGAAACATAGGTAATAAATTCTACAACAACGTTCGGCAGTTGATTCTGTAAATATTACTTACGTATTATGTGAATGAGTGGCAAACTCTGGTGCCGGAGTTTTTAGGTCACCGAAAAATAGGCTTAACGATGTTTGTCCTGTAACATAAAATGGGACTTTAGATAACCTTTGCAATACGGTAGCGCTCTACCAAGCGGTCACCCATCCACTGATCCCATCCACCCTACAAACGTCGCGTTCCTTAACTTTGCTGATCTTTTACGAACGGCAAGTCAAAATTCGATATGGGCATTATAGATTCATTCGTGGCATAAATAAATCAATATTGTTACGAGTATGCAAAAATCAGTCTACATTCATAAAACCCTTCATCGTAATTGCAAAAAATAACAACTAACGTGTTTGCAGTTGTCGTTTTATTCATGTACAACGGTTTTGAAATCACAAACCCAAACAATTCCAGTGTGAAACAAATGTAGCCTCTGGTTAGGACACATGTTCACACGGCACTGGCATTTTCTTTTGTTTTCAACGCTTCAGTTTTTGGCGTTTTAAAAACTCGTTAGCCCATAATATCAATGTTGTGTATAAATTTGTGTCGAATGTTTACTCTACAAACGTATTTAAGAACGTTTATACCTCACGGCTTTTCATGCAAATTTCAAAGTCAAATATTTAAAAAAACAATGTGAATGAAACTTGGTACGTATAAATAAAATACTGATCTTTAGGTTGGCTTTTGCAGAGACATGGGTCTAACGAGCAGGGGAAACCTTTGGGAATTTAAACTTCAAGTAGGATAGCAAGTGTCCTATCCTATAAAAGTTGTTGAGGCTCTTTAGTAAGTGTACTGAAGAGCTTCAACAACTTTACCGTTGAGTTCGGCTGATTATATATAAACTGCAGGCAACTTGTAAAAACTTGGAAATAGTATGAGTATTGCATAAGCTTGTAATCGTGAGCACTTTTTTGCAAAACGACCTCTCAATAAAAAAGTGTCTAGTGACATTTTTTTTTAAATATAAAATAAAAACTACGTGACTAAGACAAGGCTTGCTCTGCACACAACCAAGCTTGCGCTCTTAACTATACCATCTACGCCCTTTTTCCGTGTCACGCTTTGAAACTACGATTGTTCAACCTTATTAATAATAACAAAGGAATATTTTGGTTTGCGGATTTCGGAGAGACTCTGTATATTACGATATTCTGTTAAATCTGATTGGACTAGATGGCGGACTTCGGGTTCCAAGGTTCTTGGTCGCTATGATTTCTGTTCATGCACAATGTTAGAGTTTAATTATTTGTAACGCACATTAGTGTCGAGGATCGTGGCATCTTACGGAGCTAACCTGTATGTATGTTCAAACGTGTAGCCAGCTTAACACACCTTCAGGCCATAGACCAGCTTACTGCAAAGCAAAGACAAAAAAACTTAAACGAAAATATATCAAAACTTAAACCAACAATCTCATTTTATCAGCATAGTATAAGCATCCATCTTAATAGTAGCTAAGTCCATAAATATACATCATGGATCGTTCAAAATTTACGTCCAGCCGTAGTGTTTAGGTGCACTACCGATATGATCTTTTCACGGCTCTGGGTAGACGTCGGAGAGGGGTGGACAGAGGAACGAGTTTTGTACGTAAATAAGGAAATAAATGTGTCAGATGATCTAGGCCGTTAAGATTCGAATTCCTTTTTCGCCGTAAGTCACATCTAAATTCTTTTAGCATCTAACGCCCATTTGCTATGCATATACATTTAAGCCATTTATACCAAATTTGTACCATCAGTGTATTTGCACACAACATTGTATTTTCATAAAAAATATCTATATATCTATCTTACGTGAAAAAATAAACTTATAACTTGATTTTTAAACTAACATTAAAAGGAAAATCTACACAAATTAGAAAATTACTTAACAGAATTCCAAATATTCTTTTCACAATTCAATAAATCGTTTGAAACATTCAATAAACCAAACAGGACAACAGGAACAAAAATCAAACACAAACTATTAATATAATCTACACACAATTTACAAATATAATACAATCGCTTTCGAAGCGTCGTTGCTTGCGCCAAAATACACCGTACTTGAATATTTACGGTGTTTGACTAGGCCCTTGTGTTAAAATTAGATTTATTGTGCAATGCTAATAGATTTATTCGATGGAAGTTTGTTTTTGCAAATTGATAAAGGAATGGATAGCCGGGTATAATGGGCCATGGCTGTGCATAAACGGTTGCTAATTTTAAATTGGTGATTTAGCAATCTTATCCCGATCGGACGAGGAAGTGCTGGAAGGCCCGTTTTGCTCGTTTTATTGATTGGGGTCGGGTCCGGTAAGTGGTTAGATTGTATTGATGTAGATTACTATAGATGGGAGTTTTTAAGTTCTGAAGATAGTTTTGTTGTAACTAGATGAGAATTAATAAGCTTTTGGATAATTTAGGGTTCCGTACCTCACAAGGTAAAAAAGGTACCCTTATAAGATCACTTTCTTGTCCGTCTGTCTGTCTATCTGTCTGTCCGTGTGTCACTACCGATTTTCTCAGAAACGGGTGGACCTAGCAAATTGAAATTTATACCAGATACTGAGGTCTATGGTTCCTATTACGTGTATAAAAATCAATCATCAACCTCAATTTTCAACATTTTTTAATTTTCGGAATTTTCCCTTTATTTGTGCTGTAAGACCTTGGTTTGAACCAAAATTCACAATTCTAGATCAACCGGCAATACCCTAGAGGTTTTGGGTCGAAAACCTATATGGTAGTTTCCGTTGAACTAGAATCATGAAATTTGGCCAAAAGCAATGTCTTACAGCACAAATAAAGGAAAAATTACAAAATAATAAAAAAGTGGAAAATTTAAGGGTGTCCTCATACATTCATAGTAGACTCCATTTAAGATAGTCCTCTAAGTTGTATATGCGCTCATACAGATTTAGAGGACTAGCGTAATTAGCACCAACCTCAAATAAGCTAAAATGCGTACGGAACCCTCGGTGTGCGGGTCAGACTCGCACTTGCCCGAATTTTTTTTTACATAAGCAAACAATCTGGTGCATTAATAAAGTCTATTTTGCAATCTTAAGTTTGTAGTTGTAAGTTACTTCTAAAATGACAAAACTAAGAACTGAACTTAATGCCTAAACTGGCGTTGGTTTTACTATAGACTTAACAATGTACAAGTAATTATAACTCAAACCTTTAACCTGCCGCTAAATTTCCTTCAATGCCATGTGGGACGCTTTGATCCGGTATAAATCTAACCGGGTCATTTGTACCCAACGTAAATCTTCGCATATAAAACGTTGAAGGTTTGATGATTGCGCGACGAGTTGGATTTTACTACTATTTGCACTATAAACTGGGAATAAACTGCGTGGCGTCGAAATTGCTAATATAACTGTTGCAGAAGACCAACAGGTTGGTACAAAGTTATATTGTTAAATCATTTATAGGCTATACCTGAGGGCTAACTCTCATAGTTATATTTGTTCAAAATGGAGTTTTGATCTAGTGTCAGTGTCACACTAATGTCATACATGTTATTCTCCTAAATTAACTGCTATTTGAATTATATCGCAACTAGATCGTAAACTGAACAAAGTGTCAAACTATGTGCTAACGTCGTACTATATGTGCCAAATGAGACCACAATGACGTTAAGATGGCTGGATACCAATAGAGAGTCAATTGAAAATCTAGTCGCATTTTGTTCAAAATACAGTTTCGATCTCCGATAAAATACGAGAATTGGCCTTCTGATTGATACCTTGCCTCATTTGCTGTCAATCATGACGTCACCGGCCATGTTTTTGGTCGTTCTTCTAAACTAAACTATGCTTTTTAGTAAGAGATATTCTAAATCTTCTTATTTGCCCTTTGGTCTAGAGGTTAATGACCATTAGTGATCCTGATTGCTACGCCACAATTTGTTGATGCTATTCCCAGCTAGAAAAAACCTTTGTTTGATGTGACAGGAATCACAAACAGGATGAAATAGGTAAACGTGGTATTAAAAATTATGTAACGGGTCTGAATCGTGTTAATAAACGAAAAGAAAGATGAAATACCTTTCTATTTGTCCCGACGTTTCGGCATGGGTTACACCAGCCGTGGTCACGGGATGACTGATGTTCGTCAGCGCTGCCTCCGAGAAGTGCGGGTTTTGGAACCTACCCTCACTTGATCTTCACAATTATTAACATTATTATGTTCGGAACTGTCGGTACTTCGACACACAACACTAATGGTATCTTCACACTGGCGCGTAATATCACCTCGTCGGTGTCTACATTTGCTGATGACAGGTTTCAAGATGTAGATAAACGGTAACCATCCTCCCGGTTGAAATTTGCGTGCTTTTTGATTTTAACCGCTTCCCGTGCTATTCTTGAAAAATAGTGACGGTCTGTGGAGAGAACCTGGGATTTACCGGGAATTTCACCGGGAGGATGGTTACCGTTTATCTACATCTTTGAATCCTGTCATCAGCAAATGTAGACACCGACGAGGTGATATTACGCGCCAATGTGAAGATACCATTAGTGTTGTGTGTCGAAGTACCAACAGTTCCGAACATAATAATGTTAATAATTGTGAAGACCAAGTGAGGGTAGGTTCCAAAACCCCCACTTCTCGGAGGCAGCGCTGACGAACATCACTCATCCCGTGACCACGGCTGGTGTAACCCATGCCGAAACGTCGGGACAAATAGAAAGGTATTTCATCTTTCTTTTCGTTTATTAACACGATTCAAACCCGTTACATAATTTTTAATATGTGTACAAATCGTGGTAGTTTAAAACGTGGCATTAATTCCTTGTCTGTGCGTAATTTATTTACATTAACTATGATTTGATAAATATATATGGAAATATTTATGAGTAATCTGGTTGCTATACCGCAATCAAACTAGAAATGTATAAGAAAAACGTGTATTGTATGTGCATTAAAATATTTAATCACTAACCAAATAATTTTCAAAATTTACCCATTATGACATTTAAAAAGACATTGTATAAACTTTTATTGAATAAAAATTATTATAATTTAAATGATTACCTGGATGACAAAGATATTACAATTTAATGCATAATATTATATAATTCTATTCTAATTCCATAATAATTTAATGTAATTTAATTTAATGCATAATATTATATAATTCTATTCTAATTCCATAATAATTTAATGTAATTTAATTTAATCTTCTTACTTATAATTGACGTAATATTTGCACGCCATACTTGGCAAAACATGTGTAAACAAAAACATTTGTAACAACCATTTCACCATGTTTTAGCAAATAAACCATTATTATTATTATTATATTTTAGGTCTAGTTTGGGATCTAATTTACGCAGACCACGTATGAATTGTCTCGACCTATTAACGATTACACATATTCAGTGAAACCTACATTTATCTAAAACATGCTCATACAATAACCTTCGTAACCCAGTTACTAAAAGCATTTTGTAGTGAATTACGATGAAAACGAAATTGGGCCAACTTTTTACGGCTGAGGCCATTTGACACATATTCTTATTTACGTCCAATACTTATTCTGTCCACCTCTCCGACGGCTACCTACAGCCGTAAAAAGTTCATAATTGACGACCCGGTGGCGTAGCGGGAGTGCAAGACTGCCACGCCGAACGTCTCGGGTTCGATGCCCGCTCAAGTCAAACATTTGTATGCGTTAACATGGATGCTTGTCTTGGTCTGGGTATTTCTATGTATTATATGTATGTATTTACGCAAAAAAAGTATGTAAGTTCTGCTTAGTTTCGGACTAGATAGTGTTGTGTGAACGAGATATAATTTTAGGTAGAATATTATTGTTATGGGTAGAGATTACATAAAATTACGGCTTGACGTAAATTTTAATGACCCATAACTGTCTCACGACGAAGATTTATGAACTTCGCTTCTATTAAGATAAGAGCTTAAACATTGTTGACAAAATTAGATTGTAGGCTTACGCTGCCATTTTCGCCGTTTCGTGGCAAATTGTCTTACACTTAGTTTTGTTATGAAATCAATTGATTTCCAAATTAATCGTGTTGAAAGTGCGTATCTGATATTCATTGACATGCTGAGTAGTACATATTCCACCTACCATGATTTATATCTGAAATACTATATACACACAAATTTTCAAAGCGCGTTGTTGCATTATTACGTAAAGAAGAAAAATAACATACCCACAGTTGAATTGAGAACCTCTCAAAAACAACGACAAAATGGATACTTCGCAATAATTCCACAAAGTTAGAAATAAACAGACGCAGAATTTGTGTGCTTATTAATCTAGAGCGAGTAAAAGCCGAGCTAAACAAACGTTATTTCAAACTAACTGTTTAAACATTTTCGTCAAATCAGAGTGAACAGCGGCCATACTGATTGTTCGTGTACTAGTCGTCGTTGTGAACGATTTGATGATTACGCTGCGAACTAAAATTGCTGCACACTCATTACACAGATTGACGCCTGTATTGGCTCTATGGAGATTAATGTTTTGAGGATTTTTTGTGTTCTTTTTACTTTGTAAATAATATATTTGGAAAAATGTCCGCAATGCAGTTTAGTCGCTTCAGTAAATTTGGTAGGAGTGGTAGACTTTTCGCATCTATATATAATTTGTAAGGAGCTGAAATTTGGCATAGAAATTTACATGGAAACCATAGGGTAGTAGTAACTAATAAGAGGTTGTCCGAAATTCTCATAAGATCGGATAGAAAAAGTTAAATTAAAAAAAATGTGTGATCGTAGCTGCGCGCATCCTCTTGTTTGTAATACGAAGACAGCAGTAAATTGTTTTCTCTCCGGTTACAATTATTTTAGCAACGCATTTTTTTACGCTGCCGAGGCTAAGTACTTCTTAATGTAAGAACAAGTCTCTTAAGGAAGGCCATGTTAAACTGTCGGTCCGTGGTCCAAAAGTTCTTTGGGTAGACTGTAAATGCCACTTAGAATTGTACGTATCAAGAAAGCACATAGCTATATTTTTATCAGCATTGAACTTCCAAGTCGAATTGCCTCACATTTCGCTTCTTGGAATTGATATTAAAAGAAGACAAATAAATGTCACAATGTGAAAATGCTCGATCAATTACACTGTCATACTAACCCGATATTCTATACCTAACTGATAGAAATCTGAGAATTTTATTAATCCTACTACAGAAGCAATAGAAATAAATCTAGGAAAGCGCACATCGAAAATAAATACAACAAATCATAGCAAGTCAAGCCAAGCATGGATGAAACTGAAAATCATATATCATGCACAACTGAGAGGCGAGGAAAACTCATTGATTTGTAAAATCGTATCAACGGGCAACGTCACCGAGCGGATGTCCACTTGATATGTGAATGTGTCTGAAATTAATTTGTGTAATTAATTTGCATGGGGTTCGATGGCGCTGATGTTTTAGTCTCTAGTTGTTGATTCAAGAACTAATTCATTTCAGAACTGCGGGGAATTTCTTTTTCACAGTTTTGCTCTGATACAGATACTTTCGTTTCTGATGAATTACGTAACAGCTTCAAAGTTCGGTGGCAGACTATGGGCACTACGAGTTTTGGTTGTGTGTCGTGTCATACGTGGACTGTAGAAAGGCTGTATGGGAACGTGTGTTAGTTGTCCTAGCATATTATTGTTTGTAAACAAAACTACTATCTATAATTATGTGTCATTACTAAACCGGTTACCAAATCTACTAGTAACATACCAGAACATTGCCAATGCAAATTGCTGTTAACAGCTAACGTTAATCGACATCGTCTATGTATATTGAATGAAGGAGATTACGGTTTGACTCAGTATTCTGGGCAGTCAATCGATTGCTTTAAAGCTGGGGAGCCTCATGCATGCGTATACCAATTATATGCCTCATATGCTACATGAATTTACATAGTTTGTATGCAGTATGCATAACTGGGTTTACATCTGTGGTTATTCTGCCAATTGACGTGTGAATTGTACGCCTGAATACCGTAAGTGAATACCGATAAGTAATCATTGTATCTGAAACTCTAAGACTTATTTCATCTTTCACTGTGAGAAACCATTACTTTCTTAAGAAGTTTATTTTTAATTTACTACATCTTAAAAATCACTACAGATTTAATAATAATTGTATAAGAGTACTAGAGGATGCCCGCAATTTCGCCCTTACATTCGTTTTAATTTAACGTTTTCTGCCCGATCCCGTACGAATTTCGGAAAATTCCATCAAATTTCAGCTTCTTCCGCCCAACAGGTTTAGTTGTAGCTTTTCTCTCAGTCAGTCAGTAACGCAAGAATTTTATACATATTGATAAGTTTTGTATTAAGTAATAATTGCTTATTTATTTATTATAAAACTATGGTTAAACTATGTTCAACTTGAAGCACTAAAAGTATTAATAAGTTTCTGAGTGACCCTATGTTATAGTAGGTCCCTAGCGACCACAAAATGGTATCGTCGCCTACACTGAAGAGCTAATAATACTTTTATACTCACTTAGACGTTTTTTGCCCGTCTAGTGTAAGACCCGTGAGGGCTCTTAATCATGAGCGAAGCGACCTTTCATTGGCAGTTCGTGCGCGCCGTGGATTCGAACCCAATACCCTCTGCATGGCAGTATGTTGATATCTCCACTAGGCTATCGCTGCCTATATTAATATTGCAATAAAATTTAAATTTCCTATGTTAAGAGACAATATGACATTATTATACTTATTCAATAGCTATTGAAAAAATACGGCTTAAACTGCAATCATCAATCTACGAAAAAATTATAACCCGTTCCCGAGAATCACTGAAAGCACTAGTTTTCAATACATAAAGTAATCCAATAACCTTTAAGTTTCTGGTTAACGCAGCAGTAATGGGCGGACTCGACTATGTAAAAGAGATATAAATATGTCGTAATGTGATGTACCACATAATTCTTGGGTACTATTTTTTAGAAAACAGCATTATGTAGATTTAAAACACTGAAATATTACAAGCCACATCCTAAAAAACATTCGCAATAAATTTTCATGAACATAGATCGTAAAGGACAATCAATTTCCATAAATGTGTTTGTATTGTCTTTGTTTTTATGCTGGGGAAGAATTTGTTGATTATTGTCCGTCCATAATTTTGCAATGATATCGCAAAATATATTGCTAACCAAGAGTTATTAACTGCTTGGATACTGTTCTGGGAAAAAGACGGCAAGACCGTATTGTGAACCCCCACATCCGAGGCAACCTTCATGTCTGTCAAGTACAGATAAATAAAATTGCAAGAGTGTCGCCTACGCTGGTATGGCCATGTCTTACGACAACCGGCATGTTACGTGGGTAACAAATGCCTTCCCATGCCTCCTCTGCCGGGCTCCGGTAAACGGCGAAGGCCTAAGAAATGATGGCTTGAAGTCATAAGGGATGTAAGCGTGCCTATCGTAACCACCAGGGTTGCTGAAAATCGTAAGAAATCGAGGAGGAACAGCCGGAAAGCAGACCCAGGGCTCCAAGGCGAAAGTTTTGGCTAGACGGCGTAAGCTATTTTGTTTTTGTAGTCCTAGACGATAAACGTAGCCCTATCCAGATATACATCATGCTGTAAAACAACATTTGTCGAGACAGCTCATAACAAATATAAAAACATCATTGCTCTCAAAGTGTACACGGCAACATCTAAATTTATGAAAAATATATCGCAAATACCTTTTTGTTAACTCAATAACATTGTAACAGAAAGTTCTTTTTTATCGTTATCAATTACTTTTAATGGGTTCGAAGGAAAAAGGACTCGTAATAGAAAATTCTATTAGGCAACTTAAAGGTCCTAAAAATATATCCCATAAAAACAATACTTGTCAAAAATACCCAGTCTCGCGATCGTAAAAAGTTGTGAGATCTATGTAATACCAAGTCGATTTATTAAACATATTGAATGTTTTAAATAAATAGATTGACTCGGCCCTCGCATGAAAACATAATAGGTATATCTCATAAGTAATACATATATAAATTAGATTGTTTTATGCGATTGCCAAGTCAATATATTTATTTGAAATATTCAATATTTTTAATTAATCGACTTGGTATTACATAGATCTCACAATTTTTTACGATCGCGTCTCGCGATCGTAAAAAATTGTGAATTGTGGTATTTTTGACAAGTATTGTTTTTATGGGATCTCATTTCTTTTTGTTTTTTTTTTCTACTTCTTGTACACTAACAACGAATTTTCTTAATTAAAGCTCTAAGTGCAAATTTAATTTTTTAATTCTATATATTCATATGGGATTACAAAGTTATTTATGCAGTTAATGTATCTCGAAAACTGGTCAGAAATTGATTAATGTTTTAGTTTTCCTTGATTCATATACTAAACACTAATTGTATTCTAAATTTGAGGCTTCTATGTCTGCTAGAAGGGCCTTAGACTTTTGATGATCGGTCAGTGAGTGACAAAATTACTAATTTTGACTCGTTATAATTCTTAAACTACTGGTTCAAATTGAATGAAATTTAAAATACACCATGGTTATACTATGCCTGCATGGTTACAAAAAAATCAGGCTTCTAGTTTTATCCACAATGAAGTTATAGGGAGTCGAAAATGGCCTGAATTGCTTCGAGAAAAGGATGGTACGGCCGTGCCACTTTTTGCTCGAATTGGTGGGGGCACTACCGTGCCCCCAGATTTAATTCAGGTTTTCTCATCTGTTTTAGGTACTCTGTTATTCTGTCCAAGTTACCTTTGCCTAAATAACTTTTTAGGGATCATATTTATTTATTTATTTTATTCTTTATTGTACACTTATATAAAAACATTTTAAGGAATAACATATTATTGTAGTAAGTGTACCAGTAAGTAATAATATGTATAAATAGATTTAAAATATATAAATTGATATAATATTACGATATACAATAATATAACTACATAAATAGGTATATATATATATATATATATATATATATATATATATATAATTATATAATTATATATAAATACTTATACAAACATACACATATTTAATACACAAATATAATTATTAAGACAGGAAATGTTATAATGCTAGATAGTGTTCCTTGACTAAAGGTTTGAATCTGGATACCGTCTGAGCCTGTCTAATATTTAACGGTAACGTATTCCATAGGCGAACAGCAGTGACAGAAAAAGATTTATCAAGAAATTACGTGGAATGTAAAGGCATTTTTAGTTTCAAATTTTCTGATGACCTCAAATAACGACTATGCGTATCATGAAGGAATTCAAATCTTCCTTTAAGATAGGAGGGAGTTGAGGGGTTAAACAGTATATTGTACAGCAAAGAGAGAATATGAGCATTCCGGCGATGTCGTATGGGTAACCACTTAAGCTGTGCTCGAAATTGTGAAACATGATCATATTTGCGTAATCCAAATATGAATCGTATACAGAGATTTTGAAGGCACTCAAGTTTGTCTAGCTGGTTTTCGGTGAGATCTAGATAGCTGACATCTGCATAATCAATAATGGGTAGAAGAAGAGAGTTAGCAAGTGCAATTTTGGTGGCAGTCGGAAGAAAGTTTCTTAATCTTCTTAATGATCCTGATGAAGCAAACACCTTTGGAAT
This sequence comes from Euclidia mi, assembly GCA_944739405.2. Lineage (NCBI taxonomy): Eukaryota > Metazoa > Arthropoda > Insecta > Lepidoptera > Erebidae > Euclidia > Euclidia mi. The sequence continues at coordinate 35,568,568 of OX123195.2, forward strand.
CACTTCCTGTATTTGCGACCGCCAAGTAAAAGAAGTGTCCATAGTTATACCCAGGTTCTTTACTCTATCCTGTATGGGGATTACAATTCCATCGAAAGTAACGTGAGGAAGCTGGGACCAGTCAATTTTCGATATCATTCGTGAACTACCAATAACAATGACCTGGGTTTTCAAAGGATTGACTTTAAGTCCAAAGGATTTGCTCCAATTGTTGATGAGTACCAGGTCACTGTTAATGGTACCCACGGAATATGACATCTATGCCAATGGCGACTGCGTATAAATTTGGAGATCATCTGCATATAGGTGATAGGAAGAGCGAAGATTATTTGTTATAGAATTTATAAAAATTGCGAAGAGTAATGGAGACAGCACGCCACCCTGGGGCACACCAACAGTTGTATCACACCATGAAGAAAGTGTGTCTTCAATGCGTATACGCTGTCGGCGGCCACACAGGTAACTACGAAATCAATCAATCACCGTAGGAGATATGTTAAGAAAGAAAAGACGGCCAAGTAGAATATCAAAATCCACTGTGTTGAATGCATTGCTAAAATCTAGCAGAGCTAGAATTGTAAGCTGACCGCCTTCCATGCCAGTCCTGATGTCATCCGTAATATTGACTAGGGATGTAACGGTGCTATGACCCGATCGGAAGCCGGACTGAAATGGATTATGCAGATTATTTTTAGAGAGGAACAGGTTTATTTAGTTGAAGACAAGACGTTCGAGGACTTTGGAGAGGAATGGTAGGATGGAAATTGGTCGATAATCGGAAAAGGATGTAGGATGAGAATTTTTCGGGATTGGAGTTATTAAGGCGTCCTTCCACATTGATGGAAACAAACCACTGGATAACGAGTAATTAAGGATGTGGGAAATGATGGGTAGGATTATGTCGAGGATAGGAAGAATCATATTACGGCTGACACAGTCGCTACCAACTGCGTTGGACGTGATTGATATAATGCTCTTCTGAACATCACTATCGGTAAAGTGATTAAAGACGAATGGTGAGTAACTAGGGGTGGGGAGAGATGAAAGATAATTAATAGTGCTTGCCTTAGTAGTCCTATCAATATTGGACGAGGCAGAGAAATGTTGATTGAGCAAGTCAATATTGAAGTCATTAGGAGTAGTGTTTAAACGTGTTTTGCCCACCCCCAAGGTTTTAAGAAATTTCCAGACCTTCGCCGGATCTCCGTTATTTACAGAACTATTGAGTTGGCGTTGTGCATCCCTACACACCCTATTGCAGTGATTCCTAATCGCGACATATTTTTGTAAGTTCGAAACATCAGGCCTAATTTTATATTTGAACTTAGCTGCCGCTTTCTTGTGTAACAATTGCTTGATGTTGTTAGTGAGTCAAGGTGAGGGACGGTGTTTAATTTTGACAGGTCGAATTGGTGCATGCTTATCGAAGAGTTCTGTGATTTGATTCGTAAGGATGCTGACCTTTTCATCGACGGATTCGGAGTTCACAAGTGGAGTCCAGTCGATATCTTCGGCATCTGTACGAATAGTTTCTATGTTCATGCCACCAAAATTGCGCTGCAATAGAATTTTAGGATTAATCTTAGGAGGACGGATTTTGTAAGAAATGAAAAGTAAGTCGTGGTAGGAGAACATGTCTACTGGGTATTGCCCGTGCATAGCGACATGTTCTCTTGAAGAAACCATGATAAGTTCTAGAAGAGAAGGTGTAGCATTTGGAAAGTGATGAGTTGCGCTTAAAGGTAGAATAGACAGATTACAGCCTATAATACTAGAAAGAAGAGAAGAAGAGCGGGAATCATTTTTAAGTAGGCAGGTATTAAAATCACCCATTATGATTGTGTGACTGTCAGGGGGTACAAGATTAACCAATATGGTTTCGAAACTAGAAAAATAATCAATTCGTAATGAAGGACAATAGTAGACACCGAGTAGGACTTTGGTGTGGTTTAGTACAACTTCCAGAAATAAATGTTCACCGGCATTAGGTGGCGGTGGCTGTGCAGACATATCCACAACTGTATAAGAGATATTTGAACGGAGATATATGGCAACACCTCCACCATTCCCAACCGCGCGATTATTTCTGATAAGTTGGAAACCAGGTAATATAATGGAGTATAATGTGGAGGGCAGACAGGGCTTAAGCCATGACTCAGAATCAAGGATAGCACGAATGCTCTTACAGTCTAGATTAGCCAGCATATCAGGGAAATGTGCCAGAATACTTTGGGCATTGATATGAACGGCATTGAAGTTTTTAGGTACATCAGAAAACTGTGAGTTGAGACAGTCAGCAAGAGACGGCACACTGGTAAAGCTATCTACGCTACTTAGTGAGTGGAAACTTTCGTCATCACTTATGTCATTAATATCAATGGCGATAATAATTATAATATACCTACTTACACAAAAAATATATATAAAAAATAATAATATGTAAATATATTAATATATTATAAGTATCCTAAAATAAAATTAATATAACTTTATAATCTATTAGTATAGAAATATATATAATAAAATGAAGAACAATATATATATATATATATATATATATATATATATATCTAACCAATAATACACCACCTGCCAGTAGTGCCAGCAGTAGAAATACTGTTACATAAAAATAACAGAATACAACACAAAAATAAAGACATTACATAGAGATCAAATTACTAAGCATCGGTCCGGGTAGTAATATAAGAGCTCTAAGGAAATGATTACGACAATGTTATAAACTAAAAGATTGAAAAAAAGAAAGAAAAAAAAATGCTCAAAAGCCTCGTAAGTAAGTAAAAATTTTGACAAGTGTGAAAAATTATAGATTTGACAGATGACAGCAAGGAAAAAAAATAATTATACAATCCACCGATCAGTAAATAATATCAAAGTAATTAGGTATTTACAATTGAACATAATTATAACATTTTATAAATAAAGTGAGTGTGAAAGTGGGTATGAAACAGAAAAGAAATAATAAGACATGTTAGTTTTACTTACTACCCGGACCGGCGATCGATCAAAACAAACAATGAATTATTTCTTTTGAGAAACAATTCTTTTGGACTTTGTGGTTATGGCGGGCTTCGCCGCTGCGAGTGATTTCTCCGTGCCATCCTTCTGCTCGATTTTGTCCAGCTCACTGAGATGACGCGAACCATCAGGCGCCAGAACATGAATGATGCCCTCCTTGGTCCAGCATCGGGTTATACGAAACCTCTGATGCGCAGCCATGAAAGTGTCATGCCGAGGCTTAGTCAGGAACTCTGATATAGTAACACCAGTCCCCTTAAACTTAGTTTTGCCAAACCACACGCTGTCGCGCACGGAGAAGCTGTTCAACTTCAAGACTATGGGCCTGGGCTTGAGGTCACCCGATGTGCGTCCCATTCTGTGACAGCGCCGCACGTCATCAATAGATACATCCGTCTTGAGATGCTGCCTGATGACATCTACCACCACCTTTGCTGTATCTTCCTTGCTGCTCTCTGTCACACCGTGTATCAGCAACATTTTCCTCCTGGTCCTCATCTCCATGGTGTCAACGGTCTGTGCAAGCAACTCAATCTGGTACTGCAGGCCGTTCAAAGCCTCCATCACAAACGTCTTGAACGAGTTGTAGTCAAAGGCCAGTCCCGGCACTGTTGATGAGCCTCGAGATCCTGGCAGCTCAGCTTCAAAGTCTGCCATACGCTTAAGGAACATAGCCTTTAAATTGCTCATGGACTCCTGTAGTGATTGAGACATTGTGCAGTGAACCGTGAAACTTATTAGAAATTGTTAATGCAGGAAAGTGCCAACACTATACTGGCAGGTACTAGTTGTTATTAATTAAATAATGTCATTAAACTTAATTATAAAATATCTGTACTATTTATTTTCAATTTTAAAAGAAGAGCTAATATTTTTTATGTTAGTGCTACAACTACCCACTTCACACTTCATAAGCTTTGCAGTAAGTCAAAAATTATATTTTTTTTGTCTAGAGGCATCATATTTTGTATCTTCATAAATTATATACTTAGATGCGTTGCTTCAAACTGATTGCTTGATCACAACAGCATTTTATGAGATCGAACGTTGATGACATCGCAAACTTACAAGATCAAATCTTTTACAGATAAAGCAATGAAGTAAGCTTATGTTTATGTTTTCTTGTTGCTGTGTTTAGTGTACATAGACGTCTGAAATAGTTGTACTTATCTTCAGCCTTTCAATACTAATCTAACAACGACTTACAACGGCACCAACTAAATTAAAATCTAGCAATTAAATCGTGTGTCTTATCATATTGTTCATGTATAGATGACGTCAGTATAAAAATCCAAAGGTACGACCACATTATACAGCACACTTGCCGCCAAAGAACAACTTTATGTGATAATAGACTTCGCACACGCGTGGGACTATTTTACACCCTTAGCGTGGAAAAGTCCAAAACTCCTCTCTTAGTGCACCCCTACACTCCCCAAGAAACATACATGCAAAATTTCAGTTTTGGCTGTGCGTTGTGTTATCAACCGACAACCAGACATGACGTAGTTACCTACTTCATATTATTATAATGTTATGATTATTTATAATACAGCTCATATTTGCATCTGATTATTTCTATAATTTATAATTAATAGTTTTAGTAATAACAATGTCGATTTTGCATATTAAAATGTGATTAATCAATTATTGTTATAAGCGTCCTGCGGTTGTGACGTAGTTCATATTATAATATTAACTATGCTATGATACAGCTTCATATTTTTATCTGATTATTCCTATTATTCATTATTAATGCTGTTATTCATTACCACGTTTATCTTAAACATGTAAATGTAATAATTCAATATTAAACCTTGATTTGATACACTGTCAAAAATTTATAAAAAGGGTGGGAGTATTATTGTAAGCGTTCATTAGACGTCATCGATGTGGAGAAGAGGTGTCAGCAATGCCATATCAAGCTCAACACCAACCCATCAGCGCCAATCGAAGATATGCTACACATGTCGACGGCCTGGTCACGAGACACGGGACTGCAGACTTCAACAGCGCTGCGAGAACTGTCAACGCAGCGGACACACAACTGTAGCTTGCTGGTTCGGCGTCGAGAGTGCCGGGGCATCACGGCAGCAATCCCAAAAAATCAGTCGAGTATTGCATACCCATGATGTTTATGCTGATGCTTACAAAAGAATAGTGATTGTAAATGGTCAACAACTCGTGCATTTATAGATACTGGCAGTAAAATTAATATTCTTTGTATCTCACACTAGGAACTTACAACTTAAAATCGAGCCAAGCAATGCTGTTATGAGAGGTTTTGGAGGAGCGTGTGTAAACTCACTCGGTTCGTGTTGGATAAGTATTCTGATAGATGATGTTCGATTGAGCGGTATAGTTGAATTAACTAATTATATAACCTCTGATGTTGATTTATTGATTGGACAAACAATGATAAGTAGTCAAAATGTTACTTTAATAACTACAGCTTCCTCTGTGCGTTTTGTTCAAAGTGAAGTCATACAGAACTTATTTACGGACATAAAATTACATGCATCTGATTTTCTTGTTAAGTTTCCAGTAAATATAAAACATAAAGTTCTAATACCTAAGCAAAATCAACTATATGTAGAAACAGAAACAGGCGGCTATGTGATCAAGCCTATGATTATAAACAGACGGCTATGTGATTAAGTCTATATGTATATTATATTCCTAAACAGGCGGCTATGTGAGCCTTTGATTATAAATAGACGGCTATGTGATCAAGTCTATATTATGTATGTTATATAAACACGTGGCTTGTGATGAAGCCTATGATTGGATCTCTGCCTTTTAGCCGAAAATTGTTCAGCCGATTATGTATTGTATGTCAATGATAGAGTACAAACATGGTACTGCTCACTGCTTATTGAGTTAATTTTTTTAATTATAGGCAATGAAAAATTCGGGCAAGTGCGAGTCTGACCCGCGCACCGAGGGTTCCGTACGCATTTTACCTTATTTGAGGTTGGTGCCAATTACGCTAGTCCTCTAAATCTGTATGAGCGTCCATACAACTTAGAGGACTATCTTAATTGGAGTCTACTATATATGTATGGGGACACCCTTAAATTTTCCACTTTTTTATTTTTTGTAATTTTTCCTTTATTTGTGCTGTAAGACCCTGCTTTTGGCCAAATTTCGTGATTCTAGTTCAACGGGAACTACCATATAGGTTTTCGACCCAAAACCTATAGGGTACTTACGGTTGACCTAGAATTGTCAATTTTGGTCAAAACCAAGGTCTTACAGCACAAGTAAAGGAAAAATTCCGAAAATTAAAAAAAGTTGAAAATTAAGGTTAATTTTGGTACTTACAAGTTTTCGCAAAAATCTAATTTTGACCATATCTTTTTATTGGGTTGACCCAGGACCCTGCTTTTCATACACCTAATAGCAACCATAGACCTCAGTATCTGGTATAAATTTCAATTTGCTAGGTCCACCCGTTCCTGAGAAAATCGGTGGTGACACACGGACAGACAGACAGACAGACAGACAGACGGACAAGAAAGTGATCTTATAAGGGTTCCTTTTTTACCTTGAGGTACGGAACCCTAAAAATAGCTAACCTATCCTAAAATATTTTAAAAAATACCACTAATGAATAATATTACAGACCACTAAATTAATGTAATGTACTAGGACATTACATTAAAATTTCTAGGCATGGAGATTTTACGGTGTGTATGGATGAAATTGAAAACATCTGAATGAACTTCAACAAAATCCATTAAAAAGTTACGGTAAAATAACATTTGGGATTACTGACGTCAGAAGAAGCTATTCATATTTATTAGGTGTAAAGAATCTTCTGTGCGACTAATAGTTTGCCACCTGCAATTCTGCACCCGCTTTTCTGAGATGCCGGCCGCAGGACGAGCCTTACGACACCATAAACTTGAATTTAACTTTAAACTAACCTATTCTTGACATCCAAAACATATTTTTTATCCTCTGCTAAATGCCCGTTAAGCCCAAGAATGTAACATTTCAATGGATTAACGCAAAATGTTGACGTTCCAAGCGTCTGACGTGTACCAGTACCACAAAACACTGTTGACAGCGCATATATCGTAAAAAACCCGATCAATTGACATATTACTTTGCAATGACACATATCTCTGTACGTTTCTCGTGGCACAGACTATAGACTCGAAACAACAGTATATTTGAATAACAGAAAGAGTTGTCTCGTTTGGGGATCGAATCCATAACACACGGTGTTGGGTCAATGTCAAGCAACAAGGCGGCCGCTTCAACCACTACGTCAACCATGCTTAATTAATACCTACACAAAATATGCCTATATCTTTGTACATTTGCCCTTGTTTAAATTATTAGTTTAATCTTGTCGATTGTATAATATTGCGACCAAATAAATATAATGCTTTCTTTGGTATGTTTAGGGGAAAATGTCGCAATAAACGTACAGGTTTACGGTTTACTATAAATAATGTTTTACGCTACATTCATGATATTGAAAACCCATACGATACCGGCATATAGGTAAGATCGGTAAAGGAAACATATAACGTTATGGTAAGGAAAGTTTACGACACAAACATATGGCCTGCAGTTTGTTTGTATTGGTTGCTATCGATTTCAATAAATCACTGGAGAATTTTTTTTCATGGCATTTCCAGGATCCATGTTCCGCGAGGTCCATGTAAGCTAAAAGCAAACGGACACGGAACCTTTTTTTTTTTTGATAATTGCGTATCACCCAAGGGGCGGCCCCGTCTTAAGATCGAACCCAGAACATTTCAGTTTGCAGTCGATTTCATGTCTACTGGTCATTCCCTACAGTCCAGCACTGACGTTTATTAGCGACAGATTTATGTATCGGTCTATAAACGCCTGAAGTTACCAAATCAACCGTGAAGCCAGCCCATAAATTCTCCCAACCGGCCGAATAACATTCAAGAGTACTGAATATTCAATTAACTTATTAGCCTTATTAGACAGCCTCGTTGGTTGGCCAGCCACTAAAGTTTATTCTTATTTTCTCAATCGAACGTCCTACATCGGTTAGTGAACTAATAAAAGTGTAGTTATTTGACTTTTTCAGACGGTCGTGACTGTGAACGAACTGCGATTTGCTTTCGAATTAATTCTTATTTGGTATTCAGCTACACTTATGACCAGTTTTACCCTAGTCAGATAAATAACTGTTAAATTAACAGGTAACACAGATAACACTGCCAAATAACGATGTGAATATGTAATAATGTTGAATTTTCTGTAAAATATTGCCTATCCGATGAAACTGGACCTTAATATCACTATAGTGTAATTTGACACGTATAGATCGACGTTGACACATAGTTGGACGCTTAGTTCAATATTTTAGCTATTCGTGATATCATTCCATTGTGAGTTAATTTACGAGAATATCATTTATGACACCGAGAACTGCATTTTGAACAAATATGTACATATAATTACGAGAGTTGACCTTTTGTTCACACTAACAGCACAAAGAGAAAATGACGTAATAGTCCCTTATTTAGGCGTCAGATCATAAAATGTAGAAATGATAATATCAGCAAACGAACGGCATGTTTACTTGTGATACCAAGAATATCATAATTATGTTATTGTATAATATCCTATGACTTCCCACACCCGGTCAAATGATCCTATTTTAAGTAAAGCGTGTATTAACTAATAAAAGTACTTATACGCCTTAGGCATATGTGTAAATGTGTTTATTAGAAAAGTTATACCTAGTCCAAACATGTAATAACAATATTTAGATTTTTCATGAAGAAAGTAATGTAATGGATCGTATTTGCTCGGATTCTCAAAATATATTCTCACACGGCAAAATATTGCGTAGTGGCTTGATATCAACTACATTACTTCGCAAAATATGCTACATAAAGCAAATAATTTTGCAGTAAAACATTGCAAAACCGCCACAAAGGATTTTCAAACGTTGCCTGAAGTACTTAATATTATAATCAAAAGATGTATTCTCCTACTTTACAAGTAACTTAAAGCATTTTTAATTACACTGCCAGGGACCTGCATTACAGTGTGTCATTGTTTAATTTACTTGCAAAACTAACTCAGTCTCAGTGAAGTCGACTTTAAACGTAAATTAAGGCGTACTCGTAATTCTATTCATTTAACCGCTACTTAATATTTTATTTCAAAAGTTTTATAAGCAGTATCGTTAAGTATTTTCTGACCGCTAATCTGAGTAAGGAGTTTAATAAACTATTCTTAGTAATTTTAAAAATATAGTGTTGTATTAAAATTTTGTATTTTTGAAAGGTTTTCTTAAAGAAATCCTTTTGATTTTTGTTTCAGGCTATAAAAACCTTCACACTGCATGACTGACATCTCAAAAGAATTATAGAAACTCATAGGAAAGAAAAACCAAAAGGGATGCCAATGAAAAAAGAGCATATCAAGAAGACACGAACGACGGAGACGAAAATGGAGTTATTATCCTATAACTCCGTGGAGACGAGGGAGTAGGAAGACGTTATTGAAAGATCGGATGCCATCAAGATACACAGAGAGACACAAAGTAAGAAGATTATTACGTCACATCGGCGTCAATTTACCAGTGAAATTAGACCAAAGAACAGGGGTGAGGTTACAATAATTGGCATCCTGCTGAAAATTTGCAAGATTGTCCAAAACACCATTATAAATACAACATAGCTTTTAAAGCACAATTTTCTATCAAGTTTGGGTATTATTTGTGTCCGTTGACTCTAACCCTAAAGTAAAGAAACGAAAGAATTCTTATAAAATCCTCAAAACCTACAGATATTAATAGCACCATTCAAAACTTTAAAGTAAAAGTAAGTCAAATAAGTTTTTATAAAAAATCTTTTATAAAGATTCTTTGGTGGGTAGTTGATCAAACACCTGTATTTAAATCAGCTGTTAACGAAATTTTAAAATAAAATAGTTTAAGTTTATTTTATATCAATTTAATGAATAATAAAGATAGCTAACATTGAGTACCTGCCTGTTGAGTGTTATCTCCACTGTAGCACAACAAAAGTTCACATCTATAACACTTCACTTCAACAACATTATGGAAGCTTCAACACTCTGTCTACAGCAGTATTTTGAGGAGCGGATGGCCAAATTTGAAGCGGATCTTCATAAGACTTCAAAGCCTTCTAGTACCAGCAGCTTGGAAGAGGAATTTGCAAAGTTCAAAGACTTCATATTGCAAACTTTGAAGTCAATTTCTCAGCAGTTTAATATTGTTGCACGTCAGGTCGACAATATGGAGATGCGCAGCCGTCGGAAGATGACATAAAAGACATAAAGACATAAAGACATATTTATTTCTGCATTTTGGTTGTTTACAACACTTATACATGTCAAAACCCTATTCTAGATGATGCCGGCTTTTCCTAGCTAAATGACTTCTTGAGAAGAAAGGCCGAACCAAACTCAGAGTCATTTTTTTTTGTCACTTCATTTTGTTTAGTATTTTCTTCATCTTTTAAAGTCCAGACAAAAAAAGGGTTTAGTATGCAAGTACAATGCAGGAAATCATCTGACGCTTTTGACTGACTCGGCCCACTGATGGCCCGCATTCAACAGCAATCGTACGGCTCAACCTTGATTGAGGGAGCCAGCACGATCTGTATCACTATGCCTCCACGCCATCAGAAGGTGTATGCATAAGCATGTCAGCCTAAGCCATCAGACAGGTTGCCACAACTATTTGTTTATATGTTTAATAATGCCCACATCATACTCACAACTTTACAAGCTAATACATAGTAAAATACATGTTGCAAACAATATGTAAAAATAATAAAATTTTAACAATAAAATGTCATATTATATTTAAAATGTCAAAAAATATTATTGAATGTCAATTCAGGAATAATAATATATTACTTAAGTAATTTTAAAAATAGTAAAAATTTTAACAATAAAATGTCATATATTTAAAATGTCAGAAAATATTATTGAATGTCAGTTTAAAAATAATAATATATTACTTAAGTAATTTTAAATGTCAAAAGAAAATAAATAAAATAACAATGTCAAATCAAACAATGTCAAAACAAAATAAATAAAATTACAAATGTCAAATTAAAAATGTCAAAATGTAAAAATATAAGTATTACAAATGTAAATAAAAATATCTTGTCACTAATTTCAAAATGTCAAAATTCATAATTTTTAAACTCAATTCCAGGCATTTTTGTCTGCTAAATAATCTTTAACTGTGTAATAAGCTTTTGAACACAAGCTCTGTTTAATAAATACTTTGAATTTATTAATACTTAGTTCCTGAATATTGCCTGGAATTTTGTTGTAAAAACGTATGCTTTGACACTTGTAGGAGTTACTTATTTTTTGTAGTCTAGTTGAAGGTAGAACAAGTTTGTTTTTATTTCGTGTGTTTAATTTATGAATGTCGCTGAATTTGGAAAACATATTTATATTTTTCCTGACATATAACAAGTTCTCATAAATGTATTGAGATGCGACAGTCATTATCTTAATTTCTTTAAATTTTTCCCTCAGTGAATGCGTTGAACCAAGACTGTAGATTGCACGAATAGCCCGCTTCTGCAGTACAAACACAGTTTGAATGTCAGCTGCGTTGCCCCATAGTAAAATGCCATATGACATTATGCTGTGGAAATAACTAAAATATACTAATCTGGCCGTATCTATATCAGTTAACTGACGAATTTTATAAACCGCGTACGCTGCAGAGCTAAGTCTATTCGACAACTGACCTATATGTGGGCCCCACTGTAGCTTAGAGTCTAAGGTTATGCCTAAGAATACGGTGTTATCTATAAGATCCAACTCTTCTCCATTCAAATATATGTTAGGTTTAACTTGTTTTACATTCGGTCTTGAAAATCGTATACATTTTGTTTTTTTTTCATTTAACAGTAAATTGTTAGCAGTAAACCATTGAACTACTTTAGAGAGAGCGTTATTTACATCGTCATTATTTGATTGTTGTCGTCTAAGTTTAAAAATAAGTGATGTATCATCAGCAAATAACACTATCTCTTCATTATTTTGCATAATGTATGGCAAATCATTAATATATACAAGGAAAAGGAATGGACCAAGAATTGAACCTTGCGGCACTCCCATTGTGACCACTGAACCCATAGAAACTTTTCCATTTACCTCAACTCTCTGTATCCTATTACTCAGATATGATGTTAGGAGATCCAAAGCAGTGTTCTTAACTCCATAGTAATGTAATTTCCTGATCAATGTTTCATGAAAAACGCAATCAAAAGCCTTTGATAAGTCACAAAAGACTCCCAGAGCATCATGCGACTCCTCCCAGGCATCAACAATACTATCTAAAAGCTCAACTCCAGCATCGGTAGTTGAGCGACCCCTAGTAAAACCAAATTGTTTTTCATGTAACAGCTTATTGTTATTAAAATGAATTTGAAGCTGACCTAGAATTAATTTTTCAAAAATTTTACTAAATGTGGGTAGCACAGATATTGGCCTATAATTTGTGGGGTCAGATGTGCTACCTGATTTATATAACGGAATTACTTTACTACTTTTCATTTGATCAGGAAACACACCACAGTCAATGCATCTATTGAAAATCATTGCCAGTTCAGGTGCTACTGTGTTGATTATGGATTTCGTAATCACAACAGAATTGCCCCAAAGATCACTAGTCTTCTTCAAATTAAGACTATTAAAAGTTTTTACAATATCTCTGTCAGTGACATAACTAAAACTAAATTCAATGTTACACCTATTGACATTTTGTTTCAATAGAGATTCGGCGTCAATAGGGGACGAGTTGAGGGATTTAGTGGTTGAGACTGGAATGTCTGTGAAGAAATTTTCAAATGCTGTGGCAACCTCAAAATCTGACTTTAATATCTTATTATTTAATTGAAGAGTGTAATCGTTACTTTTAATCTTGACCCTTCCAGTCTCATTGTTTATAATATCCCACGTTGCTTTTATTTTATTGTTACTGTTTTTAATTTTTGATTTTAAATAAAGTGTCTTAGCTTCACGACAAATCTTTTTAAATAACTTGGAATAATTTCTTACATATTGACAAAATTGTTCATCATTTTTATTAATTACTTTCTGTTCATATAATTCGTAAAGCTTATTTCTACTTTTATAAATTCCAGTGGTTGCCCATTCACTGAAGGATGTAGTACCAGCAACTGAGATCCTCTTAGGGACAAAGATAGAATTGAATATAGTACAGTACATGTCAAAGAAAGAATTGTACAACTTATTAGGATCGTTATTATAGCATAAGTATGGTAATGTACTTGTGAGTTTATCCTTAAGTCCCTCCAGACGACGCAAAGTTTTTGGCACCACACTCAGTTCCTTTCTACCTACTTTTTTAGACTGCATAGCAAATGTTATAGATTGTCCACAATGATCTGATGTTAATTTGTTAATTATTTGCTTTCTAACTGGTACAATATCTGTAAATATGTTGTCTATACAAGTAGATGTCGTGGAAGTTATCCTGGTGGGTTCCAAAAATAAGCATGCAAGATTATATGACTTGAACAAATTCTTAATTTTGTGGCAATTCAGGGAATCTTCTAGTAAATTAATATTAAAATCGCCACCTACTATTATAGATTTATTTTGTTGGCATAGCTTCCGTAACACATCATCCATGACACTTTCAAAGTTATCATAGCAGGATGATGGTGGCCTATACACACTCAAAACAAGAAGTTTGTCCAACTCCACACAGGCTATTTCAACTGTCCGTTCAACAGAGAAACTAACAATGTCACTACGATTCTTAAATTTAAGCAGCTTGTTAACTAAAATCAATGATCCACCATGTATTGCATTTTGTCTACTGAACGAACTACCAACTAGATGGTTATTAAAATTGCACATGAACTGGTGATCTTTAAGCCAATGTTCTGTTATACACAAAATATCGACGCATTCACCGTTCATGAACAACTCCACTTCTAAATCTTTATTTGACATACCTTGTATATTTTGATGTACCAGTTTTAATACTTGTGAATTTCTAAATGAAATATTAGTTGGATTGGGCTTATTCGTACATACCAGCCCATTATTAACGAAAGTGTCATTGCAAGAGGTATTCTCTATTGTCGAATTATTTAATTTAAATTAATAGAAATGTCAGACTGTGTAGCCAAAATACTGGCTGAATCATTATAAATGTCATTTTGTTGCTGTATAGGGGCAACACGTTTATTAGCCAAATTCTTGGCTGAAATGTCAATACAAAATGCTAGCGACTCAGCTAGTTGTCTTTTATAATAAGAATTCAGATAACATGTATCTTGCGTCAAATGTAAAGCTTTACTAACATAATTGTTAGAGTCAAAAACATGAAATTGATCGTTATTGTATGACCAACTACACAAATTTATATTAAGACTATGTCTAATATTATTTTCTTTCTGTGGCAACCCTTTACTGAAAGGTAAAGTGAGCATAATAATTTGATTTAAATTTAATTCACATAATTTACTGTAATAATAGAATAAAAGTCTTTTATTTAAAGATCCTCTTTGACCAAGTAGGATCAATAAAGTTGTATCCTGGTCAAAATTGAAGTTTATAATTTTATCTAAAATAGCAATGGAACTTAACCCAGGCAAACAGTAGTTCATCACTAACCCATCACTATATGTGTTCGCCAACAACTGACCCATACCTTTTCCAATCTCGTCACTAAATATTATCACTTTATTTTTATTTTGTAATATAGTTTTACTGTCTAGTTTGTTATTTTTTAATTTATTTAGAGTGTGTTTAATATTTGCATTTGTATTGTTTAAAGAACTATTTGGCAAAACCGGGTCACATGTTGACAATGAGCAAGCTGGCGAGTGTTGGTTGTTGAATGGGATGTCATTGTTCAATGGTATTGAGCATTTGTTACTATTTGATGCCACCAACTCATTCATTGCCAATATGTACTCTTTCATTTGTAGTTCAGAGCTTTTATATTTATTTGTCATTGATACTAATTTGTCACTAAGATTATTTAATTCTACCTGCAAATTATTTATTTCTAATTTATGTTTCAAATTATTTTGGTGATATTTCTGTGTGTATATTTTTAATTTTTCAAGAGCAAGTAATCTTTCCCTATTTAACTTAACAATTTTTATGAAAAATTTTTGCCTGTGAACTAATTTTTGGGTCTTTTTTATGAATTTGTTTATTTTGACATATTTCTTAATTCTATTCCTACTACCCCTAATCAATTTTATTGAATTATTTGATTCTTTGCACACTGAGAGACTATTTGGAAATGATGCTTTAGAATGATTTATATCAGTAATCATGCTTGGAGCATGAACCACCAGCTCATCGAACAGACTTTGATTTGCCGTTGTAGTGATTTGATCTTGGGTGAATTCTAGATGAGTTATTCTACTGTTTGCCTCGTGTAACTGTTTGTCTAAGAACTGTATACGGTCAAGTGCTTGTTCATACTGCAAGCTACACTCGGCAAACCCGTCCACAATGAGCTGGAGTCCATCCCGAGCACTCATGGCATCAGAGAATTGAGTATGTAGCTGAGCCATTTCACATTTTAATATCTTATTTTTTTCCAGTAAGTTCAACATTTCTTTCTCGTTATCTTCTCTTTCCTCTATCAGTTTGTTACACAACTCCTTAGAGGTCTTTAATTCAATTAAAGCCAGTTGGAGTTTAGACTCTTCCTGGCGAGCCAAAGCTTTACGAGTCATAATCATAGTGAAAAGAAAGAAATACAAGTACAAAGGAAGTTTTGTTCAAAAGTAAAGGAGAAGATTGAAATACGTAGTAATAGTAGAGTTTAAAGCTAAATATTATTGTAAGAAAGAACAGCTGATCTCGTTGAAAGTTGTGTAACCAACTAACAAGGTTTAGGTTATGTTTATGTATTTTTACTATTTATAGGTGGTTATTTAGGAACTTGATAGCACTTTTTATTCGGAAATATACTAATTAAAACTATTTTATACGTATAAGTCGATTTTAGATAGTAGTTACAATGTTATACCTGTTTGTAAAATGACAATGCAAATTTAGCCGGTAGATTGGTTGTCAAAAAATAAATCACAATAAACTCACCTTATTTTCACAGAAAACACTAATACTTTTATAGATTATTACAAATAACACATTTATTAAGTAATTAACTTGTAATAAGCTTTAATTATTTGATTATTTTATATTTTTATTTGTAAAAAATACGGGACAAGGTCGGATCAGCTGCTTCTCCTGCATGGAGTAGAGGAGCAAAAGAATGAGGAGACAGCTGATGTGGTCTGTCAGGTGGTCAAACAGCAGCTCAAGCTTGATACATTCACGACTGCAGACATCAAGCGTTGCCACCGAATGGGCCGTCAACCATCTAATAAGAAGCCCAGACCCATTCTAGTCAAGCTTCATAATGTTTTGGTGCGAGACAGCATATGGTTTTCCAAGACCAAATTATAAGGGGCTGGTCTCACGCTGTCTGAATTTCTAACCCGGTCGCGACATACAACATTCATGGCAGCGAGGGAGAAATTTGGCGTTGCGAAATGTTGGACCAGAGAAGGCTCCGTCTACGTTCTTGGCGCAGATGGGCTTCGACACCGGATTCTGACCCTGGGAGATCTGGACAAGATCAAAGGCGCCGACCCGGAGAAACCTGGTGTGAAGACGACAACCGCGAAATCTAGACAGCTGCAGCTCCCAAAAAATAGGTTTTTAACTTTTATTTGTCCTTTGTTTACACGTATGGGTGAATTGCTTTCCATATCACAGCTTCTACCTTCTTTGTTTGTAATTGTTTACTTAGTTTTACCCTTTTAATGTTCTATTTATAAAATATACAATTCGGTTTTTCACTTTGACATATTTTGCCATCTGTCATAGCTGTCACAAACGTCTACTTCTAAAATTTGTTCTTTGAATACTAGTCTTTTAATCTATGAAATCTGTTAGTCGTAAAAATGCAATTCACCCGGTTTGTCGAAATTTAAAAAATCTTACTTTTTAGTTTATTACTTTATATTATCACAGTGCTATTTTTATTGTATTGTGACTATTCATGTTTTGTGTAACACGTAACTGGCAGGTAGACTTACCATTTTAGGTAGTTTCAAATTTTATTTTTTTATTTTTTTTATATTTTTGTTATATAGGTATTTACACAACCTATATATATATTAATATTATATATTTATTCATATATTACAGTATATTATTATTAAATATTTATACATATTTGTCATGACTGACTCAAACAGTGATGATGATAGCTTTGCAACCGCTACTAGTCTCGATGACAGTTTCGCTAGTTTGCCTTCGCTCGCTGATAATCTTCAGACTCGGTTTTCTGACGTGCCGAGGAACTTTAATGTAGTCCATATTAATGCTCAAAGTATTCCTGCCCACTTCCCGGATATGCTGGCAACATTTGACTGTAAGAACTTACACGCTATTCTTGTTTCGGAGACATGGCTAAAACCATGTCTACCCTCAACTTCCTACTCTCTTCCTGGGTTCCATCTCATAAGGAATGATCGTGCGGTCGGTGGAGGTGGTGGTGTTGCTATGTACTTACGTGCCCAAATTCCATATCGTGTAGTAAGCACTTCTTCGCAGCCACCACCTGCTAACGCCGGCGAGCATCTTTTCTTAGAAGTGGCACTTCATCATTCTAAAGTTCTTCTAGGAGTTTATTATTCCCCTTCGTCACGCTTAAACTTCTTTCCTTCTTTTGAACACCTCCTAGAAACTTTGACTCCTTCTTACAGTCACACAATTATAATGGGTGATTTTAACACTTGTACTTTAAAACAGGATGCAAGATCGTCCACTCTTTTGCGTATTTTAAACTCTAGTAATTTATCTGTTCTTCCTCTTGATGCCACGCATCACTTTCCAAACTCTGTTCCTTCTCTCCTTGATCTCATTTTTGTATCATCTCCTACCTTTTGTTTCCAAGCATGGTCAATTCTCTGCCGACGCTTTCTCCTCCTCCATGACTTGATCTATCTTTCCTATAAAATACGCCCACCCAAGGCTAAACCGAGGATTATTATGCAGCGTAGTTTCGGTGGGATGGATCGTTCGAAGCTCTGTGAAGATGCGAGTAAGCTTGATTGGAGTCCGTTGTTTGCCTCAGACTGCATAGACACCAAAGTGCAAATATTTACAGACAAATTAATTCAGTTGTACGACATACATGCGCCTATCAGAGCCATAAAGTTAAAACATCTTCCATCGCCTTGGCTGACTGATGATATCAAAAACATAGTGTCTAAAAAAGCTGCAGCTAAGGCGCGGTATAAATGTCGTCCAACCCCTTATAATTTGGAGAAATATATTAGTGCAAGAAATGTCTGCAATAAGGTGTGTAGGAAAGCACAACGCCAACATATTCACAACTCTGTTGAAAATGGAGACCCAGTTAAAGTCTGGAAATTTCTTAGAACGATGGGAGTTGGTAAGTCGCGCAATGACGCAATCCCCAAAGACATAAATTTTGATGCACTCAATGCACATTTCACTGCTTCGTCCAACTTTGATGGGACAACTAAAACGAATACTTTAAAAGATCTTTCACTTATCCCAACTCCCAAATATTCACCTTTTGTTTTCGAGCAATTTTCCGATTGTGATGTTAAAAAGAGCATAATTTCAATCTCATCCAATGCTGTTGGTAATGACTGTATCAGCCGAAACATGATCCTACCCATCCTTGATGAAATCTTCTCTGTCCTATGTCACATCTTAAATCATTCAGTTGCTAGTGGTATCTTCCCATCAGCATGGAAAGATGCACAAATAATTCCGTTGCCAAAGAAACCCAAACCCTGCTCCTTCTCCGACTTCCGACCTATATCCATACTACCATTCCTTTCCAAAGTCCTCGAACGTCTTGTATATACACAACTAAGTACCTTCCTGTCCAAAAATGCTCTCCTAAATCCCTTTCAATCCGGTTTTCGTCCTGGTCATAGCACTACCACGGCATTGGTTCACATCACCGATGAGATTAGGTTGGGTATGGATTGTGGAAAGCTCACGCTTCTATCTTTACTTGACTTTAGCAATGCTTTTAACACCGTGGATTTTCACATCCTGCTTGGCATACTCCGCTCTATTAACATATCTCCAACGGTAATTGACTGGTTTCGTAGTTACTTGTTTGGACGCCGTCAGCGTATACGCGTTGAAGAATCATACTCTTCATGGTGTAATGCGACTGTCGGTGTACCACAAGGTGGCGTTCTCTCTCCATTACTTTTCGCAATTTTTATAAATTCTATCTCCAAACATTTAATTTCGTCCTACCACCTTTACGCAGATGACCTGCAAATATACTCACAGGCACCATTAGAATTGATATCTAATGCGTTTTCTATTATTAATACGGACTTGGCGCAAATCTGTGAGTGGAGTAAAAATTATGGACTTAAGGTTAATCCAACCAAAACTCAGATCATTCTGATTGGCAGTTCCAGGATGATCTCTAAGATAAATTGGTCACTTCTGCCTCAGATTCTATTCGATGGAAACATATTACCAGTTGCAGATAATGTAAAAAATCTGGGGATTTATCTGGATAGAACTTTATCCTGGGGCCGTCAGATGCAGGAGACAAGCCGTAAAGTATTTGCTTCAGCAGGGTCATTACGTAGGCTGCGGAACTTTCTTCCCATATCCACCAAAACTGCGCTTGCACAATCTTTGCTCCTTCCAATACCCGATTATGCCGATGTCAGCTATCTTGACCTTAATGAGGAGCAACTTGATAAACTTGAGCGCCTCGAAAACTTTTGTATAAGATTTATATTTGGTTTACGCAAATATGATCATGTATCTGAATTTCGTAGCAGGCTCAAGTGGCTCCCGATTCGTCTTCGCAGGAATACTCATATTCTAATCTTACTATACAATGTATTGTTCAATCCTAATACACCCATGTATCTCAAAGAACACTTTAAGTTCCTTCATGACACACATTCAAAGTTCCTGAGGTCGTCGGAGGATCTGAGATTGCAGATGCCACCGCATTCCACGAACTTCTATGATAAATCCTTCTCTGTTCAGGCTGTGCGTTTGTGGAATGCGCTGCCAGTTGAGATTAGACGAGCAAGATCACTAAGCATTTTCAAAAATGCATTGAAGCAACACTATTTGTCAATGTAATTGCGTCATCATTCCTCAAATCCCTATATGATTATATGTGATTATATTTATATATATTGAAATATAATATATATATATGTATATATATATATATATATATATATATATATATGTTTATATAGATACATATTATAAGTATATATATTTTTTGTATTTATTTATATATATGTATATGTTAAAACAAATGTTATGTTTCATCTGTCACTACACCATCAAATCACGTTTTCTTCTTCTAAGGTTATGTCCATCATAGTCTGGTTGCCTGGAAGAAATTGCTGTTTGCGAAAAGGCCGCCAATTGTGCATCTATTGTTAAAATTATTATTATTTTCTTTTCCTTGTATTTGCATTTTTGTGGTGTACAATAAAGAATTACTTACTTACTTACTAATTCTATTTTTTCCAATTTAATTTGAAACACCTATACTTCTTTATGCAGATATGATCTGTAGGTACTTTTGAGATGAATAATATTTGTACCCTCTTCTGGCTTCCCAGAAAGCTAATTTGTACGATCAGATAAAGAGCGTGTATCGAAAAAGTAAAACAATTACAATAAATCAGACAGTATCTTTAAATTCGTTCGTTGTGATTTATTGCGAGTGGACGTGTGACAATTCTGTATTTGCTGATTTTAATTTTTGTTGAGGAATACTGTGTAATAGTTGTTTGCCGAAATCGGTACCTCTCTTACTATCTTGTTGAGGTTCCCATATACAAGCGGCGCCATATTGGCATTTGTATTGCGCCATCCTGCTTTTGCACTGGTGAGTGACCGAATCACTTATTTTAATAAATATTAATTAGAAAACTTGGAAAAAGACATTTGGCTGCCGACTGAGGTTTGAACCCGCGGACACTTGAGCGCGTCCATTGTGAGCCACTTCTTATACCGCTAGACCACCAGTGAGTGAAGTTCGCAGCGCTAAATTGGCGGCCGCTTTTGGAATCATTACATTTTGTGATTCGCACATAGTATCAAACACAATCGTGCAAGATGTCGCATAAACAATCTAATATCTCTTCAATGCCTGGTAACGCACAATCATCTAGTTCTGAAGAGAACGTCACTCAAAGAAAACGCAAGCAGCCTGAGTCTGAGTTTGCGGAAGCTATTAAATTATTGTCCCAGGATTTTAATAAAAAAATGGATGATTTGAGAAATGATCTGAATCTTGCGATGACCAATTTGTCAGATAATATTAAAAATATTAAATCAGAGTTGGCAAAAGTTTCCGAAACTACAATCCACATAAAAAAAGACCTCGATACTTTGCGCTTTGACCACACAGCTTTAGAAAAGAATGTCAACAAATTATCTACTCAACAAAAAGGGTTGGCGGAGGAAGTGACAACAATCCAAAAATCTTTACAATTCACTATGGATTCTCAAAAGGAACTTAAAAATCATATTAACACTGTTTGTCAACAAACTGGGAATTCGGAGAGCTTAAGTCAAACAATAAGTAATCTGGAATTAAAGATTGACTCTATGGAACAACAGGCGCGCCAATGCAACTTGGAGTTATGTAATGTCCCTGAAAAGCGCAGTGAAAACCTGCTAGCTATCATGGATAATATTACATCTAAATTAAATTTCACACTGTCACACAAGGATATTTTAGTTATTCACCGAGTGCCACATGCGCACAAAGATAATAAAAGACCGAAAAATATAATTGTTAAACTAAGTTCCCGTATGCTAAGAGACAACTTATTGAGTACATTCAGATTGGCAAAAGGACTCAACACAGAACAGTTAGGCTATACAGGCTCCTCACATCCAATATTTATTCATGAACACTTAACGCTACAAAAGAAGGAGTTGTTTCGGGTGGTTCGAGACACAGCTAGAAAATACAACTTTAAATATGTCTGGATTAAACATGCCACTATCCTTGTACGGGAAGCTGATGGTGAGGCGGCTATCGCTATACGCTCTAAACAGGATATTGCTAAAATTAAACCGAAAGCGAAGCCCAACAAGCAATAGTGATAGTGCTGAGTACTTTACCTACTGTATAAACGTTAAATCAATAATATTATTGTGCTGTTTTTATAATATTCACTCTCTGTATTTTTTTGGATCATTTGGGAAATATTGTAATAAAATAAGATGTTACATGGTGATGTTACATAGTTTTGATACGTATATAATAGAAGGATATCTTGGCAGTTGTCTAATGCGGTTATATCTATATTTACACTTAATAAAACTAAAAGTAATCTATTATTTTTCAACATTGCCTAATACGTATTGGACTTGGGTCATGGATAGTTTGGCACCTTGTGTTAGGATTAATTGTATTTACGGTTTGACTGTATTCGTAATTATAGTATTCTCAGGATTTTAATGTTGGATAACGTAACTGTATATTATCAAAACTGCAGAGGACTTCGTACGAAACTAAACACTTTGTATATGAACATATTATCTAACTCGTATGACATTATAGCTCTTACAGAGACTTGGCTGACACCGCATATATTTGATCATGAAATAGTGGACGACCGTTATGTGGTCTATCGTTGTGATCGCGATCGAGTCGCTACAAATAAGAAAGAAGGTGGTGGAGTTCTTATAGCGGCACTGAAGTCTCTTAGATCTGAGTGCATACCTAATTATTTTAATTCCCATTCTCAAATAGAAAACATTTTCATACAGCTCCCGGCCGCTCATAATAAAAAATATTTATTTGGTGTAGTATATATTCCCCCAAGATCGTCGGAACAGGTTTACTTATATCATTTCGAAACCGTTCAGAGTTTATTAGATCAATTCTCCTTTGATCATGTTTGTTTATTTGGTGATTACAACCTACCAGACATTGAGTGGGTTCCTGTAGTGAATAATACTGTAACAACATTATCTTGCACGGGTCCCTCACCCTTAGCTAGGCATATGGATAATTTTATATCCTTACTTGGTGCTTCACAAATGAATAATTTAAAAAACTGTAAGAACCGAATCTTAGATTTAGTCATATGCAACATCAATAATTGTTCTATTAACATACCACCCAATGTCCTTTTGCCACCGGATAATTATCATCCACCGTTCTACGCTATCATTGAGTATAAACCCAGATACCAGACCTTGAAGCATGCGCATATTGTTAGATATAACTACTACAAAGCAAATTATGAGCTTATAAGTGAGGAATTGGCTGATATCAATTGGGAAGCTATGTTAGCCGGGTTATCTGCTGAGGAGAGCCTAAATGTATTTTATGATATTATCTTTACTGCTGTCAAAAATCATACCCCTCTATCAAAACCGCGGTCGTCTAAATTTCCAATTTGGTTTTCTAAATCGCTAATACGTATCTTTAGAAGTAAAAATAAGGCTTGGGTGAAATGGAAAGTTTATAGTAATGTATATGATTACGAACAGTTTTCCTACTTACGTCGTAGATTTGACATAGAGTGTAAAAAACATTATAGACAATACATGAAGTCTGTTGAAGAGAATGTTAAGAGGAATGTAAAGTATCTGTGGAGCTTTGTTTCCAATCGCAAAGGCCAGAGTGGTATTCCATCTTCGATGACGTATAATAATCAGTTGTCCAGCGACCCAGTTGAGATCTGTAACATGTTTATGAACTTCTTTCACTCAGTTTATGAGACTACTACATTTAACATAAATACATGGTCACCTTCCAAGGAGACCACAGCTAGTTGCACTCTTATGACTGATATCTCATTCAGTTGTGAACAAGTTCTAAAAGCCTTAAAATCTTTGGACTCTACTAAAGGCCCTGGGCCGGACCACCTGCCACCTTACTTTCTTAAAAAAACAGCTGAACACATTCACATACCGCTCTGCATTATATACAATAAATGTATGCGGGAAGGATCTTTCCCTGAAATATGGAAAAGAGCAAACGTTACTCCCGTACATAAATCTGGTTCTAAGCAAGAAATAGAAAACTATCGGCCGATATCTATATTGTCTGCCTTGTCAAAGCTTTTCGAGAGGCTTGTACACGACGCCATTCACCCCAATATTTACAAAATTATTATAGCTCAACAACACGGATTCGTAAAAAGTAAATCAACAACTACAAATTAATTAATTTTTACTGATTATTTGTTTACAAATATGGACCAACAAACCCAAGTGGACGTCGTTTACACGGACTTTCGAAAGGCTTTCGACAAGGTGGATCATGAACTACTGTTAAAAAAAATTGCATTTAATGGAATTCGAGGGAACCTCCTCCGATGGTTTTCTTCATATATCACCAATAGAACTCAAAAGATCGTCATAAAAGGATTTAATTCAGCATCAATAACCGTAACGTCCGGCGTGCCCCAGGGCTCGATACTCGGCCCTCTTTTGTTTATCTTATTCGTAAATGACATCGGGGACTGTTTTAGACACTCTAAATTTCTATTATATGCAGATGATTTAAAAATATATAAGACTATTAAAAGTCCATATGATTGTGTCCTAATCCAAGAGGATCTAAATAGGCTTGTTAGTTACTGCTCTGATAATAAATTGTACTTGAGTGTCTCTAAGTGTTTCTCGATTTCATTTACGAAAAATAAAAACCCTGTTAATAACAATTATAACATAGATAATTCATCTTTATCTAGGGTGACGTTAGTCCGAGACCTCGGGGTACTGCTTGACAGTAAGTTACATCTTGACCAACACATAGATGCCATAACAAAGAACGCGTATCGTTTATATGGATTTGTAATGAGGTCCGCAACTGAATTTAAATCGGCTAGCACTTATTGTCATCTGTACAAATCTTTGATAAGATCCCAATTGGAGTATGCCGTAACAATATGGAACCCGTATTATAAAAAATATGTGGATATATTAGAATCAGTGCAACGTAAGTTCCTTAAATCGATGCATTACAGATGTTTTCATAGATTCGTCACTTATGAAGAGCTACTTAATACTTACAACCTGATGAGCCTTAAGTCCAGACGACTGTTTCTGGAAGCAATGTTCTTATTTGATATTTGTAATAATAGATATAACTGCCCTGATATCACCAACAAATTGTGTTATGTTGTACCAAGAACTGTCATTCGGCGGGAGGTGCGTGCACATCCTGTCTTTGCCGTTACCTCTTGTCGCACTAACGCTGGAGTTCGCGCATCTCTTCGTCGTTTGTGTCATAATTATAATACATTTTTTACAGATTTAGATTTGTTTGCATTGCCTGCTAATAAATTTCGTAATAGTATAATCCTAAATATTAATAGCTTCGTTGAATAAAATTTGTATACACAGCAGTAATTTGAATTGTATAAATAATTAAGTTTTTGAAATTAAATTGGAAATATGTAATAATATAATTAAATTAAATTGTTAGTTCACTATTAAGTAATCTGTGAATAACAGTGTGAGTGCACATTTGCTCAAATGTAAATGCTATGCAAATTTGTATTATATATTGTGTAACTGTTAGTTATTCCAAATAAATAAATAAATAAATAAATAAATGTAATCTGCTGTAAGAACACTGGCACTAAAAATTCAAATATTTTTTTAAGTTTACTGTTGCTTGTACTTACTTGTAAACAATGTTGTTGAAATATAGTGGTCCTCAGAGAGGACGAAAAGATAATCTGATATTTATTTGAAACAGGAAAGAAAGAAATTAGTATTATATTTTTGGTTAAGGTTAGAACTTACTTTAGTAGGGAGATGCTGGTTTTCTACCGTCGCGTTTGCGGAAATCGCAATACACTACTTATTAATATTTGCAGTATACTATTAATAATTTTGTATAAACGGATCCTGGACCTAGAATGCTCGGATGTCATAATTTCGTCGAATGTTTTGGTTTGGATTTCCGTTCGAGTCATAAGTTTTGTTATGGACAGTAAACGCCTATAGGCGTCATAATAATAAAACTTTTATTGTGTTTCGTTCGCTGTCTTTTAAAGCTTTATTCTATAAATTCAACAATATTTTATATTCATTGGGTAAGGACCAATTATTGGAAAATAAATATTTGCACGGTTACGGAGGTTAATCACCTCTGTTCACTAATCTGTCCCAATTTTCGACTATTGTTTATCTATACTAATCGCGAGTCGCAATCGCGTGCCAGAGAATCTAGCGCCGAACGTTCGCAGCGCCTTGATCAAAATTGGGACAAAAACACAGGAGCACGCGTAAGGGAATGTAGCGGCGAACGTCCACTTGGTCTGGCAGAACAAAATGCGAGATCATCGCATTTACACAAACGACAGTCAAGCGATAAGCGATTGCGGTGCCTTGATCAAAATGAATCTAGAAACTTGCAAGTACGAGCAAGAGAATGTAACGCTGAACGTTCACTTCGTCTAGCAGAACAAAATGCGAGATTATCGCAGCTACCTAAACGAACGACAATCAAGCGCCGAATGTTCGTAGAATCTCTGCCAAAATAAAACTAGAAATTCGCAAGCACCAGCCAGGTAAAGTAGTGCTGAACATTCACTTCGTCTAGCAGAACAAAATGAAAGATCATCGCAGTTACACGAACGAGAGTCAAGCGCCACGCGCTCGCAACGCCTTGCTCAAAATAGAACTAGAAATTCGCGAGTGCGTGCACGTGAATCTCGCGCCAAACACTTGTAGCAGATTATGGCACAAAGAGAAAGACAACAGTCATTAAAAACTAGTTTGCGCAATAAAATTTTAGCACATAGTAATAGATCGGCATTCAGTTACAATCCACAAATTGATTATGCTCATGAAAACAGCATCCATATCGGGCCAATGAATGCGATTTATCTTAAATGTTCTGCTTAAAACTGGACCTGATGAAGCGAACGATATGTGCTGTGCGTCTGAAAAAAAATATTTTGTCTAATATTGAAGAGCCACCAGAAGCAATAAAGAACCTTTTGACAAATAATCACACATTTTCTACGCTTTTTTTAATAACATACGTAAATACAATAGCATTTTTCAGATGACTTCATTTGGAGCGAAAGAAAGCAGAATTTATGATATGATTATGCCCAAGTTTATGATCTCATAGGTAGCCTTCTACCGCCATTAGGACAAAGACCTAAAGTTTTGCAGGTAATATTTCATATCAGATGCTGACCAACTATCATGCTGAAACTCGAATTGGTCAACGAATTGCAGACTATGTTGAACAGTCACAATATATGTATACACTCAAAGTTTTAAACAAAGTACTGAACGCCACATCCCAGAGACTTTAAAATTAATTATTCACTCTGATCGCACACCGCCCACAGAACATCGAGGCAGATATAACGCTCCCTCTTTATATAAAGTGGCCGTTCTTTTAGTCGATGAAGAGAAAAGACCCAGGGATATAGTACTACGCGGTAGAAACAAACAGCCGAA
This sequence comes from Euclidia mi, assembly GCA_944739405.2. Classification (NCBI taxonomy): domain Eukaryota; kingdom Metazoa; phylum Arthropoda; class Insecta; order Lepidoptera; family Erebidae; genus Euclidia; species Euclidia mi. The sequence continues at coordinate 35,596,117 of OX123195.2, forward strand.
ACGAGTGTCAGAATAGGCTTGTGTCCACTAAGAATAAATCGGTTTGATTGTAGTATCTATAGATTCATTATGATTTTAAGATGTCAATAAAGTTTATTGACATCTACATTGAAACCTTGACAGCTACGGAACGGAATGTCGGAAAAATTTTATTCCGTTAAAATAATTAATACATTTGTTTGAAATAGCAATAATCAACGCTAAATAAAATACGCAACACCGTGGTTTTGAAATCGGGTTGGATAAATTTATATAAGGTGGTTTCACCCTCTGCAGCTTTAGCTCGCTAAAGAAAGTAAAGCGAGCCTAACACCTACATTGAAGCCATTCTATCCGATATAGAAAATATCTTGCTGGCTGGTGCGAGGAGCGCCGTGACAGCCTCCGAAACGCTGGCATACAGCGCTAGCCTCCATGCCGGCCTTCCCTAGCGCACTGGCCGACGGCAACGGTCCGCCGCCACGGACAATAAAAATATTAATTGTCATATGTCAAAGTGTATATTTAGTGTTGTTTTGATATTATTTATTTAGTATAAGTTTATTTTTAGTGCATATAGTTAATTGTTCGGCATATGTCGTGTAATGGTGGCAAAAGCGATGAAGAAATAGGTGCCAGTGAACCTTACACATCTTCTACCCTGGTGCGCTGCCCCATCTCTTCCCAGGCACGAATTTTCAAAGGTGAGCGGGGCCTTAAAGTACATTTTGGCAAAATTCACAAAAACCAAAATGTACTTACCGGCCCCAATACGTCCAGTACTACACACAGTAATTCCACAGACGCCCCTAAAATTCCTTTTTGGCAATATTTGAGTCAGTTAAAAATTTCCATTCCGGTTCTGAAGAGCATTCCCCACGGTGCGAGGCCTTCAGTGGCTCAAAATCTAGCACAATGCATAGGCCTTGTCATCCGGGAGAATTCTATTACGGCTTGGGAACAGTTACTCACCTTTCCGTATAGAATTCTACATGCCCAATAAGACAGGCTTACAAAAAAAAAGTTTGACAACAAAAATTAAAGAAAATTACAATAATTCGACATCAAAATTAAATTACCATCCTGCCAAAGCACACCGCAATAGCACCATCTACCACCATGTAGCGTCTAAACTGAGGGAAGGTGATATCAGGGGAGCGTTCAGGCTTTTGTTCAGTACCGATGTGGTAGCGCCTTGCTCTGCCGACACACTCGCGAGTCTGCAGAGCAAGCATCCAGCGCCAGGGGATAACCTCTCCTTTCCTGATCCACCTAACACTGACTCGGGTTTTCTCAGCATTACAGCCAAGGACGTGGTTGGTGCCGTTGGCTCCTTCCGGAGCGGGTCTGCTGGTGGTGTCGACGGTTTGACACCACAACATTTGAAAGATCTTGTGTGTTCAAGCGCTGGAACAGCCGGCGACTCGCTTTTGGGTGAGCTAACAGCATTAACTAATCTCATGCCCTCCGGCAATGTGAACGATGCCATCGTCGACGTTTTGTATGGCGCTAATCTGTGCGCCTTACGAAAGCGGGATGGTGGCATTCGTCCCATTGCTGTTGGGTGCACGTACAGGCGTATGGCAGCCAAGATATGCTGTCGCCATTTTAACACCACCTTATCTTGTAAATTTCAGCCACAACAGCTGGGCTTTGGTTCCAGAGGAGCCTGCGAGGCTGCCGTACATGCCTTGTCATCGTACCTTGACTGTAATGGAGGTGAGGTTATCTTGAAGGTTGACTTAAAGAATGCCTTTAACTCAGTCAACAGGGACACTTTGTTGACACAAGTTAAATTGGAAACACCCCAAATTTACAATTTTCTTTGGCAATGTTACAGACACCCTTCTAAATTAATATACAAAGAACATCTTTTAGAATCTGCCGTCGGTTGTCAACAAGGTGACCCTCTTTGACCAATAATTTTTAGTTTGGCCATCCATTCAGTTATAACCCAACTAAATTCTAAATTAAACATCTGGTACCTAGATGATGGAACCCTGGGCGGTGATGTAGAGTCTGTGTATCAAGATCCAGCACTTCTGAAATCAAAATTTTTATCCATAGGCTTAGAACTGAATACATACAAATGCGAAATTTTTATTAATGGCAATCTAGATAAGTCCTCTATTCTTTCAAAATTTCAATATTTGGCTCCCAATATCACTCAAGTTGAAAAAAGTTCTCTTCGCCTCCTGGGGTCCCCAATTTTAGACGACGGTTTTGATTCTTTTATACAATAAAAATTCAAAATTTTAGTGAAATTTCTGGCTGGCTACTAAAAATTATTATACATTCGGCTTTGACTATTATTCGATATTGTCTTTTTGTCCCTAAATTTACGCACGCATTACGGTGCTCACCTTTTTGGAAAAATCCAACTCCACTCATTCAAATTGACAAAATTATACAGAATACCCTGAGTAAAATTTTGAATGTGGCCCTGAAGGACCGGGTGTGGCTACAGGTGTCCTTACCTGTGCGCTTGGGCGGCCTCGGCGTTCTCAATATTACCGACGTAAGCCTGCCAGCGTTCTTGTCATCGGTCCACAGCACTGCAGAATTGACTAGGAAAATTTTAGCTCCCACACTGGTTGATTCTGAGGTGCCGTGTAAGACCGATGCCTTGAACGCTTGGAGAAATACTTGTCCAGGAACTGAGTTACCCCGAAACTTATCCTCCCAGAGGCAATGGGATGGGCCGCTTTGCAGCGTGGTACGAGAAAACCTTCTCAATACATCGTCCAACGCTGCGGAGCGTGCTCGCCTGCTGGCTGTGGGAGAATGGGAATCGGGCCTCTGGCTTCAGGCACTGCCATCGTCCAATATAGGTACCATGTTGGACGATACGACCTTCCGCTTCGCTACTTGCCTCCGTTTAGGTGCGTCATGTGTCTCTCCGCATCGTTGTCACTGTGGAGAGGCTGTCGATAGCCTTGGTCACCATGGCCTGTCATGCAGCAGGAGCGCGGGTCGTATTTCTCGACACGCCAACCTCAATGAGATACTGCGCCGTGCTCTTGCCACCGCTGGCGTTCCAGCCCAACTTGAACCTCAAGGCTTGGCACGCGACGATGGCAAAAGACCAGACGGGATGTCGTTACTGCCGTGGAAGCTGGGTAGGCCTTTGGTATGGGACGCAACATGTGTCGATACCCTTGCGCCATCTCATCTTTCCAGCACAGCAGGTTGTGCGGGCGCTGCTGCTGCTACAGCGGAGACACTCAAACGGCGCAAATATGTAAATCTAATAGGAGATTATGTATTTGAGCCGTTTGGGGTCGAAACATTGCGGCCATGGGGTCCAAGTGCGCGATCACTTCTTAGAGATCTCGCAAAGAGACTCATAGACGCCTCGCGTGACCAGAGGGCTGGCACGTATTTGGCTCAAAAAATAAGTATAGCCATCCAACGAGGCAATGCTGCCAGTCTTCTGGGCACGCTTCCAATTGACTGCGATGCGGATGACTTTCATGACGCCTTCTAAATTTTAATTTTTAATTTTTTGAATTTTCCCTTGTATATATTAATTAGTTTTTTTTTATTATTTTAAGACTTAATTCGAATGAAGTTTATTATTTATTATAAAACGGTAAGATTAATGTTATTTTTAGGATTCTAAAACTAAAAATAATGTATTTATTCTTGTGACAGTGAACACCAATCAGAGAGCATTACGTCAAACAGTACGTCCGCCATTCATGTTGTTGACGTTTTAGTAGTAAATACAACTTAAACGTCAAACTTTCTATCTGTCAAATTGAATATAACAAAATAAAAGTGGGTACATTAGACCAGACTTCATTCACGGTTTGTTTTGTTTTGGACTTTGTGATATCACTCAACCGCCGTGATGGTTTACAGCGTTTTCGTGTCAGATTCAAAACGGTTTTTAAAAAGCCGTAATTAGTAATGTTGCTGATCGATTTTTGAAGAAAAAATCAGGTATTTCAGTTTAACATCTAATAAAGGAACGAATCAATCGCTAATTACATTTTAGGACACAAGCCTATTACAACGCGCTTATGATCCGTTACAATATCCGCTAATGTTTGTATCAGGAGACGATGGATATCTTACAAAAATACATATTACATATATTTTTTATTATTCCTCAGCATAATTCCTTAAGAAATAAAACTGAGTCATGTATGCAGTATTATGGTACCATTGATGATTAAGATACGACGCATTATAACAGTGAATTGTTTAATCAGTATTGTGTAGATATTGTTTGAAATAGATATATTGTCTATAATAATTTGTATAAATCGAGAATACTAGTTGGTAATATTTTTTTGTCTATTGTAAATTTTTGACTCTGGTCACACTATGAACTAACAAAATCATTCTCATTCTTGCTTCCGAAACATTCCTTTGGAGCACGCCGTTTGCTTGTTGCGTGAATTGTAGCATTGAATCAAAGAATCAAATTATGTAATAGCCTTGCAATTGCTGCTATTGGATTTGCTCGGCAAGGTTGTGAGCGATTGATAAATTAGTGATATATATTAAACATTGACATTTGTAAAACTGAATTGTGCATCCTCTGTCGTGTGTCACGTGCATCGTGTCTTGAAGACGCCGCTTGGAGCCTGGTAACTATAGATATTTCACCTCCTTTGTCCAAATTAGTGTGAGTGTGCTGAGCTTTTTGTCACTTTCACCTGTAATCCAGAATGGGAAGAAATAAAGCAGGAAATTTTGTCCGGACAGCGGTATTTCGACCGGCATAACATCGTCGCTTTACCAATTAAAATGAAAGAAATATTAATATATGCACAAAAGACGAGACTTTTGGAAATTTAAATGTTATATGCTGACTGTTTAGAGGCTAAAAAGAGGATTATATTATTTCGGCTGGACAAAAAAATACAGGCCGATGAAATTGATCAAATAATAGTTGCGGAACTGCTGAATAAAGAGGAAGACCCAGTATTGTTTAAAATAGTAGTAAAAATAATAGGCCATGTCAGGGGAAGAAAACTTGACTTCACCGTACATGAAAAATGACATATATTCGAAAAAGTGTCCACGACATTTCTTAAGTGAAACATAGACCGGTGAGGATGGATATCCCGTTTATCGACGACGCGAAATCAACGACGGAGGTCAGCTTGCTGCCTTAAATGTCCGAGGACGAACGATGTACATAGGCAACAGATGGATCGTTCCATATTCCCCAATATTGTGTCGATCTTTCAACGCTCACATAAACTTCGAATACTGTCATTCCGTGCAAGCTATATAATAAATATGTAAATACATCAACAAAGGAGCAGATCAAGCAACTTCACTGTCAGAAATGTTAACGACGAAGTTGAAAACTATTTGAACGGCCGGTATATCAAGATATCTGGAGCAGTGTGGCGCTTACTTGAGTTTCCTATACATGACAGATACTCTGCAGTAGTACTGCTCTGCAATTAGCGGCACACTTAGAAAATGGACAGCGGGTTTATTTCAAAGCAGAAAATATGAACGCAGAGTGAAAAATCCTCTAAAATCGACAATAACTGCGTGTTATGACCTGCTCAATTTGTTAAATCCCTACTCAATCACGAAGTGCCTCATCAATATTCATGAGCTTACAATAAATTTTCCAGAAGAAAACGGGATCAAAACATAGTTGGACATACCGGTATAAAAAAGATGCAGCAGTGGGACGAGTATACAGAGTTCATCTCTCCCAGTCAGAAAGTTTTTCTCAGAATACTACTTCACCACATACGTGGCCCAAAATTATATCAGGACTTGAAAACCGAGATAATACAAGATATCAGACATATAGCCCAACAACGAGGTCAGGATTATGACATATATAGCAAAGGCTCGATTTGCACGGAAAACAAACTTTTGGAATTAAATGATAAAAATTTAAGAGAATTTGCATTACCTTCTCCGAATCGTTCACAAAATGCTGCCGTATGTACATATAATGTTAACGAATTATCAATATTTGCTTGCTCTAAAATACTCAAGATGGTGGCAGATCAAAAAATAGCGTTCGATGTAATAATTGAAAGTTTGTGTGGAAAACAACAGCGATCTACTATATTGTTTTGGCGCGCCCGGTGGAACAGGGAAAACCATTCTTTCTCTTATTTAATAATGGTAAAAGTAAGTCTATTTGGAAGAAAAGTACTGGCAGTGGCGCCTTCCAGTACTGCTGCCATTCTATTGAATGAGGGGAAAACTGCTCACTCTACATATAAATTACCGTTTGCTCTGTCTATAGATCAATAGTCTGTGTGCTCAATTCGCAAGAATTGTCCACTGGGAAAGCTCTTACAGGACACGTCGCTCATAATTTTGGATGAATGCACCATGAGCCATAGAGCTCTTATAGAAGCAGTGGACCGCACATTAAAAGACATCAAAAACTCAGGCAATATGAATGGTGGCATAACTTTTGTTTTGGCAGGAGACTTTCCTCTAAACATTGATATTCTGCCATATCTGGTTAGACCAGTAAGTGGACCCCGAGTTCCAAGGCGTGTAAGTCTTGGATGCAACCAAGATAACGCTAGGGCAATGACGACCTTCCGCCCAACGCTACCGGTTATTACAAAAGATACACGAGCCGACATTATCAAGGCATGCCAAATCATTAGCTTTATGGAAATCAATTAAAACTCTCAATTTACGTACGAATATGAAGCATATTTGAGTAATAACCACGACGAGAAATTCTCACAACCACTAAAGAAATCTAAAATTACCATCTCCAATTCCAAATATTGATAGATAATGAATTGGCTCAAACTGTTCACAGTCTAGAAATTCTTACAGACACAATCTATTGCAACTTCTTACTGAAAGTAGGTAATTTCAATTGGGTCTGTTAGAGATTAATAGTGTCGCCGAGAAATGACTCAGTAAATGAGTTAAACAAAATGATTATTGAAAATGTACTAGGTGATTTGAAATGATACAAATCTGTTAATACCATGTGCGAAATCGAAGATACAGTGCACAATTCTCTCAATCGCGCTGGATTGCCACCTCGCAAACTTAAGTTGAAAGTAGGAATTCAAATTATACTATTGTGAAATTTAAGCCCTCGTAGTATGTGTTATGGCATGGCGCAAGAATTTTTATAAAGGAGTTACGATGCAATGCGATTGTAGCAACATTAATCACTGGCCCCGAGGCTGGACAGCTCGCTCACATTCCGCGGAGCCCGATGATACCAACCGATTTGCTTATATATTTGAAAAGGTTACAGTACAGTTTCAGTTACATTACAGCTACAGTTTCCTGTACGGATATCGTTTGCCCTCACTATAAATAAATCCCAGGTCCAAACTTTCTCGATGGTTGCCATCGACCCTAGGAAAGAGTGCTTTTGACATGGGCAATTATATGTTGCCCTTTCTCGAGTAAGAATTGCTTCCTTCAAGGTGAACATATTGTGAAAAAAAGAAAAGTGAATATATCATGTACACTTAGGATTTTATGTTTATAATCCTACTACCTATGTTATGCGTGTTTTTTTTATCATAATACCTATTCAGAACAATATTTTCAGTTAATACAGAACAATGTCTGTCGGGTCAGCTAGCCTAGAATATAATCGTACACATCTCATAACGCAATACACTGTCGAGTGATCGAGTGTCGCCTCATATAATAACTGGCTAAGTTTACGTTGACTACACGAACAGGATGGTGGTTTGAAAGGCTGCCTTGCCATTCATTCAGATTAATGCGCCGAGTTATGTTGATTTGACCCACACACGAGGCAACACAACATAATATTGGGTGAGAGCCCATAAGGCCCTTAAAATTCGCCCCTTCATACAAATTTGGTCAAATTTATATATTTGTTTCAATAATATTTTATTGGTGACCATTAATGAAATATTTGTAAAGTCCCCCGCGACATTTGTTTCAGTTTTCAGTGATAGCGCCGTAGTACTGCTGTACTTACAATGTATTTTTTTTTATTTATAGACTCACGCCTGTATCCCCGAAGGGGTAGGCAGAGGTGTAATATTAGACACACATTTCGCCATGATTTTTTAGGTCCCACGTAATAGGGGGCGAGCCTGTTGCCGTACCGGGCACATTACCAGACTCCGAGCTGCTACTGAGAATTTCCTAACGGAAAAACCCAATAACACTTTGCCCGACCCGGGAATCGAACCCGAGATCGCCCAATCCCACGCGCACATTTATGCCGCAAGACCAACGAGGCAGACGAGGCATGTTTAATCCGTAACCAACGTCGGTGAGCTTTAAGGATACTTCGTTCAACTTGTTCGACAAAAATAAATCATGACTTAGCGTTATCTCCATTTACCGCCCGGCTGTAAGCTTACGTGTAACTTATGTGAATCTCTGCTGATAGTGGTTATTCCAGAAAGTAACAGTTATGGGTTGTTTGGAATTTTGAAGCTTGCCCTCTCTGATAATGTGGTACAGATTTTATGAAAGTGAAAATTCGCTCACCACATTCACACAACCTGTAATATCAAATCGGCGCTTTGGACAAAAGCATTATAGTTATACCAGGCCTGGCGCACTTCGCATTTTAGGTACAAACTTACAAGTACCTCCGCCGCCCATGACTACATGGTTGGATTAGTGGGTTGCCGCTCGCCGCTCACATTAGACGTCACGCAATGAGTGCGACCGCTCCGTGTTCTCACGCGCCGTGTTCGAACAATGTTCAAATTATATAAACGCCTTTAACAAAATCAACGTAAAAATATACTGCATCGCATTTGGCTGCTTAAACAACAACACGGATCCGAACCTCACATATTTCTCACTTCCAAAGGACATCGAAAGGTAAGAAAGTATACGTTTACTTAAAATAAAATTGTATTATTTTTTGTCGGCACACTAAACAAAACATCGTGCTGGTATAAAAAGGTACTGTGTTTTTTTTTAATTGTATGGAACAGTAAAAAAATTGTTTAAGTGTCTCCATAGAAAAGTTTGCAAAATTCAAAAACAGAACGGTGTTCGTATAATCCAAGAGCTACTGAATGATCTGAATGACATTTTTTTTAGATTCATGTATGTGTAAATTACAACATATTATTTCAATTTATATTTTTAAATTTTAATTTTTTTTTAACGGTTATGCATTCGCATGAGTCCTGCCATGTCAGTATTTTCTTAATTAGACGATAGTAAATCATCATTTAAAGATTCCTAGCCTTGTGCGAAACGGATTACTCCGATCCTTTAGCAGCTCTCGTACCATTAATTTACTTCGGCTATTGACAAAATTGACAGTCTGTTTCTAAAGCAAAGGCCACATTGCTACAATGCTTCGACTGAACTAGAGTGACGATTTCTTAATAATTTAAAACTTTGTATATTTGTAGTTCTTTTCTCAGTTAATACAATATGTTTGGAATGCACTTCAAATCTCATCATCATCTTCTTCCCCTGGTTGCCATATTAGTATAGATAGATTTAAGAAACGGTTGCTTGTAGCAGAGATGAGAATGCTACGATGAATATGTGGAGTGTCAAGAATGGACAGAATTAGGAATGAATACGTAAGAAGTAGTCCGAAAGTGGTTCCCATAGACGAGAAGGTTGAAAGGAAATCGATTGGCTTGGTATGGACATATTATGGGAAGAGATTATATTTATGTAGGTAAGCAAGTGATGAATATGAGGGTAGAGGGACGAAAAAGGAGAGGCAGGCCAAGGAAAAGATAGATGGACTGTGCGCGGATGGATATGAAAGGGATAGGGATAAATGATCAGACGACGGGTGACAAAGAATTATGCAAGCGAAAGACATACTGTGCCGATCCCAAAGAAATTGGGATAATGGCTTCTTGCTATTATCCCAATTTCTTGAATGAAGATGATGATGACGATTTTGTGTAGGCTTTTTGGTATTATGAGAAATCATAATTAATTTTATTTTGTTGAAATATGACATTTAGTTCTAAAATAATAACAGTATGTTTGCATTGGGTACACAGCCGTTAATAAAAAAAATATAAATCCCATAAAACAGTGAAAGATATTTTTTGTTTTTTTTTAATAATTTACCCATCAGTAAAAGTGGCTATATTTTCACCCTTTTTAATATGTGCACTATATAAAGAATCACACTGTATAACAAAATGGACCAAGAGCTGCAGCAATATTTTGAAAGTATTTCCGAAACAAGTTTTATTTATCAAATTCCAGGCGCCGGAAATGGTTGACGCTAGTTGACAGACCAGACTTAATAGAAAAAGTTGATACGAAGAGGTCAGGCCGTACAGTGTGCTCTGCACATTTTGAATAGTCCTCAATAAAAATAAATAAACATCTGAAGAAAAATGCTATTCCAACAAAGAATTTACCGCAGCGATCTTAAGAAAGCTCATCTTATGCAAAAACAACGTGTACATCTGCACAAGCCAAAGGCAAAATAATTATACCGTCGAATGAAATTATAAAAGAAGGCTTATGTTAAAGAGAAGCACCGTCTACTTCCAATCAAGACAATGGCAAAGAATAAGGCAAAATGCCAACATTTTTGAAAAATTCATATTATGTTTATGTTCAAATTCAAACAGAGATATTACAATCTTCTGAAGAGCAAACACAAATGTCACTTACTGACAAATCGCCAAGGAAACGACGACTTTCACAAAAGTTAAAAGCAAGTAAGCTGAAACGCCGAATGTTAGATCAAAAAATTACAAAAATGAAGAAGAAATTAGAAGCAGCAAATAAATCTTTAACGTCTAATAATCCCGAAGATGAAATCAGCTGGATATTCCAGAAATAAATTTAATGGCAGAATAGTATAAAAAACAAGTATAAAGGGAATCGATACGACGCAGAGTATAAACTTTTTGCATTAAAATTACATTATTATATATATAGATTTGGTATCATCATACATGAAATATGGTTTATATTTCATGTATGATGATACCAAATCTGCAATCACTTTTTTTACATCTTTCGCAAATTTGTCGAAATTGGACCCTTGGTCAGATACTATAGCTTTCACTTTAATTACTATCGCGGAAAGTTTTGTAATAGCTTCATTCATCAAGGAGTCAATTTCTTCATAGTGCTTCGCTGATGCGAGAAATGTGTAAGCAATTGGTTGTTTCCACTTAAAATAAATGCCTTGAAGCATTATTACGAATGCATTGCTGGCAATTTCCGAGGATATTATTCCGTTGACGTTGTGAAATCCAATAACTGCGTCCGTTTTTATATTGTAATATAAGTTTCTTTTTAGGGTCATCTCGTCAACACAAATGGTGCAGTATTTTGCCGTATTTGGAAGGGATTTTATTTTTAATGCCAAACTATCTAGTACTTGGTTATCCAATTTTGGACGTATATTAATTTTGTATCTATTTAATGTGCTTTTGCATGGCAGTTTCAATACTGTGTCTAAGCATCTGTATGTATGTGGACTGGATTCAATTTATTTCTGGAATATCCAGCTGATTTCATCTTCGGGATTATAAGACGTTAAAGATTTATTTGTTGCTTCTAATTTCTTCTTCATTTTTGTCATTTCTTGATCTAACCTTCGGCGTTTTTCGGGTTACTTGCTTTTAACTTTTGTGAAAGTCGTCGTTTCCTTGGCGATTTGTCAGTAAGTGACATTGAAGTTTGTGTTTGCTCTTCAGAAGATTGTAATATCTCTGTTTGAGTTTGAACATAAACATAATATAATTTTTTCAAAAATGTTGGCATTTTGCCTTTTTCTTTGCCATTGTCTTGATCGGAAGTGGACGGTGCTTCTCTTGAACATAAGCCTTCTTTAATAATTTCATTCGACGGTATAATTATTTTGCCTTTGGCTTGTGCAGATGTACACGTTGTTTTTGCATAAGATGAGCTTTCTTAAGATCGCTGCGGTAAATTCATTGTTTGAATAGCATTTTTCTTCAGATGTTTATTTATTTTTATTGAGGACTATTCAAAATGTGCAGAGCACACTGTACGGCCTGACCTCTTCGTATCAACTTTTTCTATTAAGTCTGGTCTGTCAACTAGCGTCAACCATTTCCGGCGCCTGGAATTTGATAAATAAAACTTGTTTCAGAAATACTTTCAAAATATTGCTGCAGCTCTTGGTCCATTTTTATTTTATTTATTTATTTAAACTTTATGCACATAAATTGTACAGAGGCGGACTTAATGCCGTAGGCATTATCTGCCAGTCAACCTTTGGGTGATGCAGAGATACAAGTAATAGGTGCAATTCATAAATTTGCATTGAATCTTAGATAGAAACCTAATTAATACATAATTATATATATATACATTAATATAGTACTTACATACCATTTTGTTATACAGTGTGATTCTTTATAAAGTGCACATATTAAAAAGGGTGAAAATATAGCCACTTTTACTGATGGGTAAATTATTAAAAGAAACAAAAAATATCTTTCACTGTTTTATGGGATTTATATTTTTTTATTAACGGCTGTGTACCCAATGCAAACATACTGTTATTATTTTAGAACTAAATGTCATATTTCAACAAAATAAAATTAATTATGATTTCTCATAATAGGTTTATTTGCCAAAAAGCCTACACAAAATCGTCATAATCGTCTTCATTCAAGAAATTGGGATAATAGCAAGAAGCCATTATCCCAATTTCTTTGGGATCGGCACAGTATGTCTTTCGCTTGCATAATTCTTTGTCACCCGTTATCTGATCATTTATCCCTATCCCTTTCATATCCATCCGCGCACAGTCCATCTATCTTTTCCTTGGCCTGCCTCTCCTGTTTCGTCCCTCTACCCTCATATTCATCACTTGCTTACCTACATAAATATAATCTCTTCCCATAATATGTCCATACCAAGCCAATCGATTTCCTTTCAACCTTCTCGTCTATGGGAACCACTTTCGGACTACCTCTTACGTATTCATTCCTAATTCTGTCCATTCTTGACACTCCACATATTCATCGTAACATTCTCATCTCCGCTACAAGCAATCGTTTCTTGAATCTATCTATACTAATATGGCAACCAGGGGAAGAAGATGATGATGAGATTTGAAGTGCATTCCAAACATATTGTATTAACTGAGAAAAGAACTACAAATAAACAAAGTTTTAAATTATTAAGAAATCGTCACTCTAAATCAGTCGAAGCATTGTAGCAATGTGGCCTTTGCTTTAGAAACAGACTGTCAATTTTGTCAATAGCCGAAGTAAATTAATGGTACGAGAGCTGCTAAGGGATCGGAGTAATCCGTTTCGCACAAGGCTAGGAACTTTTTAAATGATGATTTACTATCGTCTAATTAAGAAAATACTGACATGGCAGGACTCATGCGAATGCATAACCGTTAAAAAAATATATATAAATTGAAATAATATGTTGTAATTTACACATACATGAATCTAAAAAAAAATGTCATTCAGATCATTCAGTAGCTCTTGGATTATACGAACACCGTTCTGTTTTTGAATTTTGCAAACTTTTCTATGGAGACACTTAAACAATTTTTTTACTGTTCCATACAATTTAAAAAAAAACACAATACCTTTTTATACCAGCACGATGTTTTGTTTAGTGTGCCGACAAAAAATAATACAATTTTATTTTAAGTAAACGTATACTTTCTTACCTTTCGATGTCCTTTGGAAGTGAGAAATATGTGAGGTTCGGATCCGTGTTGTTGTTTAAGCAGCCAAATGCGATGCAGTATATTTTTACGTTGATTTTGTTAAAGGCGTTTATATAATTTGAACAATGTTCGAACACGGCGCGTGAGAACACGGAGCGGTCGCACTCGTTGCGTGACGTCTAATGTGAGCGGCGAGGCGAGCGGCAACCCACTAATCCAACCATGTAGTCATGGGCGGCGGAGGTACTTGTAAGTTTGTACCTAAAATGCGAAGTGCGCCAGGCCTGGTATAACTATAATGCTTTTGTCATACAATATAAAAACGGACGCAGTTATTTGATTTCACAGCGTCAACGGAATAATATCCTCGGAAATTGCCAGCAATGCATTCGTAATAATGCTTCAAGGCATTTATTTTAAGTGGAAACAACCAATTGCTTACGCATTTCTCGCATCAGCGAAGCACTATGAAGAAATTGACTCCTTGATGAATGAAGCTATTACAAAACTTTTTGCGATAGGAATTAAAGTGAAAGCTATAGTATCTGACCAAGGGTCCAATTTCGACAAATTTGCGAAAGATGTAAAAAAAGTGACTGCAGATTTGGTATCGTCATACATGAAATATGGTTTATATTTCAGGTATGATGATACCAAAATATATTACATATTTTATGTGCCACACCTAATAAAATGCATACGGAACAATTTGTTGACAAGCGACTTCCTCCGTGATAGAAAAAAAAAATCATGGCCTTATATCGAACAATTTCACAGAGACCAGAAAGAAAGAAATTTAAGGCTTATACCAAAAATCACAGATGCTCACATTCAACCAAATAACTTTCAAAGAATGAGAGTTAAGTTAGCAGTCCAAATACTGAGTCATACTGTATCTGCAGCACTTCACACATACATATATCGACTTAGGCAAAATCTCTGAAGAGGCCAGACCAACACCGGCGTTTATTGAGTTGATGAACGATTTATTTGATATTCTGAATTCACGCAAAGCAAAAGGTTCTTGTCCGTTTCAAACAGCTTTGAGACTAACTAAAAGCCAAGTCAACGCACTAAATGATGCCTGTAATTTTTTTCTACCACTAACACTGTAAACCGTAGAACTGGTAAAAATAACACGGGGCACATTCAATCATTTGTAAATTTTCAAATTTCTATTCAATCTATAAAAAGGCTTTTCGAAGATTTGATACAAGATGGATTTAAATATCTACTCACGCGTAAATTAAATCAAGACAATCTTGTTTTTTTTGTGGCTCCATTAGACAACAGGGTGGGTCTTGTAGTGAGCCCACACCTATTCAATTCCAACGAGCATTTTCAAAGTTGTTTTTATGCAACATGCTTGTAACCTCACCACATGCGAACTGTGAAATAGATGTTTTCGACATGCTCCTCAAAACCGAAGACATGACGAAAATTACGCTTACCAGTACCGCTGTACCATCGCAAAAATCCGCTGTATGTTTTGCAGGGGATGTAGATTATCGTATGGACTTACCTGATGAAAACACATTGACTTATAATATCTCTGGTTACCTCTTTTTCAAATGTGTGAATGAACATAAATGTCCTAATATAGAGAGTGCTTTAACATCAGTCCTCGACTTAGGTGAAACAAATTTGTTTTCGAGGCTTACAACAAAAAATTGTGTTTCTATGGCAGCCTAAAAATGCCACCTAAAGAGTTTATTGAGTATTTCCAAAAGATCATCATCATCAGAGAATCAGCATTTACTCAAAATTTTTGTAATTTGATCCAGAATAATCCACCGCGGAACTTTTGAAGTTGTTTAAAACTATAACTCCGCAAACTCCATGTTCTTGTTTTCTTGTAAATTATCTCTTGAAACTGTTTATTAGATTTCGTATATTTGCTACTATCAAATTCAATAATCGTCATTTCAAAGACGACAAAAAAGGGACAAGAATACTACACTAGGTTTATTTAAAAGGCACCCAGCGAGCTTTTGCACTAATAATAATAATACTATCAGATGAAAAAAGATAAAATAAGAACTGACATTTTATTTTTTTGTGTGTCGTTTCTTGTGGTTACCTACTTGTTCGCGTCGTCCGCCTTTATGTATTCATTTTGTCATACTTGTACTCTCACTATAATCTGAGCTTGTACTCATCTGAATAAAGAAATTAACACTTATGCGTGGCTAGTCTGTCGACATTTTTAATACATAATTATGTTAAAATTATACTGACATCGTCAAATAGTTTTCTGAGGGCCAATTCTCGTAATTAGATGTCATAAATGGTACTCTCGTAACTTAACTAATACTTGAATGACATCAGGACTGTAACGAAAACTGAATAAAGTGTGAACGGTGCAGGTGTCTTGCTAAACCGGTCGCATCGCATTGTGCACCCCGCCTGGCCCCCGGCACCCGCGTGACCCAAAATTAAAATTAAATCGCAAATCAGTAAATGCGAGAATCAACCTTCCGATGTCAGGTATGAAATGTCATTTGTTTTGAATAGAATTTTTTTTTAAAGCACAACCCTAACCGCATCAGAAAAGATAAGAATGACGTGTCGGAAAGAGACACACGATGTAGGTTAATATAAATTGTAGGCGCTTAGCCCTGTGCGCGCTAAATTGCGCTTTATTGGGTCACAGCTAGAATTTTTTTATTTATTTACACGCGTGTGCTAAGAGCGCCTTCTGTACTTTAGTACTTGTATATATTCTGGGGTTATACTGCCGACCAAAGAGTTATAATTAGAACTGCGATAATAATAATTATTAAACATGAATAAGTGGTAAAATTGACTAAGTCGAAATAACACTATACAATGAGACCATTTTTACACTTGTCGTGGCATATTATTTGTAAAGGAGAAAGTAGCCGAACTATTAGCCGTGTCAACAACGTTTACTTTCATCACCATCATCTAACCGAAGTCCACGACTGGCCTTTCCGTTGGCCCTTCACTGAACTCGATTACCAGCTCATCATGAAGTTTTCTTTAATTCTATTTAATTTGGCAACTAAATATTTAGACCATACACACAAGACGCGACATTACCAAAACTAGTAACTTAACGAATTCTTTAACATTTAAAAAAGAAAAT
This sequence comes from Euclidia mi, assembly GCA_944739405.2. NCBI lineage: Eukaryota > Metazoa > Arthropoda > Insecta > Lepidoptera > Erebidae > Euclidia > Euclidia mi. The sequence continues at coordinate 35,612,793 of OX123195.2, forward strand.
AAATGTAGTAAGTTTATCTTAGATCCACTCTGAGACTCCGAAAGAATATTAATCTAATCAGCCGACAGCGACCAAAGGGATAACTTTTTCGGGAAAATTCTAAGAAAGTGGTCCGTTAAGTGAAAAGCTTCGAATGCGTCTTCGTGCTTTAGCCTTAAAGTTTTCAGTAGTGTGGTTGTAGCCTTTATCTATGAATTAGTTGTTTGAATTTTCATTTGGAAGTAAGAAGGACTTTTTTGAGGTGCTCTCGACCAGGGAAGTAACGTAAATTGTACTACCATGGGATGTTCACAATACCTGCATTTCTTTAACATTCACATCGATATCGGATTTATGTAATCAGCCTTTCGCAGCTTGCTGTACATGGGCCTCTCCTAATATGCGTCGAAAAAAATTTGTGCGTTAACAGGAAGTTTCAGACCACGATAGTACGCTGGCCAGGTGCCATTGGGTTAAACGTCGAGTTTACCTTCTCTTCCCAAAGTTACAACTTTTCTTAATTTCATATATTTTCCTTACTGGCTTCCTACGACACCTACATGGAATAGGGCAGTGACACATTGTGTTCTTTATCTTCACCACACGGAGAGTTAATATTCAAATTCATACCTGACAGTATTTATAATTTGCTCGAAAAAACACACTTGCCGGGCTGCAATTCATTACCTCCGACAAAAATTTTATTACGTGCGTCAGATATGCTATCGACTTTTTCAGCGAGATAAAGATTGAAGAGAAATTAGATTTTTCAAATAGAACACTAGGACGTACAGGTATTAGAATTGACTGCACGAAACAAATTGTTACCTTACAAAAGTGGTGTGGGTTTAGCTGGTTATGGTTCAACACTTTAAAAAATAGCACTGACTAGTCCGTTTATAAATTATTTTTATGGATGTATTTAGAAACTTGTACATAACATGTCGCTTAAAGCAATTTTGCTGAATAGCGTAAGCACTTTTTACCTAATATTTTGGATAACGGACCTCGGGCTCCAAGAAAAAAGTGTTCGAAGTTCTTGGACCACCATTCAGCGCTAGAATGATGATATATAATTATCAGTATAATAGTAAGGGTCTGCAATATACTAAATTAACCCATTTTCAGAGAAAAAGAAGTTTCAATTAAATTCAGAATTAGTTCAAAATAAAATTATTAGGTACTTCGGTCACATCTAGACCTCATTTTCTCTGCAAATGGAATTGTAATAATTCAATGAAGTTAATTTACAGCGTGTGTGCGATGACAACTGTTTTGTTCACCGCACTCTCGTCACCCCATTGTCGTCATACAGGACGAAGTCATATACATCAATGCGTATTGAATTATCTCTCACTGCAGATCTCGCTACCTACCCAGTCATCTTTATAGTCTAGTATGCATCATTATGAATAGCTACCTGGAATATGACGGAATTAGTAATCTGGCCGGTCGCCTCGCCCCGTTTAGAACTGTAAAGAGTGCTATGGGTTCGATTCCCACAGTACACAACACTTCGTATTATCCGGGAAGAAATATGATCTGAGATTAATTAATCTAATAAGCCTAGCCCAGCCTAGAACCTGTTGTATGTAACGTCACAGTAGTCTTTCCTTTTTTAAAAAATATCTGTATATATAAAATCCTTGCGTTACTGACTGACTGACAGACAAGCTACAGCCAAAACTATGGGGCGTAAGAAGCTGAAATTTGGCATGTATGTTCCTTTGAGACCGTACTAAGAAGAGATTTCTCGAAATCCCTTCTTAGTACGGTCTGGTTAAAACGGATAAATTAAAAAATGTGCGGGCGTAGCTGCGCGCATCTTCTAGTTTAATATAAAGAAAATAGATTAAAGTCAATTTTCTTTCTGTCTTATTACTAGTAAATCAAGTGTAGTCACCAAACGATTCCACTAGACAATACGAGTATGACTATGTGATATTTATATAAATCAAATATTTAATATATAAATCAAATCAAATATTATATAAATCAAATATTTAATTTGATTGCTAGCTCAAAAATAGATATCAAACCATATCTCAATAGAATAATATTGAGACATTCATAGCAATATATACTTTTAAAAACTGACAAAAATCTGCAACTAAAATTCTTTTTGTAAATCCGTTTCATTCGATGAATGTAAACTTTGAAAAAGTCAAAGATAAAACTCCGTACACGTGCCATATCTCGTTTTGTTTATTGAGTTTATTTGTCGATAAATTCGTTGATTTTCACATACATACAGCGAGTTCCCGGAAAACCGGCTTTTTACTTTATTTCTAGTCCCGTCTCTTCTGAACTTGAAATCTAAATTTATTTAATCTGTCTTTTTTATGTACCCTGACTTGAAAAGTTAAAGAAACCGTCGATGAATGTTCCTTTTGCGATTAGATACATGTGAATTGGAAAGGGAAATATGAGTTAAAATAACATTTTATTTTTAATTTAGTTACACGACAAAACTAAACTTATTATTTACATATATTATCTAATATATAAAATTCTCGTGTCACAGTTTTCATTCCCATACTCCTCCGAAACGGCTTGACCGATTTTGATGAAATTTTTTGTGCTTATCCGGTATCTATGAGAATAGGCCAACATCTATTTAAAAAAAAAAAAAAATTGCAAAACGACGTTTGCCGGGTCAGCTAGTTTACATATAAACACAACCATTTATTATTAATGTGAAGTATATAATTTTTTTTTTTATAGACTCACGCCTGTATTCCCGAAGGGGTAGGCAGAGGTGTGATATAACACCCACATTTCGCCATGAATTTTTAGGTCCCACGTAATAGGGGGCGAGCCTATTGCTATACCGGGCACATTACCAGACTCCGAGCCGCTACTGAGAATTTCCTAACGGAAAAACGCAATAACACTTTGCCCCGGGTCGGGCAAAGTGTTATTGGGTTTTTCGTGTTTATCGAACCCGAGACCTCCCAATCCCACGCGCACATTTATGCCGCAAGACCAACGAGGCAGTCTCAAGTCAAGTATATAAATTAGTATATAAAGTCCACTAAACATTTTATCATCAAAATTATATTGTGAAACTGGCGCCCAACTTGGGGCCACCACGAAAATTTCATCAATCAACAAGTGAAGGAAACCTGTTTGTTGAACTTGAAGGTTCTTTTAGGGCCTTTTCATGAAATACTTTGTTACGGTTTTATTAAAGGCACCTAGTTTAGGTAATCATTACGCCTTAATGCCTTCAAAGCGTAGTAGTGACTTCGGCAGATTTACCAATGTTGTATAGAATTCGACACAGCAACCGAGTCCATATTTTTAAGTAACAAAGCCAGTCGCTCTACAAACGAGGAGATAAACCGTTTTCGTGAAGCGGCATACATTTTTAACGCTCGTTTCACCTACATTAGCTGTGGAATATAGCTGTTAACCAGAATGTTTTCTAGCTATTATATTGTTTCCTTCGGTTGGTGATGAACTCGCTCGCCAAAAACAAGTCACAGCAAAAATATCGAACATACTTGGTTAAACTGATCAGGTGATTTTAATAATTCTTCTATGGACCACCACCGTAGTAATTGCTATCTATATTTTTGGCAAAATTAGTTTGTTTAACTATTTTCGCTTGCAATAATCTCGGAATATCGCATATACGAAACAAGTACGTGGTACATAACCCGCATTATACTGTAAAACTCGTGTTAATAACCACAAAAGCCTAAAAACAACACAAAACTCATGCTATTGACCGAAACAGTTCAAATTCCTATATCTATTTTAAAGACTGATAAAAGATGGCTCGTAACTTTAGTTCAAGCCCTGTTGCCAAACATGTTTACCGAAAATAGCCGTCCAATAAAGCAATGAGGTACCTTCAAGAGTTTTATTGACTTTGGGACGCCATCGTAACATCTCGATAACTAAAGTACGAGACTAGAATATCTAATTCCCCTGCAAAACGGCGAATATTATTTGCGAGGAATTTCCACTGGGGAGCGGATTTTTATTGGTAAACATTTCTTTTGTAAGAGTTTTTTGATACTACCGACAAAATAACATGAATGATTTCCTTGATAAAATATAATAAAGGACTTAATGACAACTGACGCAAATTCGTCCCGTGAGAGAAATGAATCTACAAATTACAAACCATTTGTGATCAGGTTATATGGCAGTTGCTCTGTAACTAATATTCTCCTAAGTGCAGCTTTTTTCTTAAAAAAACGATACCCGCACTAGGATTAAATTCTGTGTCGCGGGGGACTTTACAAACATTCAACTAACGGACACAATTAACACCCAGACTCGAAACAACAATTTTATTTATGAATCACACAAAGTATTTTCTTGTGTGGGAATAAACGCATAACACTGCGCGCAGTGTCAAGCGGCGAGGCCACTACGCCAACCGTGCAGATTTGACTGCAGTTCTATCGAAACTTGGAGAGTGAAAAGCATACACCCTGCTGAATGAAATCAGAATAGCGCTATCTGGACAAGCTGCATACAGAACATACATATCAGATATTATATCCGTAGAAGACAAATCGATACCTACTGTAAAACATAAAATAACACAACGGTATAATCCTTTAGAAGAGCCGAAAATCGGGCTCAGTGGTGTGCCATTGGAGAGGCCTATATCCAGCAGTGGACTACGGCAGATTGGTGATGATGATGACGATAATCCTAACTAGGATTGACGTTGTCGAATTTAAGTACAACTTTAACGAACTTTAATTACAGTGGCAACAATCTCAATACAGAATATGACGTAAATACATTAAGTATAATCCATACACTCAGGAAAATCAGACATTTCAAATAATTTAAACCACTAAAAAAGAGATATACTATTATTCCCAATAGCCTGTTTAACTAGCCACATCGCGATACTCGGCACAAGTACCAACTTTTCAAATTTAACCAGTCATGTTTAAAGTGAAGTTTGGAGTAGCTCTGATGGTAATTTCACCTTTGACCTGTTGGAAACCTTGTTTACAGATTTCAGACCTTTCACGAATACAATTTCCGTTGCACGGTGCATCAGGGGTTATTTATTACGAAATTTCGGTGCACTATGAATAAATACTGAATACCTACATTTAAGTCGGCGCAAGTTTTCAAAGTTACGCTCATGAATAGTTTAGTCTGTATAGTGCGCAAAAAAGTTTTGAGCAAATATGATTTATTTTAGATAGCGTGTAATACAGGAAGTGTGTAATAGTAGATTGTTGCATCGAGCGCAAAGTGAGTCATTAATGCACGAGTGATATGTTGGTAATAATTATTATTATCCTCATCATCAGACGATACAGGGCTCAATTTCAAATTATTTACATAAGAAGAAGACGGACGTGGTGATCTTGATCGGAGCTAATGAATTGATTTCGTTATATTCTGAGTGATTTTACTTTTATTTTGTACAGATTCCTCTATGTAACCTTCAACTACTTGGTCCGATTTCCATCCACCATGACGCTTGAGCGTAGTCAAGTTAGCATCGGAATCACCAAGCAGCGTTGCCGACGTTCGGCGGAAACAATGCCCAGAGTAGGCTTCCGGGTTTTGTAGCTTCAGATAACTGGCAATTTCATAAGGCAAGTTTCCAAATTTGTTTCTGCCGCTGGCTTGTTTTGTGCATTTTCCATTTCAACTTGGTGTTTGTAGAACTTGGACGCAGCGCCATGTAGTTATTTCTGCACTACGTTTAAGAATTCATCACGTATTACAAATTGACGGTCTTTCTATGTTTTCGTGTTCGTAAGTTTGATTAGCAGCATCTGGTTCTTCTTCTTCTTCCATTTAAGAGCTAGGTAGCTCTTGTCGGTGGAGCAATTGCCATTGGCTTCGGTTTTCTGCCTTTTATTTGAGCATCTGGTTATGTGTTTCGATTTCGTCAATGGTGATGTTCGTTAATTCAGAGTTTCTGCAAGCACCCTTATGCCATAAAAGAGAGCAACCTGTAAAAATAATTAAAATTCGATGTAACACATAAATTAACACATAATTTATAGGTATTAAATTATATTAATGGCCGGTATATTTATTTAGTGCAAGTATTTAGTAGAAATACATTGGCGCGTAATTATAATAACTACAAACATGTCACGAGTAGATAGATAGATAGATAGATAGATTAATACTTTATTGTACACCAGTATACAAACAGAATTACAATAGTAAAATAAACTTAAAACTAGTTGTACAAAAGGGCGGTCTTATCGCAAAATGCGATCTCTTCCAGACAACCTAGTTTGGAAAAGGTATATAATAAAAATACAATTGTGTGGATTACGGTGTACTTAGTGGAATAGTGTCTTAGTGGGTAGATAAAAGAATCGGACAAATTATGTCAATACAATTATACATATTATGAGTATAAAACATAGAATACGTATATATTGTACATACAATACAAAATAATAAGTTATAACAAACCAATACTTATATACAATAAATAAATAAACTAGATATTTACATATATATGCAAATAAACTATAATATATACCTATTAATATATACATATATTATATATATACAGTCATGGTAATTGTGACAAATAATGATTCGTGACTAGATTTTTAAATGTTGGAAGAGATTGAGCCCGTCTGATAGATTCGGGCAACGCATTCCACAATCGTACAGCTTGAACTGTGAAGGATTTTTGAAAAAAAAACTGTAGAATGCGTCGGGACTTTCAATTTAAGATTTTCTGATGATCTCAAGCACCTTGAATGTGTGTCGTGAAGATATTCGAACCGTCGTTTAAGATAAAAGGGAAATGATGGATTGAATAATATATTATAAAGAAGGCAAAGGATGTGAGTATTCCGTCGAAGGCGGATAGGCAGCCATTTGAGCTTGTTACGAAATTCAGAAATGTGGTCATATTTACGTAAGCCATATATGAACCTTATGCAGAAGTTTTGGAGGCGCTCAAGTTTATCTAGCTGGTCCTCATTGAGATCTAGATAGCTGGCATCGGCATAGTCAAGAATGGGAAGAAGAATATATTGCACAAGTGCAATTTTAGTAGGTATGGGAAGGAAATTACGTAATCTTCTCAGTGACGCAGCGGCAGCAAAAATTCGTCGACTGATATTCTGTAGCTGCACAGACCAGGATAACGTTTTGTCAAAGGTAATCCCCAGATTCCTCACTTCTTTACTCACAGGAATTGAAATGCCAACAAAAGATATCTGGGGAAGCAAAGACCAAGGAACCTTTGACATCAGTCTAGAACTGCCGATAATTGTGATCTGGGTTTTCTTTGGATTTATCGTAAGTCCGTACCTATTAGTCCAATCTGATATTTTAGCCAGATCACTATTAATCGTGGAGATAGCTGACGACAAATGTTCATATTTTGCTTGAATGTAAATTTGCATATCATCAGCATAAAGGTGGCAGGAAGAAGAAATATGATTGGATATAGAATTAATAAAAATTGAGAAGAGTAGAGGAGATAAGACGCCGCCCTGTGGAACACCAGCAGAATTTTCGCACCAGGACGAATAAGTTTCATCCAGATGGACACGCTGCCGGCGGCTAAACAGGTAACTATGAAACCAGTCGATTACTGATGGAGATATGTTAAGAGAGCTTAAAATGGCGAGCAGAACATCAAAGTCGACAGTATTGAACGCATTGCTAAAGTCTAGCAAACAGAGAATTGTTAGCTTGCCATTCTCCATACCTGACCTGATATCATCCGTTATGTTTATAAGCGCAGTAGTGGTACTATGACCTGTACGGAAACCTGATTGGAAGGGATTGAGGATGTCATTTCGAGAAAGGAAAGAGTTAAGCTGGTTATAGATAAGACGTTAAAGGACTTTGGAAAGGAAGGGTAAAATAGATATAGGACGATATTCATTGAAGATTCAGGATTAGATTTCTTAGGTAGGGGAACTACGTGGGCATCTTTCCAAGAGGTTGGAAAAATGCCACTTGAAATTGAGTAATTAAGTAGGTGGGAAATAATGGGAAGGATTTCATCAAGGATGGGGAGCAACATATTACGGGTGATACCATCGCTGCCAACTGCGTTGGATGTTATGGATAAAATGCTCTTCTTAACATCACATGCAGCAAACTGACTAAAGACAAAAGGCGGGTGATCAGGGGTTGAAAGCGACGAAAGGTAATTTAATGTATTAATTTTTACTGTCCTATCAAAATTGGACGAAGCAGAGAAGTGCTGGTTGAGCAAATTGATATCTATATTGAGGGATTTTGTGTTCTGACTTTGCTTTCCAACCCCCAATGATCTAAGGAATTTCCAGACTTTAGCTGGATCTCCGTTTTGAACAGAATTATGGATATGCCGGCGTTGTGCATCCCTACACACCCTATTGCAGTGGTTTCTAACCTTGATATACTTTTCTTTATTAACTTCAGTGGGCTTTGATTTGTACTTTGATTTGGCAGCTGTTTTTTTCTGTATGAGTAAACTTATATCTTTAGTAAGCCAAGGTGAAGGTGCATGTTTTAGTTTTATGGCTCGGAAAGGTGCATGAACGTAATACAAGTCAATAAGGTTCCTCTCGAACAATAGAATTTTGGAATCCATAGAATCTGCGTCAAGCAGCGGTTGCCAATTGATGGTTTTGGCATCATCACGTAAAAGATCATTATCCATACTACTAAAATTGCGAAGCAAGAGAATTCGAGACTTAGCCTTGGGAAGACGGATGTTGTAAGAAAGAAAAACATGACCAAGCGATGAGACGAAGATGAGGTCTAGAAGTGAGGGAGTAGAATTAGGAAAATGATGGGTGGCATTCAGGGGAAGAATATGAAGATTATTTGAAACTGAAATGGAATGTAAAGATGAGGAACGAGAGTCGTTCTTAAGAAGACAAGTGTTAAAGTCACCCATGATAATAGTTTGACTGTAAGAAGGGGATAGATTAAGTAAAAGAGTTTCAAAAGAGGAAAAGAAATCTATACGCAAAGAAGGACAGTAGTAAACACCAAGAAGGATTTTGGTGTGGTGCAGCTTAACCTCCAGGAAGAGATGCTCACCAGCATTGGGTGGAGGCGGCTGTGAAGACATGCTAACCACTGAATAGTCAATGTAAGAGCGGAGATAAATGGCAACACCACCGCCGCCACTACCAATTCGGTCATTCCTGATCAGTTCGAAGCCAGGTAAAGAATAAGAGGCAGAGGCAGAGTAGTTCTACTTAGCCGGCAATATCCTTTTATTAAACACTAATACTGAACAGTGTTTATACCGGTCATAATATTGTGACAACGTCTAGATTATTTATTTATTTATTTACACTTTTTTGTACACAATGAAAAATATTATTAGAGACATTATATCGAAGTAAAGTACAAAGGGCGGCCTTATCGCTGAAAGCGATTTCTACCAGGCAACCTTTGGATGGAGATATTATTGGTCGGAGAAAAACGGTAGTTGCATGTGTACCAAAAACAAACTATATCATTTATATACATACTTAATACATACATACATATATACTCATACATACATACATACATAGATATATACATACATATCGATAAGGAGTTACATAATATTTAATACATACATGTATTTTACATAACGAGAAAAAGTTACAGTGATAGGTAGTGAACCTTTACTAAAGCTTTGAATTTAGCTATCGTCTGAGCCTGTCTTATATGTAATGGTAGCGCATTCCATAGGCGAACAGCGGTTACACAAAATGATTTGTCATACAATGCTGTGGAATGTACCGCCATTTTCAGTTTCAAATTTTCTGATGACCTCAAATAACGGTTATGCGTATCATGAAGGAACTCGAATCGTCCTTTAAGATAGGAAGGTGTTGAAGGGTTAAACAATATGTTATACAGCAAAGAAAGAATATGAGCATTCCGGCGATGTCGTATAGGTAACCACTTGAGCTGTGCTCGAAAATGTGAAACATGATCATATTTGCGTAATCCAAATATGAATCGTATACAGAGATTTTGAAGGCGCTCAAGTTTATCTAGTTGGTTTTCGGCGAGGTCTGAATAGCTGACATCTGCATAATCGATAATGGGCAAAAGGAGAGAGTTTGCTAGCGCAATTTTGGTGGCAGTAGGAAGAAAATTCCTAAGCCTTCTCAGTGAACTTGCTGAAGCAAATAACTTACGACTCACTTCTTGGATCTGCGATCGCCAATTGAGATTAGAGTCCATTATGAGACCCAAGTTCTTAACTTTGTCTTGTATGGGAATTACGGTGCCGTCGAAAATGATGCGAGGGAGCTGAGACCAGTCAATTTTTGATGTCATTCTTGAAGTACCAAAAATAATGGCCTGAGTTTTTGACGGATTAACTTTTAGTCCAAATGATTTGCTCCAGCTGCTAATCACTTCCAGATCACTATTAATGGTACTTAAAGAAAGTGACATATCTGCTAGTGACGACTGTGTATAAATTTGAAGATCATCTGCATAAAGGTGATAGGAACAGTGAAGATTATTTGATATAGAATTTATGAAAATTGCGAAGAGTTTTTGTTTTGTGCATTTTCCATTCTGATAACTTAAGTAAATCAGCTTGGTGTTTGTAGAACTTGGACGCAGCGCCATGTAGTTATTTCTGCACTACGTTTAAGAATTCATCACGTATTACAAATTGACGGTCTTTCTATGTTTTCGTGTTCGTAAGTTTGATTAGCAGCATCTGGTTCTTCTTCTTCTTCCATTTAAGAGCTAGGTAGCTTTTGTCGGTGGAGCAATTGCCATTGGCTTCGGTTTTCTGCCTTTTCTTTGAGCATCTGGTTATGTGTTTCGATTTCGTCAATGGTGATGTTCGTTAATTCAGAGCTTCTGCAAGCACCCTTATGCCGAAAATGAGAGCAACCTGTAAAAATAATTAAAATTCGATGTAACACATAAATTAACACATAATTTATAGGTATTAAATTATATTAATGGCCGGTATATTTATTTAGTGCAAGTATTTAGTAGAAATACATTGGCGCGTAATTATAATAACTACAAACATGTCACGAGTAGTTCTACTTAGCCGGCAATATCCTTTTATTAAACACTAATACTGAACAGTGTTTATACCGGTCATAATATTGTGTCAACGTCTAGATTATAGGTATACTCAAAACTTACCTTTGTTGCTAATTATTGATTATCCGATGCTTCATTCAAAAATTATTTCTATATTTTGAGCTGTGAGCACTTTAGATTTTTTACACATATATCCATCTCATATAGCCATCTGATAGCCGTTTCAAAAGCGATGTTAATTTTAAGTAATATTTAATATCGACGTTGTGCTTTTTAACATTAAATATATCGGTCATAATAAAGATGGTTTAAATGTTTTGGACATGTCACTGAAATACGTTAAAAACACATTTTCGGACACGTTTTTCGTTTCTCCACTTAATAAAATTTTCATAAGCTTTTAAATATTTATCCCGCGACTTTTGCAGCAAAAGGTTATGAACAATTTCATTTGCAGCTGTTTTTATACTCTCTGGAGTAGAATTCATATCGCTATCGCTGTTTATTTCCATTGTTTAAAACTTTTCTTGCTAAATACGGACTATCGAAGGATTACAATGGCACAAGATCGCGCAATTTTCTTTTTTGCACCAGTTCGGTTTTATTCAGCCGATTTTTATTTTCAGCCAGTATCTTTTTGATCTAATCCATACATTTTATATTAAACTTAATAGGAAGAAACATTTTAACCTCTGTTGTAAATTTGTATTTTTCAAATAAAGAATACAAAACAGTGCAGTAATGTAAAACAGTGTAATAATTAAATATCATACAATTTTTGTTCACTGTTTCGGTTCTAAGCAAAAAATACGTCCTTTGTGATCGGTTTGTAGTGATTAATACTACGTAGTTGAAAGAAAATATCTTTAATATGGATATGTTAAATAATTTTAGTAGTATGTACATAATTAGATATATGGATACCATAGTGCATATTTTTTGGTGCGTCGGTACCACAGTCTGCCTAATTGCGACAAGTTGACCGTTGGAGAGTTTCACGAGGATATATATTTAATTATCTATTGAACCAACATATTTACTTAATAAACAGCATGAAAATGATACAATTTTTAGGTGATCTATAGATGTGTAAGGTGTATATAACAATATTTTCGTTACTTGTCCGTACTCTACGAGTATTTTGCACATTTTCGCCAAACATAGCTAGCTCTAAAGTCCATGATACCAGTTTCCAGTATAAAAACCATTTCAAGAGCCCTCCTTCCATTTTATCATCAACCACCAAAACCTCCATCGCTCGTCCTACGCAATGTCATCTAAAATATATAACCTGATCGACTAAATTGGATATCGCTTCCGTTGGAAGAGCAAACAGCCCACATATCAAGTCATCGCTTCTAAAAGGTAATATAGCTTTGGGCATTTTACAAACTGCAGTACGATAACGACACGACAGCGAGCCTTTATAGCTATCCTATCCTAGCTGTTTTCTTTCTTCACTCTTTGTAAAACTAATGAACGATTATCTAAATAAATATTTAAGCAACAATACATAATATGATTGATTGCAGTAATTAGCATAATTTGCCATGCAACTTCATTTAATGGGTCTTGATCGCATTAAAAAAACTAATTAAAAATGTATATACCTCTGCCTTCGCCAACAATGTTTCAACCGGTTTACACTGCCACGATTATATAATAGCGGTCGAAACGTCGGTGAACACACTGATATAATTATTATACTTTAAAATATTTACTTAACACAATATAAATATTCGTCACATGTATCTCTATGATTTGTATAATTTCTTAAATTGTATCATGCGCGTCATTCGTTTTTTTTTTCAGCTAGTGGTTTTCGTTCTGCCAATTTTACTTTTCGGCCAGTATCTTTTTGATCTAAATCTAATGCATACATTTTGTAATAAATTAAATGGGACACATTAAACCTCAGTGGTAAATTTATACCTAAATAACGAACAATAGACAGTGCTGTAAAGTAAAACAGTGCAGTAAACAGTGCAACAATGAAAACATTTCTGCACTGTGTAGGTCCAAACCAAAAAACCTATTCCTTGTTATCAGTTTCGTAGTAATTAATGTTATCAAAATTACTGCATAGTTAAAAGAAAAATAATAATAACAAGCCTATCTTTTCTTATTACTTATTAACTAACCAATAAAATGTATTAACCTATGGCAAAATACTTTCCAAGACTTGACAGCTACCGTAAAGTTATCGCGCTTGTCCAGTAGTCGTAACGTCTAAGCGACTTCATTAAGTATACAGTAGCTACAACTTTTGAGAGCCATCAGAACGACCGAGTCGAGGAAAATGTAACGTTTTTAGCACAATCTGCGTCAGCCGCTTGATTGTCGACATAACGAGATGATTTGTACTTTTTGTTCAAAGATGGATATAAGATTAAAGGGAAACGTGAATTTATAGTATTTGCTGAAATGAGTACCATTCGATATCTGTATCAGCATGGTAAATACTTTACGAGTTGCTTTGAAAGGATTCTCAAATGATTGCTGTGAGCTCATATTAAGGAAAAGAAGGTAGATACAGAACGGCTTTCATCCCCCCCGTGGGATCTCCACCTTGTCGTGGTGGAGGGAGGGGGCTCAGTAACCGTGGTTTGGTCACCCACGACCACGGTGAAGCTAAGCGAGATCCCGGGGGTGGACGCTCCGCGTGGGCTTGACGGAGGCCTGCGCAGGATGCGTCCAAAAGGACGGGTGCGAGGGACAGTTCTCCTGTCCCTCGCAATCGGGCGCGGTCACGGGAGGAGAGGCGTGTTGGTGTTGCGTTGCCGCGCGCCCTATCTCCCGCGACCAAATGGGGACGCACCATCGTTGCGTCGCGGTGGGACCGCAGAGGAAGAGGACATGCGGTGTTGCGTTGCCGTCCTCCCTATCCTCTGCGGCTGCTGAGTGTTACGGCAGCGGAGCCCAACATCTTCATCCGCCGCCAAGGGGGTTTTGTTCGTTTCAATACGTAGCGAGGAATGCTTCGGCGATATCCGACCCTCCGACACACGGCCCGGGTACATGAGGAACACGGGTGGGCTTTTAGTTAGTAAGAGTCTGACAGTCCCTTTGTCTTTCCCACAGGGCGGAGGGACTCCATGAGGATTTTCCAACCCGACACCAAAAAAAAATGACGGCTTTCATTTCGAATGCAGACAAAAATAAGGAAGACCGCTAGTAAATCACACAAGCTTTCATGCGAAAAAATCTAATGAAAATTTTAATAAGTTGCTGTAGAGAAAAATAAATACGTCGCTTTTTTATTATTATGTGTGATTGGTTGATATCTCTTACCATGCCGTTTAGCACTGATATTTGCACTGGAGGACTTCTTTTTTTGGCTTCACTCTTAGTAAATCCTGCGGTGTACTTATAATACGTACAAAGCTTTATCTATCTATTTGCTTCATCTGAGATTGCTCGACTTTACAGTCTAGTAAGGTCTAGCAGTTCTTTTTGTCAGTTGTTTAAACGTTAATAATGCCCTGTGCAAAGAACATTGCGTTTAGTACAGGATTCGACAACTATACTCTATCTTTTTTGAAGTTGGTTAGAAACAGGAAAAATACATTATCGGAATAATATAATTACGGCATTATTTCATCACTCAATGAAGTAAAAATTTACATTTACCATGAAACTTGGCAGCCGAATCCGAATATAAGGCAGTTTTGATATTATTATGAACTTATATTTGTAACAAACCATAAGATGATTGATGAAACGCTCGGACTTATCCGCGCCCATATAACGTAATAAATAAAGAAATGATAAATGACCTGTCTTATTGGTCCGACGGCATAAATATGGGTTTATAATATGTGCAGTCGATTGTACGGGCCTGCTAGAAGTGATCAATCAATCAGCCTATTGCAGTCAACTGCTCGACATAGGCCTCTCCCAACATGCGCCACAATGACCGCTAGAAGTGATATGATTGCGGTATTGCTAAGGAAATCGGTCGTGAGTCGAGATTAGGTAATTTGATTTTTATATTTATTTCCGTCAAAAAAATTACAGTAGACATACTTCTTACTTCATCAGCCCTGTATATAAACTGTCCCACTGCTAGGCACGGGCCTCTTCTCACTATGAGAAGGGTAAGGCCATATTCCACCACGCTGGCCAAGTACGAGTTGGTAGACTTCACATGTCTTTCGAGAACATTAAGGAGAACTCTCAGACATGCAGGTTTACGCACGATGTTTTACTTCACCGTTTAGCAAGTGATAATTAACAGTTCAATATGCACATAGCTTCGAAAAGTCGATGGTGCGCGGCGTGGATTCGAACCCGAGACCCTCTGCGTAGCAGTCCATTGGTCTCTCCACTAGGCTATCGCTGCTGTAAACATATATCTAAATAAAAAATGCAAAATACCATTCCGTAAGAAATTCCGATTAAACCAATAAGATTGTATGGTGTACGGATAACGTAGCGGCTTATGTGGTCAACTCGTCATTTAGCAATGCGCCGAGTGTTGTACGTTCTATTCCTACAGGGTTAAACTTCACATGATCCACAAATCCACAAATTTTGCATCGAGTCTGGGTATTCTTGTCGCTTAGTGATAGTAAAATCCCTCACTATACATTGTCATAGTAACGTAGTTCACTTGAGAAATAGATCCTGTGGTATCCTATCCCCGAGCAACGTTTACTTAATTGTTGCATTGTGACAATTAAAAATGTCCACCAAATGACTGACACCAAATACAGTTTTACGCGAGGCTTCAGATACCGATGGAATGCGTGCAGGTTAGTAACGGACTCTATTATAATATTTTTAGAGCATATATTCGTATGCTCATGCTATAAATTGTTAACAAGGTAATATGATCCCCTTGCCCAAAATTTATAGCTTTGTAAAGTAAATATAGATTCATTAATAACATTACTTGGTTTTTGTTTGATTATCTTTACAAGAAAATTTACTGCCAAAGGAGATCGGTTATATTCTAATGTTACCCAATAGTATATGAGAAGCCTGTATTAGAACTACGCGGTATAAATTCAAAGACTAAAAGAAACATAGGTAATAAATTCTACAACAACGTTCCGCAGTTGATTCTGTAAATATTACTTGCGTATTATGTGAATGTGTGGCAAACTCTGGTGCCGGAGTTTTTAGGTCACCGAAGAATAGGCTTAACGATGTTTGTCCTCTAACATAAAATGGGACTTTAGATAACCTTTGCAATACGGTAGCGTTCTACCAAGCGGTCACCCATCCACTGATCCCATCCACCCTACAAACGTCGCGTTCCTTAACTTCGCTCATCTTTTACGAACGGCAAGTCAAAATTTGATATGAGCATTATAGATTCATTCTGGGCATAAATTAAACAATACTGTTACGAGTATGCAAGAATCAGTCTACATTCATAAAACCCTTCATCGTAATTGCAAAAAATAACAACTAACGTGTTTGCAGTTGTCGTTTTATTCATGTACAACGGTTTTGAACTCACAAACTCAATTCCAGTGTGAAACAAATGTGGCCTCTGGTTAGGACATATTTTCACGCGACACTGGCATTTTTTTTTCGTTTTCAACGATTCAGCTTTTTGGCGTTTTAAAAGCTCGTTAGCTTATTATGTCAATGTTGTGTATAAATTTGTGTCGAATGTTTACTCTACAAAAGTATTTAAGAATGTTTATACCTCACGGTTTTTCATACAAATTTCAAAGTCAAATATTTAAAAAAACAATGTGAATGAAACTTGGTACGTATAAATAAAATACTGATGTTTAGGTTGGCTTCAGACACATGGGTTAAACGAGCAGGGGAAACCTTTAGGAATTTAAACTTCAAATAGGATAGTAAGTGTCCTATCCTATAAAAGTTGTTGAGGCTCTTAAGTAAGTGTACTGAAGAGCTTCAACAACTTTACCGTCGACTTCGGCTGATTATATATAAACTGCAGGCAACTTGTACAAACTTGGAAATAGTATGAGTATTGCATAAGCTTGTAATCGTGAGCTCTTTTTTGCAAAACGACGTCTCAATAAAAATGTGTCTAGTGACAATTTTTTAAAAATATGAAACAAAAACTACGTGACTAAGACAAGGCTTGCTCTGCACACAACCAAGCTTGCGCTCTTAACTATACCATCTACGCCCTTTTTCCGTGTCACGCTTTGAAACTACGATTGTTCAACCTTATTAATAATAACAAAGGAATATTTTGGTTTGCGGATTTCGGAGAGACTCTGTATAATACGATATTCTGTTAAATCTGATTGGACTAGATGGCGGACTTCGGGTTCCAAGGTTCTTGGTCGCTATGATTTCTGTTCATGCACAATGTTACAGTTTAATTATTTGTAACGCACATTAGTGTCGAGGATCGTGGCATCTTACGGAGCTAACCTGTATGTATGTTCAAACGTGTAGTCAGCTTAACACACCTTTAGGCCATAGGCCAGCTTACTGCAAAGCAAAGACAAAAAAACTAACGAAAATATATCAAAACTTAAACCAACAATCTAATTTTATCAGCATTGTATAAGCATCCATCTTAATAGCAGCTAAGTCCATAAACATACATCATGGATCGTCAAAATTTACGTCCAGCCGTAGTGTTTAGGTGCACTACCGATATGATCTTTTTACGGCTCTCTCTAGGTAGACGTAGAGGGTGGACAGAGGAACGAGTTTTGTACATAAATAAGGAAATAAATGTGTCAGATGATCTAGGCCGTTAAGATTCGAATTTCTTTTTCGCCGTAAGTCACATCTAAATTCTTTTAGCATATAACGCCCATTTGCTATGCATATACATTTAAGCCCTTTATACCAAATTTGTACCATCAGTGTATTTGCACACAACATTGTATTTTCATAAAAAATATCTATATATCTATCTTACGTGAAAAAATAATCTTATATCCTGATTTTTAAACTAACATTAAAAGGAAAATCTACACAAATTAGAAAATTACTTAACAGAATTCCAAATATTCTTTTCACAATTCAATAAATCGTTCGAAACATTCAATAAACCAAACAGGACAACAGGAACAAAAATCAAACACAAACTATTAATATAATCTACACACAATTTACAAATATAATACAATCGCTTTCGAAGCGTCGTTGCTTGCGCCAAAATACACCGTACTTGAATATTCACGGTGTTTGACTAGGCCCTTGTGTTAAAATTAGATTTATTGTGCAAAGCTAATAGATCTATTCGATGGAAGTTTGTTTTTGCAAATTGATAAAGGAATGGATAGCCGGGGATAATGGGCCATGGCTGTGCATAAACGGTTGCTAATTTTAAATTGGTGATTTAGCAATCTTATCCCGATCGGACGAGGAAGTGCTGGAAGGCCCGTTTTGCTCGTTTTATTGATTGGGGTCGGGTCCGGTAAGTGGTTAGATCGTATTGATGTAGATTACTATAGATGGGAGTTTTTAAGTTCTGAAGATAGTTTTGTTGTAACTAGATGAGAATTAATAAGCTTTTGGATAATTTAGGGTTCCGTACCTCACAAGGTAAAAAAGGAACCCTTATAAGATCACTTTCTTGTCCGTCTGTCTGTCTGTCTGTCTCTCCGTGTGTCACCACCGATTTTCTCAGAAACGGGTGGACCTAGCAAATTGATACTGAGACAGATACTGAGGTCTATGGTTCCTATTAGGTGTATAAAAATCAGGGTCCTGGGTCAACCCAATAAAAAGATATGGTCAAAATTATATTTTTGCGAAAACTTGTAAGTACCAAAATTAACCTTAATTTTCAACATTTTTTAATTTTCGGAATTTTTCCTTTATTTGTGCTGTAAGACCTTGGTTTGAACCAAAATTCACAATTCTAGGTCAACCGGCAGTACCCTATAGGTTTTGGGTCGAAAACCTATATGGTAGTTCCCGTTGAACTAGAATCATGAAATTTGGCCAAAAGCAAGGTCTTACAGCACAAATAAAGGAAAAATTTCAAAAAAATAAAAAAGTGGAAAATTTAAGGGTGTCCTCATACATTCATAGTAGACTCCATTTAAGATAGTCCTCTAAGGTGTATGGGCGCTCATACAGATTTAGAGGACTAGCGTAATTAGCACCAACCTCAAATAAGCTAAAATGCGTACGGAACCCTCGGTGTGCGGGTCAGACTCGCACTTGCCCGAATTTTTTTTTACATAAGCAAACAATCTGGTGCATTAATAAAGTCTATTTTGCAATCTTAAGTTTGTAGTTGTAAGTTACTTCTAAAATGACAAAACTAAGAACTGAACTTAATGCCTAAACTGGCGTTGGTTTTACTATAGACTTAACAATGTACAAGTAATTATAACTCAAACCTTTAACCTGCCGCTAAATTTCCTTCAATGCCATGTGGGACGCTTTGATCCGGTATAAATCTAACCGGGTCATTTGGACCCAGCGTAAATCTTCGCATATAAAAAACGTTGAAGGTTTGATGATTGCGCGGCGAGTTGGATTTTACTACTATTTGCACTATAAACTGGGGATAAACTGCGTGGCGTCGAAATTGCTAATAAAACTGTTGCAGAAGACCAACAGTATACCTGAGGGCTAACTCTCGTAATTATATTTGTTCAAAATGGAGTTTTGATCTAGTGTCAGTGTCACACTAATGTCATACATGTTATTCTCCTAAATTAACTGCTACTTGAATTATATCGCAACTAGATCGTAAACTGAACAAAGTGTCAAACTATGTGCTAACGTCGTACCATATGTGCCAAATGAGACCACAATGACGTTAAGATGGCAGGATACCAATTGAGAGTAAATTCAAAATCTAGTCACATTTTGTTCAAAATACAGTTTCGATCTCCGATAAAATACGAGAATTGGCCTTCTGATTGATACCATGCCTCATTTGCTGTCAATCATGACGTCACCGGCCATGTTTTTGGTCGTTCTTCTAAACTAAACTGTGCTTTTTAGTAAGAGATATTCTAAATCTTCTTATTTGCCCTTTGGCCTAGAGGTTAATGACCATTAGTGACCCTGATTGCTAGGCCACAATTTGTTGATGCTATTCCCAGCTAGAAAAAAACCTTTGTTTGATGTGACAGGAATCACAAACAGGATCAAATAGGTAAACGTGGCATTAATTCCTTGTGTGTGCGTAATTTATTTACATTATCTATGATTTGATAAATATATATGGAAATATTTATGAGTAATCTGGTTGCTATATTTTAAGTCTAGTTTGGGATCTAATTTACGCAGACCTCGTGTAAATTGTCTCGACCTATTAACGATTACACATATTCAGTGAAACCTACATTCATCTAAAACATGCTCATACAATAACCTTCGTAACCCAGTTACTAAAAGCATTTTGTAGTGAATTACGATGAAAACGAAATTGGGCCAACGCGTTGGCCCAATTTCGTTTATTACCCACTATGGTTCGTCTAGAACAAGCTAGCTAGACAAAATTATTTTATTTGATTTTTATGTCTAGATGCGGTTAATAAGCAAAGATATAAGGTTTTTGGTACTTTTTTCAAGGCAGTTTGTCATTTGAGCTGGTATCATGAAAAAAAAAACATTTATCGGGCATATGTGTATAATATATTTTTTGAACATTTTATAAAGTGATTTATCCCTCGACGTCGCTATAAAATCTAATAACAGATGCATAAAATATCTAAGAACTAAATCTATTACTCATTATCATCACTATCATCAGATGAATCATCCATTGAATAGTCATGATCGTGAGGGGCAGAACTATGAAAAGTAGAAATCATATTAACATTTTGTTCCTTACAGCTAGGTGGGACAATTAAATCTAATACTTCAGTTGGAAGCGTACCTATTTTCTTCCGAGGAACTTCTCGTAAACCGTTTATTACAGGGTCAGATGTTATCAATAACATATTAAGTAAATCTCTATTCGTAGCCTCCCGTGATCGCTTTCGTGTGTTGTGCTCACGAAATCTTCTGCAGTCCTTATTCCGAGCTTCCTGTGCTTCCTCGGAAAGCTGGCCTATAGGTAGAAGGGACGATCTAATTACTTCGCCACTGTGCAAAAGTATTTTGTGGACAGTAGCGGGCATGTAATACCATGAATAGAGATTTACATAAAGTTGTCTAGTTTCTTGAGCTAAGTTAACGAATTTTTCAATATTTATATCATATCCCGATGATAAAGTGCGAAGTAGTATGCCAAATTTTTGTATTAGTGAAACATCTAACCCTGTAATATCGGCACTAGCCTCGGGATTTCCAAAAAATCTTCGCGCGGTGTTCCCGTCATTAGTGTTACCGAACCCTGGTTTTGGTTTGTCTACAATCAAGCCCATTTCGCTTTTAAATCGTTTTTTAATGTCATCTGAACGTTGTTTCACACTAGCTTTGTCTTCGGCTGTTCTTAACTGCCATTTTTTTATATTTAGTCGATAGCTAATGTGAAGCAAGCATTCAAAGCACCTTATCCAAGCGTGCAACGTAGACAAACCAAAACCAAGATTATCTTTGTCCGCAGCAAACTCTTTTGACAGATCATTCATCATTGTTGGAGTTGCCCCACAAATAAAACATTTTTGTGAGGAAGAAGTTTCGGTCAGAGCATTGCAAACTTTTCCGTCAATCATTGTTAAAAGCATAACATGTGTGACAGATACTTCGGTCTCCATCACCTTGCAGGTTGTCGGCAATAAAGCGTTTATCTCTTCTAAAACCTTATTGGTTTCCGAAATCGTAAAATCTTTCGTTTCCTTAGAAAAGATAAACTTTATTGGCCGACAATACATTGTAGAACAGGGCCGAGGATTCTGCCACACAATATTACCACTTTCATCTTTCAATTGAAGAGGAACGAAAGAAAATACAAATAAAAACTCGTCACTATCGTCACAATTAGTGAATTTTTGTTTGTACATACTATGACCGGAACTTCCATCACAACCCCATTTACTGATTAATGTGAATGACGTGCAAGGTAACAGACTATGAACAACTTCTTGTTGTGCTGAAACTAAACGTTCGGCAGTCTTATCAAGAATTGCCTGAACTTTGATTTCAGCATGCGTTTCATTGACTGTAATTTGTTCACCTGACGGGTAGCAGGCTATTTTAGCCTTTCTAACACTGTACATTGACGGAAACACCTTATGTCCAGCTTTAATACTCCACTTCCGAGTCTGCTTATAGCTATGGCTACTTGATTTACTATCAACGTAGTACGCTAAAGCTTCCTCACTTGTTAAACTCCTGGGGGCACTTTCTTCACTCGTGGTCTTGGTTATTGAAGGATCACTAGTCACATCTTTAATTTGACGTGCTACACTTCTCTGACCCGAGATTCGAGCTGACACTTCAGCGGCGTAAATTAATTCACTAGCACTTCTGGACTGTAATAGATCGTCTACACGTCGTCTCTTCGTTTTGAGACTAGAATGTTCAAAATCTTTAGTAGGTCTTCCGGGTCCCGGTTCTCCAGATGTAGTTGGCAGAGATAAATAAACGGACACATCGAAAGATATGTCAAGACCCTCCAGCCACGTCGAATACTTTTGTAGGAATCGCTCTCGATTTCTTCCACAGCTGCTCCACTTTTCAGCAAATTTCGTTGAATATCTTGAGATTAGTACTTTAATATCTCGCAGAGACTGCTCCGTAACACCATCAAAATTATATCTCAAAGATATAAACCGAAAGAGCTCCTCATTCCGCGTTTCCTTCGGGTGTTTCAGCCATTCTTCGAAAAAATCCATTCTTGAGACGGTAAAAACTGTTGAAAGAAAAAAATAAATAAAAATTAGTTGTGCAAATATATCGCAATGAATTTTTTTACGTATAACTACTAGACACTTATGAGAATCGTATATGATAGGTTCTACGGTGGGGACAAGTGGGGACATGTTATTATTTGACCGATGAATTTGAAAAAATGAGTAAAAAAGTGGGTGAAAATTCAAACATTTCATTTTATAAGACTAAAGAATGAAGTTCCCATGTTGAAAATGAAATAAAATATAACTACTTACACTTACGTATACAATCCATTACAAAAACACTTTCACAAATTTCTTTTAGTGACATAAACAATGCTATCAAATATGATGTAAAAATGCAAATGAATGCCCTTTAAATAGTCAACATCTTATAAACATACCTTAATGACGCTCTTAATGAGGGTAGTATTGATAATTAATAGGTGTAATCCTCAATGTATAGGGGTAATGAGTTCGTAATAGTAATTAACTTCCAGGAATTTAAGAGTTGTTTTTGTCTAGCTAGCTTGTTCTAGACGAACCATAGTTCAACGTCTTACGGCTGAGGCCATTTGACACATATTCTTATATTCTGTCCACCTCTCCGACGGCTACCTACAGCCGTAAAAAGTTCATAATTGACGACCCGGTGGCGTAGCGGGAGTGCAAGACTGCCACGCCGAACGTCTCGGGTTCGATGCCCGCTCAAGTCAAACATTTGTGTGCGTTAACATCACATACATGGATCTACATAGATAACGCAAATGCATGCACTTTGCTTGTCTGAACTCCGACCAAGCGTCGAGCTTGGTCGCCACTAACTTCAGTCCCCGCGCGTCCGTTTTACCGTTAAATAAACTTTATTCACATTAAGTTGCCGCGTTTGCTTCGGACGTTTGATCTGACGTTGTGTATTAGGAGACGATGAATATCGCACAAGCGATACTGTCGCGCATCGCTTCGACTTCGTGATACAGGCAACGTCACAGTAGGTATTAAAAAGTCGGCACGCTTGGTTTCAATACAAATCGTGAATATCGTGATAGTTGCGTTATCTATGTAGATCTATATCTGTGGTTAACATGGATGTTTGTCTTGGTCTGGGTATTTCTATGTATTATATGTATGTATTTACGCAAAAAAGTATGTAAGTTCTGCTTAGTTTCGGACTAGATAGTGTTGTGTGAACGAGATAGAATTTTAGGTAGAATATTATTGTTATGGGTGGAGATTACATATAATTACGGATTTTTAATGACCCATAACTGTGTCACGACGAAGATTTATGAACTTCGCTTCTATTAAGATAAGAGCTTAAACATTGTTGACAAAATTAGATTGTAGGCTTACTTTGCCATTTTCGCCGTTTCGTGGCAAATTGCCTTACACTTTGTTTTGTTATGAAATCAATTGATTTCCAAATTGATCGTGTTGAAAGTGCGTATCTGATATTCATTGACATGCTGAGTAGTACATATTCCACCTACTATGATTTATATCTGAAATACTATATACACACAAATTTTCGAAGCGCCTTGTTGCATTATTACGTAAAGAAGAAAAATAACATACCCACAGTTGAATTGAGAACCTCTCAAAAACAACGACAAAATGGATACTTCGCAATAATTCCACAAAGTTCGAAATAAACAGACGCAGAATTTGTGTGCTTATTAATCTAGAGCAAGTAAAAGCCGAGCTAAACAAACGTTATTTCAAACTGTGTAAACATTTTCGTCCAATCAGAGTGAACAGCGGCCATACTGATTGTTCGTGTACTAGTCGTCGTTGTGAATGATTTGATGATTACGCTGCGAACTAAAATTGCTGCACACTCATTACACAGATTGATGCCTGTATTGGCTCTATGGAGATTCATGTTTTGAGGATTTTTTGTGTTTTTTTTACTTTGTAAATAATACATTTGGAAAAGTGACCGCAACGCAGTTTAGTCGCTTTGGTAAATTTGGTAGGAGTGGTAGACTGTTCGTATCTGTATATATAATATTTGTAAGGAGCTGAAATTTGGCATAGAAATTTACATGGAAACCATAGGGTAGTAGTAACTAATAAGAGGTTGTCCGAAATTCTCATAGGATCGGATAGAAAAAGTTAAATTAAAAAACAATTTCGTTCCTTAGAATTGCTATTAAAAGAAGACAAATAAATCTCACAAAGTGAAAATCTATAGCTCGATCAATGGCATTGTCATACTAACGCGATATTCTATACCTAACTGATAGAAATCTGAGAAATTTATTTATCCTACTACAGAAGCAATAGAAATAAATCTAGGAAAGCGCACATCGAAAATAAATACAACAAATCATAGAAAGTCAAACCAAGCATGGATGAAACTGAAAATCATATATCATGCACAACTGAGGGGCGAGGAAAAATCATTGATTTGTGAAATCGTATCAACGGCCAGCGTCACCGAGCGGGTGTCCACTTGATATGTGGATGTGTGTGAAATTAATTTGTGTATATGTGTGTACTTAATTTGCATGGGGTTCGATTGCACTGATGTTTTCTGCACTAGTTGTTAATTCAAGCACTAATTCATTTTAGATCTGGGAGGATTTTCGTATTTTTCAGTTTTTTTTCTGACACAGATATTTTTGTGGTTGGAGAATTACGTCTTAGCTCTAAGTTCGGAGTCAGACTATGGGCACTACGAGGCTTGGTTGTGTGTCGTGTCATACGTGGACTGTAGAAAGGCTGTATGGAAACGTGTGTTAGTTGTCCTAGCATATTATTGTTTGTAAACCAAACTGCTATCTATAAATATGTGTCATTTTTAAACCGGTTACCAAATCTACTAGTAACATACCAGAACATTGCCAATGCAAATTGCTGTTAACAGCTAACGTTAACCGCCATTGTCTATGCAAGTATACTGAATGAAGGAGATTACGGTTTGACTCGGTATTCTGGGCAGTCAATCGATTGCTTTAAAGCTGGGGAGCGCCATGCATGCGTATACCAATCATATGACTCATATGCTTCATGAATTTACATAGTTTGTATGCAGTATGCATAAGTGTGTATTTGTGGTTATTCTGCCAATTGACGTGAATTGTACGCCTGAATCGTTATATATAAGTAATCATTGTATCTGAAACTCTAAGACTTATTTCATCTTTCACTGTGAGAAACCATTACTTTCTTAAGAAGTTTATTTTTAATTTACTACATCTTAAAAATCACTACGGATTTAATAATAATTTTATAAGATTACTAGGGGATGCCCGCAATTTCGCCCTCATATTCGTTTTAATTTTACGTTTTCTGCCTGATCCCGTAGGAATTTCGGAAAATCCCATCAAATTTCAGCTTCTTCCGCCCAACAGTTTTGGCTGTAGCTTTTCTCTCAGTCAGTCAGTAACGCAAGAATTTGTATTAAGTAACATTTGCTTATTTATTCATTATTTACAAAATCTATGCTTAAACTATGTACACCTTGAAGCACTAAAAATATTAATAAGTTTCTGAGTGAAACTATATTATATGTAGGTCCCTAGCGACCACAAAGTGGTATCGTCGCCTACACTGAAGAGCTAATAACACTTTTATACTCACTTAGACGTTTTTTGCCCGTCTAGTGTAAGACCCGTGACGGCTCTTTATCATGAGCGAAGCGACCTTTCATTGGCGGTTCGTTTACGTCACTATCGTCTCTCTAACGTTTTGAGACGGAGACGTTTTGTTAAGATACAATATGACATTATAATATTCTATAGCTATTGAAAAAATACGATTTATTCTGCAATCATAAATCTACGAAACAATTATAAACCGTGCCCGAGAATCACTGAAAGCACTAGTTATCAATACATAAAGTAATCCAATAACCTTTAAGTTTCTGGTTAACCCAGCAGTAATGGTCGGACTCGACTATGGAAAAGAGATATAAATATGTCGTAATGTGATTTACCACATAATTCTTGGGTATTTTTTTTTAGAAAACAGCATTATATAGATTTAAAACACTGAAATATTACAAGCCACATCCTAAAAAAACTTTGCAATAAAGTTTCAGGTACATAGATCGTAAAGGAAAATCTTACATAAATGTGTTTGTACCGCCTTTGTTCTTATGCTGGGGAAGAATTTATTGATTATTGTCCGTCCATAATTTTGGGATGATAAATATTTTTATCGCAAAATATATTGCTCTCCAAGAGTTATTAACTGCTTGGAAACTGGTCTAGGAAAAAGGCGGCAAGACCGCATTATGAACCCCCGCATCCGTGGCAACCTTCATGTCTATCAAGTACAAATAAATAAAATTGCAAGAGTGCCGCCTACGCTGGTATGGCCACGTCGTACGACAACCGGCATGTTACGTGGGTAACAAATGCCTTCCCATGCCTCTTCTGCCGGGCTCCAGGTTCCAGGCTCCTAAACGGCGAAATCCTAAGAAATGATGGCACCAGGGATGCCGAAAATTATAAAAAATCGAGGAGGAACAGCTGGAAAGCAGACCCAGGGCTCCAAGGCTAAAGTTTTGGCTAGACTGCGTAAGCTATTTTGTTTTTGTAGTCCTAGACGATAAACGTAGCCCTATCCAGGTATACTTCATACTGTAAAACAACATTTGTCGAGTCTGCTAGTAACAAATATAAAAACATAATTAATCATATTCTACAACATACACACATCACCATCTAATCCCAAGCTAAGCAGAGCTTGTGTTATGGGTACTAGATAATGTATAAACATACATAATTATATACTTTTTTTGTAAATACTTACATATAATACATAGAAACACCCAGACCAAGACAAACATCCATGTTCATGCACACAAATGTTTTACTTGAGCGGGAATCGAACCCGCGACCTTCGGCGTAGCAGGAGCTTACACTCCCGCTGCACCAATCCGTCGTTATTGCTCTCAAAGTATACAAGGAAACATCTAAAGTTGTATCGAACTTTCGAGAACTCGAAAAATATATCGCAAATACCTTTTTGCTAACTCTATAACATTGTAACAGAAAGTTCTTTGTTATCGTTATCAATTATATTACTTTTAATGGGTTCGAAGGAAAAAGAACTCGTAATAGAAAATTCTATTAGGCAACTTAGAGGTCCTAAAAGAGATATTTAATTAAGGTTTTCTCATTTGTTTTAGGTACTCTGTTATTCTGTCCATGTTACCTTGGCCTAAATAAGTTTTAGGGAGCATAAGCTACAAGTAAGTCAAAAATATTTCGTCTTTTGAAAAGAGGCATTATATTTTTTATCTTTATAAATGATATAAATGCGCTTATTGAAACTGATTGCTTGATCACAACAGCATTTTATGAGATCGAAAGTTGATGACATCGCAAACTTACAAGATAAATTCTTTTACAGATGAACCAATGTAGTATCTTCTTATCTTCATGTTTTCTTGTTACTGTGTTAGTGTATATAAACGTCGGAAATAGTTGTACCTATATTCAGTTTTTCAATACTAATCTAACAACTACTTACCACGACACCTTTACTAAGAAAACATTGCTTGAAAACATCTATTGTATAGGACTAAACTCAATTCACAGTTGGTACTGTTACCTTGCTACGTTTGATAAAATTGAAAAGAGTCAACTAAAATGTTGCTTCGATTGCTGTGAAAGTAAAGGTGCTACGCGAGATGAACACACAACGCAAACACCGCCGAATCAATACAAAGTTTGATTCTCTAAAGTATCATCTTGCCTTTTCGCGCAAGCATGTTAGAAAAAGATAGCAATAGGCTAAAGGCTAGGTTTACGTTTACAGAATAAAGCTTATGACATTTATTCTGTAAGCGTTGTAACGGCAACGCACCGACCCAGTTATCAACTTGTCATTGAAATTTAGCCATTAATGTCTAATATATTTTTTATGACGTCTATACGAAAAGCCAAAGGTGGGTTATCAGCACATTTGCCTCCAACTAACAAATTTCTATGATACTAGACTTCACCCACACATGAGACTGCTTTACCCCCTTGCCTTGGGTTGGAAATTTCCAAAACTCATCTCTTATTGCACCCTAACACTCCTCAATGCACATACCTACATGCAAAATTTCAGCTTCTTGCGCCAAGTAGTTTTGGCTGTCTATAAGTAAGAAACGCAAGAATTTTGAAAGAGAAGAAAGAGACATGGACATTGACACAAAGGGACAGAGAGAGACTGGAAGCGTTTGAAATGTGGTGTTGGCCTAGGATGGGAAGAATAAGTTGGATGGAAAGAAAGACAAATGAGAAAGTTCTAAATATGGTAAAGGAAAAGAGACATATTTGAAAAACAATTGAGAACAGAAGAGGGAAAATGTTGGGCCACTTGATACGACATGACACTTTTATAACAAATACCTTGGAAGGAAAAATAGAAGGCAGAAGGGGTAGAGGAAGGCCAAGAAGGACGTTCATAGATCAAGTGAAGGAAAAGGTTAAAGTCACGTCGTATCAAAAAGTCAAAGCACTTGCTGAAGACAGGATATTATGGAAAGAACTCCACCGACAAGAGCTTGGCTCTTAAATTGAAGAGAGACTAGAGAATGCCCGCAGTTGCGCCTGCACATATTAATGGCCGCCATACACGCTACGGTTTACCGGAGAGGTTTAACCTCTACGGTAGACCGTAGTATGTATGGCCTACATAATTCATATTAATCGATTCAGCTCAATCCCGTAAGAATTTCGGGAAATCCCTTCTTAGTACACCTCTACGGTCTCTAAAGAACGTGTATTCCAAATTTCAAATTCCTGGGCCTAATAGTTTTGGCTGTAGCTCGTCTGTCAGTCAGTCAGTAACTCAAGAATGTTATATAAAAAATTGCAGAAGATTTTATGCGACAATCGTTTCAATAGTAAAAATTGTATAAGTCAATCGCTAAGTTGTCAAAGGGAACTTAGCGATTAAGCATTTTGGCAGCATATTAAGCATGGTGAATGCACCATGCATAATGTGCCCTGGCCTTTAGGGTATATTCAAGTTTCTTTTGGCCAAAAAAAACGAGACGGAAAGTATAATAAAACAAACTCGTGAAGCTAACGACTCGTTAAGTCAGCGAAAATAATACCACGAAATGGATGATTTACACCGAAGCCGACCAAGTTCTTCCACATTAGACTTTCATGAGCAGCTCTCCCTTACACATTTACAACTCTAATTGAAAGAAAGAAAGAAAGAAAGAAAAAGCGTTTATTTCTACCAGACGAAAGACATGAACAAACAAGACAATATGAACAAAAAGAGATTTCAATAATCTGTACACGCCTGTCGCCTGCATAAAAATAGGAGGCCAGTTCAGCATAATGCCGGACGTATGCGCCCGGCGCTGGTTTTCAACTGGCTCCTCAGTAGACGCGGACGTCAAAACCAATAAGCAATTTAACAACTATATACTAAAACTATAAACTATATACTACATTTAACACAAATAATATTTTAAAATAATTTATACAATGAGCAAAAAGCCCAGGATTACATTTTTTTTTTTGCTTTACTCTATATCAAACAACATTCGTGAATGCACATTCCGGTTAATTTCTGACATTGACACATTCCATACTACAGTAATGTCACCTACATATACGATTACGCACGATTACGTTACATAATCGATAAACAAAGACAAGTGTCAGAAATACGATTCAATTACATAATAAAAAAACAAAAACAACATAAAGATATAATTTCCATGCTTTAACATAAACACGCATGCTAGTGATACTAAAGGTTTTGGCGAAACGGCTAAGCGTGGCAAAAACTGCATCGTGACATTCGTGACGAGCAAGGTTGAAATGAGACAAAGCATTCGAAGAGCGAGATGTGCACAGACGCCAACAGCGGTGTTGTAACTTGTAATACCTTCATTACCTTCCGCGCGCAAAAATAAACAAGATTATGTAATCATTGTAATCTTCAATGTTTCACTTCGCATGTATCTCGACCACGATACTAATTATTGCCGCCACTGCCGGACCACATCGATATATCGATCACTGCCATTAACCGAAAGTACAAAAAAAACTCAACTATATAGGTAAATACATAGAACAGAATGGTGTTTAATCTGAATGGCAAATTATCTTACAAACTAAAATCACACAGGTAAGTAGGTAAACAATTTTTTATAACATAATAATTGTTATGTTGCATTTGCTGATTACATGAGATAGGTACAAGTATAGTATGCAAGTAAGTATTTACTGAGTGACTGTCTGACAAGTGATTTAAAATTACCCATAAAATTTTACACATATATACAAAATTAAATTAATATCAACTGCAATTTCCAACAAATAGTTACAATGAAAAATCAAACAGGTTCAGCAAGTATTATTAAGTATAGGTATCCATGACAGTATATCATATTATTATAAATACATAGTAAAAAATGGGTCAAAAATAGAATTTTTAATGCAGTGTAGTATGTGATTAAACACTGAACTTGCAAATTTACATACTTACTTTTATATTTGGTACATATGTCATAAGTTCAGCATATACCAAAACTTGGCAATGCTTTAACATGACAGCCGCCTGCAGCATTTGAGACACTGCCCACCCAAATAAATATTTAGAAATATATATGTGAGACTTGAACATCTATTACAGACAGACTTCACCCAGGCTGAGATCAAGTGATTGCACTCATCATACAAGGAATTACTGGGAGCCAAATTCAAGACCACTGGCTTAGCCGACCATGTTGCAAAACACTAGATCAACAGGACTGGGGAATCCTTATAAGGTAATTTCAGGTTAATTGACTAGTTGTGTACTGAGTAGATATTTTCTATAGTGGTATTTAAAATTAGTTTTGGTTTTTAGGGATCGGAGTGGTGGCGGTATGTTGTTCCAGCAGTGAGTAGCTGCATACTTAAAACATCCCCTGAAGGCAGAAGTTCTGTACTGTGGAATAGCTAATGGATTTGTGATGGGCCGAGTGGCGTAATGATTATTTTCATGCCTCCATTGCAATTTCTTATAAAGATATGCAGGTTTGTGTGATTGAATGATGCCAAACAACAAATTAGCCAAGTGTAACTTTCTTCTAGCTGTCATCTTGATTAAATCATTTTTATTTAAGTAGGAAGTCACATGCGTACGCCAAGGTATATTGAAACAAAAACGAGCACACGCATTTTGTACTCGCTGTATCAATCGTTCTGTCCGAGACAGTAAACATGGACCATAGACAGTGTCGACGTAATTCAAACGCGATAAAACCAAACTATCCGCCAATAACTTTCTGGTGCTGACATTAAGAAACTGCCGTATCCTATATAATATTTTAAGTCTATAAAAACAATTTCTAACAACACCATTAATATAATTTTCGAACCTTAATTCCGGGTCAATAATAAGTCCTAGATTACGCGCAACCTCCACTCTTTCGATTACTTCGCCTCTTATTTTTACTATTGGGTTTGCACAAATAATGTCCCTTGTCTGTTTTTTACTGCCCATCACATTAAACTGAGATTTCTTTGAATTTAGCACCAAGGAATTTCTTTCTGCCCATGATGCAACTGCCGAAAGATCAGTATTGATTTTGTCAACTGCCTGTTGAGTATCTTTGGCCGGGAAGGACATGTAAACTTGAGTATCATCTGCATACATGTGATAATTACAATGTTCGAAGCATCCTGTAATATCAGCAGTATACGGAATGAAGAGAAGTGGGCCGATCAATGATCCCTGGGGAACTCCTCTGAGGACAGGTAATTAGCAACTACACCGTCGTGTTATTGGGCTCTCTTCAAAATAGTTACATTCTATTATAACTTTTAATTAGTACGTAGTAATGAGATTCTTTGTTCGCGGTGTTTGCTTAATAAAACACGGCTAGGTTGCATGTATATATTATCTTTAGTAATTAGCTGAAAGTTTTCAAACTTGTATCTTTCCAAAATTTTAAGAAGTTACTCTTCATAGTACTTGTTTTGATCCAAAGATTTATGATTCACATATAATCTCGTTGCGTACTTTTGCTACTAGAACACTGTTTTAAGCAAACTTCTTATTTTAACCGCCTTGAGACTTTGAGAAATTAAATTCTTAATTCTTTTTTTGTAAAAAGAACTCTTTGGTACGTGCGTATGTCACAGAACTCTTCCTTGACAGCTTTAATGCATTTTTATGACTTGAGGTACTTGAGTGTAACTGAATGAGACGTAATGATAGGAGATAAAAAAGTGGAGCAAGTGAACGAGTTTGTGTATTTAGGGTCTTTGTTTACGAGAGATGGAAAATGTGAGGGAGATATTGAAAGGAGAGTGCAATCAGCAATGGTATTATCCCAAGGCAAGCCCGCCTTGCTATACTGCAGGGAGTTTTGGCGCCAACACTGATGTATGGTAGTGAATCATGGGTATGGCAGAAGAAGCATGAAAGTAGAATCAATGCTGTGGAGATGAGAGCTTTGAGGAGTATGTGCGGAGTAAGACTGATAGATAAAGTGAAAAACAGTGTGATACGAGAGAAGTGTGGTCTAAAAGAATATGTAGTGACAAAGATTGAAAAAGGAATGTTGCGTTGGTTTGGACATTTGGAACGGATGGATGAAAAAAGAAATACGAAAGGAGTGTATCGTGCGAGAATGAATGGAAATGTCAGTAGGGGACGCCCTAGGTGGAGGTACGCCGACCATATAGGTGACGTACTGAAAAAGGGCCAAATTAAAAGTACCCATAACCGACGCACATGCATGATGAGGTTAATTAATGTCGAGGAAGCGAAAGAGGTATGTTTGAACCGAAGCATGTGGCGTTCTATAGTCTCTGCCTACCCCAATGGGAGACAGGCGCGACGATATAGATAGATAGATAGATAGATTATGACTTGAATTCACACTGTACTTGCTACAGTTTTTCTTTCAACACTGCAATTGAGTTATCGATTGTAGATATTAGCGTGCACGAAACAATACAACTGTAAACAAATTTTATAAATTACATGTTTAAACAAGCCCTTTAACACATCAAATACTATGCTAGTAGGAATAGATTTTCATAACCAAACTTCACAATAATTATGGTATTATTCTAATTTCAATAGTTTTGTCATTACGAGAAACATACGTTTACATTATTTCAGCGCATAATATATCAGTAGGTACTGCAACAAATTATTTTTTGTTCCTTCGAGTAGCAGTAAAGCCTCAGTCAAACACACACTGCTTGGCCAGAAATTTACCTCGAAATGATTACATTATCGTAAAAAAGTTTTACTATCCATGATATAAGCAAAATCCCTCCATGAAAATGAGGTATACGATGCGAATAACGTGTTTGCTTTGAATGACATTCCTTTTCTCCACGTATTTCCAATGAAGTATTTGACGAAAAGGGTCCGTCGCAATGTAGAACATTATCACATATTATATATCACACTTATTCAGGTACCTAATTTATCTCGGATTTCCTTTACTAGACCGCTGTAGAGGTGTGTAGGCTTTTTAACCGACTTCAAAAAAAGGAGGTTATTTATTCTACGGCATTGAAAAAGACGCGCTCATTGTGCCTCTTATTACGTAACGTGACTTAATTTCCAAGACTAATTTAAGCAACATTCACAGACGTCACTACATTTATGGGTGTGCGCTTGTTCTGGCATTTAGGTACGTCGAAATGCTTACGAAGGTATTCAGAAGTATTCAGAAGGGACGCAAATAGGTTGAGTCCAGTTCTGGTTTCTGGACTAGCATCAGAAATTTCTACATCATAGCCGGCCACTTCCTGGTTCTAATTACAAGACGTGGTAAACGCATAATCTTTATTTTATTTTTATTATTCGATCATCAAATAGACTCATCATTTATACAATGTTTTCCGACCTAGTATTCAAAGTCCTATTTTAAATTAGCGCAAGGCATAATACCTTATTGCTCGAAGTCAAAAATAGTGTACCAAAAATATAGAAAATAGTATCAACCAGTACAAAATGTTTAATGGGTACTTTTAGCGTAAAATATCTCTAACAAAGGAAAGGAAAAACAGAGGTAAATCTATAGGTATCTTTGAAGTAACTCAATACGTTATTTATTTACTTAGAGGACACAATAAAAAATCTTGTCCCACTAAAAACACCAGCAGCAGTCGGCAAAGCGTCAAACGCCACACTTTACCGCCACAACTAAAAACTGCTAATGAAATCTGTAAAAGCTTTGGAAATTGTTAATTTAACTCAATTACTTTCTTCTCTTTACTGTCAGTTGCAATATTTCAAGCAAAGCATTATTGTCCAGTAGCACGGTTTGTATACAATAACAGTATACAAACTTATATGGTTGTAAGTAAGTAGTTTTTAGTTTATCAGGGTCGTGAATATTACGAGAGCAGGGTTAGTGGGAAATGGATGCCTTAGACATTTGGTGCTGAAGGACAATGCTGGCAGTGTCATAGACGGCATTACGAACAAATTGCCCTGTATCTCATTGCGCAAGCGTCTATCGAATTTCGGATTTTTACATTATTTGGTCATTCCTCGGCCCGAAACTACGACTCCAGATAGCGTTTGGTGGTCTAGAGAAGGTCTGAAAGTGACGCTTAGGTAAGTGATGGCCAAGGTCATCACTTAGCTACGAACACAGTTTCCTGAAAAGTTACATTATTACTCTAATACTGTAAACATTTACAATATAGATGTCAAGTATGACACAATGTCAGACATGCGCACTATGTTCTATGTTCGATTCAAAATAAATATCAGTTCGTTACTAGCAAGCAGTCGTTTCACTTGGTTGTCTCTCATATTTATCATTGGCGACGAGGAAATCGGTAACTAAGGAAAAAACAATATGGCTACCGGCTCAGTTTTTGGCCTTTTATCGGTATTTGACCACAATATACAGTCGTGGGAGACATATAAGTGCAGGATTAAGCAATGGTTCCTGGCTAATGATATCACCGGGACGAGCGATCCTACGGGTACAAAGCGACGAGCAATTCTGCTGAGCGTACTCGCGGATGGCACGCATAAGCTGGCGGCGGATCTCGCATTGCCAAAGCAGCTGCAAGATGTACCGTACGATGACGTTCTTCGCCTTTTGGACGAACATTTCACACCAAAGCGGTGTGGGTTCGGGGAACGGTACAGGTTTTACGCGGCTATGCAACACGAGGGGGAGACATATGCTCAATGGGCCGCGAGATTGCGCGGTCTGACGGCACACTGCGATTTCTCCAACGTGGAGGAAGCTCTGCGGGGCAGATTTGTCATGGGCATGTTGCCTGGACCCGACAGGGAGAAGCTCTTCACCAAAGATTTCGTAGGTCTTACCCTAAGCAAGGCGATGGAGTTAGCAGAAAACGCGCGGATCGCACGGGAAGCTGCGAGCGCCGGCGTGCACGCCGCGCCGCGTGATCAGGTGTTCAAGATTACGCGGGCCACAGCGACGGGGATGCCGCCGACTCAAGAGGCTACGCCTTCGGAAGCGAAAGCGCAGTGTCTAGTGTGCGGTTATTATAATCATAAAACATCACAGTGTCGGTTCACCAAATCGAAATGTAGGAAGTGTAATGCTACAGGGCATTTGAGCAGAATGTGTAAAAAACTAAATTATGCTAACTCGCGACCTGC
Source organism: Euclidia mi (assembly GCA_944739405.2). Lineage (NCBI taxonomy): Eukaryota > Metazoa > Arthropoda > Insecta > Lepidoptera > Erebidae > Euclidia > Euclidia mi. The sequence goes on from OX123195.2 coordinate 35,649,035, forward strand.
GGATGAGAGCGATGACGATGGTGAGTATTTTAGTATTCGTTCGGTAAATGGGCAACCGATGACTCAAACGGTATCAGTCGCGGGGGTTGAACTTAAATTCGAAGTAGATAGTGGTTCGGCCGTCACAGCTATATCAAAAAAAAACGTACAACAAATATTTTAGCAATGTACCATTGTCACCGACTAAGAAACAGCTGTTTTCTTATACAGGGGATAAAATTGTGTGTGTGGGAGTAGCACAGCTATTAGTTAGTTATGGAAACTCAACACATTTACTCTGTGTGTATGTTGTGCAAGATGGCGGACCGCCGATTCTAGGCCGCGATTTTATTTCTAAGTTCAAATTAGAATTGTTACCCATAAGATATTGTACGCAATTAGATGGGGATGATATGTTTACTACGTTACAAAAACGTTATCCTTCGGTCTTTTCAGATAAATTAGGGTTATTTAAGAAGTTTAAAGTTAAATTACAATTAAAGGAAGATGCAAAGACCGTTTTTGTTAGGGCTCGACCAATAGCTTTCGCTCTGAAAGATAAAATAGATAATAAGATAGATCGCTTAGTTGAGTTAGGTGTTTTGAAACCGGTGGATCACGCGCGATTTGCGTCACCAATCGTGCCAGTGTTAAAGCAAAATAGATCTATACGTTTGTGCGCCGACTATTCTACCGGTGTAAACAAACAGTTAATTATCGACCAGTATCCCTTGCCTACAGTCACTGAACTGTTTGCGAAGTTATATGAAAGAAAGAAGAAAGAAAAACTGTTTATTTGTCACAGACACTGGAAAGGTATAACATAGGTATATAAGATAAGACATCACAAGGCATAACAGTATTCTGTGACAGATAGGTGCACACTCAGCTATATTGTTGCATTGTGGTAGTGTCCACAATACAACGCTGTTATTCTGTGTGCACCTTAAATGCCGCACGGACGTTAAAGAGCACAATAATTAATGAAAAACATAAAAGAAAAACTTAAAAATAAAATATACATAGGTACATTCTAGCACATGAGTAGTACCTATATACTCATGTGTATCTAGGCAACAAAAGAATTATTATTACACAAAAACAGGATAAAAAAGTATTAAAAACAATATATTAAAATATAATAACATAATACATACGCCGACTCAATTACTTCGTAATTAAGTCGGCGCATGTATCACATCGAATCCATGGATTTTATTTTCAACGCATAATGTTTATGCAGCGGCGCGGTCGTGGGCGACCGGTCCGCAGGATGGCGCGTTGCGCGTCGCATATAGGTGGCATACAGCCACCGCATTAGCTCGCGCGCGGTGCGCTTATGTAATCATTGTTTACAAAGTACAAAGGGACAGTTTGTTATTTATAAAAGAAGTACCTATATTAGTGTTATCAGTTCCACATCCATCAACCACAAACTGTTGCATCAATAAAATTCGTCACACTTCCAACCATCAGGCCTAATTGATACAATGCTGATAAATAATAATAATTTATCAAGTAGCCGCCTCGTGACGCCCAAACGTCGACATACCTACCTCGTCCGCAGATCACAACCATTACGTAAGTAACACTGTGTTTTTTATGTTTATTATAACTTATTGATTTGATAAAAGATATTTTTTAAGTGAGATTTAAAACTTGTTTTTGTTTTTAGTGATCTCAATGGGGGAGGTAAATCGTTCCAGCAACGCGTGGCGGCATATTTGAAACAGCCCCGAAATGCTGTTGTTTTATACTTTGGCATTGTGAGCGGATTGGAAGTGGAACGAGTGGAGTACGAATAGTGGTCCTGTCTCCAACTTAATTTATTAAACAGGTACATTGGTTTTTGTGTGTTTACAATTCCAAATAATAGCGTAGCCAGGTGAAGCTGTCGTCGCCCCGCCATTTTTAAAATATTGGCTTGATTTATGTATGGTGTGACATGGCTACGACGTGGGATATCGAAACAGAACCTGGCAGAAGCATTTTGAACCCGTTGTATCAATCGGGTGGTTCTAGACAGTAGACATGGACCATACACAACATCCATATAGTTAAATTTTGCTAGTACCAGGCTGTCTACTAACCTCTTCCGCAATGCAACACTTAAATAACTTCTAAACCTATAAAGTAACTTTAACCTATAAAAACAATTTTTTGCAACATTACTTACATACGCTTCAAAGTGAAGTTCCGGGTCTATTATCAAGCCTAAGTTGCATGCCGAATCCACTCTTGATATTTCAACCCCTTTAACTTTTATAACAGGTTTAACTAATAAAATGTCTTTTATTTGTTTTTTACTGCCCAGTATCATATAGTTAGACTTGAGTGGATTTAAAACCAGGGAATTATCCTCAGACCATCTGACCACCTCCCTCAGAACCTCAGAAGTGTCTTCCGATTTAAATGACACATACAGTTGTAGATTATCCGCGTACATATGGTATTGGCAATCTGTCAAACATTTTTTTATATCAGCAGTATAGATGATGAACAGCAAAGGTCCAAGGATGGAACCTTGTGTAATTCCTCTTATATGGGGATCTTATATGTGGAATTATATGGGGGGCAACAGTTTACTAAATTAGACCTGTCAAATGCTTACAATCAATTGATGTTAGATGACGAGTCACAAGAAATAACTTGCATAATTACGCACAGGGGACTTTTCAAGCACACGCGTCTTTGTTTTGGTATCGCAAGCGCGCCGGCCGTGTTTCAGCGCGCGATGGAAGGCGTGCTCGCTGGCGTGCCCGGCACACTCTGTATGCTTGATGATATTTTAGTTACGGGGAAATCTAGATCGGAACATCTGGATAGATTACATCAAGTGTCAGATAGGTTACAAGACGCGGGACTCACATTGCAAAAAGAAAAGTGTGCATTTTTTAAAGATGAGTTAAACTACCTTGGTTACGTAATAAATAAAGATGTGTTACATAAATCACCACAGAAAATAAAAGCTATGGTAGAAGCACCGGTGCCGACTAATGTAAGTCAATTACAGTCATTTTTAGGGTTAGTGAATTATTATAGAAACTTTGTGCCTAATGTGTCTTCGATTCTAAACCCTTTGTATGAGTTATTAAAAAAGGGTAGCAGGTGGTGCTGGACACATGAACACAATAAAGCGTTTACCACCATTAAAAAGTGCTTAGCGTCGGATCAAGTGTTGGCTCATTTTAACCCAGACGCAACCATAATTCTGACGGCGGATGCGTCACCGTTCGGACTTTCTGCAATATTATCACAGATAGAACCCGATGGGTCGGAGAGACCGATTTCTTTTGCCTCGCGGCCTCTTAACGCTGCTGAGAAACGTTATTCGCAGATACAGAAAGAAGCGACTTCAATTATTTTTGGTGTGAGGCGTTATCATCAATATTTATACGGCAGGACGGTTCCGTTTATTCTGCGTACCGATCATAAGCCATTGTTGTCAATTTTCGGACCCCATCGAGGGGTCCCAGCGGTCTCAGCAAACAGATTACAGAGGTATGCATTATTTTTAAGCGGATATAGTTATAAAATAGAATATGTACGTAGCGCTAACAACAGCGCGGATTTCTTATCTCGCGCCTGTTTGCCCGAAGAGACCGCGCGTTGCACAGATACTTCGATGCCGTATCTCGCCCGGGTGTCGTATATTAATTTTGTAGTCGAAGGTAATTTACCTGTAACGTTAAAAGTGTTACGTGTGGCGACGGATGCAGACAAGACCTTGTGTAAGGTGCGAGATTTTGTTTTGAATGGATGGCCCAAGAAAATGTCAGATGATCGTTTGAAACCCTATCATTCGTGTAGGACGCAACTGTCTTATGAAAACGGGTGTATTATGAGAGGACACAAGGTTGTAATTCCTGAAAAATTAAAAAGTAAAATACTAATGGAATTACATCAGTCCCATTTAGGGATCCTGAAGACGAAAGCAGAAGCGCGATCTCGGGTTTGGTTTCCGGGAATAGATTCGGCTCTAGAGCGTTTGATAGGTTCGTGTGATGTGTGCATACAACTAAGACCATCACCACCGCGAGCACCGATTGCTCACTGGGAATATCCACCCACGCCATTATATAGGGTTCATATCGATTTTCTGGGACCTATAAACGGACACACCTTTTTAGTAATAGTAGATGCTTATACTAAGTGGGTTGAAGTTTTTGACATGAAGACCAGTACTTCTGCCACAGCAACCATTGATAGGTTGAACGAGTTTATGTCAAGATTTGGTGTTCCACATACGCTAGTCAGTGACAATGGTACATCGTTTACATCGCACGAGTTTAAGGCTTTTTGTAGGCAGAACGGAATTTGTCACGTGACGTCACCGACATACCACACGGCCAGCAACGGACAGGCCGAAAGTTTTGTAAAGATAGTGAAAAAAGGCATTAAATCATGCTTGATTAGCGGTAATGGGGCGCGAGATCCAATAACAAACTTTTAAAATATTTGTTTGATTACAGATATTCCGTTCACACAATAACCGGGCACTCGCCGGCTGAACTGGTTTACGGTTGAAAACTTAGAACGCGTCTTGATCTAATAAAACCAGAGTTGCCATCGCTTTCATCCACGGATCTCGCTAACGCGGTTAAACGTAAACAGTGTTTGAAAAATAAGACAGTCAAACATAATAATCAACCTGTCACTATTGGTACAACAGTTTATTATAAAAAACAATCTGGACACAGTACATATACATGGTGTAAAGGGACGGTATTTAAAAAAATTGGCAAGGTGGTATATTTAATTAAAGACTTGGCGACTTCAGCTATATTAAAGAAGCATAAAAACCAGATTATTATGTGTAAAGGCGATGATTACAATGACGTGGATATAGACCTAGAGGAGTTAAGTGACAGTCAAGCTTCAGAGTCACAGCCAGCAGAAGAGGTGTCGAATCCAGCCACGCACGAAAGAGAGGAAGATACATCAGTTGCTGCAAGAACTTCCGAGCTGACAAGAGCTGCCACGCCGCCAGTTTTGCCTATCGTAGTTCCTCAAATCTCTTCACCAGAGAATTTAGGGGAGGAGGAGGAGGAATTCCAGGAGGCTATATCCGACCCTCCAAATATTGAGCATACTGATGAGGCACCTATGCAACAGCAGACACATGAGCCTATGCCACTACGGTCTAAACGCAATCGGCCAAAAGTCGACTACAAATTGTTTTTTTAGATGTTGTACTATATTTACTTATTTAGTTTTAAGAATTTATTATATATACTTATTTGGTGTTATTGTTTAGTAAGAAGTCTTTGTAGCTTAGTTGTTTATTTGTATGCCTAAGCTAAGGGGAGGAATGTCAAGTATGACACAATGTCAGACATGCGCACTATGTTCTATGTTCGATTCAAAATAAATATCAGTTCGTTACTACCAAGCAGTCGTTTCACTTGGTTGTCTCTCATATTTATCAATAGATATATATTCAGTCATGTAACCGATGTAGCTAAGAATCACCTTTATCACATCAGCGTTCAAATAATCATATTCGTCGCACTCCTTTAAAAGCCATAGCTTTTAAAGGTAGCACACAGATATACGGACAAATCACCCCTCTTTTGCGTTGTTTAAGGAACAGAAATAGGTACACGTAGCTCACTTATCGCCGAAAACTCTCAAACAACCCGCAAACTACCGCGTAGACAGATATTTCAAGTTGCCTCCCCTGTCCCATACTTCTCAATGAGTTGGCACTACATATGTGTTAGTTCTTGGCCGCTGACGATAAGTTAGTGCCAACAAGTTTGTTTCGTCTCCGACGTTAGACATCGGAACACTGCTAACTATGTTAAAGGTTCGACATGTAAGGCCTTGGACAGACTGCACGTTTCAAAGCATGGGTAGGTATTTAAGCGAAAACTGTGAAGGGCAGCCCGTAAAGATGATTTTGCGCGTTTCAAAGTATGTGTAGTTACGAGAAAACAGAAACGGGCAGTATGATGTTTTATATGATGGTGAATTGTGCTCGCGTGGTTGCTACACTCACGCCATAATGTAAAACAACCGCAGATTTTCGTAACAATGGTTTTCAACAATTCGATATTGAAACTACAATAGATGACATGTGAACTGTTGTTACAATTCTCATCTTTACTGGTCTCAAAATATTAAGGTTAAACATACTCGTACATTTCCTTCCGTTAGATGCTATGATATAATAGATTTTTAACGCCCCATTTGCACACATAATACAGTAAGGTATAGAACCAACAGTAACAACGTTTTCCCTAACATTTCCATCGGCTTTAATTATCGCTTTCGATATATAATAATTTTGCTCTGTCATATAAAAAATAATGACGAATTACGAATGGTAAGGTTGGGCTTATCATCCGTCATAGAAATATAAAAAAAACTTACATCGAGTTCACAGAACTTTGTACCACTTGAAATGAAAGCTGGAAAAATGATTGCTGACTAATTTTTAGCATCGATCCCTTAATTATCTTGGTAGCCATTTCTCGACATCCTTCGGAAGCCGTAAAATGTTTATTCCGTACGGAGCTATTTACACATAAAATATAACGAGACCCTGAATATGATCAGGTCATAATTAAATTTTCTTTTAAAAGAGTTTGAGTGACCAAGTTTCTTTCAAAAAGAAGCTGCAAAACTGAAAGTTAATGTTCGCTTAGTTGGTTGCTTATTTTTCTAACGATAAACTAGGTCCATGATGTAAGGATGTAGGAGGCGAACGCAATTCTCGTTAGGGAAGGTGCGTATTTACGCGACCAGGTTTTAAGGTGAGGTTGCAGTACTTTTTAAGATTTTTGAACGTCTGAAAGTCCCATGAACTATGATATTTTTAATGAATAAAAATTAAAGTATAAAAGTTGAACACATCTTCTAGTAAATCGTAAAGATAGAAACACGATTTGGAATGATTGGCTCGATAAAAAAAAATGTCAAACATGGCACTAAATCACAATTTTAAACGTGTACTGCTTAGAGATTCCATAATGAATTTATATGAAAGTATTATCAATAGAAACAGCTCTTTATTTTAAAATAAATGGTAAAAACAGATTTCGTAATTTCGTTATCATTTTTCTCCAAGAAAAAAAATAGTCAAAATGTTGGCATTATATCGCTCGCCGGCCGTTCATCAGTGCCTGTCTAGGCGTGATTGAGGGCGGACGTACGTCGTTGCTCCGCAAAATCCCTCTCCACCCCCGCATGTACGTTTTCGCAAAAGTACAAAGTAATTCGTATTCTAAACTCAATCGTTCAAAGCATAGACATACTAGTAAGAAACCGTAGACAGGTTACTGACAAGGTAACATGACGGAGCTTACGAGTGGCACGCATCGCGAAAAGCGTACCTACGCACACTAATATAAATATGTCAAAACGACACACTAAGAATTAGATAAGAAGTGTAAGTGAGATAGCACATCTAATCGCAAGCGCGAAATAGAGATAAACATATACTCTCTGGACCGACGCGCATTGTGACATCATGCTGACCGTTTCACAAACAATAATTTGACTCAGATGCGACATGATCACTTTGTCTGTCTTGAGTAAATTCAATTCGCCTCTAAGTAAATTTGATTAATTCATTTAAGGTAGGGAAATAAAAAGTCGATGTGATTTATTTATAACATTTATTAAAAAAATACATTTTATTCTTCTCATTTCATTCAACGGAAACCTAAAACAGTACGTTAATATAAAAACTGTGCGCTGCGGACCCACCGTAGCCCAGGCAATACCCCTGGGGGTATGGTGGCTCTTTTAAAGCTTAACCGTACTCCTGGCTGAAATGCTCGTAGTGTTATACCAACGTGCTACGTGGACATTAAACTGAACAGTGTTATCTCTCGTATGATAATGACTTACTACTTACGTTTTTGTATTTTTAGACAAGCGAAGACAAGCGCTAGTACGATGATAACTATATACTAATTTATCTCCTTGTTGCTAGTGCAACTAAATAAATAAAAATAAATTAGAGACTAAAACGTTTAGGTATTACTGCTAATGGTTATAATGCTTTGTATATTATAGGTATAATCTGTGGTACTGTTAAAGACCCATCATCATCATCATCCTTGCGCTGTCGGATCATTCCCACTAGTTCTATTGAACAGTTCTATGATAGAACTAGTGATACTTTTTTTCCTACTAGTTCTATTAGCACAACTTGATGAGAAGAATAGAACTAATGGGAAACAGTTATAGGAAATTTACCACTAGTTCTATGTATGTTTTACAAGGGTAGTGTCACAACATCGCGCTCACATATCCGAATAAATAGGTATGTATAAAAATGTGTTAAACGAATGAACGTCTACAAAACAATTGAACGTCTACATAACAAATGAACGTCTACTAAACAAATGACTACCAGAAAGTGATCAGCTATCGATAGTGATTGCAAAAACAGGTGCATGCGATTTTCGACCTTATTGACAATTCATGACAAACTTTTTTTTTGTTTTTTCTCGCTTTCTGGTAATATTAGGTTAATAAAATTATAAATTCTGACTAATGTCAATTAGGTTGAAAATCGCATGCACCTGTTTTCTGCAATCACTATCGATAGCTGATCACTTTCTGTAAGTCATTTGTTTTGTAGACATTCATTTGTTTTGTAGGCGTTCATTTGTTTTGCAGACGTTCATTTCTTTTACACATTAAACAAATGAACATCTACAAAACATATTCATTCGGATATATGAGCGCGATGTCGTGACACTACGGATCATTCCCAGTAGTTATATTGAATACCCTTGTAAAAACATACTTAGAACTAGACTGGGACATTTCCTATTACTTATCCCATTAGTTATGTTCTCCTCATCAAGTTGTGCTAATAGAATTAGGACAGTTCTATCAAAAAATTGTTCCATACTACTACTATACTGGGAATGATCCCACAAAATAGTAGAACTTGAAATTAACGAACTGAAATTAATAAACTAATTACACAACAATATTATCTGGGAGTACGGTTAAGCTTTGAAAGACCCACCATACCCCCAGGGGTACTGCCAGGGGTACGGTGGGTCGGCAGCGAAAACTGTGCAGTACAATCTACTTAGTTGTTTAAAGCTGCGTATCCATTATGCGCTCCTGGCGCGCGCGCCATGAACGCCTGCGCCGAGAGTGCGTTCACAGAACGCGCTCCGAATATTTATTAGGGCCATGGCGCGCGCGGCAGCTGTTCTAGTGTTCGGTCGTTCAACATGCAGGCCCGTCGTGCACGAGCAGCAGCTGCGTTTATGTTTATATTCACAGTATTAGGTATACATAAGAAAAAACATAAACGTAAAGTGCGTTGGTGGATGAAAGAGTTGTTTCACAACTTATTTCCCTCCAAGCGTCTTCTCTGAGCGGCAACTTTGATTATCCATCGCTCGGAACGTAACGAACACACAAAATAATATCACGTCCGTCTCAACTGGCGCGCGCGCCACAATTGAGTTGCCTTTGATGCGCGGTAAAAAACCGACTCTGGATGGAACGGGGCGCTCCATGTTCGAGCGTTCCAACAAACACATTGGCGCGCGCTCCAAAATGGTAACAATTTCGCGCGGCTGGAACGCTCGCCAATGTTCGTCCTTTTGGAGCGTGAAGTCGATACGCGGCTTAATACTAAAAGGAGAAAAACAAGAACAAGTGAATGGACTTTGATCATCCGTCAATGTTTGTAACATACGTATGATTTTGTATTTCTATAATAATAATATATTGTGTTGATTCAGCCTCAAATCACTTTTATTACTTGACAAAAACACACCATGCCACACACCAGCATGCATGAGAAACTTGATGGGAGTGAGTGAAGCAAGTGAGGTATGTCAGGATCGTTGCAAATGGCGTTCCGTAGTCTCTGCCTACCCCTCCGGGAAACAGGCGTGAGTCTATGTATGTATGTACAAAAACACACATCAGTATTTTATTATTACGAATGTCCCACCTGGATACTTTGTTTTTTAGTCTTTGAACACGCACAATACTGCTTCTCTTTTACACTCGCTAAATGCCAATTTTTTTATTCACTCTATTATTTGTGATACTGAATGTATTATAAATTGTAAATAAAACGTTGTAAAATTGTAATACTCATGAATGAGAAGTGATTCCATAACTTTTAGTCATTTTCCTACTTTAGTTTGTGCAAAATCTCATTACACACGACGGCATTTTCAAATGTAACGTACACACACGCGAGTAAAAGAGCGAGCGCTCCGACCGCAGCGCGTACGCGACTAAAGCCAAATGAGACATTTAGACTGTTTTTAATGTGCCACTTTTGAAGTTCGCATAACTCATGTACGGTTTTTTTTACGCTGCGCTGTGGCACACGCACACACGAAACCCGCCCCCCGCTCACTCGCTGACGCCACCGTCGTGTTTTTGTTTTTGCGGGGGGTGAGGTCGAGCTACGCACTGTACTGCAACCTCGCCTTAAGGGCCAGAACATATCTGACGGAAGATCCGTCGCGTTTTATCGGTCGCGTAACGCCAATACATACAAATGTATAGAAAAACGTTCAACCATTCACACCTGACCGATAATCCGTTAGTACGTCGAGCGTACTAACGGATTATCCGTCGACGTCGCGCGCACCACGCACCACGTGAATTTACCTTTGAGTTAGGAATATAAATGGAGTGGGCAAATAGTAGGTACATATAGAAAAATTACATTATTCACATATATTATTATATTTTATATTTTTATAGACTCACGGCTGTATCGCCGGAGGGGTAGGCAGAGGTGTAATAATACACCCACATTTCGCCATGATTTTTTTATACACATATATACGAAATCGACATAAGCTACCAAACATAGTGTTGTCTCGTTTTGTCTTAGGGATATCTCTGTCAGAAAAAAGAGATAGCCATAGTTTACTTAATAAATTAATCATGACGATATTTTATTAGAAATGTCATTCGTGCCACTATCGCCATATTTTTCGCCAAGGTTTGTGGTACATCTGCTGTGAAATCGTTGTCTATCAAACATAATAATTTTGTTTTTGTGCATAAATATGTCTAAAAAACCGATATTGGCTCTCAGAGAATATTTTGTTACATGTTTCATACAAGGGTCGTCTTTCGCTTTGCCATGTTCGCCCACATTTGCATTATGGAATAAACTAATCTGGCAAAAGATTTAAACTAACAAAGGTAACTTACTACAAAAATGTATTATTCTCCTCTAACCGGCTCCATATCGATATCGATTACATTCTGGAGAACAACTCAAATGGCAGCCATCATATTTGCCCAACGTTTCGTAGGTGTGCACGCTAATTTCCCAGGTGTGCACGCTAAATTCGTATGTATTGGACATACCATATCCATGTCATTCCCAGATCGGTGATTTTAAGATCGTAAGATTCCAGGGCCGCCAGACCTTACTTATTGTTTCAGAAACAAATTGTGTAGAATAATGCAGTGTTAGTATGTGCTATGAGTGTACGCATATTTGCTAGCTTGGATCGAGGGCCAATTTTTGGGTATGAGGTGCTAAAGGTCCACGGGAACAATTTCCATACATACCTATATAGAAAACATTTTGTGTCTTGCTCTGCAACTGTAGTCTGTAACCCCTTCTATATCATTTGTATAAGTTTTGTGAAAAACCGTAACCAAATCGTATTATCGTCTTTTATTTTTGAACCTCCATACCTAAATAGGATATAATTATATTCAAATAACGCTTGTTGGCTACTATAAAAAATTTTCGAAGTCCGACATATTTTTAAGTCAAACTCGAATTGCAATATAAATAACTACAAGACTTCAGTGACTACATAACATCAGGGAACACGAAAAATGATTAGGTAAAAGAATGTGACAGTAAAATATTGAACTACCCTGAGTACGGCCCTGCACGAACAAACTTATATGTGTGCATAATAGCCACGCTTTTGGCGAATGTGTGCAGATACGCTCGACGCATTTTCCGTCAGATGTGTACCGGTTCATTTGACGGAATAGACGCGACCGAAGATACGTTCGACGCATCTTCGGTCAGATATGTTCCGCCCATAAAACCAGCTTTTCGTTTGCGAGTACTCCAACCAGGTTTCAGCACTAAAATACTTGCAAGACTTTCAAAGTATTTTTTACTTGAACGTACGCGATCGCGTCTCGCGTGTTGGCAACACCCGATCCTAACGTAGTATTTATAATTTCATGGAACATTATTTCTTACTGCTATACATTTACGGCACTTAGTCGCGCAAAACACTAAAATACTTGCAACACCTTCAAAGTATTTTTTACTTGAAAGTACGCGATCGCGTCTCACGTGTTGCCGACTCCCGATCGTATCGTAGTACTTATACTTTCATTGTATAATATTCCTTACTACCATACATTTACGGAACATTGTCGCGTAAAACACTAAAATACTTGAAAGTATTTTGAGTACTCGGAACTATAAAACTTGCAAGTTTTTGCGCGACAATGTTCCATAAATGTATGGTAGTAAGGAATAAATTTCCGTGAATGTATTTAGAAAAGTCCATTACCCTATTTTGCGATAAACATCTATATTCATATGAGGATAAGGTTTATTTTTCCATACAAACTTGCAATTCCAGGGCGTCACACGAAGTTTTCTACACTCGAGTGCCCAAAAGCTTGCAAGTATTTTGAAACCTGGTTTTCGACCCTGGTATTTTTATAAAGACGCACTTGGTATACTTGGTACGCGATTTTGCAAGTACGACTCATGACTAATTCTCGTATTTTATATGACATATATACATACATAGACTCACGCCTGTTTCCCCTAAAGGGTAGGCAGAGGTGTATTAAACGCCCACTTTTCGCCAGTGTTTTGATCCCACGTAATAGGTGGCGAGCCTATTGCCGCTTATCGGGATATTTTGTTTGCCAGAGCCTCGTCCGTTGATCGGCAGGTGAGGTTGGATTGGGACCATAAGTTCTTGGTGGAAACCCTATGCAGCCTATATTTTATATGACATTGAAATAATATTTTACGATGAAGGAAGGAATCAAAGGAGATTATACTTTGAGTTGATTCAGAATCGGTATTCTGCTAATTTAATATCATTACCGTCTAATTTGACTTCTTTAGTTTGACGTTGACACATTGTTCAATTTACTATCAAGTTACGATATCACTTCAATAACATTCAAATATCAGTTAATTTGGGAGAATACCATTTTTGACATGAGTATGACACTGACTTTAAATCGAAAGTGCATTTTGAACTAATGTAATTTGGAGAATTGGGCGTCAGGTTACAAAGCCCGCAGAAATTCTTACTATAAAGTCTTAGCTGAACAGTGTGACAGACTTGTAGGCTAATAAAAGGTAAGTGACAGTATTAGCAATGGCACTAGCAACTAGCTAAGCCCGCGGTTACAACCAATTTATTTGGGACTACCGTTATTGCATACCTGTGACCTATAGCGTGATGTTATACAGGGTGGAATTTTGTAATGCCACCTGAAGGGAAAGTACTCTTTATACTTTAGATAGAAAAATTTACTCAAAGAAAACATTCCTTTATTTTTTAAAAGAAAGAAAACGGCATTCAAAGATTTTTAAAAATTCGCTTGCCACACACGGTAATCGAACCGACTAAAATCTGTAAAAGTTGCACCCTGTACTTTTATTGCATCGATTGTTTGGGTCAATAAGGATGAAATCTCTTTAACAAACTTCATAAATTGAATGAAATGAAAACAATGAAATCTTAAATTAATTTAATTATTTATAAAAATTGTAAACTAACTAATTAATTGCTCGAAATGGGCTCTATTTTCTTGGATACACAAATTTATTCTTCTAACGAATTCATTTCTAGTAACCTTTAATAACGTGTTGTGGTAAATGTTATAAATCGTATTCTGAACTTTAACTCTTAACTCGTTTACATTCTCATAAGATTTAATGTAAATTTGATTTTTTACATATCCCCACAAAAAGAATCTAAAGGGGTGAGATCTGGTGATCTCGCAGACCATCTGATTGTGCCGTTTGTACCAATCCAGGTATTAAAATGGTTATTAATGTAGGCAGTAGTGATTCTGCTGTTATGGGCTGGAGCACCATCTTGCTGTGGAATTATTTGGTTTCGCACTTCCTCGGGGAAACCATTTAACTCATTTCTTAATAAATCCAGTATTTCTAATACTTGACAGTGTTTAAGTGACCTTCGTACACATGGAGTAACACAACCATATTTCTCATAATTCCGCACCAAACGTTGAAAGAAAATCTTACTTGACTGTTAGTTTCATGAACACGAAGAGGATTCACTCGAGACCAATAGTGATTATTGCGGCGATTGTACATGCCGTTATTGCTGAAGTTGGTTTCGTCAGACCATACAATGTTACTCAAAAAATTAGGGTTACGGTCAATTTCTCTCAGCATGTTTTGACAAACTTGTAGTCGTCTCTCACAAGCCCCAGGATGCAATTTTTGTACCAACCGACCATCACGATAACATTTAAACTTATACTTTTTCAGCACTTTAAGTACGCGAGTTTGGGTTGTTCCAATTATTTCGGCAGCATCTCTGTTTGAAGCCTTCGGAAATGCTTCGAAGTATGTTAAAATATTTAGATCAAAATCGAAGTTGTTCTGCTGAAGAGTTTGCCGTCGCTTTTTGAAACTACCAGTGTTCTTTTTAAATTTTCTACCATTATTTTCAGTACAAACCGAGTTGGTGCCTGACGGTCTCGATATCTCTCTCCATACCACCGCAGAGCACGATTCACATCTTTGTTATTTAAAAAACAAGCTTCCTTTAAATCAAATTGTTCTTGATAAGCCCTTTTTACCGTGAAACAAATATGAAATGATTTGTAAAAACAATCAAATGTGAATAACAGATGAAAACCTATTTTCAAATGTAACATTCCATATTTAAACTACGTCACACACGCAGTTATGTCGCATCTAAGAAAGGAGTCTGCTTTACAAACACGTGCAAATTGCAATCGTCTCATCTAAATAGTAATTCGTCATTTCAATGGATAAATGACGTCAACGATAATAATAAATTAATAAGACAAGTACACAGATGGATCTTTGAGTAAAAGTGCTTTAACTTGACCCATTTAATTAATAATTTAAGATTTCATGGTTTTCCTTTCATTTAACTTATGAAGTTTGTTAAAGAGATTTCATCCTTATTGACCCTAACGATCGATGCAATAAAAGTACAGGGTGCAACTTTTACAGATTTTAGTCGGTTCGATTACCGTGTGTGGCAAGCGAATTTTGAAGGAAAATACTTAAGATAGAAAATTTGCCTCAAATTTTTCTTTGGGGAAAATTTTCTATCTTAAGTATTAAGAGTACTTCCCCTTCAGGTGGCATTACAAAATTCCACCCTGTATAGCCCTAGCCTTCTTCGATAAATGGCTTACCGAAAAACAGAAAAATATCAACATCGAACCAGAAGTTCCTGAGTTTAGCGCGTTGACGAAAGAAATTACTATCGGTATGGATAGGATTCAATTTATTGCTACACGCCGTCATTCATGGTGGGTCCATTTTCAATACATTAGTACCATTATCGTCCACTGTGTCGCTAGCTGTATCTTCGTATGTACGCATTGACATAATGAGGGTTTTCTGAAATGACGCCCACTAGGTGGTCCAGAATCCTGTCAAAAGTGTCAGAATGCCTGTACTTTGGTACCTACATCTGTGTTTGTTGCATGTGTGTGAACGTGTATGTATAGCGTTTGGACCTGACGCATATGAAACGCCGTCTGGTGGCAGAAAAAAATTCAAACACCCTCATTGCGATTGTGTTCATATGCAAATGTCACTACTCTCTAGAGTGATAATGGTGATGGTTAATTTGTGATGTGCAACGGTAGTAACATGCATAAAATCCGATAGGTAATGAAGTTGTTTTATTGTGTTTGGTGATTGTATGGTAGCAGACAATGAAAAAACTAAAAACATTTAAGCCTTTCTTACTCCTTTAGAAATGAAAACTAAAAAAATCCTTGCTTGGTGGGTGCTTACATGCTGAGAAGGTGCTAATTTTACTTAAATATTTATTTGACCTACCAGCGCCCTCTCAATGATCTTTTTTGCTTTGAAAAACAATTTCGATTCCAACCGGATATTATATCAATCATACTTATAATGTCAATGAAACTGTTATTGCGAGTAAAAGCAATTCACAATTGGTATTCTGCTAGACATGTCTTATGAACTATAGAGATCGATGTGGACACATAGTTTGACACTTCTTGTTGAATTTATGATCTAGTCGCATTTCATCGAACTATCAGTTACTGTAGACTATAGGTACCATTCATGTCATAAGTATGACATCGAGGTTAGATCCAAACTGAATTCTGTGAATTAGCCTTTTAAGATAATCTACAATGCTGCTCCACCGTTTAGTAAAAATATTCCAAACAATTCTGAACAACTAACCTTGACCTTTAATACGTCCATATCAAAATTGTTCAGCTACTCGCAACTACGGACTCCACATATTACAGGTACAAAGTTGTTGTAAAATAAACAAAGACAAAGCAACGCTAGCTGAAGTTCTAGATAATTGACGTGCCCTTTGCAAATGGTTGTTTGTGCGCGTTCTTTCCTCATGTGGAAAGGTTACATTTTCATCCTATTAAAAACGATTTTTGTGACTCTTCACGAGGGCGTAGCCGCGGCCGAAGTCTAGTAATATGTAAATTAAGCTCTATATAATAAGCTCAAACATGCTTTCCCTTTAAGAATGTACGTACGTAAGTTCTCAACGTGGAAAGCAACGTTATAAATATTTTAACCTGTGCTACTCACGATATTATTGATATTATACTTGTAAGTTCACAAAGAGCAAGATCTTTTTATACACGACTAACATGAGTAAAAATATGTATAGATGTTCGTTGTGATATCTGTAGAATATATTTGTCCTATTATCTTGTTGTTTTAACGAATAAATAAATTATTAACAGTTAACTTGTTTAAAATGACCTGATTATTTGTTATTTCTTTTTCAATATACCTAATAGGAAATCAAAGGATGATTACGTCTCCCGTCGGGATCGATGTTTATCACGTTATTGGAAAACCCTGTGAACTAACTACTGTACAAACTTCAAACAATCCGTTGTTTGAAGTTTGTCATCATCAACAAAGCATGTGGAAAACCAGAACAAATCTTTATTTTTAGCACAAAGTGACAACACGGGTCAAAAACGGTACCGAACGTCCCACACGAGACGCAGTAGTGGCGATGTCCCATAAACGACTACGCCATAGGTAAAGCTGAACGCTAAAATTGGTCCAGTGATTTAGACTTAAAAAAGTAATAAATGAACGAACAGAACTACTTTCGCGCAATATTAGCATAGCTTCCAAGAAACAAGCATAGTATTTTATATCCTTTGAGGATTATTTTCAATATACCAAAATCCTGTCAGCTACCGTATATAATATTCCTCCTTTTCCACAAGTATCTATTTCTAGTGTTCCTAAGACTGTCAGTTACTTATTGTGTACGCGAATCTTCGGAATAACAAAAAGGATAAAGGAAAAATCCTCTTCCGCAAATCGAATCATAATGTCTTCAGAAATATATTGAAAATACCTCAGTGAGCGCCAAAGACGGGTGTGTGAGGACTGAATATTTTATAATGGCAATTAATTATCTGCCTCAGTAATGCTAGTAATCTTCAATATTGTTGAATATAATATTTACCGTTGTCGTTGCAGTTGAATGAATATTGTTAATAAAAGCATTTTTTTCTCGCATGTACGCACTAATCACAGAAACGAATAGTTCTATCTGATTTTCGTTTGCATTTGTTAAATGAAGAAGACTATTAAAATTGCTATGGGGAGACCTGTAAACAAGTCGAGAAATCTAATAGTTTTACTGACAAACAGCGAACTATTAAATATGAAGTCACCCGTAACAAGAACCTTGTTATGAAGGCGAGTCAAATTCTGTGTTTAAGACGAGTTTTAGCTACATACAAACATACCGAAGATGAGAATCTGCTACAATTTTGTGTCATCGCTTTGTTGTATAATACGATTCTGTGTACATTAAAGTTTCTCGGTTGCAACAACGTTGTCATTTTTAACGGAGTACATTTTCTTTTAGCTGCAAGAGAAGCCAATTATGGGTGTTTTTTGGACTGGATTTGTTTGTGTTGGAACAATTGAAAGGTGTCTGTAAGATATTAGAAATTATAATTCAATTAATTTATGATAAAATTCACAATCTTAACGAATCAATTATGCATTGTATTTGGTAAATAGTAATCTCAATTTTACCTTGTTTATATGTTTCTTTTAGAATTCATAATTTAAATAAGACAAACTCAAAGTCTTGCCATTTTTTGAGGTACTGGAAGCAATAAATTAGACTTAAGGTTTTGAAAATCTACAGCCAGATCAATCCATGGCTTTCTTAAATAGTGCTTCCTTTTAGTCAAATGCCGTACAAACTTTACTATTATCGCGACTAGTACATATACCTACTAATATATAATTAGGTAATGCGTCGCCTCTTATTTTACCCGACGTTTCAACATGGGTTTCAGCCATCATTAGCCCTTTATACTGTCCCACTGCTGGGCACGGGCCTCTTCTCACTATGAGAAGGGTAAGGCCATAGTCCACCACGCTGGCCGAGTGCGGGTTGGCAGATTTCACATGTCTTTCGAGAACATTATGGAGAACTCTCAGACATGCAGGTTTCCTCACGATGTTTTTCTTCACCGATAAGCAAGCGATAATTACCAATTTAATACGCACTTAACTTCACTTAAAATTCATTGGTGCGTGCCGTGAATTCAAACCCGAGACCCTCTGCGTAGCAGTCCGTCGGTCTCTCCACTCGGCTGTCGCTGCTTTCGCGGGTTTCAACCATCATCATCATCAGCTTATAACAGTCCACTGCTGGACCAGGCCTCTCCTTTGAAAGGAGGAATTGGCCTACTATACCACGCTGGCCAAAACGGTTGGTATAGGGTTTGTATCAAGTTTTCCTTCTCTTACAGTGCTATTCTCTGCATATTATGCTCCCTCTGTCGGCTCTTACGACACCCATGGGATGATATGGGGTGGTGACATTCCACATTCTTAATCCGTTACCACACGGACTAACAGTTTAACCATAGTTACGAGTAAATAGTCAGTCTGACTACAGTTAATAACGTAATAAAGAAGTAAATAAAATAACTATTAGTGACTGCCTCCGTGGTCCAGTGTATAGGGTATGCTTCTGGTCCCGGGTTCAATTCCCGGGTCGGGCAAGAGTGTCACTGAGTTTTTCCGAATTCTTAGTAGGAGTCTGGTAATATGCCCGGTGACAGGCTCGCCCTCTATTACGTGGGACCTAATATTACACTACTGTGTAATATTACACTACTGCCTACCTCTTCGGGGATACAAGCGTGAAAATTAATTAAAAATATATAAATATTAACGTTTAAAGATAGTATAAATTAATCTAAATTAGGAATATTAGTTGGTTTGCTCCTGCTTGGAATACTGCTCTCACCTTTGGAATGGCTCTGCTCAGTACTTATTGGACGCCCTCGATAGGTTGCAGCGGCGTGCTGTCCGTATTATTGGGGATCCAGAGGCCACTAAGACTCTTGAGTCACTGCAACTACGCAGAGACGTGGCCTCAATGGCTGTCTTCTATCGCATTTATCACGGTGAGTGCTCCGAAGAGCTCTTTCAACTAATCCCACCCTCTCCTTTCCTATCTCGAACGACACGTGCTGGGTTAAGGTGTCACTCTTACACGGTAGAACAGATACCGTCACGCACCAAACGGTTCGGCGCCTCTTATCTCTGCCGTACCATTAAGATGTGGAACTCATTACGAGCCGACATGTCACTTCGTCTATCACATTTAATCCCAAAATGGCCCAGGTGGACCCCCAGGGGTCCACGGGAGACTCGACGGGGGTCTACGTTGTCGTGATCGAAAAATGGGCGTGCACAATTCGTAAGTGGGTCCACGAAAATTTATCTGGTTTCGATACCCTGATTAGAAAAAGGCATTTAAAAAGATTACTTCAATGCAAAGTATATATCTATCTTGTAATCAAATTAAAATCTTTTTGAATCGTTTCAAATATTTTTAATAATTTTAAATGCCTTTTTCTAACTAGGGTAGTGAACAACTAAAATGTTGGCTTAACCTATAAATGCAGGCAGATAATATTTAAGAAACTCAGCGACTATTACATTACATGTAAAAACTTCCATAATTATTCCATATTCAGTACAACGTGTCGTGACTTGCAAAGCGACGCCGCACCGCTGCCGCCGCTTGCAAAGGAAACGAAATATAACTTGTGTATGTGCTTGGAATCTTGCATGAACTTGTTTGATTCTTCACCAATATAAATACGAATGCCAAGGATAAACGTTACTAATTTGTTTCCGGAATTTCTAAAAGTAAAGTGAATCGAGAGTGTTAGTGTATGCCAGTGTCGTAAAAAGTAAGTACTTTTATCTTATAGTTAGTTATGTATCTGCCAATTAATTTGTTATACATACTTTTATTTTATTTATTTTATAATTTATTGTACACGTAAGTAATATATTTGTAATGTTTGCGTGTAGTAGGTACATATTATAAATTAAATACTGAACAGAGCCATTACTAGATATGGAAGCATAAAAGAACAGAAAGCCGAAAAAGGTTAAACATTTTGTCCCTCCTTTAATAGTATTTTTTTAATGCCCGACTGTGTGGTTGTGGTTCACTCAATAATTAAACATATTTTCATAAATTGTTCGTGTCTTTACATACTCCTAAAGTGCATCAAAGTAATAAATAAATAATAAAAATTGAGGAGTTTTAATATGGAAGTATTATTTAAAAGCAGGTATTTAACATCGAATTTAGAGAAATATATAAAATCGCCGCTACTTTGTTGAATTCGTTGCAATAATTAATCCTACTCAGTTAAAATACATACATACATAGTCTCACGCCTATAACCCCGAAGAGGTAAGCAGAGGTGTATTTCTACACCCACTTTTCGCCAGATATACTTTAGTCCCACGTAATAAGGGGCGAGCCTATTGCCGTAAGTTAAAATATGCCATGCCATATCCTGTAAAGTAAGACCGCCTTAAGATTACTAAAACAATTTTTTATTTTTATTTATAGGTAGGTAACTGATATAAAACATGGCTGAATCTGAGAAGAAATGTCGTCAGTACAGTGTTGATTATTTAAAGTTTCGTTCCATCAAAGGCAGACAAGCGATTGCCGATATGCCTTTTATGCAACAAAGTTTTTAGCAATGACTCTATGAAACCATCGAAGCTCGAAGATCATCCAAGGTGTCATCCTGATAAAATAGGTAAAGATTTGAAATATTTTCAAACATTTAAAGAAAAATATGAAAAGAGACCCAGCGCGCACGGTATGGTCGCTTCAACGTCCAAAAGTAACGATGATGGCATCTTACAATATCTCATTACTTACAGCGAAATCTGGCAAACCGCACACCATTGGAGAACAGTTAATTTTACCCGCTGTTGTGTAAGAGGTTTTAAAAACTGTTCTGCATAAATCTCCATTTGTCATACTCAAAAGAATTCCTTTGAGTAACAACACTGTACAAACACGAATTGATGAAATGAGCTCTAATATTGAAAGCTTCTTGTGTAATTATCTGCAAACAACAAATTTTTCTATTTAACCAGACGAGTCAATTTACCTGGTTATGAAGCATTATTACACTTCTTAGCATATGTTCGATTAGTATGAACGAAAATATTCATGAAGAGCTACTATTCGCAAAATCTTTGGAGACGGACACTAAAGGTGAAACAATATTTAATGTCCTGAGTGATTTTTTAAGGATAAATCGATTCCATTCACAAACGTTATTTCGGCGGCAACAGATGAAGCTCCTGCCATGGTCAGGCGATATCGTGAGTTTATAAGCCATCTTAAAAGAATTATACCAGAGGTAACTGCAATTCACTGTGTCATCCATCGACAACACCTAGTAGCGAAAAAATTGAGTGATAGATTGCACCAATCGCTTCAATTTGTGATTAATGCAGCTAACAAAATAAGAAGTAATGCATTGAATACTCGTTTATTTGCACAATTGTGCGATGAAAATGATGAAGACTTCCAACGATTGCTCTTACATACTGAAGTACGCTGGTTGTCGAAAGGTGCATGTTTCACAAGATTTTACTCACTTTTTGAATCAGTGTTGGTGTTTCTAGAAAGTAAAGTTGCAGATTAAAAAAAATAACCTTATCAATTCCAAAGCAGTCATCGCGTATTTGACAGATTTGTTAAAAAAAAATTAATGACATTAACTTACAATTACAAGGGGATAGCCTCAATTTAATAAAAACAAAGGGTGTAATTTCAGCTTTTCTTAGAAAATTGACATTTATGAAGCAAAATATTAGTCGGAGCGAATGTCATTATGAGGATATTCCCACATACGTTCAACAATTAATTGCCCTGCATGATGACTTAAAAATCAGATTTGAAGATATTCTGACAACGGAAATAACACCATGAATTATAAATCCAGTTGATGAAACGGAAGCGGAGAATGTG
This sequence comes from Euclidia mi, assembly GCA_944739405.2. NCBI lineage: Eukaryota > Metazoa > Arthropoda > Insecta > Lepidoptera > Erebidae > Euclidia > Euclidia mi. The sequence goes on from OX123195.2 coordinate 35,671,582, forward strand.
ATATTACAAGAGGTGCTACTCGAACTTAGCACTAATGAGGAGCTGAAGGTGAAATTTAAAAGAGGATATCAAACATTGGTTGCAGGCAGAAATACCCGAAAAATATCCTGGACTCGGAGAATTGCGAGATAGCTTTTGGTAGCGTTTCCGTCGTCATATATTGTCAAAAAAAAATTTTGGTGTGGTTAAAACCTCTTAACAAAAAAAAGGACACAGAACGGAGAGATTTGTGGTTATTCCTAACAAAACTGAAATATTGATAATTTGCTGTTAATTCATCAAGTACATCCCTCTTATTAAAATTATGACTATTTTGTGATTTTCATTGTAGAAGTTATTAATGTCTAATTTTCGACTGAGTAATATTTTTTTTTATTTATAGACTCACGCCTGTATCCCCGAAGGGGTAGGCAGAGGTGTAATATTACACCCACATATCGCCATGAATTTTTAGGTGCCACGTAAAAGGGGGCGAGCCTATTGCCGTACCGGGCACATTACCACTGAGTAATAATAATTACATATTTCAATAAATAACACAAGAAAATATATTATTTTACTTTTTATTTTTACCACACCGAATGGGGAGTTTTCTAAATAAAATAAGTGAGAATAGATTGGTTTCTTGTGCTGTGAGTAGATGTCAAAAAAGTAAAGTTGAATGGAATCACTTTTTTAATTGACCATCTTTTTACTTTTTTGAAATCCACTCACAGCACAATCAATTAACCAATCAATTCTCACTTTTTCCAGAAAACTGTTAATTCGTGGATGGAACCCGCAACCCAAATTACGATACTTAGATCTAATCTTCACATTTTTGTCAAGTTTTTGGAATATGATAGAAATTTAGCTGCAGGGGGTCCATCTTAACCAGCAAAATTTTGAAAGTGGTCTATGAGAAAAATAAGTTTGGGAACCTACTCTAGCAGAACAAAATGCGAGATCAAGGAAACGGCAGTCAAGAGCTGAGCTCCCAAAGGCCCTGCAGCGCTTTGACAAAAAAGTACTATAAATTTGCGAGTGCGTGCACGGGAGTCTAGCGCCAAACGCTTGCAGCGGCTTATGGCACACAAAGAAAGACAACAGTTGTTAACAAGTATGTTGCACAATAAAATTTTAGCTCATAGTAATGGGTCGGCATTCAGATCCAATCCACATATTGATAATGCTTATCAGAACAGCATTCATATTAGGGTGAATAACATTTGTGTTAAATGTTCTGCTCAAAAATGGACTGATGAAGCGAACGGTCTGTGCTGTGCATCTGGAAAAATTATTTTACCTAATATTGAGGAGCCACCAGAATATAGCCTTTCGACAAATAATCAGATATTTTCTACGCATTTTTTTAATTACGTATGTCAAAACAAAAGCCTTTTAGGTGACTTCGTTTGGGCCGAAAGAAATCAGAGAGGGAAATCTTATGCCCTCTTATATATTGGTTATGCCAATATCTCATACGCAGCCTTCTACCGCCATCAGAACAAAGACCACAGTTTTTACAAATATATTTCAAATCAGATGCTGACCAACTGTCACTGCAATCAAACATGGCCCCCATGCTGAAACTCAATTTGATCAACAAATTGAAAACTATAATGAACAGTCACAACATATACATACAAAGTTTTAACATAGGATCGAGCTCAACACCATGGAGACTAAAGTTAATTATTTACTCTGGTCTCACACTGCAGACAGAACACTGTGGCAGATATAACGCTCCTGTGTTATATGAAGAATGAAGATGAAATCGACAAAAAAATGGCCATTCTTCCACGATAGCGCGCTGGCCAGACGGGTTGGCTTTGGGTTTAACGTCTAGTTTACCATCTCTTCCCAAATGTACGTTTTTCTTTAGTTCGTGTATTTTCCTTACAAGCCTCTTACGACACCCACGAAATAATATGGGCTAGTGGCACTTCTTCACCAACCGGAGAATAAATATTCAAATTCATATCTGACAGTATTTGTAATTTGCTCGAAAAATACACACTTGCCGGGCTGCAACTCATTTTGTCCGACAAAAATTCTGTTACGTGCGTCAGATATGCTATCGACTTTTTCAGCAAGGTAAAGATTGAAGAGAAATTGGATTTTTCAAATAGAACACTAGGACGTACAGGTATTCGAATTCGAAAAAAGGTGGTGTGGGTTTAGCTGGGTATGGTTCAACACTTTGCAAAATAGCACTGACTAGTCCGTTTATAAATTATTTCTATGGATGTATTTAGAAACTTACAAACATACATATGTATACTCACGCCTTTTTCCCGTCGGAGTAGGCAGAGAAAACGGAACGCCACTTGCTTCTATCCTTAGAGACCTCACGCGCTTCCTCTACTTTCATTACTTTTTTCATACATGCTCGCTGGTTTCGGGTACTTCGGACCTTGCCGGTTTTTAATTTGCCGAATTTGGTCGAGGAATGTCCAACGAGGTCTGCCGCGACCGACTTGCTCACACTCATTTGCCTTATAGACCCGATTCGTCATTCTTTCTTCACTCATTCGCACCACGTGTCCAAACCACTTCAGCACTCCTTTCTCAATCCTAGTCACGACATCTTCTTTCAGACCACTGTTCTCTCGTATAGTTACATTCGAAATTCTATCAATCAGTATCACACCACACATACTACGCAGTGATCGCATCTCAACTGCGTTAATTCTACTTTCATGCTTTTTCCGGCATACCCAACTCTCACTTCCATACATCAACGTGGGGATAAGCACTCCATTATGAAGCGCTAATCGCACCTCTTTTGGTACAGTTTGGCCATTCATAAAGACATGCAGTGTTTCATTTACACGATTGCCCGCAGTCACTGTCCTTTCAATATCTACTTCCCATCTTCCGTCTCTTGTAAACACGCTACCCAAATATACAAGTTCTCTAACTTGCTCTACTTTTTTAGAAACTTGTATATAATATATCGCTTAAAGCAATTTCGCTGAATAGCGTAAGCACTTTTTACCTAATAATTTGGATAACCGGCCTCGGGCTCCGAGAAAAAGTGTTAGAAGTTCTTGGACCACAACCGTTCAGCGCTAGAATGATGATATATAATTATCAGTATAATAGTATGGATGTGTAATAGACAAAGTTAATCCATTTTCAGAGAAAAATAAGTTTAAATAAAATTCAGCAATTAATAACTCTAGTTAGGATTTTTTAGCTAACCCATTCGGTGATAAAATATGTATTTTTAAGATCTTATAACATAACATAACTTCACGCCTGTATCTCCGAAAGGGTAGGCAGAAGTGTATTCCACACCCACACTTCGCCAGGTATGTTTCGGTCCCAATGTAATAGGGGGCAAGCCTATTGCCATCTACCAGGCACATTATTAAGCGAACGATAATTAACATTCTTAATATACACATAATTTCGAAAAGTCAGAGGTGTGTGCCCGGGGTACCTTAAGATCGGATCCGAGACCATCGTCTCGGCAATCCGTTACGTACACCACTGGGCTTACAGCTGTTTTTTAAGATCATATATTTGATATGAAATACGCATCATCAGGTTGGTGAACGTTGTTCTACTACGGATCTTTTACTATAAATTTATGACGGAACATCTAAATTACTGACTCCAGGCCTAGTGGAATCGTTCGTGAAATCGAATAGTTAAGCTGTACCTTAGGATCGAATCCGAGACCATCGTCTCGGCAATCCGTTACGTACACCACTACAGCCATTACAGCTGTTTTTTACGATCATATATTTGATATGAAATACGCATCATCAGGTTGGTGAACGTTGTTCTACTACGGATCTTTTACTATAAATTTATGACGGAACATCTAAATTACTGACAACAGGCCTAGTGGAATCGTTCATGAAATCGAATAGTTAAGCTGTACCTTAGGATCAAATCCGAGACCATCGTCTCGGCAATCCGTTACGTACACCACTGGGCTTACAGCTGTTTTTTAAGATCATATATTTGATATGAAATACGCATCATCAGGTTGGTGAACGTTGTTCTACTACGGATCTTTTACTATAAATTTATGACGGAACATCTAAATTACTGACTCCAGGCCTAGTGGAATCGTTCGTGAAATCGAATAGTTAAGCTGTACCTTAGGATCGAATCCGAGACCATCGTCTCGGCAATCCGTTACGTACACCACTGGGCTTACAGCTGTTTTTTACGATCATATATTTGATATGAAATACGCATCATCAGGTTGGTGAACGTTGTTCTACTACGGATCTTTTACTATAAATTTATGACGGAACATCTAAATTACTGACAACAGGCCTAGTGGAATCGTTCTTGAAATCGAATAGTTAAGCTGTACCTTAGGATCGAATCCGAGACCATCGTCTCGGCAATCCGTTACGTACACCACTGGGCTTACAGCTGTTTTTTAAGATCATATATTTGATATGAAATACGCATCATCAGGTTGGTGAACGTTGTTCTACTACGGATCTTTTACTATAAATTTATGACGGAACATCTAAATTACTGACTCCAGGCCTAGTGGAATCGTTCGTGAAATCGAATAGTTAAGCTGTACCCTAAGATCGAATCCGAGACCATCGTCTCGGCAATCCGTTACGTACACCACTGAGCTTACAGCTGTTTTTTAAGATCATATATTTGATATGAAATACGCATCATCAGGTTGGTGAACGTTGTTCTACTACGGATCTTTTACTAAAAATTTATGACGGAACATCTAAATTACTGACTCCAGGCCTAGTGGAATCGTTCGTGAAATCGAATAGTTAAGCTGTACCTTAGGATCGAATCCGAGACCATCGTCTCGGCAATCCGTTACGTACACCACTGGGCTTACAGCTGTTTTTTACGATCATATATTTGATATGAAATACGCATCATCAGCTTGGTGAATGTTGTTCTACTACGGATCTTTTACTATAAATTTATGACGGAACATCTAAATTACTGACAACAGGCCTAGTGGAATCGTTCATGAAATCGAATAGTTACGCTAAAACGAGACATAACGATGTCTTGTTTTAGTCGTGAATTAGTTCAAAACAAAATTGTTAGGTGCTTCGGTCACATAGACCCCATTTTCTCTGCAAATTGTATTGTAATAATTCAATGAAATTAATTTAAAGCGTATGTACGATGCGATAACAGCTGTTTTGTTCACCGCACTCTCGTCACCCCATTGTCGTCATACAGGACGAAGTCATATGCATTAATGCGTATTGAATTATCTCTCACTGTAGCTCTCGCTACCTACCCAGTCATCTTTATAGTCTAGTATGCAGCATTATAAATACCTACCTGGAATGCGACGATTAAGAATACGGAATATCACCACCATGGGTGTCGTAAGAGCCGACAGAAGGAGCATATTATGCTGAGAACAGCACTGTAAGAGAAGGAAAACTTGATACAAACCCTATACCAACCCGTTTGGCCAGCGTGGTATAGTAGGCCCATTCCTCCTTTCAAAGGAGAGGCCAGTAGTCTAGCAGTGGACTGTTAAAGGCTGATGATGATGACTGGTAAATCAAGTGTGGTCACGAAACAATTCCACTAGACGATACGAGTATGACTACTCCTGGATTGCAAAAAAGCCGCGATATTTGTAAATCAAATATTTGATTTGATTGCTAGCTCCAAAATAGATATCAAACAATATCTCAATAGAATGATATTGAGACATCTTAATATATAAAATCCTTGCGTTACTGACTGACTGATAGACACGATACAGTCGAAAATATTGGACGCAGGAAGCTGAATATTTGGCATGTATGTTCCTTGGGGACCGTAGGGGTGCACTAAGAAGGGATTTCCCGAAATTCACACGGGATCGGCCAAAACGGGAAAATTTAAAAAAATAGCAGGCGTAGTTGCTGGCGCCCTCTAGTTTAATATAAACTTTGAAAAACTGACAATAATCTGCAACAAAAATTCTTTTTGCAAATCCGTTTTATTCGATGAATGTAAACTTTGAAAAAGTCAAAGATAAAACTTCGTACACGTGCCATATTTCGTCTTGTTCGTTGAGTTTATTTGTAGTAATCGATACATTCGTTAATTCTCACATACATACAGCGAGTCCCCGGAAAACCGCCTTATTACTTCACTTTTTATATAGTCCCGTCCCTTTCGATCATTAACTGATTATTTTGTTTGTTGTTTTTATATGTGAAAATATGGATCCTAATTTTATTACGCAAATGATTAATTGTATCAAATATTGTATACTTTGCTTGTACACCAATACCTGTTTGTATGCTATGCCTGCTTTAAGTGATGGATGAGGTTTGTTTTTCGTCATAATTCTAAATTGATTTAATCTTTATTCATTTATGAACCCTGACATTAAAAGGAAATGCAACCGTTGGTGAATGCTTCGATAAGATACATGAGAATTGGAATAAGAAAGATGTGTTAAAATAACATTTTAGTTTTAATTCAGTAACATGAAAAAATGAAACCTAGCAATTACAAATAAACACAACTATTTACGCGATAACTTTTCAATATAATGCGATCCTTGAAACCTTGATTCTTCCTTCAATTTCCTCTAATTTAAAAGGCGTATAAAAAGGCAACCACTTATTATTATTAAATGTAAAGTATCTTTATAATTTTTGAACTCATACATTTTAATAGAATACATATAACAAATATGTATTTATCATCTTAATCTAATAGAGCACATTTTTAGTATAGTGTGGATTTGGCGCCAGACATGGGGCCAGCACGAAAACATAGAGTTGATAAAACATACCAAATCTAGAGGTTCAGACGAATATAATATAGTAATATACGAAATAATATATTCAATAAGTAAATTCCCTAAAGGATTCATAAAAGCATAAGCGTGTCGACGCAGAACCCATTTCCTTGCTTTCAGTAGAATATTCAAAAATCAAAAGTTAATCGATCATAAGACGCGAACGGTAATTTGCTGAGAGAGTGCAAAACTTCATCAATCAACAAGTAAAGGAAACCTTTTTGTAAAACTTGAAGGTTCTTTTAGCGCCTCATCATGAAATATTTTGTTACGTTTTTATGAAGGCACCTAGTTTAGGTAATCATCACGCCTTAATGCCTTCAAAGGTTAATAGTAACTTCGGCAGATTTACCAATGTTGTTTAGAATTCGACACAGCAATCTAGTCCATATTTTAAGTAAACAAGCCAGTCGCTCTACAAACGAGGAGATAAACCGTTTTCGTGTAGCGCCGTAAATTTTTAACGCTAGTTTCACCTACATTAGCTGTGGAATATAGCTGTTAACCAGAATGTTTTCTAGCTATTATTTTGTTTCCTTCGGTTGGTGATGAACTCGCTCGCCAGAAACAAGTCACAGCAAAAATATCGAATATACTTGGTTAAACTGATCAGGCGATTTTAATCATTCTTCTATGGACCACTACTGCAGTAATAGCTATCTATATTTTTGGCAAAATTAGTTTGTTTAACTATTTTTGCTTCCAATAATCTCAGAATATCGCATACTCGAAACACAAGTACGTGGTACATAACCCGAAAGATACTGTAAAACTTGTGTTAATAACCACAACAGCTTAAAAATAACAAAAACCTCATGCTATTGACCGAAACAGTTTAAATTCCTATATCTATTCGAAAGACTGATGAAAGATGGCTCGTAACTTTAGTTCAAGCCCTCTCGCCAAACATGTTTTCCGAAAACAGGTACCTTCAAGAGTTTTATTGACTTTGGGACGCCATCACGACATCTTGACAACTAAAACACGAGACTAGAATATCTAATTCCCCTGCAAGGCGAATATTATTTGCAAGGAATTTCCACTGGGGAGCGGATTTTTATTGATAAACATTGTTTGAAATATTTCTTTTGTAAGAGTCTTTTGAGACTACCGATAAAATACCATGAATGATTTCTTTGAAAAACTGTAATAAAGGACTTAATGACGACTGACGCAAATTTGACCCGTGAGAGAAACGAATCTACAAATTACAAGCCAATTGCGATCAGATTACATGGCAGTAGCTTTGTAGCTAATATTCTCCCAAGTACAGTTTTGTTTTTCTTAAAAAAACCACACCCGCACTAGGATTAAATTCCGTGTCGCGAGGAACTTTACAAACATTCAACTACCGGGCACAATTAACACCCAGACTCGAAACAACTATTTATGAATCACACACATTGTTGTCTCGTGCACAACACTGCGCGCAGTGTCAAGCAGCGAGGCGGCTGTTTAAACCACTACACCAACCGTGCAGTCAAATCAGTTCTATCTATGCTATCTTGACAAGCTCTATACAGAACATACATATCAAATATTATATTGCTAGAAGCCAAATCGATACTGTAAAATATAAAATAACGCATAAGTATAATCCTTTATAGAAGAGCCGAAAATCGGGCTCAGTGACGTGCCATTGGAGAGGCCTAAATCCAGCCGTGGACTACGTCAGGCTGATGATGATGATGATGATGATAATCCTAACTAGAATTGACGTTGTCGAATTTAAGTACAACTTTAACAAAGTTTAATTTCACTGGCAACAATCACTACTACACAATATAATAATATTCTGCCATATTCACACATTACCATCTAATCCCAAACTAAGCAGAAGCTTGTACTATGGGTACTAGATAATGGATAAACATTACATATATCCTTTTTTTTTGTAAATACATACATATTTTACATAGAAACACCCAGATCAAGACAAACATCCATGTTCACGCACACAAATGTTTGTCTTGAGCGGGAATCGAACCCGCGACCTTTGGCGTAGCAGTTGCTTACACTCCCGCGGCGTCAACCGGTCGTCGTCATATATGACGTAAATTCATTAAGTATACACTCAGGAAAATCGGACATTTCAAATAATTTAAACCTCTGAAAATAGTAGATTGTATGACAAGGGAGCAAAATAGTATTTTTACGGCGAGGGCGCTACTTTGAACCACGAGCGAAGCGAAGGATTCTAGAATAGAATCCCGAGCATAGCGAGGGATTCTAACGTAGAATCCTGAGCGCAGCGAGGGATTCAAAATACATTGCCCGAGGGAAAAATAATTTGCTCTCGAGTCATATACTCTACTTTTTTCCATCCCCTTTATATGAGAAAATAAAAAAATTCAAATTCAAATTCAAAATCCTTTATTCATTTGGGTCACAATGTGACGCTTATGAACGTCAAAATAATAAATTTATAAAATAATTACTTATACTCAAATTTAAAATATTATTACTGTATGCTTCTACATTTACATTTACTGCCACGTTCGCAAAGCAATAGGTAGAACCATGAGAAAGAACGGGCAATAAAACTCACGGTCACTCTTTTTCATCGCCAGGTTTTGCATAATACACTATTTACATTTTGTAAGGTGCTGCAACTGTTACACCTTCTATATCACTTGTATATATTTACTGTACATCATAATACTCAAGCATAATACTTTTGGTTAGCCTCCTCAGAATAGACATGGTGAAACAGGAGCATCCACTTACATTATATATACCTAATAATGCAGGCAATCCGCGAAAGTGATCAGAACCATGATGGAAATGATGCAGTTAAATATTAAAATCTAATACCAGCCCGCAAGACCGTCATCGACCAGTCATCGCAAGTAGCACCCGTTCACGAGTATGACGCATGTGCCAGCCATCATCCCTCTCGCCATATTTTTTTTCATTCATCCCATTCGTGGGTAACACGTTTTGTACGACGTTGTTAGCTTCTTTAGTTATGGTTTTAGGAGTTTAACCATTGTCACTTTCATAACTCGACGTAGAACTCATTATTTTTTTGCAAAATTCAATAAAGTATGTGCCTACTGATTACGAAAACAGAGCCGTAATGCGCGTGCTTTTTTTTGTTAGCGCAGGTCACGCCCGTGCAGCCAACACGTACCAGCCAGTTATTCATACAATTTGCGTTCGATTTCTATGAATGATATACGTTCCAAAATCAAATCAATTTTCCGCCCGCTAAAAAGTTCTTTACAGAAAAAAGCTCTTTTGTTCCCGCTAAAAGAGGAACAAAGCGTCACTTTTCAAAAGAAGAAATGAAAAGATATACTATTATTCCCAATAGCCTGTTTAACTAGCCACACCGCGATATTCGGCACACGTACCAACTTTCCAAATTTAACCAGTCATGTTTAAAGTGAAGTTTGGAGTAGCTCTGATGGTAATTTCAACTTTGGCCTGTTGGGGACTTTGTTTACAGCTTTTCAGACCTTTCAAGTATACAACTCAAGTTGCACGGTGCATCAGGGGTTATTTATAACGAAATTTCGGTGCACTGTGTAATGGTGTTGCTCGCTACACCAAATTAAATAATAATATATAGTCCTTAGGTCGCATACTTGTTTCCACATGTGTTTGTCTTATCGCTACGATGGCGCCAACGTTATGCAATTAGTAAACTCATAAATCCCAAGAGTTTGACAAATTCATAAGAGTTATGTGACAGGCATATAAGTAAAGAAATAGCCATGAAATGTGAGAAAATATTGGCACTGTAGTGTTCACATGCGGTGTAGTTGAGGATCATAAAAAAAGGGATCAACGATAAGAAAAGGACCTTGTCAGGTAGTAAGGATTCGAGAGGCGTTGCGTTTGTTGTGTTTGACTGGACGGTCGGATCTTAGGAGGCGGGGCCAGTCGGGTCCCAGGACAGCGTGACGTGGTAGTGGGGGTGTTGGATGGGACAGTCAATGTGGGGACGCGGAACCGGGCGGATCTCGGGACAGTCAGTCTTAGGACGCGAAAGAGGGCAGATCACGGGAACGCTCCAGCGGGGTGGTTGAGACAGTTGGTCTTATGGTGCGAGAGAGATCGGACCTGACCTAGCGCGAAAGAGGTTCGGTGTTGGTCGATAATTAGTGCTTAGTGATATCGAAGAACAAGGCGAGCGGCTTCAAGAGAAGGTGATCAGCACAGGGCAAGGGGTAAGTTTGGCAGCGACGCAGCTAAAAGTCCGGTGAGTGTCTGTTATTCACTTTACTGTAATTTATTGCATGAACTGTATAACATTAATAACTCTGTTGTGTATCTATGTCTATATCGCACCATATATGTATACCAGGCTGACTAAAATATAAAGTTCTCTATGAGATATTGTACATAGTTATATTATTAATAACCGCGTGTACCATTAGTAGTGGTTCGTACCTTGTTGATGATGGATGTGAAGACGAGCGATGTATGATGGGAGTCTCCGTATTCGCGATCAGGTGGTAGAATGCAGGACTTTCACAATCGCTGTCTAAACCTGCGTACAGGCCAGTACATAGCAGCTGACAAGGTTTTAAAGAGCGAAAGAAGAGCCACCTGTCGGTCACGCGGTAACAGTAAGACCGTGCGGCTAATCTAGCGGCGATTGTAACGAGAGCTTCCCTGCAAACTATGCGCGATGGCTTAATACGTTTTAATTGACTATGTTTGTATGGGCTTCAATGTTGTGACTTGCGGCAAGGAGGCGTTTTGTGACATCAGTTCTGAGACTGTTACTGTACGTTCAATACTATACACTGGATATCGCTGAAATACTCGGCGCCGATAATACTATATGACTAATATACCTGGATCATGTTCTCCGTCTCCCTGGAGCTGCCGTCTCTGAGATACGCTGCCTTGTACTCAAGTACCAATATGTGAAGCATGAATATATGGAGAGTGATTTTGTGATGACAAACCAATACTAATGTATCGCTGTCTTTAGTATTTTGATGACCACTTTCATTCAATTATAAGCATTTACGTTTGGTAAATGCTGTCAGCAGAGGAATATAAAGTAAGGGCGAATTCCATGATCATGCGCGGGGAGGTGCGCGGGAACCCTGGCCACAAATTACTTGGCGGGGCCAGGCTGAAATTGATATTTTAGACCCAGTTAGTAAGAAAACTAAAATTTTAATCAGCCTGGGGTCCATAGGATTCCGTTACATTTGGTGCCGTGACCAGGATCCTCGTCATAAAATGTTCTGATTCACTTCAGAACAACGAGGAAGAACTTAAAAGTTACTACATAAACACAACGTAGAAAAATACAAACACAACGTAGAGAAATAACCATACACAGCGTAGGAAAATATCAAATTAATTAGACACAACGTGCCATTCATTAATCGATAGACGATCATGTTCATTTCAGAAAGACGAAATAATATTTAAGTCACGGCAATTATCTCAATATTTAATAGTCCGAAGGGGGCGATATTGCACCTAAGTGCCACACTTTCGCATGTGTTATTTATTTTTATGGCACTGTAGTTCCTCTTATAATATCGCTGTATCTTGAAAGTAAACATATAACTGACTACATATGTTGAAACGCTTTACATAAATGAAAATGAAAAATGAAAAATGATTTATTTCTGCCATAACCAGACAAATTACGTGGTAAAAGAAAGGTACACATAGAATAAAAAAAATATATATAAAAAGAAACAAAAAAACATCGTTAACAGCTCTAGTAACATTAAAACACGCTAAGGCCGGGTCGTGGCAGCAATGGGACCCCGTTCAGCATAACACCAGACTCGCTGGCACTGATATTCTACGGGGCCCTGCTAGTGAGTCACGAAGGCGCAAAACAGTGGATACACAAATACAATTATACATAGCAATATTTACCTACTTAAAATGTGTACAAAGTAAACAATAACAACATCACGCATTATTAGCAGCGCGGGCGCGGGCCGCGCGTGCAGCATGGGGCGGAGTCTACGTCGCGTCAACCGGCGACAAAAAGAGACAACTGACAACCGACAGACTGCTCACCGAGTCACCGCACGCGCGGCGCGCACACGCACTGCGCTGTACAGTCACGAGATCGTAGTGCAATAACAAAAGATTACTAGTGTGTAACAATAAATAGTATTAAATAGCGTGGTACATTAGTGCCTTAAAGTAAGCGTTAGGTACCTTAGTAGATCCAATCTCGTTGCCTTTCACAATTGACCGGTATGAAAAGCTTATTAAGCAAGGAAATCTACACCTGACATAGCACGATGGCCGCACTCCATAGGTAAGTGTCTATAAAAGCTAACAATAATAACATAAATTGCAACACAAACATAGCAAGAAAATATACATGATATATCGTGTCAGTTACAAAACTTTTCATAAGTACATAAATGTCCACACAACAATCATGACATAAGCATATATTTACACCTATCGATGCGAAAAAGACTAGGTACCTATATTTTTTTTAATACTTTTAGGTCAGCCTACCCCGCCTGATTTGTGATGGGAAAGACAATCAACGCTCTTAGTGAAGAAAGAAGTCTGTCAGCACAGCCACAAACACCACGGGCACCCGGCTACCAGTCTTCAGTACACATCAGCCACGTAATATGTACTAGAAGTATTTTGTTTGTGTTTTTTTTTTTTGTATAGACTAATAAATTGACATTCCATGTTCGCGCTCGCGCGCACACACATACACAACACACACATAAACACACACACATGCAGACACAACCGGTAACTATATCCACGCGCAGCTCCATTTCCAGCAAAGCAAGGTATCATATATATGACGAGTTTAAATTGACCATACCTAGCTTCCGCTGTGCGTCCATGTATGCTGCTCATGCGTGTCATTTATACTGTATGTCGAGTTCGAGTCTCGACAGTGGTTATATTATTGGGTACATAGAAATGCTTTTCATAAGGCGCGGCAATCATCTTAATATTTAATCATCGGAGGAGGGCTCTCTCGCACGTGTTATTTATTTTAATAGCAGTTTGGTTCCTCTTATAACATCGCTGCACTTCGAAAGTAATCATATAATTGGCTTCATAGATCCACTGCTTTACATTAAGCTCATGCGTGTCATTTATACTGTATGTCGAGTTCGAGTCTCGACAGTGGTTATATTATTGGCTACAGAAAATGCTTTACTTTTAAATATCTCGAGTTCGACTCTCGATAGTAAGCATATTATTGGTTACAAGCACTTGCGTATCAGGTTCGCTGTTTGAGTCCGATTCGTGATGCAGACTAGCGATGGTTAGAACTAATTTTGGATAAGGAAAGAGAAGGATTTTATATTATTTAGATTATATTTATAGGATATCTTGCGTAGGACATTAGCATGGCTTGAGATTAATGTATAATGCCCACCAGAATATTCCGTGAAACACCTAGGTGTAGTTAAATCAGGTTAGACTCCTGAGTAATGTCTATGGCGAAAACGATATGTTGTTGTGAAACGTCGGCAAACTAGTCGCCGTACTGTTGATAACATGTTCGATACCTGTATATAACAGATATAGAGGGAATTATTTAAGGATAAATAATGTATCATATTTTGTTGGAGTTATGGAGCGGGTTTGATACTGTTGTGTTATTTAAAATGTTTGGCGGGTTCGATTCCTGTTGCTACAAAATTTAAAAATGTTTTCAACAAATTTACTGAAATGGCGGGTTCGACTCCTGTTGCTACGATATTTTGAAATGTTTTCAACAAACTTACTGAAATAGCGGGTTCGACTCCTGTTGCTACGATATTTTGAAATGTTTTCAACAAATTTACTGAAATAGCGGGTTCGACTCCTGTTGCTATGATATTTTGAAATGTTTTCAACAAACTTACTGAAATAGCGAGTTCGACTCCTGTTGCTACCATATTTTGAAATGTTTTCAACAAACGTATTAAATTACGAAATTTAGTAATAATATCTTACTTATACATACGCGTTCTATGGGCAAGCATGTATTAGTTTATTACATTGGTTGAGTTGAGATTCTTACAGAATGCATAGGGGTTTTATTGATGAAGTGTACACGAGCTTTAATTGAGAAAAGGATTATTCTTAGGTCATATATCAGTAAAAATAGTTTTCTAACATGTTAGCAAGTAGATCAGGGTAACATTGATCCACTGTAGTATTTTGGTATATTATTCTTGATAAATGCTCTAGGTTCGATTCCTGAGCATTGATGAAATTCGGCAGATATTATACTCATGTACCTAATGATCGGCGTCGGCTTTATAGAAGTCGTACAATGTGATTTTACAAAAATTTGGGTTCGATTCCCAAACATACAAAGAATGTACACTATTGTTGAACACGAAGTTATTTTGTTCATTGTTGTTATTATGGCAGAAATTAAAACCTCGCCGATAATGTTCGTCTGGGGCTGGGTTTAGTGACCATTGTTTTAAAATGTTTTGTTTTAAAATTGTTGTCCAAACAAGAAAGGCAATGCAATAAGCCGACATCTGGCATAATTGTTGTTTCAAAATACAAGCGTGTGAAAAAAAGGGATAAAACAAAAGGGGAAATAAAGTTAAGATGTTTATTAGTTAAAGGAAAGAAAGCTAGAAAGGAACTATTGTTCTTTTGTATTATTGATGTGCTTTGTCCAAACGCGCCAACGCACACGTGAAAAGGACAGCATCGGCTACTTTGTTAAGCTATAGTTGCGCATGTGGCGCATTGTTTTAAGGAACTGAATGGCTTTAGTAATTTATTTACGCCGTTTTTAGGATGGGTTCGATTCCCATCGTGAAGGGAACCATAGTTCTTTTGTATTATTGATGTGCTTTGTCCAAGGGCCAAGATCGGCTACTTTGTTAAGATATGACTGCACATGTGCCACATTGTTTTGAAAAACTGAATGGCTTTTGTAAGTCATTTCCGCCGTCATGGGTTCGACTCCCGCCGTGCGTCATATGAAATAGATATTCTACACGTGTTAATTCTAAGCATCAGTATTATACCTAACTGTTACAGTTTAGGCTATCTCAGATTTTGGTTTAGCTGAGTATTTACAATACTTATTCATCTGCGTTACAATGTGATAGCCAGTTTCAATGATGTATGCATATGTTATGCCTGGTATATTGTACACATAACTTTTAAGAGCGCTCAATGTACCAGGGTTCGAGCCCCAGGTTTGCTTAGAGCTTGACATTGAGTTCCTATTCCTCATGAGATTCGAGAGGTGTGTAAGCAGTATGCTAAGAACGTCCTGATACATACTAGACTCATAGACATAGTTTAGCCCTATCGTGTGATATCCGTAAACAGCTAACTTGATTCTGAAGTTCAAATAAAAATAATATTTTGTTGCTAGACTCATGCAAAAATACTTGTTACGCATCCGTACTGAAAAATATTAATTGGTGATCCGCATCACATCTCTAATCATTTGTTAGTTTGTATCCGGGTTTAGTACTCAAATAGAAGTCGTATATTATATGACTAATCTTGGAAGTTTGATACTCGTGGCATTTCATTTAAAATTCCAGGACCCTACGTCACCTTTTACTTCAACTACCGCACGTGTTGTTGCGTCCGTCGGCTGTGACTACAAAGTAGCGGCGTTCCGGTAACGTGAAAGGCAGCTGCAGTATGCGTCGAAGGACATATCTCGCATTGGATCATCTTACACAGAGCTAAGTTTTCATTATCTGTACTAACTATAAACGCGCACATTGACTAACTTCAAGCAAGTGGACTCCCTCTGATCCGAACTCTCAGATATACATACAATATTAAACGAAGGTTTAAGTTACATAGGGCCTTATGTGTGTCGTTCGTTATATAGAACCTTTATTTTATGGCATAATATATTTGGCAGCTGCGTCCAACTGCACGAGTAATAATCGTAATTGTTATTTACGTTAACTGTAATCAGAGCCTTAATAATGAAGCAGATATCATGTCGATACGCTTGATGATCCGAATGAAGAACTGATTGGCGGCCATCTTGCCGAACATTGTGGGTTCGATCCCCGCGCGTACAATTTCTAGCTAAATGGGAATAATTCCTAGTGTGAGACCGAGTTAAGAATTGTTTAGTTGTAGGGACTGTCGAGCTATCAACTGGGGAAAACGACTGCTGCACTATACTATTGTTTACGACTATTTAGCTCATTATATAAAACTATTGCAACTACTTGTCTGTCACTTTTGATAAAACTAGTCTCTTATACGAGTGTGTGCGAACTATTCCAGCCACTGCTACCTGACCCTATGTACACCCGCTACTGAACCCGATTTCGACGAGTGACAATGGCGAATCAGGTACCCTGATCATACCACGCTGCCCGTTTATCAAGAAGACATCTGGTATGTACACTTCCATTCTAAGCATGGATAGGATGTCTTATAGATTGTACTACTATTTTGAGAATTTATTGCTAATTCGGCATTTGGCTTATTGGAAAACATAGGTTACGGGCAACTGGTGATCTTGGTTATGTGCGCTAGTTCTAATAAGAAGGTTAGGTCTGGTAGGAGAAGTAGTACATAGACGGATTAGAATAAGCTTTTCCATTAATTTTCATAAACTTTAGATGGTAAACGAGGTTGAAGCAACAATTGCAATTAGATTCCTATAAGTGTCAATGTTGTCATAGTATAGGGATGGGCGGAGTATAGTTAGTTAGTGTATCGTACGGTGCGGCCTTAGCAAGGGTAAAGTAGGGTTATTATTATCAACCAACTATAAGTTAGGATAAGTGGTATGAAGCAATGGATACTTATTGGAAGTTGTATGATATTTGCCGGCAGTTAAATGGTGGAAAATAAGATGCAGTTTTAACTGGCGTACTCTACTACATATGCTATTGTATCTTTAGTGAAAGCTCATACGCTATGACTTAGTCTACGCGTCTGATTTTCAGAGGGGGGAATGTAATGGTGTTGCTCGCTACACCAAATTAAATAATAATATATAGTCCTTAGGTCGCATACTTGTTTCCACATGTGTTTGTCTTATCGCTACGATGGCGCCAACGTTATGCAATTAGTAAACTCATAAATCCCAAGAGTTTGACAAATTTATAAGAGTTATGTGACAGGCATATAAGTAAAGAAATAGCCATGAAATGTGAGAAAATATTGGCACTGTAGTGTTCACATGCGGTGTAGTTGAGGATCATAAAAAAAGGGATCAACGATAAGAAAAGGACCTTGTCAGGTAGTAAGGATTCGAGAGGCGTTGCGTTGGTTGTGTTTGACTGGACGGTCGGATCTTAGGAGGCGGGGCCAGTCGGGTCCCAGGACAGCGTGACGTGGTAGTGGGGGTGTTGGATGGGACAGTCAATGTGGGGACGCGGAACCGGGCGGATCTCGGGACAGTCAGTCTTAGGACGCGAAAGAGGGCAGATCACGGGAACGCTCCAGCGGGGTGGTTGAGACAGTTGGTCTTATGGTGCGAGAGAGATCGGACCTGGCCTAGCGCGAAAGAGGTTCGGTGTTGGTCGATAATTAGTGCTTAGTGATATCGAAGAACAAGGCGAGCGGCTTCAAGAGAAGGTGATCAGCACAGGGCAAGGGGTAAGTTTGGCAGCGACGCAGCTAAAAGTCCGGTGAGTGTCTGTTATTCACTTTACTGTAATTTATTGCATGAACTGTATAACATTAATAACTCTGTTGTGTATCTATGTCTATATCGCACCATATATGTATACCAGGCTGACTAAAATATAAAGTTCTCTATGAGATATTGTACATAGTTATATTATTAATAACCGCGTGTACCATTAGTAGTGGTTCGTACCTTGTTGATGATGGATGTGAAGACGAGCGATGTATGATGGGAGTCTCCGTATTCGCGATCAGGTGGTAGAATGCAGGACTTTCACAATCGCTGTCTAAACCTGCGTACAGGCCAGTACATAGCAGCTGACAAGGTTTTAAAGAGCGAAAGAAGAGCCACCTGTCGGTCACGCGGTAACAGTAAGACCGTGCGGCTAATCTAGCGGCGATTGTAACGAGAGCTTCCCTGCAAACTATGCGCGATGGCTTAATACGTTTTAATTGACTATGTTTGTATGGGCTTCAATGTTGTGACTTGCGGCAAGGAGGCGTTTTGTGACATCAGTTCTGAGACTGTTACTGTACGTTCAATACTATACACTGGATATCGCGGAAATACTCGGCGCCGATAATACTATATGACTAATATACCTGGACCATGTTCTCCGTCTCCTTGGAGCTGCCGTCTCTGAGATACGCTGCCTTGTACTCAAGTACCAATATGTGAAGCATGAATATATGGAGAGTGATTTTGTAATGACAAACCAATACTAATGTATCGCTGTCTTTAGTATTTTGATGACCACTTTCATTCAATTATAAGCATTTACGTTTGGTAAATGCTGTCAGCAGAGGAATATAAAGTAAGGGCGAATTCCATGGTCCTGCGCGGGGAGGTGCGCGGGAACCCTGGCCACAAATTACTTGGCGGGGCCAGGCTGAAATTGATATTTTAGACCCAGTTAGTAAGAAAACTAAAATTTTAATCAGCCTGGGGTCCAATACATTTACGTCGACGCGAGTTTTCAAAGTTACGCTCGTGAATAGTTTAGTAGGTATGTATAGTGCGCAATAATGTTTTGAGGAGATATATGATTTATTTTTGATAGCGTGTAATACAGGAAGTGTGTGAATATCTTTAATATGGATATATTGAATTATTTTAGTAGTATGTACATAATTACTTATTTGGATGCCATAGTGCATATGGTTTGGTGCGTCGGTACCATAGTCTGCCTTACTGCGACCAGTTGACCGGGGGAGAGACCGAGTTCACGAGGATATATATTTAATTATCTATTGAACCAACAAATTTACATAATAAACAGCATTAATATGATAAAATTTTTAGGTGGTCTATAGATGTGTAAGACGTATATAACAATATTTTCGTTACTTGTCCGTACACTATGTTGTATATTCTCCCCAAACCTAGCACGAGCATAACATAGATTTTTAAAGGTATTATAGCTTTGGGCATTATACAAACTGCAGTACGATAACGACACTACAGCGGGTCTTTATAGCTATCCTATCCTAGCTGTTTTCTTTCTTCACTCTTTTTAAAACTAATAAACGATTATCTAAATAAATATTTTAACAGCAATCTTAATATATAAAATCCTTGCGTTACGTTGCGATTGACAGACACGCTACAGCCAAAACTATTGGGCGCAGGAAGCTGAAATTTGGCATGTATGTTCCTTGGGGACCGTAGGGGTGCACTAAGAAGGGATTTTCCGAAATTCCCACGGGATCGGGCAAAACGGGTAAAATAAAATAAAATGCGGGCGTAGCTGCGGGCGCCCTCTAGTACATAATATAATTGATTGCAGTAATTAGCATAATTTGCCATGCAACTTCATTTAACGGGTCTTGATCGCATTAAAAAAACTAATTCAAAATGTATATACCTCTGCTTTCGCCAATAATGTTTCAACCGGTTTACACTGCCACGATTATATAATAGCGGTGAACATACTGATATTATTATTATACTTTAAAATATTTACTTAACACAATAAAAATAGTCTACAAATATATCTCTTTGATTTGTATAATTTCTTAAATTGTATCAAGCGCGCCATTTGTATTTTTTTTCAACAAGTGGTTTTCGTTCTGCCAATTTTACTTTTCAGCCAGTATCTTTTTGATCTAATTCTAATGCATACATTTTGTAATAAACTAAATGGGACACATTAAACCTCAGTGGTAAGTTTATACAAAAATAACGAATAAAAGACAGTGCAGTGAAGTAAAAGAGTGCAGTAAACAGTGCAACAATGATAACATTTCTGCACAGTGTAAGTCCAAAGCAAAAAATCTATTCCTTGTGATCGGTTTTATAGTGATTAATGCTATCAAAATTACTGTATAATTAAAAGAATAAAAATAATAACACGCCTATCTTTTCTTCATACTTATTAACTAACCAATCAAATGTATTAACCAATGGCAAAATACTTCCCAAGACTTGACAGCTACCGTAAAGGTATCGCGCTTGTTACGACTAAAGGAGTCGTAACGTCTTAGCGACTTCATTAAGTACACAGTTGCAACAACTTTTGAGAGCCATCAGAACGACCGAGTCGAGGAAAATGTAACGTTTTTAGCACAATCTGCGTCAGCCGCTTGTTTGTCGACAAACGATATGATTTGTACTTTCTGTTCAAAGATAGATATAAGATTAGAAGGAAACGCGAATTTATAGTATTTGCTGAAATAAGTACCATTCTATATCTATATCAGCATGGTGAATACTTTAAGAGTTGCTTTGAAAGGATTCTTAAACGATTGCTGTGAGCTCAGATTAAGGAAAAGAAGGTAGACACAGAACCGATTTCATTTCAAGTGAAGACAAAAATAAGGAAGACCGCTAGTAAATCACACAAGCTTTCATGTGAAAAAATCAAATGAAAATTTGAAGAAGTTGCTGTAGAGAGAAAATAATACGTCGCTTTTTTAATGGTTGATATCTCTTTCAATGCCGTTTAGCACTGGTATTTGCACTGGAGGTCTTCCTTTTTAACACGCTTTTATTAGGTCGTCGTGTATGTACCTAACTATGTAATGGAATCTAAGGTAACTAATTTAACCATATTCCAAGGGTCGTAGCGTAATGCAAATTGGCAGCTGTATGTAGTTCGGATGACAATACAATAATTTGGTACTGTCTAACTGATCTGATGATGGAGCCGGCAGATATGACCTGGAACTTCATGATGGAAAAACGTATCATAGCTGTTTTGGATTTCTTATAAAAGTCTTGTAATGAACTTTGACCACAATTAGGTTTCAAGGTCTAATAATGAAGCCGGAAGATAGGCACTGGCATTCCGTGATAGAATATCGTATCATAGTCGTGTTTGCAGTTGTGAGAAAGGCACGTAATGGACTTTGAATTATTTGAATATTTCGAATAAAAATTAGAATTTTTAAAATATTTGCCAAATATTCGTAAACATTTTTCAAATTTCATGAAAACCAAAATTCACATGTCTGTTTTGACTGGGACCTGAATCCACGCCTTCCGAGCGTTTTCGGCCATCGCCTTGTTAACTGTTAATAGCGAATTTGGCGAACACTTGACAGAGTGTTATGATGACAAGTGTTTACGTCATCTAACTTGAAACTATCATTTTCAAATAATTAAATAGTCTTCAAACCTCTTTGTTTTGGTAATAATTCTGTTTGACGACCAGCCAACTTCTCGTGTAGACGTCAGTATGACTTATGCTTGGACTTATCTGTTCCGTGACATTTTGATATGACACTGGCCGCCACACTACCCCCACTCTAGACATGCGCGTTCCGCGCATACTTAGATCCATGATACACCGCTCACCTGTTGGCATGAATCAAGTCATTAAACTTCGTAGATATAGGATTGTGATCCATGTGCAGATTTGCTTTCTTTGAGGGATAAAACTTTCCCCTTGCCACCACCTTTAATTGGAATCTTGACATCTCCACACTTAAGGATATCACCTTTACTGTCTTATCTGCACTGATGATCTCTGAAAAAATGCAGCCCAACAATGCAATCGTCTACGATATCTGCAATAATCGCTCGTTCCCAAAATAGTTTATCACCGATTTTTATAGCCACCATTTGTTTGCCTTTAACTTGAATGGACTGACCGGCAGCCGTCGACAGTCGAGGTTAAATTGAAGATGTTAGAATCTTTCCATTCTTTTTTACCAAGAGTGTAAATATTAACCTGCCTGTATAAAAAGTATATAGACCTGTACATGGAGAGAGTAATAGAAATATACGATGTATATTAACGTGTAAATAGGGCTGAATGGCATGAGGGTGGTTAATATCATGTCGCTAGCGTCACCTCAGGGAACCGAAACGCTGTTGTAATTAGCCTTGTTTAATTGTTCACTACTCGCGGGAATAATATGCCAAAAAATACAAAAAAATGAAACAGCAACACAAAGAAAACAGAGACTGAAAAAAAGGAAAAGCGCGTACAAAAATCCATAAAACTCAGTGAAAACGAAAAATTTCTTCAAAACACCAATCAAAAACCTATATGAAACAATATAGAGATAGAGAGATACCAGAGCAACGAAAAACACGTTTAGAAAATTTAAGAGAATACGAATCTCAAGTTCGCGCATCTCAATCACGAGAAGAGTAAGAGGCAAGAGGATCTTCAGTACTTGCGTGAATATGACTCTAAAAAAGAGCTTAACAGGCAGAAGAAGAACGGGCCGTGAGACTTCAATATTTACAAAAACACATCACTCAATCAAGAGCTTTGGAAACTGACGAAGAGCGTAATATATCGTTGAGGCACTTACGTGAACATAATGCTGCTACCAGAGCTGCACATACAGTTAGAGCAAGTACCTTTGAGAAAAACATTTTATGTGCTTATTGACAAAGTGTGTGAAATTTGTACAAAGCGATGCCATCAGCATTAAGTCTCCCGATGGACACTTTTGATAGAAAATGCACCGTATTTACCTGACGAACTGAAGCAGAAATGAACGTTACTTTTGTGTAATCGTTGCACAAAACATTTGAGTACAAATAAGAATTTACCACCATCAACAGCATTCTGGAACAATCTCGATCCAGGCACGATTCCAGACGTAATCGCAGATTTATCGCAAGTTGAGCAAAGATTACTATCAAGAATAATTCCCTTCGTCAAAGTCATTAAATTAAGCGGTGCGTTTGGGCAATATGCATTTCGCGGCTAAGCTGTTCTTTTTGCTCAGGATATATGTGAGATAACTGACAAACTTCCAAATATGCTACCTAGATCGTCTGGAGATGCTGGGATTATTGTTGTTACGGAGCATCTCGATGATTACGATTAAAAAACGAGAATTCACAATATTTCGAGAAAAAGACAACAACGCATTACTATGGTTGATTGCCAATAATCCACTTTATACTATTACAACAATGATACTATTGAAAACAATGCCCAGTTAAACGATGCAGATATCATTAGATTGAGTTGATTGAGATATCAAACGGCCTTGTAACTGAAGAGCCGCGACAGGAGATTTCTGATTACATGACGATAAATGTATCATCACGAATTGTACGCGCTTCGTGGAATCAAGCTAACCCTGCGATATTTACATCTGGCTTTGTAGGTGTGCAATGTTGTGCAATAGTGCTAGCAAATATCATTTGCGCAAATATGTTTTCTATGACAAGTTGTACGACTAATATTCTGAATATGAATATGATAGAGGGCGATAAAATGTATGGTATGATTAGGTCACTATCTGCATCAGATTCTGCCGCTTATTCGATTCAAAATAATGGTTACTCAGTGGTTCGTAACTTTGATATAATCAAAAACAAATGTGACATGTATGGTAAATCGTCTTCCCTGAACTATGATCTGGAATCAGCACTGTTCGGAAGCTTAAATTATAGAGACAGCCAATCAAACATTGGTCAGTCCAATGTTTGATTGGCTGTCACTCAAGCAAGCCCTCAAGGAGTTCTTTGACCATCATAAGACAGGTGTGTTAATAGCAGAATGCAAATCACTAGGAGCCATGCTGTACGATGGAAAATACTATTTTATGGATTCTCATTCATGTGGACCGAAAGGCGCACAAGCGAAGATTGCAGGCAAAGCTTCTGTCATTCAATGTAACATTATAGATGAGTTTGTAAGAATAATTAAGCGAGAGACAGGGTCGAGAAGTACCCAGTTTACACTGGAATTCATCGATGTCTACCCATCTACTTTGTCTGTTCAAGTTAATGCAGCGCAGATTGAGCCCCTTTCTACACAGATCATGGAAGCAGAAGAAACAGTGCGTTGCAATTCAGAGCCCCAGATAGTTCCTGAACACTGCACACTGTCAGACCTGCTGTTAATAACATCACAAAACATACCCTTGCAGACGTCTGTTATGGCACCGATTGACGTCGTGCAGTCCAATGTTGAGGAGGAGTTTGAGGTATCAAGTAATCTCAACAGCATAGTGCGAAAACAACAAATAATATTGTTAATGTTGCACATGAAATCAAAGCCGAAGAATTTGCTTGGTTCTATCCGTTTCCCTTTGGCATGAATGGTGTTCAGCAACCGCGACCAGTGACGATTACACCGCTAGATTATTTCTAAGTAAGAATATTAGGCGATGATAGACGATTTCAGCGTAATGATTATTTATTCTACGCATTATCGCTGTTCGAGTACTATCGAGTCAAAAGTACTATCTCGGCGTGTGGTAAAAAAATACTGAATCAAGAAGGACAGATTGAGGACGTTCATCTGTATATCAAAAACCTCAGGGGAGAGCCGCTTTGAATGACTTCTTGGCTCAAATATATTTGTTAATGTTGCACATGAAATCAAAGCCGAAGAATTTGCTTGGTTCTATCCGTTTCCCTTTGGCATGAATGGTGTTCAGCAACCGCGACCAGTGACGATTACACCGCTTGATTATTTCTAAGTAAGAATATTAGGCGATGATAGACGATTTCAGCGTAATGATTATTTATTCTACGCATTATCGCTGTTCGAGTACTATCGAGTCAAAAGTACTATCTCGGCGTGTGGTAAAAAAATACTGAATCAAGAAGGACAGATTGAGGACGTTCATCTGTATATCAAAAACCTCAGGGGAGAGCCGCTTTGAATGACTTCTTGGCTCAAATCAGGATGTTGGTACATACATTCTAACATTTAGTTCAAATGATCTAAATTAGTTAGATCAACGCAAGGCACTGCTGATTGCTGATAATCGGCCTGATGAGGACCCCAGTTCATTGAGTATACATGATACTCAGTGCTTGATTGAAAAGTACCCAGTGACATTAAGTCGGCATTTCATGGTCAGAGTTAAGCGTTGTTAAAATATATGAAAAGTAACGATGACATTCTGGGTGGCAAATTGACGGATCACTGGTGGCGTATTGAGTACCAGAATCGAGGCAGTCCTCATCTGCACATGGTTGTGTGGATTGAAAATCATCCAACATTAAATACTGCCGAAGGTGTCCAATAGATTGACCGCGTCGCTTCCTGCAAGTTGCCATCCTAAGATAAAGAGCCAGAACTTCATGATTTGACAACACAACAGTAAGGTGCCGATTTAATTTTCCACGTCAGGAATGCAGTGAGACCCGAAAAGTTGCACATTCGTTAGACGATTTTATTCGAAGTGGAGGAAGAATATTATGTCTGCTCAAACGTCGGATGGAAGATGAGTGGGTCAACAACTACAATCTGGATTTGTTAAAAGTCTGGACGGGAAATATGGACATCCAATCTTGTGGGTCGAATAAAGCGATAGCTTTCTATATCGCCAAATATTTGTCGAAAGGAGAGCCAACTAATTTAGTCTCGGGAATAGCTCAAGCCATTTAACAGATACAGCGAGAGCAGCTAGATATTTCTCGGCGGCTATTCAGAATTTGTATGAAAAATATCCATGAAAGGCAAGTGTCAGCCCCAGAATGCGCTTTTCGCCTGTGTCACCTGCCACTTCGTGACAGCTCTCGTAGTTGTGTGTTTTTTTTACACAGAAACCGGAGCAGCGATATCGAGTATTGCGTTTTGATGATCATGGGCAAGCCATAGGATACTGCAACAACCTCTTTGATCGGTACGAAAAGCGACCCTCGGGCCACCCGACATTTGACTTCTCTAACATGAGCCTGATTGAGTTTGCAATGTTCTTTGACACTTCCTACCAGAAGAACCAAAAGGAAGAAAGCATTGATTAAGACAATGAGGACACATCGACTCGAACAAGTGGGCAATTGATTACGTTAACAGACAACAGCAAAATGAGCGAAAGAACTGTGCCTGCTGCTGTTCGAGTACCATACTTCATAGCGTCCACTGATCCGGAGATCTTTAATTACAGTTTGTTGGTTCAGTATAAGCCTTATCGCTCAGAAGCAGAACTGTTACAAGGGTTTTATAGTGCAAGAGAGGCTTTCTTAGCTCGGGAAGAGCAGTTGAAAGCAATTAGCGGTCACATGGAGCAGCACAGACAGCGCGACCGGCAGCTGGAAATTGCATTCAGTCAAGTGCACGCATTTCAGATCCTCGAAGAGCCTCCAGTATTGGATAATATAGAACACAATGAAGACTATCCTGAACAGACTATGACCAATGATCCATTCGACTCAGCACGACAGGCTATGAATATGGACCAAGGACAACTGTTCAATACTATCACGTCAAACTTAAGTCGCAACAACAGGGCGATCAACAAAGGTTTAAACTTTTCGTAACTAGTGGCGCTGGAACAGGAAAGACGTTCTTGTTTAACTTGTTGAAAAATCAAGTGAACAGATGTTACGGGAAGCAGGTTACAAAGATTGGCGCTCTGACTGGAGTTGCAGCATGCCTAGTAGGTGGCTCTGCACTGCATAGCTTGCTCAAATTACCAGTTCAAAGAGACGGCGTCTTAGTAAACATGCCTCAACTCACCGTCAACTACTTGAGAATTATGCGTCAACAGTGTCAAAATGTAAAGATGAGATGAGATGTTGTGCATGATAGATGCTCGTTGACGCCAGCTAAAGAATTACGTGAACCCTTTGGTGGCATAAACGTTATGCTGTTTGGCGACCTCTTGCAGCTTCCGCCAGTGCGTGGCAAACAGGTATTTCAACAGCCGTACCACATGAAACCAGCAACTCATTTATGGCGGCTTTTCACATTAGTCGAACTCAGACAAAACATGTGCCAGCGAGGAGACACGACATTCACCGACATCTTGAACGCCTTGAGGGTCGGAGAGCTAAACAGCGAGCATCTCGCCGCATTGCTGACTAAGGTCTCATCAAATGCTACCGGCGAGTTTGCGCTTGAAAAAGCACTGAGTATTTATCCAACAAACAACCAAGTAGAGAAGCACAATAATGAAGTTCTTAAATTTTACGAACAAGAAGGAACTCGAATGTACGACAAAAAGGCTCAAGATCAACTTATTGACACGACCCGAAACCTTTGAAATACTTCAATAGAGTCCATGATTCCCAGCGATATAAATAAAACGGATGGACTACCGAGTAAATTAAGAATTTTCAAATGGGAAAAAGTAAAATCATGTTGCGATCCAATATAGACAAGGAGAAGGGGCTAGTACGTAAAGATGAATCCGATGCTCCCATTTACTAGCCCCTTGCTAGTAAATGGGAGCATCGAATTCATCTCGGACATCATCTGGCCGCACTTTAGACGTGACCAAATGTATGAAACCGACATACCGTACATCAAAGTTAATTTTGGAAACGACGGTGAGCACCTAATTCAGCCTATAGGCATCCAGTTCCCGGCCAAGTATAGCTCTGGTACGGTGGAAAGGCGCATGCTCCCAGTGATTTTAAGTTGGGCATCTATCGTGCACAAGATGCAAGGCTGTACGGTAGACCACGCAGTGGTGTACTTAGGGTCCAGTACTTTTGCGGCTGGACAGGCGTATGTGTAGAGTAGAATCGCTTAGTGGTCTCCAGATTGAAGAGCAAGATTGTTCTAAGCTGGCATATAAAACACCATGCAATGCAGACGCACTGGCGGAGATGGAGAGGTTGCGGGCTCATTCGCCTACTTAAAACGAAGTTTTAAGTAGGCGAATGAGCCCTTGAGGTTCCTTGACGAAATTATTAATATAAGATTCAAATCTTATATTAATAATTTCGTCAAGGAACCGACGGACTGCGCTGCTATCGCAATGTCAACATTGCGATAGCAGCGCAGTCCGTCGGTTCCGATGTGAAACATTCCGAAATCCTCAACTACTTAGAAATTAAAAATTAAGTAAAAAAACATTTTCCAGTGCACTAAATTGTGAATCTAAACCATTCTCAGGTTCCCTTGAACACACACAAAAAATTTCATCAAGATCAGTCCAGTCGTTTAGGAGGAGTTCAGTGACATACACACGCATACAAGAAATATATATATATTAAGATATGGGCGTGAATAAGTCCGGGCGTTTCATCAATCATTTTATGGTTGGTTACAAACATAAGCTCATAATAATATCAAAACTGCCTTATTTTCGGATTCGGCTGCCAAGTTTCATGGTAACTGTCAATTTATGTTTCATTGAGTGATGAAATAATGCCGTAATTATATTATTCCGACAAAGCATTTTTCCTGTTTCTATTCGACTTCAAAAAAAGAAGGAGTATAGTCGTCGAACATATCATCGACTATACCTTTTTATTAATACACATCCTGCACCAACCGCAATGTTCTTTGCACAGTGCATTATTAACGTTTAAACAACTGACAAAAACAACTGCTAGACCTTGCTAGACTGTAAAGTCGAGCAATCTCAAATTAAGCAAAGAGGTAGATAAAGCTTTGTACGTATTATAAGTACACCGCAGTATTTACTACGAGTGAATCTAAATTAATTGTTTTAAAAACACTATGAAAACACGCTTTTATACATGCACGTAAAAACAAAAAATAAATTATGGATCGTTCAAGTGGTCTCTATTTCTGGGCTAAACTATGTGTTTTAATTATAATATTTGACCTAAAAAATCATGACGAAATGTGTGTGTAATATTAAGCCTCTGCCTACCCCTTCGGGGATACAGGCGTAAGTCTATAAATAAATAGAATAAAACAAATATTTGATTGTAAAAGCGTGGGGCGCTGGCACAGAAAGACGTTTTCGTTTAACTTGTTGAAATATCAAGTGCACAGATGTTACGAGAAGCAGGTAACACAGATAGGCGCTCTAACTGGAGTTGCAGC
Source organism: Euclidia mi (assembly GCA_944739405.2). Classification (NCBI taxonomy): domain Eukaryota; kingdom Metazoa; phylum Arthropoda; class Insecta; order Lepidoptera; family Erebidae; genus Euclidia; species Euclidia mi. The sequence goes on from OX123195.2 coordinate 35,701,066, forward strand.
TAGTAGGTGGCTCTACATAAAACAGTCTGTTCAAAGTACCAGTTTGTCGAACTCAGACAAAACATGCGCCAGCAGCAAGGAGAGACGACATTCACCGACATTTTTAACGCCTCTTCTTTCAGGAAATTAAGTACATAATAGTAATGTGTCAACAGTGGCAAAATGTAGAGTTCTTGTTCGTGGATCAGATATCTTGGGTTCCCTTTGGTAACCCTTTGGCGGCATAAACGTTATGCTCTCGTGCGACCTCATGCAGCTTCCGCCAGGAAGTTTGTATGTATTTGTATAAAAAGTCTTTCCTGTTCCAGCGCCCCACGCTTTTACAATCAAATATTATAATTAAAACACATAGTTTAGCCCAGAAATAGAGACAACTTGAACGATATATAATTTATTTTTTGTTTTGACGTGCATTTTAAAAAGCGTGTTTTTCTAGTGTTTATTAAACTATTAATTTATTTTATACTTTTTAGTCTTTGATAATGAAATATTTTTAAAATACATTTTAAGTAGGCGAATGAGCCCGCAACCTCTCCATCTCCGCCAGTGCGTCTGCATTGCATGGTGTTTTATATGCCAGCTTAGAACAATCTTGTTCTTCAATCTGGAGACCACTAAGCGATTCTACTCTACACATACGCCTGTCCAGCCGCAAAAGTACTGGACCCTAAGTACACCACTGCGTGGTCTACCGTACAGCCTTGCATCTTGTGCACGATAGATGCCCAACTTAAAATCACTGGGAGCATGCGCCTTTCCACCGTACCAGAGCTATACTTGGCCGGGAACTGGATGCCTATAGGCTGAACTAGGTGCTCACCGTCGTTTCCAAAATTAACTTTGATGTACGGTATGTCGGTTTCATACATTTGGTCACGTCTAAAGTGCGGCCAGATGATGTCCGAGATGAATTCGATGCTCCCATTTACTAGCAAGGGGCTAGTAAATGGGAGCATCGGATTCATCTTTACGTACTAGCCCCTTCTCCTTGTCTATATTGGATCGCAACATGATTTTACTTTTTCCCATTTGAAAATTCTTAATTTACTCGGTAGTCCATCCGTTTTATTTATATCGCTGGGAATCATGGACTCTATTGAAGTATTTCAAAGGTTTCGGGTCGTGTCAATAAGTTGATCTTGAGCCTTTTTGTCGTACATTCGAGTTCCTTCTTGTTCGTAAAATTTAAGAACTTCATTATTGTGCTTCTCTACTTGGTTGTTTGTTGGATAAATACTCAGTGCTTTTTCAAGCGCAAACTCGCCGGTAGCATTTGATGAGACCTTAGTCAGCAATGCGGCGAGATGCTCGCTGTTTAGCTCTCCGACCCTCAAGGCGTTCAAGATGTCGGTGAATGTCGTGTCTCCTCGCTGGCACATGTTTTGTCTGAGTTCGACTAATGTGAAAAGCCGCCATAAATGAGTTGCTGGTTTCATATGGTACGGCTGTTGAAATACCTGTTTGCCACGCACTGGCGGAAGCTGCAAGAGGTCGCCAAACAGCATAACGTTTATGCCACCAAAGGGTTCACGTAATTCTTTAGCTGGCGTCAACGAGCATCTATCATGCACAACATCTCATCTCATCTTTACATTTTGACACTGTTGACGCATAATTCTCAAGTAGTTGACGGTGAGTTGAGGCATGTTTACTAAGACGCCGTCTCTTTGAACTGGTAATTTGAGCAAGCTATGCAGTGCAGAGCCACCTACTAGGCATGCTACAACTCCAGTCAGAGCGCCAATCTTTGTAACCTGCTTCCCGTAACATCTGTTCACTTGATTTTTCAACAAGTTAAACAAGAACGTCTTTCCTGTTCCAGCGCCACTAGTTACGAAAAGTTTAAACCTTTGTTGATCGCCCTGTTGTTGCGACTTAAGTTTGACATGATAGTATTGAACAGTTGTCCTTAGTCCATATTCATAGCCTGTCGTGCTGAGTCGAATGGATCATTGGTCATAGTCTGTTCAGGATAGTCTTCATTGTGTTCTATATTATCCAATACTGGAGGCTCATTTCGTTCCTTAGAATTGCCATTAAAAGAAGACAAATAAATCTCACAAAGTGAAAATCTATAGCTCGATCAATGGCACTGTCATACTAACCCGATATTCTATACCTAACTGATAGAAATCTGAGAAATTTATCTATCCTATTACAGAAGCAATCGAAATAAATCTAGGAAAGCGCACATCGAAAATAAATACAACAAATCATAGCAAGTCAAGCCAAGCATGGCTGAAACTGAAAATCATATATCATGCACAACTGAGAGGCGAGGAAAACTCATTGATTTGTGAAATCGTATCAACGGCCAACGTCACCGAGCGGATGTCCACTTGATATGTGAATGTGTGTGAAATTTATTAGTGTATGTGTGTGTAATTAATTTGCATAGGGTTCGAGGCGCTGATGTTTTAGCCTCTAGTTGTTGATTCAAGAACTAATTCATTTCAGAACTGCGAGGATTTTCTTTTTCACAGTTTTGCTCTGATACAGATACTTTCGTTTCTGATGAATTACGTAACAGCTTCAAAGTTCGGTGGCAGACTATAGGCACTACGAGTTTTGGTTGTGTGTCGTGTCATACGTGGACTGTAGAAAGGCTGTATGGGACCGTGTGTTAATTGCCCTAGCATAATTATTATTGTTTGTAAACCAAAACTGCTATCTATAATTTTGTGTCATTACTAAACTGGTTACCAAATCCACTAGTAACATACCAGAACATTGCCAATGCAAATGGCTGTTAACAGCTAACGTTAACCGCCATCGTCTATGTATATTGAATGAAGGAGATTACGGTTTGACTCGGTATTCCGGGCAGTCAATCGATTGCTTGAAAGCTGGGGAGCGCCATGCATGCGTATACCAATCATATGCCTCATATGCTACATGACTTTACATAGTTTGTATGCAGTATGCATAACGGGGTTTACATCTGTGGTTTACATTCTGCCAATTGACGTGTGAATTGTACGCCTGAATCGTTATACATAAGTAATCATTGTATCTGAAACTCTAAGACTTATTTCATCTTTCACTGTGAGAAACCATTACTTTCTTAAGAAGTTTATTTTTAATTTACTACATCTTAAAAATCACTACAGATTTAATAATCACTTTATAAGGGTACTAGAGGATGCCCTCAATTTCGCCCTTACATTCGTTTTAATTTAACGTTTTCTGCCCGATCCCGTAGGAATTTCGGAAAATTCCATCAAATTTCAGCTGCTTCCGCCCAACAGTTTTGGTTGTAGCTTTTCTCTCAGTCAGTCAATAACGCAAGAATTTTATACATATTGATGAGTTTTGTATTAAGTAATAATTGCTTATTTATTTAATATAAAACTTTGCTTAAACTATGTTCAACTTGAAGCACTAAAAGTATTAATAAGTTTCTGAGTGAACCTATGTTATAGCAGGTCCCTAGCGACCACAAAGTGGTATTGTCGCCTACACTGAAGAGCTAATAACACTTTTATACTCACTTAGACGTTTTTTGCCCGTCTAGTGTAAGACCTGTGAGGGCTCTTAATCATGAGCGAAGCGACCTTTCATTGGCGGTTCGTGTACGTCACTATTGTTTCTGTAACGTTTTGAGACTGAGACGTTTTGTTAAGAGACAATATCATCGTCCTCTAAGCGTTATCCCAGTTTCAATCTGGGGTCCGCTTACTAGTCTAACCGGATTTGGCTGAATATTAGCTTTTCGACGGAGCGACTGCCTGTCTGACCTCCGCAACCCGAAGGGATAGCGATATTCCATGGTTTAGACTAGTGTCAGTTTATTTGAAGGTTCTGACGCCCTGTAACGATTGTCAAAGGTCTTCATGACAACCGGGACCGACGCCTTAACGTGCTCTCCGAGGCACGGGACAAGCGATAATTAACAATTCATTACGCACATAACTCCGAAAAGTCATTGGTAAGCGCCGTGGATTCGAACCCGATACCCTCTGCATGGCAGTCTGTTGATATCTCCACTAGGCTATCGCTGCCTATATTAATATTGCAATAAAATTTAGATTTCCTATGTTAAGAGATAATATGACATTATTATACTTATTCAATAGCTATTGAAAAATACGGCTTAATCTGCAATCATCAATCTACGAAATAATTATAAACCGTTCCCGAGAATCACTGAAAGCACTAGTTTTCAATACATAAAGTAAAACCTTTAAGTTTCTGGTTACTCGACTATGTAAAAGAGACATAAATATGTCGTAATGTGATTTACCACATAATTCTGGGGTACTATTTTTTTAGAAAACAGCATTATATAGATTTAAAACACTGAAATATTAGGGGCGGAACATACCTGACCGAAGATGCGTCGAACGTATCTTCGGTCGCGTCTATTCCGTCAAATGAATCGGTACACATCTGACGGAAAATGCGTCGAGCGTATCTGCACACATTCGCTGAAAGCGTGACTATTGTGCACACATATAAGTTTGTTCGTGCAGGGCCGTACTCAGGGCAGCTCAATATTTTACTGTCATATTCTTTTACCTAATCATTTTTCGTGTTCCCTGATGTTACGTAGTCACTGAAGTCCTGTAGTTATTTATATTGCAATTCGAGTTTGACTATTAAAAATATGTCGGACTTCGAAGATTTTTTATAGTAGCTAACAAGCGTTATTTAAATATATATCCTATTTAGGTTCAAAAATAAAAGACGATAATACGATTTGGTTACGGTTTTTCACAAAACTTATACAAATGATATAGAAGGGGTTACAGACTACGTTGCAGAGCAAGACACAAAATGTTTTCTATATAGGCATGTATGGAAATTGTTCCCGTGGACCTTTAGCACCTCATACCCAAAAATTGGCCCTCGATCCAAGATAGCAAATATGCGTACACTCATAGCACATACTAACACTACATTATTCTACACATTTCGTTTCTGAAAAAATAAGTAAGGTCTGGCGGCCCTGGAATCTTACGATCTTAAAATCACCGATCTGGGAATGACATGGATATGGTATGTCCAATACCTACGAATTTAGCGTGCACACTTACGAAATTAGCGTGCACACCTACGAAACGTTGAGCAAATAAAATGGCTGCCATTTGGGTTTTTCTCCAGAATGTAATCGATAACGATATGGAGCCGGTTAGAGGAGAATAATACATTTTTGTAGTAAGTTACCTGTGTTAGTTTAAATCTTTTGCCAGATTAGTTTATTCCATAATGCAAATGTGGGCGAAAATGGCAAAGCGAAAGACGACCCTTGTATGAAACATGTAACAAAATATTCTCTGAGAGCCAATATCGGTTTTTAGATATATTTATGCACAAAAACAAAATTATTATTAGCAGATGTACCACAAACCTTGGCGAAAAATATGGCAATAGTGGCACATTTATTCAGTAAACTATGGCTATCTCTTTTTTCTGACAGAGATATCCCTAAGACAAAACGAGACAACACTATGTTTGGTGGCTTTATGTCGATTTCGTATATATGTGTATAAAAAAAAATCATGGCGAAATGTGGGTGTAATATTACACCTCTGCCTACCCCTCCGGGGATACAGCCGTGAGTCTATACAAATATAAAATATAATAATATATTTGAATAATGTAATTTTTCTATATGTACCTACTATTTGCCCTCTCCATTTATATTCCTTACTCAAAGGTCAAAATTCACGTGGTGCGTGGTGCGCGCGACGTCGACGGATAATCCGTTAGTACGCTCGACGTACTAACGGATTATCGGTCAGGTGTGAATGGTTGAACGTTTTTCTATACATTTGTATGTATTGGCGTTACGCGACCGATAAAACGCGACGGATCTTCCGTCAGATATGTTCCGGCCCTTACAAGCCACACCCTAAAAAACATTCGCAATAAATTTTCATGAACATAGATCGTAAAGGACAATCAATTACCATAAATGTGTTTGTATCGTCTTTGTTTTTATGCTGGGGAAAAATTTGTTGATTATTGTCCGTCCATAATTTTGCAATGATAAATATTTCTATCGCAAAATATATTGCTAACTAAGAGTTATTAACTGCTTGGATACTGTTCTGGGAAAAAGACGGCAAGACCGCATTGTGAACCCCCGCATCCGAGGCAACCTTCATGTCTGTCAAGTACAGATAAATAAAATTGCAAGAGTGTCGCCTACGCTGGTATGGCCACGTCTTACGACAACCGGCATGTTACGTGGGTAACAATGAAGGCCTAAGAAATGATGGCTTGAAATCATAAGGGATGTAAGCGTGCCTATCGTAACCACCAGGGATGCTGAAAATCGTCAGAAATCGAGGAGGAGCAGCCGGAAAGCAGACCCAGGGCTCCAAGGCGAAAGTTTTGGCTAGACGGCGTGAGCTATTTTGTTTTTGTAGTCCTAGACGATAAACGTAGCCCTATCCAGATATACTTCATGCTGTAAAACAACATTTGTCGAGACAGCTCGTAACAAATATAAAAACATCATTGCTCTCAAAGTAAGTACAAGGCAACATCTAAAGTTGTATCGAAATTTCGAGAACTCGAAAAATATATCGCAAATACCTTTTTGTTAACTCAATAACATTGTAAAAGAAAGTTCTTTTTTATCGTTATCAATTACTTTTAATGGGTTCGAAGGAAAAAGGACTCGTAATAGAAAATTCTATCAGGCAACTTAGAGGTCCTAAAAAATATATTTAATTAAGGTTTTCTCATTTGTTTTAGGTACTCTGTTATTTTGTCCATGTAACCTTTGCCTAAATAAGTTTTTAGGAATTATAAGCTTTGCAGTAAGTCAAAAATAGTATTTTTTTTTGTCTAGAGGCATCATATTTTGTATCTTCATAAATTATATACTTAGATGCGTTGCTTCAAACTGATTGCTTGATCACAACAGCATTTTATGAGATCGAACGTTGATGACATCGCAAACTTACAAGATCAAATCTTTTACAGATGAAGCAATGAAGTAAGCTTATGTTTATGTTTTCTTGTTGCTGTGTTTAGTGTACATAGACGTCTGAACTAGTTGTTCTTATCTTCAGCCTTTCAATACTAATCTAACAACGACTTACAACGGCACCAACTAAATTAAAATCTAGCAATTAAATCGTGTGTCTTATCATATTGTTCATGTATAGATGACGTCAGTATAAAAATCCAAAGGTACGACCACATTATCAGCATACTTGCCGCCAACCAACAACTTTATGTGATAATAGACTTCGCATACGCGTGGGACTATTTTACACCCTTAGCGTGGAAAAGTCCAAAACTCCTCTCTTAGTGCACCCCTACACTCCCCAAGAAACATACATGCAAAATTTCAGTTTTGGCTGTGCGTTGTGTTATCAACCGACAACCAGACATGACGTAGTTACCTACTTCATATTATTATAATGTTATGATTATTTATAATACAGCTTATATTTGCATCTGATTATTTCTATAATTTATAATTAAAAAAGACATAAAGACATATTTATTTCTGCATTTTGGTTGTTTACAACACTTATACATGACAATACCCTAGTTGGACAGGTGTTTTCCGCACTTAGCCACTTAGTTGGGCCATTGTGCGTTAGCAGGGACACGGTTGTCGCCTGCTACTCATACCATGCAAGCTCCTTCCAGAAGGCCATGAGTTGACCAGTGTTGCGTATGGCTTCACTCATGGTTATGACAATACCCTATTCTAGATGAAGCCGGCTTTTCCTAGCTAAAAAGAAAGGCCGAAACAAACTCAGAGTCATTGTTTTTTTTTTGTCACTTCAATTTCTTTAGTCTTTTCTTCATCTTTTAAAGTCCAGACAAAAGAAAAAGGGTTTAGTATGCAAGTACAATGCAGGAAATTATCTGACGCTTTTGACTGACTCGGCCCACTGATGGCCCGCATTCAACAGCAATCGTACGGCTCAACCTTAATTGAGGGAGCCAGCACGATCTGTATCACTATGCCTCCACGCCATCAGAAGGTGTATGCATAAGCATGTCAGCCTAAGCCATCAGACAGGTTGCCACAACTATTTGTTTATATGTTTAATAATGCCCACATCGTACTCACAACTTTACATGCTAATACACAGTAAAATACATGTTGCAAACAATAAGTAAAAATAATAAAAATTTAAACAATAAAATGTCATATATTTAAAATGTCGGAAAATATTATTAAATGTCAGAAAATATTATTGAATGTCAATTTATGAATAATAATATATTACTTAAGTAATTTTAAATGTCAAAAGAAAATAAATAAAATAACAATGTCAAATCAAACAATGTCAAAACAAAATAAATAAAATTACAAATGTCAAATTAAAAATGTCAAATGTAAAAAATATAAGTATTACAAATGTAAATAAAAATATCATGTCACTAATTTCAAAATGTCAAAATTCATAATTTTTAAACTCAATTCCAGGCATTTCTGTCTGCTAAATAATCTTTAACTGTGTAATAAGCTTTTGAACACAAGCTCTGTTTAATAAATACTTTGAATTTATTAATACTTAGTTCCTGAATATTGCCTGGAATTTTGTTGTAAAAACGTATGCTTTGACACTTGTATGAGTTACTTATTTTTTGTAGTCTAGTTGAAGGTAGAACAAGTTTGTTTTTATTTCGTGTGTTTAAATTATGAATGTCGCTGAATTTAGAAAACATATTTATATTTTTCCTGACATATAACAAGTTCTCATAAATGTATTGAGATGCGACAGTCATTATCTTAATTTCTTTAAATTTTCCCTCAGTGAATGCCTTGAACCAAGACTGTAGATTGCACGAATAGCCCGCTTCTGCAGTACAAACACAGTTTGAATGTTAGCTGCGTTGCCCCATAATAAAATGCCATATGACATTATGCTGTGGAAATAACTAAAATATACTAATCTGGCCGTATCTATATCAGTTAACTGACGAATTTTGTAAACCGCGTATGCTGCAGAGCTAAGTCTATTCGACAACTGACCTATATGTGGGCCCCACTGTAGCTTAGAATCTAAGGTTATGCCTAAGAATACGGTGTTATCTATAAGATCCAACTCTTCTCCATTCAAACATATGTTAGGTTTAACTTGTTTTACATTCGGTCTTGAAAATCGTATACATTTTGTTTTTCTTTCATTTAACAGTAAATTGTTAGCTGTAAACCATTTAACTACTTTAGAGAGAGCGTTATTTACATCGTCATTATTTGATTGTTGTCGTCTTAGTTTAAAAATAAGTGATGTATCATCAGCAAATAACACTATCTCTTCATTATTTTGCATAATGTATGGCAAATCATTAATATATACAAGGAAAAGGAATGGACCAAGAATTGAACCTTGCGGCACTCCCATTGTGACCACTGAACCCATAGAAACTTTTCCATTTATCTCAACTCTCTGTATCCTATTACTCAAATATGATGTTAGGAGATCTAAAGCAGTGTTCTTAACTCCATAGTAATGTAATTTCCTGATCAATGTTTCATGAAACACGCAATCAAAAGCCTTAGATAAGTCACAAAAGACTCCCAGAGCATCATGCGACTCCTCCCAGGCATCAAAAATACTATCTAAAAGCTCAACTCCAGCATCGGTAGTTGAGCGACCCCTAGTAAAACCAAATTGTTTTTCATGTAACAGCTTATTGTTATTAAAATGAATTTGAAGCTGGCCTAGAATTAATTTTTCAAAAATTTTACTAAACGTGGGTAGCACAGATATTGGCCTATAATTTGTGGGGTCAGATGTGCTACCTGATTTAAATAACGGAATTACTTTACTACTTTTCCTTTGATCAGGAAACACACCACAGTCAATGCATCTATTGAAAATCATTGCCAGTTCCGGTGCTACTGTGTTGATTATAGATTTCGTAATCACAACAGAATTGCCCCAAAGATCACTAGTCTTCCTCAAATTAAGGGTATTAAAAGTTTTTACAATATCTCTGTCAGTGACATAAGTAAAACTAAATTCAATGTTACACCTATTGACATTTTGTTTCAATAGAGATTCGGCGTCATTAGGGGACGAGTTGAGGGATTTAGTGGTTGAGACTGGAATGTCTTAGAAGAAATTTTCAAATGCTGTGGCAACCTCAAAATCTGACTTTAATATCTTTTTATTTAATTGAAGAGTGTAATCGTTACTTTTAATCTTGACCCTTCCAGTCTCATTGTTTATAATATCCCACGTTGCTTTTATTTTATTGTCACTGTTTTTAATTTTTGATTTTAAATAAAGTGTCTTAGCTTCACGACAAATCTTTTTAAATAACTTGGAATAATTTCTTACATATTGACAAAATTGTTCATCATTGTTCTTAGTTACTTTCTGTTCATATAAGTCGTAAAGCTTATTTCTACTTTTATAAATTCCAGTGGTTGCCCATTCACTGAAGGATGTAGTACCAGCAACTGAGATCCTCTTAGGGACAAAGATAGAATTGAATATAGTACAGTACATGTCAAAGAAAGAATTGTACAACTTATTAGGATCGTTATTATAGCATAAGTATGGTAATGTACTTGTGAGTTTATCCTTAAGTCCCTCCAGACGACGCAAAGTTTTTGGCACCACACTCAATTCCTTTCTACCTACTTTTTTAGACTGCATAGCAAATGTTATAGATTGTCCACAATGATCTGATGTTAATTTGTTAATTATTTGCTTTCTAACTGGTACAATATCTGTAAATATATTGTCTATACAAGTAGATGTCGTGGAAGTTATCCTGGTGGGTTCCAAAAATAAGCATGCAAGATTATATGACTTGAACAAATTCTTAATTTTGTGGCAATTCAGGGAATCTTTTAGTAAATTAATATTAAAGTCGCCACCTACTATTATAGATTTATTTTGTTGGCATAGCTTCCGTAACACATCATCCATGACACTTTCAAAGTTGTCATAGCAGGATGATGGTGGCCTATACACACTCAAAACAAGAAGTTGGTCCAACTCCACACAGGCTATTTCAACTGTCCGTTCAACAGAGAAACTAACAATGTCACTACGATTCTTAAATTTAAGCAGCTTGTTAACTAAAATCAACGATACACCATGTATTGCATTTTGTCTGCTGAACGAACTACCAACTAGATGGTTATTAAAATTGCACATGAACTGGTGATCTTTAAGCCAATGTTCTGTTATACACAAAATATCGACGCATTCACCGTTCATGAACAACTCCACTTCTAAATCTTTATTTGACATACCTTGTATATTTTGATGTACCAGTTTTAATATTTGTGAATTTCTAAATGAATTATTAGTTGGATTGGGCTTATTCGTACATACCAGCCCATTATTAATGAAAGTGTCATTGCAAGAGGTATTCTCTATTGTCGAATTATTTAATTTAAATTAATAGAAATGTCAGACTGTGTAGCCAAAATACTGGCTGAATCATTATAAATGTCATTTTGTTGCTGTATAGGGGCAACACGTTTATTAGCCAAATTCTTGGCTGAAATGTCAATACAAAATGCTAGCGCCTCAGCTAGTTGTCTCTTATAATAAGAATTCAAATGATTCAGCAAGTATCTTGCGTCAAATGTAAAGCTTTACTAACATAATTGTTAGAGTCAAAAACATGAAATTGATCGTTATTGTATGACCAACTACACAAATTTATATTAAGACTATGTCTAATATTATTTTCTTTCTGTGGCAACCCTTTACTGAAAGGTAAAGTGAGCATAATAATTTGATTTAAATTTAATTCACATAATTTACTGTATTAATAGAATAAAAGTCTTTTATTTAAAGATCCTCTTTTACCAAGTAGGATCAATAAAGTTGTATCCTGGTCAAAATTGAAGTTTATAATTTTATCTAAAATAGCAATGGAACTTAACCCAGGCAAACAGTAGTTCATCACTAACCCATCACTATATGTATTCGCCAACAACTTACCCATACCTTTTCCAATCTCGTCACTAAATATTATCACTTCATTTTTATTTTGTAATATAGTTTTACTGTCTAGTTTGTTATTTTTTAATTTATTTAGAGTTTGTTTAATATTTGAATTTGTATTGTTTAAAGAACTATTTGGCAAAACCGGGTCACATGTTGGCAATGAGCAAGCTGGCGAGTGTTGGTGGTTGAACGGGATGTCATTGTTCAATGGTATTCCGCATTTGTTACTATTTGATGCCACCAACTCATTCATTGCCAATATGTACTCTTTCATTTGTAGTTCAGAGCTTTTATATTTATTTGTCATTGATACTAATTTGTCACTAAGATTATTTAATTCTACCTGCAAATTATTTATTTCTAATTTATGTTTCAAATTATTTTGGTGATATTTCTGTGTGTATATTTTTAATTTTGCAAGAGCAAGTAATCTTTCCCTATTTAACTTAACATTTTTATGAAAAATTTTTGTCTGTGAACTAATTTTTGGGTCTTTTTTATGAATTTGTTTATTTTGACATATTTCTTAATTCTATTCCTACTACCCTTAATCAATTTTATTGAATTATTTGATTCTTTGCACACTGAGAGACTATTTGAAAATGATGCTTTAGAATAATTTATATCAGTAATCATGCTTGGAGCATGAACCACCAGCTCATCGAACAGACTTTGATTTGCCGTTGTAGTGATTTGATCTTGGGTGAATTCTAGATGAGTTATTCTACTGTTTGCCTCGTGTAACTGTTTGTCTAAGAACTGAATACGGTCAAGTGCTTGTTCATACTGCAAACTACACTCGGCAAACCCGTCCACAATGAGCTGGAGTCCATCCCGAGCACTCATGGCATCAGAGAATTGAGTATGTAGCTGAGCCATTTCACATTTTAATATCTTAATTTTTTCTCTTTAGTAATAACAATGTCTCTTATTTTCTATTTTTTTCTATTTTTTTCTATCTTATTTTCTAATAGTTTTAGTAATAACAATGTCGATTTTGCATATTAAAATGTGATTAATCAATTATTGTTATAAGCGTCCTGCGGTTGTGACGTAGTTCATATTATAATATTAACTATGCTATGATACAGCTTCATATTTTTATCTGATTATTCCTATTATTCATTATTAATACTGTTATTCATTACCATTTTTATCTTAAACATGTAAATGTAATAATTCAATATTAAACCTTGATTTGATACACTGTCAAAAATTTATAAAAAGGGTGGGAGTATTATTGTAAGCGTTCATTAGACGTCATCGACGTGGAGAAGAGGTGTCAGCAATGCCATATCAAGCTCAACACCAACCCATCAGCGCCAACCGAAGATATGCTACACATGTCGACGGCCTGGTCACGAGACATGGGACTGCAGACTTCAACAGCGCTGCGAGAACTGTCAACGCAGCGGACACACAACTGTAGCTTGCTGGTTAGGCGCCGAGAGTGCCGGGGCATCACGGCAGCAATCACAAAAGGTCAGTCGAGTATTGCATATTACACATGATGTTTATGCTGATGCTTACAAAAGAATAGTGATTGTAAATGGTCAACAACTCGTGCATTTATAGATACTGGCAGTAAAATTAATATTCTTTGTATCTCACACTAGGAACTTACAACTTAAAATCGAGCCTAGCAATGCTGTTATGAGAGGTTTTGGAGGAGCGTGTGTAAGCTCACTCTGTTCGTGTTGGATAAGTATTCTAATAGATGATGTTCGATTGAGCGGTATAGTTGAATTAACTAATTATATAACCTCTGATGTTGATTTATTGATTGGACAAACAATGATAAGTAGTCAAAATGTTACTTTAATAACTACAGTTTCCTCTGTGCGTTTTGTTCAAAGTGAAGTCATACAGAACTTATTTACGGACATAAAATTACATGCATCTGATTTTCTTGTTAAGTTTCCAGTAAATATAAAACATAAAGTTCTAATACCTAAGCAAATCAACTATATGTAGAAACAGAAACAGGCGGCTATGTGATCAAGCCTATGATTATAAACAGACGGCTATGTGATTAAGTCTATATGTATATTATATTCCTAAACAGGCGGCTATGTGAACGGCTTTGATTATAAATAGACGGCTATGTGATCAAGTCTATATTATGTATGTTATATAAATAGGTGGCTTGTGATGAAGCCTATGATTGGATCTCTGCCTTTTTGCCGAAAATTGTTCAGCCGATTATCACTTGCCAACTAACGTTTCGCAGAATTTTATTTCGCAGAGTAATCATTTGCCAACTAGTGATATAATTTTGTTTTTAATTCCCAACCTCACAGTTGCCAACTTTATGTTTGATCTTCCTTTTATTGTCACTTCCATTTAAATGCCCTGTGTAGTGAAATAAAAGCGATTTGGTTCTGGCACTTCGCCGGCCGCTGCCGCGGCAAGCTCGCTTCGCTCGCTCGGCTCGTGCGTTGTGGTCGCAGTTCTAACTTAACCTAACCAGCCATTGTTTCAGTTGACGTGCATTGTTTATCAGTATACTAACCTAACCTAACCTAACCGATTCCTTTCGATTTCACCTGAACTTCCCGAATCATCACCTGAACTGACGAAACGTTATTCGTCTAAAAGTTGTCTGGCCTAATAATTTGACAAAAGATAAATGCCCCAAACGTTTTTTGTCATTACAATAATCAGCTTAACAATAATTCTACCAAATGAAACGTTGTCATACAAAAATTTGACAATCGTTAGTCGTCAAAGTGAAAAATAGGCGAAACGTTGGTTGGCAAGTGATAATCGGCCAAACAATATTCGGCGAAAAGGCAGGATCCCCCTATGATTATAAACAGACGGCTATGTGATCAAGTCTAAGTACCTATATGATATTATGAACAGGCGGCTATGCGATCAAGTCTACATATTATAAACAATGACCGCTGTGTGATCAAGTCGATATATTAATTTAACAGAATTACTAACGGAAGACTATGTAATGATGTTTCATTCAAATGTATTCTGCTACTACTCGATAGTTCTGATCACAAATTACCAGTTCGAGATTACATGTTAAATTATACCTTTTTGAATAAATATATTTAATGTGTGTGTTCACCATCTGTGTGACATGAATTCCAAACAACTAGTTACTGCTGAACCCTTTATTCATTCCAGGATTCGAAGTTCAGCACTGAAGAGCAGCAGATAGCGGGCCGTGGGACACAGCCGTGATAGGATGGCCAAATGTTATCAACCGACAACAAGTCATGACGCAGTTACCTACTTCATATTATTATTATATCATTATTATTTATAATACAGCTCATATTTGTATCTGATTACTATACCACGTTTATCATAAACATGTAAATGTAATTATTTATATAAAACCTTGTTTGATACACTGTCAAAAATATAAAAAATGTAAGCGTCCATTATATTGGAGACAAAATTGTAAGCTGTCAATCTGCTGAAAAAAACACTGACTATTGAAGGACTCTGTTTCGTATTCAACAAAACCACCATTCCACAGCCCACAACTCCATAACAGGTGTCTAAAAAGGGCGAAACAAGAAAAGTATAAGTACATAAATGCTCAAGCTAGAGCCGTGTCGCACCTAGATTCGTAATAATGGTCCGGGTGACATGACAAGAATAATGATATAGGCGATATAAATTTTACCAAAATGTTCAATTACGAAACTAAGCTCAGATTCCAACCTCAAAAAAAATTAAACTGAGATAGTTATTACGTGTTTGGTATCAAAAGAAAGGTATAAGCACATTACAGATATGTACATATATTATGTTTCAGTCAAAATATAAGTTTAAAACGTGGTTGTACTTACAATTCTCGCGGTTCAGACGCTTTGCGTTACCTACTGGTGAATTGAGTGTATGAATTTTGTACTTTTGCACTAAAAGGCACGCCCTTTTAGTGCAAACGTACAAAATTCACTGTGCTCTGTACAATTATACTTCTTTAGATAAACGGTAAAATACTGATGTCAAATATGATGACCGCAGCTACTAGAAGATGAAATGTATTTTTCAAAGCACTCCAGCTACATTCAATTGGTTTTTTTCGCATCTGCTTCAATATTCTATGCCACAGACATGGATATTTGCAGCTCATTTTCATCAGCGTATATCAGGTGGAAACTAAAGTTTTCAAAACACGAGGAATTGCAACGCCGACATCACAGCAAATAATTTTTATCAGTATGCATCGAGTACAAAAGTAACTAAAACAAATATGTTTATAAATGACATCGCATCTAAAGTCGATGAAAGTGACATTCGAATGATTTTGTTTCTTAAAGCGAAAATTAAATTATTCAGACGATAATCATCTCCATTGTGGTCTCAGCTGCATCTCTTTGACTTGGAGCAAGAATCCACATTCGAGTCTATTTTATATTCACTTTTGACTAAATATTATTTTTCTACGAACACAGCCTACTGATGCCCTTGGTCGTACCTAAATATATCTAATCTATGTGTCTAAATAAAATATGTCTAATCAAATCATACAATGCACCATATATCAATAAGCTACATACATATTTAGATTTCAAGTTGCAAGATTTAGACATATTCGTTGAAACAAACATGTTTCAAGACAAGACACCTCGACCACATTAGTCCCAGACAGATATCATTTACATAAGCGATTGATTTCAAATAGAATTCAGGTGACAGACGTGCCAATATCTAGTCGAGTTGGAAAATAACCTTACAGTAATAATCCTATTGAAATTACCCGTTGGAATATTCTAGGCTAGTCTAGAAATCTTGACATTATAGGTACTTCTTTTTTAAAGACTACTGCGTCAATAGGTATACATCAGGTACTTCTTTTTTAAAGACTACTGCGCCAATAGGTATACATCCTGTGTCGTAACTTGTCGAGGGATTTTACAAACACATAACCAACACACAAAAACATACATCTATAGTTGGTGCCACGAGAAGATAGACTTTTTGTAAACACATTCAGGGCTTTGCAACCTTTGTTTCAAACAGTTGTGTTCGAGATTTTATGCTTTAGTGAACTTTTATACGTTTTGAACAGTCGTTTTTTTTCTATGCTCAATTACGCAACTATGTATTGTATTCGAATTTATATTTTATTATCTGTGACTTCTTGTCGTGACCAAATATTTTCAATTTTTACAAAAAATGAACATATTTGATTTTGTGCCTGAGTGGTCGAATTTCCCGGAAATGTTTTCATGAATTTGCCGATTTTTTTAAGATTTTTACACGTAAGTAATTCTGTAAATACAAGAGAATAATAGAGAACCATGTATGTCAATGATAGAGTACAAACATGGTACTGCTCACTGCTTATTGAGTTGATTTTTTTAATTATAGGCAATAAAAAATTCGGGCAAGTGCGAGTCTGACCCGCGCACCGAGGGTTCCGTACGCATTTTACCTTATTTGAGGTTGGTGCCAATTACGCTAGTCCTCTAAATCTGTATGAGTGTCCATACAACTTAGAGGAGTATCTTAATTGGAGTCTACTATATATATATGGGGACACCCTTAAATTTTCCACTTTTTTTATTTTTTGAAATTTTTCCTTTATTTGTGCTGTAAGACCCTGCTTTTGGCCAAATTTCGTGATTCTAGTTCAACGGGAACTACCATATAGGTTTTCGACCCAAAACCTATAGGGTTGACCTAGAATTGTCAATTTTGGTCAAAACCAAGGTCTTACAGCACAAGTAAAGGAAAAATTCCGAAAATTAAAAAAAAGTTGAAAATTAAGGTTAATTTTGGTACAATTTTGACCATATCTTTTTATTGGGTTGACCCAGGACCCTTTTCATACACCTAATAGCAACCATAGACCTCAGTATCTGGTATAAATTTCAATTTGCTAGGTCCACCCGTTCCTGAGAAAATCGGTGGTGACACACGGACAGACAGACAGACAGACGGACAAGAAAGTGATCTTATAAGGGTTCCTTTTTTTACCTTGAGGTACGGAACCCTAAAAATAGCTAACCTATCCTAAAATATTAAAAAAAATACCACTAATGAATAATATTACAGACCACTAAATTAATGTAATGTACTAGCACATTACATTAAAATTTCTAGGCATGGAGATTTTACGGTGTGTATGGATGAAATTGAAAACATCTGAATGAACTTCAACAAAATCCATTAAAAAGTTACGGTAAAATAACATTTGGGATTACTGACGTCAGAAGAAGCTATTCATATTTATTAGGTGTAAAGAATCTTCTGTGCGACTAATAGTTTGCCACCTGCAATTCTGCACCCGCTTTTCTGAGATGCCGGCCGCAGTACGAGCCTTTCGACACCATAAACTTGAATTTAACTTTAAACTAACCTATTCTTGACATCCAAAACATATTTTTTATCCTCTGCTAAATGCCCGCTAAGCCCAAGAATGTAACATTTCAATGGATTAACGCAAAATGTTGACGTTCCAAGCGTCTGACGTGTACCAGTACCACAAAACACTGTTGACAGCGCATATATCGTAAAAAACCCGATCAATTGACATATTACTTTGCAATGACACATATCTCTGTACGGTTCTCGTGGCACAGACTATAGACTCGAAACAACAGTATATTTGAATAACAGAAAGAGTTGTCTCGTGTGGGGATCGAATCCATAACACACGGTGTTAGGTCAATGTCAAGCAACAAGGCGGCCGCTTCAACCACTACGTCAACCATGCTTAATACCTACACAAAATATGCCTATATCTTTGTACATTTGCCCTTGTTTAAATTATTAATTTAATCTTGTCGATTGTATAATATTGCAACCAAATAAATATAATGCTTTCTTTGGTATGTTTAGAGGAAAATGTCGCAATAAACGTACAGGTTTACGGTTTACTATAAATAATGTTTTACGCTACATTCATGATATTGAAAACCCATACGATACCGGCATATAGGTAAGATCGGTAAAGGAAACATATAACGTTATGGTAAGCAAAGTTTACGACACAAACATATGGCCTGCAGTTTGTTTGTATTGGTTGTTATCGATTTCAATAAATCACTGGAGAATTTTTTTTTACATGGCATTTCCAGGATCCATGTTCCGCGAGGTCCATATAAGCTAAAAGCAAACGGACACGGAACATTTTTTTTTTTTGATAAATTGCGTATCACCCAAGGGACGGCCCCGTCTTAAGATCGAACCCAGAACATTGCAGTTTGCAGTCGATTTCATGTCTACTGGTCATTCCCTACAGTCCAGCACTGACGTTCATTAGATAGATAGATAGATAGATGGATATACGCTTTATTGTACACCAACATAGCATTAAACAGTACATATTTTGTAAAGAGACTTAAAACTACTATAATGTACAATCGGCGGCCTTATCGCCTAGGGCGATCTCTTCCAGGCAACCTTGAGGTGGACAGGAATGATATGAGCAAAAATGTGGAGCGGTGGTGTAGTTGCTAAAAATAATACGAAAATTTTAGGTACTATATACATACATACATCTATATAAATTATAATTCGATAAATATACGTACATAAATAAAATACAACTAATTACATAAAATAAAATACAAATATAAAATATACCTACTTACATTAGCAACAGATTTATCGGTCTACAAACGCCTGAAGTTACCAAACCAACCGTGAAGCCAGGCCATAAATTCTCCGAACCGGCCGAATAACACTCAAGAGTACTGAATATTCAATCAACTTATTAGCCTTATTAGACAGCCTCGTTGGTTGGCCAGCCACTAAAGTTTGTATCGGCTCGGGAACCAATGAAAGTGTAGTTATTTGACTTTTTCAGACGGCCGTGACTGTGAACGAACTGCGATTTGCTTTTGAATTAATTCTTATTTAGTATTCAGCTATACTAATGACCAATTTTACCCTAGTCAGATAAATAACTGTTACATTAACAGATAACACTGCCAAATAACGATACAATGTTGAATTTTCTGTAAAATATTGCCTATCCGATGAAACTGGACCTTAATATCACTATAGTATAATTTGACACGTATAGATCGACGTTGACACATAGTTGGACACATAGTTTAATATTTTAACTATTCGCGATATCATTCCAGTGTGAATTAATTTGCGAGAATATCATTTATGACACCGAGAACTGCATTTTGAACAAATATGTACATATAATTACGAGAGTTGACCTTTTGTTCACACTAACAGCACAAAGAGAAAATGACGTAATAGTCCCTTATGTAGGCGTTAGATCATAAAATGTAGAAATGATAATATCAGCAAACGAATGGCATGTTTACTTGTGATTCCAAGAATATCATAATTATGTTATTGTATAATATCCTATGACTTCCCACACACGGTCAAATGATCCTATTTTAAGTAAAGCCTGTATTAACTAATAAACGTACTTATACGCCTTTGGCATATGTGTAAATGTGTATATTTAGAAAAGTTATACCTAGTCCTAACATTTAATAACAATATTTAGATTTTTCATGAAGAAAGTCATGTAG
This sequence comes from Euclidia mi, assembly GCA_944739405.2. Lineage (NCBI taxonomy): Eukaryota > Metazoa > Arthropoda > Insecta > Lepidoptera > Erebidae > Euclidia > Euclidia mi. The sequence goes on from OX123195.2 coordinate 35,721,446, forward strand.
TGGGTCGTATTTGCTTGGATTCTCAAAATATATTCTCTCACGGCTAAAGATTGCGTAGTGGCATGCAAATAATTTTGCAGTAAAACTTAAAGCAAATAATTTTGCAGTAAAACATTGCAAAACCGCCACAAAGATTTTCAAACGTATCCTGAAGTACTTAATATTATAATCAAAAGAAGTATTCTCCTACTTTATAAGTAACTTAAAGCATTTTTAATCACACTGCCAGGGAACTGCATTGCAGTTTTTCAATGTTAAATTTACTTACAAAACTAACTCTCAGTGAAATCGACTTTAAACGTAACTGTCTCAGTGAAATCGACTTTAAACGTAAATTAAGGCTTACTCGTAATTCTATTAATTTAACTGCAACTTCATATTTTATTTTAAAAGGTTTATAAGCAGTATCGTAAAGTATTAGGGGTTATCTTAATATATAAAATCCTTGCGTTACTGACTGACTGACAGACACGCTACAGCCGAAACTATTGGGCGCAGGAAGCTGAAATTTGGCATGTATGTTCCTTGGGGACCGTAGGGGTGCACTAAGAAGGGATTTCTCGAAATTTCCACGGGATCGGCCAAAACGGGTAAATTTAAAAAAAAATTAGGCTTAGCTGCTGGCCTCGACTAGTTATTCTATAACTACATGGAGAAGAGGGAGTAGGAAGAAGTTATTGAACGATCCGATGATAACAGAGAGACATAAAGAAAGAACATTATTACGTCACATCGGCGTCGATTTAATATTAGTCCGGTGAAATGAGACCAAAGAACAGAGGTGAGGTTACAATAATTGGCACCCAGCTGAAAACTTGAAAGATTGTCCAAAACACCATTATAAATACAACATAGCTTTTTAAGCACAATTTTCTTTCTAGTTTGGGTACTATTTGTGTCCGTTGACTAGAGTCAACGGACACAAATAGTACCCAAACTGGGTAAAAAAAAAGAGTATTGTTGTCTGGTTATACTTGACTGATGGAAGCGCTGAAAGATCAACTTTGCTCATGTTGCGTTGACTGCCTTTGATAATAGCCTGGCATTTTGCGGGATTCACAGCAACACCAAATCGTTCTGACCAATCAAGTATAATAGACAGAGCTTGATTTACCTCACCGATAGCTGAAGCGATGTTGTCTACTCCTGCATGTGTATATAGCTGCAAGTCGTCAGCATACAGGTGATACGCACACTGAAGATTCTGAGTCAGGAGATTTATAAAAATAGAAAATAATAATGGAGAGAGAATGCCACCTTGAGGAACGCCAGACTGAAGGTTACACCATGATGATGAAGAGTCATCGTGGCGAACCGACTGCTGACGTCCCACGAGATAATTGGAGAACCATTCGAGCGCCTCTGGAGAGATCTGAAGACTGGAGAGGATGGATAGTAGGATTTCGTGATGGACCGTGTTGAAGGCGTTCGTGTAATCGACCAGAGCTAGCACCGTAACTTTGGTGTCTTCCATGCCCGCCCTAACATCTCCAGTCACCTTCAACAAAGCGGTCACTGTGCTGTGTCCAGGTCTGAATCCGGATTGAAATAGGTTCAATAGATTATTGTGAATGACAAATTTTGAAAGTTGTCTGTGGACACAAGCTTCAATCACCTTGGAGAGAAAAGGAAGGATTGATATGGGGCGGAAGTGGCTGGGGAGAGAAGGATTAGGGATCTTAGGCAAAGGAGTAACTAAAGCTTTCCGCCATAGCAACGGAAACGCACCTGTGTCGAGGGAAAAGTTGATAATATGCGTAATAGCTGGTAACAATTGATCAACAATAGGAACAATCATTTTACGACTAATATTATCGCAACCAGTAGCGTTGGATTTGATGGAGAGGATAGTCTTCTTGATCTCCCCGGGGGTCACTGAAGAAAATTTGAAGGGGTCTATGTCAAGACGAGGAAGGTTCCGCAAGTAATTCAGAGTGTGACACTTAGTAGAATGATCCAAAAAGTTAAATGAGGAGAAATGTTTATTGATTTCATCCAAACCAATTGTCCACTGGAGATCAAAACTGCGCTGTTTGCCAATACCTATAGTCCCGAGGAACTTCCAGATACTGGCAGGGGAGGATGAGTTAATATTGCTGAGAATATGGCGGCGTTTAGCGTTACGTATCACCTGATTACACCGATTTCTTGCAACTTTATATAGAGACCAAAAGTCTTCTGTTTTGTGCTTTTTATATTTACGAAATGCACAATCCCTGCGTCTCATAGCGGTTTTGACCGCCTTCGTAATCCAGGGGGCAGGTGGATGCTTTAGTTTGACTTTTCGAACTGGTGCATGAACATTATACAACTCGAGAACAGCGTTGTTAAAGCTCTCGACCTTTTCATCCATAGTTGCAGCAGCGGTCAGTTGATCCCAATTCATTGTAGCTGCATCTTTTTCCAGCTTATTTACATCCATGCGTCTAAAGCAACGAACATGCAGAACCTTAAGGGGAGGACGGGGAGGCTTAAGGATGTATGAGAGGAAGATAAGATCGTGATGGGAGAAACCTGGAGCAGGGATTTGACCATGTTTGGAGACTAGGTCAGGAGCAGAGGTGCAAATTAGATCGAGCCATGTATCCTCCCCATCGACATTGTGATGAGTAGCTTGCAATGGTAGAATGTGGAGATTACATGACTCGACAATTTGCAAGAGCTTGCAGGATCTAGTGGACTGTGGAGCAAGGAAATTAGTATTAAAATCGCCCATGATGATGTGGTGAGCGTATTCCGTCCCTAAAGATTCCAGTATCGATTCGATACTGGAGAAGTAATCTACTGAGGGGGGACAATAAACAACACCTATAACAATTTTGACTTTTTTGACCCAAACCTCAAGGAAAAGGTATTCAGCAGACGCAGAGATGTCAGAAGAGGAGATAGCCAGGATTTTATAAGGGAAATCAGAGCGGAGGTAGATGGCAACACCACCCCCTCTTCTGTTAACACGATCATTTCTGATTAAAATAAAACCTGGAAGAGGATAAGTGGTAGAAGGGAGGTGAGGTTTGAGCCAACTCTCTGAAACCAGGATGGCGTGAACATTGACATTCGAAAAGGCTTGGCACACTTTGAGCGTTAATATGGCAAACATTTATCAAATTACCAGTTCTTTGATCGAAACTATATTGCAGGAAATCACCTAAAGTATCACTTGTGGAGCAAAAGCTATCATCATGAAGAGACTCATTAGCAGAATGAAAAGACTCATCTGATGACATAATCAAATATAACTAATATTATATGTAATAAGATTAAATAAGATATATAAATAAAAAATAAATATATATGTATAAGTAAAAAGAATAAATATATTATAAATATGTTTAAAAGGCTACCAATTTAAACTTACGTGTATTTGTTTTCCTCTCCGCACCACCCGCCAGCCAACTCACAATAAATAAGTAGAGTAATTACATAATTTTAAATCTAAAATTACTGAACTGTTTTAAAAAACAAAAAGGAAGGAAACAAAAACAAAAGAATTTTTGGTTAAGGTTAGAACTTATTTTAGTAGGGAGATGTCTACCGACTACTTATTAATATTTGCAGTATACTATTAATAATTTTGTATAAACGGATCCTGGATCTAGAATGCTCGGATGTCATAATTTCGTCGAGTGTTTTGGTTTGAATTTCCGTTCGAGTCATAAGTTTTGTTATAGACAGTAAACGCCTATAGGCGTCATAATAATAAAACTTTTATTGTGTTTCGTTCGCTATTTTTTAAAGCTTTAATCTATAAATTCAACAATATTTTATATTCATTGGGTAAAGACTAATTATTGGAAAATAAATATTTGCACGGTTACGGAGATTAATCACCTCTGTTCACTAATCTGTCCCAATTTTCGACTATTGTTTATCGCTTGTCGCAATCGCGTGCCGAAGAATCTAGCGCCGAGCGTTCGCAGTGCCTTGATCAAAATTGAAACAAAAACACAGGAGCACGCGCAAGGGAATGTAGCGGCGAACGTCCACTTGGTCTGGCAGAACAAAATGCGAGATCATCGCAGTTACACGAACGATAGTCAAGCGCCGCGCGCTCGCAACGCCTTGCTCAAAATAGAACTAGAAATTCACGAGTGCGTGCACGTGAATCTAGCGCCGAAGACTTGCAGCCGATTATGGCACAAAGAGAAATACAACAGTCGTTAACAACTAGTTTGCACAATAAAATTTTAGCTCATAGTAATCGATCAGCATTCAGCTACAATCCACAAATTGATTATGCTCATCAGAACAGCATCCATATCGGGCCAATGAATGTGATTTATCTTAAATGTTCTGCTTAAAAATGGACCTAATGAAACGATATGAGCTGAGCGTCTGAAAAAAGCTATTTTGTCTAATATTGAAGAGCCATCAGAACCAATAAAGAACCTTTCGACAAATAATCACACAGTTTCTACGCATTTTTTAATAACATACGTAAATATAATAACCTTTTTCAGATGACTTCGCTTGGAGCGAAAGAAAGCAGAAAGGGAAATGTATGCCCACCTTTCAGGTGAAAGGACAAGTTTATGATCTCATAAGTAGCCTTCTACCGCCATTAGGACAAAGATCTAAAGTTTTGCAGGTAATATTTCATATCAGATGCTGACCAACTATCATGCTGAAACTCGAATTGGTCAACGAATTGCAGACTATGTTGAACAGTCTCAATATATACGCTCAAAGTTTTAAACATAGTACTGCACGCCACATCCCAGAGACTTTAAAATTAATTATTCCACAATGTAATTGGCCATGCCAGGGGAAGAAAACTTGACTTCACCATGCATGAAAATTGAGAAATATTCGAAAAAGTGTCCACGACGTTTCTCAAGTGAAACACAGATCGGTGAGGATGGATATCCCGTTTATCGACGACGCGATATCAACAACGGAGGTCAGCTTGCTGCCTTAAATGTCCGAGGACGAACGGTGAACATAGGCAACAGATGGATGGTTCCATATTCCCCCATATTGTGTCGATCTTTCAACGCTCACATAAACGTCGAATACTGTCATTCCGTGCAAGCTATATAATAAATATGTAAATACATCAACAAAGGAGCAGATCAAGCAATTTTCAGTGTCTGAAATGTAAACGACGAAGTTGAAAACTATTGGAACGGCCGGTATATCAGGACATCTGAAGCAGTGTGGCGCTTACTTGAGTTTCCTATACATGACAGATACTCTGCAGTAGTATTGCACTGCACTTAGCGGTTCATTTAGAAAATGACCAGCGGGTTTATTTCAAAGCAGAAAGTATGTGCACAGAGTGGAAAATCCTCCAAAAACAACACTAACTGCGTTTTTTTTTGACCTGCTCAATTTTTTAAATCTCTACTCTATCACGAAAAACCTCTTTATTATTCATGAGCTTACAACAAATTTTCAAGAAGAAAACGTGGTCAGAACGTAATTGGACATACTGGTATAAAAAAGATGCGGCATTGGAAAAAGTGTACAGTGTTGATCCCTCCCAGTCAAAAAGTTTTTTCTCAGAATACTACTTCACCACATACGTGGCCCAAAGTTATTTCAGGACTAGAAAATCGAGATAATACAAGATATCAGAAATTTAGCCCAACAACGAGGTCAGGATTATGACATATATAGCAAAGGCTCCAGTTGCCCGGAAAACAAACTTTTGGAATTAAATGATAAAAATTTAAGAGAATTTGGATTACTTTCTCCGAATCGTACACAAAATGCTGCCGTACATATAATGTTAACGAATTATCAATATTTGCCTGCTCTAAAACACTCAAGATAGTGGCAGATCAAAAAATAGCGTTCGACGTAATAATTGAAAGTTTGTGTGGAAAACAACAACGGTCTACTATTTTGAAACAGGGAAAACCATTCTTGCTCTAATTTCATATTGGTAAAAGTAAGACTATTTGGAAGAAAAGCACAGTATTCCAGTATTGCTGCCACTCTATTGAATGAGGGGAAAACTGCTCACTCTACATATAAATTACCGTTTGCTTTGTCGTTAGATCAACAGTCTGTGTGCTCAATCCGCAAGGAAGGAACAAGGAAAAGCTCTTACAGGCCACGTCGCTCATATTTTTGGATAAGTGCATCATGAGCCATAGAGCTCTTATAGAAGCAGTGGACCGCACATTAAAAGACATCAAAAACTCAAGCAATATGAATGGTGGCATAACTTTTGTTTTGGCAGGAGACTTTTCTCTAAACATTGATATTCTGCCATATCTGGTTAGACCAGTAAGTGGACCCCGGGTTCCAAGGCGTGTAAGCCTTGAATGCAACCAAGATAACGCTAGGGCAATGATGACTTTCCGCCCAACGCTACCGGTTATTACAAAAGGTACACAAGCTGACATTATCAAGGCATGCCAAATCATTAGCTTTATGGTAATCAATTAAAACTCTCAATTTACGTACGAATATGAAGCATATTTGAGTAATAACCACGGCGGAAATTTCTCACAAAAACTACTCCAACTTGAAGATTGAAAATTACCATCTCCAATTTCAATAATATAACAGTTTGCTGCTGTACATGGGCCTCTCGTAATTTGCGTCGAAAAAGATTTGTGCGTTAGTAGGAAGGTTCGGCCTACGATAGCACGCTGGCCAGACGGGTTGGCATTAGGTTTAACGTCGAATTTACCCTCTAATTCCAATGATACTACTTTTCTTAATTTCATGTATTATCCTTACTGGCTTCTTACGACACCTACATGGAATAGGGTAGTGGCACTTTGTTTTTTTATCTTCACCACAGGGAGAATACATATTCAAATTCATCATCATCAGCCTTTAATAGTCTACAGCTGGACTAGGCCTCTCCTTTGAAAGGAGGTTCGTATCAAGTTTTCCTTCTCTTACAGTGCTGTTCACTGCATAATATACTCCCATATCAAATTCATATCTGACAGTATTTGTAATTTTTGCTCGAAAAAACACACTTGCCGGGCTGCAATTCATTTCTTCCGGCAAAAATTCTGTTACGTGCGTCAGATATGCTATCGACTTTTTCAGCGAGGTAAACATTAAAGAGAAATTGGATTTTTCAACCGGCCCACTAGGACGTAGAGGTATTCGAATTGACTGCACGAAACAAATTGTTACCTTGCAAAAGTGGTGTGGGTTTAACTGGGTATGGTTCAACACTTTAAAAAATAGCACTGACTAGTCCGTTTATAAATTATTTCTATGGATGTATTTAGAAACTTGTATGATAATATATAGCTTAAAGCCATTTCGCTGAATAGCGTAAGCTCTTTTTTACCTAATAATTTGTATAACGGACTTGGGGCTCCAAGCAAAAAGTGTTCGGAGTTCTTGGACCACAACCGTTCAGCCATCCATGATATACACATAATTATCAGTAAGAATAGTAAGGATCTGTAATAGACAAAATTAACCCATTTTCAGAGAAAAATAAGTTTAAATTAAATTCAGCAATGATAATAATATATGAAATTTTAAGATCTTATCACATAACATAGCATAACTTCACGCCTATATCCCCGAAAGGGTAGGCAGAGGTGTATTACACACTCACACTTCGCCAGTTGTTTCGGTCCCAATGTAATAGAGGGCAAGCCTATTGCCATCTACCGGGCACATTATTAAGCGAGCGATAATTAACATTCTTAATATACACATAATTTTGAAAAGTCAGAGGTGTATGCCCGGGGTACCTGGGGATCGAACCCGAGACCATCGTCTCGGCAATCCGTTACGTACACCACTGGGCTATAGCAGCTGTTTTTTAAGATCTTATATTTGATATGAAATACGCATCATCAGGTTGATGAACGTTGTTCTACTACGGATCTTGTATGACAAATTTATGACGGCACATCTAAATTCTTGACTCGAAGCCTAGTGGAATCGTTTGTGAAGTCGAATAGTTAAGCTAAAACGAGACATAACGATGTCTCGTTTTAGTCGTGAATTAGTTCAAAACAAAATTGTTAGGTACTTCGGGCACATAGACCTCATTTTCTCTGCAAATTGTATTGTAATAATTCAATGAAATTAATTTACAGTGTGTGTGCGATGCGATAACAGCTGTTTTGTTCACCGCACTCTCGTCACCCCATTGTCGTCATACAGGACGAAGTCATATACATCAATGCTTATTGAATTATCTGTCACTGCAGCTCTCGCTACCTACCCAGTCACATTTATAGTCTAGTATGCAGCATTATGAATACCTACCTGGAATACGACGGAATTAGTAGTCAACACTGGCCGGTCACCTCACCCCGTTTAGAACTGTACCAAGTGTTACGGGTTCGATTCTCACACTACACAACACTTTGTATTATCCGGGAAGAAATATGATCTGAGATGAATTTAATCTAATAAGCCTAGCCCAGAAAAGAACCTGTTGCATGTAACGTCACAGTAGACTTTCCTTTTTATAAAAATATTTAATATAAAGAAAATAGTCATATCATCCCATGGGTGTCGTCGGAGCCGACAGAGGGAACATATTATGCTGAGAACAGCACTGTAAGAGAAGGAAAACTTGATACTAACCCTATACCAACCCGTTTGGCCAGCGTAGTATAGTAGGCCAATTCCTCCTTTCAAAGGAGAGGCCTAAACCAGCAGTGGACTGTTAAAGGCTGATGATGATGACTGGTAAATCAAGTGTAGTTACGAAACAATTTCACTAGACAATACGAGTATGGCTACTCCTGGATTGCAAAAAGCCGCGATATTTGTAAATCAATTATTTAATTTGATTGCTAGCTCAAAACTAGATAACAAACCATATCTCAATATAATGATATTAAGACATTCAAAGCAATAAAAACTTTAAAAACTGACAATAATCTGCAACTAAAATTCTTTTTGCAAATCCGTTTCATTGGGTGAATGTAAACTTTGTAAAAGTCAAAGATAAAACTCCGTACACGTGCCATATTTCGTCTTGTTTATTGAGTTTATTTGTAGTTATCGATACATTCGTTGATTCTCACATACATTAGAACTCGCTGATTCCCGGAAAACCGGCTTATTACTTCACTTTCTATATAGTACCGTCCCTTTCGATCTTTAACTGATTATTTTGTTTGTTGTTTTTATATGTAAAAATATGGATCCTATTTTTATTACGCAAAGGATTAATTGTAACGAATATTGTATACTTTGCTTGTACACCAATACCTGTTTGTATACTATGCCTGCTATAAGTGATGGATGAGGTTTGTTTTTCGACATGATTCTAAATTTATTTAATCTGTATTTATTTATGTACCCTGACATTAAAAGGTAATGCAACCGTTGGTGAATTCAAAGAGTTTCACTTCACTTAGATACATGAAAATTGGAACAAGAAAGATGTGTTAAAATAACATTTTAGTTTTAATTTAGTAGCATAAAAAAACGAAACCTATCAATTACAAATAAACACAACTATTTACGCGATAACTTTTCAATAGGTTATTAACTAATTAACTTTTATTATATACATAAAATGTGCGCGATATACATATAATGCGATCCTTTGAACCTTGGTTCTGCCTTCAATTTCCTCTAATTTAAAACGCGTATAAAACGGCAACCACTTATTATTATTAAATATTACGTGTCTATATATTTTTTGAACTCATACTTTTTAATAGAATACATATAACAAATATGTATTTATCATCTAAATCTAATAGAATACATATTTAGTATAGTGTGGATTTGGCACCCGAATGGGGCCAGCACGAAAACATCGATTTGATAAAACATACCAAAGCTGTACACAAAATAATATATCCAATAAGTAAATCCTTTAAAAGGATTCATAAAAGCATAAGCGTGTCGACGCAGAAACCATTTCCTTGCTTTCAGTTTAATATTAAAAAATCAAAGGTTAATCGATCATGAGACGCGAACGGTAATTTGCTGAGAGAGTGCAAAACATCATCAATCAACAAGTGAAGGAAACCTGTTTGTTGGACTTGAAGGTTCTTTTAGCGCCTTATCATGAAATATTTTGTTACGCTTTTATGGAGGCACCTGTTTTAGGTCATCATCACGCCTTAAAGCCTTTAAGCGTAGTAGCGACGTGAGCAGAATGACCAATGTTGTATAGAATTGGATAACCCAGGCCATATTTTTAAGCAAGCAAGAGCCAGTCACAAAGGAGGAGATAAACCGTTTTCGTCAAGCGGTATACATTTTTAACACTAGTTTCGCCTACATTAGCAATGAATTATAGCTATCAACCATATTGTTCTCAACTTTAATGTATTGTCTCCTTCGGTCGAAGCTTGGTCGGGTAATAGTAAAGAAATACATGAGCAATTGTTCCCATACATAAATAGGTGATGCACTGACTCATCAAAAGGAGCCACAGTAACAAATATCGAATATGTTTGTTTACTTGTTCTTTCGGCGATTTTAATAGTAAATATAAGTAGACCACAGAGCAAATTTAAATTTTATTTAAATATAAATCATTAAGTCGTAAATATGGCGTTTGCAATAGTGACGACATATCGCATACTCGAAACAAAAGGGCGTGTTACATAACCCGAAAGATACTGTAAATAACCACGAAAGCTGAAAAACAGTTTAAATTTCTGTATGATAGATACAGTGAAAAAAGATGGATCGTAATTTTAGTTCAAGTCCTCTTGCCAGACATGTTTTCCAAAAATGGCCGTCGAATAAAGCAATGAGGTAGGTACCTTCAAGAGTTTTATTGACTTTGGGACGCCATTGCGATAGCTCGATAGTTAAAATACGGGACTAGAATGTCTTATTCGTCTGCAGTAAAGAGAATATTATTTGCAAGGAATTTCCACTGGGGAGCGGATTTTTATTGGTAAACATTTGTATGAAATATTTCTTCTGTAAGAGTCTAATGAGACTACAGATAAAAAAACATGAAAGATTCCTTTGATAAAGTATAATAAAGGACTTAATGACTAATAACCCAAACGTGTCCCGTGAGAGAACCGAATATAGAAATTGTAAACAAATTGCTATGTGATTAGAATAGATTGCAGTCGTAAAGCTAATATTCTGCACAAAGTACTTCTAAACAAACTTGGAGAGTGAAAATCATACACGGTTCTAAATGTTATCGGAATGCTATCCTATTACCTATCGATGGATTTGGGCTCCTAGAGATATATATTTATTTATTATAAGGCGTCGGGACGTGACGACCCCACCGCCCACTGGAGGAGTTACTGTGACGAGTAGATACTCGTCAAAGTATCTCCCCCAGCGCAAGCAGTCAACCGAAAGATGGCGGTCAAACCATCCGAACCTGGCGGAAGTAAATCCCAAGATGCTAGATGGGCAGCAGCGCCCAGCACTAAAAACTTCCGCCACTGCGATCGCCAATACGCCTGCCAAGCGTGGCGATTATGGCAAATCCCCCCATACATGAACCACACCAATAAAAAGCGGCCCCTAGTCCCCGTCGGCCCCGCTAGTCCTGGTTATGGTAGCGGCCATGGTAACGGCGGGGCAAGGGATGCGAAGAATCTCCGGAAGAGATCGGGCTACCACCACCAACGACAATTGGCCCTGGCAACACTGAACACGCGCACACTGCAGACCGACGAGAAGATTGTCGAGCTGGAAGAAGAACTGAGCAAGTTGCGATGGGATATCATAGGCCTATCTGAAGTCCGAAAACAGGGGGAGGACTCGATCGTTCTCAATTCCGGTAACTTGCTCTTCTACCGGGAGGGCGACCAACAGTCCCAAGGTGGTGGCGTGTTCATCGTCCACAAATCTCTCGTGACCAACGTGGTAAATATCGGAAGTGTGTCGAACAGGGTAGCGTACCTTATACTCAGAATATCCAAGCGGTATTCGCTGAAGGTCATACAGGTATACGCTTCGACCTCGACGCACCTCGATGAGGAGGTGGAAGCCATGTACAAGGACATATCTCGGGCTATACATGGCTTCAAAACCCATTACACCGTGGTCATGGGAGATTTTACCGTGAAACTGGGCAAACGCGACGGTGATGAGCTGAGAGTGGGGCAATTTGGTTTTGGGCATCGGAATTCCTGGGGTCACTTGCTGGCAAGCTTTATGGCGAAGGAAGGCCTCTATATTAAGAATTCCTTCTTCAAGAAGCGAGAATGCCGCAATGCCGGACCTGGGTAAGTCCAGACGGTGCCACCAAAAATGAGATCGACTTTATCATGTCGACGAAGAGGCAGATATTCAATGATGTCTTTGTGATCAATTCACTTAAAGTGGGGAGCGATCACCGAATGGTAAGAGGCACATTGAATATCTGTACAAGCCTCGAACGGTCGAGATTGATGAAGTTCACGCTCCGACCGGCACCGGTTCATATCCAAAACCCCGAGAGCTTTCAGCTCGAACTCAAAAACCGTTTCGAATGCCTGGGCGAATGCGTAGATGTGGACGAGTACAGTAACGGGTTCACGGATGCTGTCCATACAACAGGGGCTAAATTCTTTAAGCCCCAGAAAAGCAAGAGAACCAGCAAGATCTCGGGTCCGACCCTTGAGCTGTTAGAGGAAAGGCGCAAGATGGTTCTGCTATCCTCTAACGACATGCCGAAATATCGGCACCTCAACAGACAGATCTCTAAGTCTCTGACTCGCGATCTCCGCCAATACAACACAAAATGTGTTCGTGAGGCGATCGAGCAGAATAAGGGATCCAAAGTGTTCCAGAGGGATCTGTCTGTTGGGCAGAGTTAGCTGACAAAGCTGAAGACGGAGGATGGCAGAATTGTATCGTCCAAGCCTGAGCTCTTGGAGGAGATCGAAAGGTTCTATGGACAGCTATACACGACAACGCAACAACCCGCAAGTACTCCAGCGTCAGACCCTAGAGCTGGATTGACCCGACACTATACCGAAGATATCCCGGACGTCAGCATGCACGAGATTAGTGTGGCTCTCAAACAGCTCAAAAACAACAAGGCGCCGGGTGATGACGGAATTACGAGCGAGCTTCTGAAGGCTGGCGGTGCACCCGCTAGAGCAGCCCTTCGGAAGCTATTTAATGCCGTCATTCTCGAGGGTAAAACGCCACAGGCGTGGCACAGAGGTGTGGTGGTGCTTTTCTTTAAGAAAGGGGATAAAACCCTCTTAAAGAAATACAGACCCATCACACTTCTGAGCCACGTCTACAAGCTGTTTTCGAGAGTCATCACGAATCGTCTCGAGAGCAAGCTAGACGACTTCCAGCCTCCCGAACAAGCCGGTTTCCGTAAAGGCTATAGTACCATAGACCACATACATACGCTGCGGCAGGTTATACAGAAGTCCGAGGAGTATAACCAGCCCCTATGCTTGGCGTTTGTGGACTATGAGAAAGCCTTCGATTCGATCGAAACCTGGGCGGTGCTACAGTCTTTCCAACGGTGTCGGATTGACTACCGATATATCGAAGTGCTGAAGTGCTTGTATGAAAACGCCACTATGTCAGTCCGCCTCCAGGACCAGAGTTCAAAACCTATTCAACTCCAGCGAGGAGTGAGACAGGGGGATGTCATATCCCCGAAACTGTTTACCACTGCGCTGGAGGATGTTTTCAAGCTTCTGGACTGGAATGGACTCGGCATCAATATCAACGGCGAGTACATCACTCACCTTCTATTCGCAGACGATATCGTAGTCATGGCTGAGACCATGGAAGACCTAGGCACAATGCTCGATGGCCTCTGTAGAGTCTCCCAACAAGTAGGTCTTAAGATGAACATGGACAAGACGAAAATTATGTCGAACGTCCATGTAGTACCTGCTCCTATTCAGGTTGGGAACTCTACGCTCGAAGTTGTCGACAAGTATATCTACCTGGGACAAGTAGTCCAATTAGGTAGGTCCAACTTCGAGAAGGAGGTCAATCGTCGAATCCAACTCGGTTGGGCAGCATTCGGGAAGCTACGACATACCTTCTCGTCCGATATCCCGCAGGGTCTCAAGACGAAAGTCTTTGACCAGTGTGTGTTGCCAGTGATGACTTACGGATCAGAGACGTGGTCACTCACTATGGGCCTTATCAGAAGGCTCAAGGTCACTCAGAGGGTGATGGAGAGAGCTATGCTTGGAATTTCCCTGCGAGATCGAATCAGAAATGAGGAGATCCGCAGTAGAACCAAAGTCGCCGACATAGCTCTCCGGATAGCCAAGCTGAAGAGGCAGTGGGCAGGGCACATAGCTCGAAGAACCGATGGCTGTTGGGGCAGAAATGTACTGGAATGGCGGCCACGTACCGGACGACGCAGCAGAGGTAGGCCCCCCGCAAGGTGGACCGACGATCTCGTCAAGATCCTGGGAGGCGGTTGGATGCGGACGGCTCAAGACCGGTCTGTGTGGAGAACCTTGGGGGAGGCCTATGTCCAGCAGTAGACGTCGTTTGGCTGATATGATGATGATGATGATATATATGTATTTGACAAGCTCTATAGAAAATAAAGAAAAGAAAAGAAATATTTATTTTGTCACAAATGGCATACACCAAAGATAAAATAACAAAATAAAGATAAAAGAAAAAATAATAATAAAACATAAAATAAGACAAAATAAAAACAAACCTATGACTAAATTATTTTGAATGGCAGATTGTTATTCCTGCCCAAAGGCAATACACAACATACCTATAAAATATTATAACCCTAGAAGCCAAATCCATCGATACTGAAAATATTAAAATAACGTATAAGTATAATCCTTACTAGCATAAAAGTTGTCGAATTTAAGTAAAACTTTAACGAACTTTAATTATACTGGCAATCATCTCAATGCAGTATATGATGTAAATACATGAAGTTTAAAATATAATCCATACACTCAGGAAAATCAGACATTTCAAACAATTTAAACCTCCAAAAACGAGATATATGTACTATCATTCGCAATAGCCTGTTTCACTAGCCACTCCGCGATATTCGGCAGACGTAGCAACTTTTCAAATTTAACCAGTCATATGTAAAGTGAAGTTTGGAGTAGCTCTGATGGTAATTTCAACTTGGGCCTGTTGGGGACCTTGTTTACAGTTTTTCAGACCTTTCACGTATAAATCAGGAGTTATTTATTATGAAATTTCGGTGCACTGTGAATTAATACTGAAAAGTCGATGCAAGTTTTCAAAGTTATGGTCATGAATACTTCGGTACGTATAGTACAGCAGTTTTGAGCAGCCATATGATTTATTTTAATAGCATGTAATATCCTGTACTGTGCATCAATATCTTTAGTAGGAATATTTTTTTTAAGTAGTAGATATATTTTTTAGTTATTTGGATACCATTGTGCACAGTATGCCTAATTTGCGATCGGTGGGTTGCCAAAGAAATGTATTTAATTATCTATTGAACCAACAAAATTATTTTTCACGATAAATAGCATTTATATGACAAAATGTCTAGGAGGGCTATAGCTGCATATGGCATAATTATCATGTCAGCATAGAGACGTCCACTACTGGACATAGGCCTCCGCAAAGGTTCTCCACACAGAACGATCTTGAGCCGCCCGCATCCAAGCGCCTCCTGAAATCTTAACCAGATCGTCGGTCCACTTTGTAGGAGGCCTACCCCTGCTGCGTCGTATGGCATAATCTTAATATATAAAATCCTTGTGTTACTGACTGACTGACAGACACGCTACAGCCGAAACTATTGGGCGCAGGAAGCTGAAATTTGGAATGTATGTTCCTTGGGGACCGTAGGGGTGCACTAAGAAGGGATTTCCCGAAATTCCCACGGGATCGGCCAAAACGGGTAAATTAAAAAAAATGCAGGCGTAGCTGCTGGCGTCCTCTAGTAATATTATAAAATTATAATACATATTTTCGTCACTTGTTCGTACGTTCATTTTATTGTATATTTTTCTCAAACATATTGCTTGAAGTAAAAAAAATAAACCGGTCAAGTGCGGTTTGTACTCGCGCACCGAGGGTTCCGATATTTTGATATGAATTTCAATTTTTTACCTCTACGGGTTAATGAGGAAAGGGATAGTAACTTTAAAATTATTAAAAATATTTTTATTAGATGATCTCTAAAAATTTACGGCTTTTGCAATTTTTTCTTTATCTGTACTATAAGACGTTGCTTCGGACCAAATTTCAAGATTCTGAGTTCACGGGCAGTACCCTGTAGCTTTTGATTTCCTTGCGAGTTTCGTAAATTAACAGAAATTTGCAAAATTATTTGCTATTACAAATTTGCGTCTGTACCTATTGATTTCGTTGGCTTAGAAGTTTGATTTTGTCACAGATTCAAGGGACAGTAGACATGACTATTTGATATAAATTTTAGTTTTATACCTCCACGCGTTTCTGAGAAAAAGGGTCTTGACAGACGGACGGACAACAAAGTGATCCTATAAGGGTTCCGTTTTTTAATTTCCAGGTACAGAATCCTAAAAAAAGACCATGATTCCTATTTCTCATATAACAAAACCGTTTCTAGTGGCCCCTTCCATTTTATCATCAACCACCAAAAGCTCCATCGTCCGTCCTACGCAATGTCGTCTATAATATATAACCTAATCGATTAAATTGGATATTGCTTCCGTTGGAAGGGCAAACAGCCCACATAAGTAATCAAGTCATCGCTTCTAAAAGGTAGTATAGCTTTGGGGCATTTTACAAATTGCAGTACGACAACGACACGACAGCGGGTCTTTAAAGCTATCCTATCCCAGCTATTTTCTTTCTTCACTCTTTTTAAAACTAATGAAAGATTATCCTAAATAAGTTTTTTTCGCAACAAAACATAATATGATTGATTGCAGTAATTAGCATGATTTGCCATGCAACTTCATTTAACGAGTCTTGATCGCATTAAAAAAACTAATAAAAAATGTGTATAACTCTGCCTTCGCCAACAATGTTTCAACCGGTTTACACTGCCACGATTATATAATAGCGATCAAAACGTCGGTGAACATACTGATATTATTATTATACTTTAAAATATTTACTTAACACAATATAAATAGTCGTCAAATGTATCTCTATGATTTGTATAATTTCTTAAATTGTATCATGCGCGTCATTTGGTTTTTTTTCAGCATGTGGTTTTCGTTCCGCCAATTTTACTTTTCAGCCAGTATCTTTTTGATCGTATTCTAATGCATACATTTTGTAATAAATTAAATGGGACATATTAAACCTCAGTGGTAAGTTTATACCAAAATAACGAATAACCGACGGTGCTGTAAAGTAAAACAGTGCAGTAAACAGTGCAACAATTATAACATTTCTGCACTGTGTACGTCCAAAGCCAAATGGTCTATTCCTTGTGATCGCTTTTATAGTGATTAATTTTATCAAAATTACTGCATTGTTAAAAGAAAAATTATAATAACAAGCCTATCTTTTCTTCATACCTATTTGCTAACCAATCAAATTTATTAACCAATTGCAAAATACTTTCCAAGACTTGACAGCTACCGTAAAGTTATTGCGCTTGTCCCTTAGTCGTAACGTCTAAGCGACTTCATTAAGTACACAGTAGCTACAACTTTTGAGAGCCATCAGAACGACCGAGTTGAGGAAAATGTAACGTTTTTAGCATAATCTGCGTCAGCCGCTTGATTGTCGACAAACGAGATGATTTGTACGTTCAAAGATGGATATAAGATTAGAGGGAAACGCGAATTTATACCACCTAGTATTTGCTGAAATAAGGACCATTCTATATCTATATCAGCATGGTAAATACTTTAAGAGTTGCTTTGAAAGGATTCTCAAATGATTGCTGTCAGCTCAGAATAAGGAAAAGCCGTTTTGTGTCTACCTTAGACACAAAACGCACTGGTATTTGCACTGGAGGTCTTCCTTTTTAACACCCTTTTATTAGGTCGTCGTGTATGTAACTATGTAATTGAATCTAAGGTAACTAATTTAACCATATTCCAAGGGTCGTAGCGTAATGAAAATTGGCAGCTGTATGTAGTACTGATGACAATACAATAATATGGTACTGTCTAACTTATCTGATGATGGAGCCGGAAGATACGACCTGGAACTTCATGATGGAAAAACGTATCATAGCTGTTTTGGATTTCTTATAAAAGTCTTGTAATGAACTTTGACCACAATTAGGTTTCAAGGTCTGATAATGAAGCCGGAAGATAGGCACTGGCATTCCATGATGGAATATCGTATCATAGTCGTGTCAAGAGTCGCACTTGTGAGAAAGGCCACGTAATGGATTTTGAATTATTTGAATATTTCGAATAAAAATTAGAGTTTCTAAAATATTTGCCAAATATCCGTAAACATTTTTCAAATTTCATAAAAATCCACATGGCTGTTATGTCTGGGACCTGAACCCACGCCTTCAGAGCGCCTTCGGCCATCGCCTTGTTAAATAGCGAATTTGGCGAACACTTACAGAGTGTTACGATGACGAGTATTTACGTCATCTATCTAGAAACTATCATTTTCAAATCATGAAATAGTCTTCAAACCTCTTTGTTTTGGTAATAATTCTGTTTGACGACCAGCCAACTTCTCGTGTAGACGTCAGTGTGACTTATGCTTGGACTTATCTGTTCCGTGACATTTTGACATGACACTGGCCGTCACACTACCCCAATAGACATGCGCGTTCCGCGCATACTTAGATCCATGATACACCGCTCTCCTGTCGGCATGAATCAAGTCATTCATCTTCGTAGATTGTGATCTATGTGCAGATTTACTTTCTTTGAGGCACAAAATACGGTGTCGGACAGGGCAGTGTGTTAGCACCTTTACTGTTTACAATATACATAAACGATTTACCTAAAGTTACTAGTCACCCCATTACATTATTTGCGGATGATAGTACAGTCGCTATTGAGTGTACGAATAAACATAATTATGAGAATGACATTAATACTACATTGTTGAATATCATAGACTGGTTAGGCAATAATAATCTCAAAATAAATTTAACTAAAACCAATCTAATTCAATTCTCGCAACGAGTTCCTATTTATAAAAACCTAGATATTAATTACAATGGCATAAAAATAAATGAAGTTGACTCCACAAAATTCTTGGGTCTTATTATTGATGGCAAACTTAATTGGAAAACTCACACAGAAGCACTGTGTAAAAAACTTAGCAGTTCAGCATATGCTCTTTTTAAGCTTGCATCAGTCTTAAATCACGACGCCCTACTTACAGCCTACCATGGAACATCGATGTCTTATCTGAGGTATGGTATACTATTCTGGGGCAACTCAACTAACACAGACATGGTGTTTAAGGCACAAAAAAGCTGTATAAGAGCGATATTTAAAATAAAAAGCTGGGAGAGTTGTGAACCATATTTTAAAAAACATAATTTATTGACGTTACCTTCCCTATACATAATTGAAGCAGCAATTTTTGTTAAGTCAAACCCTAATTTATTTGAAACATTAGCGGATACAATTAAACGTAACAGGAGACCCATCACACAGAACATGCTTCGTATACATAAGGCTAATACGACACTATTACACAAGAGTATATACTGCATGGCACCTGTCATTTATAATAGAGTACCTAATGAATTTAAAAAATTGAATGATATGTTTAAGAAGCGTTTGTACAATTTTCTAGTAAATAAGTGTTATTATAAAATTAATGATTTCATTGATGGCAAATAAATAAATTATTGTTATACATGACATAAATATAATCATTATTACTATTGACATTCACTTATATTTTAACGTATTGATTATCATTATTTAATTGTTTAATAGCTTCATTGACTGTACATGTTTTTATATTGTTTAATTTAATTATTTTATTTGTCTAATGAGTATCGAATTTAGTACCTATGTTTATATTATGTTAATGAATTATTTTAAAACTATAATTTGGTATTATATTCAGACAGTATTATGAAATTAAATTTTGCATGCCGATTAGGTAGAATGAAGAGGACAATATGTAACTTATATCGAACATCTCTGTATACCTTTATTCAGCAAATAAAATGATTGATTGATTGATTGATTGACAAAACTTTCCCCATGCCACCAATTTTAATCAATCTTGACATGTCCACACTAAAGGATACCACCTTAACTGTCTAATCTGCACTGATGATCTCTGAAGAAATCCCGCCCAACAATGCAATCGTCTACGATATCTGCAATAATCGCTCGTTGCCAAAATAGTTTGTCACCGATTTTTATAGCCACCATTTGTTCGCCTTTAACTGGAATGAACTGACCGGTAGCCGTCGTCAGTCGAGGTGAAATTAAAGGTGTTAGAATCTTTCCATTCTTTCTTACCAAGAGTGTAAATATTAACATAGGTGCCTGTTTAAAAAGTATATAGACCTGTACATGGAGAGGGTAATAGAAATATACCATGTATATTGACGTGTAAATAGGGCTGAATGGCATGAGGGTGGTTTATAATATCATTTCGCTAGCGTCACCTCAGGGAACCGAAACCCTGTTGTAAATAGCCTTGTTTAATTGTTCACTACTCGCTTGAATAATATGGCAAAATCTACAAAAAAAGAAACAGCAACACAAAGCAAACAGAGACAAAAAAAAAGAAAAAGTGCGTACAAAAATCCTTAAAACTCAGTGAAAACGAAAAATCTCTACAAAAACACTAACCAAAAACCTATATCTATACTAATATTATTAAGAGGAAAGATTTGTATTTTTGTATCTTTGTTACGAATAAACTAGAAAAGTACTAGACGGATTTTAAAAATTATTTCACCATTGTAATGCGACATTATCCCTAAGTAACATAGGCTATATTTATTTCTAGAAAATAATATGGATCCCTACAAAAACATCAATAATGTAACCCAAGGTGTATTTTTTTTTTCCAGAAAATGTCTTACAAGGCGTGCGCTGCTAAAACTATTAATGATACAGAAAAATCATGTTCTACACTATACATTATAGGTAATAACCTACAAAAAAATCCGCAATAGCATAGGTCTATCTCCTAAGGAAAATCCACAGTAACCATTTTTATCAATAAAAAAATTGAAAAGTATAATGGGTTATTTTGGAAGCTATTTTAAGCAATGCAGTATTACTTTTTATCCAGTTAAATACGCTAGATATGTTGTGTATTAAATGCTCATAGAAATTGTCTTTTACAGTATATCATTATAATGAATATCTTAAAATATGTAGCAAAATCAAAATAATGCGTGAGAAAATAAATTCACCGCTCGCACACCGATATTCCGTCGGGACGAGACTTCCTTGATGTGATCGATTATTGGATATTTATTGGATACTAGAGGATGCCCACGGTTACACTCACGTTGTTTAAGGCTACTGCTCCGCTCCCGTCGCTCATAGCGCGATGTTATATAGCCTATAGCCTTCCTCAATAAATGGTCTATCTAACACTAAAAGAATGTTTCAAATCGGTCCAGTAGTTCCTGAGATTAGCGCGTTCAACCAAACAAACAAACAAACTCTTCAGCTTTATATATTAGTATAAGATTTAAAAAACAAATGTCCACCCGTGCGAAGCCAGTGCGGGCTGCTAGTGAAACAATATAGAGAGACACCAGAGTAACGAAAAACACGTTTAGAAATTTAAGAGAATACTAATCTCAAGTTCGCGCATCTCAATCACGAGAAGAGCGAGAGGCCCGTCTTCAGTACTTGCGTGAATATGACTCTAAAAAAAGAGCTTTACATTCAGAAGAAGAACGGACCGTGAGATATCAATATTTACAAGAACACATCACTCAATCAAGAGCTTTGGAAACTGACGAAGAGCGTAATGTATCGTTGCGGCAGTTACGTGAGCATAATGCTGCTACCAGAGCTGCACAAAGAGCTAGAGCCAGTACTTCTGAGAAAACATTTTATGTCTTTAGTGACAAATTGTGTGAAATTTGTACAAAGCGATGCTATCAGCATCAAGTCTCCCGATGGACAATTTTGATAGAAAATGCACCGTATTTACCTGACGAACTGAAGCAGAAATCAACGTTACTTTTGTGTAATCGTTGCACAAAACATGTCATTAAATTAACCTGTGCGTTTGGTCAATATGCATTTCGCGGCCAAGCTGTTCTTTTTGCTCAGGATATATTTGAGATAACTGAAAAACTTCCAAATATGCGACCTAGATCGTCTGGAGATGCTGGCATTATTGTTGTTACGGAGCATCTCGATAATTTGAACGTCACCCGAGAATTCACAATATGTCGAGAAAAAGTCAAAAACGCATTACTATGGTTGATTGCCAATAATGCACTTTATAAAGATGTTACTACGGACAACAATATCCAGTTAAACGATGAAGATATCATTAGATTGAATGAAGCTCCTCCGCCAAATGACGAAGTACAACAACCAAATAACGAACTGTAGCCACCGGCTTTGAAACTAAAGAGCCGCGACAGGAGATTTCTGCATACACGACGATAAATGTATCATCACGAATTATACGCGCTTCGTGGAATCAAGCTAACCCTGCGATATTTACATCTGGCTTTGCAGGTGTGCAATGTTGTGCCATGGTGCTAGCAAATATCATTCGCGCAAATATGCATTCTATGACAAGTTTGACGACTAATATTCTGAATATGAATATGATAGAGGGCGATAAAATGTATAGTATGATTAGGTCACTATCTGCATTAGATTCTGCCGCTTATCCGATTCAAAATAATGGTTACTTGCTGGTTCGTAAGTTTCGTAACTTTGATTTAATCAAAAACAAATGTGACATGTTTTTTTAAATTTACATTGTAAATCGTTTTCCCTGAACTATGATCTAGAATCTGCACTGTTCGGAAGCTTAAATTATAGAGACAACCAATTAAACATTGGACTGACACTCAAGCAAGCCCTCAAGGAGTTCTTTGACAATCATGAGACAGGTGTGTTAATAGCAGAAGGCAAATCACTAGGAGTCATGCTGTACGACGGCAAATACTATTTTATGGATTCTCATTCATGTGAACCGAAAGGCGCACAAGCGAAGACTGCAGGCAAAGCTTCTGTCATTCAATGTGACATTATAGATGAGTTTGTAAGAATAATTAAGCGAGAGACAGGGTCAAGAAGTACCCAGTTTACATTGGATTTCATCGATGTCTACCCATCTACTTTGTCTGTTCAAGTTAATGCAGCGCAGATAAATCCCCTTTCTACACAGATCATGGAAGCAGAAGAAACAGTGCGTTGCAATTCAGAGCCCCAGATATTTCCTGAAAACCGCACACTTCCAGACCTGCCGTTAATAACATCACAAAATATACCCTTGCAGACGTCGTGCAGCCCAATGTTGAGAAGGAGTTTGAGGTATCAAGTAATCTCAACAGCATAATGCGAAAAACAACAAATAATATTGTTAATGTTGCACATGAAATCAAAGCCGAAGAATTTGCTTGGTTCTATCTGTTTCCCTATGGCATGAATGGTCTTCAGCAACCGCGACCAGTGACGATTACACCGCTAGATTATTTCCAAGTAAGAATATTAGGCGATGATAGACGATTTCAGCGTAATAATTATTTATTCTACGCATTATCGCTGTTCGAGTACTATCGAGTCAAAAGTACTTTCTCGGCGGGTGGTAAAAAAATACTGAATCAAGAAGGACAGATTGAGGAAACCTCAGGGGAGAGCCGCTTTGCATGACCACTTGGCTCAAATCAGGACATTGGGACCACCAACATACTTTCTAACATTTAGTTCAAATGATCTAAATTAGTTAGACCAACGCAAGGCACTGCTGATTGCTGATAATCGGGCTGAGGAGGACCCCAGTTCATTGAGTATACATGAAACTTAGTGCTCGATTGAAAAGTACCCAGTGATATTAAGCCGGCATTTCATGGTCAGAGTTAAGCGTTGTTAAAATATATGAAAAGTAACGATGACATTCTGGGTGGCAAATTGAAGGATCACTGGTGGTGTATTGAGTACCAGAATCGAGGCAGTCCTCATCTGCACATGGTTGTGTGGATTGAAAATCATCCAACATTTAATACTGCCGAAGGTGTCCAACAGATTGCCGCGTCACTTCCTGCAAGTTGCCATCCCAAGATAAAGAGCCAGAACTTCATGATTTGACAACACAACAGTAAGGTGCCGATTTAATTTTCCACGTCAGGAATGCAGTGAGACCCGAATAGTTGCACATTCGTCGGAAGATTTTATTCGAAGTGGAAGAAGAATATGTCTGCTCAAACGTCGGATGGAAGATGTGTGGATCGACATCCAACCTTGTGGGTCGAATGAAGCGATAGCTTCCTATAACGCCAAATATTTGTCGAAAGGAGAGCCAACTAATTTAGACTTGGGAATAGCTCAAGTCATTTAACAGATACAGCGAGAGCAGCTAGACATTTCTCGACGGCTATTCAAAATTTGTATGAAAATTCTCCATGAAAAGCAAGTGTCAGTCCCAGAATGCGCTTTTCGCCTGTGTCACCTGCCACTTCGTGACAGCTCTCGTAGTTGTGTGTTTTTAAATACACGGAAACCGGAGCAGCAATATCGAGTATTGCGTTTTGACGATCATGGACAAGCCATAGGAGACTGCAACAACCTCTTTTATCGGTACGAAAAGCGACCCGCGGACCACCCGAAATTTGACTTCTCTAACATGAGCCTGACTGAGTTTTCAATGTTCTTTGACACTTACTAGCAGAAGAACCAAAAGGAAGAAAGCATTGATAAAGACAATGAGGACATATCAACTCGAACACGTCGGCAATTGATTACGTTAACAGACAACAG
Organism: Euclidia mi; assembly: GCA_944739405.2. Classification (NCBI taxonomy): domain Eukaryota; kingdom Metazoa; phylum Arthropoda; class Insecta; order Lepidoptera; family Erebidae; genus Euclidia; species Euclidia mi. Next base: position 35,746,123 of record OX123195.2, read on the forward strand.
CAAAATGATCGTAAGAACTGTGTCTGCTGCTGTTCGAGTACCATACTTCATAGCGTCCACTGATCCGGAGATCTTTTATTACAGTTTGCTGGTTCAGTATATGCCTTAGCTGTTATGCTCAGAAACAGAACTGTTACAAGGATTTTATAATGCAAGAGAGGCTTTCTTAGCTCGAGAAGAGCAGTTGAAGGCAATTAGCAGTCACATGGAGCAGCACAGACAGCGTGACCGGCAGCTGGAAATTGCATTCAATCAAGTGCACGCATTTCAGATCCTCGAAGAGCCTCCAGTATTGGATAATATAGAACACAATGAAGACTATCCTGAACAGACTATGACTGTGCCTGTCGTGCTGAGTCGAATGGATCATTGATCCATTCGACTCAGCACGACAGGCTATGAATAGGGAACAAGGACAAATATTCAATACAATTACGTCAAACATACAGTCGCAACAACAAAGGTTCAAACTTTTCGTAACTAGTGGCGCTGGAACAGGAAAGACGTACCTGTTTAACTTGTTGAAAAATCAAGTGAACAGATGTTACGGGAAGCAGGTAACAAAGACTCTGACTGGAGTTGCAGCACGCCTAGTAGGTGGCTCTGCACTGCTTAGCTTGCTCAAATTACCAGTTCAAAGAGACGGCGTCTTAGTGAACATGCCTCAACTCTCCGGCAACTACTTGAGAATTATGCGTTAACAGTGGCAAAATGTAAAGATGAGATGAGATGTTGTGCAGGATAGACGCTCGTTTACGCTAGCTAGAGAATTACGATGAACCCTTTGGCGGCATGAACGTTTATGCTCTTTGGCGATCTCTTGCAGCTTCCGCCAGTGCGTGATAAACAGGACTTTCAACAGCCGGACCACATGAGACCAGCAACTCATTTATGGCGACTTTTCACATTAGTCGAACTCAGACAAAACATGCGCCAGTGAGGAGACACGACATTCACCGACATCTTGAACGCCTTGAGGGTCGGAGAGCTGAACAACGAGCATCTCGCAGTATTGCTGACTGAGGTCTCATCAAATGCTACCGGTGAGTTTGCGCTTGAAAAAGCACAGCGTATTTATCCAACAAACAACCAAGTAGAGAAGCACAACAACGAAGTTCTTAAATTTTACGAACAAAAAGGAACTCAAATGTACGACAAAAAGGCTCAAGACCAACTTATTGACACGACCCGAAACCTTTGAAATATTCAATAGAGTCCATGATTCCCAGCGATATAAATAAAACGGATGGACTACCGAGTAAATTAAGAATTTTGAAAGGGGCTGAAATCATGTTGCGATCCAATATAGACGTGGAGAAGGGGCTAGTAAATGGGAGCATCGGATTCATCTCGGACATCGTCTGGCCGCACTTTGGATGCGACCAAATGTATGAAACCAACATATCGTCCATCAAAGTTAATTTTGGAAACGACGGTGAGCACCTAATTCAGCCTATAGGCATCCAGTTTCCGGCCAAGTATAGCTACGGTACGGTGGAAAGGCGCATGCTCCCAGTGATTTTAAGTCGGATATCTACCGTGCACAAGATGCAAGGCTGTACGGTAGACCACGCAGTGGTGTACTTAGGGTCCCGTACTTTTGCAGCTGGACAGGCGTATGTGGCCCTAAGTAGAGTAAAATCGCTTAGTGGTCTCCAGATTGCAGAGCTAGATTGTTCTAAGCTGGCATATAAAACACCATGCAATACAGACGCACTGGACGAGATGAAGAAGATGCGGGCTCATTCGCCTACTTAAAATGTATTTAAAAAATATTTCATTATCAAAGACTAAAAAGTATAAAATAAATTAATAGTTTAATAAACACTAGAAAAATACGCTTTTATAAATGCACGTCAAAACATAAAATAAATTATGGATCGTTCAAGTTGTCTCTATTTCTGGGCTAAACTATGTGTTTTAATTATAATATTTGATTGTAAAAGCGTGGGGCGCTGGAACAGGAAAGACTTTCTTGTATACAAATACTAATACAAACTTCCTGGCGGAAGCTGCATGAGGTCGCACAAAAGCATAACGTTTATGCCGCCAAAGGGTTACCCAAGGGAACCGATGATATCTGATCAACGAACAAGAACTCTACATTTTGCCACTGTTGACGCATTACTATTATGTACTTAATTTCCTGAAAGAAGAGGCGTTAAAAATGTCGGGGAATATCGTCTCTCCTTGCTGCTGGCGCATGTTTTGTCTATGTTCGACAAACTGGTACTTTGAACAGACTATTTAATGTAGAGCCACTTACTAGTCGTGCTGCAACTCCAGTTAGAGCGCCAATCTGTGTAACCTGCTTCCCTTAACATCTATGCACTTGATATTTCAACAAGTTAAACAAAAACTTCTGTCTGTACCAGCACCCCACGCTTTTACAATCAAATAATAATATAATAATAATATTCTACCACATACACACATCACCATCTAGTCCCAAGCTAAGCACAGCTTGTGTTATGCGTACTAGATAATGGATAAACATACATATATACTTTTTTTTTTTGTAAATACATACATATTATACATAGAAACACCCAGACCAAGACAAACATCCATTTTTTATTACAACATTTTTTAGACAAACATTTTTTATTTTTTTTTATTTATAGACTCACGCCTGTATCCCCGAAGGGGTAGGCAGAGGTTTATTTATGGCGAAATGTGGGTGTAATATTACTATTACACCCACATTTCGCCATGAATTTTTAGGTCAAATATTATAATTAAAACACATAGTTTAGCCCAGAAATAGAGACCACTGCATAATTTATTTTTTGTTTTTACGTGCATTTATAAAAGCGTGTTTTCTAGTGTTATTTTGACTTCACTCGTAATAAATACTGCGGTGTACTTATAATACGTACAAAGTTTTATCTACCTCTTTGCTTAATTTGAGATTGCTCGACTTCACAGTCTAGCAAGGTCTAGCAGTTGTTTTTGTCAGTTGTTTAAACGTTAATAATGCCCTGTGCAAAGAACATTGCAGTTTGTGCAGGATGTGCATTAATAAAACGGTATAGTCGTCGATATGCTCGACGACTATACTCCTCCTTTTTTGAAGTCGATTAGAAACAGGAAAAATACTTTGTAGGAATAATATAATTATGGCATTATTTCATCACTCAATGAAACATAAATTGACAGTTACCATGAAACTTGGCAGCCGAATCCGAAAATAAGGCAGTTTTGATATTATTATGAGCTTATGTTTGTAACAAACCATAAAATGATTGATGAAACGCCCGGACTTATCCTTGCCCATATAACGTTATAAATAAAGAAATGATAAATGACCTGTCTTATTGGTCCGACGGCATAAATATGGGTTTATAATATGTGCAGCCGATTGTACGGGCCTGCTAGTAGTGATATGATTGCGGTATTGCTAAGGAAATCGGTCGTGAGTCGAGATTAGGTAATTTGATCTTTATATTCATTTCCGTCATGTTTCCGTCAAAAAAATTACAGTAAACATATCTAAATAAAAAAATCACAAAGCAATTCCGAAAGAAATTCCAATTAAACCAACAAGATTGTATGGTGCACGGATAACGTAGCGGCTAAGGTGGTCAACTCGCCATTTAGCAATGCGCCGAGTGTTGTACGTTCTATTCGTACAGGGTTAAACTTCACATGATCCACAAATCCACAAATTTTGCATCGAGTCTGGGTATCTTGTCGCTTAGTGATAGTAAAATCCCTCTCTATACATCGTCATAGAAACGTAGATCACTTAAGGAATAGATCCTGTTGTATCCTTATGCAATAAGTAAACGATCCACGAGCAACTTTACTTAATTGTTGCATTGTGACAATAAAAAATGTCCACCAAATGACTGACACCAAATACACTTTTACACAAGGCTTCAGATACCGATAAAATGGGTGCAGGTTGGTAACGGACTCTATTATAATATTTTTAGAGCATAATATTCGTATGCTCATGCTATAAATTGTTAACAAGGTAATATGATCCCCTGGCCCAAAATTTATAGCTTTGTAAAGTAAATATAGATTCATTAATAACATTACTTGGTTTTTGTTTTATATTATCTTTTTATATTATCTTAAGGATCTATATAATATATATATCTATATAATCGAATTTATTCTAATGTTACCCAATAGTATTGTATAAGAGAAGCCTGTATTGGAACTACGTGATATAAATTCAAAGACTAAAAGAAACATAGGTAATAAATTCTACAACAACGTTCGGCAGTTGATTCTGTAAATATTACTTACGTGAATTTAACTAGATACTAAGTAAAATTATGTGAATGTGTGGCAAACTCTGGTGCCGGAGTTTTTAGGTCACCGAAAAATAGGCTTAACGATGTTTGTCCTGTAACATAAAATGGGACTTTAGATAACTTTTGCAATACGGTAGCGCTCTACCAAGCGGTCACCCATCCACTGATCCCATCCACCCTACAAACGTCGCGTTCCTTAACTTTGGTGATCTTTTAGGAACGGCAAGTCAAAATTCGATATGGGCATTATAGATTCATTCGTGGCATAAATAAATCAATATTGTTACGAGTATGCAAAAATCAGTCTACATTCATAAAACCCTTCATCGTAATTGCAAAAAATAACAACTAACGTGTTTGCAGTTGTCGTTTTATTCATGTACAACGGTTTTGAAATCACAAACTCAAACAATTCCAGTGTGAAACAAATGTAGCCTCTGGTTAGGACACATGTTCACACGGCACTGGCATTTTCTTTTGTTTTCAACGCTTCAGTTTTTGGCGTTTTAAAAACTCGTTAGCCTATAATATCAATGTTGTGCATAAATTTGTGTCGAATGTTTACTCTACAAACGTATTTAAGAACATTTAACGTACAAATTTCAAAGTCAAATATTTAAAAAAACAATGTGAATGAAACTTGGTACGTATAAATAAAATACTGATCTTTAGGTTGGCTTCAGAGACATGGGTCTAACGAGCAGGGGAAACCTTTGGGAATTTAAACTTCAAGTAGGATAGCAAAAGTCCTATCCTATAAAAGTTGTTGAGGCTCTTTAGTAAGTGTACTGAAGAGCTTCAACAACTTTACCGTTGAGTTCGGCTGATTATATATAAACTGCAGGCAACTTGTACAAACTTGGAAATAGTATGAGTATTGCATAAGCTTGTAATCGTGAGCACTTTTTTGCAAAACGATGTCTCAATAAAAAAGTGTCTAGTGTCTAGAATTTGGCTAGAAGGAGCTGGGATTAATCGCAGCAGATTTGTGGAAGCGTGACTCTATTCATTAGCCCTTGTCAGCCACAACAAATCTCAGACACAAATGTACTGCGTTGCACAGCGAATACAAGTATTAAGTAGGTACATGAAAATTTTACCTTATATCTCCTGGTGATGTTCTTGAGTGGAGTCCTGGAGGCAAGCTAGATACACACAAGACTAAAATTGGCCAATATTAGCATGTGAATTATCTTTACTTTACCAGACTCCAATGCAGCGTCTTCAATGCACGATGCAAGTGGTAGTAGAATTCACGATTTCTCAAAATGCCAGTGTTCCATATATATAATATCACAAATTGATCAACACTGCGGACTGATCAGTGTCGGACAAATCAAAAGCGGCAGTTTTACGAGAGTTTACTCAATTTAGTTAAATTAAACAACATACAAACGCACAAAAACACACGAAATGCAAAACGGTGTGCTCACAATAACTTTTCACAAATGTTCAATATGTCACAAACCTTGCCGGAAGTCAAAGCGGCAATCTATAAGATTTCACAAACTATTCGCGTAGCTACAAGGATGTGCTTTTCAAATGGCGATCAATTATTTCAATTCAATTACAAACCACGCGAGACAGCAAACGGCGTCTTAATTTTTCAAGGCGGCAACGGAAGTGACAGTTCAGTGTGACCATTGTCAGAAATTTTCAATAGACTAAACAAAATGTTACTTAATCGATATAACCGATTTGACTTATAATAAAAAGTAATTCTATTTCAAACAGTCTAGTGACATTTTTTTTTAAATATAAAACAAAAACCGTCCGTATCCGTGTGGTGACGGATTAAGAATACGGATTGTCACCTCCCCATATCATCCCATGGGTGTCGTAAGAGCCGACAGAGGGAGCATATTATGCAGAGAACAGCACTGTAAGAGAAGGAAAACTTGATACAAACCCTATACCAATCCGTTTGGCCAGCGTGGTATAGTAGGCCAATTCCTCCTTTCAAAGGAGAGGCCTAGTCCAGCAGTGGACTGTTAAAGGTTGATGATGATGAAACAAAAACTAACTAACTGACTAAGACAAGGCTTGCTCTGCACACAACCAAGCTTGCGCTCTTAACTATACCATCTACGCCCTTTTGCCGTGTCACGCTTTGAAACTACGATTGTTCAACCTTATTAATAATAACAAAGGAATATTTTGGTTTGCGGATTTCGGAGAGACTCTGTATAATACGATATTCTGTTAAATCTGATTGGACTAGATGGCGGACTTCGGGTTCCAAGGTTCTTGGTCGCTATGATTTCTGTTCATGCACAATGTTAGAGTTTAATTATTTGTAACGCACATTAGTGTCGAGGATCGTTGCATCTTACGGAGCTAACCTGTATGTATGTTCAAACGTGTAGCCAGCTTAACACACCTTTAGGCCATAGGCCAGCTTACTGCAAAGCAAAGACAAAAAAACTTAAACGAAAATATATCAAAACTTAAACCAACAATCTAATTTTATCAGCATAGTATAAGCATCCATCTTAATAGTAGCTAAGTCCATAAATATACATCATGGATCGTTCAAAATTTACGTCCAGCCGTGGTGTTTAGGTGCACTACCGATATGATCTTTTTACGGCTCTAGGTAGACGTCGGAGAGGGGTGGACAGAGGAACGAGTTTTGTACGTAAATAAGTGTTGGAACAGACTTTATTTAATAAGTGACATATATACATCAAACGGAATACAGGAATATGAATTCAAAGTTTTGATTAGCCAGTGTTATACAACATACTCCCCCGTAATCAAAACAAGAATTATAAAGACAAACCTATTCCTTTTAAACAATTCTGATGCTTGATGCGAGTCAATGGCTTAGTAAGTACATCAGCCCACATCTCCAAAGTAGTAGTATATACAACATTAATGACACTGTTAGCTAATAAGTCGCGTATGTAATGAAATCTCGTGTCAATATGTTTGGTTCTATTGTGGTGAACTGGATTCATTGCCAACTTCTGGGCATACTGTGAATCATTGTAAATGGTAACAACAGTTGACTTACCAGTAAGTTCACACAACAATCGCTTCAGAAATTGAGCTTCTCTACCCGCACTCGACGAACTCATATATTCCGCTTCGCTAGATGACAAGGCAATGGTGGTCTGCCTCTTACTCTCCCATGAAATGACTCCACCGGCCATAGAAAACTAGAATCCGGTGTATGATCGACGATCCATAGGACAATTGGCCCAATCTGCATCCGCGTAGCCAATTAGATGCCCACCGCCTTTCCTATAAGTAATGCCCAAATTGATTGTGCCTTTTAAATATTGCAACACACGTTTTGCCGCCTTCCAATGACTTTTATCATATTTAGTGTTAAATTGACTTAAATATGAAGTCGCAAAAGCAATATCTGGACGGGTATTGACGGCCAGAAAATTGAGTGAGCCTATCAATTGCTGATACGGATAGGACAATGAAGATTCACTTACATCATTCTTCTCACTCGGCAGCAAACGTTTCATTTCCAACGGTGTAGAAACGGCCTTACATTCTGACATGTTGAACTTTCGCAGCAAATCGCGAATGTAACTTTCTTGAGATATTTTAATCTCATTAGGTTTACAGTGTATATTTAAACCTAAATAATAACTTAGTTCGCCTATCACTTTCAGGCTAAAATAATTCCGTAAGTCAGTTATGACAGTGTCAAGCGTTTTATTTTCTTTATACAGAATGACAATGTCATCGACATGGAAAGCGAGTATTATTAACTCACTACCAAACTTTTTAGTATAAATGCATGCTTCCGAAGGAGTTTGGCTAAAACCAATGCATTGTAAAATTTCGGTCAATTTTTTGTACCATGCTCGCGAAGCCTGTTTGAGGCCATAAAGCGAACGTTTTAGTAAACATACTTTATCTTCTTGACCAGGTTTAGAAAAACCTTCCGGCTGACTCATATATACCTCTTCCTCCAAAAATCCATTCAAAAATGCCGTATCAACGTCTAAATGGTGCATTTTCATTCCCTTTTCCGCAGCCAATGCAAACAACACGCGTAAAGAAGAATTCCGGATGACTGGAGAGAAAGTTTTTAAATAGTCAATGCCATAAACTTGGTTAAATCCTTTCACGACAAGTCTCGCTTTATAATTGATTACGTCACCATGCGCATTTTTCTTCAATTTGTAGATCCATTTGCAAGGTATGACCTTCTTATCTGGTTTGTTAACGAGAACCCAAGTTTGTTTCTCAAGCAGTGACTGATATTCATCTTGCATAGCTTGATACCATTTATCTCTATCATCTGCATTCATAGCCTGTGTATAAGTTGTAGGTTCATCCATCAGCTGAGGGGATGAAGTCTGCATACAGACACAATTGGCAGCAGAATTAGGCTTTCTTGGTCTCAAATTGTACCTTGGTTCTACAAACTCAGTATCAGATTCCATATCCTCTGATGAAGATGCAATTACAGGTTGAACTGACGCATTTCGAGTATCAGCATTATGCGATTGCTCTACAACATCAATAGCAGGCTGGAAATCTTCTGATACTTGCGCAATATCAGGTTGAATCTGTTCATCTTCAATGACAACTGGTGTTCGACTATCTGAATTATCCGACGAATTTACTTGTGAACTTAGCAATAGAGGTATAACTGCTGGTTCAGTTAAATCATTACCGGACTTACAGTTTTTCTTCCCTTTCATCTTGAAAATCATGTTCAAAGAAAGTAACATATCTGCTTTTCATAAGTCTTCTGGGATATCTAATGTCTCTGAAATAATAACTTCTGGGATCTTCTGAATATCCAACGAAAATGTGTTCGGATGCTTTCATGTCCAATTTCTTCCGACTATATTCGGGGACATGGATAAAAGCTCTACATCCAAAAACACGCAGATGAGAAAGATTTGGTATTTTACCATACCATTTCTCGTACGCCGTCTTGCCTTCGAGAGCACGGTGAGGAGATCTATTTTTGAGATATACAGCCATCTCTGCAGCATCTTGCCAATAAGCCGGAGAAAGAGAACTGTCAGAAAGCATTGATCTTACTTTCTCCATAATCGAACGATTCGTTCTTTCGGCAATAGAATTTTGCTGGGGACTGTAGGGAACTGTTGTTTGATGTTGAATCCCTTCATTTTGTAAATAGTTCGTAAATTCAGCATTAACATATTCTTTCCCGTTGTCACTCTTCAGTATCTTAATCTTAGCTCCTGTTTCCCGCTCTACGGACGACTGGAAAATACGAAACTTGTTTTTTACTTCCGCTTTTGAAGGAATAAAGAATACAAAAGTCATACGAGAAAAATCATCTATAAAAAATAAAATATACTTATTGCCTTGAAATTACGTTTCAGGCAAAGGTCCACAAATATCTGAATGAATAAGTTCCAGAACAGTAGTTGATTTCTTATGTGAAACTTTCTTAAAAGGTTTCCTATTCTGCTTACCTTCAATGCAGGGGATACATGGTTCCTTGTCGACTTCTGAATAGTCCACGCCTACTGCGTGTCCCTTTCTCAGTTGATCCATCCCGATGCGGCATAAATGACCTAAACGTCTTTGCCAGAGCTTGAAGCTAGAAACATCAGAGTGTGTCTCAAAAGCAGATAGTTGAGTCGTTGGGTTGACCGTACAATCTAAAGAATACAGTCCACCACATATAGAACCATGTAAAATAACATCGCCTGTACAGGAAAAAACATCAGAATCATAAAAATTACAACCAGTTCTATAAAAAACAACGCTAAAACCTTTATCTACCGCCTTCTTCACTGAAACAAGATTAGAGTTCAAGTTCGGTACGTGAACCACATCAGTAATCTTCTTTATATCAGTATTTTGACCGCAACTGGTGATTGAAACACCTCCGACGCCTTTACTAGGCAGTACATCTGCATTTGCTATAGTCACAGTCTCAAGAGATGAACCTCTCACATTTTCCATCCATTCAGCTCGTGATGTGCGCTGAAGCTCCAGAATCTATAAACCATTTATCGCGCTCTAATCCGTCATTGACATTTAATGCACATAGAGAATTCTTGTGATTTACTAGTTTCTTCTTCTTGTCCTTCTTAAGCCTGGCGTCGACTACATCCGAACCGCGTCGAATCTCGCCGAGTCGCATTTTATCCGTGTGCGTTCATTACAGACGAATCGAATCGAAGCCAGCAGTCGGCGACTGGCTGTTGTAGGTTGTGCTTGTGTTGTCAATGATAGATAGCTCGGACGAAGATTATGTTCTTGTTTCAAATTCGTTCATTATTCTTTCTTCCCATATATTTTGTCTACGCTGCTCGTCATGATAATGAGTATCTTCATGATCGTAATTTTTTTTAGACGCACGCCTTTATTCCCGAGGGGGTAGGGAGAGGTGTAATATTACATCCACATTTCGCCATGGCCAGGTCCCACGTAATGCCGGGCGAGCCTATTGCCGTACCGGGTACATTTTTTTTATTTTTTTTTACCACATTCACACAACACCATCTAGTCCCAAACTAAGCAGAGCTTGTACTATGGGTACTAGATAATGGATAAACATACATATATACTTTCTTTTTTGTAAATACATAAATATTATACATAGAAACACCCAGACCAAGACAAACATCCATGTTCATGCAATCAAATGTTTGACTTGAGCGGGAATCGAACCCGCGACCTTCGCCGTAGCAGTCGCTTACACTCCCGCAACGCCAACCGGCGGTCCACATTACCAGACTCCGTGCTTCTACTGAGAATTTCCTAACGGAAAAACCCAATAACACTTTGCCCGACCCGGGAATCGAACCCGAGACCTCCCAATCCCGCGCGCAATTTTATGCCGCGAGACTAATGAGGCAGTCATAATAATTAAGTTCAGTATATTTCTGAACTAGCGAAATTAACAGCTCTTCATTCATTTCGATAACTTTTTATGTAGGTATTTACGCCATGTAGTGCCGTCTACACTCATCCGCTGACCCGCGTCCACTAAGGCGCGCCGAGTCGAGTCGAAACGCGTCGCCGCAGAAATTCGCCTGCCGAGCGATGCGCGCGGTAGATTCGATTCGGCGCGCCGTGGCTCGTCGCTAATGAACGCAGGTTCATAGAAATATATAGGAGGCGACTTTCTGCGTTTCGATTCGGCTCGGCTCGGCGAGCCTAGTGGACGCTAGCCTTTATGGGGACAGTCTGGACGCTTATGTCCTGCCTCCATACAGTCGTAACAAACAATAGCTTTCTTCGATTTGGATGTATGAGGTTTGTTCTGGTTCATTCGTGTACGAAGAGCAGTATCTGGGTTTTCTACAGCTGGTTTATTCAATTCATTCAATAATTTGGTCTTAATCAAATCCACTGTAATGTATATGTTGGAATTTTCCAAGGCCATTACTAAAGGTGCATATTGAGGACTTAAACCTCCTAGAAGAATCGCAGCTATTGAAGCATCTTCTATAATTTTGCCAATATCAGCCAAATCTTGCACAGTTGACATGACAGCATTTATGTACGTCTCTATATTGGAATCAAAATCATCAAGACAGTACCTGTATAGTTTTCGTTCGAGGCTTATACGTCGCCCTAAACCTTTGTCCTCGTAAGTGGACGAAAGAGCATCCCAAGCTTCCTTGGCTGTTTTGCATGATCTTACATGAGTTATTGCCATACCATCTAAAGTGAGACATATTTTCGATAACGCCTTTTGATCGTTACGTGACTTCTTCTCAGCAGAAATGTCATTATCTTGAGAATATCCAACAATCGTCTCCCATAACTCTTCATGCATAAGGTACATACGCATTTTGAATTTCCATACGGAATAACCGTCTCTGTTTATGAGTGGTTTTATACCAGAAATGGAATTACTTGCCATATTTACACGTACAGCTGTTCAATGTCACAACGAAAATTGACAGAAAATATCTTCGTCAACTGTTAAAAATTTTCACAAATTTTCATAATTTATACATGCACGTACTGAAAAAAACTTGCAGAATAACTTTTTACTAAATAATATGCAGTTTTTATAGGTATAACTCAGTTAAAATAGAGTTTTCGTGCTGATAACGTATGTTGGAACAGACTTTATTTCATGAAGTGACATATATACATCGAACGGAATACAGGAATATGAATTCAAAATGTTGGTTAGCCAGTGTTATACAACAATAAGAAAAAAATGTGTCAGATGATCTAGGCCGTTAAGATTCGAATTTCTTTTTCGCCGTAAGTCACATCTAAATTCTTTTAGCATCTAACGCCCATTTACTATGCATATACATTTAAGCCCTTTATACCAAAATTGTACCATCAGTGTATTTGCACACAACAGTGTATTTTCATAAAAAATATCTATATATATATATATATATATATCTTACGTGAAAAAATAATCTTATATCTTTATTTTTAAACTAACATTAAAAGGAAAATCTACACAAATGAGAAAATTACTTAACAGAATTCCAAATATTCTTTTCACAATTCAATAAATCGTTCGTAACATTCAATAAACCAAACAGGACAACAGGAACAAAAATCAAACACAAACTATTAATATAATCTACACACAATTTACAAATATAATACAATCGCTTTCGAAGCATCGTTGCTTGCGCCAAAATACACCGTACTTGAATATTTACGGTGTTTGACTAGGCCCTTGTGTTAAAATTAGATTTATTGCCAATAAAACTGTTGCAGAAGACCAACAGGTTGGTACAAAGTTATATTGTTAAATCATTTATAGGCTATACCTGAGGGCTAACTCTCGTAATTATATTTGTTCAAAATGGAGTTTAGATCTAGTGTCAGTGTCACACTAATGCCATACATGTTATTCTCCTAAATTAACTGCTATTTGAATTATATAGCAACTAGATCGTAAACTGAACAAAGTGTCTATGTGCTAACGTTGTACCATATGTGCCAAATGAGACCACAATGACGTTAAGATGGCAGGATACCAATTGAGAGTCACCGGCCATGTTTTTGGTCGTTCTTCTAAACTAAACTGTGCTTTTTACCCGACTGCGCGACGCAAAGGAGGGTAATGTGTTTATCAGTCTATGTATGTATGTATGTATGTTTGTTTCTATGTGGCGTTCTAGAGACCAAATGCGTAGGCCGATTTTGATGATTCTTACGTCAATCGATTAGTCTTAACCTTGCGAGTGTCACTAAAGACATAACAGTAATCAAAATTCACCACAGCGACAACCAGACGCCATATTGTCAAAATGAAAAATAAAAAAGTCGATGAACTATGTCAAGTGGGGTGTCGTTGAATAGGTATTTTAAAATCATCTTTAGGTTCATTTTATCATTTTTCATTTTAAATAATAGTTTAGGATATATAACGGTGTAAAGTTGTTTAACAAAAAAAAATTCTTGCAAATTTTCTTACTTATTGATTTAAGTTTTTATTTCAAGTATAAACGATATACAATCACTTAATTGCGAAATTTACCATCTTATAATGACGTTAATGAATCGTAACTAAAAAGTTTAAAATAAAAAAAGTAATTTAAAGAAAAACAAAAAAACCCGACTGCATAAAAACTTATTTAATAAAAACAAAAAAGAAAGAAACAAGCCCAGTCGTTTATAATTCTGTTAAGTAATATGCAGAACAGAACGACTCACAGTCGGGGCCCATTCAAATTTTACCAATCAAATCTTTGCAAGGGGCCCCAACTGTGAGTCGTTCTGTTCTGCATATTACTTAACAGAATTATAAACTACTGGGCTTGTTTCTTTCTTTTTAGTTTTTATTAAATTAGTTTTTATGCAGTCGGGTTTTTTGTTTTTCTTTAAATTACTTTTTTTTTAGTAAGAGATATTTGCCCTTTGGCCTAGAGGTTAATGACCATTAGTGACCCTGATTGCTACGCCACAATTTGTTGATGCTATTCCCAGCTAGAAAAAACCTTTGTTTGATGTGACAGGAATCACAAACAGGATCAAATAGGTAAACGTGGTATTAATTCCTTGTCTGTGCGTAATTTATTTACATTAACTATGATTTGATAAATATATATGGAAATACATACATACATACATACATATCGTCACGCCTTTTATCCCCGAAGTCCCCGGTAGTCAGAGGTGTATTTCTACACCCACTATTCGCCAGATATACTTTAGTCCCACGTAATAAGGGGCGAGCTTATTGCCGTACCGGGCACATTTCCAGACTCCGTGCTGCTACTGAGAATTTCGTGACAGAAAAACCCAATAACACTGCCCGACCCAGGAATCGAACCCGGGACCTCCCGATCCCACGCGCACATTTATGCCGTGAGACCAACGAGGCAGTCGTATAGGGTTTGATGTCGAGTTTTCCGTCTCTACGCAAAGATGGTATTTGCATCGTGTTATCCCTTAGTCGCCTCTTACGACACCCACGGGAAGATAGGGGGTGGTGACACTTGTATTCTATGCCGTCAACCACACGGCTAATATGGAAATATGTATGAGTAACCTGGTTGTTATATTTTAGGTCTAGTTTGGGATCTAATTTACGCAGACCACGTGTGAATTGTCTCGACCTATTAACGATTACACATATTCAGTGAAACCTACATTCATCTAAAACATGCTCATACAATAACCTTCGTAACCCAGTTACTAAAAGCATTTTGTAGTGAATTACGATGAAAACGAAATTCGGCCAACTTTTTACGGCTGAGGCCATTTGACACATATTCTTATTTACGTCCAATACATATTTTGTCCACCTCTCCGACAGCTACCCACAGCCGTAAAAAGTTCATAATTGACGACCCGGTGGCGTAGCGGGAGTGCAAGACTGCCACGCCGAACGTCTCGGGTTCGATGACCGCTCAAGTCAAACATTTGTGTGCGTTAACATAGATGTTTGTCTTGGTCTGGGTATTTCTATGTATTATACGTATGTATTTACACAAAAAAAGTATGTAAGTTCTGCTTAGTTTCGGACTAGATAGTGTTGTGTGAACGAGATAGAATTTTAGGTAGAATATTATTGTTATGGGTAGAGATTACATAAAATTACGGCTGGACGTAAAATTTTAATGACCCATAACTGTGTCACGACGAAGATTTATGAACTTCGCTTCTATTAAGATAAGAGCTTAAACATTGTTGACAAAATTAGATTGTAGGCTTACTTTGCCATTTTCGCCGTTTCGTGGCAAATTGCCTTACACTTTGTTTTCATATGAAATCAATTGATTTCCAAATTTATCGTGTTGAAAGTGCGTATCTAATATTCATTGACATGCTGAGTAGAACATATTCCACCTACCATTATTTATATCTGAAATACTATATACACACAAATTTTCAAAGCACGTTGTTGCATTATTACGTAAAGAAGAAAAATAACATACCTACAGTTCAATTGAGAACCTCTCAAAAACAACGACAAAATGGATACTTCGCAATAATTCCACAAAGTTCGAAATAAACAGACGCAGAATTTGTGTGCTTATTAATCTAGAGCAAGTAAAAGCCGAGCTAAACAAACGTTATTTCAAACTCACTGTGTAAACATTTCCACCAATCAGAGTGAACAGCGGCCATACTGATTGTTCGTGTACTACTCGTCGTCGCTGTGAACGATTTGATGATTACGCAGCGAACTAAAATTGCTGCACACTCATTACACAGACTGACGCCTGTATTGGCTCTATGGAGATTCATGTTTTGAGGATTTTTTGTGTTTTTTTTCACTTTGTAAATAATACATTTGGGAAAGTGACCGCAACGCAGTTTAGTCGCTTCAATAATTTGGTAGGAGTGGTAGACTTTTCGTATCTGTATATAATTTGTAAGGAGCTGAAATTTGGCATAGAAATTTACATGGAAACCATAGGGTAGTAGTAACTAATAAGAGGTTGTCATAAATTCTCATAGGATCGGATAGAAAAAGTTAAATTAAAAAAAATATGTGCTCGTAGCTGCGGGCATCCTCTTGTTTGTAATACGAAGACAGCAGTAAATTGTTTTCTTTCCGGTTACAATTATTTTAGCAACGCATTTTTTACGCTGCCGAGGCTAAGTACTTCTTATTGTAAGAGGAAATCTTTTAAGGAAGGCCATGTTAAAC
The DNA here is from genome assembly GCA_944739405.2 of Euclidia mi. Taxonomy (NCBI): domain Eukaryota; kingdom Metazoa; phylum Arthropoda; class Insecta; order Lepidoptera; family Erebidae; genus Euclidia; species Euclidia mi. Next base: position 35,762,440 of record OX123195.2, read on the forward strand.
TGTCGGTCCGTGGGCCAAAAGTTCTTTGGGTAGACTGTAAATGCCACTTAGAGTTGTACGTATCAAGAAAGCACATAGCTATATTTTTATCAGCATTGAACTTCCAAGTCGAATTGCCTCACATTTCGCTCCTTGGAATTGCTATTAAGAAGACAAATAAATTTCACAAAGTGAAAATCTATAGCTCGATCAATGGCACTGTCATACTAATCCGATATTCTATACCTAACTGATAGAAATCTAAAAAATATATTATTTGTTTTTATGCTGGGGAAGAATTTATTGATTATTGTCCGTCCATAATTTTGGGATGTTAAATATTTTTATCGCAAAATATATTGCTCTCCAAGAGTTATTAACTGCTTGGAAACTGGTCTAGGAAAAAGGCGGCAAGACCGCATTATGAACCCCCGCATCCGTGGCAACCTTCATGTCTGTCAAGTACAAATAAATAAAATTGCAAGAGTGTCGCCTACGCTGGTATGGCCACGTCTTACGACAACCGCCATGTTACGTGGGTTACAAATGCCTTCCCCTGCCTCTTCTGCCAGGCTCCGGTAAACGGCGGAAGCCTAAGAAATGATGGCACCAGGGATGCCGAAAATCGTAAGAAATCGAGGAGGAACAGCCGGCAAGCAGACCCAGGGCTCCAAGGCGAAAGTTTTGGCTAGAGGGCGTAAGCTATTTTATTTTTGTAGTCCTAGACGATAAACGTTGCCCTATCCAGATATACTTCATACTGTAAAACAACATTTGTCGAGTCAGCTAGTAACAAATATAAAAACATAATTAATCATATTCTACCACATACATACATCACCATCTAGTCCCAAGCTAAGCAGAGCTTGTGTTATGGGTACTAGATAATGGATAAACATACATAATTATATACTTTTTTTTGTAAATACTTACATAATATTATACATAGAAACACCCAGACCAAGACAAACATCCATGTTCATGCACACAAATGACCATGCACAAACTTGAGCGGGAATCGAACCCGCGACCTTCGGCGTAGCAGGCGTTTACACTCCCGCTGCACCAACCCGTCATTATTGCTCTAAAAGTGTACAAGGAAACATCTAAAGTTGTATCGAACTTTCGAGAACTCGAAAAATATATCGCAAATACCTTTTTGCTAACTCTATAACATTGTAACAGAAAGTTCTTTTTTATCGTTATCGTAGCGCTCATAGCGAGACTTGGCTTGCCGTTCGTAACAGATCGGCAAAGTTAAGCAACGCTTGCACAGGTTACCAGTTGGATGGGTGACTGTGTGTGGCATTTTCATCTGAGCGCTACCGTGCTTCGCAGGGCACGTAAATCTGTCGGTCCCGGCTCTTGTCTATGGATAAGGGTCATTAGGCCATGTCGGAGGCCTTTGGGCGGTCTGAAAACTCCGACACCAGAGTTGGCCACACACTCACACGAAAAACAAAACAAAACAAACATCGTTATCAATTATATTACTTTTAATGGGTTCGAAGAAAAAATAACTCGTAATAGAAAATTGTATTAGGTAACTTAGAGGTCCTAAAAGGGATATTTAATTAAGGTTTTCTCATTTGTTTTAGGTACTCTGTTATTCTGTCCATGTCACCTTGGCCTAAATAAGTTTTAGGGAGCATAAGCTACAAGTAAGTCAAAAATATTTGTCTTTTTGTAAAGGGACATCATATTTTGTATCTTTATAAATGATATAAATGCGCTTATTGAAACTGATTGCTTGATCACAACAGCATTTTATGAGATCGAAAGTTGATGAAATCGGAAACTTACAAGATAAATTCTTTTATAGATGAAGCAATGTAGTAAGCTTATCTTCATGTTTTTTTGTTACTGTGTTAGTGTATATAAACGTCTGAAATAGTTGTACCTATATTCAGTCTTTCAATACTAATCTAACAACTACTTACCACGACACCTTTACTAAGAAAACATTGCTTGAAAACATCTATTGTATATGACTAAACTCAATTCACAGTAGGTACTGTTACCTTGCTACATTTGATAAAATTGAAAAGAGTCAACTAAAATGTTGCTTCGATTGCTGTGAAAGTAAAGGTGCTACGCGAGATGTGTCAACTAACAGACAACGCAAATACCGCCGAATCAATACAAAGTTTGATTCTCTAAAGTATCATCTTACCTTTTCGCGCAAGCATAAAAGATAGCAATAGGCTAAAAGTATACGTTTACAGAATAAAGCATATGACATTTATTCTGTAAGCGTTGTAACGGCAACGCACCGACCCAGTTATCATCTTGTCATTGAAAGAACAATGGCCACTTCTCAAACATTGAATGACCTGATAATGAATTATTGTGTATATAGATAAAATGTACAAAAACAAGTAGATCTATGATCAAGAAATTATACTGTAAAGTCAGTTTTTCTTAAAAAGGTCTAGGAATTACATAATACACCGAAATTAGTTCGTATTAATTTGACAGATTCTCCCATGTCCAATGTCACCGGCGGCGTCTTTACGTCAAAAACGTTCCATTGCATCCTTATCCAATGTTTTCAACGGCAGAAATACATTTATATTTATCTTTTTATATCTTTTAACATAAAAAAATACATTCATTTATGATCAGCTTTTAACAACTTGATTCAATTTATATATAAAATTAAGTTTGCTCGAGGTTTTGACAAAACCAAATGCTAAAGATGTGGCATAAGTGAAATGGAACGTAGCTAAACAAGGAAGTATCTTCGGGCACAGATAATATAACAATGCAGCGAATAAAAAATATTTTGATAAGGATGCGTTCACGAGTTCTAGAACATCTTTACAACCCAAAACTTTACTTTTTACCTAGACTTCTATAAAATATAATTGTTAGTGAAATCATTACACTAAAAAATAACCTTAATTTTAAAATAGATTTAGGTCAAAAATGGCCATTCTTCTTTAGCAATTAATGTCTTATATATTTTTTATGACGTCAATACGAAAAGCCAAAGGTGGGTTGTCAGCACATTTGTCGCAAACTAACAAATTTCTGTGATTGTGAGTGACTTCACCCACACATGAGACTGTTTTACCCCCTTGGGTTGGAAATTACCAAAACTCATCTCTTATTGCACCCTAACATTCCCCAAGGCACATACATGCAAAATTTCAGCTTCTTGCGCCAAGTAGTTTTGGATGTCCATCAGTCAGAAACACAAGAATTTTATGTATACAGACTAGAGAATGCCCGCAGTTGCGCCTGCATATACATGGTCGCCATACACGCTACGGTTTACCGGAGAGGTTTAATAATAAGACTTTTATTTCGGACCACTAAAATCCATACACTGTTAGTAATATAATTCGAAACTTATTTCCTATTGTTAGTATAGATTATGTGTTAGTATATATATCCTCCTTTCAAAGGAGAGGCCTAGTCCAGCAGTGGACTGTTAACGGCTGATAATGATGGGTAAAGATTACCTTGCTACAAACTTTTAAAAAATTTGACAATGAAGATCCTCTGCAACTGTTTTCAGTATGCTGTTAGGACTGTCCCTCACTCTTCTCAGTAGCTCGGTGCTGTCTTTTTACGTATAATAGCGTAAAATAATCGATTTTAAACTTTCGCGATTTGTATACATCATATAATAATATTTAGCGGGTCTTAGTCGCGATAATTTACTTATTTAAAGGCATAAATACCTCTGTTATTCTCCTACGTTTCTACCGGCTTGCAACGGTTGTGGTAGCGGAGGGACTGATGTTAGCTCAGCGCCGTCCTTGTGAAGCGCAGGTTTCGGCAGCTACCCTCACTTGTTTTATATTTTTGATTTTTATCCGCACTGTCGGTACTTCGACAAACTACACTTATGACGTCTACACACTGGGGGCTTATTCAATATGACCACTGAAATACCATGATCAAGATGGGTGTCGTCGTAACATGCACTAGACGTAAACATGATTCAGTGACGTGACGTACCACGACAATCAAAATATTATATTCAGTATGCCATACGACAGCTTGTCTATGCCTAGTTATCAATTTCACAACATTCGTTCATAAATCTTAATGCCGGTTTTGCCGGCTCAATTTCGATTTTATAAATATTATTTTACTAACTTGTAATTTACACTATAAGCTACAGTAAAAATAAAACAGGGTAATAAAACTTTAATTATATTATTCTAGTTAAATTTCGCCAGGAACAATCACAAAATAAAAAAAAGTTTATTTCATCTTTTGTACTTAAGTCAATTTTTGAACGAAAACATATATGATGACATTGATGACAGTTGCAGTCGCGCTACAATATAAATAAAAATATATAACTTTAGTGCGGCAAATAGCCCAATTCAAACAGAATCTTATAAATCATAATGGATTTATTATTTATCCGAAGACGAGTGAGACGCTGGCGCCAGCGACAGGCGTCAATTTTCATTAAACATAATATTTAATTAAACAACTTCAACACGGACACAGGTAAATAAAAAAGCAAATAAACTTAGTATTTAACCACTAACGGACACTGAAAATAATATAAAACAAATAAACTTAGTACTTATTTAACCACTATCGTTTTACAATAAACGCGTTACGTGACCTAGCTCACGGAATTTTGACAGCTAAAACCGCCTCCGAAACGTGCGCCACCGTGCTTGTCAAACTTGAAGTTGGCATAGTGAATACCGTTTAAGCCAATACCGTGCCGACGTGGGTAACTAGCACGTTAAAACACATTAAGACTTCAAAATTGTCATAGTGAATAAGCCCCCTCATGATTTGTGTTCCTGCGGCGTTGTTTGCATTTGTTAATGACTGGGTTCCAAGTGGTCGATAGTCTGTATCCGTCCTCCCGGTTGAAATTTCTATGTTTTTTTATTTCAACCGCTTCACGTACTATCCTGGAGTAATAGTGACGATCGGTGAATAAGACTTGTGGTTGATGTAATTCTATCCAGTGGTTTGGTCCAGATTGTAGCAAATGCTCAGCTATGGCAGATTTATTCATTTGTCGATTTTTTACAGCTGCGATATGTTCCTTGACCCTTTCAGCGATTGTTCGTTTGGTCTGTCCGATATAGGAACTACCACAACTGCAGTCGACTTTGTAGACGCCTGGTGTTTGTAGAGGAATAATGTCCTTTGGGGTACGCAGGTTGTGTGCTACCTTGGAGAGCGGACTATATTCAGTCTTGATGGAGTATTTCTGTAGTACTGTTCCAACTTTGTCCGTCACTCCCCTGATATAAGGCATGTAAGCCGGTACTCTGCTCACTTCAGGTTTGCGGTCCTTCCTCTTCCGACGGGGTATCTCCTTTTTGTATCCATTGCGCCTTAGTACCTCCTGAACATGTGACAATTCACTGTTTAAGTGTTCAGGGTCACAGAGGTCATACGCTCTGTTCACTAACGAGGTCACTACGGATTCCAAATGTCGTGGGTGGTGATGCGAGCATGCGTTTAGATACCTGTCAGTGTGTGTCGGTTTTCTGTATACAGTGTGTCCAAGTGTACCATTAGCACTCACCGTCACTTTGGCGTCGAGAAAGGGTAACGATCCGTCTACCTCCATTTCAAATGTGAACCGGATGTTAATAGCGTAAAAGCCATCGGTTCGTGCTTGCGCAAACATTTCCGACGCACTGCAGTAACGAGACAATCCCAGCAACATCCTGAAAGCATTGTTATATTGGATGCGCAGGGCGTCCAGCGTTCTCTTCGTACAGTTGACCCATAGATTGCTCGTGTACAGACTCTGGCAGTAGACCTGAAAGAGTGTAATTTTAATTAGGTCCGTACACCGGGCAAATCTACGTGCCAACATATTACTCCGCACCGCTAGAGCCCTACGTCAGGCCTCCTTCACTCTGCCGTACCTACAGCGATAAGTGCCTACACTTTCGCGCGGCTTCCAAGCCCGCGCCCGACGCGTCGCGCTAAGGTTGTCGACTTGAAAATTTGATTTTATTTATTTTACGAGAGCAACTTGAAAATTATTTTTTTTGTTTGTTGAGATATCCCAACGATTATGGTGTCAAATTAAAGATCTAGTTCAAAAACCATTTTATCTGTTTGAATCATGTAAATCGGTCCACGCGTTTAGGAAATAACTAAGAATTTGTATAGTGAAAATGTAAACGACCAGATTTTTTGTGGTTTTTGTTCTACAAGCTCAAATAGTGGGTTAGGATACTTATAGGATGATTATTTATTATTAGGTACGTGGTCAAGTAGGTAGATAGACGATGAATAAATATTATAGTAGCAGCGGCAAGTCGACAACCCTAGCGCGACAGCTAGCGCGTCACTCCGCGCCAGACAGCGACAGCGTTATATGTTAGAAAAGAGCGGGAACGGTTGGGTTAATATCGCAGTAGGCACTGAGAGCTTATGCGAGCTGAATTGCACTTTGTTGCTTAGTAGCAAGAGTCGCAATTTCAATGAATTGGTTTGACAAGTGGTGCTTCTGTACGTAAGTACTGTTTATTCTGTGCCTACGTTCCCGTTCGATATCTACATCGTCCTTAAGGTCGTCGGCAAGGAAATGCCCTAGATATTTAAAGGTGGACACCCTTTTAATTGGTGGACCGTACATTGACAGCTTGGGGCCATCTTCGTGACATTTGCCGCCGACCTTAAAGACCATGTACTCATACTTCTTCACATTATATATTAATCCATGTGCGGCAGCGTAGGCTTCACAAATTTTAATTAACCTTAATATTATTAAAGTTTAACCTCTACGGTAGACCGTAGCATGTATGGCCTACATAATTGGGATCCCTCTTTCTCTAATAATGGTTTTTGTCCTAATTTAAATTGTCATAATAAGTTAGGCATAATTTTCTTTGTCATAATAATAGTGTGCCATAATTGGTTTTTAGCAAACTGTGTTATTAAGTATAAATATTATACATCCTATTGTTTTTATTCATAACTTTGATATGCATAAAGTTGTAAAGCATATTGTTTATTTGTCTAATAGTTATTTGGGATAAAGATCAAAAAGCATAAAGGAAACGTACTTTACGAATATTTATGTATTTATTCAAAATTTACATGCGTAATTTGAAAGTAGGTATGATACATTATGCATGTAATAAATATTTAATTATTGACTTGCTTTATAGGCTTTGATAATTTAAATTTTTACTTATTTACTAACAATGGTATAATTTACTTTAAATTTATGTTTTTGCAATTGCTTGTAAATAGGCAAGTTTCGATGGGTATTCCATTTTATTATGTATAATGTTTTCAAGGCGATTATGTTTGTCTGTATATTTCTTCTTTTTTGTTGGTGTTGGTGTTGTCCCCATATCAATTTTTTCTATTTCAATTGTTTGATGTTTTATTTCTTGAGTAATTTTCTGTGCTAAATAATAAAATCCAGGATGGTGCCTTCCTACGAAATGTGCAAATCTATTGTGCCACGCTTCTGCATAATTCTGCGTTCTGGGTATATCTTCTTGTGTTAGTTGGTATGTACTCCAGATTTTGGGAGGGAATTGTGGAGGTGAACTTGCAGTTCCCCATACATAATTCTGACTGAACCAATTGGCAATAGGTTCTGTAACAATAATAATTACAAGTATAGTAGGTACATATTATTTATTTAAAAAACACCACCATAATTAGGTATTAGTATTACCTACTTGTGGAGATAAAGTTTTTCTCCATTCGTCGAAATAAATTGGTATGTCATCTTCTGGCAGAAAAGCTAAGGCGTATATACATTTTATTTCCATGGCAAATGATATATCATCTTAATATATAAAATCCTTGCGTTACTGACAGACACGCTACAGCCAAAACTATTGGGCGCAGGAAGCTGAAATTTGGCATGTATGTTCCTTGGGGACCGTAGGGGTGCACTAAGAAGGGATTTCCCGAAATTCCCACGGGATCGGCCAAAACAGGTAAATAAAAAAAAAATGCAGGCGTAGCTGCTGGCGTCCTCTAGTTTGCGTATAATTTTTGATAACCATATTTTTGGATTTTGCAGTATATAATTTGTCCAAGATGAAAATTGCATCCTTTTATGGTTGTACATACATATACATACATACATATCGTCACGCCTTTTATCCCTGAAGGGGTAGGCAGAGGTGTATTTCTACACCCACTTTTCGCCAGATATACTTTAGTCCCACGTAATAAGGGGCGAGCCTATTGCCGTACCGGGCACATTTCCAGACTCCGTGCTGCTACTGAGAATTTCGTGACAGAAAAACCCAATAACACTGCCCGACCCAGGAATCGAACCCGGGACCTCCCGATCCCACGCGCACATTTATGCCGCGAGACCAACGAGGCAGTCGTATAGGGTTTGATGTCGAGTTTTCCGTCTCTACGCAAAGATGGTATTTGCATCGTGTTATCCCTTAGTCGCCTCTTACGATACCCACGGGAAGATAGGGGGTGGTGACACTTGTATTCTATGCCGTCAACCACACGGCAAAATATGCCGTCAACCACACGGCAAACTTTTATGGTTGTGTTTTCGAAAATTTGTCTGGCACAAATATGTGCGGTTTTTTCGAAGTCCATTATTATGAATCAGGGTGATAAATTTAAATGGTTTGCATCACAGTAATCAATTATTGATGTTAATAATAAATTATAGGTGTTTTTATCCTTATTGGTGCATAGTGCTAATACCAATGGAAATGTTTGCGACTTATGAACGCATCTGCGTATCATATAAAGCTGATGAAAAATTTTTGGTACAACTTTGAATGTACCGTCCATCATTATATATTTTGACGTGCATAATATAGTGATAAGTTTTTTGTTGTAAATATTATTATACTTCTATTTGTGTCGTATTTTTTATCAATAATTATTATCTGGTTATCATTTTCTTTTCCTGATAGATCGTTTTCTTGTAGAAAATTTTCTTTTTTCAATTCAAAATGTATGTCTTGTGGTTCAGTTATCTTATTGTTAAGTTCTCTTTGTCTGTATATAGTTTGTTCCAAATTAAATTTGCTTGGCATATTAGACAAGACTGAAGGTGAGGTTATAGTTTCTAAATCCGCTATAATTTGGATTGGTTTTTTATCAGGATTTGATTTTGCATCATCTTTAATTTTATTGATAGCTGTTTGAACCTGAAAAACAAAAAAAAATAGGTATTAGGTTCGGTTAGGTTTATGTTATTGATAGCTATTTGAATCTGATAAACAAACATTAGGTATTAGGTTAGGTTAGGTTCATGTTATTGATAGGTCGGTAGCTATTTGAATTTGAAAAACAAAAATTAGGTACGTAGGTATATAAAATATAACCATTAGTGTAAAAGTGCGTTAGGTTTGGTTATACCTATCTATCCTAAAATTATTTTATAGTATGCAAATTAATAATACAAAATTAAAATCTTACTTTTGCCCTGGGGGCTTATTCACTATGACCACTGAAATACCATGCTCAAGACATATGCCATACAACAGCTTGTCTATGCCTAGTTATCAATTTCACAACATTCGTTCATAAATCTTAATGCCGGTTTTGCCGTCTAAATTTCGATTTTATAAATATTATTTTACTAACTTGTAATTTACACTATAAGCTACAGTACAAATAAAACAGGGTAATAAAACTTAAATTATATTATTTTAGTTCAATTTCGCCAGGAACAATCACAAAATAAAAAAAGTTTATTTCATCTTTTGTACTTAAGTCAATTTTTGAACGATATCATATATGGTGACATTGATGACAGTTGCAGTCGCGCTACAATATAAAAAAAATATATAAGTGCGGTTAGTGTGGCAAATAGCCCAATTCAAACAGAATCTTATAAATCATATTGGATTTATTATTTATCCGAAGACGAGTGAGACGCTCGCGCCAGCGACAGGCGTCAATTTTCATTAAACATAGTATTTAATTAAACAACTTTGACACGGGCACTGGTAAATAAAAAAGCAAATAAACTTAGTATTTAACCACTAAAGGACACTGAAAATAATATAAAACAAATAAACTTAGTACTTATTTAACCACTATCGTTTTACAATTAACGAGTTACCGGAATTTTGACAGCTAAAACCGCCTCCGAAACGTGCTTGTCAAACTTGAAGTTGGCATAGTGAATACCGTTTAAGCCAATACCGTGCCGACGTGGGTAACTAGAACGTTATAAACACGTTACGACTTCAAAATTGTCATAGTGAATTAGCCCCTTGGCTGCATTTGGTTCATGATTGTGACTTTGTAAATTTTTGGACAATATTTCATGCTGTTGGTCAGCGTTCAGTTTGGTAATAATTCGAGAACTACATTTATATTCGATTTTTCGTCGTAACTCACACACCCAGTAATACTTGTTATAATGTTCTCTATTTTTCTCGTAAATGAATCCATTCACATTTAATTTGATTCCCCCTCTTTTATTTATAAAAGTATGCACTACATTTTCCATTTTTCACTTTATTTATCTTAACATTCACTTTAAAATGATTAAATAGCAACAGAGCAAATCAAATTAATTTGTGATACTTACCTCCGATCAGGAAACTAAAAAATAAATATAATTCTACCTACCATTTGATGCGCCTATAAGATTGAAGAGAGTCATGTATAAAATAGTGTAATATTGTTATTAAAAAATTTGTAGTTAATTTTTCGGAATATATTTTGTATGCTTATAATAGTTATGGTTATGCGTCGTTATGCTTAAGTAAACTTATGCTTTGGGATAGTATGCTTATTAAATATTATGCTTATAGTAAATAGGATTCAAAAAAATATGATTAAAAAGTTATGGCAAATGAGTATTATGCGTAACTAATGTTAGGACAAGTAACATTATGCAATGTTAAATTATCACATAAAATCGTAGGAATAAAAATAGAGAACCTACATAATTCATATTAATCGATTCAGCTCGATCCCGTAAGAATTTCGGGAAATCCCTTATTGGTAAACCTCTACGGTCTCTAAGGAACGTGTATTCCAAATTTCAAATTCCTAGGCCTAATAGTTTCGGCTGTAGCTAGAGATGGGTAGTGCTAATAATCCGGTTAATATCATTTGGCTAATAACGGATTAAAAGCAGTTAATAGCCATTAATAGCCGATTTCGAATGGTAACCCTGCTATTTTAATGTTATACTAATCTACTAATGATTAAAAAATTCCTTTCATGGTTTTCAGGCTTAGGACTGTCAGGTTAGTTTCTTTTTATTATCGTCGTTGTTATTTAGTCAATACAATAGATATAATAAAGTAATTTAAAGTAAACGTGGCCTATATAAAAATTTTCAATCAGCTATGTACAACGATTTTCTTTTATTGTTAATGTCAATTATTTGCGACGATTTTTAGGTATATCATAGTATATTTTTTGTGTTTTTATGTTTTTTTTCTTTTTGACATTGTTTTATCAAAAACATTATTACAAAAAAAAGGAAATATTTTTCATTCTAACTACTGCTAGATTCATTAGAATCATCAACTTTTCGAAGGTTTGTTAATTTAGGTGACATTTGATCGGCCCGTAATGGGTCCGTCAGATCCATATCCTGTGTATTTAGTTGTTCATGTTTATCACTGTCACAGGCGATTTCTTCAATTTCTAAGTTTAGAGAGCAAGGTTCCGAAACACAATCCATTTCTTCAACCTCTACGTTTGGAGAGCAAGGTTCCGAAAAACAATCCATGTGCAGGCCCTTTTCTGTAATCTTACTTGATGACGGTTTGTTTTCTCAATTCCAGTTGTGTTAGATGTAGGTTATTTTCCCTACCCGTTTAGTTGTCAGTTTGTTCCTTTTATTTGTATGTATATCAGCTTGAGCACTAAATGTCCTTTCAGTGGCTGCTGAAGTGCAAGGAGCTGTTAAAATAGCCATTACTATTTTGTGTAGCTAAGTAGTGCTGCAGATCCGCTTCCACCAGCCAAGTGTATCTGTTTCTTCAACTTGTGACCAGATAAATCGATTCTTCCCAAAATGATTCGTCAGAATCTAATTCATTTCTGTGTGAAGCAGGGTTGAGCAAATAAACTGCGAAATGTATTGGATGAATAGCCATTTTAGTTCGATTGTCAATAAATGTCAGAATTGTTTTCTTGTCATCATTGTCACAAATTGTAACATCAGATAAAACAAAGCTGGCTTGTGACCTAAAGTTTTTGAATGTAAGAAATATTTTGTCAATTTTAGCGTTATCGCCTTCTAATTTAGTAATAGCATCGGCGAATGGCCCTAAGATGCAATAAATTTGCTTCAAAGGTCCCAAAACGATTCTTGGAGCAAATCACTTTTAATATCTGAAGGAAAATTTGCATTTTGCGTCTATGGCTAGTGTTTTCAATACCAATTTTGTGTTAAGTAAACTTTTTAACGAGGTGAAATGACTACTCCATCTGGTTTTTACTGGTAGATTAAGTGTTTCTCCAGATCCTTTGGATTTTACTATGACCTTGACCTACGTGCCCGTGTGTATCGCGCCTAGCGAAGTGCGGGACGCATAATATACTAGCAGTCTGGGGATCTTCCGTAGTATTTGAACTTTTTAACGCAGATACTACTTACTATGTTGATGTATACATATATTTTTTTGCATTTGTATTTATTACAATCCGGCATTTTTTTAAATTACATTAATGTCGTTTAATATTTTAGTTATTTTTTGTTTCTTAGACTACCATTTAATTTTAAAGTTGAGTTAAATTACTAAGGTGGAAGAAGAAATAGAACGAAACTATCATTAGCGGGGTTAGTAGCCAGTGGATGGCTAATAATGGCTATTAAAAGATTATAATCGCTAATAATCCAAACAATCGAGCTATTTACCCATCTCTAGCTGTAGCTCGTCTGTCAGTCAGTCAGTAACTCAAGAATGTTATAAAAAATATACAGAAGATATTATGCGACAAACGTTTAAATAGAAAAAAAATATGGGTCAATCGCTAAGTGATACAAGTTAGTGTTTAAGCATTTTAGCAGCACATTAAGAATGGTGAATGCACCATGAATAATGTGCCTTGGCCTTTAGGGTATATTCAAGTTTCTTCTGGCCAAAAAATCCGAGAGGAAAAGTATAATAAAAAAAAACTCGTGAAGCGATAACTCAGCGAAAATAAATCACGAAATTGATGGTTTAAGCCGAAGCCGATCAAGTTCTTCCACATTAGACTTTCATGAGCAGCTCTCCCTTACACATTTACAACTCTAATTGGCAACTACACCGTCGTGTTATTAGGCTCTCTTCAAAATATTTACATTCTGTTATAACTTTTAATTAGTACACAGTAATGAGTTTCTTTGTTCAGTATTTGCTTAATAAAACACGGCTAGGTTGCATGTATATATTAGCTTTAGTAATTAGCTGAAAGTTTTCAAACTTATATCCTTCCAGAATTTTGAGAATGAACTCTTTATAAGGCTTGCAATCCAAAGATTTATGATTCACATAATATCTTGTAGCGTACTTTTGCTGCTAAAACATTGTTTTAAGCAAACATTTTATTTTAACCGCCTTGAGATTGAGATATGAACTACTAAATTAATATCTTTATGTGAACCTATTTTTTCGTACGTGTGTACTGTGTATGTCACAGAACTCTTTATAAACAGTTGAACCAATTTTAACGCACTTTTTTATTTTTTATGTGTATAAGCGTTTAAGCGTGCACGATACAAAACAACTGTAAGCGAATTTTCACTTACATACTAAGACAAGCCATTTTTCCGATCGCATCTAATCTCTATAATACTTGTCTGAGGAACTCCGAGTGCAACTGGTAGAATCCCTGGTACTCTCGAGACTCAATTACGCGGACACAGTCTATGGTCCGAGACTTTTAGCCAGAACTCACCGTCTCATTCAACGTGTTCAGAATGCTTGCGCCCGTTTTTGTTTTTCTATCCCGTTTAAAAGTCATGTAACACCATTCTTGAACCAACATTTAATATTAAAAACCGGCCAAGTGCGTGTCGGGCCACGCGCAATGTAGGGTTCCGTAGTTGCCCATAATCACTTGCTGTAAAGGGTATTAATGTACAACAAATCCGATTGTTTATTTGGCTGAAAAAAATATTTTAATAACAGTATTAGAAGAACCTAAGTTTTGTTTAGAAAAATCTTTAAGATTAAGCCAGCCCGCCCAATGTAAACTCACAGAAATAGGTATTTATAAATTAACCGACGATTACTCGTAAACTAGTGATATCTACTTAGCCGTGATAGTTTTCCTTTTAAATTCGTTATATGTACTACATTTGTGATTTTTTTCACATCTTCCAAATTAATAGTTTAGCCGGCAGAGGGGGGGGACACTTGAGTCTAACAATTTTTTTCTTTTCAGAGCTTGATATTTGATAAACTAATCACTTGATCGAAAAATGATTTGAGCAAACTAATAATATTTTTTAAAAACCTATCCAATGATACCCCACATGATGGGGTACCCAACCAAAAAAAAATTCAATCCCACTATATATGTAGGGGAGATACCCTTAAATAAAATATTTTCCTAAATTTTATTCTACAGTTTTGTTGCAATATCTTATGTCTATATTTATGTCAAATATCAGCTTTCTAGCACCAGGCGTCTTTGAGCTAGGCTGCGGACGGACAGACGGACGGACATGACGAAACTATAAGGGTTCCTTGTGGACTACGGAACCCTAAAAATGAAATCCCGCAGGCAACTTCACTTGGCATGCCTACTTTTCGGTGTCATCAAGTACAAAGAACCGTCATACCTATATACCAAACTTAATTGGGTTACTGATCAAAGACAGTGTTCGAGTAGAAGGTGCGCACAACAACTGTGTATACACAGTCACAACACCGCTGCTTTTGAGGGTAGTTTTCGATACGCAGCTTCCAAGATATGAAACAATCTGCCTCCACCTCTGAGGCAAATAAACAGTACTTTAACATTTAAAAAGCGACTAAAGAAACATCTATTAGATGCTCAATGTGAGCTGGGTATCGTAAATATGGACATATCTTTTGTTTGAATGCCTATAGATAATTTTATACTTATCTATATACCTACACAATATATTATATATTTTCAATTTAATATCAATTTAATTTATTAATTTATAAGTTTTATTTATTTTTAATTTCTGTTGTAGTCAATGCCTTAATAATAATATATATTCAATACACTAGTCATAGAAAATATATATAGGTCCAATAAATTATAAATTATGTATAATAAAGTAATACTGATTAATATTTACCAATTGGAATTCTAATTTTATTATAATTTTCGACATCATCATTCGTGGTCTAGCACTGTGATCGAATCTTTGGGTTAAACACCCAAAATGCAATTTGCCTACAGACAGCAATATATAGTTATTTTTATAACTTTATATATTTGGTATGGTTTTTTTTATTTATATATAAATCACAACACAACACACTGTACACACAAAAAACATACACATACGTACATATGGAACTGCACTTTGTGGCGCAGCAATGGTTTGCGCATCCGTGACGCATGGAAGGGGCCGGAATAATATCAGTGTCTGGTATGCACTAGCATTACTAGACAAAATGCTGATCTGGCTACCTATTTGGTCAGCGCTGGGACACATACATCATCTTTTTATTCTTTTATTGTAGGTAATGTATTTCTGCACTTTTAATATGTTATTTATCTGTCATGTTTATATTTGTTATGTTTACTTCTGTTCAATTATATTAATTAATGTTCTTATTATTGTATGCATATTGCATGTTAGTGCCATAATCTTATATCTATGTACTTATCTATCTACCTTGTGTGTCTTGTGCTTTTGTGACCAAATAAATTTTTCATTCATTCATTCATTCATTTTTCATTCATTCTTGATAATTCTTAATCAAATTTCACAATAAATATAGTATATTATTCCATTTTAATAGGTAATTTACCAGGAGGACTATACTTACAAGGTCAAATCACTTGCAAACAGAAACTTTCCTATTTCAATACATAATATATCAGCACTGGAATAAATTATTTCTTGTTTTATTGAGAAGCACTAAAGCTTCAGTCGAACAGACACCGCTACTTGCCGAGCAATTTACATCGAAATGATTACATTATCGTAAAAAGAAGTTTTACTATGCCCCATCGATGACATAAGCAAAATCCGTCCATAAAAATGAGGTTTACGACGCATATAACATGTTTGCTTTCAACAACATTCCTTTTCTCCTCGTATTTCCAATAAAGTATTTGACGAAAAAGGTCCGTCGAAATGTAGAACATAATTACTTAGGTAACTAATTTGTCTCGGATTTCCTTAATTTCCTTTTCTGAATGACTGCGGTGGTGTGTAAGGATTGAAACCAATTTCCAAAGTAGATGTAATTCCATTTTAAATATGTAACTTTAGGAGTAGCGCTCAATACAAAGAACATTACTAATAGATCGACCAAGTTAAGCGATGTTTGCAGATGTCACTGCATGGATGGATGTCCACTTGTTTATGTCAGAGCGCTAATGTGGTTTTTAGAGGGCACGCAAATCAGTTTGTTCCAGTCTGTTCTCAGGAAAATAATCGAAAACGCCTACCTCTGGGCCGGTCATTTCCTGATCAAAATTGTAAGTCTTAGCAAACGCATAAAAAAGATTTTTCGACGACCAAAGTCCTAGTCATGCTTATAGCCCTATTTTAAGTTAGTGCTAGGCAGAAAACCTATATTTCAAAGTTGAAGAGCCTGTACGAAAGACATTTAAACACAGTATCAACCAATACAAGAAAAATATGTATTTTAAAAGCGAAATATATTTCTAGTTACTTTTTAAAGGGAAACAGACGTAAATTTATAGATTTATAGCAAAATATATTTCTAGTTACTTTTTAAAGGGAAAACAGACGTAAATTTATAGATTTAAGTCTGATACCTTCCAAATAACTTAAGACGTTATTTATTTACTTAGTGGGCACAATTAACATTCTCGTCCCACTAAAAATACCAGCAGTAGTCGTCAAAGCGTCGTATGTAACACTTTACCGACTCTACTACAAACTGCTATTGAAATCTGTAAAAGCTTTGAAACTTGTTACTTTAACTCAATTACTTTCTTTGCTTTACTTTCAGTTGCAATATTTCAAGTAAAGCATCACTGTCCAGCAGCACGGTTTGTATGCAATAACAGTTATGATATTGTTATAAAGTAGTTTTTAGTTTATCAAGTTCGTGATTATTGCGAGTGCAAGAATAGTGGAAAATAGACGCGTTAGAGATGCGGTGCTCGACAGCTGGAGGATAATGCTGGCAGTGACATGAAAATCACTACAAATAAACCACACTTAAAGAACTGGGTACAGTCTCGTATTTTAAATTACTTTGGTAATTTTTTGAAACGAAATTATAATAAAGCTCGAAAGTGACTCAATACTCTCACTACTCTATAGCAGCTGGTTTGACGTGAACTTACTTCACTGCAATGGGTATAAACCTGCAGTGAAATTTGACCCATAAGCATCACCTGCTGCGAGTGATATCACTTTCTTCCCGGAATAACGAATACACTTCACCTAAAAATTAGTACTCCAATACTATAAACAGTGTTGCCCAGCTCAGTCGTTGCCCATCACTCCTGAGGATGCCTCGTGCAGAGGCGAAACACGTGTCGAAGCATAGTCGGCTCATACAGAATCAGTTATCTTCCTGGAACCCATACCATTCCTATATATCCCTTATCCTTTCAGAGGAGTTCGGTATTGTCAACCCTTTTCTGTTGCAATAGTTGGGGTGGTCGGTGGCCGGCGTGGTAGGTTCCTCTTTCCTTCCATTAGGCTACAATGGAGTTCTGCCAAGTAACGCCTGATTCAATCAACTACTATAAACATTGAAAATGATAAGTAACCTCCAACATAGAAATTATAGCTAAGAAACAAATAACCTTTATCACTTTAGCGTTTTATCAGTCATATTCGGTCCACTCGTTCAAAAGATACGGACGGATACACAGATAATGGACAAATAAAACTAAAACACCATAATTTTCCGTTGTCTAAGAACAGAAATAGGTACACGTATACTTAGCTCACTTATCGCTGAAACTTCTCAAACAACCCGCAAACTATCGCATAGACATATAATTCAAGTTGCCTCTCTCAGTCTCGTACTTCTCCATCAGTTGGCACTACATATGTGTTAGTTCTTGGCCGCTGACGATAAGTTAGTACCAACAAGTTCGTTTCGTCTCATACGTTAGACATCGGAACAAAACTAACTCTATTAAAGGTTCAACGTGAAAGGCCTTGGACAGACTGCACGTTTCAAAGCATGTGTAGTTACGTAAAAACTAAAACGGCCCATATAGATGTTTCCAGTGTTGTGCTGGATTGCACTTGCATGGCTACCATACTCACGCCGTTATGTAAAACAACTACAGACTTTCGTTACAAAGGTTTTTACCGTTTCGGTTTTATGGTTTTATACATATGTGTGGCTTCGATACTAAATTGAAACTGCAGGTGTCATGTAACGTGATCGTCAGCAGTTCGTTACATTAGGAATTTATGAATCGAATCCCTGTCACACGCGTTCTGGTGTGAGTCAGGGGTCTATCTCAGGTCCTTTACTATTTCTTCTCATGGTTTATGACCTTCCTAAAGTTCTAACTTTTGCCACATGTTTACTTTATGCAGACGACTTAAAGATATATACCCAAATTAACACCGAAGATGACTGTTTAGCACTAGAACGTGACATTGACGCTATTTATGGTCGGAAGAGGCGCCTCATAAGTTTAAACTACAAGTTGAATATTCAAAAGATTACCAAATTAGTAACCATCAAATATCTTGGTGTCACATTTGACCAAAAGTTAACATTTCATGAACATATTGACGCTGTGGCTAAGAAATCTTTCCAAAGATTGGGATTCGTACTTAAAAACGCCCGTGAATTCCAAAATGTTAACTGCATAAAACTAATTTACAATGCTTTAGTCCGAAGTAAGTTAGAAACTAGCGCTGCTGTCTGGAATCCACATGAGGAAAAGTACACACTCATGCTTGAAAAAGTACAAAAAGCCTTTCTCAGATTTCTGTATAAACGCATTAATGGATATTATCCCGATTTATACGCTACCAAGTTTTTGCTAGGATCCTTTGGTTACAACTCTCTGGAAATAAGAAGAGCGTACGATCAAATGATAACGGCGTGTAAAGTGTTCCGGGGTAAAATAGACTCACCCGATCTTTTATATCAGTTTTCTCGGCTCTATACACCCGACAATTACCACCGCAATAGAAAACATAAGTTGTTTGCAGTACCTACATGCCGCACGGTTGCCAGAGCTAAATCGCCAGTTCCACGTATACTGACTGCATTTAATGATCTCCTGGATTTCGCCTCATCTATTGATCTGTTTGTGGATGGATGGTTGAAGATTTTGTTGGTATGTCTGAAATTTTGTGAGATGGACTGAGTATTTTAATCATGTCAACTTTCTTTTTTTTTATTTGCTTGTATCATAACATATTTTTTCTTACCTAACCTTATTTATAATTGTAATTCTGTAATTTTGTATATATTTGTAATTTTGTTTTAATTAGTGTTATTGGCTAACCGCCATTCTAATTAATAATAAATAAATAAATAAAAAGTAACGAATCTGTTATTTTTGTATCAAAATATTAAGGAAACAAATGCTAACATATATGTTTTCTGTCATTCGATGCTCTTTTGTAATAGATTTTAAATCCATTTTTATACAACTTAGATATAAGTTATTTAACGCAGGTTTTGATCACGGTAAATTACATATTTTTGGACGTGGAGTGTGGCTTGTAAGCATGTCTCATATAACAAAAGACATCCATCTTTTTAGGGTTCCGTAGTCCACAAGGAACCCTTATAGTTTCGTCATGTCCGTCCGTCTGTCCGTCCGCAGCCTAGCTCAAAGACGCCTGGTGCTAGAAAGCTGATATTTGACATGAATATAGACATAAGATATTGCAACAAAACTGTAGAATAAAATTTAGGAAAATATTTTTTTAAGGGTATGTGCCCTACATGTGGGATTGAATTTTTTTTTTTTGGTCGAGTACCCCATCATGTGGGGTATCATTGGATAGGTTTTAAAAAAATATTATTAGTTTGCTCAAATCATTTTTCGAACAAGTGATTGGTTTGTCAAATATCAAGCTTTGAAGTGAAAAAAATGGTCGACTCAAGTGTCCCCCACCCCCCTCTCTGCCGGCTAAACTATTAATTTGGAAGAGGTGATAAAAATCACAAATGTAGTACATATAACGAATTTAAAAGGAAAACTATCACGGCTAAGTAGATATCACTAGTTTACGAGTAATCGTCGGTTAACTTATAAATACCTATTTCTGTGAGTTTACATTGGGCGCGCTGGCTTAATCTTAAAGATA
This sequence comes from Euclidia mi, assembly GCA_944739405.2. Classification (NCBI taxonomy): domain Eukaryota; kingdom Metazoa; phylum Arthropoda; class Insecta; order Lepidoptera; family Erebidae; genus Euclidia; species Euclidia mi. The sequence continues at coordinate 35,782,769 of OX123195.2, forward strand.
TACGTACTTTGGTATGTAATGTACTACGGTACTACGTTTGTATAGTAGTAGTATATCTTGGAAACCACATTTTATGTTTACAATACATAACTGGATACAAACCTAGTATTTTTCTAAACAAAACTTAGGTTCTTATAATAGTGTTGGTTATTAAAATTATTTTTCAGTAAAATAAACAGTCGGATTTGTTGTACATTAATACCCTTTGCAGCAAGTCATTATGGGCAACTACGGAACCCTACATTGCGCGTAGCCCGACACGCACTTGGCCGGTTTTTTTAGGATTGCTTTACGTTCGTAGCTGTAAATTATCTTGAACACCTCAACACACATCATATAAATGAAAATTTGATGTAAGTTTTTTTTTGTTTCAGTTCACTGAACTTTGTACAACTTGAAATGAAAGCTGTAAAAATGATTGCTATCTCATTTCTTAGCATCGGTCCCTTAACATCTTGGTAGCCATTTCTCGACATATTTCGGAAGCCTTAAAAATACTTATTCCGTCGGAGCTCTTTACACATAAAAGATAACGAGACCGTGAATATGATCGGAGCATAATTAAATTTCCTTTTAAAAGAGATTGAGTTACTTAGTTTCCTTTCAAAAAGAAGCTGCAAAACTGAAAGTCAATGTTCGAATAGTTAGTGCCTCGTGAACTTATTTTTCAATGACAACGGTGTGTCTTCACTAACGATAAACTATTTTCATAAGTAGGAGACGAACGCGCCTATTTTTATTCCAGGTTGCAAAAGGCTGCAGAAATTCTTACTGCAGTCTTAGCCCAACGGTGTGACAAACTTGAAGCCAAATAAAACGTGTCAATTCTAGCAATTAGCAACTAGGTGAAGCCACTGCTGCGGCCTGTGACCGGTGGTCTGTGGCCTATAGCGTAATGTTATATAGCCAATAGCCTTCTTCGATAAATGGGTTAACCAAACAGAATTATATAAATCGTACCAGTCGTTCCAGAGATAGCGTGTTCAAGCAAACTAACAAACTTTCGCTTTTAACTTAGCTTTTTACTATCGGTAAAGATACAATGTATCGCCGTTATATATGGTGGGCCTATTTTTCATACATAACAGTCACATTAGTACCATTATTGCTCGTTGTGTCGCTAGCTGTATATTCCTGTGTACACATTGACATAATTATGATCGTATTCACATGCAAATGTCACTAGTCTCTAGACTATAAGGGTGATGGTTAGTTTGTGACGTGCAACGCTAGTAACACGTATAACTTCCGATCATCAAGATTATAATATTGTGTTTGGTGTTATTATAGTACCAGACAATGAAAACACGAAAAAATAAGCATTTTTACCAACTTAGAAGATGAATATTAATTTCAAATCAACTTAAATGATTTCAACGAAAGTGCAACTTTCAAACTTCCCCTAATATACTAATTTATAATTTTATCCATCCTTGTCACCCCACACGTCCATCTCAACATCCTCATCTCTGCTACATGCAATCTTCTTTCCTCCGTCTTCTTAACGGCCCAGCATTCCGATCCATACAGTGCGACAGGTCTTATAACGGATTTGTAAATTTTGCCCCTTAGTTTAAGAGGCATCCGTGGGTCTCAAGTTGTTACAACTGTATAATTGTTTGCCCAACGTATTACAGGTACAACGTTGTTGTAAAATAAACAAGCACAATAACAACGCTCCTAAAGTTAGTACAAACTATGCTAGCTGAAGTTCTAGATAATTGACGTGCCCTTTGCAAATGGTGTGTTTGTGTTCGTTCCTTGCTCATGTGGAAAGGTCACACTCGTATGCAACCTATTATAAACGTGAAGTTTTTGCATATGGATGTTTGTACGGATTTTTATGAAGCTTTTGCCATATTTTATTTTATTTAATTAGGTACACCAACAGCATAATATAGTATTTCTAAATCGATGTAAAAGATGCAATGAGATGGTCCTTTACATACATACATATTATGCCAATTACTTACATTATAAATACACATCATTTACCACTGAATCACACAGTTATAATTTAGATGATAAACTTAAAATATAAAACAAGCTGTAAAAATACGTTATGCAAATTGTCTAAGAGCTTGAACCTAGAATGATGAAGTCAACCAGTCTGAAGGCCTAAAAACACAAAATGATCCACAACGGTGATAATTACATATATGCCGAAAAAGAAGCTAGTTTTAATAAGCTCAAAGATTAACCTCTTTAAAAATAAACGCACGTAAGTTTTCACAGTGGCGTGGTGTGGGCAGAAACGTTATACCTATTTTTAATCTATGTCACTCACGATACCAATACACATATGTACCTATTCTTTGTAAAGATCACAAAGGACCCGATCTTAAAGAGTTAATTTAAATGGTTCGTTGTGATATCGGTAGAATATTTATCTCTTTTACATGCTGCCTCACCAGCCAGAGACATCCTAAAAAAAGGACAGGTCAGAAGTACCCTTGCGAAGCATGCATGAGAAATTTGAAGGGAGTGAATGAAGCAAGAGAGATATGTCAGGATCGTTGCAAATGGCGTTCCGTAGTCTCTGCCTACCCCTCCAGGAAACAGGCGTGAGTCTATTTATGTATCATCTTGTTATATTTACTAACATATAAATTATTACCAGTTACTAATATGTAGTCTTTCGACTGTGAGTTAAACAATGATATTAGAAAAGTCCGTGTAGTGACGGATAAAGAATACAAGTGTCACTACCCCATTTCATTCCGCGGGTGTCGTAAAAGGCGACTAAGGAAATTGCAAAAAAGCGAATAGTATCTTTGCGAAGAGATGGAAAACTTGAAACCAAACCCTATACCAACTCGTCTGGCCAGCGCGGTATAGTAGGCCAAATACCACCTAATGAGCGCACCAACGAATAGGCCCCCAGTTCCTGGTAGTCCCGCTGTCCGCAACTACGGTAGCGGTCGCGGTAACAGCGGGGCAGGGGGTGCTAAGAATCTCCGGGCTACGGCAAACGGCTACCACAAGAAACTGACCCTGGCTACGTACAATGGACGCTCTCTACGGCTGGACCAACACATCACCGAACTCGAAGTAGAACTAGGTCATATAAACTGGCATATATTGGGGTTGTCTTAAGTCCGAAGACAGGGGGAGGACACGATAACCCTTGAGTCAGGCAACCTGTTCTACTTTCGAGAAGGCGATCAGCCCTCTCAGGGCGGTGTCGGTTTCCTCGTTAACAAATCTCTCGCTAACAACGTTGTAGAAATCAGCAGTGTGTCGACACGGGTAGCGTACCTGATATTAAGGATCACCGACAGGTACTCCCTGAAGGTGGTACAGGTATATGCGCCGACCTCGACATACTGCGATGACATAGTCGAAGCCATGTATGAGGACATTACTAAGGCTCTACATCAAACCACCAAGACACACTGCAGCGTTGTTATGGGGGATTTTAATGCCAAAGTGGGAGTACAAGAACGCGGCGAAACGAGAATCGGATCTTATGGCGTGGGGTGCCGAAATCACAGGGGGCAAATGCTGGTCAACTTTCTGGAGTCACAGGGGCTCTTCTTAATGAACTCCTTCTTTAAGAAGAAGCCTCATAGAAAGTGGACATGGCGAAGCCCCGATACTGTGACAAGGAACGAGATAGACTTCATCATGTTTGATCGGAGGTATATATTTAGAGATGTCTCAGTGATCAACAGGTTTAATACCGGTAGCGATCACCGACTTGTCCGAGGCACTCTTAATATAGACTTCAGAGCTGAGAGGCTTAGCATGATGAAGTCTACTCTTAGACCTACTGCACCTCAGCTAGCAGTTGGATCCGAAAAGTTTCAACTAGAACTTCAAAACCGTTTCAGACTGCTGGAAACCCATGGCACTGTTGACGAGAAAATCGACGCTGTGGTCAAAACGCTACAGGATGTGTCTCGAAGGGTGTTTCCCGGAAAAAGCGTTAACAAGCAAAGTAAACTCTCGCTCGAGACTCTCGAACTTATGAGGCAAAGAAGGGGAATGTCATATGCGCAGACGTCTTCGACAGATGGAAGAAACCTAAACCGGAAGATCCGGAAGCTGGTGCGACGTGACCTCCGATGTTCCAATACCCGCGCCATTACGGCTGCGATTGAATCTGTTCAATCCAAGAATCGAGGCACCAAAGTCTTCGCTCGCCAGCTTGGTAGAATTCATCTGTCGAAACTCAATACTGCGGATGGCAAAACCGTAACCTCCAAGTCCGGGATTCTCGCTGAAATTGAGAGTTTCTACAAGGACTTGTACGCATCACGGATGCCTAAACCCACGAGACCCAGCGATGATGACAACAGAGCCCAACTAACGCGCCATTACACGGAGGACATTCCTGATGTCAACCAGGGCGAGGTAAGAGTGGCTCTCGAGCAGCTCAAGAACAACAAGTCTCCAGGGGATGACGGAATCACTACAGAGCTCTTAAAAGCAGGTAGGACAGCAGTTCTGAAAGAGCTCGCGAGCCTGTTTAATTCCGTTATCCACCAAGGCCTAACACCTCAGGCGTGGAGTGGGAGTGCGGTGGTTCTGTTTTTCAAAAAAGGTGACAAAACCCTGCTGAAAAACTACAGACCCATCTCACTCCTGAGTCACGTCTACAAGTTGTTCTCGAGAGTCCTAACAAATCGCCTCGCCAGCAAAACTCGACGATTTCCAGCCACCGGAACAAGCCGGGTTTCGAAAAGGCTACAGCACCGTAGACCACATCCATACTGTTCGGCAGATTGTACAGAAGACCAACGAATACAATCAGCCGCTGTGTATGGCTTTCGTGGACTACGAGAAAGCCTTCGACTCCATCGAAACCTGGGCGGTTCTGGATGCTCTGCAGCGGTGTCGCATCGATTGGCGCTACATCGAGGTGTTGAGATGTTTGTATGACACGGCCACTATGACCGTTCAGCTCCAGGACAGTAAAACCAGCCCCATTGAGTTGCGTAGAGGGATGAGGCAAGGGGATTTAATATCCCCTAAGCTCTTCACCAACGCCCTCGAAGACGTCTTTAAGACGCTGGACTGGACTGGACGGGGCATAAACATTAATGGCGAGTACATATCACACCTTCGGTTTGCCGACGATATCGTCATCGTGGCAGAGAGCCTGGAAGAGCTGAGCGAGATGCTGCACAGCCTAAATGGAGCCTCTCGACAGGTCGGTCTCGGCATGAACTTGGATAAAACCAAGATTATGTTCAACGAACACATTGTGCCGGGACCGGTTTATGTCGACGGATCGATGCTCGAAGTTGTTCAAGAGTATGTCTACCTTGGGCAAGTAGTCCAGCTTGGTAGAAACAACTTCGAGAAAGAAATCGACCGCAGGATCCAGTTGGGTTGGACAGCGTTTGGCAAGCTACGTCGAGTTTTCTCTCCGCCCCTACCCCAATGCCTGAAGACCAAAGTCTTCAACCAATGCGTCCTACCTGTTATGACGTACGGTGCCGAGACGTGGACACTCACAGTGGGACTAGTCCACAAACTAAAAGTCACGCAGCGAGCTATGGAACGGGCTATGCTTGGCGTCTCTTTGAAGGATAAAATCCGAAACGAAGTTATCCGACAAAGAACCAAAGTTACCGACATAGCTCACAGAATCAGTAGACTCAAGTGGCAGTGGGCTGGCCATATCTGTAGAAGGACTGATGGCCGATGGAGCAAGCGTATCCTAGAGTGGAGACCACGTCTCGGCAAGCGTAAGGTAGGGCGGCCCCCGGCTAGGTGGACCGACGACCTGAAAAAGGTGGCTGGGACAGACTGGATGCGGAAGGCTGAGGACCGTGTACTGTGGCGCATGTTGGGAGAGGCCTATGTCCAGCAGTGGACTGCGATAGGCTGATTGATTGATTGATTAGAAAAGTCATAGATACGTTACCTACGTAGTAATCAATCCGTAGAAACGGTACACTAACGCACACATCAATAACTCCATATTTTATTTTAATTTCGGTTGACAACATGTGTTAGTTTCACTATGACGCCGGCTCGCGACGTCACACACATATGTCTGACTTGCCAACTGGCTTATTGTTTAGCGTCCTGCTTTTGGTACGCCTATTACGTATCTACTTCTAATTTACTAGTAACATCGTTGTGGTTAAAGGCTTTCGACTCCCTTTCTTCCTTTTTCTCCTTTGACTGACATTTGTTTTATCCGACATCTTTACATCTGGGCGTGAAATATAGGGTAAGGAGATGGTAAGTAAAATAACTTTTGTACATCGCTTCAATGTTAAATACTCACAGTACAATCAATGATCAAAGAAAACAATTACAATTTGCTATTATCTATTTCTATCTAAAACTAACGTCTACCGGTCACATGGCTGCGCGCGCACCTTGATATGTATCGAGCTTCACTCTCTTTCAAAATGTGATCACCGTGTTCGCTATGGAATTGACATTCGTCTATACGGCCGAGAAAAGAGGTTGTCTATATGGCCAGTTGAAGTTGGCAAGGAGGTACGCCTTCAAATATACATTGTTTTTCAATCCTATAGATGTTAAAAGAAGTCTATGCCTACCTTTGTGTTCAAAGTTTATCACTTACTTAAAGCTTGACAGGGATCTATTGTAATTTCAAGTACAAAGTATACCAAGAACTAGAAAAAATCTTTGTAGATATCTCAAAGTGTCATCCCTGTTTGAAAACCGTATCAATTTATCAAACCCCTGACACAAGACGCTCTGGCAGTGGTGAGGTTATTGCTTAAACACTACGCCATGCGTGCAAACGAACACTACAATTAGTTCAGTGATTCAGACTTGAAAACGTAACAAATGAACAAACAGAACTATTTTCGCAATATTAGCATAGCTCCAAGCTTCCAAGAAATAAAGTAATATATTTCCTTTGAGGATTATTTTCAATATACCAAAATCCTGTCAGCTACCGTATATAATATTTCTCCTTTTCCACGAGTATCTATTTCTAATGTTCCCAAGACTGTCACTTACTTATTGTGTACGCGAATCTTTGGAATAACAAAAAGGATAAAGGAAAAATCCTCTTCCGCAAATCGAATCATAATGTCTTGAGAAATATATTGAAAATACCTCAGTGAGCGCCCAAGGCGGGTGTGTGAAAGCTGAATATATTATAATGGCAATTATCTACCTCAGTAATGCTAGTATTCTATAATATTGTTGAATATAAATGTTTACCGTTGTCAAATTACGACCTAAATGACGTAATTTTAGAAGAAATATTGTACGCTGTGTAGAAGCTCTTCTGTGATATATGATAACTTGGAGTCTGAACTAAAACAACAACTTTCAAATACATTGTACAGGTACTTAATTATATGAGTTTAAATACGTTTGAGCTATTAGTACAGTCAACTAATGATTAATTAATTTTTATTTCAAATTTGCACAGACACAAATTCATAATGTTTACGTTTAAAATTAATTTGTTATGCATCGACATTAAATAATTACAGCTCATATATATCGGCCTCACAAGGCCGTCTCTGTAAGACATGCTCCCAATTGAATGCAATGCCGAGGAATAATCTATTAAACCTTCGAAATTTAATTTACGAATATATAATATAACTAATATATAAAGCTGAAGAGTTTGTTTGTTTGTTTATTTGTTTGGTTGAACGCGCTAAGCTCAGGAACTACCGGTCGGATTTGAAAAATTCTTTCAGTGTTAGAAAGGTAATTTATCGAGGAAGGCTATAGGCTATATAACATCACGCTAAGAGCCACGGGAGCGGAGCAGTAGCCTTAAATAACGTGGGTGTAACCACGGGCATCATCTAGTTCAATATAAAATTTTATAGATTTAACATAGTTCTTGATCCAAACTTCTACATGTGTTAGATATATAACCCCACACTAGGCAAGCCTATCCTATGGGTGCCTGTTGCGATTACAGTTAAAATATATATAAATATTGTTAATTTACACTGGAAGAGGAAAGCTGAACACCGAGCTCATAGGCATGCCATAGAAGAGGCCTATGTCCAGCGGTGGATTGATACAGGCTGATCATGATTATTATTAATCCAAAACTCAGAAATTATTACTTGTATCTAGTAATAATTTCTGAGTTCGGCTCTGGATTTCAATTGTTTAAACTATCAACACACAACTGAAATCCAGAGCCGAACTGCTTCATTGAAAAAGGCTAAAACTACAAAGAACATTATTCTGGACAGAATGGTAAACAAGACAAGAAATCTATCGATTTTACTGACAAACAGTGCACAATTAAATGTACCGTCAACCGTAACAAGAACTTCAATTTTGTTTTAAAAAGTAGTTTTAGCTACATACAAAAGCGAAAATACCGGAGATGAAAATCTGCTACAATTTCGTGTCATCGCTTTGTTGTATAATATAATTGTGTTTTCATTGAAGTTTCTCGGTTGCAACAACTTTGTCATTTTTAGCGGTGTACATTTTCTTTTAGCTGAAAGTGAAGCCAATTATGGATATGTTTTAGACTACGTACCTGTATTTTTGCATTGAGATATTGGAAGGTGTCTGATATTCAAGTTTCAAGTTATTAGAAGTTGGAATTTAATGAACCTATAACACTAAAATAATATTTTTAAGCTATTTTATACTATGTCCAACAGTGGATGTTTCTAATATCATAAATGTTTGTATAAATATTGTCATTATCAACATCTTAACTTTGCCTCTATTGCGATCCAAAATTCTAGCTGGGTCTGCTTACATATTAATTAAGTACATTAGAATAAATGTTATATTATAAAGCAAATTCCTACATATTTAATATTAGGCAAAGAAAATCGACTTGCTTCACCAAAACTAATAACAGAGATCCGGTCAATGTTCGTCAAAATGTTATGCAGCCTTATGAGGGTCGCCATTTGAATCACAAAGTGTGATACATCTGACAACGCGTTTTCATATCGGTCTAGGATCAGGAAGATATATTCCTAGTTGACGTTTCTCATATTTGATTTATGAAAGTCGTATTTCCTTGAATGTGAAACCATAATAAGTGTATAAGGCTTTGAACGCGGGGACATTTGCCAATGCTTTTGAAAAATCTGCATAGAAGACACAGTAATAGTCAATTCAATGTTTTAAAATCGAGAAATGATTTGGTTTCAATTTAACATGGGGAAACACTTTGAGGGATCCATAGAAATGCCAAGATTACATTGTAAACGGCAAATAAGAAACATAAGAAACGTTTATTATTGCAGTATTAACATTTTGTGTGTACAATTTGCTTAGAATTAAAATTATACCTTACCTACCTAGAAATATTATGACCTTGGAAAAATCAATGATCTTCAAAATTTGTGAGTTCCCAAAGACTCGACAACATTTTTTCTAGTTTGTTATCACGAAAAATACATTTGCCATAACAAAAACTCATTCTTTTATAACGCTTCAAAAAAAGTTTACGGCAAGCATATTTTCAAGCCAATAAATACTTTTAATTTAAATCGTCAAAGTGCTCTTCAAGGCATGTGACAATTAAGAATGTCATACTTAAATACTGACTGACTTATCTTGACTGGCCTATTAGACTAGCGGTTATTGAGCCTAACTGTTAAGTCCGAGGTGCTCGTGGGTTTCGTTTTCAACCGTGACAATTTTTTGGATGATTTCTTCTGCATGTAGGTGTAATTTATTTGTCGTACTCGTACTCGACTTAACTTCTACATTATTTTATTTTAACCGATTTTCCCGATCCCGTGGAATTTCGGCATCCCTTTTTACCCCTAGTCAGCTGGCTAGGCCCTCAGATGGCCATGCAATAACTTAGAAAAGTCAGTGACGTATCTTCGGGTTAAAACCTCTAGGTTATGGCAACTTTTTAATGGTGCTTATATTAAATAATACCAGATGCTCTGTTGATAAATAATTATAATAACTAATTAAGATACCATTTGTCTATATTATGCGCTTTAATCTTATCATTGCTAAATATACACATTGATGTCGCGATCTTGTTATAACAATTACTGGTATTTTACAGCATGGCGGTCCCTCGTCTGAACAGCTTCGTAACGTCCAAATATGGACTATCAATTAGCAGATCTGACGTCAGCGTTATGGCAATCGTCTGACGGACAACATGCTGTGTTCCGGCTGGCTCGACGTAGGAACGGTATATTAGTCGGCGACTGTTCTTTTGGCGAAGGAGGTGCTTCACCTTGGTTCCCTGACATGAATGCACGGGTCACACGCTTCAGTGCTTAAGACTTAAGAAGATATAATAAATTTGATTAAAAGTGAAAGTTAATATTCTTTTCTATCATTTACTTTCTAAAACTCTCTCTATTTACATTGCCACCATTATTTAATTTATTTGTGTCCGTGGAAGATAGTTCCAGAGAACAAGTGAATTACTAACGAATTAATAAATACATATTTTCATAACAAATCTCATAGCTTGGCATACATATACATAAATATGACTGCCTCCGTGGTCCAGTTGATAGCGTATGCGACTGCTGGTCGGAGGTCCCGGGTTCGATTCCCGGGCCGGGCAAAATTGTTACTGGGTTTTTTCGAATTCTCAGTAGCAGCACGGAGTCTGGTGATGTGCTCGGTAACGGCAAAAGGCTCGCCCCCTATTACGTGGGACCTAAAAATTCATGGCGAATTGTAGGTGTAATATTTACACCTCTGCCTACCCCATAGGGTATACAGGCGTGAGTCTTAAAAAAATAATAATAATAAGGGTGCATAGGGTTGATTATGTCATTTGTGTTATTGTAGTTTGCTGTATTTGCAGAGAATTGACGTCTATTGTAAAAAAAATGGTTCCCACCAAGAACTTAGGGTCCCAAGCCAACCTCACCTGCAAGTGGTGCACCTGCCGATCAACGGACGAGGCTCTGGCAAACAAAATATCCCGATAAGCGGCAATAGGCTCGCCACCTATTACGTGGGATCAAAACACTGGCGAAAAGTGGGCGTTTAATTTGCCTCTGCCTACCCCTTCGGGGAAACAGGCGTGAGTCTATGTATGTATGTATGTATGTCTAAAAATAAAAATAAAATACATATCATCAATCTGTGTTAAAAAGAAATCACCCTATACGTAAGAAAGGAAACAGAACTTATGTCAACAGTTATAGACCAATTTTTGTCCTATCTCCCATGTCCAAGATCGTACAAAGATTCATATACCTATTATAAGCAGAAAGTAGTTATTTCACGAAAGGCATTGCACCCTTGTTAAGAACAGTTGCTACTACAGTACTTAAATATAGTGCCAATTTTTTAGCTCCCATCTTTACGCACTTAGCTCATTTATCGCTTAACAAGCCATATTCCTAGAAATGTTAAAATTCTCCATCGTTCAGATATTTAATATATAATAGGTGACGAAACGAACCTACATAATTATATGCTAACTAGCTGACCCAGCGAACTCCGTATCGCCTTTTTAAGAGTTTTTATCTAATTCCCTTTTTTCCAAGCCCTTTTTCCAAAGTTACCATTGACTTAGCGCTTAATCTCTTATCAATTCAGAGTCTATAAATGATGAACAAACGAACATAAATTTTTATATAATATTGAATGCCCCATTCCTTAAAATATCGGAGACGATACACATATCGACTTTAAAAAAGTCCCGTCCGCTATCTTTGATTTCCTATCCGCCATCTTTGATCACGAAATAGATGTTGTATTTGGATTCTCCATCCCTTAAATCATCAGAGACGATACCCATATTGATTTTTTAAATTTATCGCATCCGCCATCTTTGATTTCCCATCCACCATCTTGAATCACGAAACAGATGTTGTATTTCGATTCCCCACCCCTTAAAATATCGAAGGCGATACCCATATTGATTTTTAAACTTTTCTCATCCGCCATCTTTGATTTCCCGTCCGCCATTTTGGATCACTAAATAAATTTCATATTATTAATCATCGTCCCAAAAATCTCGAAAACGATACCTATATAGATTGTATCTTATTGGTTTAGCCTTTCTGGCCTTTGACCCAACCCTCCCCCTTCTCGTTTGACCATTTTATTATTTTTGTCTGGCCCCTAAAAGTTGTGGCGTAATTTTATATAGCCTATAGCATACATACATACATACATATCGTCACGCCTTTTATCCCCGAAGGGGTAGACAGAGGTGTATATCTACACCCACTTTTCGCCAGATATACTTTAGTCCCACGTAATAAGGGGCGAGCCTATTGCCGTACCGGGCACATTTCCAGACTCCGTGCTGCTACTGAGAATTTCGTGACAGAAAAACCCAATAACACTGCCCGACCCAGGAATCGAACCCGGGACCTCCCGATCCCACGCGCACATTTATGCCGCGAGACCAACGAGGCAGTCGTATTGGGTTTGATGTCGAGTTTTCCATCTCTACGCAAAGATGGTATTTGCATCGTGTTATCTCTTAGTCGCCTCTTACGACACCCACGGGAAGATAGGGGGTGGTGACACTTGTATTCTATGCCGTCAACCACACGGCTACATACAGCCTATAGCCTTTCGGAATAATTGGGGTATCATAGACAATAACATTTTTTAAATGCGACTGCTAGTTCCTAAGATTAGCTGACATTATCTTTTAGCCTTTTTAGCCTTTTGCCCGGCCCCAAAGGGTCGAAGCGTTATGTTATAAAGCCTAAAGCCTTCCGAAATAACTGGGCTATCGTATACAAAAAGAATTTTTCAGATCCGACCGGTAGTTCCTGAGATTAGCGCGTTCAAACAAACAGACAAACTCTTCCGCTTTATTATATAAGTATAGATGTAAAAGCAAAATATGTTTATTGTGGGTTATCCTTGGAAGATAGACATATAACATCACGGACTTTTTTGTAGATCTATTATCTATTAAAGAGGTACAATCCCACCATACATAGTTTTGTTATCTATAACTAAGTAAAGATGTAAAAGCAAAATATGTTTATTGTGGGTTATCCTTGGAAGATAGACATATAACATCACGGACTTTTTTGTAGATCTATTATCTATTAAAGAGGTACAATCCCACCATACATAGTTTTGTTATCTATAACTCAAAAGGTTTTGCCAGCGTTTTCGAGGAAAGCTCCCGATCGGCTCAATTTTTTCCGGCGCGTTGAACTAATATCGTCGTAATATCGTCAGTTTGCACAAAACCTAAACTTATTATACACTAAAACCTTCCTCAGGGATCACTCTCGATGTTGTTGACAACCGTATAAAAATTTGTCCAGTACTTTTCGAGTTTTGAGCGAACAGACAGACAGACGCGGCGGGGAACTTTGTTTTATAATATGTATAGATCACGATCTGACACCAACTATCTCTGAAATGTTCGAAAAGGCAATGAATAAACAAATACTTTCATTTATAAAAAAGTCATTTAAAAAGGCAACAATATGGATTTCAGAAAGAAAAATCAACAACACTCGCTGTTTTCAACCTCTATCAGGATATCATAAGCTTAACAATAAAAAACGCTTAACAGCAGCAGTATTCTTAGATATGACAAAAGTAATAATCAACTTACAGAAGTCGATAGTGTAATTTTTTAGGTTTAACAGTCGATCGATTCTGCAACTGGAGCTTCGCATCGAACAGGCATGCAGTAGATTAGTTGAATAGTTTTGTATACGTCTTATCAAGATTCGGAAAACAACATCAATACAAACCACGTCAGTTACGTTCTGAGATAATAATATCGTATTTTGCTATGTGGTAACTGTACAAATGCGAACATTCAATAAATCCTTTTCATGTCCATAACACTTGATGCATTTTATTTGGAATCCCAGGTTTGAGGATTTCTTTATAATAATATGGGTGTTCGTGGAATTTCGGGATTGCTGGAATAAAAGTCTGGACTGGTTCGTGGTTAACAGAAAAGTGTATTATCAAAGTCGTACAGAGGTCGCACGAGTGAGTGAGTGAACATATAATTAATCCATAATATCGTCGTTGACTCAATGACGTATCTGCTACTTTGCTCCTACAATTCAAGCAGGCGTTTTGGCTTGAACATGCCCCCGGACGTTGGAAGCAGCAGGCGCGCTTTCAACCACACTGTGAGTCGATGGGCAGTGGGCAAATCCTGTTGAACGCCCTTCTGATGATGCCAGAGTTGGTTTGGATATCTGCCACGCGTACAATTCCGTCAGATCCTGGGTGAATTGCGACAATCCTGCCTAATCTCCACTTGAGAGGAGGTAGATGGTCCTCCTTCACAACAACTAACATGCCCAGCTTCAGTGCATCTTTGCAGGTACGCCACTTAGTCCTCTGCTGCAGCTCTGACACGTACTCCTTGCTCCAACGATCCCAAAAATGCTGGCGAAGCTGCTCAATCCGTTGGTAACGAGACAAGGAAGTTACGCAGTAATCTTGAAGGTCTGGCTGCGGCAATGATGTAAGCGGCCGGCCAACGAGAAAATGACCCGGAGTCAGTGGGTTGCAATCAGCTGGGTCCGAAGATAGCGGCGTCAGTGGACGAGAATTTAAGATGGCTTCTATCTGGACTAGTGTGGTGTTAAGCTCTTCAAAGGTTAAGTGACAATTTCCCAACACTCGCCTAAGGTGAAATTTAGTCGCCTTAACACCCGCTTCCCAGAGTCCACCAAAATGAGGCGTGTATGCGGGGATAAAATGGAACTTAATCCCGTCATTAGCCAGATGTGCAGCCAAGGAATCACAACTGGACCTAAGGAACTTTGCAAGTTCATTACCAGCGCCAACGAAACAGGTACCGTTATCGGAGTAAATGTCACTCGGCTTGCCACGTCGCGAGATGAACCTATATAACGCTAGCAAATATTTGTCACTGGTCAAGTCACTCACCAGCTCCAAATGAATAGCCTTGGTGGTAAAACACACAAAGAGTGCTATGTACACTTTTACTAGCCTACATCCGCGACCCTGTCTAGTAGCTGCCATGATGGGACCAGCGTAATCTACACCGGTACTCTGAAATGGGTAACCGCCTGGAAGAATGCGCTGCTGCGGCAAATTACCCATCGATGGTAACACCGTCTTACCCAACATGCGGCAACAACGCACACAATGACGATAGCAGTGCTTTGCTAATTTTCGTCCGCCTATGGGCCAATACGAATCCCTAATAGAAGACAACAAAAGCGTTGGGCCAGCATGCATTAACTTAATATGTTCATACTCAAATAGTAATTTAGTAAACTTGTGAGTGGACTGTAGTAATATAGGATACTTTTTACTGTAAGAGAAATTTGAATTTGCTAAGCGTCCTCCAACTCGCATTATTTTATTAGTGTCTAAAAATACATTAAATTTAATGAGGGCGCTTTTCTTAGGTAGCTTCTCATTATTAATAAGCAAATTATACTCGGAAAAAGACTCAATTTGACTTCTAATTATAATGACATTTAACGCATCCTGTAACTCTGACTGTGATAGAAACTTACCAGGAGAGGGCATTTTTCTACACAGTTTAATAAATCTTAAAACAGTTGCTACACTACGAATGAGCCTTAAATAACTAGAAAATCGGTCAAAGTCTAAGAATGCTTCACATTGACTCTTAGTAACACTAGCGCTTAACGAAACATGAGGTCGTATTTCAGGTAACTTGTCTAACTCAAACGACTTATGTTGAGAAGGCCAATCGGACTGATCTTGCATCAGAAAACTGGGACCGTTCCACCATAAGTCCAATGATTGTAGGGTGCTAATATCGACACCTCGAGATATCAGGTCTGCAGGGTTCTTGTCGGTTGGGACGTGTGACCAAGTGCAGTGGCCCACCTTATCTAAGACTTCAGCTACGCGATTGCGTACAAACGGCTGAAGTCTAGAAGGTAACATCTGCAGCCATCCCAACACGACGGTGGAGTCGGTCCAGCAGAAGACTCGATTGAACTTGATACGAAGTGAGTTTATTACCTTCTCACATAATCGAGCTCCTACCACAGCTCCACACAATTCCAGTCTTGGAATGGTGGTTGGTTTAATAGGTGCCACTCGACTCTTAGCGACTAACAGACGAACCATGCACTGACCTATATTATTGACGCTGCGTACATAAACACACGCGCCATACGCACGCTCAGATGCATCCGTAAATACATGGAGTTCTGAGGTGTAATAAGAATCACACAAAACAATTCGCGGTTCACGAAAATTATTAATAAGAGGCAGTTCTTTCACAATAGCATTCCATGAAGCATTCAATGCCGGGGATAGTGATTCGTCCCATGAGAGTTTATCTAACCACATCCTCTGTAATAACATTTTCATGGTAACTACGCATGGAGATAAAAGTCCTAAGGGGTCAAAAATGCGTGCAATCACAGAAAGTATGTCCCGCTTAGTCACAGAATTATTAGAGGGTAACGTCGAGCATGAGAACCCTAGCTCGTCTGAACTCGAAAACCAGTCAAGACCTAGCAGTTTATTGGGTCCATTAGATCCCATATCTAGATCTAAAGACGACTGAGAGACCTCTTTGACTAATTCAGGTACGTTGGACCTCCACTTTCTGAGTGGCATGCAAGCAGACGCTAGTGCGTTTGTGACCTCGCCTCGGAGCGTATAAACATGACTTCATTTAAATCATCCCCACCTGTCAAAAGGTCATCGACATATATGTCGTGCAAGATGACGTCAGCAACCTTATCTTTACCACATGAGTATGACTCGTCTGCCAACTGCGAAGAGGTATTGTTCTTGTAATCAATACCTATTTGCTTAAGGCACCGGGTAGCAAGGAAAGGTGCACTAGCTGTACCGTAAGTAACGGTATTTAATTTATACACCTTGACTGGTTTAGAGGGATGTTCGCGCCACAATACCTGCTGCAAATGCCTATCATCTGGGTGGACGTAGATACACCTATACATTTTTGCAACGTCAGCTGACAAGACGAACTTGTGTTGCCGAAACCTAAGCAGTATAGATAAAAGATCGTCCTGCACCGTAGGACCTACCATTTGGACATCATTAAAGGAAACTCCAGACGAAGCTGCACAGCTCGCATTAAAGACTACACGCAACTTAGTGGTAGTGCTACTTTCTCGCAATACCCCATGGTGTGGTATAAAATATCCATTAGGGCTGTCACTTAAATTATTAACTTCGGCCATATGCCCTAATACCTCGTACTCAGACATGAAATCCCTATATAACTTACTAAACTCAGGCTTGGATTTCAGTCTACGTTCCAGTGAATATAGGCACTTAGAAGCCCTTTGGAACGATTCACCCAATACAGAAGGACTTTCTTTTAAAGGAATACGAACACAAAAATGGCCGTCCTCTAAACGTGTCGTATTCTTCACAAAATGTTCTTCACACAATTTTTCCTCTGGTAAATAATGTGAGGATTGTGAGGAAATCTCCTCCAGATTCCAAAACTTCATTAAATCGGTGCGAATTTTATCTAAACCAACATTATTAGAATCGGTTTGAGAAAAGTTACAAGAAATATTATTCGATAATAATTTACCATTACAATAGGTAACAGGGCCAGACACAATCCAGCCTAATAATGTTTCACACAAGATTGGCTTCCCTACCCCTAACCTAATTCTTTGTGAACCTACCAAGTCCCAGAATAAGTCAGCACCAATCAAAACATCAATTTCTGATGACTTGTAAAAGGTAGGATCGGCTAAACAAATATTATTAGGTATCTGTAGGTCGGTTAAGTCGATATCACGACAAGGCACAACTGAAGTTAATGATGGCAAAATGAAACAATGAATGTTAGCAGTGTAACTATTGTTTAAAGATGTCATTTTAAGTTGACACATTTTGCCGACGCGAGAACTCACGTTGTTTATGCCATAGACCGAACCATTTACCTGACTCGTAGTTAAGTTTAGCCGTCTACATAATTTATCCGTAATAAAACATGATGTGCTACCGCTATCTAGCATAGCTCGAACTATATATTCACGATAGGTAGCATCGTATACTTTAATAAGTGCGGTGGACAATAACACGCCGCGTTGTTTACGTTCGCCACAAGACAGACCGGTTTCCGCAGACAAAGTCATATTATTTGCACTCGCATTAGTGCATGTTGCGGCGTCAGTGTGCGACGACGTTGATACGGAATGAGACGAGCTACTGTGTGATGTGTTGTTGTTATTTACAACAGCCTTATTCTCCGACGTATGTATTAAAGTGTTATGCCGACGTTTACATAGCTTACATCCCGGCTTTCTGCATCGGTTGGCAAAGTGACCTGTACGAAAACAATTGTAACAAATCTTATACTTCGGTATTAATTTGAGACGAGCATTAATATCAAGCGCGAGGAATAGTGGGCAATTACTGAGCATGTGATCAGATTTACAGTGCGGACACAACTTATAAGAATCAGTGACGACATTGTTCTGGTCTTGTGACGCAAACATAGACTTTAACTTGTTACTCGGCTTACTGGGCGTGGAATTAGTGTGATTTCGAGGTAACTCCAATGTCTCCAGCAAATCAGCGCGAATGCGAATGAATTGAATAAACGCTTCAAATGTAATTGAGCTATTCATATCAATATTACCTTTATGCTCTTCCCACTCCCTGTAAGTTTTGTGATCCAACTTATGAGTAACAATATAAATTAATAGGGTGTCCCAGTGCTTGACGGGCTCACCTAGCGATTCTAAAGCACGTAGATTTTTATTAAGTTGGTCAATCATACCTTTTAACGCAATAGAAGACTCTTTAGTAATGGCGTTAAGATTAAATAAGGATTAAATATGATTATGCACTAACAATCGTTTGTTATCGTACCGATCACAAATAAGCTTCCAAGCTATGTGGTAATTACTAGCAGATAACTCAATCGCTTGGATTACCACAGCAGCAGATCCTTCCAGCGATGCTCGCAAATAATGGAATTTGTTTATTTGGTCAATGTCATCATTACAGTGAATGAGACTAGTAAAAGTGTCACGGAACTCCAACCAATGGCTATAACATCCATCAAACTTAGGTAGTTGTATTGTGGGCAACTTGACAGGCAAATGTTTGCTATTACGGCTACACTTATCACTTAAACTCACATACTCATTATCATTATTGTATTTACTTAGCAAATCTTGTGATTTAGACAACGCTTTGTAATACTGTGACTCAAACTCAGCGCGCTCAGATAATTGAGCTTTAACATCTTCTACCAAACATTCTAACCGCAACTGTACCTCATCGTAACTATCATACAAACTCTCCAGCTTCCCCACACGCAATTGTAACTCCTTGACTTCACAGCTAGTTAACGGCTTATCGCTTATTGCTTCAAGGTGGTTAGTAAAGGCAGTTAAGCGTCCCTTGAAGCTGCCTCGCTTTTTAACTAGTTCTCGTTCTTCGGACATTCTGGGAAGCGAGTGTTAGTCGACCTGGAATTTATATAATGAAAATTTAAGTATATTCTATTCGATAACTTATGGCACAGGCCTACAAACATTAACAATGGTTAACAATTGTAAGAAAGATGTAAATACAGTATTTTATGTCGTATTATAGTCACTGGAATGTACTACTAATGTAAAAAAGTAAATACAAATAAAGATTTTGTTTGAAATGTTATATTATGAAGTTTAAGTTCTCAAAGCCCACAATGACCTAGTGTCGGAATTTAAGTATTACACAAACTTATTATTGACTAATTAACCACATAATTACGATAAATTTATTGAATTAAGCTAACATAAGCTATTTAATCTCTTAAAATTATCTTACACCAACATAAGACCTACCTACCTACGTTAACAAAACCTATGCAAATTTTACAAAATGGAATAGTTAACTATATTGCAATTATATAATTATAAATGTAGCATATAAAACTACTGTACTGCTATACAAGAGTACGTATAACTGATATATATTTGCTAAATAACGAGCATTAGACAGAACAATGTTCGTATAAACTATTCACGTTGCAAGTAGGTTACTACGTAGAAAGTCACAAAATCAGGTAAAACACTAACCTTGAGTATCCTTAAATATGTTTATACTACCTGATCGAGTGTTGGGTGATAATATTTAAGCTTAATATAATGTCCAGAAACTTTTTCCAAGCACGTTGCCGCCGTGCAAAATCCTCAAAAATATTCCACCGGTTATTTTTCCAATTTTCGCTTATTATCAGCTATAATCTTCGCTTTTCCAAGCATACGGCTCGTTATGGACCAGAAATGATCGTGTAATTTCGGGATTGCTGGAATAAAAGTCTGAACTGGTTCGTGGTTAACAGAAAAGTGTATTATCAAAGTCGTACAGAGGTCGCACGAGTGAGTGAGTGAACATATAATTAATCCATAATATCGTCGTTGACTCAATGACGTATCTGCTACTTTGCTCCTACAATTCAAGCAGGCGTTTTGGCTTGAACAATGGGACTCGTGGATTAACGACCTGTAATTACGTCACTTCAACCAATCATCATCAACCTTGTTTATTGCATTTTGTCACCACAGTGCATCACGTTAGTCAAGTGCGGGTCGTCAGAATTTCCACGTCTTTCGAGTTTAGCAAACCATTATTAACAATTTAATAAAAACATAAGTGAGTATTTTTATGAAGAACTAATAGAATTGCTTTGAAATGAAATGAAATGAAATACTTCTTTATTTCGTGTAAACTTTGAAAGTACTTACGAAACGTCATTAAAAAGAAATATTTAATACAATTATTGTTGTGTGTCGAATTAGAACAGCTCAGTCCCAAGCGTTTTGGTCGTCTTTGTAGTCAGATATTTTATAATAGGCTTTTGAACACAATTTCGCTTTTACAATAATTTTGAACTTATTTATAGATAGGTCTCTTATATTATAAGGGAGCTTGTTATAAAAGCGTATACATTGCCCCATAACACAGCTACTTATTTTGTGGAGACGAGTGCTATGAACTACGAGATTATTCCTGTGTCTTGTATTTACAGAATGTATATCACATTTTTTACAAAATTTGTCAATATTTTTATGTACATATAGCAGATTTTCATAAATATATTGTGATACAACAGTTAGAATGTTTATTTCTTTGAACTTTTCTCTTAGAGAAACTCTTGGACTGAGGTTATAAATTCCCCTTACAGCTCTTTTCTGCAGAACAAATATTGTATTTAGGTCTGCAGCATTCCCCCAGAGAAGAATCCCATACGACATTAAGCTATGAAAGTAACTGAAATAAACCATTCTAGCTGTTTCTAAATCTGTGAGGCGTCTAATTGTCTTAACTGCATAAGCTGCAGAACTGAGTTTGCCCGAAAGCCTTTCTATATGTGGACCCCATTGTAGTTTGGTGTCCAGAATAATACTTAAAAACATGGTTGTCTCGACGGGCTCAATCCTAGATTCATTAAGTTGTACATTGATTGGCATATGTTTAACATTGGGCACTGAAAATTTTAAAAGTTTAGTTTTCTTATTATTAAGTAATAGATTATTAACATTAAACCAATTGACAACTTTAGAGAGTGCATTGTTTACTTCGTCAAAGTTACTCTGTCGTCGTTTAATATTAAAAAATCAAAGAGGTATCATCAGCGAACAATACAATCTCATGATTATTCTTAACGTAATAAGGTAAATCGTTAATATATATCAAGAATAGAAGAAATGGTCCGAGAATTGAACCCTGCGGGACACCAATTTTCAAAGCAGAGCCTGGAGATGTCTTACCATTAACCTCGACCTTCTGGATTCTGTTGCCCAAATAAGAAGTCAGGAGATCGAGAGCTTTATTTTTAATGCCGTAATGATATAGTTTCCTGATAAGAGTATCATGATGAACACAATCAAAGGCTTTAGACAAGTCGCAAAATATACCTAACGCATCTTGCGACTTCTCCCAAGCTGCAAAAATACTTTTCAGTAACTCAACTGCTGCGTCAGTAGTTGAACAACCCCTCGTAAATCCGAACTGTTTCTTGTGAAGAAGATTATGTCTACTGAAATGACTAAGTAGCTGACTAAGAATTAGTTTCTCAAAAATTTTGCTAAGTGTTGGCAATACAGAAATAGGTCGAAAATTTGAGGGGTCTGATGTGTCACCAGATTTAAATAAAGGTGTTATTTTGCTATACTTCATTAAATCAGGAAATGTTCCAGAAGTGACACAACCATTGAACACTGTTGCAAGATGTGGAGCAATTAATGTAATAATAGACGAAACAGTCTTTACTGACAATCCCCACAGATCCTTTGTCTTTTTCATATTAATAGTTTTAAATTGTTTAAGAACATCATCTGTAGTAACAGCAACAAATTCAAAGGCCGTAACACATTCCCCCCCGTGGGATCTCTACCTTGTCGTGGTGGGGGGGGCTCAGTAACCGTGGCTTGGAGCCCCGCGGTGAAGCTAAGAGGGATCCAGGAGGGGACGCTCCGCGTGGGCTTCGAGAGGCCTGCGCAGGATGCGTCCAACGGTGCGGGTGCGGGGGACAGTTCTGTCTGTCCCTCGCAGTCGGGCGTGATTGCGGGAGGAGAGGCGTGTCGGTGTTGCGTTGCCGAGCGCCCTATCTCCCGCGACCAAATGGGGGCGCACCATTTGATGCGTCGCGGTGGGGCCGCAGAGGAAGAGGAGATGCGGTGTTGCGTTGCCGTCCTCCCTATACTCTGCGGCCGCTGAGTGTTTCGGCGGCGGAGCCAAACACCTTCATCCGCCGCCAAGGGGGTTTAGTTTGGGGCCCGCCTGACCATCTGGCGGGCCAATACCCGTCGGGGGTTGCGACGTATGCTTGTGCGAAACCCGACCCTCCGACACACGGGTACGTGGAGAAAGTCGAGGTGGTTTTTAGTGGAAACACCACATACTCCGGCTCTTATTTCCCCCAAGAGTCGGAGATCCGAAGGGATTTTCCAACTCGTAAAAAAAAAAAAGGCCGTAACACATTCCGGCACGCAGTTTTTAAGCAGCATTTCAGCAGACATGGAAGACGATTTGAGTGACGCTGTAGTTACAATGGGTATATTAGCAAAAAACTTTTCAAATTCCGTCGCTACTTCCAAGTCCTCTGCAATACTCACATTATTGATATTTAGTAGGTAGTCACAACTGCGTGTTTTGGCTCTACCAGTTTCGCTATTGATCACATTCCAAGTTGCTTTTATGGTATTTTCAGCGCTTTTTATTTTATTTTTCAAATAAATTGATTTTGCAGCATAACAAGCTTGTCTAAATGTTTTTGAGTATTTTTTACATAATTAATAAAGGCTGGACTATTATTAAAAGTTTTTTCATTATAAAGTTCATATAACCTAATCCGACTTTTATGAATGCCTTCAGTTGCCCAATCACTAAACATCAGACGGTCAGTTACATTTAATTTTTTAGATTTAAATACAGTAGAAAATTCATCATTAATCAATTTAAATAATGAATTATATAACTGATCCGGATGGTCATGAATAGGCAACCAACGCATTTTATTTGATAGATTATTTTTAAAAAGTTCTAATCGGTTTTCATTTATAGGTATAAAATTAATAATTTTACTCTGAATCTTAGGGCTTTTTATTGGACAACAGACTAACTGCCCACAGTGATCAGACTGTAACATATTAATTAAGGATTTTTGTAAAGGCTTAGTGTTAATAAATATATTATCAATACCGGTAGCACTTGTGGCAGTCACTCTAGTTGGTTCTAAAAAAGTATGACTTAAATTGTAAGTAAAGAGTCCTGTAAGCGATCAATCTCTGTCTGCAGGCAATGAATATCAGTATCATATTTTAAAAGATTATTATCTAGTTGAGTAATACAAATAGACATATCTTCCTTTAGAGCTATATACTTGCGGCAATAATTGACATTTGATTTTGAATTTTTAAATTTTCTTAATTTGTTTATTCAACTTTACATACTTTTTCAGTTTATTGGATGAGTTTATGGTTTTACTTGATTGAATAATTGAATTGTCATTAGTTAAGTCAGTTGTAATAACTTTGTTATCTTCATTGTTTGAGTTGGCAGAAACCATAGATGGAGCGCTACCAACCAGCTCATCAAACAGTGATTGTGAAGTGGCTGCTCTGATGGACCGGTCTGCACACTCCAATCTATTAATATGATTATTAGCCTCACTTAGGAGGCCCTCTAACTGGGTGATGCGCTTGAGAGCGGTCTCAAACTCATTACTACAGCTGTCAAAATTGTTTACTATTGATTGTAACCTATCGCGTTCATCTAAAGATGTAATCAAATGAGAATGAATTTCTGCCATCTCAGTTCTTAGTTGAGAATTTTTCTCTGACAACCTGTAACATCTCCCTCTCATTATCATCATGCTCGCTTTGTAGTGTCTCACACAAAGCCTTATATTTCTTAAGTTCTATAAGCGTTAATTGAAAAATTTCCTCCTCTTGACGCGCCCTCCTGGTCATCATCTTGTTAATAGATTAAAAAGATCGCAAGAAACTTATTAACAAAAGTCAAAAATAATAATTACTTGTTACTATTGTAAGTATGACACTTAGGTTTGTGTAAGGCACCAACCAAGATGAGCCGGCTAATCGAGATATGTTCACTGGGTGTTTACTACTTATGTAAATAGTCTAAATGTTCTATATTACGTAAACTTACCTCATCTGCTCGAATATTAGAAAAGTAATGCAAAGTATTTTAAATTAAATAGTTCGTTTGTTTGACAGATGACTTTGCAAAACTTTTACTATATGTTATTCACCAACATTCACTTCTAATTATGAAATTATATAGTTAATTATTAATATCACACACTAATAAGAGCTTAAAACACAAATAATACCTAATAAAGTTAATTAGATCAAATAAAATTAAATAAATATTGGGAGAAGCACAGTTTTACGTCTTACTACCAGTGTTGCCAGAGACCAAAAAAAAACTTTATTTGCCAAGTCTCGCTCAGCACAGCTCCTGTGACAACGGCTTACAAAATGCAGTTTTTGTAAGTACAAAACAAGCGAGGGATGAGCGCGAATTGTTTGTATGAAAGATGTGTGCGATATTTGGATGCGAGCGGGGCAATTCTAGCAGTCAATAGACGGTGTTTTTTAGAGGTAGATGTGTGTCACACAACTGAACTAAGAGACAGACTTAACCCGTTCGTTCGCATCTGAAAACAGTTCACAATACATCGTAGCACATCCCTGTTGAAAAAGCTCCCATCATTGCACAGCACTTTATTACTTCATGCCAGGTAACTATCTCACACATCTCAAGAGTAAACACAGCCATAATCTCTCTGCTAGGCTATCGCTGCTGGTATTTCGTGAACTGAAAACATGATTATCTTATACCTAATAAACGTCAATAATAGGTGATTGTTTATCATCAAAGCTAAGTATCTTCTGCATATATGTAATACCGGTGTTTTGAGATAACGTAATGAATAGTTATTGCACGTGTTCAGTTTGCATCATGTGTGTCACGTAATTTTGATACCGTTTCACTTTAGTATACTTAATACAATAAACGGTGTTGGTTGTTAAATAGATATAGATAGAGGCTATTTATTTTATCTCCGTGGCGTAAAATAGAGCAAAGACTACAACATATAGCCAAAAATATAATAATAGCATTTATCTTAAACTGCATGCATATATTATGCATATGCCGACGACGCATAAGCACATAATTATGTTTCGTTTCGTTTTGACGTTTTCTGTCACTGGAGTTGGCCACTCACTCACACGAAAACGAAAGCAGATATGTCTACTGCATAGTAGACATATTTAGTATATGCATATAGTAAATATGGATGCTGTATAGACCTGCATGCTAATGCAGTATCAACGCTCATTATATTATCACTAGAGGACGCCAGCAGCTACGCCCGCATTTTTTTTAATTTACCCGTTTTGGCCGATCCCGTGGGATATTTTGGAATAGTTTTAAAAGCGAATCATGAAAAATAATTGATATTTTTTAAGCCGCTACACGTATTTCCCCTCGATTGAAAATTATTTTTTTTTCGATAAATTAACATTTATTTGTACTCACTTATACAAATATTTTTATTTATATTAAACAGTTTAATTATAAATATAGAACAGCAATGTCGAACCACCGACTAAATAATTAATCACTTTTTTTCATAAATTGTGATCTAATAGAATATTTGCAATGTGATGGCCAAATAAAAGAATTTGCAGCACAAAAATGCAGAAAGGTTGATTTATAAATTATAATTTATATAACATAACTGTCACATACATAACCTGTCAATTTCCTTTACTAATTCAGAATAAATAAATAAAATAATTTCATTGTTTTTTTGTATTCTTACTTGTCGACGCCAGCGGCTTCGCACGCACATATTTTTGAATTATCCGTTTTGCCCGATCCCGTGGGAATTTCGGGAAATCCCTTCTTAGTGCACCCCTACGGTCTCCAAGGAACATACATGCCAAATTTCAGCTTCCTGCGCCCAATAGTTTCGGCTGTAGCGTGTCTGTCAGTCAGTCAGTAACGCAAGGATTTTATATATTAAGATAACACTAATGGATAAGATTACACACGGCCATCTGAACTCAAACTAAGCATGGTCTGTAATATTCATTGACTGCACGTATTGCCCAGTATGGCGTAGTGGTTAGCAGTCGCCTCGACATAGCACTGCGCTGCGTGTCATGGGCTGGATTTCTACATGAGGCAACACTTTGTGTGATCAACAATTTATTTCGAGTCTAAGTATAATTAGTGTACGTTGATTTAAATTAAAATTCCTCACCGCACAAGACAGTAAGATAGTGCAACTGCAACATATTTAAAAAAATATATACTATATAATAATACTTTGGTAACCAGGCAACTAATTAAGTTACTAAAATTAAATATTTCCGACATGTGGGAATAAAACTCACTTCGTCCGGCTCAGCACTCACGGTCATTAACCACTAGTCTATTATACCATTATACCAGTTTTACATCATCAAATAAACTGGGTATCGCTTACAGAAGTCTACGTTGTATCAACGATTCTCAAGCTATTGGTAAAATTAATTTCCCCGTACCCAACTCTGATATTTGATTAGTACAACTTTGTTACATTAACTAGAGTCTAAATGGGTTTCCAGTTTTCAGCGAGTTGAAATTATGTTCAATTAATGTTCGCAAGACTATCTCGAACATAAAACTAAGAAATTTTTTAAGATATTGCTGCGATTATGAATCGCTAGATTGAATAAAACTTAGACTGAAAGTTGGGAACTTACACTCAAATTTCAACTTATTTTAGCACTCGTAGCAAGACTTGACTTGCTCTTTGTCGCGCACGTCCATCCCGCTTCTTCATAAACCATGTAGGCTGCCCTCTCGTTACGGATAAGCAATCCTCCCTAGAGTTGGCCACACACTCAACATTACAAATTTGCGCTATAAACAAATTCTATATTGCGGGGGATACGCAATCAACGGATACGAAGTAAACTCAGATTCGAAACAAGAAATGGATTGCAAAACGTGATGTTTAACGTGGGGATCAACCCCACATCACTTAAGCCATTCTCAAAGTGTGCACCGCGGAGCCCCAGGGCTCCACGAAGCATCTCTAGGGGCTCCACGAAGGGGTATTTCAGTAAAATAAATGGTTTTAAACTGCACATAAAACTCGGCTTTGTTTTATTTTGGGGCTCCGCTAAATATTTGGTTACCTAAAAGGGCTCCATCCCTAAAAAAGTATGAGAACCACTGACTTAAGCAGTTCTAAATGGCGAGGCAATCGTCTAGATCATTTCGCCATATATGCAATCATAATTTTGCTTTGGTATTTCCCAGCACTGAATCTGATTAAATAGGTATTCCGTCAATTCAAAACTAAACAACCAGAGGAATGCTACTCTATAGTTAAAGCAAAGGAAATTCAGAATTCTAAATCCTGTAGGTATAGAAAATTATAAACAGTTTTATATTTTGGCTTGCTATGTCTATTATTGGCAGTTAGCAAAATTTGTATCATCCACTTTGCAGATCGTGCCATATTTGATTTTAGTAAAATTTGTTGAACTAAAACATACACCTAGTTGAAATTCACTTAAATAATAGTAAAAAAATCGAATTACTTGTACGTACAAATTCTAAACGTTTAAAAAACTTAACCACACGAGACGTTCTCAGCCAACTTCTCAAGCAGCGTTTAAAACTTAAAGCCATCAAGTAGTAACTGGTTGCCATTTTAATTACTCCGTCCCACATGCGGCCGACTAAGCAAAAGCGACGACCGCTTAATGAGTGCCGACCAACACGGAAAGGGAAAAATTGTTTCATACGAACGTGTTGTGGATATGTGGTGAAGAGAACTGGAACGAACCAAACAGAATAATACAAATAGCTCTGTATACGAGTGTTTGAAATGAAGGTGGAATGTTTGACCAGCTTTTCTTGTCGTTGTGTGGGTTACAGACGGAGCGGGTGACTGTTATTTTACATTTATTATCAAACTAGCTTTTGCCCGCTGCTTCGCACGCGTAAATTACGATTTGATAAAATATATTGTACAAACACCCTCCTCAAGGAACATACATGCTAAATTTAACCTTTTTGCGTCTAGTAATTTCGGCTGTAATGTGTCTGCCAGTCAGTCAGTAACGAAAAGATTTTATATACACAGATTGAAGTGATTCCATTAAAAAAATTAAAGTTTTTACACAAACTCTAAATCCTTTTTCCACCCTCTTAGGGGAAAATTTCCAAAATAAATGTCTTTGTGTTCGCAAACTTCATTTGCGGATCCAATAAACAAAGTATGAAGTTAATGCCTTGAAGGCATAAAAGGTTCTATGCAAATTATGACTCCTTTTATCCACTTAGGGTAAGAATTTCCAAAAAGACTTTCTTAGTGTTCACTAACTTCATTTGAGGAACCAATAGGTATACAAAGTTTGAAGTTATAATAATAATAATAATATTCTATCACATTCACACAACACCATCTAGTCCCAAACTAAGCAGAGCTTGTACTAGATAATGGATAAACATACATATAGACATTTTTTTTTGTAAATACATACATATTATACATAGAAACACCCAGACCAAGACAAACATCCATGTTCATGCACACAAATGTTTGACTTGAGCGGGAATCGAACCCGCGACCTTCGGCGTAGCAGTCGCTTACACTCCCGCTGCGCCAACCGGTCGTCCAAGTTAATCCATTGTGGGAATAAAAAGTTTCATACAAATTCTGACAACCAGTTTAACCCCTTTAGGGGAGGAATTTCCAAAAATCCTCTCTTAGTGTCTTAGTGCCTACACACCTCAAGGAACATACATGCAAAATTTCATCTACTTGCGCTCAGTTGTTTCGGCTGTAGCATGTCTGTCAGTCAATGAGTAACGCAAGGATTTATATACAGACAGATTTTACAAATAAATAAGGTCTCGAGTTCGGTTCCCGGGTCCGGCAAAAGTATTACTGAGTTTTGCCCAATTCTGAGTAGCAGCACGGAGTCTGCTAATGTGCCCAGTTACGGCAATAGGCTCGCCCCCTGTGGGTGTAATATTCCACCTCTGCCTATATGCCGTATCCCCGAAGGGGTGATACAGGCGTGAGACTATAAAAAAAAAGAAACAATCTGTCTGTAATTTCAAAATAACTGTATTGCATATTGTTGCTAACCCGTTTCCAGTACCCCAATGATTTATTTAGATTGTTTTTTGTCTGTCTATTTTTTTAGGGTAATCTTAAAAATGCCTGAATCGATTTAGATGTGTATTTTACTAATGGTTCATGAAAACTCTCGAACAAATTATGAAAATTTAATTTGGGCGTAGCTGCTTGCATAAGCTAGTTAAATTTAAATTAATCAAGGATTCCGTCGCAGTACACATTTGTATATCTCAGCGATATTGTAAAAAAATGTAAAATAAATTATCCAAGTTCAAAAACCCTTTCTGCATATTTTAGGTTAAAGAAATGAGAGAAGCCTTGGTCAGCAGTTGGACAAAGCAAATAACTGATAAAATGTGCTTACCTGCTTGAAAATTAATAAAAATAGCAAAATAACGGCTCTTAGTATTTTGGCTTCTATTGGACATATAAAGAACCATCCCACATTTTAGTTAGTGAAGATGAAAAGCGCTTAGATGAGAGCCAGCATAAATTTAAATTAATGAAAATTGAATGCACGATGGGACGATGAAAAAAAATCAAGTGAAGGAATAAAGGTTTCGTACAAATTCCGACTCCCCTTTCTAACCCTTTAGAGTAAGAAATTCCAAAAAGATTTTCTTAATGTTTATCCCTATACACACATCAACAAAGTCTAGGGATATCTTAATCCTAAATTATTTACGAGTTTATAGTTTAGAACCTTGTTAGTTTCCACAAAAAGTTTATATACAGATTAAAACCTCTTTTATTCTATTTTCAAAATTTGAACATGGAAAGAAAAAAAACAAAATAATAAACAAAATATGGCGGCAAATTTGCTAGTAATTCGTTACATTAAAGAAAGTTAAAACTGTTTTATTATAATTATTAATGAAAAGGGTTTTTAATTGTTTTTCTTTTTTAATTTAACGTGACGTACGAACTTTAAAAGTCATGTCACGTCGTCATTTGAGTCGAGATGAAATGTTACGAGCCGTGGGCATGTTAGAAAATGGTGCAATTCAACGCGTCGTTGCTGAGGCCCTACATACCAGTCAAAATGTGATATCAAGGTTGTGGTCACGTTATCGCAGTACTGGAAATGTGGCCGAACAGCACACAGGTAGATATCGTGTTACTACGCAGAGACAGGATCGATTTCTCCAAATGACCGCCAGAAGACAACCCAATATCACAGCGCTGCAACTAGTGCAAAGGCTCCAGGAGGACCACCAGCTGCTGGTAAGCGACCAAACCGTGCGAAGAAGGTTACATGAAGTTGATCTTCATGCTCGAAGACCATTGCGTGTTCCAGCATTGCGACGTGGCAATCGCGGTCGGCGGCTTTCGTGGGCTCGGGAGCATTTACCATGGAGTGACGAACAATGGTCTTTGGTGCTGTTCACCGATGAGTCCCGGTTTGGGTTTCACCCGGATTCACGAAGAACACGCGTTTGGAGAGCTCCAGGGAGAGTTAGCCGTCTACGGCACCCTCAGGAGGTCCACCCATACCAAGGCGGGACAATCATGGTGTGGGCAGGAATTCGTCTTGGCGGACGAACCCAACTCGTTTGGATCCAAGGCAGCATGACTGCACAAAAATACCACGAGGAGGTAGTAGAGCCCGTTATTGTCCCACACAGAACTCAAATAGGCCATGAATTTCTACTCATGCACGATAATGCTCCTTGCCATACGGCGCGGCTGGTATCGACCGCTCTCCGAGAGCACGATATTCAAGTTTTGGATTGGCCTGCACAGTCGCCCGACTTAAATCCTATCGAGCATGCCTGGGACATGTTACAACGAAAAGCTTTGAGAGATTTTCCACCAAATTTGACGACTGAACAACAACTTTACGAACACTTGCAAAGGACATGGGACCTCATACCGCAGCAAGACATTGACAATTTAATTTTAAGTATTAACAATCGATGTCGATGTGTAATCAATGTAAGAGGTGGCAACACTGATTATTAATGATTAGATTTTACAAGATTTTTTCCATTTTTATTAAAATTAATAGTTTTTTAAGAAGAAATGTTTGTTGTTATCATACTAATTTTCCTTGATGATTAAAAAAAATATTTTTTTTATTTAAAACAAAAAAAAACACGAAATGTTTTTTATTTTTATTAAAGACCTTAAAATAATCTATGATTCTTCTATTTACTGTATCAGAAAATTCTTCATAGATTTTTAGATATTTGATGAAATATAAAATATCCCTAGACTTTGTTGATGTGTGTATATCCACAGATTACCTAGTTGCCATGACAGTTTCTTTACTATAGTTAAACTAGTTTCTTTGACGACTGGTTGGCGAAGCGGTAGAGTAATTGACTGCTACGCCGAAGGTCGTGGGTTCGATTGCCACTCTAGTCAATAAATGTATATCTTAATATATAAAATCCTTGCGTTACTGACTGACTGACAGACACGCTACAGCCGAAACTACGCGTCGCAAAAAGCTGAAATTTAGCATGTATGTTCCTTGGGGACCGTAGGGGTGCACTAAGACGGGATTTCCCGGAATTCCCACGGGATCGTGCAAAACGGGAAATTCAAAAATATGTGCGTTCGAAGCCGCTGGCGTCGACTAGTATGTACATATGTTTATCCATTGTCTAGTACCCATAGTACAAGCTCTGCTTAGTTTCGGACTAGATGGTATTGTGTGAATGTGGTATAATATTATTATTATATTACTGCATTTGCATAACAAATATTGCACAATCTGTGCCGTGCTTGCATAATCTCTCTTCGTTACTAACAAACTATTCTATAAAACTCGTTTGTCCGTAGCTACACAATATTAGCAGTTCAGTGGGTGGCAGCCCTTTCTATCCTTATTTTCTTACACCGAAGAGTGTTCCTGATATGCATACGTAGGGTACCTTTGCGTAGCGAGCAAAAACTAATGCATTCAACGTAGCCAAGCTATGAAGGCATTTGCTTACGTAGCTTGGAGGAAAAACGACGGTGCTCCTACCAAATGTTGTAACTTCAGCAACTGCAGTTAAAGCTAAAATTATATTCATAAATTACTACAAACTTGAATGCTTTTGGGATGAATGGATAAATGCATTTGTTGCTCTTTTGTTACGGATTTTGATGATACTTTCCCTTTTTGTCACAAAAGTCGACAGCAAATCAAGTGGAAGCGTAGGCGGCGGACTCTTATGGACTCGATACTTGGTATTCTGGCCGTAGCATGATGATAACTTGTCACGTTATGAAATCTGTGCAGTAACTAATTTCTGTATATACTAATTTTCTCTTCTCCATGGTGTCACTCTTGAGAGTAGTCATGGTCGTAAATTTTTCTTCGCATATATTAAATATTTTACCAAAATTTTAATACTTAGAGTATTCAAATTTTCGTAGTCATTTAAGTACACTACAGTACAAATTTTTGTAACGATGATCTGGCACAATTATATCTCGATAAACATTAAATTCATACTGATTTTATGAAAACAAAACTGTGTTTGTTTGTTCGTACTTTTTCAAGTGGCAACGTAGTGATATTATGGTATCGTTTTATGTGCGGAGATGGTAAGGAGCCTGGACAACGATATAGTCTGCTTTTAACCGCGATAAAACGGGTCAGGGTAACCGACTTACACGCGTACGGATGGGAGGAGGGGTGACGTCTAGTAATGGCACATGATGAAAATAAAGTATCGTGAACAGCAAACTACACTAGGATCTAGACACTAATGTTTATTTAACGGCTCTATATCGTGTAATATATTGAAAATAAAGGTGAAAGTACCTCTTATTTGCTACGACATTCCACATGGGTTAAATATTAGTATAAGTACAAATGGTGGCAGTTTGAAAAAACTATCTGTATAGTTACGATAACTACGGTAGTCCATAGTAGCGTCTGAGCTGTCCCTGTTGGCAGTCTGGCCTGTCACTCGGGCTAATTGAAAGTCTGTGAAAAGGGGCGTTCTACGTCATTACTAAATGAAAGTTCACAAAGTGTAATGGCGCCGAGTGACGAAGGGCAACGTGCCTGACAATCCAGATGTATTCATTATTCACCTGAATAACTAATATGGACGTATTATCGCTTCAAGGGCAATAAGTGCGAAACTAGATTATCTCGCTGACATTTTTGTTTTAAAGCTACGAACATTGTAGGTCGTAACGTTAATAATTCGACAACTAAGCTTAAAACTTACGTGTGATTTAATTAAAATGAACTGATCTGGTGTAAATATTGTTTTGAATTCGATACGAACTATGGATGTGGGTGATTTTATATTTGGACATAGAGCATTTGGGTTATCAAAACTTTTCTAGCAATGATTCACGAAAATATGAAAAAAAAGTTAATTAATAAGCGATTTTCTTTAAAATATATTATGATACATTTTCAATTTTAAGGAACTTATGGGAAAATACAAGTTAATTAAAAGGCGATTTAGACTAGAAAGCGGATCCCAGATTGAAACTGGGACAACGCTAAGAGGATGATGAATTAAAAGGCGATTTTAAATTACACCGATTTCCCTAAAATTTATTAAGATATATTTTAAGTTTTTAAGGAATCTCAACAGCGTAAAATTGGTATAAAATACACTTTTACATTGGTCACTGTCACAAGTAAAATTACAATGTTCAATGAAAAGCGATTGAAACGTCGGTAAATAATATGCCTTTAAACACGCTTCCACAGCATTACTACTTGGTAAACATTAGCTTGTATGTAATACTTAGATACATTATGTAATATAGTAGTTAAACAAGATGGTTTAGTGGAGATGGGACGCCCTGTCAAAGTTCTTCACGACAGCTGGGACCGAAAGTTTAGCGTGCCTGCCGGGACACGGGGCAAGCGATAAATTAACCAATTTATACACACACTGCACTTTGCACGTGCTTCCGCCGAATTTTTTGAGGTTATCTCGTCCATACAGGCAGTCAGGACGAGATGAGGACTTCATTTTATAGTATGCATAGACATGGATATTTTATAATATGTATAGAGCTTCGAAAAATTAGTGATGCGTGCCGTGGATTCTAACCCTAAACCGTCTATATGGCAGTTGAACGTGTCTCCACTAGACCATCGCTGCTTCCACCACACAAATTGACTACATCTAGTATATAACGCTATACCAGCAATAACCTTATCTAAGACGTACACGAAACATCGGCAGCTTCCCACGGCGATTGAGGGCAAAGAGAACAACATTATATTAGACGCTTAGGCGGAATAAAGTACAATGTCACTGTCATTAATCAAGGCTTATCCATGGCTAGATAGAGACAGTAGATCCGCCTAACGTCATTCTTCATTAGCATGGTATCGTTTTATGTGCGGAGATGGTAAGGAGCCTGGACAACGATATAGTCTGCTTTTAACCGCGATAAAACGGGTCAGGGTAACCGACTTACACGCGTACGGATGGGAGGAGGGGTGACGTCTAGTAATGGCACATGATGAAAATAAAGTATCGTGAACAGCAAACTACACTAGGATCTAGACACTAATGTTTATTTAACGGCTCTATATCGTGTAATATATTGAAAATAAAGGTGAAAATACCTCTTATTTGCCACGACATTTTCTTTTTTTTTCTTCAAAAAGACAACTCCCGCATTAGGACTAAATCCTGTGTCGCGGGGAACTTTACAGACATACCACTAACGGACACAATGAACACCCAGACTCGAAACAACAATTTATGAATCACACAAAGTGTTGTCTCGTGTGGGGATCGAACCCACAACACTCGGCGCAGTGTCAAGCGGTGAGGCGGCTGCTTAAACCACTACGCCAACCGTGCAGTCACAGTCAGCATGGGTAAAATATTAGTATGAGTACAAATGGTAGCAATTTGAAAAAGCTATCTGTATAGTTAAGATAACTACGGTAGTCCATAGTAGCGTCCGAGCTGTCCCTGTTGGCAGTCTGGCCTGTCACTCCGGCTAATTGAAAGTCTGTGAAAAGGGGCGTTCTACGTCATTACTAAATGAAAGTTCACAAAGTGTAATGGCGTCGAGTGACGAAGGGCAACGTGCCTGACAATCCAGATGTATTCATTATTCACCTGAATAACTATTATGGACGTATTATCGCTTCAAGGGCGATAAGTGCAAAACAAGATTATCTCGCTGACATTTTTGTTTTTAAGCTACGAGCATTGTAGTTCGTAACGTTAATAATTCGACAACTAAGTTTAAAACTTACGTGTGATTTAATTAAAATGAACTGATCTGGTGTAAATATTGTTTTAAACTCGATACGAACTATGGATGTGGGTGATTTTATATTTGGACATAGAGCATTTGCGAGCGATTTTCTTAAAATATATTATGATACATTTTCAATTTTAAGGAACTTATGGGAAAATACAAGTTAATTAAAAGGCGATTTAGACTAGAAAGCGGATCCCAGATTGAAACTGGGACAACGCTAAGAGGATGATGAATTAAAAGGCGATTTTAAATTACACCGATTTCCCTAAAATTTATTAAGATATATTTTAAGTTTTTAAGGAATCTCAACAGCGTAAAATTGGTATAAATTACACTTTTACATTGGTCACTGTCAGAAGTAAAATTACAATGTTCAATGAAAAGCGATTGAAACGTCGGTAAATAATATGCCTTAAAACACGCTTCCACGGCATTACCTACTACTTGGTTAACATTAGCTTGTATGTAATAGTTAGATACATTATGTAATATAGCAGTTAAACAAGATGGTTTAGTGGAGATTGGACGCCCTGTCAAAGTTCTTCACGACAGCTGGGACCGAAAGTTTAGCGTGCTTGCCGAGACACGGGGCTAGCGATAAATTAACCAATTTATACACACACTGGACTTCGCACGTGCTTCCGCCGAATTTTTTGAGGTTATCTCGTCCATGCAGGCAGACAGGACGAGATGAGGACTTCATTTTATAGTATGCATAGACATGGATATTTTATAATATGTACCTATAGAGCTTCGAAAAATTAGTGATGCGTGCTTGGATTCTAACCCTAAACCGTCTATATAGCAGTTGAACGTGTCTCTACTAGACCATCGCTGCTTTCACCACACAAATTGATTACATCTAGTATATAACGCTGTACTAGCAATAACAACGCCTTATCTAAGACGAACCCGAAACATCGGCAGCTTCCCACGGCGATTGAGGGCAAAGAGAACAACATTAAATTAGACGCTTAGGCTGAATAAAGTAGAATGTCACTGTCATTAATCAAGGCTTATCCATGGCTAGATAAAGACAGTAGATCCGCCTAACGTCATTCTTCATTAGCGACGAGAGAACAAATGTTTGAGTAAACTGATATCTCTCTTAGGGCTAATGCACATTGCCGGTTCAGTTATCGGGCTTTTGGCATTTCTACGTTACCACTATAGTACCTATTTTTTACATTTCTACACCTTCTTCGTTAGTCCTCTTAGGCATGCCATCACGTAATAAGGCCTCTCGCAACATGCTCATATACGTCGCAGCATGCCGTCGCGACTTCGCATGCATGCATAGTGAAACTATTTTCAGAAGAGCCGTATTTTTCGTCACTTATATATTTATTTTTGTGTTGAAATCTCTTTAAACCAAAACGATTCTTAAAAAAACAAACCTAACAAAAAATTGTAATTATTAGAATAAGAATAAGAAATTTTATTTGCTCAGACATGTGTATGACATACAGAATTAGATAATACATGTATGCAAGATCTTAATTTCTAAAAGTGGCTCATGACATGTCTGTCATTTCTCATGACGTGCAGATATCTTATGTACAATTTTATTGTCTTATTATTTCATTAATTACTTTAAAATTACCTATATAAGTATACATTAAATAACAGTCACTAATATCAATTGTCTTAAATTTTATTATAATTATTATCTATTTATTTATCATTATTTTCCTTTACCAATGTCACACATTACATTAAATTTTATTATTATTATGATTTACATTACAGTCTTTGTACCTTAAATTAAAATAACATTTATAAGTTAGATATTATCATGGTTCATATTTATTTTCCTATAACAGTCACAATGAGTCGTTTAAAAATTCTGTTATACAATAGTAGGCTTTTTGCGCCAAAAATAATTTTATCGTGTGTTTAAGTTGTGGTATAGTTTTCTCTTTCCAACTTTTGGGCAATTTATTATATATAATTGGTGCCATGCAAATAACACTCTTGCGCATAAGTGCAGTTTTTGATGCAGGCACACACAGTTTGCTATCATCACGTCTATTCCTTGGAAATTTGTCTGCCATACGACATATTTTTTATTATTTAAGGAATGTCCATTTCATTATTATTTAAAAATATAGGTTTATACTTGTGAGATACACTCCATAGATCAACTTCTTATTTTTTTATTTATTATATAATATGTTCGTTTTTTTTAATGATTTTATATAGACTCATATAAGCGAGAGATTCCATATTTTTAAATGTTCACACACATGGGCTAGCTGAAAATCAGTGCTAGATTCCATATTTTTTAAATGTTCACACACATGGGCCAGCTGAAAATCAGTGCTGTGCACTAGCACAGCAAGTACTGAGCTGGTACCCTTTGCTGCACGCACACAACTTATAATTATAAGAAAATACTTTTATACATACATACATATCGTCACGCCTTTTATCCCCGAAGGGGTAGGCAGAGGTGAATTTCTACACCCACTTTTCGCCAGATATACTTTAGTCCCACGTAATAAGGGTCTCGGTCTCGGTCACGTCCGTGTGGTGACGGATTAAGAATACGGATTGTCACCACCCCATATCATCCCATGGGTGTCGTAAGAGCCGACAGAGGGAGCATATTATGCAGAGAACAGCACTGTAAGAGAAGGAAAACTTGATACAAACCCTATACCAACCCGTTTGGCCAGCGTGGTATAGTAAGCCAATTCCTCCTTTCAAAGGAGAGGCCTAGTCCAGCAGTGGACTGTTAAAGACTGATGATGATGAATAAGGGGCGAGCCTATTGCCGTACCGGGCACATTTCCAGACTCCGTGCGGCTACTGAGAATTTCGTGATAGAAAAACCTAATAACACTGCCCGACCCAGGAATCGAACCCGGGACCTCCCGATCCCACGTGCACATTTATGCCGCGAGACCAAAGAAGTAGTCGTATAGGGTTTGATGTCGAGTTTTCCGTCTCTACGCAAAGATGGTATTTGCATCGTGTTATCCCTTAGTCGCCTCTTACGACACCCACGGGAAGATAGGGGGTGGTGACACTTGTATTCTATGCCGTCAACCACACGGCGGAAAATACTTTTATTTCGTTGTATTATATATATTGTGTGTGTATAAAAAATAAATGGTTTAAATGGTTAAATAAAATAAATGGTTTATTATTAGTAGCAAACGAAGATGTAATTTAGGATACTGGAACACATTGGAATAAAGGATATAGAAACAAGTTGACAAACCGTCAGGTCAAATTGTGGTTTTGCAATCGACGCAGCAATTTAGGTTCGCGTTCCATTATTTTTTGTTTCGAAGTGACCTCGTCACGTCACTGGGATAAGGTTTCAGAAAGACCAAGCACTGATCGTGAGCTAACTGATAAGAAGCATTTGGTGCTGTAATAAATGTGTTTAAACATTATTTGATGGCAATATTCTATCTTTGTGTGAGCTTGAAATATATTTTTTATGGAAATAAACTTGAAATTAAGTTACAATAATGCGTCAATAATTCAGCGACGTACCCGAAATCATCGTCTAATAAATTGATAAGCCATTTATTTTTAAACTTGCTGCAATAATCCTCTCAGTATAACCCAACATTATTCAGCCTGGTAATCAGAGGATTAGCGTTACAGACTCAAACGCTTTAGGTCTCAAAATTTTAAAATTCTTCGAAAAGACATCCAATTCTAATATTTGCCCTAAATATGAGGACTGGATATCTTTTCGAAGAAGAAAGTAGCGTTGACTGTTATTGATGTAAAGCTAGTTGAAACGACAGGCAAAAGAGTATGGAGCATTTACCCTATTTCGAATATATTTACGCAATTAATTATGTAGTGAAAGAAAAATATCTTTATAAAATGAAAAACTGGCAACGTCACTAAAACTTGTGGGTGTAAATCACGATAACTGTAGAGTATAACAAAATTCGGCTGTAACAAAAGAGCTATTGTATGATTGTGTCTTAACATGTCCAGTTTTCAGCTTTCAGGTTTTTTTCAATTCCCCTATCAATATCTATCTATCTATCTATCTATCTATCTAAACGTCACGCCTGTCTCCCATTGGGGTAGGCAGAGACTATAGAACGCCAAATGCTCCGGTTCAAACATACCTCTTTCGCTTCTTCGACATTCATTAACCTCGTCATGCATGCTCGTCGGTTACGGGTACTTTTGATTTGGCCCTTCCGCAGTACGTCACCAATTTGGTCGGCGTAAGTCCATCTTGGGCGTCCTCTACCGACATCTCCATTCATTCTTACTCGATACAGATCCTTCATCTGTCAGAAAAAGTATATTCGGCGACGCGGAATATACACTCAACGGCAATTTTGTTTGGTTTTCATCCACAACCTGTATTCCTACATGTGATATATTGAAAACAATGTATGTCAACAATATAGACACGCACGATGACTTCAGCTAGAGAGACCTGGATATAGTGGCGACTGTAGAAACCACAAAGAAAATGTAGACAAGTACCCAGAGATTCGTGAAGTCAAACACGTTCGAAACTGTATGGTTTATTATACGAGTATGTAGATGGGGCGCCGGCTACAAAAGACACTCAGTGCTTCACATTCTTATATTAAACTTATAGATTTTTCTACTATTAAATGTGAACCAAAGCGAAAGACTTTATGACCTAATTAACGCTACGAAAGCTACCATACATTGCTTGCGCCAGAAAGCCCATGTCGCTATGGCCAGCTAACAATGATACGTATGATATCCATGCACATCGCGTACCCTGCCAACAGTGGTACACTTGTGATATCTATTCGCATCCCAGAAGGAAGGCATTTCGGTTATACATCATAGCCCGTGTATGTCCTAACCATATCAATTCCTTGTACTCCGCAGACTAAGTAGTGCCTGCATATGGAACACTGTAAAATTGAGACAATACTCCATTTTGGGAGATATCGATAATTATATACCAAAGAGTAATAAAGTCGTAGACAGCTTTACCTAAGCCTTTTAGTTTCAGTCTTAACTCTAGCTTAAGCCATTTTAGCCTTAGCTTTAGAGCTTTAGCTTCAGAATGACCTTCAGGCTTAGCGTTAGACTTAACTTAGCTTATCATATCGTCTCTTAAAAATATTTTCTTATACCTTCAATACAGCTGTTGTCGGAAATTTGTATATATGAAAATGCGTGTGAATCTTCTAATATCGCAATTTTGGGGCCTTCAATCATTACTTTTATTTGCAGTTCAGCCGGTATTAACTAAATATCGTCAGTGTACGTGTCCTTACCACTGTATGAAATCTGATGAAAGCTACATGTACCTACATAGATATCGCTATAACCGACCGTAAAAACACTATTCATGTTAAAAAGTAACATTGTAGTGTATTTTACAACGATTCGACAAGACGATTCAATGAAATTTCATCATCACGAGATTTGATTTAATGAAATCTCGTCATGAGAAGATTCATCCGAAAAATCCGAGATCTATGGCTACCGAATGTAAGGCAATTTATCACGAAAACTAATCTGAGAATCTCATATCAACGACATGTATTGATAACGGTTTAACAAATGGCTAAGATTTGACGACATGGTATCACTGCTGCCCACGGAACGTTTAATTCTGGACGACCCTTACCGTCAAGTTTCAAACCAATCTAAAATATGGCCGGCAGAGATATGGATCAATTCAAGTTGTATGCTGTATGGATAGAGGTGCAAGTAATCAAATGCGAATCCAGCTCTTGGAGCATGTTTTAAGCACGATCACACGAATTTAGAACAGGCGGCAGATATTTGGCACATTGCCTACGAAAACTGTTTTGTTAACTAAGGCTTGTGAGAATGCACTACACTTGAAGCCGGGTACTCACTAGGGAACCGTAACTGTAACATGCGTGATACAGTAACGAGGTTCTAGTGTGTACGCGTTTTACAATTACGGCTCACGACGATGCCAGAACGCTTTCACTGAGCGTACTCATTTTGCGAGCTGTAAATGTAACCAAACAGATACAGTAACGTGGTTCTAGTGTGTACGCTTTTTACAATTACGGCTCACGACGTCGCCGGAACGCTTTCACCGAGCGTACTCATTTTGCGAGCTGTAACTGTATCCAAACAGATACAATAACGAGGTTCGCAGCGTCTGGCAACAACCTCTCCTCATGACGTCCACGAGCGCACTGCGAGCGCCCTTTGATCCGCGGCAAAAACCGACAATCGTCGGCTCGCTGCGAGTCGCTCATCGCAGGCTCGCGAACCACGTACACACTATGTTTTTGGTAACAGTAACGGTTACAGTTACGTGCAACGTTACGTATTCAGAAATGAGTACGTTGTAAACATCGGCTCGCTGCAAACCGCACGCGTACCGCTCGCGACAGGTTTGCGAACCACG
Organism: Euclidia mi; assembly: GCA_944739405.2. Taxonomy (NCBI): domain Eukaryota; kingdom Metazoa; phylum Arthropoda; class Insecta; order Lepidoptera; family Erebidae; genus Euclidia; species Euclidia mi. The sequence goes on from OX123195.2 coordinate 35,824,849, forward strand.
TACACACTATGTTTTTGGTAACAGTAACGGTTACAGTTACGTGCAACGTTACGCGATCAGAAATGAGTACGTTGTAAACATCGGCTCGCTGCAAACCGCACGCGTACCGCTCGTAGCAGGTTTGCGAACAACGTACACACTATGTTTTTTGGTTACAGTATATGCAACAGTTACAATTACAGCTCGCTAGTGAGTACCCGGCTTGATGCGCGTTTGTAAGTAGTTGTTCAGAAAGAATTTAATCACTTATACAGAGCTATACGTTCTAGGGGTTGGACATTGATTATAGAAGAAGTTTCCATCAGTCACAAATTCAAATTCAATTCAAAATCATTTATTCATACATACATACATACATAGAGTCACGACTGTTTCCCCGAAGGGGTAGGCAGAGGCATATTAAACGCCCACTTTTCGCCAGTGTTTTGATCCCACGTAATAGGTGGCGAGCCTATTGCCGCTTATCGGGATATTTTGTTTGCCAGAGCCTCGTCCGTTGATCGGCAGGTGCACCACTTGCAGGTGAGGTTGGCTTGGGACCCTAAGTTCTTGGTGGGAACCCTATGCACCCCCTTATGACCGTCAATTCTTTTTTTTACAACCAGGTTCGGGATGGTAGGGCTATGAGAAGAGCCTGGCAGAAACTCATTCCTCTCTTTTAAAAACAGAATCTTAATTTTACAATTTGTGGTACCATGATTGCTGACACAGCCAAAACACTTGGCGTCACTGATTGGAAATAAATGAAAGAAAAAAAAATAAAGCAAAACATGCGAATACTACAATAATAAAACACTATAGCTCAGTAGTATAGATGTATCAGCAACCAATAGGTTAAATAATTTTGTGAAGGTGACAAGTGAACAATGATATGATCAGGGATAAATAATGTTAAACTACATTCAACAAATCATAAAAATATTCAAATCCTGCAAAATCATGTGTTCACGAGGCACCTCCACTTAACATGTCACTTATCAAAACGAGAATTTAACAAATTTATATACCAATTATATTAAATGGTCAGAAAAGAAAATAATCGTGAGTTAAACAAGCCTAAACCTATCCCCATGGTGTCTTATTATTTAAAATCTCTTTAATAGTGTAGTAAGCCCTCTGTAAAAGAAAGTTCCTAATTGTCCGTTTGTATTTGTACATGGGTAAATTCATTATTTCAAGAGGCAATTTGTTGAAAAATCGTATACCAATCCCCGCAAATGAGTTATGAACTTTATGTAAACGGTGGTTAGTTCACACTAGTTTGTGCTTATTCCTTGTGTTCACTTTGTGCAAATCACTATTTTCGCGGTATAGAATTAAGTTTTTCTTAATGTACATTAAGTTAGCATATAATTTATCACGTAAAGAATCTCTAGCACCTAACTTATAAATTGCACGTATGGCCCTCTTTTGAATGACAAAAATAGTCTGTATATCAGCAGCCGTACCCCATAACATAATACCGTAAGACATAACGCTGTGAAAATACCTAAAGTAAACTAGTCTAGCAGTATCTATATCTGTGAATTCCCTAACTTTTCTAACTGCAAACGCTGCAGAACTAAGTTTGACTGTGAGACAGGATATTTGGGCGCCCCACTGAAGCTTACAATCTTAAGTTAAACCTAAGAATACAGTTGATTCGACTAGTTGAATTGTTTCCTTATTTAAAATTATATTAGTAGGAACACTTTTGACGTTAGGTAAAGAGACTTTAACACATTTGGTTTTGCTAGAGTTGAGTACCAAATGATTTGTCGAAAACTAATCTAATACTTATGCAAGAGTGTTATTGACGCTATCAAAGTTACATGAATTGCGATCAACTTTAAAAATTAGTGAGGTATCGTCAGCAAACAAAACAATATCACATAAATTTTGAACAAAGAACGGCTAATCATTAATATATTTATATTAAAAAAGAAATGGACCGAGAATAGAGCCCTGTGGAACCTACTGGCAAACCGAGAGACCTACCTATTTCTAAGGTAGCTGGCAACAAGATTGAGTGCGGTATCTCTAATACCATAAAGTTTCAATTTACGTAAAAGTGTATTATGTTCCACACAACCAAACGCCTTTGACAGTTCACAAAAACACATATCCGTAGAAGAGTCATATACACATGCCATCTTGCCAACCCATATAAAATACTTTCCTTGCCTTCTAAATCTCTCTTACCTTCATATTTCTAGTGATGTGAGAAAACCTAACATCATCAAAAGATACATCACCTTTGGTACCTCTAAGTGTTAATTGCCATATCTAACGAATTAGAATTGCTATATCGTTATCATTTTACCGCCGGATTTAATATCCGGTCTAGCCATGGTTTTGAAGTTCAGAGATTCATATTTGACATAAGCTCCGTACGAAATATAATATCATATTTCAACAAAATGTCTGTAATTGGAATACAGTTAATAAGTTTTAATTGATATTAACGGTGATTGAGGGGCGAACATGTAATGGTTGATATTCAATAAAGTTATAAATATTCATTTAATTTATCGTTACGAATAATTAGCGAAATGAGTAACAATATTCCGTAATGTGTTATTAAATTAATGAACAGCCTTCAATTTTGCCGTCATTAATTACCAAACTGCTAATTTAATTGAAATGGGACAATAGTTATTGTTATTTTGTTTATACCTACCTGCTTATTCTTTGCAGTCCACCTTCAGTCTGACAATCCTACATGCTGCGTATGGAGACGTCTCATTTACTAATTTACTACTTATTTTTTTTTGTTCATCATCTATCTTTTGGTTTTTTTTTACTTTTTGTTAAATCAAATGTCTTTTTTCATGGGTAGCAACTACGAAAATTTATGAAATAATCCAAATTAATTATTTTATCTAAAATCATTCAGAACGAGCAGTTACCTCATAACTAGTAGGGCACCATCATTATTATCTTAGCGTCGTCCCGGTGACTTGTCAACGACTCCAAAAATAACGGAGTCAAAATCCTTTATTCATTCATTCTCTCTGAGTCATTAGGAAGATTTGGCCTACTACAACAGGCTAATTTTTATTTAAGGTTGAAACATAGGTACAAGTATAGTAAATGTTGCAAATGGACAGAGTTGCATCAAAACCTTAGAAGACATTACGCTAAGACATTGCCCTAACGGATTAAGATGGAAATAAGCTTTCAAACGGGAACGAGAAAGTTTTAATAGAATTGACATGGTTATATAAGTTTTACTCTCTACAATAACTAGTTTGTTAGTTGTAGAGTTGGTAAATTAGAAGTGGAGTAAATTACTCGATTGGTTTGCCTTTCAACATACATTTCGTATTTAAATAATTTTCTGGTACATTACTCTTACAAGTTAAATATTAAATGTTGCCTTTCTCTAATTTTGGTCATGTTTACATGCAGCCCCCAGTTTCAAATGTAGATTAGGACACATCTCGCTGACTCAGCGAACTTGTACCGAAACATGAAAACGTAAAGGTATACGTGCCAACTGCCAACCCGCTAGATTGCTATCATACGGCTACAGTGGAGTTAAAATACAAACTGCTTGTGTATGCATTATTGGATGTGATTTCGTGGACTAAGATTTTCATGCATTTATAGTAGATATGAATTCAAGAAAACACTTCTATCCTTTAGTTTATTTAAAAACGATTGTGCTGACTGAGATCATCAACTGTATATGCTACCGAAGATAGAAACATTGCATCTGGGTGACCAGTGAGTTCTTTTTGATATACCACCAAGCCACCCAAACATAATTATTTTATTTCGTACAAATGTAATATACGTATGCTTTATTTAATTCCGGGCATACTTTTAACATTCAGCAATATAAAGAAAGAAAGCTGTGAAAACATAAAAACTACACACTTTTTATGTTTTCACAGCTTTCTATCGAAAATATTCAAGGAATAATACATTTTAATCATGTTTTCCGTTTCCATAACATTACCCTAATTTGCCTCGAAAAAAGAAATAAGCATTAATATAATAAGTAATTTACATATTTCTTATTACAAGCGTAAACACAACACGAAACTTATAAAGCGGGACATCCATCGCACTAATGGGCAATTTATGTAAACGCCACTCTGAAGGCTGTCAACCAAAAATAAAGGGATGCCTGAGAGATAAATTGAATAAAACTCGGCAATCGAGGGGTACAAGTTAAAATGCTTTTATGTCGGAGAGCATGCCGAACGCTACGTGTTTTTTTCGGCTTACATCCATGTAATGGATGGTAATTAAATAATATGTAGTGAGCTTCCTGTTTTTCATGATTGATATTTTTAGTAGTTGAGCGGTCGCCGTATGGCATTGCGCCGAGTGTTTTAGGCTCGATCGCCACCGCAACATCGACATAGTTGGTCGAAGATCACGAATTCTGCCTTCAAGACGAGGTTTTACAATTTGAACATACCGAAAAATTAAAAACTATTCTCCATCAAATTCCTTCAGCGACAAGATTTTACACGAGTACTGTCAGACGAAAAATCTCTGTACTTATTCATATGTATGAGATCGAATATGTTAAATCGTACCGACCGCGACCGTCTGTTTAGACGGAGCGTGATTTTAAAATCTTATGTCCCGCACACACGATTTTATGTGCAACGTTCTCGTAAATCCTTCCTTCCATTGAATAACAGACTGCACATTAAATTTATGAGCTAAAGTTTCACACGTACGCTACAGTTGAATGAAGCAAAGTTAGTAAAATTGTTATTTTGCTGCCGTCGGCAAAGTGGAATTGCCTGAATTATTAATAAATTTTTGAATCTGCACACTGTTTTACTAAGTGCAAATGCAAGGTTTGATTTATCGTATTGTTTAGTATGCACTCCCTCCCATTTCAAAACCATTACTAACGAGTTACATTTTTCATCCATTTTATTGATTTAACAAGTTTAGGCCGAATCGACGGAGGAGGTCTTAGAATATCTACAGAAGTAACAATGCCATACATTTGGTTTGGTGAGTAAGAGCCTCGCTTGGTTAACAGTCACCATTCTATTTCAAGTTACATCTTCTTGCGTCTCGGTAGAGAATAGCTAAGAGGTGTTTCTTAGCAATTATATAGCCTTTTGTGCCAAGCATATCGCGCGATTAATAGCAAAATATCTGAAAGGTTTTTACAAATACTCAATCAACCTATAAAATGTAGAGTCACACTCGGAACAATGACTTGTAGATCACAAAGAGACTAGTCATCAACCAAATAATTTTTATATCGCCTGTACTTATGCCTATATTAATTGGAGAGCAATTTAATACTAAGTATATAAACCTACACTACATATACAAGTACGGCTAAGTAGGTCCCTTGTAAATCCAACTAGGGTTCCTATCGACACTCCCTGTCCAAGGATTAACATAGGTTGTGCTAATGAGCCTAGCAATTAATCTTAAAGGGGCGTAGGTTTAGTCAAATGCCTAGAAGTTCGTTAGTATTCTGGTAATAAGGATATTCTGACTCCGAATTTCGAGGGTGCTCAATATATTATTTCTAGTTTATTTTCCAAACGAACTGGTAATGTTCATTACTATCTCAATGTAAATACTTTTTAAAAAATGTACCGAATAAAGTAAAAATCTATATTGACTTATCAATTTATGCTAGTATCACTCTTGGATTTTATCCGCATTAAACATCATCATCATGTTAACGTTATCCCGGTTGATGCCCGTTATTCGACTTGTTGCCCGAATTCTACACACTAGTCTAACCAGATTTGATTAGACTATTATTCCACAAATCGACTGCCGTCTAACCTACACAACCCAAAGCGATTGCGTGGTAATGGAATGATTATTATTATTCCATGACCACGAGATTAAGAACACCTACATTAATTGGTAAATAAGAGATAAGCCAAGTTGCGAATCAAAAGTAGACTCCAAAACCTTCTTTGTTTTAAAACCTGCACGTTAAAAACACTAAAACTTATGAAATATTAAAGAGTCTAAGAATCCAAAGGCAGATAACATAATATCGGAACAAATATGTGTCTCCACGAACCAGAAAGATACGCCTGCATTCGAATACTGAAATTTCTATTACGCCATGAGATTTCCAATTTCCGTTCGTTCGTCCGCCGTTTTCATTGGTCTTTCAATCAACGGGCTGCTTACTTAGCTATCAATATTTGCAATAAATAGGATTTTTATACGCCTGTGTTTTAAATGCTTCAGATATTTGTGAGTTTATTTTTATGATTACATAGGTCCTTTTTATAGGTTTAGAATAGTTTACAATAATTACACCCACGTTTCGCCATAACTTAATAGGGGGCAAGCCTATTGCCGTTACCACCACCGGCCACATAGCCAGATTCCGAGCTGCTACTAAGATTTCGGCCAAACATTTTACCCGACTCGGAAATCGAACTCGGGACCTATCAAGAGACGCATACGCTATTCAATGGACCACGGAGGTGCCAGTAGGATATTAGTATAACTTAAGATGTAAATACTAAATAGTGATTACACGATACACGTACTGGTCTCGTCGCTTTATGCAGCGACAATTGCTGACATTGATTTACAAATTATTGTTTCTAGTCTGCATGATTTTTGTTTATTTAGTTCTCCGTGGAGTTTCAGGATCATTCTCACTTGTTCCACCAGCAACTACCGAAAAAAAAAAGTCTCACTAATTCCATGGAACTAATTGCTGGGAACTAGTGAAAATGATCCGAGTTTCGGTCCGATTATGGTATAGTTTCGGTCTGTATTTTAGGTTAAGTAAAATATTATCATCATCATCATCCTCCTAGCGTTATCCCAGTTTCAACCTGCGGACCTGGGGTTAAGTAAAATATTATAATACCTATGAAACGATTAAATTAAAGCGGACTGTTAATCTAATATAGCGAAACTCACATTTCTTTACTACTAGTGTAGCCAATTTTATTCAATTATCGTCGGCCAAATCGAGATTACCATGATACCGCATGTAAATCAATGCAGATTACCCTAAATCCAAGTTTCAACGCGAACACGTAGTCCCTAGAGATTTTGTTGTTTTGGTGGATCGCTTATAGATATTTTTTTATGGATTCTTATGTATTTAGTAAGGTTTTAAGTTTTAAATTTATTTAGACGTATAAAGGAACGTCGCAGGCATAAAGGTGTTAAGACCCGTTTTGGGGGAATGGCTGGAAAGGCGTCAGTCTAACCTGACCTTTCGGCTGACTCAGGTGTTGAACGGCTACGGTTGCTTATCTACGGAATTCAATATTCGAAATTTAGATAGATCTGTAGATTTTAGATTAGTTTTTGACAGTTTTTGACATAAGCTCCATACAAAATATGTCAAACACGAAACTAAAATCGACAGATCTATCTATTGTTCGAATATTGAAAATGGCCGTATGTCGGTTTCGACATAGGATTGGCGAGGAGGATACGCTCGGATGTCATCACTGGCGCAACTGCACCTACGATGATGCCCTTTCACCACCATTAAACAAACGTTCGTCGTCTGTTCAAAAAGTATTTCAGTGTTGCTCTAATATTTGTATTAATTTTAACTATGCCTGACTTTACAGATATTTAAACAACCGCCATGAGCGTGGAACCACCGCTATGGAACGTCCCCAGATTTTGGCGTGGTTTTAGTGGTTATGACCCAAAAACCTGAAGGGGATAATCTCACACACCCCTCTGCCTGCCCCCAGAGGCGAAGAATGAGCCGGTAATTTGGGTTTCCACCGTGAAGACAAATAAAAACAAAAAGAAAATACTTAGACTGCCTCGTTGGTCTCGCGGCATAAATGTGCGCGTGGGATTAGGAGGTCTCGGGTTTCGATTCCCGGGTCGGGCAAAGTGTTGTTGGGTTTTTCCGTTCGGAAATTCTCAATAGCAGCACGGAGTCTGGTAATGTGCCCGGTACGGCAATAGGCTCGTCCCCTATTACGTGGGACCTAAAAATTCATGGCGAAATGTGGGTGTATTATTACACTTGTTCTTCTCAAGAAGTCATTTAGCTAGGAAAAGCCAGCATCATCTAGAATAGGGTTTTGACATGTATAAGTGTTGTAAACAACCAAAATGCAGAAAAAAAAACAAAAAAAAAAACAAAAAACACCTCTGCCTACCCCTTCGGGGATGCAGGCGTGAGTCTATAAAAAAAAAGAAAATACTTAGGTATTAGCAAAAGGGAGTGGTGAATAATTGATCTGAGAAACCCAGCCTATAACATTACTTTAGATAGACAAACGAAAAATACAATTTTCTTGGAACAAACTTAGCTGATAAATTATTGATGAAGTCAGAAACTGTAACATTTTTCCTTTGCAGATAACGACTGAAATTGGCATCGCGGTCGCAGAATGTCATGTTGTTTTAAAATATTGAATGTCGCTTCTGAAAACTACAAAGTTCAATAGCGTCGGTATTGAACATTGATTTACAGTTTCTAGATGCGACTTTTGGTTACAAAAAAATTGTTTCGACGTGTCAAAAATACTGAAAAAATTATTTGTTATTCTTCTTACTAACTTAATATGGTAAGTACGTATTTTAGCAAATTTATATGATTTCGGTATCTAACCAACTTGTTCTGATTTACTAATGTATGAAACGAGTAAGAAAGCGGGTAGACCGGTTCACTTGTTTATAAACATTCATCCACCCGCAATACTTCAGCACACCCGTGAACATGGCGCTTGCGACAGTGCCGAAATATCGGTTACTCAAAACAAAGGTACGTGGTACATATCCCGTAGGAACAGTAAAAAGTTATGAAAGTGGCCACGAAAGTTTAAATTCCAACATATATACGGTTTTAGTGTAATAAAAATTCTCAAAGTACCTATACCCTTGTCTCAAAATTTGCCATTTCTAAAATAAGATATTGGTCATCCTAAAAATAAAAATCAGATAAGGATACTGAGGGTTTAGGGGTAGTTAAAATGAAGCTATAAACGACGAAAACTTACATAATTATACTTAATATTCATTCGCCGCAAAAATAATATAAATCCGTGAACATGGCGCGTCCAACAGTTCCGAAATATTGGTTCCTCAAAACAAAGGTACGTGGTATATATCCCGTGTATTATGTAGGAAAATCTAAAAGTACCTAATATAATTTGGCATTAGCAAATTCAGGGTGTAAGGATGAACTCTACAACGACAATAGGATCGAAAGTAAAAGCAATGCACTTGCAATGCCTAGGTAAATTCACACTTGCATCGCCATCCGTACTCAGCTTTTAATAAACTTGTTCGAAAAATTCCTAAACAAGGTTAAATAAAATAATACAGGGTATAAAAAGACCCTTAACGAAAACTGAAACCCCATGTTTTACCAATCACTACGAACATTTTTTACTTCGGCACCATACCTGGGAAATTACTGGTTCAGGAGATATTGAGGCTCAACGTTAGTATGGAATTTTTCTAATTAGGTACAAAATCGATGCATTTACCCCGCCAATATGTTCTTTAGATATGACCCCATGGATAAGTAGGTATTTCGAGCATTGCACGCGCGCGCTTTTAATTGCGGTTTAAAAAATGTTAAAACTTAAAAAAAAATCGTTTCCCAGGTATTATTTTTGGTTAGTATGACTTGGCATGATGTCCACAACGAGTAGACTTCGGGTCGGTGATGGGTCTTGTGACACCCTGTATATCTAGACTTGGACTGGGCCTGTCTACAAAGCAAAGATGCCTGGAGCCGTATTAATAGTCGGATGAGACATTTCTATTACTTGATGCTTGCAAGCGGTTAATCTTAAAAAGGTAGAGAGCTCTTCCAGCAATGTAGAACAGAAGTCAACGTGCCTGACCTAGCAAACATAGTAGATACCAAACTAAATAGTAACTTTTCCACAACAGAGACAACAAAAGCAATACTTACTTTTTAGAGCTCTCATTGTTTACAGTTGGCAATTTCCACACAAAATAGGAGCAGTCGTTGTTATTTGTATCACGTCTTTAAACCTCGCAGGATTATTCGCAGCACGCCGCGCCGTTGGAAAGCTTTATCACAGTGCTATCTTGTTGACGCAGCCTCCCTCGGTTTCCCTTTATATTTGTCCCACCCACTCACTACTAAATTAAGTTAAATAGAAATAAGAAAGATATAAGTTTGATGTTCAGTGCTCTATAACTGTTGCTGTTTCTTATTACGTACTTCGTAAGTGTTCTTTAGGTACTCCAGGATTGCGGTCTAAAAATTGCTTTTCTTTTTTTACATAGGTACCTGCACGATCCACACATGGCCATTCATTCAAATTAAGCAGACTGTGTGTTATGGGAGCCAGCAAGTGCTTTTGCCTCAAGTATTCTTAAATAGGTTCTGCGTACAGACAAAACAAATCGGCCACATCACACGAAGGTCTGTCTAAGATGAGAAATGAGCCTACGATTTCAGGCTTAACAGTCAGGCTTTAACACTGGATCAAACAAACCCGATTAGATAGACTCGTGCTTATTTTATTAGTAATTATGCACACAAGTATTTCTGAAACAGGCAATTTATATCTACCCAAGACCACAAGCCGTTTAAGCTATTAAATTCAAAGATTTAACGCAAGTTCTTATGCCGCGTTTCCACGCTTGCCAAGCCTCGACAAGCTTCCACAATCTCCAAGCGTCCACAAATCTCGCTTGGCGTTTGGGAGCCGTTTACACGCTTGTGAATGCGTCAGTATGCTACGTACATCCAAGAATGGCGGACACCGAACTTGTATCGACTATAACCTTTGGTTTAACCTACTTTTATTTGAAATACACTTAAAGAGAAGCAAAACCAATTATTTTGGATGATGTAGATTGCCAGGGCCTCTTCCTTATTCTCTACGGAAAACCTTACCTACATAGCCTCGAAATATTACTGGTGCCATATAGGTTACGGCATTAGGTATGTCAATACACCTGCATATTATTAATATGTTCCCTCGTGACATTCCTCTGGGAGCGATATAGTGCATAATCATACAAACAAGCAAAAGAAGTTCGACCAGCCACTCATTTTGAGACAGAACTAGACGTGCGTTCGTTTTGAGATCACAGCGACTATTAAGCACGCGCCAACGTGTGAACGCGTCGCAAGCGCCCTTTGATCTGTGTCCAAAAACCGACACTAGACCGGATCCTGTACAAGCGTCCACAAGCTCACGCAAGCCAAGCCAAACGGCCTGTTTACACGCTTGTGCTTGTGGAAGCTTGTCGAGGCTTGGCAAGCGTGGAAACGTGGCATTAGATTCACACCAAGAAATAATAAGCATGTACTTGAGCGCGAAAATTGTAACGCATACAAAAATCGAGCTCATTGGCGAGCGGCGCTGACGCTGATGTACCTACTAGTCGTATCGAAACGAAACCGATGGCAGGAGGTGCGGGGTAGAAGTGGCTCGTGAGCCGTGTTCAGCGTGCGTTCCGTGTCAACGCTTAATTAATATTAATCACAAATTTCTTATTTTGATCCGATTAACTCACTGATCCGATTCGCCTCGGTCTATCCTATACAGAATACATCTTCGGCCTACCTTTACTAAAGAAAAAAATATTAGATGCCTGCATGTCTATGGCTTTTTCGAAGTATTTTATAATACAGATTTTGGCCACCCCGTTTATCTGGAGATAATGTTGTCTACGGTATAAGTAGGCATAAGATACTCTGTTCGGCCCCTTGACCACATTGACGCGAGGGTTAGGGGGCAACTGGCCTCTGGTCCGCGGCCCAGATTACACGGTGTAGAAACACCAGTGGAAAAAGTTGGCCGAATGCGTGGGCCAGAATACCATGGCAAAAAAGTATCGTAGTCAACTCGACCCATTGGGATTTTAATTCATTAAACTGAAAAAAAAGGTGCCAAATAAAACATATGTATCATAAATATGTATACTTTATTACATATATATTATTTATATTCGTATTAAGTACTTACATAATACTTTTAATATTTCAGAGAAAATAATCAATTATTTTTAGAAGAAATCAACATGAAAAACGATTATCAGTTTATTAATTTTTCGATACAATGCCCGAGAGAATTTTCTTGGTCAATCATTTCACGTACACTCTGTACTGTTTTTTTGTGTGTTCTTGTTGTGTCAATTTTTTTGCTAACAAGCCCTTGCTTTTTATATAAACCAAAATAATAATTTGCATCCTTGTATAATTTGTCTAACAAAAGTGCAATATTCGGCTTGGACTGTATTTTTTTATTAAACCGTCCATTCCATGATTAATTTGCATTGTTTGTTCTATGATGAACATTGTAAAAGCACCACTTATCCGAAAAATATGCCGTTTCTTTTAACCAATTTCAGCCAATAGACTTCCACTGAAAGACCATAGGCCTCCCCCAATTGGGGGGATGCTTTCGCCGCCATCTATCCGTTGACTGTTTGCATCAGAGGCGCTACTCTGACGAGTATAAGTAACTACTAACTACAAAAAATATTATGGCACAAGAAATCCATTTCATTAATAATAAAAAAGGACAACTTACACTCATTACTGGTAATCATAGATACAGTAAAAAGAAAACTAATAAAAGTGGTGGTACTTTGTGGAAGTGTATAAATAGACGAGAGTGCAGTGCTTGGTTAACGTTAGATAAAACACAGAAAACAATTACAAGGAAAACTCATCATACATGTGAGTCTGATTATGATTTAAAATATTCAATCCATGAACACATTTCAAGCCATAAGAAGATCGTTTATGAAGATTTCAGACCCATTCAGCAAATTTTTGAAGAATATCAAACAAACCTCCATAAAAATAAATCCGATCGTGTACCTTCATTTCGATCTATCAAAGATACCTTGTACAGAGCGCTCAAAGATTTTTTTAAATACCAAAAGACTACAACATAACAGCACTGAAACTGCAAGTATACCGGAAGTATTGGGAAAAAATTTTTTTGTTTGCGAAGATGGTGATACTGAGAAAATTGTAATATTTGCAACACCTGAAGCAAAAAAAGTTATAAAATCACCAGGCTCATATTTTGCAGATGGGACCTTTTATGTCTGGACCAAAACCATATTATCAAATTTATGTTTTACATTTAGATATGAACTCAAGTAAAAAATTTACAAATATAGTACCGGTAATATATTCGTTATTACCCAACAAGACACAAGACATACACCCGTCTTTTTAGAATTTTAAAAACAAAATTGTGCATTATAATAAGTAATTTCAAATGTGATTATGAAATTGCGCAAATGAACGCGGTGGAAGCTGTATTCCCAGATGCCAGAGTTAGTAGTTGTTACAGACATTTTAATGCCGCTATTTGGAAGAATGCTAAAAAAATGAGCTTATTAATATCAAAAGAAGGAAGAAATGTTGCAAGAATCGCAGCGATGATACCGCTCGTGCCAGCAGACAAAATACCAGCTACGTGGTGTTATATTATAAACCAGGCGCCGAGTACTTCTGAAATGCACCGTTTTCGAAAGTATTTCGAAAAACAGTGGTACCTCAAATTGTCTACCACATTATTGAGTTGTGCTTTCCAGCGCCATCGAACAACGAATGATTTGGAAGGCTGGCACCAGCGTGTTAATACAGGACGTATACAAAGAAAACCAAGTCTGTACATGTTTGTCTTTAAGTTAAAAAAGGAAAGTAAATACTGGAATAGGGTAATAAGGAACAGTCTTTTTAAAAACGTGCAGCAGAATAGAAGAAAACTTGACATTTATTTTGATAAAAAATATAAGGCATTATTGGTTCAATTGGAACGAAATAATTTAACATTGCCTCAATTTATGCAAAAAAATAATATTTTTACAGCTAAAGGTTCGTAAGTAATTAAAGAGTATTCAATTTTTTTTATGGTTGCGAGTTAGGTACTAACAATTATGTAGGTATTATAATTGTTTTTTTGTGTTATTCTGGTTTATAGATAAAACAAAAATATCAAAATAGGTTCATTAAAGAGTTAAATAACTTGAAGTGTATGTAATTTGTTTATGATTGCGAGTTACTAACAATTATGTAGGTAATATAATTATTTTTTGTGTTATATAGGTAGATAAATCAAGCGATTATACAAAGAAATAAATATGATTTGTAATATATTTGTTTATTTTTTTTTGCTTACCCATATGGAAACTAATAAACACACGTCAAACAAGATGTTGTGAAAGCTAAATAGCTAAACATTTTGCAAAGCGGACATTCTGCGAAGTGGACATTTTGGGAAGTGGACATTTTGCGAAGTGGACATTCTGCGAAAAGGACATTTTGCGACCAGTGGACATTTTGAGAAGTGGACATTTTGCGACTGAGCCCCCCAAAGTACTGGCCTAAGTATTAAGCTTATGTCGGGCTGCTCAGATTTAAAAATTACCAAAAACAAATTTACCTACAAAGAATAGTTTCTCTCTCCCGTGATGTCATTAAGACACGTGGTAGACAATAAAACCAATATTGCATTTGTCTGCACCTCAGTGTAAGATTAATCTTTACGAAAGAGATGCTAAGAAGGAACTTCCGAAAAAGTTGTAAAAAAGAGAAAGAATAAAATAATAATATCTTGAATAAAAATCAAAGGTTCACGTACGAAGCACAAAGATTGGCTTTGTATTTACTGATAAAAAAAATCATTCATCCACCATCATGACTGTGAAGAATGGTGGCACGAAAAAGTCCCGATCTGAGTGAGAAAGATGGCCCGTATCGATGTGATTTATGTTTTAGTATTTATGTAATATTGTGCTGATTATTGATTATTTTAATATTGCTTTTGATCCAAAAGCCTATAATTTTGAGAAAACCTTAATTTTATGTATGATCCTATTCGCCCCGATAATTGGGCCGATTCGGATATTTCTCTCTTTTTACCTTTTGATTAATATTTTGCACAATTTATGAGTAATTTGAGTTTCAAAATGTTTAATGCGTAGCCAAATAATTACTGATTACCGTTTTGGCAATTAAAGTTACACACATCACACTTTAGTATGATTTTAATGTCCTCAAATAAAAAGTGATCCGATTCGCCTCGGTCTACCCTAATGAAGGGCAATAAGCAAGACGTAGAACAATTCGCAAACAGATTAAACTCCATACATCCGAACATCAGATTTACATTTGAAATGGAGGTGGGACACACTCTCATCAACCACGTTCCGTGGAATCTGTTGTGACGTCCCTAGTGAATAGGGCGTATGACCTCTGTGACAATGAACTCTTAAGCAGTGAGCTATCACATGTTCAGGAGGTACTTAGACGCAATGGATACAAGGATGAGATTCACCGTAAGAAGAAGAAGGTACGTAAACCTGAGGTGAGCAAAGTGCCGGCGTACATGCCTTATCTAAAAGGAGTACCTAACGGAAATAGTTGGAACAGAACTCAAGAAATTCTCCATCAAGACTGTATATAGTCCGCTTTCCAAGATAGGACACAATCTGCGCAGGCCAAAGGATGTGATCCTTTCCAAACACTTGGCGTCTACAAGATCGATTGCAGTTGTGGTAATAACTATATTGGACAGACCAAGCGAACAATTGCGGAAAGGGTCAAGGAACATATCGCAGCTGTGAAAAATCTAAAAGTAAATAAGTCTTTAGCTGAACATTTATTGGAATCTGGACCAAACCACTAGATCTACATCAATCACAGGTCTTGTCCACCGAACGTCACTATTACTCCAGGATAGTACGAGAAGCGGTTGAAATAAAAAAACACAACAATTTCAACCGGGAGGATTGATTTAGATTATCAACAACTTGGAATCCAGTCATCAATAAGTGTAAACACCGCCGCAATTATACAACCCAACAGTGTGTAGATGTCATTAGTGTAGTGTGTCGAAGCACCGACAGTGCGGTATGGTATGCACACAAATTTATGCTATGAATTTTGTAGCCTATTTGTATCGCATTGCATGCTGTAGTTAACAAAATCGCAAGAAACCTGCAACAAGTATGACACTAGAATGGTCTAATGCAATGATGAATTATAAGTAGGTATAGCTTTAACAACCTGCCGCATTTATGCGGTAATATGTCTAATATCTACATACTGCAGGTAAGTCTCTGTGTAGGGTAGTCGTCTACTATGAAAATATTAGTTCTCTCTTATATATTTCCTACAATAGGCGTTTAGGCAATCCTCTGAAACTATGAGTCAAAAATATACGCAATTAAAAAACTTATAAACTCAAGAGAGTAAGAAAAGCATGTTTATGCCTTTCTTGATGATGTACCTGAGACATCTGCAGAATAAAACGAACACAGGAAAACGGTATATCACTATTATTGATGCAAAAAGGAACCGTCTACTACGCTACAATACTAATAATAATAATTTATTTCAAATTACAAATTAGCTATGCTTACAATGTGTAAGTTATGGTAGCCGTTTTTCATAATATTTTCTCGTCAGCATAAAAAGATAGATTTCAAAAGCACACCAATATTCAGTCAGTGAACATGCTAAACATTACAGAATCGATAACGAATACAACAGCAAATACGAGCTCTAACTCTATTATATTCTTAGCTTAAGATAGCGATGCAAAATTGTTACTAAAAACAATCGAACTATTCGGTTGTTGTTCGATTACTAATTCGTGGAGACGATTATAAAATCGAATATTCGATAGCTTTTATCCATGTTGAATGAATCGATAATCGAATACAAGGAATAAAGTTTTCGATTCATTCGATCTATCACAATTTGTCATCGCTGATTTAGAATATGGTTCCGAACATTTTCTTAATATCTAAGGTTACTTAAAATCTATACTAATATAATAAAGCGGAAGAGTTTGTTTGTTTGTTTATTTGTTTGTTTGTTTGTTTGTTTGAACGCGCTAATCTCAGGAACTACCGGTCAGATCTGAAAAAATTTTTTTGTATACGATAGCCCAGTTTTTCCGGAAGGCTATAGGCTATATAACATCACGCCTCGACCCTTTGGGGCCAGGCAAAAGGCTAAAAAGGCTAAAAGATAATGTCGGCTAATCTCAGGAACTAGCAGTCGGATTAGAAAAATTGTTGTTGCCTATGATAGCCCAAGTATTCCGAAAGGCTATAGGCTATATAAAATTACGCCACAACTTTTAGGGGCCAGACAAAAATAATAAAATGGTCAAACGAGAAGGGGGAGGGTTGGGTCAAAGGCAAAAAAAGGCTAAACGAATAGGATACAATCTATATGGGTATCGTTTTCAAGATTTTCGGGACGTTGATTAATAATATGAAATTTATTTAGTGATCCAAGATGGCGGACGGGAAATCAAAGATGGCGGATGAGAAAATTTTAAAAATCAATATGGGTATCGCCTTCGATATTTTAGGGGATGAGGAATCGAAATACAACATCTATTTCGTGATCAAAGATGGCGGATGGGAAATAAAAGATGGCGGATGGAAAAATATTATAAAATCAATATTGGTATCGTCTGCGATGTTAAAAGGGATGGGGAATCCAAATACAACTTCTGTTCCGTGATTCAAGATGGTGGATGGGAAATCAAAGATGGCGGATGGGAAAATTTTTAAAATCAATATGGGTATCGTCTCTGATCATTTAAGGGATGGAGAATGCAAATACAACAAATATTTCGTGATCAAAGATGGCGGATAGGAAATCAAAGATGGCGGATGGGATTTTTTTTAAAGTCGATATGGGTATCGTCTCCGATATTTTAAGGAATGGGGAATTCAAAAACACCATCCATTTCGTGATCAAAGATGGCGGATAGATTTTTTTTTAAATCAATATGGGTATCGTCTCCGATGTTTAAAGGGATGGGGAATCCAAATACAATATCTATTTCGTGATTCAAGATGGTGGATGGGAAATCAAAGATGGCGGATGGGACAAATTAAAAAAATCAATATGGGTATCGTCTCTCATGATTTAAGGGATGGTGAATCCAAATGCAACATCTATTTCGTGATCAATGATGGCGGATAGGAAATCTAAGATGGTGGACGGGAAGTTTTTTGTAAAGTCTATATGGGTATCGTCTCCGATATTTTAAGGAATGGGGAATTCAATCTATTCTAATATAATAAAGTGCAAGAGTTTGTTTGTTTGTTTGTTTGAACGCGCTAATCTCAGGAACTACCGGTCGGATCTGAAAAAATCTTTTTGTATACGATAGCCCAGTTATTCCGGCAGGCTATAGGCTAATAACATAACGCTTCGACCCTTTGGGGCCGGGCAAAAGGCTAAAAAGTCTAAAAGATAATGTCGGCTAATCTCAGGAACTAGCAGTCGGATTTTAAAAATTGTTATTGCCTGTGATAGCCCAATTATTCCGATAGGCTATAGGCCATATAAAATTCCGCCACAACTTTTAGGGGGAAGACAAAAATAATAAAATGGTCAAACGAGTAGGGGGAGGGTTGGGTCAAAGGCAGAAAAAGGCTAAACAAATAGGATACAATCTTTATGGGTATCGTTTTCGAGATTTTCGGGACGCTGATTAATAATATGAAATTTATTTAGTGATTCAAGATGGCGGAAGGGAAATCAAAGATGGCGGATGAGAAAAATTAAAAAAATCAATATGGGTACCGCTTTCGATATTTTAAAGGGTGGGGAATCGAAATACAACATCTATTTCGTGATCAAAGGTGGCGGATGGGAAATCAAAGATGGCGGGTAGGAAAATTAAAAAAAAACAATATTGGTATCGCCTGCGATGTTAAAAGGGATGGGGTTCCCAATACAACATCTGTTTCGTGACTAAAGATGGTAGATGGGAAATCAAAGATGGCGGATGGGAAAAATTTTAAAATCAATATGGGTATCGTCTCCGATGTTCAAAGGGATAGGGAATCCAAATACAACATCTATTTCGTGATTCAAGATGGCGGATGGAAAATCAAAGATGGCGGATGAGAAAAATTTAAAAAATCAATGTGGGTATCGTCTCTGATGATTTTAGGGATGGAGAATCCAAATACAACATCTATTTCGTGATCAAAGATGGCGGATAGGAAATCAAAGATGGCGGACGGGATTTTTTTTAAAGTCGATATGGCTATCGTCTCCGATATTTTAAGGAATGGGGAATTCAAAAACACCATCTATTTCGTGATTAAAGATGGCGGATGGGATTTTTTTTAAATCAATATGGGTATCGGCTCCGATGTTTAAAGAGATGAGGAATCCAAATATAACATCTATTTTGTGATTCAAGATGGCAGATGGGAAATCAAAGATGGCGGAAGGGAAAAATTAAAAAAATCAATATGGGTATCGTCTCTGGTGATTTAAAGGATGGTAAATCCAAATACAACATCTATTTCATGATCAAAGATGGCGGATAGGAAATCAAAGATGGCGGACGGGATCTTTTTTTGAAGTCGATTTCGAAAATCGGAGACGATACCCATTATCGTCTCCGATTTTTTAAGGAATAGGGAATTCAATATTATATAAAAATCTATGTTTGTTTGTTCATCATTTATAGACTCTGAAATGTTATGAGATTAAGCGCTAAGTCAATGGTAACTTTAGAAAAGGGGCTTGGAAAAAGGGAATTAAATAAAAAGTCTTAAAAAGGCGATACGGAGTTCGCTGGGTCAGCTAGTATATAATATAATTTTAGGAAGTAGAGCCTATAGGAATTTAAACTTTCGTGGTCACTAATATTAGATAGTTTTAAATTGTCTTTCTGTATACATACCAAATACTTTATTTCAAGTATCCGATATCCGTAGTGGTGTTCTTTGTAATAAACGCGTATGAAAGCGGGTAGACCGATTTACCGGTTCGTAAAATTCATCCACCCGCAGTACTTCAGTAAATTATGGCGCTTGCAACAGTGCCGAAATATGTGATACTCAAAACAAAAGTAGGTACCTACGTGGTACATATCCCCAAAGACAATATGGAACTAACATGGGGCTTAGTCCAAGTTTGGGCGTTAATGGTAATGAGCCTCTTTTTAAAATGTTCCCTTGGACGAATATGTCGAATGTAGTTAGCTAGGTACTGTCCTACTTGGACTGCAAAGCCCTATGAAGACCTATTTCTAATACAGTATACCTGCTTATAAATATAGATTTAATAGAGTTTTCTACTACACAAGTCTTATTTAACAAAAATATTGTGTTATTATTTTTAGATCTATTTACAACCAGTTTAAAAGTCTAAACTGATACAGACTTAAGATTTTCTAAAACTATATGACTTATTTTGAAATCTTTGGCATAATATTTGTTGCACATGTTTCGAGTAAGTATGTATAGTAGAAAATATAAGTTTAATATGTAGTAGATTCAATATAAAATAATGATTATATAAGTTACCTACATAGCATAACTGACTAGAGGAAATTGAAGCTTCGCTTAAAATAATCACAGATTTTTTTTTATTTAACTATATTGAGATCATTTCATACAAGTTTTATCGGCGTGGTTTAATCACGGAAACTACAGCCTACCACGACAAAATATTAATTATGAAGACACACATTTGATAACCAGTGGCGTAGCGGGAGTGCAACCGACTGCCACGCTAAATTGCCAGTTCTATTCGCCCTAAAGTTAAACACTTTTGTGCGTGAAATATAGTATTATATTATCTGTGGCGTCACCATGTTTATTTGTCTTGGTCTAGTCTTAGTTTCTAGTAAAATTCTCTCTTGTCACGTCAATATAAATAGAGACAACCAAAATCAGACCGAAAAGCGAAGCTATATTAGATAACATGAAATATAGTACAGAACTACCAGCAAAAGAGCTACATTAATTAGATTTTATTATTTTAATGAGTTGTAGATTGTGCGTTTAGTTTAACCTGTAGGTACATGTTTCAAATATGGTACACTTTAATCATCTTTTGAAATATGTATAATTTAATATATGTTTCTTTGTAGTTTTACTTCAATAACGAAAAAGATCAAGTATAAACGTAGATAACAATAGTTCATTTAATAACATTTATGTAGCGGATCTCAATCAAAGACATGATAAGTGATATCGTGACCACGGCTGTTGTGAGACACGATGAAACGTCGTACTAAAGTATTTCATGTTCAGTTTTGAGTAATTATGCAATTGAGACCCATCACATAAAATAATATAAGTAAGTGTAGAAAAGGCGAAAATTAAAAAAAATGTTGATTTATGGTGATCAAATAGTAAAAATTTTTCAGATCATCACTACCCAATAAATTATAAATAACACTGTCCATCTTATTAAATACAACCTCTCTGAAGTAAGCAGCCTTTTCAAGTAGTTGCTTGCTCTTTCTGTCAGTCTCTCCTCTCTTTCTAACTTCTCTGTCTTCATTTATAATACAAACCCAACGTCTGGTACATAGATGGTGCAACATTCGCTCTGCGCCGTAGGTTTTTGCAAAATAGTCTTTGGTATTAGGTCGCGACTCTCCAACAATACTTCTCTGAAATCATAAATATTCAGTTATCAGTTATGTAGTCTAGAAAATATTTATATTTGTAGTTCATCAACAATCATTTGTAATCCACTGCTTGGCATGGGGTCTCCTAATTTGCGTCACGATTACATTGAGAGGCAAAGAACAATGCCCATTTTTCTTAGAGACGCCGGCCCAGATGTGGACAGTCAAAAATCGTAGTAGTTGTTATTGCATTCGATAAAAGAGTGTTAAACTAGAATTTTGAGATTGATTAGAGGTCCATCACATTCATAGATTTATTACAAGAAGTACTTTTATATGCTCACAAAACATTAGGTGTGTACCCACTTTTATTAGGATAGTTAAAGTATTTCGTAGTTTTGCGTAAAAAGGAATGAGTTAATCATTTGGTAAGGGTAGAAATCCGAAAGAAAAAGCCAGAAGTCGTAAAAGATCCAAAAACATAAAAAGCATTCACAATGTACACGAGCAAAACAAATAGGTAACAAACAAAATAAACTGAATATGACATTATTGACATTTACTTAAGAGTCAAAAAAGTGTTGCCATTTTACAGTTTTAAATGATATTGATTAATCGATATGGATTTCGGACATAGGTTATCTATATATTTGGTTCAAAATCGAACTTTTTTGTAGTTAATCGCATATATACCTTAAAAATACACACATATTAAATGTTTAAGGACCAAGTAGAGATTTGCTATTAACTTAAATCATTTTGAGTAGAGAAAACGTAAAATCGATAAAGAAGAAGTGATAATCGATTTAATATTATGATTTCTTTACTGGCAATTTCTGATCTATTACGTGTTGGCTATTTAGACGTTAACACATCTTTTTAAACCTACTTATTGAATAAGTTTCTCGGCACACCTTTAGTAATGCCTATAAATTAAGTTATAAATAAAAAGGATTATTCAACAACTAATTGAAACTTTACTGTGCTGTTCATGAGTTCCAAACTGGGCCAGAAATGGGCATTGTTCTTTGGCCAACTTTTTTTTATTTTTTATTATGGATCACACAAAGTGTTGTCTCGTGTGAGAATCGAACCCAGAACACTCGGCGCAGTGTTAAACGGCGAGGCGACCACTTACACCACTACGCCAACCGTGTAGTCAACTATTATGTCACGATGGCCACATAGGTTGGCATAGGCTTTGATGTCGAGTTTGCCCAACTGTTTCTTTTTAATAAGCTACATGAAAAAATGCTAGCAAAATATTAAAAAGGACGTAGCTGCTATCCACAGTAATGCCCGCACCTTTTTTCTAGTTTCCAAAATAGCGCCACTACCCCTGGGCTAATTCTACTTCACTAATTGTTTAACACTTTAACCTATTTTCCTGCTCTATTTCATGAATGCAAATTCGAAATAGGTATATTTTTAAATAGTGTCGATTTATTTATATTTATGATGTTTTTGGCATAAATTAAAATAACAAACTCTTCTCTAATCCATTGAAGATCTTATTTAAATTGGATACAGAATTCCAAAGATTACACCGGACAAACAGAGAGGCAGAAAGATAAACATTTTAAAGAAGATTGGTTTCGGCTTAATATGATGAAAATGACGCACTTGAAAAAATTATTGATTTGAAATCTCAGACAGACAACAATCAACCAACTTCAAAAAGGAGGAGGTTCGTAATTCGGTCGCTATACATTTTTTAAAACTACATATATTAAATATATTGAAAAAATTACTCACTTTTGTGTAATGCTGACGTCAGTGGCACCATAAGGTTGTCTATCTGCGCCTAATACTCGCCTTGAACTGTGAAAGAAAAAACAAGGAAACATTAATTCTTTCTTCCCTTATTGTGTGTGGCCAATTATGATGTCGAAATATTCTGAGCATCCAAAGGCCTAGAAAGTCTTCTCCTGGGACTAGTACTACCAGTAAATACCACACATCCAAGTGGCACCTGTGCAATCATTACTTAACTTTGCGGGTCTTCAACAAACGGCAAGTCAAGACACAATACACTTATAATTAGACAATTATAGATCTAGGCTGAATATAGAGGCTTACTTTTCATTCCATGGGAAGGCTAATATTTTGGTTTGCCAATTAGTTATACTAGAATGTAGCCAGAATAAAACTATAAATGAAGATGAGTTCTGGAAGGGTGCACCAAAGTTCACCTAAATTTTCAACTCATTGGAAATCCGAAAATGTTCTTCCTAACATTTTTCATCCTAACAAACACAATTCTTAACTACTCTGTCTCTAATGGTCATAACTCCGAAGCATTGAACTTCATAATGTCAGTAGCAATAAACATCTATTATACTTTTATTTGTTTTCCTATATTTTCTCAACATAACCATCTTTTACACTATTATTCAAAGTCGTATCTTTTTTGTTTAGATTTCTTTTTATTCATAATTATCAGTATTATATACATTAATTTTGCGTAACTTTATTTGCACAATAAATGTATAACATATAAGAATAATAGTACCATGGTACAAATACTCAATAGTACAATGGTCAAGTTTCAGAAACGAATCAGTCGTATTAATAATTATTGGTTTAGGCTAGGTTAGAACTGTGACCACAACGCACGAGCCGAGCGAGCGAAGCGAGCGTGCCGCGGCAGCGGCCGGCGAAGTGCCGGAACTGAATCAGTTCTATAGTTATTGGTTTAGGTACGGTTAAAATATAAACGGTGTATACGGTATAAACTCCCAGGCCATAAACATAACCGTAAATGAGTCGTGTTTTATAAATTTCAGTTAGAGTGTAGCCTTGGGGGCGCTACGGCGCGAGGACTTAGAAAAATTTAGCCAAGTAAGTGTTATTTTTGCAAATCGTTTATTTTCTCGATTCTATCGTATAAAACACCTAAATATAATAAGGCTAAAAGTGTCTTGGTAAAAGTGACATATATTTTTTATTACACTTGGTAAATGTTTCTTTCTGAGTATGAGTGAAAATATTATGGTTAATATGTTTAGGGATAGAACCGTTATGATAAAAAACAGTAGGAGTTTAAATATATTTACATTAATGATATTATTAATTACAATTTTCGGAAACATGAGTGTTATGAACATCGCCGGTTGCACTACAAATTGTATGAATTAAAACTTTAGGATGAAAAATTTTAGGAAGAGTGATCATTCGGATTACAAATCGCTAGGAAGAACAATTTCGGGTAAAGAACTTTAGGTGAGGCAATATAGACCCGTTCTGGAAACTACAACAAGGCAAATTACACATAAACAAATCATATGGATTTTACTGACCTCATTTTGATAAACAGACAGCAGAACATAACACCTAAGATCATACCCCCACATATAGTACAGGTAGCAGTTATGAACTCTGTCAAAGGGATTCCAACACCAATCCCAATCATGACTATGTTGTCAACCAAGGCTCTTATCTCTGAAATATAAGACAATATTTATGAACCACTAGTAATATAGTAGCTGTATGGTGAAGTTTTGAGTATCAGTTTTATTTACTTATTTACCAATATTTTCTGCATTTTGGTTTGGTTTTAATGGATTACGGGCTGTATACGCTTATTTAGGTTAGCTAGGTTAGAATAGTGATGTGACTCAAATAGGATTTTGTGGCTCGAGTCACTGGCGTAATTTAACTATCTCACTCAAGTCATAATCAAGTTTTCGAGTCACTTGAGTAAAAAGCCTCACTTGAGTTGCAAGTTCGAATAAGAGTGAGATCTCTTTTGCAAACATTTAAACAAATACCTATATTAATTGACTCATTGTCACGGATGGAGTAATAATTGAAATGAAATACACATTATAAGAGTTTTGACCGAGATATCGCCTGTCGCGACACGACAGACGTCGTCGAGACAGATTGCATCAGATAAATGTGTATGGTCTGATATAAAATGTATGAAACCAATTGCTCTCTGTCGCGTCACAACAGGTCACATCAGGTAAATGTGAACACGGCTTAACTAGTGGCATGGAGGCAACAGAATCAACTTGATGCACACGAGTTCACTCGGCGCATCGAGACACAAGTAATTTTTTTTTATCTACTACGAGTATCTCAATTTCACTTTAGTGACTCGACTAAAAACAAGGCTCGACTTGCATCACTAATTTAGAATAAAGCAGAGTTCAAGATATTTTATAGACTTCTTCTAGTTCAGACTATTTTTAGGCTAACCAATTAACAAAGTATGTTAAGAACATTTAAGTAATATACTTAATAATATATCAAATAAATATTAGCTAGATATCTCTTATTAAATACTTAGGGCCTGTTTCACCACTGTCAAAAAAGTTCTGATTAAAGAACTTGGCATATAAATTCATACAAACATTCCTTTTTTCAATTCACCTGAAAGATAATGCGTACTTAGCGGTGGTGAAACAGAGCCTTTATGAATGTAATTATCTTACCTCTCAATAATAATCCAACAAATGCACTAGTGTAGATCTTCAGATATATTATTCAATTTAACATTTTTGCAATAGTGTCAATACACACAGGTGGATTTTTTTGAATTATCTAAAATAAAAAAGAACACCATTAAGATCAATACAGTTAAAACAACATGACACCAACAACAGTAAAATAATTATTGGCCCTAGCACTCCAGAAATATAAATTAATATTATACTAGATCTCGAATCTCAATCAAACTTAAATATTAACGTAATGCGAAAACCGTTAATTACGTGAATATGCAAAATTCTAAAACGAAAAATAATACAAACATAATCCTAATGTACACAGCAACAGATAGTCGCAGTTTATTTAGGTGCGCAAGTACCGGAAAAAATGATGCCCATCCCCATTCCTCAATGCAAAATATAAACATGCGCTGTACTGCACTTCCATTTAAAATAGTGCGTCGAATTAAAACATATGTAATATAAATGTCTTAAATAAGTACTTACGCGCATATAAGTGAATAAAAAATTCACTGATTAATTACCCGTTATAAGTGACTACTACAGATGTTTGCACACATTTAAATTATCTAAATATTTACTCCAAACCAAACTGTAAATAAACAATTAAACATCGATGATCGATCCGTAGAATTTGACATTTGTTAAGGCGGAGGCGGACAGCTGCCAAATAAT
The DNA here is from genome assembly GCA_944739405.2 of Euclidia mi. Taxonomy (NCBI): domain Eukaryota; kingdom Metazoa; phylum Arthropoda; class Insecta; order Lepidoptera; family Erebidae; genus Euclidia; species Euclidia mi. Next base: position 35,851,280 of record OX123195.2, read on the forward strand.
AATTATGTCACTCAAACAAAAGTCAAAACTCCTTTGTTTTTTTTTTTTGAATTTTATGACCTGGTTACTGGACCTTTAGGTCAAAGATTCTTTATAATTATCTCCTTGTCAAAACTAGTGATAGACTGATGGTAATGAACTAATTAAATTGCTGTACTTTAACGTCATCTTTCTTAATATATAAAATCCTTGCGTTACTGACTGACTGACAGACACGCTACAGCCGAAACTATTGGGCGCAGGAAGCTGAAATTTGGCATGTATGTTCCTTGGGGACCGTAGGGGTGCACTAAGAAGGGATTTCCCGAAATTCCCACGGGATCGGCCAAAACGGATAAATTTAAAAAAAATGCTGGCGTAGCTGCTGGCGTCCTCTAGTTTCCTTATATAATGATAATAGTTCTAATTATAATTGTTCATAAATTTTGTTACTACAATTGTAATTATTTTATTTCAACCATAACTAAATAACTAGGAAAAGTACCTTATCGGTACCTATATAGTTGTTACTTTTGTGTTTTTAATACCACGAAGTTCATTGTATATAGCTCAGATGAACTAAAAAGTTTTAGTTCTTTTTAGTTCGTCTGAGGTATATAGCACTCTGTTATCTGGTATTCAATAAAACCAAATAGAAGGGTCTGTCTTTGATTTCAAAATAACTATTTTGCTAAGAAATTATGGTCATTTATATGATACCGGATGTATCTGATTTTCTGTATGTTTGAAATAATCTTTTGCATGGCTACGAATGCAAATATATCTTAGTTATTTACCAACCTGAAACAGCTGGACATATTTATGTAACGCAGGAAAGCGATGGGCTATTATTTTATTTTTTATTTATAAACTTTGTGCACATAAATAGTACAGAGGCGGACTTAATGCCGTAGGCATTATCTACCAGTCAACCTTTGGGTGATGCAGAGATACATGTAATATGTGCAATTCATAAATTTACATTAAAATCAAGACAGAAACCTGATTAATACACACATATATATATATATATATATATATATATATATATATATATATATATATATATATTGATATATTACATACATAGTACTTAAATACCATACATACATATAATATAATAATATAAACCTATATACCTAATACATTATAAATATATACTACATATATACATTAAAATAATTATATACATACAAAATAGATAAATTATAATCCTATGATGATTCAGTTTGTTCGTCTATATAGGTCTGGCGAACTCTGGTTTTAAACACAAAACGGCTAGTGGACATCCTTATATCGAGAGGGAGAGCATTCCAGAGAAGGATAGATTGTATATTAAACGAAGAATGTACACGGCTAGAACTGTGAGAAGGACAGAGGAGAAGAAGGTTATTTGAGGAACGAAGATTTTTCTCATGTGTATTACAAAGAAATTGAAAATGAGGAGTTAAATACACAGGCGCATTTGGGGAGTGCAATAAAGAATAAAGAGTACACAGAGTACGTAGGCTACGGCGTTGGCGAATGGGTAACCATCGTAGCTTTAACCTGTACTCAGTAATATGATCATATTTGCGGCTATTACCTATTACCTAAAAAATAAAAAGCTTCAAACATTGAATATTTATCTACAGTGAAAAGCTTTAGTGTTATGTGCTCAAGCTGTTTGACCTATTATTAGGTTGTTACGCTGTCCCCTCCGTGGGATCGCCACCTTGTCGTGGTGGGGGGGGGTCAGTAACCGTGGTTGGGTCACCCACGGTGAAGCTAAGCGAGATTCTGGGAGTGGAAGCTCCGCGTGGGCTTGACGGAGGCCTGCGCAGGATGCGTCCAAAGGTGCGGGTGTGAGGGACAGTTCTTCTGTCCCTCACAGACGGGCGCGGTCGCGTGAGGAGAGGCGTGTCGGTGTTACGTTGCCGTGCGCCCTATCTCCCGCGACCAAATTGGGGCGCACCATCGTTGCGTCGCGGTGGGGCCGCAGAGGAAGAGGAGATGCGTTGTTGCGTTGCCGTCCTCCCTATCCTCTGCGGCAGCTGGGTGTTTTGGCGGCAGAGCCCAACACCTTCATCCGCCGCCAAGGGGGTTTTATTCGGGGCCCGCCTGACCATCTGGTGGGCCAATACCTGTCGGGGGGTAGCGACGAATGCTTTGGTGATACCCGACACTCCCACACATGGGTACATGAGGAACACGGGTTGGATGTTAGTCAGTAAGACTCCCCAGACAGTCCCCTTCTGCCTTCCCCCAGGGCGGAGGGACTCCATGAAGATTTTCCAACGCGACACCAAAAAAAAAATGTTGTTGCGCTGTGTTGGCGTATTTTTCATGTAGGTAACTTTTCATTTAAGACACATAAAAAATAAATGCCACTAAATTCATCACTTTTTTTTTTATGTGACTTAAATATTTTTTATTTAATCATTTATTTATTCATAACACCTCTTGTAATTGGAATCATATTTGTATGCAGTATGCTCTTATTATGATATCTTTTTCTTCTGCGCAACTTCGCCTCACGGTGCGGCATTTTGAAACTGAGACTGCCTTTACAACTTTAACTGTTGTATGATTTGATAAAAGTGAATGGCATAAATGACAATGCTCCCTTTCTTTTTTTGCACAATGCTTTTTAGTTATTCAAAATACATTCATCACATCGGCTATGCGCCAGCGAAAGCCAAACTACAGATAGGCCAGTCAGTCGCATAAAATAATATATTTAGTGAAGTACTTGCGACTGGTTTTATATGCCTTAAACAAAGTAGGTACCTATTGTTTTATCTTTTATTTTATTTTTACAACGGTTCATATACTAATCATACATAGTATTTAAAACAAAGTCTACCTTCTGTCTGTCTGTCCCTATGTATGCTTAAATCGTTAAAACTACACAACGGATTTTAATGCGATTTTTTAATAGATAGAATGATTCAAGAGGAAGGTTTATAATGTAAAGGTAGTACCTACATATATGGCGGTACGAAGACCGCCGGGTCAGCTAATTTAACGAATAAAATACAACGCAAAACTATTTTAATAAGTTTTTATTTTTAACTTGATACTTACAATAATCGTCATAGTCTTGAAAACTACAGTAAACGTACTACGTAGCAGAATAGTTAGTTAAAATTAACATACGAATACGCCTGCATCTTCTACAACAACATTACAACTTTGTGCTTTTTGTTCATGCACCTTAGGTGGTTTAGCTCCTGACTTGTACGACTTATTCATTTTCTTAGCCAAGGATTTTACTTCGTTTTTTAACTTTCGGTCGCTGTAAAAATTTAAATATTCATGTTAATATTACACTGACTAAAATTAACACCAGATTAATTACGATTTTTATTGAAACTTTTTGAAGGCTTTAACTTATTTTAATTAAAGTTTCTTTGTATCAAGGAATACATATTGGGTACAGAGCTTTACAAAATTGTATCAATAATCGACCAATTATACATTTTAGTCAGACGTGGCCTAAAACAAACTTCGTACCAAATTGAGGACGTGTTTTATAATAAGGCCCGAGGTATTAAAAAGTGTAAACATGATACTTCATGTAAACATGTGAGCTATTACACATTTATATTCTAAAGTTTACCAGATAAGATTAACATTTGTTAGTAATTTAATTAGAAGTTTTTATAATATCTAACTTAGCCCTGGTCAGACAGTTTAACTCAAGTCGGGGAAAACCGATTAAATGTACAGGTTTATCTGAACATTCATGTGGCTATTGTAGTCAATTGTACTTACGTATAGTCAATACGACAGCAGTATATGCAAGCGGATATTACACATATTGCTGCACAAGTCATGAATAACATCACAGAGATCAGTATTCCTCGGAATATTTTTTGGCCTTCAATATAGATGGACTCTGAAATTTGAAACGATCGCGCGTTCTTTTTTTATGTAAACTACGGTAAGATTTTATTTTACTTTACAACGTGCATTTTAAAATTGGTACTTACTCGCCATTCCATTTTCTAATAATAAATCTTCACCTGTAAAACATAGCTATTATCAGAAAATATCTATTGGTTTTATTTAGAAAGAGCAACCATTCGATTTTAAGACACACAGTTGACAGCAAATGCTATGGTTTAAAAAATCTCCTTACTTTGATTATCGTAGCGAACTTCAACTCTCTTCATTCGATCAAACAAATTTAAAATACATTCGCCTTTCGCTTCATCATAGATGTAAATTCTGAAATGGAAACATCAAATAGAATACCAGGTTATCAAGAAAAAGCAACAGAATAACTAAATTTCAATCAGCACGTACCCATCACAACCGCAATGTGGGTCACAGACAGGAGGCACCTGCGAATAATTTTATGTTAAAGCAAGTATACTTGAACACACACTACTTTTGCAGGCCGAGGCTAAGACGAGTTGATGGTTTTGGGTGATCTAGCAGTAGCTAAACCCACCAGAGAATATTTATTCTCTCCAGGATCTACAAACAACAAATTTGTAGATGTACCTAAGGGTTCTAAACACGCTCATGAATCTCTAATAACTTATATCATCTACGAAATTTTCACGTATCGGCGCCCGATGGATGCACGACCTAAGCGATCCCCGGTCGTGACTACGATAATCTATAAAGTGTAGAAGGCACTTCCAATAATTTGTAAACTGATATTAAAAAATTGCAAGTACGGGGCCATCGCAAATGGTATTTGTAACAAATTGAATGAATTGAGGCTGAATGTATCTACTATCTATGTTTAATGTAGCTATTTGTGACTTTGTTCATAAATACTCTTACTTGGCAAAGATGTGAACTTGACGTAATACTCACATCTACGCTCGAGTCAATCGGATCTGCGTCTGTAGTAAACAAAAAAATATAAGCAAACTTAACAAAAGTGCAGCTGAGTATACAGTTCATAATATCCTGTCTGTCATCATACATCGCGCAAGATTAAAACGAATTTAATAAGCATACCTATAGCCTATTTATGTCCATATCTTACATAATTAAAACAAGGAATTGTTAAGTATAAATATTGAAAAATACTTACATATTACGCTGGGTAACGTTATTAAAATAAAAAGTACCACATAAAACATTATTCCCATTGCCCTAGTCCGTAGTTTTATTGTATACATTTTAAACTTCACTTTTCTAGAACTTTTAATTCACAAAACTAATTTGTATTTTACACAGGCGGGCATTCCCCACACTTACATAGATGCATAAAGCAGCTTCCGATTTAAATTGCCATTAAATCGGTATAAAAATGTCAAATCATTTAAACATTAGGTACAACAATTTACGAACTGTTTGTCAATTTCGTGCATCTAACTGATCTGCTTTTAGTCTGCACCGTGAGTTACCGAAATAGACACATGACCTCGCTACCATTCGCACTAATAGAGTTATTTATTCAATTGCTACAAATCATCCTTTGAGATTTCTTCGCTTATTCTTAAATACTTATACTAAGGCAATTTATATTTAGTTCATGGGATACAGATTTAAGAGCTTAAAACGATAGAGCTAGAAATTCCAGGATTCTTTGATCATCTTTCGTTTTTATATTTACATATGTATCGGGTCTACCTATCTTATATTATGTTAATTGAAGGTAAAATACTGTTTCATCACCCTGACGTTTTAGGATTCATCAACTGTGATTAAACACCATCATTACTACTACTAATTTTACACCTGGAAAACCCACGTCTATTACGCGTTATCCCACGTACAAGGGAAAATTTTGAAAATACTCAGTAGATAAACCTCGAGTAAAAGTGTAACAACTAACATCTATTGCAGTGACTGCAGTCGGTGGTAGGCCAGCCAGTGGCCCTTCTAATAGAGAGCGGTTACTCTGACTTACAGATGTTTGTGTTTCACCATAAAACGGCAGGGCAACACAGAGCTGCTATCTACCACGACGGTCACGACTTCACGACTAAGAAATACGAAAATGCGGCTTAAAAGAAAATGAGGACTATGAGGAGTGATGCAATGGTGTTAAGATAGTAATCGGGTGTTCTCAGTTATCAAACCAAATGCGGTTACTGCTGCAAAATATGAGCAAATCTTGTCTCAATCAGCACTTGCAAATTTCCCTCACACATCTGACGAAAGATGTGTTGCATTGGCATCGATCGATCCTACATCGCATCGATACGTCCAAGTTCTTCACTATCTATCATCATAATATAATTATAAAATGCTAAAAACGCCAAGCGCCAATTTTAGCTTTTCTACAGACGGACTACCGTCTAATCTCCGTATCCCAAAGGTATAGCGATATTACATGGTTTAAACCAGTGTCAGTTTATTCATAGGAACAGAGGAACTGACTCCCCGTAAAGACTATAAAAGATCTTCATGACACCCGGGGCCGAAGGCTTAACATTATCTCAGAGACATTGCAGACACAACTTCGCCGTGGACGTGGACGAACCTGATACCCTCAGTCTATTGGTATCGCAACTAGGCCACCATTGCCATCATGGGAAATAGTTACTTCAGTAACTCATAAAAATGAAACAGAAAGGTGGCTATATATTATTTTAATTGTGTTATTGATTTGGAGTCATTTTTATTAAAATCATTATGATTACTGAACTCAGTTTCAAACATATTTGTCGTTAGTGTCTTTGGCGCCTAGGTAGTTAAACTAAAAACTTAGTTATATCTCGATTGCGAATGGGATCTTCCCAAAAGCCTTCAAAAAAGCAGTTGTTCATACAATTTTTAAGAGTGGGAACAGAGACAGTGTCAACAATTACAGACCTATATCTGTGCTGCCCGCTTTGTCCAAAATTCTTGAAAAGATTCTGAACAAACGCCTAATGAATTTCTTAGATAAAAATAATATATTAGCTGCCAATCAATATGGTTTCCGAAACATGAAATCTACAGACGACGCTGTATCTACTCTTATTGATCAGATTGTAGAGAATCTTGATAAAAAACAGAAGTATTTGGGTGTATTTCTCGACCTTAAAAAAGCGTTTGACACTGTCTCTGTTCCACATCTTTTGAAAAAAATGGAAAAAGCAGGTATACGTGGCTATGCGCTCAGGATTTTTAAGGATTATCTCCCTGACAGAACCCAATCTATAAAATTGGCAGCTATGTCAGCATCAGCCTTCCTCTCCATTTTGGTGTCCCACAGGGCTCAGTTTTAGGATCTACCCTCTTTTGTTCTATACATTAATTCACTGTGCATTCTCTCCCTCCCAAATTGTTCCATTTTCGCCTACGCCGATGATACTGCATTACTCTTTCGGGGTAAAAACTGGCACGAAGTTTACCACTGTGCAGAGCAGGGCCTCCGTCGAGTGCTGTGGGGGTTATCGGCTAACCTTTTAACTTTGAACTTTAGTAAAACAACCTATTTGACCTTCTCCATGACATCAGCTACCCAACCGTCTCCTGATTTCTTCACCCTGTATGCTCACACTTGCACAGAAAGCAAGGCGGTAATCAGTACATGCTGTGATTGCTATATCATGAGTCGGTCTACTGAAATAAAGTATCTTGGTGTGTATATTGATAACCGATTGAATTGGAACTACCATTTGACAACTTTAACCGCACGTCTACGTAAGATGATATAAATATTCAAAAAATTAGGTCACGCAGCAGATTTCAAAACTCGAAAATTAATTTATTTTGTCTTTATGTCAAACAATCTTAACGTACTGCATACCAGTCTGGGGTGGACCTGCAAAATCACACCTATTACCGTTGGAGCGGGCTCTGAGAGCTGTACTGAAGGTTATGACTTTTAAAACCTACAGGTATCCAACAACAAAAGTTTTTACAGAATGCCAGGTACTTTCTGTGAGACAGCTCTTTGTGCTTGAGATGGTCTGTAAAAAGCACCTTAGTTCAAAATATAGTACCACTTTAACAAAACGCCGCTCGTATAAGATTTGTCCGACTCAAGCGTTTAGAACTGCCCTAGCCGCAAATCTCTTCAGGGCCTGGGCCCTGAAGTGATTTGCGGCTAGGGCAGTTTAGAGGTTACATCCCAGTACCCTGGGGTACTGGGATGTAACCTCTATAATAAAATTAAAAAAGTGTGCAACGTCTATCCAATGACTAGGTATCAGTGTAAAAAGAAAGTTAGCAACTGGCTTATGGCAAAATCTTATGACGACACGGAAAGTTTATTTAAAATAAGTATATTATAGGTAAAATGGGATATCTATCTATCTATTTTAAAAGCGTCCTATATACATTTATAAGTAATAAGTTATTTTTAGTTCCCTATTACATTATTGTTTTCTATATACATTTATTATATCTTATAGCTCTATATCTATCTATGTAAACACACACACGCATACACACACACACACACACACACACAAACGCACGCGCACACATACACACCGCATAATATAGCATAATTATTTAGAAATCCAAACAAACACTGATTGTTTTTATGTATATATAAATGTATGAGGACCCTGGAACCCATAACACAAGTTCAATCTTAGCTTGGGTACCAGTGGACAACAAAATTAATGTAAACTATAACATGTGTTTGTACCGACAGTATGGATTTTCAAAGTTATTGTATTCTTGTGTGTATAAATAAATAAATAATAATAAAAATAAATAATAGACTAGCCTTGGCGGGTTTGCGATAAAGTATGTTGACTGCAATTTTGCGTGGCTCCGCCGATAAAGGTAGTAGAGGACCACACGACACCGCGGTGGTTTTTGGTGAGTACCTAGGTAGTCGAGACGGCTCGGAAAAAGTTGCCATAGCATCAATAAAAAACAATATAGATTAAGGCGTTACATAATATTTATATTTCAGATTAGAAGACGCCCGCGGCTACACTTGCACAATTTTTAACTGTTTCTGCCCGATCTCGTAACAATTTCGAGCAATCCCTTCTTAGTGCACCCGCAAAATTTGCATGCATGTTCCTTCCTTGGGCTTTTTTTTTCTCATTTTTTTTGGTGTCGGGTTGGAAAATCCTCATGGAGTCCCTCCGCCCTAGGGGAAGGCTAAAGGGGACTGTCAGACTCTTACTGACTAAAAACCAACCCGTGTTCCTCATATAGCCATGTGTCGGAGGGTCGGGTATCACCGAAGCATTCCTCGCAACCCCCCGACGGGTATTGGTCCAGCAGATGGTCAGGCGGGCCCCGAACAAAACCCCCCGCGGATGAAGGTGTTGGGCTCCGCCGCCAAAACACCCAGCGGCCGCAGAGGATAGAGACCTACACCTTCGATATAAATTGATTCAGAGACGATTTGTTCAATCAACATGAGCTCAATCTTCTCTAGATTTATCCCGAGCCCAACACGTCTTCAGGCATTGAGACTGGGCAGCATTTTGTGCAAATCTTGCAGCGATTCTGCCATAATTACCAAGGCATCGGCAAAGCGGAGATGCGTAAGATACTACACATAGACATTGATTCCCATTCCATACCACAGCTGTGTGTTAAAGAGATCCTCCAGCGCGTTGCTGAAGAGTTTCGAGGATATAACATCACCCTAAGAATATATCACCCTCACCCTAACATCACCCTGTCTTACACCACGAAGCATCTGGATGGGTCTTGTGTAATTTTGGACTTCAATGGACACTGTTGCCATTTGGTAGAAGCTCCTCATCACCTCCACTTATCTTCGATCGACTTGGTAGCTCTGCAAAGACTCCAGAACAGCCCAGGTTTTGATGAAGTTGAAGGCTTTTTCGTATTCCTCAAAGGGCAGACACAGTGGCCGTTTATACTCTTCAGATTTCTGGGTAAACTGCCGACAGAATGGATGTGGTCCACGGTACCTACGGTAGCTTTACCTTTACGAAACCGATTCTACTTCGACGGCTGGGAGTCGTTAAATCTTGATGCCAGACGATTTGTGACGACTGTTGAAACACACAACAGCTTATAAACGTGGCTCAATGGTATGATCTGATAGATCGATAGTTTTATCTCCTTTGCTGAAAAACAACGCCACAACACATCTGCTCCATGCCTTTGAGTTTTTAGTCCCATTGATTATTACAGAAGTAAATAGCCTTCTAAGGTCCTCAAGTAGAGGTTTTCTTTCAGCCTTTAGGAGCTAAGAGGCCACTCCATCTTCCCCGTGCTCCTTACTATTATTAAGCTGTCTTAGAACCGCTTCGATTTCATCGACATCTACGCCAGGAAAATCCTCCGTATAGTGGCCGGTAAGTGGGGCTCTGGGATCGGTCGTGTTTGGTGCAGGCTTCGGTGCATGATTGGCATACAGATTGCCATAGAAGTCTTCAACTTTAGCGAGGATCTCTGAGACTGTTAACACGGTATTACCCTTCGAGATAGTCAGCTTTGTCAGGTGACCCCATCCCAGTCTTTTGAAGAAGACTTTTAACCACGATTTTGCTCAATTGCTTTCTATACAAGGCGAGTGTTCCAGCTACCAAGGTCACGCTTTACTAAGATTCGGAAAGCCTCCGGTGCTTCCCCTCAAATCACATCAGTTTCAGAGTCTCGCTTGAAAGTTTAGAAAATGCCGCATTCCCAGTTCACACACACCCAGCACTAGAGACCCCTGCTTGGGGTCTCTAGTGCAGCAAATCTGTTTTTCAGTTTCATTTAAAACGTATCATGCCCCGCTATCGGGACAGTTGAACTAAGAACAGACCTCATCATGCTTGAAATAGATATTTAGAGTCCCTCTTATAAGTCGGTAGCCGCTGCCGGTATTTAACCTATTGATCACTGAGATATCTCTATATATATGCTTCTTATCCGTCACGATCTTGTTCTTTGTGCAGCAATGGTAACAATTCCTGCGTACTGAGGAATTTGACCAACATTTTGTCCTCTAGTTTTCTGCTCCCATAAGCATGTGGACCCAAACACTTTTCGCCGCGCTCGTGCCTTTGCGTTGAGGTCCACCATAAATACAGTGAAATGGGTATTTATGGAGCAATGTATGGCCTTCGTCACATCGTTGTATACGGCCTCCACCTCTGCATCTGAGTTACTTGATGTCAGCGCTTATACCTGTACCATCTTAAGAGAGTATCTCTCGGTCAGTTTCAGTACAAGGTATGCTATCCGGATCGAGACGCTACAGATCTGTTACGTTTTCACGAAGGGCTTTGTTAACGAGAAACTCTACGCCACCTTGGGATCGTTGGGCTCCCTGCCTAAAGTAGAATAGAGGCCTGATGCAAAGGTTATAATGTCCTCCCCTTCTCTTCGGACTTCTGATCAGCGTTGCCATATATACAGATTTCTCCGTATTTATACAGATTTTCGATGTGCGATACAGATTAGCATTGGATACAGATGTTTATACAGAATTTTCACTTTCTGGTGACTAAATTGCCATAATCTGCTTAAAATGGAACATATCACAATAAATAACATACCTACTCATATGCTGTCCTTAATTATAAAATTTATAATATTAAAAAAAACTGTGGATGGACAGATTATACAATATTTTATGCTCAAAATGTAGAAAATGTATCAAAAAACGGAACGCACTAACATTGTTCATACAAAACTCGTCTCTAAACGTGTGAATTAAGGTATTTTCTTGAATGTAAGAGAGCGACAACCGGTTGCCTCTTGGGGTTTGAGCAATAAATATTTGGCGCGACAACCGGTTGTCGCTTAGGGGCTGAGTATTGAAAATTATAATCAAACTGAACTGTATGTATCATTGTGATAAATGAAAATAAAATACATTCTATTATTATAAAATTAATCCCTTGAAACAAGCAGAACAAAGTAACTAAGCTGCTTATGATAAGTAGGTTCTGTGTTGGTTCTTTTGGTCTTATTACACAGTATCAGTACAGATTTTATACAGATTTCATGATAAAAAGGTATACAGATTTAATACAGATTTTAGCAGTTCCTACTACAGATAACAGGTTCAATGCATCTGGCAACACTGCTTCTGATAGACTCAGTACATGTTCTGGCTCTATCTTGGGTTCGTATCTTGTCTAATTCTATTATTCTACCTCAAGAATATGGAGGCTTTCTTCAAGCCGTAAATTACGTCCATTGTATGAAGTCAGAGTCAATTGGTGTTGGGAGCTGTCCGTAGCCCGGGGATTCTTAGCACCTCCTACTCTGCCACGACCAAGGCCGCTGCCGTGACTTGGAACAGTAAGGCGGCCGGGAACTAGGAGCTGTTTCTTTCATGGGGAGTTTTGATTCATTGTCCCATACCACGCTGGGAAGGGGTGTTGACAACCGCAGTATGCTGAGCGGTACTTACACAGGGAAAGGCTACTACTCTGCCTGGAATAACTTAGCTTTAAAGTTCAACTCAATGCTCGCCGGTGTCTGGTTGAGGCGTCAGGGCATGTGAGACATACATACGAGGGGAGTTCAATGTATTCTCGGTATCGAGGTGATATACTAATGATAAGGGTAATTTAATTATCTCATTAGTTAATGACACTTTTTGAGGGTATAAATACAAAATTTCATTTAAGACAACTATGACGACTGATTCGACAATGATGAAAAAAATCGAGCATCGTGCAGTGATAAAATTCCTCACAAAACAAGGAAAAACTCAAAAAATTATCCATGAAGAAATGGTGGTTGTTTACCAAGATTCTGCGCCTTCATTATCTACAATTCAGAAGTGGTCAAGTGAATTCAAACGGGGTAGAAAGAGCATTGAAGACGACCCCCGCGCTGGTGGGCCAATTTGTGCCGCTACTGAAGAAAACGTCAAATTAGTCGAAAAACAACTTGTACTTGAAGATGCCCGTGTAAGAGTGAAAACATTAGCAGAAATGACTAAGCTATCCGTGGGTACCATTCACACAATCCTTCATGAGCGCCTGAATTTGTCAAAGGTCAGTGCAAGATGGGTGCCGCGAATGCTCACCGCGCTACAGAAACAAGTGCGAGTTGACTGTTGTAAGGAGTTTTTGGACCTCTGTGGTGAAAATCCGCAAAGTATTTTCGATCGGATTGTTACTAGTGATGAAACGTGGGTTCATCACTATGACCCTGAGAGCAAGCAAGAGTCTATGCAGTGGCACAAAAAAGGATCAGACCCGCCGAAGAAGATCAAAGTCACTCCGTCCGCAGGAAAGCTCATGGCCACGGTGTTTTGGGATTCTAAGGGAATCTTGCTAATCGAGTACACAAAAAAAGGTCAAAGTATTACTGCTGCATCATACGCAACCACCCTGCGTAATTAAGGGATTTTCAGAGGGAATTGAAAAGTTACTTTCACGAACAAATACATGTATTGAGATTTTAGGGGAGTATATTGAAAAATAAAATTTATTCAGAATTTTCCGCCTTTTCCTTCATACCTATACCGAGAATACATTGAACTCCCCTCGTATTACCACTATTCGAGGTAGTCAGCTTTGTCGGAAGGCTCTTGCCCAGTAACTTCGACTCTTTATTTTGCCTAATCTCTCTATACGAAAAGAGTTTTCCAGCTTCGGAGGTTACGCCTCTAGTTCCAGATCTTTTTGTAGCATGTATGAAGAGTGAATTTGTAGGGTCTTAGAAGGCTGTCTGATGTTTTTCATTAAAATCGATTCAGTTGTGCTATTTCAAGAAATAGGGCGCTTTAGTTGGATTTATAAGACATTTTTTACAAAACATTCGCGGGCCGCAAGTAGGACCCTCGCGGGCCACATGTAGCCCGCGGGCCACGTGTTGCCGACCGCTGCACTAGACCACGGAGGCCATACGGAGGCAGTCAAGTATCTTTTTTGTTTTCCTTGACAAAGCCTACCCTCGCCAATCTTAAAATTAATAATACGTTCCAGTCATGCTGGGGCCACACTAACGAGAAATGCCATTAATAGGGAACATTACGCAAAGGTCGACGCAGATGGCAGCACAAGCAACTACAGTAAACAAACTTGCGTAGCGCGCTTTTCAAATATTGTCATCAACAAGACAATTCTATTTTAGTGACTAGTTTGAGATGAGATAATGAGATCGCGCATCCAAAGTTTGAAGTCTTTATGAGTTGTCAAGTTGTCACTCAAATGTCATACTTGCCAAAATTAATTGTTTACTGTAGTCGGTGATACCGCCATCTGGTGGTTTAAGTTGGCAGTAATGTAGGTGTAGCCACGACTTAACGCGATAATTTGACAACGCCCTCTATATTAGGTACTTTACTCTTTGTGACAACGGCATTAACATTGCCATCAGGGCCGTGAAAGTTCCATACATGGATAAATTTCATATAATCAGCGCCATCTACCGATGATGGCAAGAACTAAAGAAAAAGCGACAACTAAACGGTCATTTCACATATATCGATAAGATCTGCGTGGCGCAGTGGGAGCGTGCTCTGCTCGTAAATTTGATGTCCGTGGACCGAACCCACACTTATCTAGAATTACTTTTTGTGATTTTTACATTTTTTTACTTTTAAATTGCATATTTTACATAATAGTTGTCATTTACTTATTTATTAACACCGAAATTAAACATTTATTTTATTCTGAAAAATGAATCCACTACTAACGCCATCTATACGATCGGAATAAAAATAAAATTGTTTGTACGCCATCTAGAGTCGAGGATGCCAATTGAACTTTTTCCTTAAGGCTCCAGTACACAATGGTCCATGATGGGCCACTGCAGGCCATCGCCGTTGTATACACACGCCTACACACCAAACTATGCTAAACCAGTATAAACTGATCGTTTAATGTGCGGAAAGATAACACAAAGCGAGACCATGATAAACTGGTTTTGTTTAACTTGATGTGTAGCCGTGTGTACACGGGGTACGGCGATGGCCTGCAGTGGCCCATCATGGACCATTGTGTACACGGGGTGATGGTATACAGTGGCGGGCAATTGTCAATCGTGGCGCGCAATCGGGATGTTGTCGGTTTTTTGGGCACACTTCAAAGGAATCGTGGCGTTGCGTGGCCTGTGGTGTTCACACAATGGCCCATTGTTTAGTTCGTCACCGACCGCAGACCGGGATAGTGCACTTTTTGTTTTATGTATATAGAAGGCAGTAAAAGAAACTGTATACCTATTGAATATATTTACAAAATAATTATACAGTTATGCTATGAATCGGTAATGGAGCAAAAATCTAAAAAAATAATTCTACCTGGATGGGGCAAAAGTGTTATTGGGTTTTTCCGAATACTCAGTAGCAGCCCGGAGTCTGGTGATGTGCCCGGTAACGGCAGATTAGCGTGTACAAACATACACGCTAATCTCGAAAGTTACTGGACGGATTTGAATGAAACTTTTTTTTATTATATTGCTATTAGGTCAGGCGATATATAGGCTAAAATTGATTTTGGAAAGTGGAACATCTGATGCAGAACCACAACTGCCCAGCGTAACTATAAGACATAAAAATTGCGGTGTGGCAAAAAACATTTCACATGATGAGCATTTTTTGATAAGCGATTAAAATTTGAAGATCTCGAACATCTGATGTGGAACTTAAACCTAGATCACTAACCTTATTTTTGACACTTATTACTAACCTTCGTACTTTCGACTACGGTATTTAATAAAGGGGATAATGGGTTTTATTTGAATTAAACATGCATATTTTTTATTTTTATTATAAATTTATTATATTCTTCTTATTAATTAATAAATTTACATAATCCAAAACGGCATATTTATTTAAAAAAATCTGCCTTATAAATGAGATCGGTGGTTTTATGGCAAATTAACAATGGTAACATTTTAAAAGATTTTTTAAAGTATTATTTTAAAGTAAATGTAAAAAAATAATTTTGAAATATTAGAAATAACGAATGAAATAAAGTAATGAAACAAAAATTTTGGTAAAAATCTATCAATTTATACATTTGTGACAAAAGTCAAGTATGACAAGGATTTTCTGTTGAAAGATCAATATTTATAACTAATTATTCGATCAATCAAAGGCCCTAGGAAGGACACAGGATAGTTTTTATCGCGATAACTTACATCCACGCGGGCGGAGCCACGGGCGACAGCTAATATATATATATTTTTATTTATTGTCTCACGCTGTATCCCTGAAGGGCAGAGGTGTAAATATTACACCCACATTTCGTCATGAATTTTTAGGTCCTACGTAATATATATAATAATAATAGAGGGCGAGCCTATTGCCGTTACCGGGCACATCACCAGACTCCGGGCTGCTACTGAGTATTCGGAAAAACCCAGTAACACTTTTGCCCCATCCAGGAATCGAACCCGGGACCTCCGATCAGTAGTCACATACGCTATGCACTGGATCACGGAGGCAGTATATAATATGTATAAATATACTAGATGAGCAAGCGGTTACACCCGCGTTATTTAAGTCTTTGTCCGCTCTCGTGGCTCATAGCGTGATGTTATATAGTCTATTAGATAGCCTACCTCGATAAATGGGCTATCTAATAGAGAAAGATTTTTTTGAGATTAATCGCAAGATTAAGCTAAGAAACCGTGGCTGCAATTACTTCCACGTCCATCGCAACTGATTCGCCAGGCAGCAATGAGCCACAGCCATGTGTCGTTGTGTGAACACCAAGTGATCGTGGCGATGGCCTGCAGTGGCCCATCATCGGCCACTGCAGACCATCGCCATTGCGTACGGTAATGGCGATGCATGTTCACACAATGGCGGGCGATGGCCTGCAGTGGCCCATCATGGACCATTGTGTACTGGGCCCTTTAGAGGGAGTTGCGCATCTATACCAGCATATCTGTATAATCTATGATTGCCATATGGAGGCCAATGATGGGCATTCACGTTGACATTTCAAGTAGAGCCACCTACTTTTGCGCGTTAAAAATTATCGCAATAATTATCGCGCTAGCAGGCATTGACGTTAGCCGGTAGTGTGGCCCCAGCATCATGCTTGTAAGCATAGATTATACGAAAAATCTCTTTTAACCAACTTCATATGTATATTGATTGTTGTTTTTCATCACTTACTCACTTATTTTATTTTGTAAGCACTATTTTAACAGTAGTAAAAATTTTAGTAGCTTTACATGTATTATGCAGTGGTCACCATAGAGATATTAGATGGTCACACTAAAAATCTGCCGTTCAGAAATTATTTTATTCGTTCAGAAATGTGAACGCAAATTACTCATGCTGAGAACGTAATAAAATCGTCAAGAATAAATTCATAAATAATATCATACATAAATATTTAGCAGTAAAATTCAAATCCTAAAATATTGTTCAACTTAACAATAACCGAAGCACAGAGCGGCTGAGTGCTGACTACTGCTGACACAATGCACGTATAACCGACGTAACATACTATCTAATTCTATCTCTTTCGAACACTGCATATCGTGCAAGAGGTGTTGATGAATGAAAGAGAGAAAAGTTAATCTTTGTTTAAGCCCACCGTTACTACGTAGCCCGCTATACTCAAATTGAAATCAAAAAACCAGTTTATTTACCGACCACATACGCACCGCGCGCGTTTGGGTGATGTGTATATAATTTATTGTCCGCGTTTTCTCACGAAGATAAAAATCGTTAATATTATATCAATGCTGTTGTTGAGAAATTATTTTCAGTACGTCATTAAAATTTCGTAACAGAGTCGGAGTGTTATATTTTATACTGTTTTTGAAAGTTTTGAATAGGTGTATCCTACTGAGACTATTTAAAAGGTGTGTCGTGGTTCGAATTTTGAATCGTGAATAAACTTTTGTGCATTCACGTGAAAAAACAAGTGTTTTGTTTCAATGCGTTTGTGTGTGCTAAAGAGATGTTGATACATTGTAATACGTTTCCAATCAAAATCGATTGTCTGTTGCATAGTTGAGTGATCTTCGTGTGATTTCTTCAACGAGACGAGTTCGCAAGGTAAACGTGAGTAAAAGTTATGCTCAAATAACTGCTTCTAGCCTTAGATACTCGCTATTGCACTGAATGGTTCAATTAACACGAATAGAATGCCCGGTGATGATTCTAGTGAGAATACTATTGGAAATTGGTTATTTTAGTTACTATTATGCATTCTAATTGGAATGAAATAGTTTTTAAGACTGTTGTTTGGGCATTCCTTTATGCAGTAAGTCTTATTATCAGCTTGGTTCATGGTTGATTTGCATACTAAGTTACTGCTGTCACTGTTTTGTAGTATACCTTGATCTTTTGCAAGCTTTTGGAGCAATACATTGAATAAAACTGATAATTTGTACCAATAGCTCCTTACATACAATTCAAAAGTCTATGGTATTAAAAGTCAAAGAATAGGATTCATGTAATTCAATTGTCAATTAACATAGATGCATTGCTTTTGTTTATTAAGTTGCCTGACAAATCTAGTTTATCACTTAAAAATATGGCCAGTACTTGGTTACCTATTTTTGACAATATTTGTATGTGATAAAATACTTACAGTATCAATGTCAAATGTTTTTCAACTTGAATACCAACAACAAAGTGTAATTTGAATGCCATATTTTTGCATATTATTTAATTATTTAATAAGGAGTTGTCTTAAATAAAAAAAAAGTAGTTTTAAAGGCAAAGATATATAAAAACTATAGATGCGTTGCCCGGACACTGAAATGGCAAACTGAAATGGAGGCAATTGCCGCCATTCCGTTTGTTACGCGCGAGCCTGTGTTGTGATAGTACGCTCCGTAACAATAATTTGTGTGTAAGAATTTAAAAAACAACTAAAATTATCTCTCTCTAACAACAGGTGTCCCCTATAGTAGTATTTATTTATATTCTCTTTCTTTATTCATACAAGCTATTACTTGGTATTTGTAGCCATTTTTCAGAGCCGCTTTGTGGGAGTATGGCGTGTCTATATTATTCTACGTCATTGTTTAAAGGTGTTTTTGTATTTCATGTTGTTTATTGCAATTTTTCTTGTAGATGTGCCAGCGACCGTTTCACCATCAAACAAGTCTACATCAACCCTGATGTTGTCCGGAACATTCCATGAGGTTGGCTGAGTCATGCAGCCATGGCCAGCGGCAAGGCGCTGTATTCTATAGCGGTGGTCGCATTGGGCTTCATCTGCTTTGTGGTCGGTGCCATCGCAGTTGGACTACCTACGTGGGGCAATTTTTATAGCTGTGAGTATATTGATCTCAGAATTTTGCATCCATTTTTTTTGGTAAGTAAGTAAAATAAAATGTAAAAAATAATTAGGTAGATGCACTCCCTGGTATCATAAGTTATTTCATGTGACTTTTAACTTCAATACATAATTATAAAAGTATGTTTATAATAATATTAAGTAATTAACATAAAATTAGCATTAAACATTTTTCTCTTTAACAATGTTGTTAGAGAGAGAGAAAGCTCAAGTTAAAAGACACTCTATTTTCTTGTGTAAAATGCTAGTCACAAGGTACTTGGGGTGTTGATTGTATATAAAAAATTCAGGTGCACATAGTAGTTTGTATACACTATAGCTAAGTCATACAAACTCACAACATATTAAGCGCACTTATTTCTTAAAACCTACTTTTATGTATAATTACAATTTAGCAGAGTTGTACCACTTTGACTATACATTTTATAAAACAGTTATTACTGTTACTACAATGTGGTTATAGCTATATTAATAACATATAAATATTAACAGATTAGCACAGCTAGAACAGTGGCTCACTATTCGGTTTTCTGCTATAATACCTTTTCCATGAAATATCTGAAAAGCCTGTAAAAATAATGGCTTTAAAACAGATTATTAATTGATTGAGTCATTCCTGCAAACTATTGGGCATGTTGATAACAAAAGACAACTGAGTAACTAAGTACTACAAATGTGAACTACTCATTGCATTTGTCATACTTACATAAAATGACAGGAAAATCTCTGAAATTCGTGTAAGAAAAGACCATAGTTTAAGCTGGCCATAGCAACTGAGATGATTTAAAACTGTAAATTAATAGTTTGGCTGTGATGAAAGAGCGAGAGATATCTTATACTAATATATATAAAGCTGAAGACTTTGTTTGTTTGTTTGTTTGGTTGAACGCGCTAATCTCAGGAACTACTGGTCCGATTTGAAAAATTCTTTCAGTGTTGGATAGTCCATTTATCGAGGAAGGCTATAGGCTATATAACATCACGCTATGAGCGACGGGAGCAGAGCAGCAGCCTTAAATAACGCGGGTGTAACCGCGGGCATCGTCTAGTAAAACATAAAACGAAAAACAAAACTGTCTAACATATTATATTACATGAATCAACTAACTGTATGAAAAAATACAATGGAATTAAATGAAGTGACCAAGCATTGTTGTTTAGTGGGTTAATGTAAATAGAGCCTGGGTTCTCAGCGCTTAAATTATATGGAGTTTGTATGTGTGTTACAAACAACTGACGAGACAAGTACGTGATGATTGTATGCCGTTGTTGTTGCAAGTTACTTAATTAATATTATTTTATGCGCTTACATATGATAGTATTCTTAAGAGTACACAACTACACATTCTAACAAGAAATGTATTTTTTATGCTTTACCTAAGAATTGGTGCTAATATAGGTATACTTCAATGTTTTAATCCCTTAAAGACATTGCTAAACCTAGATTGTAAAATCAATGCTCTATGGTAAAATCATATATATTTTATTTAGTTCCGAGTTTAGTCCTGGCCTTAATATCTATGAAAAATTATTAGACTAACTCCAAACTATCGGCAGCATCTAATTTTGACAATTCTGGGTACAAATTTCGAATATCAATAAATAAAAAAAATCTTTCGAAATATATATTTTGAATAGAAACGAAAAACTTCTGAAGTGTTGTATTTTCCTTTTTGAGGATTGAACCGGGCATAGCCATCCGGGCAGTAGTGGTCTTTGAGCGGCTCATAAACTTTGACAATAGTTGTATCTATACCATTAGTTAACTCATTTATACATATATTAAGTAGTTTAAATCTAAAACTAAATTATTTCAATTAGGTTTACTTACCGTTACTACCGTTTACTTTGCCGTGTGGTCGACGGCATAGAATACAAGTGTCACCACCCCCTATCTTCCCGTGGGTGTAGTAAGAGGCGACTTAGGGGATAACACGATGCAAATACCATCTTTGCGTAGAGACGGAAAACTCGACATCAAACCCTATACGACTGCCTCTTTGGTCTCGCGGCATAAATGTGCGCGTGTGATCGGGAGGTCCCGGGTTCGATTCCTGGGTCGGGCAGTGTTATTGGGTTTTTCTGTCACGAAATTCTCAGTAGCAGCACGGAGTCTGGAAATGTGCCCGGTACGGCAATAGGCTCGCCCCTTATTACGTGGGACTAAAGTATATCTGGCGAAAAGTGGGTGTAGAAATACACCTCTGCCTACCCCTTTGGGGATAAAAGGCGTGACGATATGTATGTGTATTTATGTAGGTTTACTTACATCAATAGTCATTGTGAAAGACGACTCAGCTTAGCTACATAGGAGGCAGCTGTATTATGAAACCATTACTAATTTCTATTGCGACGATGCTGACTAACATCAATTCCACAACAACAAATATATTAAAAAGCCATGTTTCAATAGTATCAATTGAGATCAGTAGATATTTACTTTCGTTTTTTATACGAAGTAAATTAACTTTTTGTCTATGACTGGGCACAATGGTATAATAAATAGTACAATAGGTACGTCATGTATTTTCTATCTTTGATAATTATAATTACTTGCCCCGATTGATTCAGCGCAAACATCAACGCAGAGCCTAAATTACGCGCATAGTTGTTACAAAACATAATCGCCTAGATTTAAAGGTACCTATAAAAAAGTAATAAATTACTTATGAAATACTATAATTATGTAAGTACCAATAACAATGTACAAAAACAAATTAAATGTACTATCGATTTTATATTGCAAACAGACTCATCCATTTTATCAAATACCTAACTGTTTCCCGCGGTTTCACCCGCGTCCTGAGGGCATTACTTCGCGTACCTGGTTAATTTATAGCCTAAGTTACTCCTTGGTACATCAGCTGTCCGCCAGTGAGTCCCGTCAAAATCGATCCAGCCGTTCCGGAGATTAGCGAGGACAAACAGACAGACAGACAGACCTGCCTTTGACGCTCCATCTCAAATATCGACTCTGCATGCCTAGTTATTGCGTGTTAGGTACACCTAATCCACCAATAAAACAATAATAAAGTTTGCTAGTTTAGCGATTAACAGAGCTTTTGGACACAGGATGTTAACAATTTGTCACCGATCTTGCAATATTGGAGTCACTCCTTGGCTCCTCTATCAGTTCTCGAGAAAAATAATAGAGACCTCACTACTCACTACTGACAGCAAATGTTACTTATGTCTCGTTTCTAATGGTCATCTCCAGACATTTTGCCGTAGACACCGTAGTACCGTAAACAACGAACAGAATTCTTATTACTCGAAGTCAAACTTAGTCGACGTCACCTGAAATGCGATAATTTTTCGCAAAGCTGTTAAATAAGTACCGATACGTCTGAATAAATTGAACACCACATTAAGTTCTGGTCTAAATCGTCATGTCCTGAAGACTGTCTTGAAATAAGCACTAGGACCGCTAAGACGCTCTGATAAGAATGCCATAACAACTTCACCATTTAGGTACTTCGATAAAGCACTACCTACTTACGTGATTAAGACGGTGAAACCTATTACATAAATATATGTAAAGCTCTATCAGTTTTTAAGTCATTAGTATTTGACTTGGCCGTTTTTTTTTAACATCAGTTTCTAACCGAGTCAGAAGAACCGATGGCCGTTGGAGCAGAAAGGTTCTGGAGTGGCGACCACGCACAGGATGCCATAGCAGAGGTAGGCCTCTCGCAGGGTAGACTGACGACTGACGATGCGGGTGGCTCAGGATCGGTCTGTGTGGAGAGCCTTGATGGAGGCCTATGTCCAGCAGTGGACGTCTTTCGGCTGACATGATGAAGTTTCTATCCATAAAATTGTGCTTAAGTTCAATGGTTTCAAGTTATCTATTTGCCCATTGCCTTAAAATATATTCAGTTTAACGACCTATCCGCTTAAAACTAGTCCGCAGACAGAGTTTTGCATTTATAATTCCGATAATAAACGACGTTTTGCTTTGTGCCTTTGACTAAATCGAGTTTAGGTAATTCGACAGTCATTGGTATCGACATTGGTATTTCGCAGTTCATTGCACAGATTATGCAATGCTATTTATTAATTGCTACCTTTGCTCACATTTAGTTATAAACATATTTATGACAAGCTATTAATTAATTACTTACATATAAACTAACTAGATTTATTATTTGCAACTTTCTAAACTATAAGCTATTTATTTATATGATATAATTAAAATATGACGATGCAATACATAAATTGCGTCAACTATTTTCTGAGAATTTGAAATCAGTTGCAGTTGAAGAATATTTTTAATGCAAGTTGTCAAATGGCATAGATTTTATTATTTTGAATTCACCAATTATAAATTAATTAGTTATTAGATCATAACATTTTGTGTAAGTACCTATCTCTAATTTCATCCGGGTAGTAAGTAGTAATTATTCTTTTGTATAACGAGTTAGAAGTACAGTTAGTTCAAGAGTAATTAATTTTAAATTTGATACTAAAACCTGTTTAACGAGGGCTTGTAATGCTTTCTAGTACGATGATGGTGACGCAGTCGTCATTGTGGGCACTCAAAGTGCCAAGTGTTGCGTGTTCAATCCCTTTATAAGACAGACAATAGTAGGGATCTTAACATTTATGTTTCTCTATTGAAAATGATAGTTGTACATATTAATAATTTTGACTGTAGATGGTGTAGGTATACATACAGGGTATATACCTACATATTCCTTGTTTCAAAATTATCTAAGATATCTCCTATAAAATATATCCTTCTCCATAATCACACGTCATCATCATCTCAAGACAATCTTGGAGCCCAAAGGTCGCGTCCTAGTCTAGCCAGATATGAATATTTGCCATAATATCTTACGTCTCTACTATTATGTATGATTCGGTGATTGAAGGTTTCGGGAACTTCATCTTTCATCGTCCTCCATTTAATATCTCCTCACATTTGAACATATCCGGCAACACGTAAAGATTTTACAAAGAAAATAGATTTATAAATTGACTCCGTCAATTGCTTGACATCAGACATATCGTAGTCAAATATATGAAACTGTTTGTTAATAAACGACGAAAACACATTTAACTGTAAGGTCAGTTTATTTTAGGACGGGACGGGCCCATAACGGCAGTTTCCAGACATTTTATTAGGAGCTGATGGCCCTTGGTCACCTTGAGGTATCGAGGTATCGACATCGTACTATCACGAACCAGTAGTAAAGAGAGTATTGACTGGCTATAAACGATTGATGCAATTTAACAAATGGGCGCCTGTGGCCTTGACTTTTGTAAAATGAAAATGGGCTCATATAGCGGGTACGCTCCATTCAAAGATGGCAAAAGTGTAAGCTTTAGTTTAGTAATTATAAAGGAACTATCTATGTAGTTGTGGTGTACCTATTATGAATATTGTGGGCAGTCTATTATAAGTAAGTTCATGCCTGATCAATTTAAGAACGCAAGAACCTTGCAGTTCCTTACAATGGGACGTTAATGACGTTTCTTTAGTACCTTAGTTGTCTAAAAATTAAAGCAACTAGCGTAAGTTATGACATCAGCTTTCTATCAGTGAAATACTCTGGGTGTCATGGAGTGTTCTTAGTTCTTAGAGGTAACGTAGTTTGAACGATATTACATTTTCAAATATTACCTACTTAGTTCTCAAAAAATAACAGGTAAACATATTGGCAAACAAAACATACTCGTACTACCTAACGTAGTCTTAAGAGGTAAAACGTACTTATTTAGGAGGAAAATTACCTGACGATGATTTTCCTTAACAGATAAATATTTTCCTTAATGTATAATTGAATAATTTAAGCTGTAATATGTCAGGTAGTTGGTGCCTAATTAGCTCAACATACATCAGCTGCTGTAAATAAAATAATTTTCTATTAACGCCCGATGTAAAAACCACTTAAAATATCGCGTTCGTGAAAATTTTGTAGTTGTGATAAATATTATACAATGCTTTAATAGTTTAGAAAGTAGCCATCATCAATTAGGTGCAGATATATTTATTTTGCAATAAATGCAATTTAATTGACTTGACTCTCGAAGATACCTCTCTCTCAGTGCCGCGATGACAGACAATTATTATTCTTCAATTATGAAAGAGAGCTTATATCAGTTATCATTTTAAATTCATCGGTATTAAGACCGATTTCAATATTCGATCTATCCATTGATTTGGAGATTTGAGATACATATTTGACAAAACCTCCATAAAAACAATGTCAAACGTGTATCTTAAACCTCAAAATATGTATGTGGATAGATGGAGTATCTCAACCGGCCGTAAGGATGTAGTTTTTTACAATTTAGTCTTCGAGTATAAAGTAGTTCATCAGTATCATACTTATTATTTATGTTTGTGTACAACAAACCTATTTCATAAGCGAACGCTATCTTTTACTAGTTACTAATCAACTTTAACAGAGTTATTTTCTGAGTAAAGTCGAATATGTATAAACTGTAGAATAATTATTTTGATGGTAGTTAACACTATTTCTTTATCTGAATAGGAATAAATATTCGAAGACACAATGCGCATAATTATTGTACTGAATTTGAAACACATGCTAGTTTATTTACACGTACACCCACTGTTGAATATTGCTTTTGCACTTAGTTATATGTACTAATTCTTTCAGATGACTCTGACATACAACTGGTCCCCGTGTACTATGATTGTAAGTAAACATTCCAACTCTATGGGTTTTGGTGATGGTTCGATTGCAATAAATAACGATGTTTTTATTCATGGTGGTGGGTGGTGGGTGATTGGTTGATACTATTTTTTTTATTTCTTATACATGACTACCATCCATTCATCTATTTCTGTATCATCTGTTTTCCTTGCATCTGTAGAAACATCCCTGAAGTGAATGTTGATGTACTGTGCTGTTTTAGCGCTAATAGCGGCATTTGTCGAGCTGTTCCTAATAGATCAGCAAAGTTAAGGAACGTTTGCAGAGGTCTCCTTTCAAAAGGGTGATCGTTCGTTGTCTGAATTTATATCAGCGTTGCATATTTTGCAGAGCTCGTAAAGCTGAAGTCATTTAGGAAATTCTAGGGAGAGTTTGACTGGTTTTAGTCGCATCGAACTTGATCTGATAAATATAGGGGAAATGGTTATATAATGGATGTTTGATTCGACAATTAACCAGACCCAGTGGTATGACTATAAAATAACTATTGATACTGGTTTCATAGTGCATTCAAAAGAATTTAACAAGAGTCGCTAAGACGCTTGCAACCGTCTATGGGTTAAGTTGATTGCTGATTGAGGATGCTGGCATGTCATTTTGGGTAAAACTGCATCAATAATAATGAGTCCAATTGCATGCTCACTGTTTATGTGGTCAAAAATCTGTGACTTCTTGGCGAATGCCATCATCTTGCCTTGTCATTGTGTCAGAATTGTTAAAGCGCTCACTGTTCTGAAGACATTGGTGTCTGACTTACTGATCAAATATCTGATGGTTTTGCAACTATTATGTTAAATATAGCCCGCGTTACTAAAACCTTATTCTAAACTTGCTATAAGATATCTTGTGTTGCTATAAGGAATTTCCTGATAGAGATTCGTAAGTTAGACAGTACATACAGAGCTACTTAGGTGGAGAAACTAGTGGTTCAAAGGATGATTTTTCTAAGAAAACGGACTCTGGTCTCCAAGACGAAAATTTTGGATGCAACCGGAATGAAGCTATGATGCTTGAAAAGCAAAGGAAATGTTTCGGCAGTACCTTTTAAATATTCGGGTTACATGTAATAAAAGTAGTTATTATCTGTAGAAACATTCTGCCTATATGACATTGACCTAAAACAGCAATTGAAAGGTTAGTGTGATATTGTTATAACCGTGTTCTTTTTCCTGATAGGAATAATAAGTCTACCTTCTCGAAGAAGTGGGTCAATGTGTCTATAATATACAATAAATATACAAATATAAGGAAACAAATCCCTAATGGCTTTATAATGAGACAGTGCAAATAAGTGCCTGAATGCAAACCGGGTTGATGATGAAGACGTTAGTTACTAGTCGATTATCTAGTTGCACAGTGACTTTCTCACACGCTTTGACATTATTGGATACTGGCACACTACCTTCGTGAGATCTGCGTGCTTTATAGAAATAAATAAAGTATTTTGCAAGTAACAGAAACATATTTGCAGGTCGGTCTTCTGACGCCTGACGAGGTCAAGGTAGATTTACAATTTACATACGGTTTTTTTTATTGCGTTTACGTTTACTTATATGGTTGATGAAGCAAAATCCAAAGATCTTTTTTGAATTTTAACGTATCTAACGATACTTCTCAGCCGTTTTTATGTAAACATATAACACCGAGGCAAACTTGACGAACAAGTGAGCCTTATCTACGAGAGTGTTCAACGGATGTGCCAGTCCCAAGCGTGTAGCCGCGAAGTAGGCCAAGCCGCGCTCCACCGTCTACTGTTACCTTTGATACCTTCGCCTTTCTAACGTCCCTTTGTTATTTATCTGATAACATCACTGATTGCCCCTCAAATCTCATAGAAACTGCGCGGGAAAATTGAACTGCTAGCGTCCGAGCTCGCCCGCCATTATTTGAAATAGCCATTTCGAATTCCTATTGATCGTTGGACTATAATAGTGAAGTTTCTCTTTTTTTGGTAATTGTAATGTTTAGAAACTTAAGGATTCATTCAGACTCTGCATTATTCACACTTTTACTATTCTTGCTGAATTGATAAGTAATTTGCTTTCTGTTGAGGAGATCAAGTATTTTCGTTAAACTGTAGATGGTTTTGTATTAACTGTTTATCAACCAGCACAGTCACTCATTCTCATGTTTACCTTTTGCTTTTGTTTATGATTTTTCTTATTGTTCAAAAGTAATTTTTCATTTTTACTTTCTTTTGCGCAACATCTTGTATTGATAAACGACAATGAATCAGGTTTTGTACTAAACATATTCTAGTGATGTTCTTTAATTTTGTTACTGAACTACAAACTGAATAATTGTACTAAGTTTGGTTTTCATTTTATAACAACATTTCTACTTGCAGCATAATTATAATGATAAACTAAGGCAGTTATAATGTTTACTTGAGCCAGCATATACCGTGCATTTAAAAAATGTGGCACGCCCGCCAAACGGGTTATTGACCCACGAGACCTTTGTGACAAAACTTGTGGGAGATGTGCCAGCGCGCGGTCGCGGTTATGGAGCTGCTTTTTTTTTAATTTATACAGACATTGTGCATTCTGCTCATTTTGAAACATGTATTAAAATTTGAAGTCCGGACGTCGTGAATACTAAATGAACTAAATCGACGTTCGTCACGTATGCTCTATGGAAGGCGGATTTAATTTTGAATTTCGATCAGCAAAAAGTTCTATTGAGCAGTTGGATTATTCATAAGCTTATTGTTGTCATAAATAAATCTTACAAAAAGGTTGCTTTTATATTAAGATTGAAAGGCTTTGAGGCTAAGCCAATTCGGACTTACACGTTAGCTAATTTCTTAGCGTTATTTATTTTATAGCCATACACATCTTCTGTGCGACATCGTGAATATAGTGTTGGTCTTGCTTTTTTCTGATTATGAACGGGTTAAAGAACGCTGTTGTTTTTTACGCCCACGCTAGAATTCAGCCAAAAAAGTCTGATTATAAAAACACAAACCATCCAAACATCTATTGTATTATAAACATTTAATAAGTTCGATCATCCTAATCTATCCATAAACCGTCTATAATAATAATCAATGTTTTGATGTATTACTATCTACCATTTTATATCGAGTTGTTTTATACGTCTGGATGTTGCTGGCTGCAACCTGGTTTTATAATATGGAAAATAATATCCTGAATATTCGTATAAAATTTGCCCACCACAGGATATTTTCATTTATGTTTTGCACTTATTTATTGTTTTACTCCAAACTTTTGTACAAATCTGCTATCAACTGACTTGCCATTGTTTTAAAAGAGCCCATTACATATTTTACTTTAAAATCTATGTTTGAACCGCGGCAATTTCCACCCAAGATATAATTGCCTGCTAAGAGTGCTCAGTACATACCACCTTCTAGACAACTTCAGAGCGATCATAACGTTTGATACATTATGTGCTTGATCAGTTTCTGCCTTCAGTAAGTTTACAGAAGCACAGATAATATAATATTTAAATACTATACCAGTAGCAGAAGTAATTCAATATGGCGAATACCATCGCAAGTCCAAGGCCTGAACGTTGGACTCATCATCAGCCTTTAATACTCCACTGCTGGACTAGGCCTCTTCTTTGAAAGGAGGAATTGGCCTACGGGCCAAACGGGTTGGTATAGAGTTTGTATCAAGTTTTCCTTCTCTTACAGTGATGTTCTCTGCATGATATGCTTACTCTGTCGGCTCTTACGACACCCATGGGATGATATGGGGTGGTGACATTCCGTATTCCTAATCCGTCACCACACGGACCTACGTTGGTCTACCGTTTTATATAAAATAATAATTCGATCTATTATCTAAATAGAAGCGTAAAATTAAATATTATAGCGTTCCTCCTGTATAATGGGCGTATTGTAAAGCTTCACAGCAGTCGAACTATAATTCACGCCAACAATAATAACGGTTCTTTTTAAAATAGGAATGATGATAGCTTATTAATTTAAAATCAATGCGTGTCGAACAAGAAAAATAAATTGTAGATTGTTAACCACAAAGACGGTGTGACGTTTTAAGATTTTAAGTGGTTATATCGGTACTAGCTGTTGTTTGTGAAGAGTCAGTTGTAAGGCTGTGTTGTTTATTGCCTTGTAGTTATGCATTCTGTTTATTTCTGTGGTTTCATGTCGGACAAAGTATTATAATTGTTGTAAAATGAAGATTTGTTCTGAGACGTTGCAGAAATCGCAAAAAGTAAACTTAGAGGTTCCATATTCAATTAAACTTTGACCTCAACAAAAGTATTGAACAGTTCACGATTATATGTGTCAGAATAAAAGTAATTAATTATAACTAGTAAGGTTTGTATTATTTTTATATATCAGTATCTTTTCTATTTCACAATAATTATCATAAAAATTAAATTGAATCACGACTCAAACTATCTTCAAGCATGCCACATGAAGCTAGACAAGACAATCGTTGCATTTGACCCAAGTTTTATCGACCTTTTTGTAGCAGCGAGTATCAAGAAACGTACGTAAATAAATGATGTGTGGAAACCTTGACGGCTGTTGACGACTAATTTATTAGCCTGAAGGTTTTTTGTACTACAGTGTAATAAACATGAATACTGTCAGCTTAACAATGGCTCTACTAGTTTGTAAGGTCAAATGACTATTGTATGATCTGGTGAGGAAAGGAGATAGAGGAAGGCACTAGAAGAATCAAAGGAAAGGAAAGGAGTAAGATAGGACTTCCACGTTTCCACTCCATGAACAGAACGGCTAATGCTATTTGGCCTGAATGCATCAAACCTAAGCTGTCATATTTCTTTTAGGGTTCTGTACCGTAAAGTGGATAAAAAAGGAATCATTATAGGATCACTTTGTTCCGTGCGTCTGTCTGTCATGTTAATTTAGATATTGCCGTATTGTATAGGTAGGTAGGTACATATCTTATTAGTGGTATAACCTTAAAAGATTGTGAGGGTCGATGCATGGATACATGTGTCTTTCGCACAAAAAGAACTGTATGGATTTTGATGACACTTTGCGATAATATCTATAGCTTATATCGATATAGCATAAATGTAGATGAGATGAGATAACCGGAACCCGCCAAACCCTACGGGCAGAAAGTAGTAAGTAACGCAAATATAAAACAGACAAGACACCTTCGCACATCATCTCAAAATTAACAAGTCACAACACAGCAACAAGTTACCGACGTCTTAATTAATCAAGCACATCTTGCAAAAGAAATGCACTGTGCCATAAATTAACTGTTCCATACTGCAGACTTGACACTTCATTTAGCATCAATGTCACGGACAATGATGCTAAGACAAAACGCTTAAACGAAAACAACTGGCCGAAAAGATTCTTTTTTTTTTAAGACCTTATCGTTCTAGCGTTCGTTTGGCTGTTCGGCCCGAGGTCGTTGCCTGAGTTGCCTGTCAGTTAAAAAAAATGGCGCTGTCATGCTAGCCATTGATGGCTCGATACGAAGTTACGAACTGGCAAACCTCATCAACAGTTATGTTGTGGTAATTTATATGCCGTATTCAAGTTCGAGGAAGTATAATTGAAAACAACCGTTTGCGGTGCGGTGGTTTATTTATAGTTTACCTAATCAAACTCTGCGACAGATTTTTTTCAACATAAGTATAGCATTGGTGTACCTTTAGGTTTGGGTGTTACTGTATGATTGACTTTACATTTGGTGGTTAAACATGACGGTAAGATGTATGGCTTAAGTTATTCTAAGTAACATTGACATTTTATTTTTTATTCGTATCAGATCGTGAGAACGCGCATTTGATCCTCATCCGATGGAATGGTGTCAATTTACCAATTATGCCATATGATTCAATAGGCCATACTTCGCCTCCTAATGTATTACATTATGTAAATAGATTATACATGTTTACGTATGTTTTATAATGGGGTTATTAAAAAGGCAAGGAATTCCGAAAGTTCTTGTCCCGTACCTACTTTAATATTGCGTAAGGTACTTACTTTAGTATATTTGGTGCCCCGATTATGGATATAATTTTCCTGATAATCTGTTAGATATATATTAAATAGTTTAAAAAACTATATAAAATATGCCTTACAGGCATTAAAATCGTGATATTTAGGCTACCGTTCTAACTATAATATTCCTGTTTCATAACATTTTTAAAGTCAGTCTAGGTAAACTTGATTAAATATATCGTGATATCACGACATTTTGGCATTGATATAATTTAGAGATGGGCCGAGTACTCGGTTGATACTCGGTACTCGGCGTACTCGGCGGGTTTTTTGATACTCGTACTCGGCCAAATAACTCGGTTTGAATGCCGAGTATACTTTGTTCAAAAAAAGCAATATATTTAGCTAGATATAATTAAAACAACAGTGTTAATCAAAAAGTATTTATTACTAATTTAAGAAGTCCTTAACAATCTCAATTAATAAAATCAAAATTATTTGCTGACAAGGTTTTGCTGTATTTCATTGCATTTGATTGCGACGACGAAGTTGATGCTACTGGCTCACGATTTTGAGATATTTCCCGCAAAGTTTCGTTTTCCAAATCTTTAACTCTTCTGTGTGTTTTATTTTAACATGGATTAACATTGCCGTCCTCGAAGCCTTGTGTCACACAACTACGTCAAATTACAGAATTACATAAAGTACATTTCACTTTTGCTTTATCTTCTACAATCTCGTCGTAAAACGCCCAAATTCGGGATCTTTTACGTGAACTAATTATGTCAACAATCACTGATCAGCTACTACACATACGAGGGTCAAACTGAAAGTTCTTAGAAAATCAAAAACTGATTACATTAGCCAGTTATTAGTTTTATTATATCTTTTCAAAATATTGTCCATTGACGTCAGTACACCGCTGCATGCGATGGAACCACTGGGAAAAGCACTTTGCCCACTCGTCCTTAGGGGTCTCTTCAATGGCATCGCGATACGCAGCCACCGCTTCTTCAGCATTCATAAACCGCTTTCCTTTAAGTTTTTCTTTAATTTTTGGAAATAAATAAAAATCACAAGGCGCGAGGTCGGGGCTATACGGCGGGTGACCCAGTAATTCAACGTTTGATGTCGCCAAATAGTCGATCGTTCGCTTGGCGGTGTGCGACGAGGCGTTGTCGTGGTGAAGGAGGATCCTACTGCGAGGTCGTTTCTCTCGAACTTTTTCCAAGACAAGTGGCAAACAATTGGTAGTGTACCATTCTGCAGAAACTGTTTTTTGATCCTCTAACACAATTGTTGCGAAATGACCTATCCTTCCAAAGAACGAGGCCACCATTTTTTTTCCCGCACTTCGATCTCTCTTCACTTTAGTTGGCAACTCCTCGAAAGGAAACACCCACTGAGCAGATTGTCTTTTGGTTTCAGGATCATAACAGTAAATCCAGCTTTCGTCACCTGTTAGTATGTCGAACACAGCATTTGAGTCACCTCCGTTAAATCTTTCAATCATTTTACGGCACCAATCCACACGATGGAGTTTTTGAGCCTTAGTCAAATTATGAGGTATCCACCGGGCGCAAAGCTTCCTGACCGCTAAATGTTCGTGGAGGATTTTGTGCACTTGACTCATACCGATGCCTAAGCTTGTCCGAATCTGCTGATAGGTCACTCTTTTGTCAGTCTCTATCATACGCCGCACAACACAGATGTTATTTTCAGTCGTCGCCGTAGAAGGCCGTCCCTCACGTACATCATCAGTGAGATTAGTGCGACCACGTTTAAACTCATTAAACCAGTTGTAAACAGTCGCACGAGATGGGGCTTCATCGTGAAAGGCCAATCGTAGTCTATCATAACTTTCTTGTTGACTTAAATGACATCGAAAGTCATAAAAAATCATTGCACGAAAATTTTCTCGTGTTAAATTCATGTTGACGTGACACAGACAATTTTCAATTTGCCGCCAAATCGTAAAACAAATGACAAATGAATTAAATATATACTCAGTAATATTGGCAAAGAGTTCTATTTTCAAATTTTAGAATATTTTTTTTATTATATTGTTTATAAGTGGCCAGTTCTAAGAACTTTCAGTTTGTTAATGAACAAACTTTTTCAATGATTGATTACGCGCGCGAAATGGGAATTTGATTGAACCGAGTTACTCGGCCGAGTACTCGGTTGAAAAAAAATTGAGCCGAGTTTTACTCGGTACTCGTAACTCGGCAAAAGTGTTACTCGGCGCATCTCTAATATAATTATATTCTGTTCCACTTTCCATGTCTAGCCTACTATTGAGTGGAGCCACAGCCAGCCAAGCCCAATAGACACCTCTGAGGTACTTTTGTCAAAGGTTTTTCCGGCTTCATCAGACAGCAGCGACTTCTAATCCTGAATTACTTCTTTTTTCTTTTCATTTAAAAGTTTGAATTTCTTTCCTTCCTTTAGGGATGCGGTATAGCTACAAATTCTTCATATCACATGACTGACTTTACCTGTTTAAAGTTACAGAAATTCACTGTAAAATGTGTCGTCTTCAAAGATAAAGAAGACACCATTGGCAGTATAAAACAGCACCACATCTATTATTTAGCTTTGCCTCTTTATTTTTCTTCTCTTACTGATTTTATATTATATTAATATTGCATGCCCACTTGCTCCGTATCCATGAAAACATAGATCTCGGTGATAACTGTTTTTCTCTTTTAACCACGAAACGGTACCTATAAAACACAATAGAATTTCGTTACAAAAATGAAAGTAGCAATCGTGATCTTTATATAAAATTACTTAAGTATTTATTATGTAATTCAAAATTATTACCAGTTTGGTAAAATTTATGATACCTCCTTCAACGTAATTGTGATTCTTAATATAAATTTAAGTGGAAATTACCGTTTTTATCATACTACTTTAGCTAACTAGTCAAAATTTCTTGAGATTTTTTAATTTTTCATCTTGCTCTTAAATCGCAGCGGAAATTTCCACGAAGATTAGATTTTTGTGATCGATCAAAGTCAGAAATCGTACATAACCTTATAAATCGTACAATAATGTGTCTGCTGGACAAAAAATATAGATTCTGTGGTATTGCTGAAAAAGCAGCTTTAATCTTAAAATCCCAGCGGCAATGCTACGGGTCCATAAACTAACCCCCCGCAACTATCCAGGGAGACGTCCTGCCACTTAAAAACATAGACATACTTAATTCTGCATTTTGGTTGTTTACAACACTTATACAAGTCAAAACCTACTATTTTGGATGATGCCGGCATTTCCTAGCTAAATGACTTCTTGAGAAGAAAGGCCGAAACAAACTTATTCATTGCTTTTTTTGTCACTTCAATTTCTTACATCTCTTCTTGATCTTTTAAAGTCCAGACAAAATAGGTTTAATATGCAAGTACAATGCAGGTTATCGTCTGACGCTTTTGACTGACTCAGCCCACTGATGGCTCGCATTCACTTACCTATTGCAACTTATCTATCGCCTAGTTTACTGTTTTTTACATTTACTGTGATAGCGGCGGTCCTATCGGTTTCAATGATTGGCCTGCATCTCGTTCCCATATTCCAAAAATGAAATCGTTTTAGTCACAGGCCGTATATGGCGTAGTCGAACATTCCACTTAGCACATACAAATGGTGTTGTTAAATATTATTGTCAACCCATGATGTCTACGTACCGTTGTTAGTAAACTTTGACATCCGTTGAAAGCTTACATTTGTATTTAGGTGTAGTTCTATACCCGATTATATTGCTGCTTCTTTGGATTGCATCGTTTATATGGCAGTCGCTCCGTAGGAATGATCTGTGTACTAAAAAGTGCACCCTATGTTCGAAGTTTAAAAACTAGCACGACGTCGGAATCACGCTAGATAATAACGGAAAAGTTCATGTGAATATACATAAATGATTTACATATTTTTGTATACTATTTAATAACTATTAAATTGTGGAACGAACGGGGCATCGCCACAATCATTAAAAAAAAAGTATAGGTACCACAGATTCAGCTATACGTCTGAACCTTATATTGTATTTCTTTAGTAGGTAATAAAGAGTTGCACCGTTAGCAGGGCATACAGGAGTATTCGACACATGTATTGCCACCTACGCAACCTTATGTAATTTGAATACTCGGTTGGCGATACCCCCTGGCATTACGGAGTCTATAGGCTACAATATCTGCTTATAGGCGTGCATTCTCGTATGTCACGCTACTAGTATAAAAAAGCCCATAGCAACCGTGTATTTCCTCGTCGTATGGTCGCGCCTTCACGGACTAAATTGGCTAAGGCACTCATGAAGCCTTATATCAAAGATGTCGCTGAGCTACAACAAATATGTGACCGTAGCGGATTTTAATGATAGTTCTGTACATGTGTATGTCACTGACCTCCTGAACGGCTGGACCGATATTGATATTTTTTGCGCCTTTATCTTGTTACACGAAGCTCGAGCACGTACGTGGGTGTTGTTGAACGCAGTGAATCTTTAGGTAGTTTTAATTCTCAATTGGAGTCTTGTAGGTAGCGCTGCCGTCGACACACGTGTAATTAAACCAACGAAACCGCGAGGGATGGCTAGCAATATTCAAGATGCAAAAATGGTTTGTTTACTACGTTAACCGCTTTTTTGCCCAGGTTGCAAGACATAGATCTTTCCTTATCGACATATTATTAAATATATTTTTGGTTCGCACACTACACTAGTGAGAAAGTAAATCAAAATCTGTTTAATTTTCGACAGAATTTCTAGCTACTACTGTTTTTTTCTTACTTGTAAGTAGAAATAGAGATTAGTCTATTCTAATTTTCTTCTTCGAGGGTGTATATCTAATTTCACTTGTGTGAATTCGCGGCTTCAATGTAACATCACCTCATTTCCAGTTCATATAAATAATTTCTATTAGGAACTAAGGTGTGTTAGAAAAGTAACAAATGCACTTAATAATGTAGGCTATCGGTTTACCGGGACTGGGCTAAATCGTAAAGTTTATCGTTTCATTTTATGACTTATTGTTTTGTGTGGCTCTTTAACACTCCCAGTTACAGTTATGCTATGCCGCAGTGTTGGCTACACTGGGTATTACATCGCAGTCACGAACACCGCTTAATACTGTTTTATCTGTCTTCAGATGAACCGACAGACGCGTAATTATAGTCAATTTATTGCTGCTGAAGTATTCTTATTTTAATTCCCAATAAGGAAGGTGTAAAATAATGTAGTAAAGTATTTCACAAGAAATATGCTCAAGTTGAATAAGTGGAACCGGATCCGTTATTATTATTTCAGCCTCACCTGTCCCACTGCAGGGCAAAGGCACCCCCTATCGAGAGCTGTTGTTGTCCACTCTTCATTAAAAAGTTTTAAATCATTTTGCCACCTAACTTTTGGTCTGCCGCGAGGCCTCTTTCGATCAGGGACCCAAAGAGTAGTAGATTTGGCCCAAAGATCGCCAGACATACAACATAAATGACCGGTCCTATTTTAGCTTGCCTGCTTTTTGGGAAACATCTGCGATTGGGTTTTGGAGATTCCAGGACCAGATCCGTATTTGGTAAAAAAAACTTTATTAATAGGCCTAGCTTTGAAGTAAATGCTTAGACACGTATTATAAATCCAAAGCTTTATTGCATAGGTATATAAGGCTCATAAACTTACTTTAAATAAGTATTAACTCGGAATCACCAAAAAAAAAATTATAGGAAAAAAAGCTTCTAATTTCGTCAACAGCAACCAATTTATATTTAATTTCGTCTGACTAAACTTTTTATCTTACTATTTGTACCAGGCTATCAAATTATCGATTTCTAAGTGTCGTTTTTATAGAAATTCGTTCCAAACCTTACTTTTTAAATGAGAACCGTCGTCTATTGATTGGCTTCTGTCAGTTTATTGATATGATATTGAGGCTTCTATAGAACTTCATACTATTCGTTACGCCATTTTGAATTTCCTCGACTCGCGTAAACGACCCGCAACAAATCTGAAATTACTGAAATTTCACCTGACTATGTATGTTTTGAGTTTAGCAATAATTCCATTGCAAAGTTGCTACGCTAAATATATTTAGTGTAGCAACTTTAAAAAGGATAAACGATCGAAAATATTTGAAATAGTTGGTGGGGAAATTAAATGAATAAAGACTACTACTGCAAAGTTCCATAAAAAGTCGTCCAGGACGTCCAGTAGTTTTTGCGTGAAACAGTTACAAACATTCATCCATTTTTACAAATTTTTGGATTTAAAATAGTAGAAAGATATTAACTTAAAGGCTTTCAAGATCTTTTGGTCATTAATTTTGCCAATGGCTCAAAAAGCAGCCAATTTACATTACATACATACATACATAGACTCACGCCTGTTTCCCGTAGGAGTAGACAGAGACTACGGAACGCCATTTGCAACGATCCTGATATATCTCTCTTGTTTCATTCACTCCCATCAGATTCCTCATGCATGCTCTTCTGTTCAGGGTGCTTCTAACCTGTCCTGTTTTTAGGATGTCTCCAATCTGGTCAGAGAACGTCTGCCTAGGTCTTCCCCTTTGTCCTGTCCCTTCCACACTTGCCTTATATATCTGCTTGGTCAGTCTTTCGTCATCCATCCTCTCCACGTGCCCAAACCATCTTAGCATACCTTTCTCAATGCTTGTCACTATATCTTCTTTTACCCCACAACACTCTCTTATCACACAATTCTTTACTCTGTCAGTCAAAGAAACACCACACATACTTCTCAGTGCTCTTATTTCGACAGCATTTATTCTACTTTCATGACTCTTCTGCCATACCCAACTATCACTACCATACATAAGAGTAGGTACTAACACCCCTCTATGCACAGCCAAACGTGCCTTTTTGGACACGTTTTGGCTATTCATAAACGCCTTCAGAGCTCCATTCACTCTATTACCTGCATTAACTCTTCTTTCAATATCTTCTACATTCTTACCATCTCTTGTAAACAGCGTACCTAAATATGCATTAATTTACATTAAATTAAATTTGCCCAAAGCTTTCTGAAACCGAAGCCAAGTCCAGCACATTCATTCCAATTAGATCGTCGTAAGAAGAATCTAGTGACGTGCATGGATGACCCGGGGACTAGGTGAATGTCGGACATCTTGTACTTAATTGACATGATGACTTGTGACTCACTCGTCAACGTTAATGAGCTGCATATGTCCATGTTGATGTGCCGATTTCGACATGTCTATCGAGATTATATTGATACTGTAAGGCTTCGTACGTGTTGTATTGACAATAGTGAAGTATCTTCGATATATTGTGAAAATAGTATCAGTAAATATGCTTTAAATGATTAGTAATATGAATTTTAAATCAAAATTATTGCTATATGTAATATTTTGTTGACTTGTTTTTATCCCGTAATCTTGAATATCGAGAATAGTCAGTTTCTATTATTTATGTTTCGAATTTCTCTACCTAAGGCCACGTAACCTAGACTTAGAGAGAATGGGATGGGTCAGCTAGATTTATTGTTTATATAAGTACATTAGAAATAAATTATCGAATCAGCATAAATATCAAGTAGCTACTGGCTCTGAGTCACGATTTTCTCTGATAAATTGACTAAGCTGGCTGATGTCAAACTGGTCTAGGCCAGTATCGGAGGCCACTATCACATTTTCCTCTAGAATCGTCTTTACTTGGCGTCATTCGTCGCATAAATTACGTACATAACTTTAAAGTCAGGTATATGATTTATTTGATGAATTTAATTATCAGTATGGCACCTACAGATAAAATGCAACACATGTCATAGGGCAGGTATATGATTGCGGATAAAGATAAAATCACCGTATTAAATATTAATTATTATAAATTGACTTATATCGGTATTCAAATTTAGTTACTATTTGTCAGATATGTGATCAAGTTGTGAAATGATCGAAAAATGTATCTAACCCATTAGTATAAATTAACGATCCCATTAGTATGTATGTATCATCAAACCGTGGTTTGACCATTCGACTAAATTCCAATTGAATAATGTAATTGTAATGAACTATCTAGTTAACAGTCGATTATACTACAGTTGTCTAATCGAATTTTCAAAGCAATCACACTTTGATAGTGTTTGTTGAGTGCGGCCTTAAAATGATTCGTCTTAAACAGCATTAATTTGCGTTCTAATTCGCTATTTAACAATTTATTGGAATTCAATAAAGCTACTAATTATCTTTATTAATGCAATTCTAATACCCGGTATTTGAAATTCAAGAATTAATTGCGTATTAGTCATTCATCGCGTTGTTTGTCTGGGACGAGTAAATACTTAAAGATCTGACGC
Source organism: Euclidia mi (assembly GCA_944739405.2). NCBI lineage: Eukaryota > Metazoa > Arthropoda > Insecta > Lepidoptera > Erebidae > Euclidia > Euclidia mi. The sequence goes on from OX123195.2 coordinate 35,891,252, forward strand.
TACTAAAGTCAATAAAATGCTGGCACGCAATGTTATTGACGAAGGCACCTGTTTTAATGGCATCCTTTTAGAGATTTTTATATAAATGTCAGTAAGTACATGTTGGACACTGTGGCATTGTCGGTCAGACATTGAACTGCTTAATTGGGTCACCGCTGTGGATTGCATGTGATGTATTATACATAATTCTGTGTCAGTTTTTGCTAAATGTGTTCCTAGAAATATCTGCGTTCACGACAATAAGTAAGAAGTTATATTATTATATATTCCTGTACCTGATTCTCCAAAGCTGGAAACTTAGCGTGCGCCGAGCTGACTACCAAAAAGAACACAATATCCATTATCTTCATGATAAGAAGTCTGTTTTGAAAATGTCTTTGTATTACCTAATATGTCACTATTCCAGATTAAAGCCTATTGTTAAATGTTTATAATATGCCTAATAATATATATTTTTGTAAAAAGTTGAGCATCAAACATGGCATTGCATCTCATAAGTTATTTCTAATTATGTGAGCTTGTGAATGTGTCTAACTATTTTGAAAATGGTTTTGCCCAGGACTGACATAAATTATGTCACATAATTATCTACGTGCCGCTAACAATTTTGGACCACTTGCAGTCAAATGCATCAAGCTTCTAAGTTTAAACATCAATATTGAAATCTTGACTCATACGAACTAAGACAAAACAGCGAAAAATTTCTAAAAAGGAAATAAGACGAAGGGACGGTCAAGTCTAAACAATTAGCGGGCGGTGCAATTTGCAACGCAATACGAATTTAATTAGTGTGCAGCCGGAACATCGTGACGAGGCCCTGTATGTTCCTCTTAGCGAGTCGGTGACCTTCAGACAAGCCTTCGACAACTTGTACAAACCAGATGCGCTGTCATCGCTGTTTCTAAAATGTTTATCTGTGTCCGGTGTAACGTCGACGGCCTTGTTGCGAATTCCGCTGACGCGTAATCGCTGTTCATTACTACCAATTACTGCAGTTACTGCAGGGCTGTCATATAGGTAGGAAGCTGTATGACCTTGCAAAAAAATCTAAGGTCATATCAACATTACAGAAGGATAATGAACTGGCTGATTTTTGTGCCAGTTGCACTTCTGCTTTAAGAACACATACCTAGTGTTTAAATAAGATAATTTATATTAACTATCTTGGCTTTTTATGTATTATGACTTTATGACGAAAAGACCTTGACCAATAAGTTAATATATCAATAGGTTGACTTACGTCGGCCATCTAACAGTAACATAAAATAAAACAGCATCACAAGTATCTAGCTACATTCCTTCCGCTCAAAACATCACGATTTGGCATATCACATGACGCGTTTGTCCAAACATTTGTCCAACTCTGTGTCCGGCCGATATGGCCAATATTTGTAGTGAATAATTTTGAGTCATCATTCAGTCATAAGGTCACTTAAGGTATGTGGAGGATATATCTACTGAATAATTCTCGTATATTGGTAATACGGGCGTACTCTAGAGTTGCCTTTATACAATACACAACAACACATACAACATATCTTTACTTGCCGATGACTTTGTCCTTCATGCCCTATGTTAGAACAACTAGAGTGGTTGGGTATTATGCGGGTGTCATATAGCTGAAAGAAACCATTGACTCGATGAAGAAGAGGAGTCACCCTATGTCACAACGCACTATACTAATATTCAAAAAATGGCTAGAAACAATATCTAGCTCCGAAATAATCTACTGAATATAAAAATATTTAAAAGATTCATAAAGAAATATTCCGTAAAGAAACTCGGTTAAATCCGTACCAATCTTGTTTGCCTTATTATCTTATTGTTATGTCAAAATAGGTTCAACCGATGTTTGTGTAGGTGGTTTAAGGCCGAAATTGATTTACATATGGCCAAGCAAATAGTTTTTATATTACATCATACGTGCGTATTGTGCACTGTATAGAACATTTCGATATTTCCTTGACCCCCTTCATGTGTAATCAATTATTGTAGATTTCAATATACATATTTTTGGACGGTCGTTTGGATGTTCGAGTTATTGCGTAACTGCTGATGGTGTTTGGTCCATTCCGGCGTATCTTTATTGACTTGAACAGTAAAATGACGTCATTCTAACTCCGAGTAGATTATCGACGACGATCGATTTAAATTATTCGACCACGTGGTAATGAAAGTCGTTGACTGCCTCACACAAGGTAACTTCTAACCACTAAGCGCCGGGCATTAACAAGCCGGTAACTGGAAGAAATTGGAAAAGCACCTTAATGATAGTAAAATGTTATTGATCAACGTTATTTTGCGGCTTTCCAATGTCGTCGTTCACAGCCTCGGGCGCAAGCGACTTTCCTATATTTATCAAGTCTAACTACTTTTCATTCAAACGTATAATCGAATCGTAACGTGATGATAAGTTGTGATTGTATAATTGACCTACACATACGTAGGTACACGCCCATTTCCCGGAAAGGTAGGCTGGTTGGACTCATTGGTCCTGTCACCCTGTGGCCTAGGTTTGCGCTTCGTTGGAGGCAAGTAACAGGGATCGTCATCTTTGGTTGCAACGTCAAGCGAGACCACAGCTAATGCGTTTTCGACTAAAAAACTTTGACTAACAGCGAAGCAACTTTAGAGATCTGCCTTGTATATAGAGTGTGCCACTAGACTGACAATTAAAAGCTCAAATTTATACAAAATACTGATCTTTTAAATATGGTTTAATTATGTGCTAACGAAGCTACCAAAAAAAATTTATCTTTCAAGGCTACTCCCAGAATCACCACCTCTGGATAGGGCTTTTTGATATATTCAAAATTGGAACAAGGCTCGCATGTGTTATCTGATCGATTAGTTGATCGATTAGTTTAACAGGAGCATATCAGACTACTGTAAAACGGCCAGTACTCTTCCATTTATCAATAAACTGCCTGTTTTGGTCAAAGAACATCTACCAATGTCTTGCCAATTATCTGGTAATTAAGACACCTCACCCGAGATATCATTTACTATTGGTATGTTTGCGCCGTCCGTCTTTGACGTTTGTATAATGTGGAGTATGTTAATTGGCCGTGCATGAAGTGAGCAATGTATGAATAGAATGTACGTCATAACCCTTTACGTAACTAACACTTACCACGATTCTTTGACAGTGACTTATTAAAGACAGGTGATTAATATTGATTATTTACTAATCGCGAAGTGCGATTTGTCTAACGCCCTTCAATATTCAATCTTTTGATTGATTTGGCTACTAGAGACATATCTCGAGCTACTAGAGATATGGGACCATATCAAACCATATCCATCGATAGATAGAATATTGAAAACGGGCGTTAACTTGGCTAGGGACATATCCCTAGCCATCAAACCATATCCATCGATAGATAGAATATTGAAAACGAGCGTTAACTGGGCTAGGGACATATCCCTAGCCATCAAACCATATCCATCGATAGATAGAATATTGAAAACGAGCGTTAACTCGGCTAGGGACATATCCCTAGCCATCAAACCATATCCATCGATAGATAGAATATTGAAAACGAGCGTTAACTCGGCTAGGGACATATCCCGAGCCATCAAACCATATCCATCGATAGATAGAATATTGAAAACGAGCGTTAACTCGGCTAGGGACATATCCCGAGCCATCAAACCATATCCATCGATAGATAGAATATTGAAAACGAGCGTTAACTCGGCTAGGGACATATCCCTAGCCATCAAACCATATCCATCGTTAGATAGAACATTGAAATCGAGCATAAGTGTAACAAACATGACTTGAAAGTGAGACATTGACTGCGCGGCACACAAAAGTGACAACTATGTAGAAACTGAGAGTGAAAAAATTGGGCAAGTGCAAGTCGGACTCGCGCACGAAGGGTTCCGTACCATCATCTATAAAAGAAAATCACGTTCGTTGTATGTATACTTAAATACATTATAAGTTTCTACCTGTTTATTAAGATCGAGTAACAAATTGCTTAAAAATTACGTTTGTTAATTATTTATTTTGAAAGGTAATATACAACTACATATTCTGTGAAAATTTAAAGCGTCTACCTGTTACAGTTAGTAATTTTGAGCAAAAAATACGAAAAACAACACGTTTTTTGTATGGGACCCCCCTTAATATTTTCATTTTTTTATTTTTAGTATTTGTTGTTATAGCGGCAACCGAAATACATAATTTGTGAAATTTTATTTATTTTCAGCTTTCTAGCTATCATGGTTTATGAGATACAGCCTGGTGACAGACAGACGGACAGACAGACAGACAGACAGCGGAGGCTTAGTAAAAGGGTTCCGTTTTTTACCTACGGAACCCTAAAAAGACAGTACTTACTTGGGTTTGCTGTCTTTTTCTGATAAATTATTTTCAGCATTAAAGAAAGAGACAACAAATCCAACTTCGAACTGTTTCTAGTCCGAAAGTTTTTGGTCATCATTATTTGATAGTTTTAAGAAAATCATAGTCGCTATTCGATAGCATAGTTGTAGGATTCAATATATGTTTACAAAACGCTTCGCAGTGGTTTTGATTGACTTGGCCCTCCACTGCAATTAGCCAATGGAATGCATGTCTTGTACAGCAATATAAAATACACACTATTTGTATCTATCTAGATAAATATCTAGATTCTAGATAGTAGGTAGGAAGGAATTCTATGATCATCTAGCTAAATTCAAATAAAGGGACATATAGTAAATATACCTGATTTCGTCAAGATTAACTTTGTGATTTCGCCATGACGTAAAATAAGAAGGAACTTAAAGGCACTATATTCACCCTAAAACAAGTTGTAGTGACAACAAGTTGCATTGGGTATAAGTACAAACAATACTTAATTTAACATAAGAATGTTATTAAAATATTAATGCAAGAAATGTGGTTACAGAGACGTTAGATTTGGCAAAGTTAGAAGTACATAATATTATATTTGTTCAAAGAGCGATCAATAAAATCGGTGATCGAATTACGACCGCTAACGGTCAATATTTGAATACATATTTCTTTTCATTACTTCCAAATCTGTCAAACTATGAATAACCTACTTCGCCATTAGACAGCTAGTCACATGCCATGTTAACACTGATGTCTTACGTAGTATTTGTATACTCTTTGGTCAATATCATTATTGATGGAACAACATTGTACGCAACATATTACCGGAACTATTATGTACAGTCACAACCAGTCATGCGAAACCTTTATTTTTAACTGTTAGCATTAAGCAATAATAAAGAAGTTAATTTATTACCCGTGTGTTGGTTAGTTATATGTATATATAATCTTTTTTGCTGGCTTGATGTGTATTTGTTTTATTTTATTTAATCTGTATTTTTTATTTTTCTTTCATTTATTTTTAAGCACTGGTATATGACTGCTAAGTTGATTGTTAGTATTCTTTGTGACTGCGTGCTGTGTCACAACCTTACATAATGAAGCACTCATTATATTAAACCTTCAAAATGCAACATTGCACGCGCATCTTTACGAGTGACCGCACATAAACTCTGAAATGTGACATCATTACTTATTATGTATTACAAGTTTGCTGTTGATTTTTTATTGTTTAGTAACAATGTATAAAAAGGCTAAATTAGCAAATTGATATGATTTTCGCAAACTTGTGGACCGATCCAGACTAACATTTTAAATTAACTTCAGTCATAATTAAGCTCTTGATATCGTAAACTCGAATTTGCAACGATGTATCGCTCGTGACTATTACCCTTAAAGACAAAGTAACCTTTATAACCTACGTCATATTTTCCTCATTAAACTTTGTGTACTTAGGTATATTTTCACCATTATTATACGTGTTTGTAAAATCTGATGTTTCTGGATGTTTGATTTTGAACACAGCGGAAAATCTGACCAACTCTTGAAGTTCTTGATGGCACATTTCTCTTTTAATAATTAAGGTATGAACAAAAAAAATGCTTTGAAAATAATAATTGCTCTATTGCATTGAAAATAATGATTGCTCTATTGCCATTATCCAGGAAGGTAACAGGGGACTGCGTTTGTATAAAAAAGTGTCCTCTTAATGACAGTATCTGAAATCTTATAGCGCAATCATTTTATTGCGCGACCGTTCACAAATATTCTCACTCCTCACCATCCATGTCGTATCTTCCTCGTCAATCTTTTAGGTTTTGGTATTATAATAACACAAATATTTTTGTATTTATTTACAGTAGAGAACCGGAACTTCGACCAGGGATACTTTGGACCATGGCGCGTTTGCAAGAAGCTGCTTTACAACAGAGAAAAATGCGGCACGGACGTCTCAAAATTCCATCCGTCGAGTGAGTTCTAGACTATATAAACTATATTATTGTTTTTTAGGAAAACGTAGTACACCTATTGACAACCTTTTTGGGCGCTTCCTTAACCTCCTCAGACCATAGGTCTCCTAAATGGGACAATTTTAATTTCAATGCTATCTAGTGACCCGTATCAATAACTCTAAGCGAATTCTAATAACTTTACAGTTAAATGACTAAAATTTCTCACAACTATTTTTTTTTCTACTCTATTTTTTTGATCCGACACTTGACAACGATTGCAACTGAACTTTTGCAAGAAACGGCTGACCGTGGTAAGTGTTTATTCTTTTTTTATTAGATTGCCGCGTTTTGTAATAAAATTTGTTATTATTTGCAATATTTGGGGCACATAATATATGGTGAATATGTTATTTTTTAATTTCATACTCGTTTTGTATTGTTATCATCCCCGTTAATTAAATGTCTCTTATAGGAGACTCCCGGTGTCAGTGTGTATAATTTCGACAAGTACCTAATAATTCATAGATCGGATTTTCTATCGATATTTAAACTTTTTACCAAATGTTTTTGCTAATCATTGTATGGACGTAGGTAATGGACGACAAAAGTATTGCGCAACTTTTAGAATTTGTTGATAATATCTCGGAAGTAGATGGACTGTTCGACGATTTGGATGACAGTCCAGATTTTGTGCCTGATCTTCAAGAATCTAATGGGACAAGCGATGATTCGGAAACGGAAGAGCCTGAAGAAGAACTGCAACCTTCAGCAGCAGCCTCTTTATCGTCACGTCGATTTTTTTGGAAACACTAGAATACTTTTACACCAGATCCACCAGGCATATTTTGTCAACCTTTAGCTGCTACTCATGTACGTATGGTACAAACACCCATTGAATATTTTACAAGGTATATTCCAGATACGATCTACGATTTATTCAGTGTTAACAAAAACCAAACTTATTTGTTAAGGACCGGTCACAATCTCAAGACAACTAAAGATGAGATAAAATTGTTTTTTGGTATTTGTCTATGAGTTATCTTGGCTTGCCTAGGATTCGTATGTACGGGGCCGAAAAAACACGAATTCAAATGGTAGCTGACAGAATGACAAGAGAACGTTTTTTTTTAATTGAGAACCAACTTAAAACTTGTCAATGATCTTGAAGTAGATGAAATAGCCAAACAAAACAAATATTAGAAAATCGACGCTCTAATTGTATCTGTTAGAAAAGCTTGTTTGGACACTCCCAGAACCCAACTTATGAGCATAGACGAACAAATGATTCTGTTTTGGGGTCAGGTTTCCATGAGGCAATTTGTAGAAGAGGCAAACCAAATTCTTGTGGCCTCAAAAACTTGGTGTGCACCACGCCTGATGGAGTACCCTTAAATTTCTTTATGTGTGAAGGAAAAAGAGAAACTGTTCTTCCAGAGCTAGAACTTCCAAAGAGGGATGTAATGGACTACTTGGATTTTAATATATCTATAGCAAACTCATTGCTGTACTTCAGTCCTAGTACCGAACGAATGCATTTGGAGCACAATCAATAGATATACGCATCCCCATCTGCCAGTCGTAAAAGAAGCTCTTTAGAGCGTGACGATTCAAATAGACCTACTACCAGCCGCAAGAGAACCTATACGCCAACCTCCTCTTCAATTGCGAACAGCAGTGGCAGCGCATATGCCATACATCGATAAGAGAAATGACCATAGGTGCCGTTTACCCGGTCGCAAAAGCAGAAAAGCTAGGGTGAAATGTTGTAACGTAATATGCATTATTTCTGTCTAGTCTCAGGCCGTAACTGTTTCTTAAAATATCATACTTGAACTACAATCTCAAATTAATGTTGATTTTTCTATTACAATAAATAAATGTCCCCAAAACTTAATGCTATTTTATTTCCATACATAAAATTTTTTGCTATCACTAGACCCCGAGTCCCCTTGAGGAGACATGTTATATATAAAAATATATATACAATAAAAATAAAAATAATACTTAAATTACTCTAAAGTTGCCTACTAAATCTATACACAAAATTTCAATTTTGTAACTTTTCAAAATCATCCTCAGGTCTGAGGAGGTTAAACTACTAACATTCCGGTTCAAATAGCTATAGGTATACTCAAAAAGAGTAACCAGATAAAGGTTAATTGGATATTTAAAAATTAAAAATTTTAGCCACGTCACTGAACCAAACAAAATTTACTGCAGAGTAAGTTAAGCAGCCGGTTTCAATATCAGATCTATTAATGGAATTGTCTACTAGAGATACATATTTGACAAAAGCTCCACACAAAATACATTTTTCAAATAGTAAATCTGGAGTAATAAGGAAAATTTAGCTCTCATCTTGGTATGGAAACGAGCTTCAACATAAACGAAACCGCAAGTGCAGTATGTTTAACATAATGTTCCTAAAAATTTACATCATGGATGGCATAGTGGTTTAAGCAACCTCTTACTCCTAGTGTTGTTGTTCCGATTCCCGCACAGGGCAAAACTTAGCGTGATTCACAAACTGTTGTTTTACATACATGTCTTTATTCCCGTCGGGGTAGACAGAGAAAACGGAACGCCTCTTGCTTCTATCCATACAAACCTCACGCGCTTCCTCTACATTCATTACTCTTTTCAAACATGCTCGCCGGTTCTAGGTGCTTCGGCTCTTTCCCTTTTTCAAAACATCGCTAGGTTTCGGTGTTGCAAGTCTCTAGTATGTTTTTGTGTCCGTTGCTTGAATAATTCAAAATTCATCCACTATTCAGAATATTCATAGTACGGGTGTTGTCATTGACTGCGATACAGAAAGTATATGCTGTGAGGCTATCTTTAAAAAAGAAATATGGGACACAAACATAAAATTGCTTTTAGGTTTCGAAGCTGCACTCAACAGTGATTATTAAAAACAATTGCGTCAGTTACTACCATCATGTCCATTATAAAAATGACGCATAGGTTGTAGCATGTTTGTAAACCAGTGATACCGCAAGCCCAGATCACAAGATATAAAATTCTATTATTATACTTACATATTAACATCGCCCTTGATCCGATTCTGTGTCAGACTGTTCTGTTTTATATCCACTGATGTGTATTAGACCTTTAATACAACGCAACGGCGCAGTATGACGGGTTTCGTAAACAAATCTCAATTGTTTGAAAGGGAAAGCAATAATAATATCTAGAGCTACATAAAGATAATCATCATCACATCCAAAATTGGACTGAGCATATCTATGTAATATAAGCCCAGTTGATACACTGTCTCATTGCTGGACACAGTCCTCTTCTTTTTTGAGAAGGGTTTAAGCACAGTCCACTACGTAGGTCAAGCGCAGGTTGTTAGAAATATGTGTCTATCGAGAATTTTATAGAAAATTCTCAGATACGATTTGTATCCTCATGATGTATTTCTTCGCGCTTTGGCGAGCGATAATTAACAATTTTAAACTTCGAAAAGTCAGTGGTGTCCGTCATGGGTATGAACCCACATTGCGTAGCAGTCTGTTACACTTTCCACTTGCTACCGCTACCTGTACTATGGCCAAATTGCCACCAGGCGTTATATACATATATATATTTATTTATTTATATATTTATACACTGAACAGCTGTGTACAGGTTGACTTAATGCCATGGGCATTATACTCACGCCTGTATCCCAAAGCGGTAGGTAGAGCCTACGGATCGCCATTTGCGAAACGATCCTGACATACTTATCTCTTTCGCTTCGTTGACTCTCATCAAAATTCTCATGTATCATCAGTTTAGGGTACTTCTAACCTGTCCGTAAAGATATGTTTTATTAAAATACCGACTAGTTTACCAAACAGCAATAAAATTGTGTTTATCACGCAGGATTTCATACCATACACATCCTCTGATTTACTAACAAGGTCATTCGTCATGTCATTACCCATTAGATGATTAGTATAACGTGACAAGTCATACTTATTTCGTAGGTGTGCAACCTAAAAACATTTAGTCTGAATATACATTGTGGTTAAAATACGCGATAGCATGCAAATATGACCTTTGTTGTTGTCTGCAGTGACTTATTAGTTATTGTACTGTCAGAGTTTCCAGGCTTTGAATGTAACTCTGTAAGGTCTTTTAGATATTTATACATGATCCGCCTTTTTCTCGACGATGTAGGCATAAACAACAGAACGCCTTGCGCCTAGAGATGGGCGGGTGGGTAAAAATTGGGAAGGTAAAAATTGGAAGGAAAGGGTAAAATAGGTAAAAAATAAAAAATACCTTTTTTACCGGGTATTCATAAAAATACCGGGTAAAAATTAGTTATATCTTTATATTATTTAAATTCCCTCGCCATGAAATGAATACTGTTCTTATGTAATGTAATTGGCTTCGTCATCAATACTACGATCTACCTTGTTAATTTTGACCTTGAACATTGAAGATAAAATATTGATTTTAAGTAAAACGAAGTTAAATATCTTTTAAATCTTGAATCAACATACATTTTCTATTAAAATAAACTGTTTAGAATAGAAATAAATATAATAGATTGCACATGACTGAAAGTTAAATGAATGCTGCACACTACCTTATAGAATATATAAATAAGTAACATAATTATACACTAGGGATGTGGACGACTTCAGTGACAGGTTCGTGGATGCTGTCCATACAACGAGCTTGAAGTTCTTAAGGCCAAAACGAAGAAAAGAGCCAATAAAATCTCGGGTCCGACCCTCGAGCTCATAGAGGAAAGGCGTAGGATGCTTCTGCTATCCTCCGACGACATGCCAAAATATCGGCGTCTCAATAGGCGGATCTCTAAGTCTCAGACACTAAATGTAGAAGAGTATAACCAGCCTCTATGCTTAGCGTTTGTGGACTATGAGAAAGCCTTTGATTTGATCGAAACCTGGGCAGTGCTGCAGTCTCTCCAACGGTGCCAAATTGACTATCGATATTTCGAAGTACTGAAGTGTTTGTACGAAAACGCCACCATGTCAGTCCGCCTCCAGGATCAGAGCTCAAAAACTATTCGGCTACAGTGAGGGGTGAGGCAAAGAGATGTTATATCTCCGAAACTCTTCACCGCTGCGCTGAAACACGTTTCCAAGCTTCTGGACTAGGAAGGACTCGGCATCAACATCAATGGCAAGTACATCACTCACCTTCGATTTGCTGATGATATCGTAGTCATGGCTGAGACCATGGAAGACGTCAGCACAACGCTCGATGGCCTCTGTAGAGTCTCCCAACAAGTAGGTCGTAAGATGAACATGGAAAAGACGAAAATCATGTCTAATGTCCATGTCTTACCTGCTCCTATCCAGGTTGGGAACTCCACACACGAAGTTGTCGACAAGTACGTCTACCTGGGACAAATGATCCAATTAGGTAGGTCCAACTTCGAGAAAGAGGTCATTCGTCGAATCCAACTCGGTTGGGCGGCGTTCGGGAAGTTATGAATAATACGTTATAATCTACGGCGCTGAGACGTGGTCGCTAATTATGGGCCTTATCCCAAAGCTCAGGGTCACTCAGAGGGCGATGGAGAGAGCTATGCTCGGAGTTTCCCTGCGAGATCGAATCAGAAATGAAAAGATCCACAGGAGAATCAAAGTCACCGACATAGGTCTCCGAAAAGCCAGGCTGAAGTGGCAGTGGGCAGGGCATATAGCACGAAGAACCGATGGCCGTTGGAGCAGGTGAGTCCTAGAGTGGCGACCACGTACCGGAGCAGGCAGCAGGGGTAGGCCTCCCGCAACGTGGACCGACGATCTGGTTAAGATCGCGGTGCGCGGTTGGATGCGGGCGGCTCAACATCGGTCTGTGTGGAGAACTTTGGGAGAGGCCTATGTCCAGCAGTGGACGTCTCTAGGCTGACATGAGGACACATAGGTATATCTTGAAAACATTTCAAACCAATAAATGACTACAAAACAAAACAAATAAATGACTAACAATTACTTAGATTTTTCATTTCAGTTCAATAATTACAATGCAACCTAGACAGTAAAAATAAAATATTACAACTGCACAATTCGTTTGAATCCCTCATTGGACAGTTATAGTGCTATAACTCTTCTCTTGTTCTAATGAGAAAACAATGTCCGCGTATGTTATTTTAAATTAAATTGATTTTAAATTTTACCCGGTATAAATTAAAAATGGGTAGGTAAAAATGGGTATAAATGGGTATTTACCCAAAGTCTGGGTTTTTACCGGGTATATGCCCATCTCTACTTGCGCCTTTATATCCTTACAAACCTAACGAGTTTCTTCTATATTCGTTACTCTATTGATACATGCACGCCGGTTTCGGGTGCGACCTTTAAGTTAGGATGTTTTATAAGCATACAAGTATGTATGCTTTGATCTTGCTAATATAGGGTAAACCCTATAATAGCAAGATCCAAGCAAAGTAATTGCCTAGTATTTACTATTTAACGCTCCTACTTAGGGCTGCAACTGGCCGTCAGTACAGCATCATAATTATATTTTTTGAAAATTTGTTGATTGGAAATTTAATGATTTTAGCGTAAACTTTAAGCCTTCTTATCTCTGATCCAAATTCGAATCACGTTGTTTATTGGTGCAATGGTCATGGTTGATTGATGTTACCAGTACTGTTCTTTAGAGCAGGCAGAACTGGCAATCCTTTTTATAATTTTATTAAAACAAGGCAACCTGATTTGCGACTTCGATATAAAAAAGGTTAAAATTACTACATTCCGCCTGGGGCGCCGCTCGCGTGGGTGTCAAATACCGCAACAACAGGTAGCCTGTTTGTAATTCTGATGTCCTAGTGCAAATTGCAACAAGACAGCAGTTTTTTCGCGAATAAACAACCGATATCTAAACGACCATACTCACAAACATTATTCGTTTCTAATAGTAGTACTGAATCACCTATTTTTATAAGTCCTGTCCATAGATATAATAAACAAAGAGATATGTAGACGAAAATGTATCGGATACCTGTGTCGCCAGTTTGCCCTTTCCACGCGGCTACCACTACACATTCAGTTCAGTAAAAGCAATAAAAACGCGGTCACACACTCGCATTTTTTAAATCAAACCTTACAAAAAATCAATTATAAACCTTATCCTATCGAACATAGCATGTATTTACCAAGCAACGTTCAACTTACTCACACAAAAACATCATCGTTGTACTGTGCAAAAGTATTGTACACTAATTCGGTGCAGGAAGCAGCGGCCGTAATACGCGATACATTCCTTTAATAAAGTATCGTTTGGTCATAATTACATTGCTTGTCCAGTTACTTCGCGACAAAATTAGGAAGTGGCTAAAGAGCAAAGTATTTATTGATAAATAATACAGTCGTTGTGATATTTGAAAAAAAAAAAACATAATAACAGCAAGGAATATTTTACGATTTGTTGTTTTTCATGTTTTTAATATAGTAAAATACTTGTAGTTTCATATGGTAAGTAAGTGATTTCATTCTACACAAAGTTTTGGGTTGAAGTTCAATTTTTACAACAAACCAATGAACATGAGGGTATTCTTATAAGTTGTCGCGAATGTCGCGATCACGGTCGAAAGTGTACTAATTCGCGGAAACTGCCATTTCATTGCGATATGACCACTAGGGGCATTTCGCGCGGACACTAACCCTCTTGGCACTTCTCCTCTTGTTTATATTTCTATGGTCCTGTCATAAGGCATGTTTCTGTAACCTTATATTAAGTCACAACCTTATATTAAGTACCTCCAAGCTATTTCTTGTTTTTATCTGTTAAAAGAAATAAAAACAAATTATCTTCTTCTTCTACTATATGAATTTACAATACTAAAAGCATCCACAATATTTAGGTATTTATTTATTTACACTTTTTTTGTTTAACATTCGACAACAACACAAACATTATTAGAAACCCTATATATATACATATTAATACGAGTATGTCCTTTAAATTCCACACCTATAAATTAAACTAAATCTACTATTGCGACCCCAGGAGTAATAACGATAATGCTCCGCACGATGTCATGTTTTAAACACATTAATTTCATACAAACCAGTGAATGTTCTGACTGACCTATTTACATCGACGACGCCCTTTTTCCATTGTTCACCCAATTTTAATGTCGTCTGATAGTTCTTTATAAGGGGGCCATAAGAACTGCGCATTAATTTCGATATTGATTATGTCATTTGTGTTATTGTAGTTTGCTGCATTAGCAGAGAATTGACGTCTGATGTAAAAAAAAATTGATTGATCTTTGTAATATTTTTGCCAATAGTAGAGCCCGTAGGTCCCGTGCCGTGCCCGTGTCTGAAATCGTAAAAAGTATTTTAATCAAAATCTGTAAAGTAGTCTAGGACTAGAAGTACGAACACAGGGTGTCACAAGGCCCATCACCAAGCCGAAGTCTACTCGTTTTGGACTTCATGCCAAGTCACTTTAAACAAAAATAATACCTGGGAAACCAACTTTTTTAAGTTGACTCATTTTTAAGCCACAATTAAAAGTGATCACATTGAACAACAAATTTTAATGATCCAATTGGATAGGTCCAACTTCGAGAAAGAGGTCATTCGTCGAATCCAACTCGGTTGGGCGGCGTTCGGGAAGTTACGGCATATCTTCACGTCCGATATCCCGCAGTGTCTCAAGACGAAAGTCTTTGACCAGTGTGTGTTGCCAGTGATGATCTATGGAGCCGAGACGTGGTCGCTAACTATAGGCCTTATCCGGAAGCTAAGGATCACTCAGAGGGCAATGGAGAGAGCTATGCTCGGAGTTTCCCTGCGAGATCGAATCAGAAATAAGGAGATCCGCAGGCGAACCAAAGTCACCGACATAGCTCTCCGAATAGTCAGGCTCTCAGAATAGAAGAACCGATGGCCGTTGGAGCAGAAAGGTTCTGGAGTGGCGGCCACGCACAGGAGCTGAGGTAGGCCTCCCGCAAGGTGGACTGACGATATTGTCGCGGGCAGCGGATGGATGCGGGTGGCTCAGGATCGGTCTATATGGACAGCCTTGGGGAGGCCTATATCCAGCAGTGGACGTCTTTCGGCTGATATGATGATGATGACGATGAATTAAAAGTGGACGCGTGTAATGCTCGAAATACTTACTTATCCATGGGTGCATAGAACCTGTATAGAGCACATAGGCGGGTAAATTCATCAATTTTATACCTAATTAGAAAAAAAATATAGTGACTTTGAGCCTCAATATCTCCAGAACTAGTAACTTCCCAGGTATGGTGCCGAATTAAAATATTGTTACGAGCTGGGGTTCGTGATAAATGATATACACTATGCCAGAAAAACTGCACTTTATTTACTGACACAATAACACCAGATACACACACTTAATTTTCACTTCACTAATAAAACACACTATTCACACCACTAGAACAACACTAAACACTTCCGACTTATTTTCTCCTTCGCTTGATGTTGATCGCTTTCCGTATTCAATTGAACTGTGTGTCTCGCGCGCTCTCGCTCTATTTATACTGGCCGGATAACATCCCTAGGCTTTTCGAGACGACTCACGATATTTCTGGAAACGTGTAAGGTGTTTCTAGAATTGCGTAAATGTTCTATTTACACCTACGCCATCTATTAGAGGATAGCTGAATTACCTTCAAACCACCGATACATTCAATCTCATGTAGTTCTCCCATTCACTGATAGATGGCGTTATTTTCAATTCGTAACACGGCCTCCCTCTTAAACGTGTTCGTCTCGAACATCGTTAGACCCATAGTAACGAGCCAACCGGTCCACATGAACTATCTTCGGTGCACCTCGCGACCCCTTCTGGATTCGATAGGTGACGTCGTTCATCCTGGTAATTATGCGATATGGCCCGTCCCATCTGGCTTGTAACTTAGGCGATTTTCCTTTGCTTCGTACTGGGTTATGAAGCCACACCAATGATCCCTCATCGAAGCCTTTGTTGTTTGCCTTCCGGTCGTAGCGAGTCTTCATCTTCTCAGACATCTGTTGTCCAGATTCCCTGATGTGCTCATATACGTCGTTCATCCTGTTGCGTAGCTCGGTTGCGTAATCCGTTATATTGCGTGGAGATTCTGGTGGAATACCGGTGATAAGGTCTGCGGGTAAACGGAGTTCTCTACCGAAATTGGCAAAAGCTGGTGTTACTCCTGTAGTTTCGTGGACCGCACTGCGATATGACAGGAGAAATGGTTGGATGTGCTTGTCCCAATCTCTTTGTTTGTTCTCCACCACCTTCGCCAGGTACCTTTCCAGTGATTGGTTAAACCGTTCAACCATGCCATCTGATTGTGGATGATAAGCCGTGGTCCTGGTTTTATGTGCACCCATTACGCGACAAGTCTCCTTGAACACCTCAGATTCGAAGTTCCGGCCTTGATCGCTGTGGATTTCCAAGGGCACCCCGAACCGACAAAAGACTTCATGCACCAGCTTATCGGCCACTGTGGTAGCTTCTTGATTTGGGATCGCAAACACTTCAGGCCACTTCGTGAAGTAATCCATCACAACCAAGAAGTATTTGTTTCCGGCTTGGCTCTCAGGAAACGGCCCAGCGACATCCAACGCTATGCGCTCCCATGGAGCTCCCACATTGTACACCTTTAATGCACCTCTGCTTCGAGTATGTGGCCCCTTGACAGCCGCACAACTTGTGCATTTGCGGCACCAATCCTCGACGTCATCTCGACAGTGGAGCCAATAAAACCGCTCCCGGATCTTAGTAAGGGTCTTCTTAACTCCCATGTGACCTCCCGAAGCACCATTGTGATAGAGCTGCAAGACTTCCGGCACCTTAGTTTTGGGCACTACCATTTGCAAATGGCACTGGTTACCGCGAGCGTTTTCCCATTTGCGGCACAGAACTCCATCCTGGACGACCAAGCTTTCCCACTGTGCCCAATAACTCTTGGTGATGGGGCTCATTGCTGCGATATCACTCCATTTGGGCCTAGGCGCATCTGATTTCTTCCATTCAAGAATCGGCTGTACATCCTTGTCATCTCGCTGAGCACTCTGCAAAGCTTCTCTCCATTCGTCACTTAGATCCGTCTTTAACATCCTCACTAGCGCTGCCTGCTTTGCTTCCTGTCGGCTACAGTGCTTGCACTGGTCGGGACACGGCCTACGCGATAGGGCATCTGCGTTACCATGGGACTTGCCGCTGCGGTGTTGTATTACAAAATCAAACTCTTGCAGTAGTTCAATCCATCTAGCTACTTGTCCTTCTGGGTCCTTAAATTGAAGTAGCCATTTCAGCGCTGCATGGTCGGTTCGCAGGTGGAATTTACGGCCCAACAAGTATTTGTTGAAATGCTGCAACGTCTTTACTACAGCCAAGAGTTCCCGCCTGGTGACGCAGTAGTTTCTTTCGGGTTTGGATAAGGTCTTGCTGAAGTATGCTATAACAACTTCTTGATCACCCTTCTTCTGTGACAGCACGCCGCCAATTCCGGTGTTACTGGCATCTGTGTCAACTATGAATTCATGCTCATTGTCAGGGTAGCCTAGAATAGGTGCAGTACACAGATGTTCCTTGAGCTTCTGGAATGCAACATCACAGCTCTCATTCCAACAGAACTGCACTCTGTCTTCGGTGAGCTTATGAAGAGGTCGAGCAATGTCAGCAAAGTTCTTCACAAACCGTCTATAGTAGGAACATAATCCGAGGAATGCTCTGACCTGCGTTTTGTTCTCTGGAACTGGCCATTCCTTCACGGCAATGATCTTATCTGGGTCGGTTTGAATACCGTTCTCCGAGACTACATGTCCTAGAAAGTTCACTTGCCGTCTGAATAACGCGCATTTCTTCGGACTCAGCTTCAAATTAGCTCCTCGTATCTTTGACAGCACTTGCTCCAAGTTTCGAAGGTGATCCTGGAAGGTGCGCCCCACGATGATGATGTCATCCAAGTAGACCAGGCAGGCGTCTCCAACCAGTCCCATGAGCACTCGCTCCATCAGTCTCTCAAAAGTAGCCGGAGCATTGCACAATCCAAAGGGCATGACGTTAAATTGCCACAATCCTTTGCCTGTGGAGAATGCCGTCTTCTCTTTGTCTCGAGGATCTATTTCCACCTGCCAGTAGCCACTTTTTAGGTCTAAGGTAGAAAACCACTTCATCCCCGTCAGCGTATCCAGTGTGTCA
The DNA here is from genome assembly GCA_944739405.2 of Euclidia mi. Classification (NCBI taxonomy): domain Eukaryota; kingdom Metazoa; phylum Arthropoda; class Insecta; order Lepidoptera; family Erebidae; genus Euclidia; species Euclidia mi. The sequence goes on from OX123195.2 coordinate 35,909,690, forward strand.
TCGATCCTTGGCAGCGGGTAGCTGTCCTTCTTTGTGATGTCGTTTAATCGGCGGTAGTCTACACAGAAGCGCATGCTGCCATCTTTCTTCTTAACTAGCACCTCCGGCGAACACCACGGGCTGGATGAAGGCTCGATTACGCCTTCCTTCACCATACCGTCGATCATAGCTTCCACTTCACGTTCCCGTGCCACTGGCACACGTCTTGGTCGCTGGCGAATTGGAGCTTCACTTCCCGTGTTTATTTTGTGCTGGACTAGTGCTGTCTTCCCTATGTCGGCATCACTGGTCGAGAAAATATCGGCGAACCGGTTCATCATCTTCTTAGCCTTGGTCTTCTCTTCTTCTGACAGGGTACTTTGGCAGTCCTCCAAAAGTGAAGACACGTCGAATCGTGCAGCCTGAACCTTGGCGCTGGTAGGTTGCTCCTGACATCTACGCATCCAAGCCGCTCCTTCATAGGTGCCCAATTCCGTCCCTTTCTTGAGCAACACTTCCTTGTCACTAGCATTTAGTGCGCGTACTGATGAAACTTTGGTACCCCTTACCAAGATTCGTGCAATCTTCCACGATGCCTCTTTCTCTAGGCCTTCGATAAGTACGCAGCGGTTCCCTCGACCAGAACTCCCGGGTAAACAAACCGGTACAACCGTTTCCGACCGCGGTTGAAGCGTGACATTCTTCAGGCAGTACACTTTTCCTGAAGTTGCACCTTCCATGAAGACTTCTTCCGAGCCACATTTCAACACTCCCTGGTTAACATCGATCTCGCAGCGATACTCCCGCATGAAGTCTAGGCCCAGGATGCAGTCGTCCACTATATCGGCCACGATGACTTTGTGACGGTAAACTTTGTTGCCTAGCTTCAGATCCACCTCCATTTCACCTCGGACGGTTATGTGCTGACCGGTAGCTGTTCTCAGATTCACACATTCATTGTTCCTGGAGCAGCCCCGAAGAACCCGTCTTGCCAGATGGAAACCGACGACTGTCCGAGAAGCACCCGTGTCTAATGTCAGCTTGCATGGTGTTCTGTTAATTTCGCCTTCGATGATCAGGCTGTTCCCGTCACATGATTGCGAGATCGAGATACTTGGGGCTCTTCCATTACCAGCCAGCACCCGCCCCGCAGTCCTGGCTTCTACTCGTTTCCCTGCTCTCGCTGCCTGGCAGGCACATCAGGCGACCCCTTTGGTGGCGACAGGGTGTCACCAGGCTGCCTACGCTTTGGGCAGCTCAAGCGGATATGGCCTCTTTCTCCGCAGTTGTAGCACCGAGGTGACGACACAACTTCCCTGATGCGGTGACCTCGGTCGTCGCGTCGCACTGCTTCCACCTCCAGAGCGTGGGCTAAGGCGTCCTTGAGGTCCTTGAAGTGCCCAAGCCTCACTGCTGCTCTTACCTCCAGGTCCCGGATCCCATCCGTAAACGCCTGTACGAGGTTTCCATCAATAAGCGCAGGAGACGACTGGTATGCCTTCCTGACCAGCTTTTCCACCTCTAGAGCCCACTGCTGCAGAGTTTCTCCGTTGCGTTGTGTCCTGTCCTTCAGCTGAGCACGATACACATGTTCGAGGTGCGCGTCTCCGTACCTCGCCTCCAGCGCCTCAAGAAGCTTCTCGTAGGTGACGTCTTGTCCGAGTGCCTCCAACACTGTCAAGGCCCGGTCGCGAAGGCCCAAGGTTAGGGCGGTTAAGGCCTGTTCTTTGGTCCACCCATTCGATCGCATCACAGCCTCAAACTGGATCTTGTATGCAGACCATGATGACGAGCCATCAAATGGTGGAACCTTAAACCCACGAGGTGAGGGCACTACAGTCGCAGATGTCACTTCGTTGGATCCGAGCCCACGCAATCTCCTCTCCACTTCAGCGACACAGGTCTCGTGATGGTCGTGTACACGCTTCTCTATAGAGGCGACGCGAGTCTCAAGCTGGTCGTGTACGAGCTTCTCCACGTCGCTGATACGAGCCTCGTGCTGCTGGAGCTCCTCCTTTACCACCTTCAGGTCCTTCCCTACAGCGGCGCTGAGGTCTTTCATCACCACCAGCTGTTCCTCCAAACGGCGGGCCTGCTCCTCCTTGTCGCGCTGTAATTGTTCCTCCAGGCGGCGCGCGTGCTCCTCTTGACGGCGAGCCTGCTCCTCCTTGTTGCGCTGTAGCTGTTCCTCTAGGCGGCGCGCGTGCTCCTCTTGACGGCGGGCCTGCTCCTCCTGACGGCGGGCCTGCTCCTCCTGACGGCGGGCCTGCTCCTGCATGAACGCCATCAGAGCCGCGATGTCGGGCACCGTCACGGAGTGTGTGGCGCTTGCAGGCTCCACTGCAGCCGCGGAGTCGCCTGGTCCACCAGACGATGGAGTAGGAACGTCTCCGAAGCGTCTCTGGTCCAGGTCTTGCTGGCGCTGGTTTCTGGTACGAACTCCGTCAGTTTCTTCCTTCGGCATAATCGGCATAATTTATCCCTTTCTTCTGACACCAATTTGTTACGAGCTGGGGTTCGTGATAAATGATATACACTATGCCAGAAAAACTGCACTTTATTTACTGACACAATAACACCAGATACACACACTTAATTTTCACTTCACTAATAAAACACACTATTCACACCACTAGAACAACACTAAACACTTCCGACTTATTTTCTCCTTCGCTTGATGTTGATCGCTTTCCGTATTCAATTGAACTGTGTGTCTCGCGCGCTCTCGCTCTATTTATACTGGCCGGATAACATCACTAGGCTTTTCGAGACGACTCACGATATTTCTGGAAACGTGTAAGGTGTTTCTAGAATTGCGTAAATGTTCTATTTACACCTACGCCATCTATTAGAGGATAGCTGAATTACCTTCAAACCACCGATACATTCAATCTCATGTAGTTCTCCCATTCACTGATAGATGGCGTTATTTTCAATTCGTAACAATATGTTCTTAATGATTGGTACAATATGGGAATTCAGTTTTCGTTAAGCGTCTTTCTACACCCCGTATAGCGGATTTGTACCTATGTTTATAGATAAAATGCTCACGAATAAATAGAACACGCACTAGAATAATTATTTGGTGGATGTAACACAGGTGATAGCAAACATTTATAAATACAACGCATGCTCTATGATTAAATTGGTGAGTGTACCTACACTCACCAATTTAATCATAGACTATTGTCTCGTCTGGGAATCGAGCCCCCCATATGTGGCGCACTGAGAGTGCTGATACTTAAACGACTACGCCATGCGTGTATACAAAACTGTTACAACTGTTACTGGGCTTAATACAGCTCAATAGTTTTTGTCTACTTGAAACGAGACGAAACCGATTTCTATGTTGTTTCTAAATGCCTATTTGATTTCGCATATTTTCGACAACCTACTGTGTAATCATTCTTTACGTATGGTTCCTCGTGACGTTTACGTTCATTGTTTCATTGTTATTGATAATAATCACATGGATCGAAAATTATGCTTGGTCATGACTTCAAACTACGCGAATTTATGTCAATTGTCGCGACAAAGTATAATGTTTATCAAGTTATCCGTGCAGGGTGAGAATCAAACGCAACCCTCTAAACTGTCACTCTCATATTAGGTATTTTTAATTCCTACGCATAAGGCCAATTACAGGCCAGTTAGTGAACATAACGGAGAATGGCATAACTTCTGACTTGAGTGCGGCAAATTTACGTCATTCTCAATAACAAGGGTAGAGTAGTTTTCAGTTTGTGGTTAAATTAATAATGTTACGAGCTTCCAGTGCTAGTAATACGAAAATTGTTTAGCCTAAAGCCATATTAACTTTTTCTATCTATATAAACCAGCCCTAGTTAAAATAAAATTTGCAAAAACGTTTGTATTTGCAAATTAATTAAGATATCGTGAAAAAGTATCAATAATTAGTATTGTTGAAGCATTCGAATCAACTTTACTTTTGGTATACATTTCGTAATAGCTTGTTAGAAGAACTATACCACTTCAGTTCTGAGCGCACAGCCCTGTATGAAAATAAAGGTGTAAGTCTTGTACTTGCATATTTTTATTATGATTTCTATTCTATTACTCTACAAATGATATACCCTGTGCGTAGCAGTCTGTTGGTTTAGTATCCTCGCTGTCTAAAACGTTAAATTTCAATAGAGACAGTGTTTGCGACCAACAAATTAGCGGATATGTAACTTAAGTCACCCTTCGATTAAATACGACCGTAAGGTGCAAAGGTAACTCAATACTTCGCTTAACGGGTTACTCCCTATCCCCTTTTTGACCTATTAAAAAGGAAACGGGAAGTCGGGGAAACGCTTGTATTAACATAAAACTACTACGCGCTTTATTGATTTTTTGTTTTGACAAAAGTCTTTGTTTTGTATTGTTAGTCGCACTATACAAAAATGTGGGAATCTTTTTTTTCTATTAACATGACAATTTTGCTTTATTGTATCGGTATCCAATGCTTTGTCATCATATATAATTTCGACTATAATTCACTAGTATTCTTATTAGTCGCTTTAGCTAAGTTAAATGATAGTGTTGGGAGTCGTTTCGTGTTAATAGAGGTATGGATAATGAGGAAATTGGCTTCCGAAATTGACAATTACACGCATAGGTTTTATGGTTTTACAATGTGGCGTCTAATGCCACTTTGTAAGTTTGTATTACCATCATCATCATTTATGGCCTAGTGGAAATCGGTTTAGCCTTTCCAAAGATTACAACGGGGCAAACTTCTGACCGTCATACAAGGTTGTCTGCGTCTTGTAGTAGTATGCCTAAGGGCAGTTGTAAAGTCCTAGTTTTATTGAAACCATAGACAGACACTTCAATTTTACATGTGATGATGTCCTTCCGACCGATTCCGGCCCCGGCGGCTTGTCTATATATGAAAGTTGCTATCTGCGCGGGATATATTATAGTGGACACACTTGTGCGCATACACAAGTACCTACACTCTCTATTCCCTCACTCATAGTCCGATGGGACGCCACAAGCGACACGACCGGAGAGATATTGGGCGCAAGACCAACGGCTTAACGTGCTTTCCGAGGCACGGGGGTGTGAAACCGGCAACTCCGTGACTCCGAACTTCTGTTGAATAATTCCTATTAAAAAAATCCAATATCACTTTTGTTCGACCCGGCAATCGGACCCGAGACTTGATCTGCAGTCGCTAACACTACAGCAAGACCACAGAGGCAGTCAATATATGCACATAAGTATACATATTATGTTGTATACATACTGTGACAAACATATGGGAGATTACCACACCATAAAATAATATTCAAGGTGACAGTAACAGTAGGCATATAAGTTTAGTCACAATCGATATTTATAAATGTATATTGTATCACGTTTCTGCATAATAAATGTATAATGTTTACCCAGGTTACACTGACATGAGACTTAGATTAAACGTGAAAGTTTCGATAAAAGAGCTCTAACGATCACTTGACGCTGATAGACGATCGAAGGTGATACACGCGTTTATAGATCACTTTAGGAAATTAGATCGTCTATGTACATTCCTAACATTTCTATCTGATTTTCGTAGTATAGATACTGAGTGGTTTACCTATGTCTACTTATCCGTATTTTCGTTTTTTTATTATTTTGTTTTAAGTTCTGATGACTGCAACGGTCATAGTATGACTTGACTTGTCATAAAAATAGATCAGCAAAGTTAAGCAACGCTTGTGCAGGTCGTCACTTGGGTAGGTAACTGCTTATGGTACCTATGTATATCAGAGCCCTATAGTGCTTCGTAGGGCACGTTAAACAATTAGTAGCAGTTCTTGTCTCACACACAGTAACAAAACAAGCCATGTCAGAGGCCTTCTACTACTAAACTACTACTTCACCAGATTTGGCCACACACTTACACGAAAAAGACGAGCGATATAATAAGTCATTATACCCAACCCTCAAGGTTTTCTATTAGGTATACTATAAGTTTGTTTACCACCTTACTGATACAGAAAAAATATACTTACTTTTTTAAGATATCCTATCGCTTCCACCCTTATCTGTTTGTTTAGGTCTTTATTTGTAGAAGCAGCACAAGAAAAAGCTCTTCCCTTTATGCGGTGACATAAAAACGAAATTAGTTTCTTTATTTCCTTTCGTGACGTGCGAAATGTAGCAGTATATCATCAAATAACCTAAATGATAATGAAGGTTTGCCTGTGATGTCGTATTATCACAACTTTCGTAAATGACATTATGATATTACTTGAACTCACGCAAAAATAAGGATGAGAAATGAGAATTATAACAACATGGCTATAGAAGCTGAATTTATGTATGCTCTGAATGTTAGGGGACTCCGGGTAGCATGTTGAGGGTCTAGGATTACAACCAGGACTGCGCTGTAGTAGAAGTAGAAGTAGTTGTTTAAGCGGACGCCTGGCGTCTGCTTTGTGATGTCACAAATTGTATTCTGAGGTCCCATTGTGTCCGTTGATTGAATTTTTGTAGTCACTCGCAATATAGGATTTATAACAAGGCAAATCTCAGGGCCTGAGTAGTTAAGGGAAAAAAATATACTCGAAGAATTAGCATAAAAATAAAGGTATATCAAGACTTCTTGATGCATACTTATGCATTGATTGAGATTGATTCAATATAGTTGACAAAGATTAGTCCGGATTACGCTCCATTGCACGAGAAAAGACCTCTGTCTTTTCTCGTGCAATGGAGCGTAATACGGATAGTTGTCGAAATGCTAATATGATTCAGAGGTAGACACGAAGCCTTATCCACTCAAATCGACACGAGTTTAAGATCCAAAAAGTGGAAGTTTGATGAAGCAATTGTAATATTGTCTTCGTCTTACCAGAAAAGTAAACACAGGGATGGCATAAAACATGCCTTGTAATCATTGTCTCATGTACCCCGTAAATTAGATTAGATTATATTATTATATTCGGTGTCTTAGGGTTTTAAAGGTCACAAAAAGAAAATGGTACAATCAAACAAGTTGGCGCTGGACCAGTTTGAAAAAAAAAGTCCCTTGGCTCGCTGATAGAGTCGAGGCACACTAAAAACTGGTTTTGCGTGTAAAGTAGCACTGGAAGCGACGATTTCTTGCTAAGCGATTATCGCCCTTATGGTGGTCTAGCGGGAAGTTGTTCGTCTGTACAAAAGAACGGCATAATACCCTAATATTTTATGACTATTCCGTGTCATAAGAAGTTCACATGTCATGACGTGTTGAACTTGCGTTAATATTGTACTAACATTACGTGAACTAAATAATATAATTAAATTATTACCGTCACGCAGAAAGTTGCGAATTAATTACTCGCTCATTAGCACTCCTAAACTAATTATTTCGGACATGTTAAATATGTTTATTGCGTGTCTGTTAATCCCAATGTAATTGAAAGTAATTAGACCACGTTCACGATAAGGCTACACGTGTCATGATGGGTTGTTGGATGTACGTATGGCGGCTTTGTACGGAAAACATTAATCAAACTCCGTCGATAGCGTTTCTTGTTTGCATCCAAAGCTTCGCTACAGAGCCTGGAATCCGCTCTCTAGTCGGACCAGATATGGCGGAATATTAACCTTTCTGCAACGCGACTGCCGTTTCACCAACGCAACCCAAAGATCTTCCATGGCTAGGCTTAGGCCTGTGTCGGCAGGTGTATTCAACGGTACGGGACAGCGATTACTATTTGCCCTCTCCACGCCATTAACAAAATGCAGAAAAGAATAGGTTTAATCTTTATCACAGACGTCTTGATCACTACTAATACACCAATATTATGGGTTCCATTCCGGAATGGGACGAAACCTGCATGGACGTTGCATTGAAGTACAACTCGTTGCAGCTTGCAATAGTTAGAATGCCTAGTAGATGACGCTAGAATCGGTATAATACGTAGGACCCAAGGCATATTCGATTTAATGTGAGTGTATTTATGGGAAACCGGAGACCTCATATCTCTATCAACTATGAAATTTGGAACGGGAAAAGCCGAGTTCTCTTATTAGTCGAGTCTCCATAAATTGATTTTGCGAAATGTAATCTTCAACGCACACTAATGACATGACCTTTCTCTGCTATACACGTCTGTGGTACACGGGAATGTGGAAATTAAATTACCTTAACACATTTATCACTAGTTATTTAATCATTCCTTATTTAGGTCCATAGGATGTGTGAAATGGGTTCGTTTACTAGGCTTGATGTTGGCAAAGGGGCGATTGTGAGTCGGTTGGTTAAAATATATAATAGTAGATGACACAGAAATGGGCAAAGGTCCTTAGCACATCGACTCTTCATTCAAGACGGTATAACGGTTATCCCAGCGTATTTTTATCTTAATATATAAAATCCTTGCGTTACTGACTGACTGACAGACACGCTACAGCCGAAACTATTGGGCGCAGGAAGCTGAAATTTGGCATGTATGTTCCTTGGGGACCGTAGGGGTGCACTAAGAAGGGATTTCCCGAAATTCCCATGGGATCGGCCAAAACGGGTAAATTAAAAAAAATCAGGCGTAGCTGCTGGCGTCCTCTAGTATTTTATATTATTTAAAAGTATGTACCGTTTCTAAAGTCTTTCGTGATACATTTTGATGAGTTTACTTGTCTATAAGCTTCTATTAAATTCCCACCGCGTCGGGTCATCAATCTCTTCTAAAAAAAAAAAAACGCTTTGTGCGCCGTATTACAAACCTCGAGCAAAATAATACAATTTTTTAAAAACGTTCATTCACGTTCACGATTTCAGAATAATCGTAGACTAATGTGAAAATCGTGACGTTTTAAATCTACGTTCAGGCTGTAAATGCGCTGCAACGAGACATATAGAAACTACATTATTGATATACGTGGTGAGAAATGTTTATAGTAAACTCAAGAGCGGTTTCAGATTAGCGTTTTATACGCGGGTATAAGCTCGTTTTTAGAAGCGCGTGTAGGCGCGTATAGGCGCGCCTTTTGGCACACGCGCAACTCGTACGAGCGTTGACGCGCCTCTAAGCTCGTATAACTACCAACCGTCAGAATCCATGTTGACACTGACAAGACGTCACTACCGTTTCGAGCGAACACGCCCGTTTACGTGAGTCTGGTTTTTTGAAGCGCGTAATAGAGCGCGCGTGTAAGCGCGTATGCAGAAACGACCGTATACGCGCAGAAAAATACGCTAATCTGAAACCGCCCTAAGCCTACTTATCGCAAAAACAAAAAACAGCCGAACAAGCGGCTGAAGTTGTTTGGTTGCTCTACTCAGCTCTGTTTTATAGGGCGGCGTTAGTTTTTCAGCCAAGGCAAAGCAATTTTATTCCACTTAAAACAAAATAAGCACTATGATTACCTTCTTTAAATTATGTGTCGATTTTCATTTCGAAAACAACGATATATAAGAACAGAATAAAGATCCAAATAATTCGAATTGGCAACATTTCCGTACCAAGATTTACACCAACAGGGTTTAAATCGTGACTAGTGAAAGTGAATGAAAGAAAATAGAGCAGATTTTCTCTCGGACAGTTATTCTCAACTAATGCTAATACAGTACGAATAGTTTCAATTATTGTGTTCCTAAGTGGCGCGTGCGACACTTCTATAGTCGAGCTCTCGCACATTGTATGTCTGAAGTCGCACGTTAACGCATTATAATACTACATAAATCAATCTTGAGGAAAGTACTCGTATTCATATTGTGATGGTACATTGTTATGTAAATCTGGTGCATAAACGAATTTTATGCGGAGGCAGTTGAATAGGTAGGAGAGATTTGGGTTATTGCTCTAAGTAGTATATTACTTGTTGCTCTTGGTCGTAAAGGTTTACAGGCTATATTACTCATGACATTAAACAATTCTTTATTCAGCCAAACTGCTGGCTCCCATGACAGTTACTTAATCTTTTATTAAATCGCTCGATATATCGCGTCTCTTAGTCCGCTCTGGAAACATTTTGCTCCGCAACCATTAATCAATCATGTATTATCATTCAATTCATTGATAGGTGCTCCATCAACGAATCTGGTTTCGGTTACTTGACTATTAAATATTGCTCCAACATCTCCACCTTGATTTTTATCTCATTGCACGTTTTAGAAGACCCGACTTCATCGTTCGGTCCAAATTTTCCAGCAACGTAGACATGACAATAACCTAATATGAGTAAGATATTTTTTTATAACTCCTGTTACTTCAATCTGGTAACCTTCCACAGTTAATAGCTTAACTAATTGCATATCTATTAAACATAGCTTCATAAATATCACTTAATTGCTTAACACATTTTCCTATCAGTCTTGTTCGTTGAACTGACAAAACTTACGCGTTGAATTGTCAGACTAATTACTTAGTGTTCAGGCAAACTAATTGTTTATTCAGTCGAATCAATATGGCATTTCTTTAGGGAACCTTTTTTGCCATTTGAACACAAGTGCTCTGCGTCTAGAAGTTCTTTATGTTCGTTATTTAATTGGGTGTGAATTGAGAATTACCTACGGTTTTAGAAATGAAAAGTGTATGTAAGCTTTTCAGACCCAAATTAGTAAATCAGACTAAAACAATTAATAGAGCAAATAAGATATTAGTTATTTAACGAAATATAAAGTCAATCTCTTAATAATCGCTCTGAACATAAGCGCAAGTCGGGTGTACCTTTAATACCTCCAGCCACAATCTTCACCTGCCTGTGACACCGTGAATACCGTTTGACTGTACACCCTATAAAGCAATCAGAGCCGAAAGATACACCAAGTAATTTATTCCACACACTTCGGTCACCGTTTACGCCGGCCACGTAATGTTCAAACAATGTCATTGTGCGTCTGGCGTGTGCTGTGGAACGCTTTCATTGTTTACCAAGCGTTCTTCCTGTAGACAAGAAATTACAAAGAAAGTATTCGTTTCTGAGAGCAATTGATGATACTTCACTGACATTCGCAGCAAATCTACAGATTTGCTGCTAATGTCAGTGAAGTATCATATCAATCCTTGCGTTACTGACTGACTGACATACAACGAACAGCTAGAACTATTGGGCGCAAGAAAACTTGGCATAACATAATTATATGCCAAGTGTTCTTGCGCACAATGTCCCTTGGGGAACGTAAGGGTGCACTAAGAAGGGATTTCTCAAAATTACCACGGGATCAGGCTGAAACCGCTAAATAAAGAAATATGTGCATGCGCAGCTGCGGGCACCCTCTAGTTAAATATAAGTTAAGCAACGCTTGCACAGGTCGCCACTTGGATGTGTGACCGTGTTTGGCATTTACATCTGAGCGCTACCGTGCTTCTGAGGGCACGTTAAGCTGTCGGTGCCGGTTCTTGTCTAATGATAAGGATCGTTAGGCCATGTCGGAGGCCTTCGGGCGGTCTGAAAACTCTGCCACCAGAGTTGGCCACACACTCGCACGAAAAACAAACAAACAATATAAATACGTTTACTTGGCGAATATGGTTCTAACATTTTTGTAGTACCCAACATATTCAGGCGTTCACAATGATCCTGAAGACTTGGTTGATAGGAGCAATAATAGTGTTGTGGATTCGATCCTGTGTCAATAGTTGGTGATTAATAAATGATTGCTCTAAGTCTGGGTATTGTTTGTGTCCGGTTTCTAGATGTTTGTAAAGCCTCCACGATACAGGCTTTATTCATGGTGCGGACGTTGCTTTTTAAAATAATGACGTTTATGGCATGTTGTAAATTAGCCTAAGTTCGAACGCAATCTTGCGTTTCTAAAATAATAGCTTTCAATGCTTAAATCATAATCCTTGTTATTTTAAAGGTAGTTGACACAAATTACTAGTTGAGTGAACGTTACATGAATACAAATATGAAGAGCAGTTTACACAGGTGTCCGATGCATTACTGCATTTAAGATTCACCACACTAGCCGTTAGCCTTATTGGTGAATGAGATCTGAGTCGCGGATATGCCCGACCATAAACTGTGAACAATTGTATACTTTTTTTATTCTTTCTTAAGTTATGTTTTTTATTTCACACGGCGATAAACTGTTAGTGTCAGGTATCAGTGTGCCAATGATTTTTTCTAGAATTTCATGGTTATCGTTTTGATGGATTTGGTTGACAGGTATAGGACTGTTATTATTACAAAGGCGTTAACTTTTATTTCGTGACGTACATTTTTACAACATTTTTATTGACACTACAACATGCGCTGCGAGGTTCAAAATCCAGAACGACAAAAAATGTTGTGATCTTTAAGTAGTTGTTCAGACTCAGAGTCTTAAGTATACTTTGTCCTGTCTATCACGATACGAGAACGTGCGATCAATTACTTGAAACTTCTCTATAGGCACGTGTAATACAATTCGTTGCCAATCTATATACGAGAGCACATGCCTATTCTTTTTACAATTGTCGTAGTCTATTGTAGAGAAACACGTGCTCCACTGATACAATGAGGCATCCGGTTCTATCAAGAGATGTTTAGTTTTTTTAGTGCTAGCAACTAAGTGGGTAAGATGAATTTAAATTCAGCTTGCCTACATGCTGTTTGTAAACTTCAAAAACACTAAATAAATTACTGTATTGCTAGGCACTTAAAAAAATAACGGGCTTCAAAGAAATATTTGTGGGTAGGTACCCTATTTCGCACACTAGGCTTCCAAAGTATGCACCTAAAGAAAAATAGATCGTGGATGTGGAGTTAGCAATAAAAAGATGAGGAACAGACTTATCTGAGTTAAAATAACCAGACGTAGACTAACAGCCTTACGTTGATATCTAATCGATGATCAAGCTACGTAGCATCATCGCTCCGCTACATTTTATTAAATAAGACCACTTCCTATTATGGTTTGACACAAGAGTGCAGAGTGTAAAAAAGTTAAATATATTTAAAATATATTTTGGTGGTGTCGAAAGCCGGCTTATCTCGACTCAACAGTAAATTTTGCAAGGTTTCTTTAAAATATTTTTGGCCTGATGTCATCCTTTGAATGACACCACGAAGTGTACGGAAAAAGTGGCTTTATGATTTTATGTACCTAAACTTTTTTTAAAGATATACACAAGATTAAAATTTCAATCTATGGTACTAAGTCACCAGCTTATACTGTATTTTCTGTTGTATTGCGTCTAGATTAACAAAAATATAAGTTGTGTCAAAAGTGTCCTAATTAACATCAATGTTTTTGTACATAAATCAAGTTGAAATTAGAAACGGCGAAACCATGGCTGCAAAGTAAACTGTAACTGGTAATAATTTATTTAAACGTATATCTTTACACATCATCATATTATTATGTCAGGACATAACCAGTAATATTATTAATATATTGTGGCTTATCGGGCGCAATGACTTTAAAACAATGTTATTGCCTAATAACAAACCAAATCAGTGCGTAAATAAATAAGCTCGGTTGCATTAGATACCCAATTAGTTATCGTTATTCTCGTTGAAACAATTTCCTTCCCTATTGTGGTAATATTTCCTTCCTTCATGTTTTCCTGTAGCGACAAGGCACGGTCTGTCATAGTTAGAAGGCTTTTGATTATAGATTGGCTTACTTTGCTTCTCCGTGTGGTGACGCTTTCTTGTCTTCGAGGTATAATATGCTTAGCCTATTGCCACTTTAGTTTCACTAGTTGGATCTGTAATATCTGCAAAGTTAGGTAGTTATAAAATTACAAACTGATAACTGGAAATATAACCTATTAGTGCAGTTAACTGAATAGTGAGTCATTCCGGTAATCAAATGCAATTCACGATCGTGTGATTGTCGGTCGCGAGTGTCTCCTTCATCATTGTAGAATTGTGTTTTATAAATAACTTTGTCAGAGAGAATGCTCAATGCAGGCAATACTGATGGACACTGCAAATGTGTATTTAGAGACTTGAATAAGCACCTTCATGATGGTCAGTTGAGAAGTTTAATAATACTTATATCTGCATATCGAGCTACACATTTCTAGTACAAGCTTAGTTGTCACTGTATTGATTTGCAATACAAGGACACGGTAGCTTGTATTATAAATCTAGTATCTTAGTTCATTAGGAAAATGTAAGTGTTATATTGCAGTTCGAAGTGTCCGTTATACAATCTGCTTTAGATTAAAGCAAGCTGCGTCAGTCGTGAGCACGATTCTGAGCGATTTTAAGCGATTCTGATCCTTATTATCTTGCTCCAAGTAAATTGATAGCTGTCAACTGCAGTACTAGCCGAACCGGCTACTGCACGATCTAAAGGCTGATAAAAATCATCCGTATATATAAAAAAAATCTGACTGTGTCAGCCAGTCAGAATTTTTTTATATATACAAAACTACTTATTAGGCGAGAGAATTTGTAATTTGCTATGTAGGTATGTTGCTTGGAAACCGTAGGGGTGCACTAAGAAGGGATTTGCGGCAATTCGCACAGGATCGGGAAAAAATACAAATTAAAATAAAATGTGCAGCCGTCTCTGCAGGCATCCTCTAGTGTTTTGTAATTACTATGTCATAAAGGTCCTTTAATGTCTAAGACGCCAAACAAATACTACTAACATCGTGGAATAATCAACAATCAAATCAATTTGCTTCGGTCAATTAATATCCATCTGCCTGTCTACCATAACCGTTCGGCATGCAGCACCCATGGTACAGTCAGCTTCATAAAAATATATACATTTACGTTATTTTATATGGTTATATTGTCCAAAATTGTCATAATTTTTATTATGTTTAAGGATTTTTACACAAGAAAATCTTGCCTACATCATAAATTATAAATTAAGTATAATAAACCAGGAGTTTTAATTCATAAAAGTCTCAGCAAAGATGTTGAGGTGTGTAGCTACTTTTAGAGTTGACTGTACATAGTACCTACTTACCTACTTAATTGTCTCTATAATTACAATACAACACGCAAACCTGCATGTTCACTTGATGATAATACGTGCCGATTCACTCAATTCATATTTTACTTCTGAAGTATTACTGTGTGTGTCGTCTATTTAATCTCCATAGATTGCGTCAGTAGTGCTTGGATGGAGCGCATAACCTTACTTAGTTCCAGTACTTAACGATCGGAGCTTCCGAAAACTAGACTCCTTCCAATTTAATTTACGCCTATTTTTGCTGAACCATTCTAAATAAAAATACTACAGGCATTAAATCCATGAGCCTTAGGATAAAGTAATGACATGTTTACAACCCGCCCGAATTCGGCTTCGGCTTCGGCGGCTTATAAACTTCGACACCGGAGCTAGTCAGACACCCTCACGAAAAGAAAGAGTCAGCTAATCAAAACAATTCGATGTGTCTCTCGTCCAGTAAAGAGGTCTTAAAAGTTGTCTTGATATTACGTGCTAACGAATATCATATAGTATCATATCATCAATTCATAAGCGAACACAAAATGCATTCGCTGACGTCCAATCACGTTCGTCAAGGCGTGAGTCATAGAGCGCGATGTCAAACGTGCAAAAATGTCGTCTGTCTCACCGCACTACGCTAAACACAGTATATAAAAGCGAAAGAATCGCAATTCGACACGTGAGCATTTACCAAAACAACTATACAACGATAAAAGTAATCTCTATGATATTGTGATGACACGAATCATCTACCGGTCGTGCATGCGACTAACTGAAGCTACTTTCGGTCCTCGCACGGGATAGCATTTTTCCGATCTATATTTAAGACATGTTTATAAGAAATCTATCTACAGCTTGCTCTAGGGTTGAGTTTCCAACATTTTTGAAATGGGTAGGTTTCAAAACCACGACCACAATATTGAAGCAGCTGAGATAAAGCCTCTACCATAAATAAACCTTACCGATGCAACATGCTAAAAAAGAAGAAAAATAAAAAGCAATACCATAACTTATCTTGAACATTGTGTCGCGTTTCATGCACTTGATCCGTATAATATTAGTGTCAGTGAGATTAGACACTCGCTCCAAAATTCCAAATCAATTCTACTTTCCAAGTTTGACAATAGGTGTGAATGTCTCTCTTTTTCGACGCGACTCTATATGAAAACGAAAGGAATAGTGGTTTTGTTACACGTTCAGTCACTTTGTCTGTTGTGTATTCTGCGTAGATCTTAAGCTAAGTTAATGACCATCTTAGATTCCCGGCTTCAAGCTTTGATAGTTTTTGCGTTAGGATATTTTTAATTCCAACGTTTGGCTACATTTACGTATAGTAGGTATATTTTTCATAACCAAGTAAAATCATGTTTAAAACATAGCCTCTCCATTTCTGACTTTTAAAATCTACATAACTGTTACCAGATAAAAGGACTTGCTTGTTTGATTTTCACTAATTTACTTTTATGAAACTCGCTAACAAACTTAAAAAAAAAATATATATCAATTTTAACATGCTGTACCATTGGATGTGTATTAAAAGCTGGATGGCTAAATATCGTGTTTCAGAAGCGTGTTAAATTTCGTAAGGATTAGTCAAATTTTTTTGCAATTTAACTGACTTGCCGAATCCGCGCACGTAAAACGCATTTATAATCGCAACGCTTTCTCTATGCACAAACGACGACGATTACGTTTCAATCAATGCATTTGAATTCAGTCTAGCTAGACAAAGAATTTCGTTTTATTTTGGGAGCTTAGCAATCTAATCGTCCGCATAATACTGGGTGTAATTTTAAGCCGTATTTCTTTTGACTATGCCAAACACTTTTAAGATTAATAACAAACCAAAAATGTACTATCGTATTTTTGGGACAGGGTCTTTGCCCTTTAAGACTATTGGCATTTGTGTAGTCACATCACATATTGTGGAGTTTACATACATATATACATATCGTCACGCCTTTTATCCCCGAAGGGGTAGGCAGAGGTGTATTTCTACACCCACTTTTCGCCAGATATACTTTAGTCCCACGTAATAAGGGGCGAGCCTATTGCCGTACCGGGCACATTTCCAGACTCCGTGCTGCTACTGAGAATTTCGTGACAGAAAAACCCAATAACACTGCCCGACCCAGGAATCGAACCCGGGACCTCCCGATCCCACGCGCACATTTATGCCGCGAGACCAACGAGGCAGCCGTATAGGGTTTGATGTCGAGTTTTCCGTCTCTACGCAAAGATGGTATTTGCATCGTGTTATCCCTTAGTCGCCTCTTACGATACCCACGGGAAGATAGGGGGTGGTGACACTTGTATTCTATGCCGTCAATCAGTTTATGGTAGTCATTTTAGCTTATTGTTTTAGGTTTTGGGATTGGAGTCCTATCTGGGTTTATAATCTATCCAGTATATTATGTTACTGATGATTACTTCTAACAAAAAGTATTTACCTACCTTGATTGAAGAAGTTAACAAGCTCTAAACTAAAATCATACTTAGTTGCAAACAAATCTAGTAATACTCCAAGATACCATGTATTATGACGTCATAGTCACATTTAAAACTTAATCGTAAACTCGCTCCGTAGGATTTTAACATTAAGCTGATACTAACACAACCGGTCCGGGCGCCAATGCTTACATACAACAAGTTTGTGACGTCACGCAAGAATGCGTTTATTGCCACCACACGACACCTGTTATCATTTTTGGCGGAGTCAGTCAATAACTTTGTATTGTGATGTTCGCGATTTTCTACAATTCTACATACACGTGAAGACATGTTTGTAGTTTTGTAGTCAGGCCTACGTAATACGTCATTGTCTATCCAATGCCTTCTCTTGTACTTAGCATATTGCTATGGTAGCAAAGCTAGTTGTCTGACTTACAATCGGAAACTTTTCATTATACCTATGTTTTGGTTACATTTAAGAGAACAATCATCATAATAGTCATTATATTTCTACTTTTAAAATTATTGGGCAATCGTTATGTTTTTAAATGATATTGTATATTAAATTGAGACAAATTATTCTTATCATCATCTGTGAGCTGCTGTGCAGATTCAAGACTTTGAAACCTTGTCGCAGCTCTTAAAAAATCTGGAAAAGATTGAAAGACCTAAAATTCACAAATAAAACCAGATATTAAGTTTACATCGTTTAGGCTCGCATAATTATATTCGAGTTTGCTCGACTAGTTTCGAAACCAACGAGATGTAGCCTAAGTTCGGTGCCCGACTCACACAAGGACATCGCGTTCATAAATTTAAGCCCCGTCTGAGCTCGAAGCTAGTTAAATTTGAGCTGCGCATATGCATATTTCAGATGAGATAGACGGCCACCCGTCCATGTATCCGAAGTATTCCTTTTCTTAATTGGATAACAGAAGCATTATCTGCGTTTATGTGGTCATATTATAGACTCGTACTCACAGGCTAAGTTTAAAGTTTGTTCGCAGCCGTTTTAGGCACCGTAGCCTAAGCTTTTTATTACTAAGGTTTTATTCTAGCATCAAATGTTCGGCATAAAAATATAATCTAATTGCAACCAAATTACAAAGTTAGTAGTGCACATGCCGTCGAAGTTCGGCTAATAGCCGGTCCCAATCTTTGATCAGTGGACTTGGATATAATAGAGATACATAACGACATAAGCTTATGTCAAATATGTATCTCTAGTAACGAAATCCTTGGATAGATCAAATTTTATGGCCAGGCCTTAAATCAAAGTAAAACCATCAATTTCCAATAACTGACACATCACACTTTAGTAGTATATTTATTACCATTGGAGGTGTGAGCATTCCCGCGTACCCTACGTCTTCCCAAAGCTATTGAAATACGTTCTTCATTTATTTACACTAGAAGCAATAGTAGAACATCTACTGACCTCAAGAGACATTAGCGAACAATGAAGATAAAACGTCGGTAATAACGTCGATGACATAATTTGATGTACAATTTTCCTTCATTGCATCTTGCAGTTTCGAGAAACAATCATACTCTCGTGGTTGCATTTTCAATGCCACGCCATTGTCTTGTGATGATGACGACATTACATAAGTGTATTTATATATTAGTTAAACCTACATCTTCATGCGGCAGTTTAATTCAGTTTATCATATGAGATTAATAAAAGGTACAGCTTTTTGTAATTGTAATTGTATTTTCAGTAGGAAGTCTTTTTTATCCGGAGAGATAAGACGAGAAGATACGATATTCTATATATTGATGGATACGGCTACTAGAGATATATATTTGAAATATTTTGTATGTATCACAAATTCATCGATTGATAGAATTTTGGAAACAGGTGTTCGTAATTCCAAAATTTATTGATTTTTAACAAATCTCTTATACTCAGCGCCCTGTGTTGAACTTTGTTCAGCAGTGGACTTTGAAATGCTGTTTGATGAACTGTATCGTAACCCCTTTGTTTCGGGTTGGAAAATCCTCATGGAATCCCTCCGCCCTGGGGGAAGGGCGAAGAGTACTGTCAGACTCTTACTGACTAAAAACTAACCCGTGTTCCTCATGTACCCGTGTGTCGGAGGGTCGGGTATCGCTGAAGCATTCGTCGCTACCCCCCGACGGGTATTGGCCCGCCAGTTGGTCAGGCGGGCCCCGAACAAAAACCTCTTGGCGGCGGATGAAGGTGTTGGGCTCCGCCGCCAAAACACCCAGCGGCCGCAGAGGATAGGGAGGACGGCAACGCAACACCGCATCTCTCCTCTTCCTCTGCGCCGGGCGGCTACCGCGACGCATCGAATGGTGCGCCCCCATTTGCCTCTCCTCCCGCGACCGCGCCCGACTGCGAGGGACAGACAGAACTGTCCCCCGCACCCGCACCTTTGGACGCATCCTGCGCAGGCCCCTCCAAGCCCACGCGGAGCATCCACTCCCGGGATCTCTCTCAACTTCACCGCGGGTGTCCAAGCCACGGTTACTGAGGCCTCCCACCACGACAAGGTGGAAGTCCCACGGGGGGGATCATACCCCCCCTGGCTGAATTAATTATGGCTCGTATAAATAAAGACTGTATTGGCATACAAACCGACAGTGAACTTGCGTTTCCATAACATGTCCGAAATATTTGCAAACAACAGACATCCTGGCACCCAAACCTGTCAACAATTGAACCAACACACATGTATGCATGTGTCGATGGCCAGTTGCAGTAGGTACTAAACAATGTATTATTATTATGTTCTTTGTTTGAGTTGCCATTAGTAGCTTCATGATGCAGGTCGTTATAAAATTTAAACAGAAGCTTCTCGGGTGTACGCAAATGTTATCCATTGAAACTAAATTATTGTTTATGGATTTTATCGCGATATTTTGATCTTACCGACTTGATATTTACCTGTTTTTTTAGACATTGCGGTTTGTTGTAGGTTTGATCCACATGACAGACACGTGTGATCCACAATCGTATCTAGTCTGGATATTCATTTTGTACGTTGATTGACTTTGTTGATTGGATGTTTGTAAAGTCTCCCTCTTTACATTCAACGCACGGATATAAGGTTACAGAATTTGTTTCTAGTGCTACCATTGTCTTTACCAAATAAAAATAGATAAATAAAACTAAAATCCTTGAAAATTAAAAAAGGGTTGACGGTCAACCAAAACCACTCTCGATAAAATTCTTAATCCCGTATTCGATTTCAATAATATGTACTGTGGTGTATAATTTAAAGCAAGTCTTCTAGTCTTTAGAGAAACAGAAATACTAACCTACATTCACGATTCTATGACAAAAAACAGTTACTACACTCATTTCACATGCATGTCACCATAAACGCTGAACATCCATACTAATTTGTGAATTACAACACGTTACTAAAGAGTTGGTAGACTAAAAACGACCTGTAACATGTCATCGCGCGGCCTTGGAACCCGACCCAAATATGCTAAACACATAGGCAACACATTATCTTACTAATTACAGTCATACGTAAACACGTCATCTGTGGACTTGGCACTTTATGCTGTGGTCAGCTTTAGGGCACTCATTTTGAAGCATGACAAAATATGATTTTGCAGAATGGAACTGATGTTTGTTGAATTGTATGGGTGTCAATAGTTACACACATACAATGTTTACACTTCTGGAGACTTTCGTAGTAATCAATAAACCACTTTACTGTTTTCTCTGTCTTTATTGTATAGCTAGAATTCTGGAGTCTTTCGATGATATCAATATAATGGTTTATTTTTTCCTTCGAAAGCTTAAAGAAGTCCTGGCATTGACAAGGGCTCTTGAGCTCCTATAAAATGTATTCACCTTCGATAAACATCGATCATTTGTGAAAATATGTAATCACTCTGTTCTTTAATGAAAGTTTTCACATGGAGTATTTTTAATGTCGAATTAAGTGGAATATGTGTATTGTAAATATTGAAATAAAAGTCTCAAGCTTTGCATATTATGCGCCTGCGTAAAGTTGTGTTACCCATAAAACCTTCCGTTATGAAATTAAAATATATTTTTAGGGAATTTGTCGTTTTGGCTGATCGCGTATTGATAGATCAGTTCATGTTTGATGGATATTAAGGAGTGAAAGTTTATGTCAGACAAAACTATATTTTGATTCTCATGACGAAAATTTTGCTGTTTTCTCGTATATTATTGCTTTTCTCGCCTAATGATGAGGCGTGTCAAAAGACAATATGCAGTAAATGTTCAAAGTTTAAGAGGTCAGTGGTTTTGTGAAATAAAATGAGTAAGAGGAAAGCTTGTTCGCGTGACAAGTGAGACGCGGCCTTTAACGTCAGTCACAAATCTAGTTCGCACCACTCCCTTACAGGAAAATGTCAGTGAACAGTTTTATTTAGTTATTTGTGTTTTGTGATAATAGTGGATACATAAAAAAGGCATGTCAAATTGCTCTATTTTTGCCACTATAGCTGACTTTGCAGACAAGTGCATCGTCTCACGTAGGCATTTACCGTCACACCATAAGACAAGTGCCAATCGTCAAGTCTCACGACTTGACGATTGGCACTTAAGGTGTCATAAATTAAAAACGATTGTGAAGACAATTGCTGTATCTGCAGACAAGAAAGCATCCAATAAGTGCTAGTATAGTAATTCTATTGCTTCCAAACACATTTCTGCAAACTTTTTTATGATAGCATTTATTTAGTGGCAGATTCAGTTGGAGTTCAAGCATAAGTCTATCAATAAAAGCAAATTCTATTCCAGCTATAGGAATAACGCTCTTTTAGGAAACATGTGCCAGTGTCAACAAATTTGATCAGTTTTAGTGTTATTCACATTGGTGGCCACTTTAATGAAAAGTGCAACAGCATATCTAGCAGTTTTAATAGTCTCAGATAACGCAAAATATTGTTCTGTTTTTTTTTTTTTGCCAGTAGCGAAGGTTCAAAAGACAGCGATTGGCATCGAGAATCGATATTCATTCAGTCTATTATTTATCATTGTTATTTCAATGATCATAATGAATGATCATTGTAGACAATGGATATCATGCAGCTGACACGCGTGAGCGACATGATATTTTTGTATAGGCTGTAAAACGCTTCGGACACTGATTTACTCTGCACTAAACTTCTTCAAAATAAGTTCATTAGTTTATCGGTGAAATCGTCGCTCGAGTTTGAGACCTCATTGATACTTGGATGTAGCTTCAACTCCCATTTACAATTAATTTTCTTATCAATGAACTATAGTTTTTTAAGAGTTTAATATGATTCGTAACCTTTATTATTTGCTGTTTCCAGCGGCGGTGTACATAGCGGGTGTGGTGGCGTCCATTGGTGTCACAGTACTGGGCATCTTCTGCGTGCTGTCCGTGCTGCAGCTCGCCATGATATCTTCCAAGGAGCGCGTCGCTTTCAAGTATACGAACCTCGTCATGACGAAGCTCGCACTAGCATTGCTAGCCAGTACGTATCATAACGTTGTTTCATCATACATATACCTACTCGCGACTTTTGTCCGTTGCGGTAGGCAGAGACAAGACTCATCTCATCACCTTACCGATTTTAGCCTAGCCTTACCAAGTATGATACCACAGTTGTTCGATTCTATTATATACCTACTAAATAAGGAGACAAGGTACTTTTTATTGCCTATGTTAAAAAGCAGAAAGTGCCCCTCGTCAAAGCTTGCTCTTGGCTTTCCCGCAAACATCAGCTTTTCTTCTTCTTTTCGTGTGGTTTGTGACTGTGTAACCAGCCTTGCGATCGGAATATTTAGGCTACCTAAAGAATGCTGACAAGACCATAAGGTTGTTGTCGTGTGACCAGTGCCGTAATCACTTTTAGGCACCCGGTGCGAACATGAATACAAAACCCTTGAAAAAGTGATTTTGTGAAAATTGGGGCAGTTTTGCAGCCCTCTTGGGTCAGCACCATATGCTTGGACAACGCTAGCATAGTCCCAGTTATGACACTGCGTGAGGCAAGAACGTACCATGTATAATGTACCATATCTGTTGAACAGATTGCCCGCGGACATCAGACATGAAAACGATAAAATTAAATTTAAACAAAAACTAAAAAAATATTTGTTAAATAACATTTGTTAAAATATGTAGGTATGTAAAATAGTATTATGACTCTTCCACAGTCAAACCGCTAAACCGGTTTTGTGGAGCACTATTAATATATTTATTGTAAAACTGTAATAAATAAATAATAATAAATAAATAAATAACCGGGACGGTTATATGTGCCCTTCGGCACACGGTAGCGTTCTGTTATATATGTATGTCACAACGAGCTGTGGCATCTGCTAGTGGAGTTGCCGCAAGGAACCGTAAAATAGCATCCATTAACTTTTTATTTAAGGCATTCACATACCTCACTAAAACACGTTGCATTATGATTCCTTCGAGAATATTCTTCCTGTAATGCGAATAAAGCGCATTTGTTTGATGTTACAGCATTGTTGTCTATCGCTGCAGCCGGCCTGTTCGCTGTACAAGGCGATGACAGGGGATTCTACGTAACAAGAGGAGAGGCCTTCTATGTTCAGGTAAAGCAAATTCATGATTGTTAAAAAAAATACAATTATTGCTCCTTCGTCCTCCAAAATATCACGGAAAAACGTGTTGGGTTGGTACGAAATTACGTACTCAAAAGCTATTAAAAATAATGTTTACTGTGAAGGTTTTAATGTCTATGTTAAAAATTATTTTATTTTTTAGGGTTCCGTACCTCTCAAGGTAAAAAAGGAACCCTTATAAGATCACTTTCTTGTCCGTCTGTCTGTCTGTCTGTCTGTCTGTCTGTCTGTCTGTCCGTGTGTCACCACCGATTTTCTCAGAAACGGGTGGACCTAGGAAATTGAAATTTATACCAGATACTGAGGTCTATGGTTCCTATTAGGTGTATTAAAATCAGGGTCCTGGGTCAACCCAATAAAAAGATATGGGCAAAATTAGATTTTTGCGAAAACTTGTAAGTACCAAAATTAACCTTAATTTTCAACTTTTTTAATTTTCGGAATTTTTCCTTTACTTGTGCTGTAAGACCTTGGTTTAAACCAAAATTCACAATTCTAGGTCAACCGGAAGTAAACTATAGGTTTTTGGTCGAAAACCTATATGGTAGTTCCCGTTGAACTAGAATCACGAAATTTGGCCAAAAGCAAGGTCTTACAACACAAATAAAGGAAAAATTACAAAAAAATAAAAAAGTGGCAAATTTAAGGGTGTCCTCATCAGGGATGTTGCGGATGCAGATTTTTTCACATCCGCGGATGCGGATGCGGATTTTCGCAGACTCACATCCGCGGATGCGGATGCGGATGTGAACAAAATACCAATGCAAAGTTGGCTTTTTTTATAGTAATAGGCGGCAAACGAGCAGACGGATCGCCTGATGGTAGGCAATAACCGCCGCCCGTGGACACAAGCAACATCACAAGAGTCACTAGCCCGTTGCCGCCCCATGGGGTTGGGAAAAGAGATAGCATGAGGAGTGGGATGAGGGAGAAGGAATAGGGGATAGAGCCTCAGACACTCTCACTCACCGAACGAAACGCAACAGTTTAGGTACTGTTACTTTACATCGATTTTCTGTGAGAGGGTAGTACTCCGTAGTAGAGTACCGTCGTGGAGTAACCCTCCACGACGGTTCGTAATACGAACTTCATATATTAATCCTACGCTTCTAAATAACTGTTCACTTGGAACACTAGCTGGTGGGGCTGACAAGAATTTGCATGCTATTTTAGATAAAAGCTTGAACTCGCTTCGATTAACACTCCACCACTTAAGTGGATTCTCATTTAAACCGATTCGTTTTTTATTGCGGAAAGCAAGTAACTCCTTAGAATTGCGCCAGGGCTGACAATTTCTGATGTTGCTTGTGTCTCATCTTCACTTGATGAATCGAGCATCATGGTAACATCACTCTGTAAGCAGGACTGATGTCCTGCACCGTGACTGACATCCGCATTCGCTGATGCTCCGCATCGATTTATGCGGATGCGAATGTGAATGCAGATGTCTGAATTGAAGCGGATGTTCCGCAATTGCAGATGCGGATGCGAATATTCGCAACAACCCTGGTCCTCATACATTCATAGTAGACTACAATTTTAAGATGGTCCTGTAAGTTGTATGGGCGCTCATACAGATTTAGAGGACTAGCGTAATTAGCACCAACCTCAAATAAGCTAAAATGCGTACGGAACCCTCGGTGTGCGGGTCAGATTCGCACTTGCCCGAATTTTTTTTAAATTATAAGTCTAGGGGATGCCCGCAGCTATGCTTGCACATTTTTTTTTTAATTTGAGCGCTTCTTCAGGTCTCGTGGGCATTTTGGGTAATCTCTGTTTAAAGTGCACCCTTACAGTCCCCAAGGAACATACGTGCCAAATTTCAGATTTTTGCGCACAATAGTAATTTTGGCTGTTGGTTGTCAGTACCGCAAGAATTTTATTTATAATACAGATTATACTTTCTTGTAATGTTATGTATGACATTATTTACATGCTGTATTCGCTTGTTAATAATTCGGCAACTGGCAAGCGACTGTGTATTTTCATTACTATCACTGGGTTTCACTACAAATTTCATTTTTTGGTTAAAACTTTCTTACCCTTACATTATTATTTTTATTCTGACTTTAGTATTATTTTATTTCACAGATAGTGAGCATAGTGCTTAACTGTATACTGTTCATTGTGTCGGTGTACGACGCGCTTTTCTCTCGGAGGGTCGGCGGTGACCCCACCAACCCCCTGGGGGAACCAGAAGGCACTACCATCAACAACCCCGGGTTTAAAGAAGGAAGAGGTATTTTTTTATTTGTATTTTTTCTTTACAAGTCTTTCGCGGCTCACTGCTAGACATAAGCCATTCCTAAGTTGTTTCACAGTAGTTCTGAGTCAATATGAGTATATGGCCTTAAATGACCACTGGCAGCTGACGCTGGGTGACAGGCAGCAATAGCCTAGTGGAGATACCATCAGACTGCTACGCAGAGCGTATCGGGTTCGAATCCAACACGCGCACCACTGACTTTTTGAAGTTACGTGCGTATTGAATTGTTAATTATCGCTTGTCCCGTGCCTCGGAGAGTATGTTAAGCCGTCGGTCCCGCCTGTCATGAAGATCTTTGACAGTCATTATAGTGAGTCAGTACTTCTGATTAAACTGGCATTAGTCTAAACCGTGGAATATTGATAGCAATATTCCACGGTTTAGACTAATGCTATGCATATGCCGTGTGGTGACGGATTAAGAATACGGAATGTCACCACCCCATATCACCCCATGGGTGTCGTAAGAGCCGATAGAGGAACCATATTATGCTGAAAACAGCACTGTAAGAGAAAGAAAACAAACCCTATACCAACGTGGTAGGCCAATTCCTCCTTTCAAAGGAGAGGCCTAGTCCAGCAGTGGACTGTTAAAGGCTGATGATGTATGCAAAGGGATAGCCCTTTGAGATGAAGATGTCAGACAGCAGTTGTTCAACAGAAACTAATATTCGGTAAAGTTAGACTAGTTAGAAGACCCCGAAGTCCAAACTTTGGACCAGTGTCAGTTTATACAGAGGTACTGATATACCACAGAGACTGTCAATGATACTCATGACAGCCGGGACCGGCGCCTTAACGTCATTTCCGGCTGTCATGAAGATCTTTGACAGTCATTCCGTTCGTATAGATAGTAGGACTATCAGAATCTAAAAGAAACTTATGCCACTATATTACATAACCATCTGCTAATCAGTAATTTAACTTACAGGGATATCAATGACGGACGCATCAGGCAAGCCATACAGCACGAATGGTCACGGCAGCGTAGCGTCTATGAACACAACCGCCACCACTTTGACCGGCATGTCAGACGCCAGCACCATTACAAGATCGCCTCTCAGATCGTCTCTCAAAAAGCCCAGGCCTAGAGAAGGCGAGCCTGGTGGCCTAGGCATCCAAAACCCTGGATACTCAGGCCATTCACCCCCCCTAAACAGAAATGGAAGCCAGAAAAAAGTACGCATACAGACGCACAGTACCGAGGTTTGAAGTTTTAAATAATTTAGGCTGTATCGCACACGAACGTTATTAACTTATTGACGCTACTGTCATGGAACAAGGGATGTTTCCAACTAGTCAAATCAGGTATTTTTAATTAAATGTCAAAAACAATCTCGTTTTACGGATTTTGTATGAAATATGCACTTAGTGACGCCATATTTTTTTACTGTCAAGTAGATGGCAAATTATCAATAAATTGACAGACAATAAAAAAATAAAATTGAGTTTTAACTTTAGTTGATGAAACAAACTGACATTATTTTGGTTAGTTTTGGTAGATAATGGTACTTATATATTTTTTTTTTACTAGAAGGAACCATCCCTATTGCTGCAATCGAAAATGTGTCCAACACCCATTGCGCAAGGTTTATTTTAGCTTGCTACGAACATGATTATGGCAGTCAAAAGGTAGAGTTGTAACAATGTATGATTGTTGACGAAGAAGCGAACGATTCGATAATTGTAAGCTAATTGATGGTTATTCAAATGTATGCGGTTTTGGGTTTACGAGTAAATTTAATCTAAGTGCCATCGAACGATGAATTAACATTCGGTATTCACGTTGTCGATATAGGTATTGAGTATTTATATTTCCATTTTGATTATATGGTGTGGGTGTGTAATACACCTCTGCCTACTCCTTCGGGGATAAAAGGCGTGAAGATATGTTATGTTATGTTATATGGTGTGTACTGTGTTTTGCACACAGTTAACACTGTCTAGCAAAAAGGATTACGTGGAAAATCAAGATTTTACGGTATTTGCCACACCATTTGTTAGTTCACATATCAAAATTAGTAAAGATTAAAGAAAAAGAATGATTTTACATTCATGGTCGCGATGCCTACATTAAATATGTATGATTTACACGGTATCTATGCTTCATAAGAATCATAAGCTATCTATGGTTATGCGACAACAATTTTCGAATCATTCGCTTTTCATTTGAAACAATCGCACTCAAAACTCTTGAATAAAACGTGTGACAAAGACAGATAGCTACGTAAGTCAAAATTGGTGTTCGACTATAATTAGTATAATTATATCATAAGATACAACCACATACAATAATATGAAGACGGTGTAAATATTTTTTATGTTTACTGTTTTAATATAGTAATGTTTTAGTTACGAATATACTTATTGATATTGTAACTTCTTTAAAATGTCGACTGTTTATATATGATTGTCAAATGTTCGATTCATTCAGAAAACATATTCGTAGTAGACTGGAACCCCATTAGAGCTTAATAGGTAACTTGCTGGGAAAATAAATATGAAATACCTAGTGTGACCACGGCCGGTGTAACGTGGACGAAACGTCGGGGCAAATACGAGGTATATCATATTTTCGAATAATTACGCGATTCGACCTATCGATAAATATTTAATACTATTTAGTACACACGACTATACGCCAAGCTAGACTCTGACCTTTGTACCGTTCTTATTGCGTAGGAAATAAGTATTACTAGAGGATGCCCGCGGTTACACCCGGGTTATATAAGGCTACTGCTCTGCTCCCGTCGCTCAAAGCGTGATGTTATATAGCCTATAGCCTTCCTCGATAAATGGGCTATCTAACACTGAAAGAATTTTTCAAAACGGTTCAGTAGTTCCTGAGATTAGCGAGTTCAACCAAATAAACAAACTTCAGCTTTATATATTAGTATAAAATAATCGCACTGTAACTGTATGGCTTGATTTTTCGTCGTGTGTACAGTATACCAGTCTCTGGCAATCTATATACAATAAAAAGTAATAGACCCCATCAGTGTTAACCAATTTTGACTGTTGTGTAAGCAAGTAAATTGTTAGTGCTTTTCATATGTCCTGGATTTCGAGTAGACGGTGCCATTTTGGAATAATAGTTTTAATACTGATTACACAGATAACAGAATGCCTTGAGTGACTTTACCTCGGCGTCATTCTAAGTGCAGGTTTGACGTCCTTAAATTGCAAAAATATTGGGGTAAAAACTCGCTGTTGTTTTTCTGTAATTTCTACTTTCTTTTTTTAAATCTCATATTTCCCGCAAAACGTCTAAAAATACTAAAGCCTGTGTCGTGGAGAATATTTTAAATACATACATATACAGCCGGATGCCAAACAAGAATTTGTAGATCTAAGTTTTGCGTTATGTGAAAGCCGATCGCTGAAGTGACGCCATCCGGGTTTGTGATAAAATGCCTTATACAAGTTATATAGGAATTGCAGAGTAAGGAGTAAGGCGGCATTTCTTGTTTCAATAAAACTAACAAAAGCGTGCAATGAAAATTCTAATGTACCCACTACTCGTTATACAAAACGTGTGAAAAGTACAAATATATTGGGATTCGAATCCCAAAAGTTGGAAGTGACTTTAATCTTAAGAAGGAACACTGATAGAATTGAATTTAGCGTTAAATTATTAATTTTTATAACAAATATAGAAACGTTTTTACTGTTTTATAAGGGTGTACATTTTCACTAAAATAATATGCATAAAATAAATCTTTAATAATGTAAGTTAGTTATAAAAACGTCGAATGCACAGGCAATACTGACTTCACATATCTCACGTTGATATATTGATAATTACTTTTATATTCTACTTATTAAGTATTTTTTATTTACAAACTATAAAAACAAAAATATTCGTCTGTATATTTCGTTTGAACAAAGTTCTCTATATTTTATAATGTATAAAGTGCATATGTGTACATAGCAGCACTAAGTGTTGTAAAAATATTAAAAAATATATATAACCTTTTTTATTTGTTATACTATATAGCTTTGTTGTATATTATCAGCAGTTATAACATGTTATCATTTACAATGTAGAATTAAATTCCACTATGATAAGTATAACTTTGTAATATTTAAGAAATAAATGTAATATTATATGCACCAACACTGCGGTTGTTGTTCAAATGGCATGTGTATTCTATACGGGAGTACACTGGTTAACATAAGGCTTTGCTGTTGAAGTCGTTGGTTCAGCCTGTGTTCCTGACACAAGCATAAAATCGGCTGGAGTAAGGGATACATTTTATACCTAAATATTAAGTACTCTCTAGCTAAAGGTTCAGAGAATAGGCTAGTTGACAAAAAAAAATTATAAGTCCGTCCTTTAGATTATTGAAAAATAAGCGATACGTATTTTTTTATTTGTAATTTAAACCAATAATGACCAAGATATAGCTCATTAAAGTTACGTGCTGCATTTTATCGCACTAGATGACGTCACACGTAACTTTAATGGGCTATATCTTTGTTATTTTTTATTTAATCGAAAAAAGAAAAAATACGTGTCCAATATATTTTTATAATCTAAAATACGGACCAAATAAAATGTAATTATTTTGACCCTGGAAACTACCCTATTGCTTTAGAAGCGCAAAAAAAATGATAAAAAAGAAATGAATAAACATAAACTTCAACAAGTCATAGTATTTCATTCTATCGCTTGTAGACCATCCGTGTCGGTGCAAATAATATATTGTAAACTAGTAAGTGTAAATACACTTGAAAAAACCCACCAGGCTTTTTACGGATCATCACATTTTAGATACCTTTTGATTTCAACCTTTTATAAGTATTGCTTATTGCATTAGATTGTGAAAACCGTGCCTTACCTTTTATAAATCCCAAATTGTGCCTTACGCCTAACTCTTTTTGAAATAATATTTCGCTCACTTGCGACAAAGGCGTGATATATACCAAGTGTATTTTATTGATTCTGGGAATATATTTTTGTTGTAAGATGTACACTATTCCTCCATCGAGTCTTAATCTCACTTCATTTCAGCTTATAAGGTATTTTGAAGTCTATTGTTTGATTTCTAGTATTACTTGAAAGTTTGTATGAAATACTTATGTGGCAACGTCCATAATCATTGACATAGGTATTTACAACATGATTTTTTACTATTAATTCAAACTATGACATACATTCTTCAAAGTATTTTATTGTATTCCTATACAGATGAATGTATCAGGACTAGAGTTTTCCATCTTCTTTCTATCTGCGAATTTTCGTAATATTAAATTTTCATAGATCATTTTATACATTATACAAGGTTATATAGCGGGTCTTACTCGCGATAAATCTTATATTTAAGGCATAAATACCTCGGTTTTTTGCCAACGTTTCGGCTGACTTGCTTCAGCCGTGGTCGCGGCGGGACTGGTGAGCTCAGCGCCGTCCTTGTGTTGTGCGGGTTTTGGCACCTACCCTCACTAGATTTTTATTTTTGGTTTTAATCGCACTGTCGGTACCTCGACACACTACACTAATGACGTCTATACACTGTTGAGCTGTATCATTACGGCGGTGTTTACACTTATTGATAACTGGATTCCAACAACTTGGAAAATGAGAATGAAAATGAAAATCTAGTGAGGGTAGGTGCCAAAACCCGCACAACACAAGGACGGCGCTGAGCTCACCAGTCCCGCCGCGACCACGGCTTAAGCAAGTCAGCCGAAACGTTGGCAAAAAACCGAGGTATTTATGCCTTAACCCTTGAGGTGCGATCAAACTAAAGGCAAAGTGCCACAAGTGCAAAGGGTCACGTTGCTGCAAATTTTCATTGGCATAGGTTACCGGAAAAAAAATAATTATGACACCTTAATATAATTATATCACATAAATTGCATATCATTGTGTTGGTTATAAAATCAGCTATGATAATAATAACATAAATTACTACTAAATACTCACGTTTCCGGCAAAACAAGCTTACAAACTTAGAAGTTTGTTATTTTTCACTGGTTCGCACAAACATTTCATCACATATTAATGAATTTCATTACTTGTTTGGTTCATAAACACAAAACATTATCACATATACCTTTAGGTTTTCACACAATACATTATTTATTTGTAACTAATGAATCTAACGCCACTAAAAAAATTATAATCCGAACGCGTAACAAAAAGTTCGCCGTGCCGGGCCGCCATGTTACTGTAGCGAACACTGTGGCTGTGAATTATTTACCATTTGAAACACGATAACAGTGAAAATGTACAACAATACTAGTATTTAATTGCTAAAATATGTTTTCAGATAAATAATCTGGGTACTTTTATGTCTTTTATAACTATTAAAAGAGTATTTACCATAAAAAAATAACGAAAATAGCAAGTTTCAAGAGTATAAATAGCCGTTCTTAAAAGTTTTTGCCTTTTATCACTGTATTTCTTGTCTCTGTCACGAATAATGTCACTTCACAATTAATATTTATTTATTTCTGAGTAAATCTATATAAGTATCTTTATAAAATATTCACCGGTTTCTTCCACAAGACAACTTTTATTATAAAGATCGCGGAACAAAACACAACAATGGCGGACGCTTTCGCAACTGAGACACAGATAATTATATTTCAATATTTTTTGGCACGTTTCGTTTCCCTCACCCTTCTAAAACGATTTAGTTGCATAGAATATGAACTATTCTAATAGTTACTACTTTCGTTTCTTGGTTTAAGTAAAACAAAACGTAAAAAATCCGCGACCAATAGGACGACTTTTTTAGAGCACGACCATGCGTGCTGTAAACACATGGGACCACTTGAATTAGAGCACGACCGTGCGTGCTGTAATCACGTGGGGGGTTAAATATAAGATTTATCGCGAGTAAGACCAGCGGGTCATTATATCGGTCGGGTACATTATACAAGGTTATATAGCGATATAACCTTGTATAATGTATACTAATCGCGAAAGTTTAAAATCGTTCA
Source organism: Euclidia mi (assembly GCA_944739405.2). Classification (NCBI taxonomy): domain Eukaryota; kingdom Metazoa; phylum Arthropoda; class Insecta; order Lepidoptera; family Erebidae; genus Euclidia; species Euclidia mi. Next base: position 35,942,743 of record OX123195.2, read on the forward strand.
TTTTATACATGTTTAATATAAACTTGAATTATGCTATCGCTGCAAATAAGTGATTTTGATCCTAAATAAGCATTTCTACCTGCAACCTTTATCTACTTACATGAATTTAATTAAGTTTATATAAATGTAGATTAGAGTATTTATTTTTACTCTGTCCGTCCAAACTCTGGTCTTAACTTTAGTTTTGAAGCCACTTAATTTTAAGTAGCTGCGTCTGTAGTTAATAGAGGGTATAAATTTATTATTGTTACTTTTGTATTGTTGAGATAATGTAATATTTTATCTGTATTAGCAAGTGTAGGGAAAATGGTTTTCTGTAATCAAAAGTAGGGTTTGACACTTCGGAAAAGTAACTTTACACAAATTGTTTTGTCTATAGTAGTCATTACCACGGTTTATTTATATTAGGTATTTAATTTTACTATAATTATACAATCCGTCCAAAATGACCCATTATTTTAATGATCTGATATTTAGTTGATATGTCCATATTCTTAGTAATATTTTGCTGAATAAACATATTGATTGTTTACAACCAGAAAAGTTTGTTTTATTTATTACTATTTACTACGTATTTTTTTAGTAAATTGGAGCAAAAGTACGAATGTAGCATGTGGAACAAAAGAAGGAAAATTAATTGATGTAAATGTTGATGTCGGTACATTATCAAAAATAATTATAATAATTAAATGAAGTGCGAGTTGTACTCGCCCATGAAGGGTTCTGTAGTAGAGGTATCCACTTGACATACCCATTATCTTCACCCAATACCACTATTACTTTTTCGCCACCAAAACTAACTTCGTTTTCCATATTGCTTGTATAAACGACGAAGTTATATTTGCAGCATTTGACAGTATACTATATCTCAAAATCTACCGACTACATTTCGTTATACCAATTCTCGTTGGAAGTTTTCAATAAAATCTACAGTAGGTATATATTTTTTCACATTTGTCTCTAACTTTAAAAGTTAGATGATGTTTGATCATTTTAACACTTGATTCGTCTATCTTTCAAACGGTTTACTTTGAGTAGCAATGGTATTTGGAACCTCATTTAAGTTTTAAATATAGACCCACATGAATACGACTGACGAAAAATACTGACTGATAAAAAATTCTTATGTCAGTTCAAAAATCTTGCTTTACTGACTGACATACAAGTTACAGCCTAAACTACTGAGCACAGGTAGCTTAAAATTGGCATGTATGTTGCTTGAGGAGTATAGGAGAGCATTAAGAATTTTTTTTTGGAAATTCTTTCCCTAAGAGGTGGCAAGAGGGTAAAAAGGAAGTCAGAGTTTGTATGAAACTTTTTATTTTTGCAATGGACTTATATTGGACTTGAATTTAGTCGTATATAGGTTCCTAGAGCGACATTAGTGAGCACTATGAAAGGAGTTTTGGAAGTCACTCCCTTATTGGGATTAGGAAGGGGATCCGAGTTTGTACACGTTAGTGAATTCACAGCAAGGAGAGAGACGGTAGTTACAAAAATGGATTCGAATTGGTATGCAACTTTTAATTTCTTCACTTGAATTTGTTTGTACTTCCCTGCTGTGGATTTATGAGATTATTTTTGTTGTTTCTCTCGTGTCCAACTTTATTTCTCGCGTGTCAACGCCCCCTCTAACTAAAATAAAAATCGTTTATTGCCAAAATACAACAATGAATGGATCTATACGGTAGCCTCACACTAGGCAAGCCTTTTTTTTTTTTTTTGGTGTCGGGTTGCAAAATCCTCATGGAGTCCTCCGGCCTGGGGGAAGGGCGAAGGGGACTGTCAGACTCTTACTGACTAAAAACCAACCCGTATTCCTCACGTACCCGTATGTCGGAGGGTCGGGTATCGCTGAAGCATTCCTCGCTACCCCCCGACGGGTATTGGCCCGCCAGATGGTCAGGTGGGCCCCGAACAAAACCCCCTTGGCGGCGGATGAAGGTGTTGGGCTCCGCCGCCAAAACACTCAGCAGCCGCAGAGGATAGGGAGGACGGCAACGCAGCACCTCTCCTCTTCCTCTGCGGCCCCACCGCGACGCAACAATGGTGCGCCTCCATTTGGTAGCGGGAGATAGGGCGCGCGGCAACGCAACACCGACACGCTTCTCCTCCCGCGACCGCACCCGACTGCGAGGGACAGAAGAACTGTCCCTCACTACCACCACACTAGGCAAGCCTGTCCTGTGGATACCACTATTACCATTTACGGTTACATTGCTCGGTGGAAATTAAGTGATTTACATTGGCACGTGATTAATTCTCTTTACATGAACTTTAAAACAAAAAATTAAAACTTTCTTAAATAAACAAACTAAAATTACAATAAAATTAATAAGTATGAACAAAACTAACATAAGTTATGTATTAAAGGTATTGGTGTTAAAAAATCTTATGTAAATGAAAATATAAATGAAAATGTACATATGTATAATAATATATAAATATTTACTTGTGTTAACTTACTCATGTTAACATTATTAGCAGAGGATGTCATCTTCCCCCCTTGGGATCTCCACCTTGTCGTGGTGGGGGTGCTCAGTAACCGTGGGTTTGAGATACACCCACGGTGAAGCTAAGCGGGATCCCGGGAGGGGACGCTCCACGTGGGCTTGAGTGAGGCCTGCGTAGGATGCGTCCCAAGGTGCGGGTGCGGGGGACAGTTCTGTCTGTCCCTCGCAGTCGGGTGCGATCGCGGGAGGAGAGGCGTGTCGGTGTTGCGTTGCCGCGCGCCCTATCTCCCGCGACCAAATGGGGCCGCACCATTGTTGCGTCGCGGTGGGGCCGCAGAGGAAGAGGAGATGCGGTGTTGCGTTGCCGTCCTCCCTATCCTCTGCGGCTGCTGTGTGTTTCGGCGGCGGAGCCCAACACCTTCATCCGCCGCCAAGGGGGTTTTGTTTGGGGCCCGCCTGACCATCTGGCGGGCCAATACCCGTCGGAGGGCCAATACCCGTCGGAGGGTTGCGAGGAATGCTTCGGTGATACCCGACCCTCCGAGACATGGGTACATGAGGAACACGGGTTGGTGTTTAGTCAGTAAGAGTCTGACAGTCCCCTTCGGCCTTCCCCCAGGGCGGAGGGACTTCATGAGGATTTTCCAACCCGACAACAAAAAAAAGGATGTCATCTTAGCAGAGCCTAACACCTTCCTCCGCCGCCAAGGGGGTTCTGTTCGGGGCCCGCCTGACCATCTGGCGGGCCAATACCCGTCAGGGGGTAGCGAGGAATGCTTCGGCGATACCCGACCCTCCGACACACGGGTACATGAGGAACACGGGTTGGTTTTTAGTCAGTAAGTGTCTGACAGTCCCCTTCGCCCTTCCCCCAGGGCGGAGGGACTCCATGAGGATTTTCCAAACTGAAACAAAAAAAAAAAAAACAAAGGATATCATCTTGCCGAGCTATACTAGTGCAGGGATACTTCTCCATAAAAATGTAAAAAGAATTGTATTTATTGTATCTGATTGAATTATGACAACAAAACACATTACAATATTTCTTTATCGTATGCAATGTAACCAATATGTCTTGAATAGTGTAACAGCTACTTATTTCCTTCTCTCTTCTCTCATCTTGTGACTTCCACATCAATCAAATAAATGGGCTTTTTCAATGAGGTTACAAAAGTATAAAGAAGCAGTTATGTTATAGGCGTATCAAAAGCAGGACGCTGTGAAGCCGGTTGGCAAGTCTGACTGCTGACATATGTGTATGTGACGTCGCGAGCCGGCGTCAAAGTGAAACTGACACATCTTGTCAACCGAAAATAAAATATGGAGTTATTGTTGTGTGCGTTAGTGTACCGTTTTTACGAATTGATTACTACGTAGGTTACGTATCTACCTTTTTCTTGTAATATCATTGGGTTTTGTCATATTTCATTTATAAGTAATACAAATATAATAGTAGCAATGGCGTATGTAGGTACTCAAGTTGTAGATAAAATATTTATTTATTATGAGGTAAACTTACAGCAAGTGGGATTTTCACCTTGTCGTGGTAGGGGGGCTTAGAAACCGAGTCTTGGACACGCGCGGTGAAGCTAATAGAGATCCCGGGAGTGGACGGTCCGCGTGGGCTTAGAGGCGTGGGCGTGGCCTGCGCAGGATGCGTCCAAAGGTGCGGGTTCGGGGGACAGTTCTGTCTGTCCCTCGCAGTCGGGCGCGGTCGCGGGAGGAGAGGCAGGTCGGTGTTGCGTTGCCGCGCGCCCTATCTCGCGCGACCAAATGGGGGCGCACCATTATTGCGTCGCGGTGGGGCCGCAGAGGAAGAGGAGATGCGGTTTAGTCAGGTTGCCATCCTCCCTATCTTCTGCGGCTGCTGGGTGTTTTGGTGGCGGAGACCAAAACCTTCATCCGCCGCCAAAGAAGCTGTGGCCTTCGGGCTATCCGCTGGGGTGTCTGGAAAGAATGCTAACGCTACCCCCTGGCGCCCCCAAAATGGCGTTGAAGTATGCGCTGTGGTTTTAGTGGATATTACGGCTTTGCACTTGCACCAGCCGTCGAGTACCACATACTATATTTTATATATATGCGTTAAAATAAAAAAATAAAACAGGTAATAAACATTAATAGCAGTTAAAAATGTATAAAAAAGAAAAACACAAACAACCAAAAAATCTTATTCAATTACAGCCAGTTTCTTAAAGGATTTCAATATTTTTACACGAAACTGAATCTCACTATTGTGGAACACGTCAGCATCTGACACATTCTTGAGGAATGAAATCAAATCCCTACACATTGTACTTAAGGGTGCACTCAGGCCAAGGTTTGTTCTTGTTAAGGGTACTGTAAGAATATTGCAAATGGGATTACGTGGAGGTCTCTTGGGTACATTGATAGTTATGTTAGAGGTCAAATAATGACCATCTGGGTATTTTCACTTTTAAGTGTACACGCGATTTTGAGACCGTCCCACTTATTCAAAATGTTATAGCAAGATAAATCATGGCCATACGGTTACATTTTTTTATAGTCTCACGCCTGTATTCCTGAAGGGGTACGCAGAGGTGTAAATATTGCACCCACATTTCGCCATTAATTTTTAGGTCCCACGAAACCTAGTTCGCCCCCTAGGGCGAGCGTATTGCCGTTACCGGGCACATCCCCAGACTCCGGGCTGCTACTGAGCATTCGGAAAAACCTACGACCCGGGAATCGAACCCGAGACCTCCGATCAGCAGTCGCATACGCTATCCACTGGACTCAACACCGCACTCAACAGCCGTGACGGAAGTCGAGCTGGACCGACCCATTCGACGGCTCCGAGCCCGCAACACCGCCCCGGGTCCCGATGGGATCCCGGGTCGGGCGTGGGTGCTCGCGCTCGCAATCTTGGGGGACAGGCTGAGTCAATTGTTCACCGACTGCCTCCGTTGCGCCGTATTCCCCTCCGGTTGGAAGGAGGCCGATCTGGTTTTAATCCAATAGCCCGGCAGGGCCGCCGATTCTCCCTCGGCGTTCCGACCCATTTGTCTGCTGGACGAGGTGGGCAAGCTCTTTGAGCGCATTATTGCTGCCCGCCTCCAGGACCACCTGTCGAATGTGGGCCCCGATTTGTCTGAGTGCCAGTTCGGCTTCCGGGAGGGGTGTTCGACTATAGACGCAGTCCGTCGCGTCCGCTCCCTGTCGGAACCGGTGCTCAGGGAGGGAGGCGCTGCTTTGGCAGTCAGTCTTAACATTGCCAATGCCTTTAACTGCCTCCCCTGGCAGTCAATTAGGAGGGCGCTGATTTATCATAACGTGCCCTCCTATAGGCGTTTTATGATCGGGTCGTACCTAAATGGTAGGTCCATCAGGATAAAAGGTCGGAACGGAGCTCTGCTCACGAGGGAGCTCTCAAACGGAGTTCCACAGGGGTCCGTGTTAGGACCCCTTCTGTGGAACATCACGTTCGATGTGGTCCTGCGTATCAGTCTCCCCTCTGATGTCAACGTCGTCTGCTATGCGGACGACACGTTGGTGCTGGCGCGGGGGACAACCGGCTTCTGCAGTGCCGTGGCTCTCGCCAATCTTGGCGTGGCAGTGATCGTCTTGGCGATCAGCCAGCTGGGCCTTCGAGTGGCGCCTCACAAATCTGAGATCTGCTATGGTTCCATGCCCTTCCTCGGGGCCGGGAACCACCCAGCTCGGTGGTGTCGATTTGTGGTGCACAAGTCCGGGTGAGGCGTACTATTAAGTACCTTGGCCTCACTTTGGACTCTCGCTGGGCGTTCGAAAACCACTTAGAGCGCTGCGCGCCTGCTCCCGAACCTGGGTGGGCCACGCGAGGAAGTTCGCCACCTCTACTGTGGCGTCGTGCGGTCTATGGTTCTCTATGGGGCGCCTGTGTGGCATCATCGTCTCAGGTGTGCCTCCCGCAACAGGGCTATCCTAGCCAGTCTGCAGCGGTTGGTGGCCATTCGGGTCGCACGAGGCTACAGGACGATATCCCATGAGGCGGCGACGCTCATTGCGCGCCTCCCACCGTGGGATCTCCGGGCGTGGGTGAATGCCCGTCTTTATGACGAGGTTCACCTTCGTCGGGTAGGCGAAATGCGCACCGAAGCGCGTATGAGGAATGGCGCGTGCGGCTGCATCTACCGCGTTGCACGCGCTAACGCATCGTCGGTGCGATTTTGCCAATATTTGACGCCTGGCTCGAGACGAAAGAGTGCACTACTTTCCGGCTGACTCAGATACTTACCGGGCATGGTTGCTTCGGAGAGTATCTGAGTCGGATCGGACGTGAGGAGACGACACAGTGCCACCACTGCGATGACGACCTGGTCTCCGCTCAACACACACTAGAGGTGTGCCCCGCCTGGGTGAATGAGCAGAGTACCCTGGTCGCTACCATTGGGAGGGATTTGTCCCTACCAGCCGTAGTAGCGGCAATGGTAGAAGACACTCCCACACAATTGGCGTGCAGTGGTCTCCTTCTGTGAATTACCTATACAACCGTATATACCTATATTATACCCGTGTATTTACCTATACGATATATTTTTATAGGTTTGGAGATATCCTTGACTAATTTAACGATACTTAGCACGTAAGACTCATCTTTTAAAAATCCTCTCTTGGGTGTCAGTAATGCTTTGCTCTGGTATACCTACTAGAATAACGTTATTATCTCTTTTTGCGCTCTTGAACTTCACGGATTATTTGTTCACTTACACATGTCTGATAATCAAAATAGTGATTACATATCCTACAGAGAATATTGCTTTTTGCAGCAGTTTAGTTACAGTTTGATAAAAATTTCAAACATAATTGAAGAAAAAAAAACAAAATGTCACCCATAAAGCGCCAAGAATTGATGGAAAAATGGAATATGAGGCTCGGATAACAGTTTATAGAGAAGTTGGGGATACTCAGCCACCTCAATTACCTTCACATGGAACTTTACTACAGATAAAACATGAAAGTAATTTTAGTGAGTATTACTATAAAGATCCAATTTTGGCATTATTGTACATGGCTCAAAACGTAAAACCCTACAACGATTATGTTAAAGAAACAATTCACCCTCATTTTTATATTTACTATTGGTCTACGTCACAAGAAATATACTACAATCAATATCATAAAAACCACAGAGTTATACTAAGTATCGACGGAACTGGTAGCATTTTTACGGAAACTGACATAATTGTGAAAAATTACTCTTTGCTGTACGTTGCTGTAATATACAGCGAAGAAAATAAAAGAAGTATTCCGGTTGCTCAAATGAATTCTAGTTCTCAGACGATGGATACTATATTAAACTGGTTAAAATCATGGAAAGGTCATAAATCAATTCCTAACGAAGTGATTTTGGACTAATCTTGTGCGCTAATTGGAGCCACGATCAAAGCTTTTACTGAACTTAGTCTACTAATGATTATCTTGTAGAATCGTTCAGAAAACTTGACGCTGATGAGATATCACCTGATGCTTTATATGTTCTCATCGCCAGAAGCCACTTTGTAAAAACGATATACAACCTGAACTGTTTTCGGAATGTGGACCAAAGAACCAAAGCATTTTATTGCAAGTGTATTTTGTATCTTAAAAATCTAGATAACTACGGAACTGCAAAACAAACAATTTTAGATATAATAACCGTAGCTCTAAATAAATACGATAGTATTGGATCTCTATGCGATAAAGCTAAAACAATATTAAAATATTCGGTAAAACCATGAGTCTTTCAGATTATAAAAACTTGGAGAATCATAGTTTGCCAGAACAAAAATTCAAAGAAATTAAAGACGCTGAAGAGGAACTTACATTTCCCAAATGGTATAGGGACAAATTAGAACGCGAAAATTTGTTAGTTAAATTAACAGATGATGACAGTGACTCCATAACACACGAAAACTTATTTTACATGCCTATTTTTATACCAACACTAACCCGGCTAGTACAGCAACTACCATTGTGGTCGAATGTGATGATTTCAATATATCATTCAGAAAATCAAACAGCGTCATCGTCCAACGTGGAAAGTTACTTTAAAACGCTCAAGAGATATTTATGTCATATTGACGTAAAATCCAATGGATTGAGATTGGACCAATTTATCGCCAAACATGCAGATTTTATAGATGGGAAATTAAAAGAAGCTATTGGTTAAGTAGTTCAAACTACAGAAAAGGTTAACTTGAAAAAAATTGAAAATACGAAAGCAATGGTAAATAAAACAGAAGTAGACTTCCCAACAGACTCAGTTTTCTGAAACTCCCTCATATTCTGAAAAATGGAAAGGTAAAGGTGACGTTCGAAAGGCCACGAAGAATAAAAGAGTGAAAATGCCTAAACCTGTGCCACTATTGTTAAATGGAACTAGACTACGAACTGGCATAAAGGATTTACACGTTTCGAATATTTGGGCATTCGACTCGGTTGCACAAGTATTTGCAGTAGTGTGTGTTGAAGTGTTGCATTTAAATACTCATGTACTCAATCATCAAAATGAATTCTGTCAGTTCATAAAAAAAAATATTGATATCAAGACTAACAGAACAGATTTATACAAATACCGTGCACAATTTCAATCATATTTAAAAAAACTGATGTTAATCATACAGTTTTTATCTCTTGCGAATGCAACGTAGCTTATATTTTTGAAAATATTTTGATAGATGCAATTTACAGTGCCTCTGTACAAGAATCATGTACGAATACTGAATGTATCACTAACAAAGTCCAAAGAAAAATTGCTTTTTTGCCACTTAATTTTAACATGCCAAATATTTCAATGCTCAATCAATCAATCAAAATAAAATAGGCAGAGCCTATGTTAAATGAAGATAATATTGTACAATGTAGGCGTTATGCTCGCAACGGCTTACGAACATTAAAATATGAACTAAGTAATACTTTGAGCTGAATCAAACATATTCAGTTTATCTTAAAGACATTCCTATGAAAATAGCATTAAGTAATACAAATTACGAAGTTCTTGGATTAATTGAGTTTTTACCGTCTGGTGGCGTTGTTACAAACATCCACAATATTGGCTACTATCGGGCTCATTGTCGTCGTAATGCTGAGTGGAAATGTTTTTTGTTGATCTTAATAATTTTATAACAAAAACTCCGAATTCACTTATCGCTTATTGCATTATGACGAAAATAAAGGTGAAGGTACTCACCTAATAGCTTTCATGCGTTATTAACATTCTTGATTTATAAAGGACTATGGGCAAAAATGTATGGGCTCCGTCCCCATATACCAACACACATGGAACTGATGCCAACATGTACCTTAAGTATCCACTATTTGATTAAAATCCTTTTTTTACTTAAATCCGTGGGATATATAAATAAAAAGCAATTTATTATTATTAATTAACCTATGTTTTCATTTTACACTTCTAAGTTATTTTAACATTGTGGTTATGTTATAGTACAAAACATGATTTAGTAACTATACATAGATATTACAGAATTTCAACTTTTCCACAGAGCGACTGCCGTCTGACCTCCGCATCCTAAAGGGATAGCGATATTCCATGGCTTAGACCAATATCAGCTCATTTGAGGGTACTGACTCCAAGTAACGACTGTCAAAGATCTTCATGATAGCCGGGACCGACGGTTTCACGTGCTCTCCAAGGCACGGGGCAAGCGATAATTAACAATTTAATGCGCACTTAACTTCGAAAAGTCATTGGTGCGCGCCGTGGATTCGAATCCGATTCCCTCTGCATGGTAATCAGGTATCTTTACTAAGCTATCGCTGCCCTTATATAATAATTACTACATTGTATAAAACAAAGTCTGTCTTCTGTCTGTCTGTCCCTATGTATGCTTAAGTCTTAAAAACTACGCAAAGGATATTAATGCGGTTTTTTAATAGATAGAATGATTCAAGAGGAAGGTTTATATGTATAATTGACGCGGGCGAAGCCGCCGGCGCCGTCTAGTATAATATAAATGAATGGATCATTTTAATTCATTTTCTTTCTAATTATTCATTCTTACAATGCTTATAGTAGGCAAATAACAATAGTAAGTGTTAATCGGGTTGGTTGGTCTATGTTCACTGTGCACTAATAAATAGATAAATGAGTAGGTGTTTTACAGATAATCGTCAAAAATACGTACTTATACGAATATTTGTTTAAACGTTAATTACTATGACAACCCAATGCTTTTGGGCCACGTCCCCATAGTAAAAAATATCATCTTGCCAAGATGTGTCAATTGAGCTACATTTCATTTTTGTTGATGGGAGGGGACGATTCCGCCCATTGTCCTTTATCCCTAAAATATATATATAAATAAATGCCTAGATCAATAATTCTTAATAATAATAAACATAAAGTAAACGAAACTCGGTTATTTTATTACTCAGGATCTATCCATCTGATAAAGTGTGTACTTTTTTACTTGAGGCACTTTTTAGATACAGTTTTTTGGTGTTATTGTGTTTTATGAGTAATGGTTAAATAATAAAATATTATAGTACACCCGCCATCTTGATGTCAATATGGCAGGTGTAACTTAATTTCAAAATAATGTTGTCCTGAAGGAGGTACAGATTTTTTTGAGCAAGGTACAGAATAGTACATTTTAGGTAATTTTTTTTGGTAATTGGTGTAATTTAATTCGCAATAGTACACCCGCCATTTTGACTCTCACGTGAAAATGCCCATCTATTTTACCATCATTCATGAATGGTAGTAACTGCATTATATGGTCAATCATTATAATTAGCGCCAGGCTCCCTCTGTTTATTCATTTTGTCAGACTTTTCAGCAATACGTAACAATTTTTAATTAAAATCGTAATAATGATTCAATAATACAAAAACATAAACATGTCAATTTTGGACAACCGTTTTGATAGTCTTGACCACAGATTTACTATATATATGTATTTATGTATATTTAGAATTATACCTCCTTGATATATGTAATCATTACGTTTTGTTTCTTGAAAATTGTACTGATAGTGCATATCATAGATTATTGTGCTTATAACTAAACGGAAATTTTCACGCTTTTCGTTCACTTGTCAGCATTAGGTGTGAGTCTATCTAGCAGGCCCCAACGAGACTTATCAACAGATGATAGCTTTGCATAAAAACATTATTTTGTACCTAAAAATAATAAATAAAATAGGGGTGTAAGGGACGGTGTACCGAAAACCAATATCAGTGATTCAGTACATGATACTGAGCAGGCGCGGTCACAGCCTGAAATTTTGGAGGGGGTCACTCACTACACTAATAAAAATTCGGGCAAGTGCGAGTCTGACCCGCGCACTGAGGGTTCCGTACGCATTTTACCTTATTTGATAAGAAGGAATTTGTTCGTACTAAATACGCTAGTCCTCTAAATCTGTATGAGCGCCCATACAACATAGAGGACTATCCGAAATGGAGTCTACTATGTATGTATGGGGACACCCTTAAATTTTCCACTTTTTTATTTTTTGTAATGTTTCCTTTATTTGTTCTGTAAGACCCTGCTTTTGGCCAAATTTCGTGACTCTAGTTCAACGGGAACTACCATATAGGTTTTCGACCCAAAACCTATAGGGTACTTACGGTTGACCTAGAATTGTCAATTTTGGTTAAAACCAAGGTCTTACAGCACAAGTAAAGGAAAAATTCTGAAAATTAAAAAAAGTTGAAAGTTAAGGTCAATTTCGGTACTTACAAGTTTTCGCATAAATCTAATTTTGACCATATCTTTTTATCGGGTTGACCCAGGACCCTGATTTTTATACACCTAATAGGAACCATAGACCTCAGTATCTGGTATAAATTTCCACCAATTTTATTTGCTAGGTGCCTGCTGGTTCCTGAGAAAATCGGTGGTGACACACGGACAGACAGACAGACGGACAAGAAAGTGATCTTATAAGGGTTCCTTTTTTTATCTTGTGAGGTAAACAGGTGCGGAACCCTAAAAATAGGTCATCATCATTGTCTTGCCCTGGTCCCAATGTATTTGGGGTCGGCGCAGTATGTCCTTCGCTTCCATACTTCTCTATCACCTCACCAGTCATCCGATCGCTTACCCTTTTCTCTTTCATATCCATCCATCCAGCTACATGAGTAGATAAAGCCGTGCCTGCAGTGGCGCCAGCCAGCGAGAAATTTTGCGCGTTTTACTTCTTTGATTTGATTTTCTTGTTCTTTAGCTCTTATTTATTACTGTAATTATTGTCATAACATTATGTTAGTGCAAATAAATTCATTCTTTCTTTCTTTCATCCTCACACAGTCCATCCATCTTTTCCTTGGCCGTCCTCTACCTTTTCGTCCTTCTACATGCATATTCATCACTTTTTACCTACATACATCTCATCTCTCCGCATAACATGTCCTACTAGGCCAATCGACTCCCTTTTACCTTTTCATCAATGGGCGCCACTTTTATACAACCTCTAAATTGACCTCTAACGTAATCATTCCTAATTCTATCCATTCTTGTCACTCCACACATCCATCGTAACATTCTCATCTCTGTCACAATTGTTTCTCATCCATCTTCTGTGTAGCCCAACACTCAGCTCCATACAGTACGACGGGGCTTATAACCGACTTAAACATGCGGCCCTTTAAATTCACAGTCATTTTGTGGTCGCATATTGTGCCTGAGACCTGTCACCATTTCATCCATCCTGCGTTGATTCTTTGCCTAACATCCCGATCAATTAAGCCGTCATCTTGCAGGAGTGAACCTAGTTAGCGGCAATCGGAGCATACTGGTAGCGGTGTACCGCTGAGTGTAACCGGTATAGGACTGGAGAGACCGCCAAAGTCACAGAACATATATTCCGTTTTGGTTCTGCTTATTCTCAGGCCTACATTCTCCAATCTCTGCCGCCACTCCTCCACCTTGCTCTGCACCTTCTGTCCACTCACTGCTACCAGAACGATGTCATCGGCAAACAGCATTCACCAGGGTGCCTCTTCCTGTATGTCTGATAATATACCTAGCATCCATAATTAACAGGAAGAGGTAAGGGCTAAGCGCCGACCCTTGGTGCAAGCCTACGGCCACATCGAATCTAGCTGTGATGCCAGCTGCGGATCGGACTTGATCGGACTTAAACAATGGCAATATAGTTCAGAAACTTTCTTGACGATAAGAAGATTTTCTTCTGTATATTCAGATATCGATGCGAATTTAACGATGTTAGGGGATAGCTAAAAATTTCCTTTTATTATTTGGCAAATTTTTGAGATTTTTCAATTTGACCGTAGATTTTGGGGAGGGGTCATGTCCCCTGTGACCCCCCCCTTCGGACCGCGCCTGATACTGAGGCCATTGGCGATCGAATTTTACGAAAAAATTTTCATGAATTTGCCGATTTTTCTTTTGCATTTTCTACCATATAATGTAATTCAATAGTAACTGTAGTCGACCCGCATTAATAATTTGTAAAATTCTAAGAATTAAACATGTACATGGTGCGTTTACTCTGACGTGACATCAGCCGCGGCGCGCGGCCGCAGCACAGTAAGCGCACCAGTACATCGTAATCACTACCGCTACCACCCGCCGCTGTAGGGTCGTAACAGCTGATAGTGTGAGTTTGCGTTTTCATATTTACATCGCAATTATTTGGAAAATTGTCGGGTTCTTAGATTTTTTCGCAAAATTCGACCGCCAACGGTGTCAGTATAATGTACTGAATCACTGGTATCAGTTTTCGGTACACCGTCCCTTACACCCAGTATATTTTGTACCTCGACACTTTTTGATTTAATGACGTTTCTATGAAGTGTATATAGCGAGCCCGTTATGATTATTTTTATTGTTATTATCAAAGATCGGAATCAGGGAGCTAACATTGTCAAAAGTATGGATATGCCTAATTTTTATATGTGTCCGGAACTAGATTCTGAAAAGTTTCGGATTTTTAATGAAGGTGTTTTAAACTGTTGAAAAAACAGTTTAAAACACCTTCATTAAATATACTTAATACTTTCTGCTGCTCTAGGAGTTAGCAACTATTATGTACCTTACAAATCCAAAATTTCGACTTTCTGCGAGCTATACTTTAGAAGATATGCGTTATCTAGACAAACCTCCAGCCAGCGGGCCCCGTTTTTTAAAAACTGTTTTTTTATATCATACAATAGCATTAGGAGCTTGATACTATTATGTACCTTACAAATCCAAAATTTCGACTTTCTGTCTTCAGAAGATATTTATTAATTAAATAAGTATTCAACCAACGGACCTAGTTAAAACGTTTGCAGAATACAATTACATCTTTGCTCGTTATGCACATTTGCTTTACTAAATATTTTTTATCTTTGCGGATTGTTTTACAGGAAAAAGACAAATAAGTATTTATTTGCTGTACTGTACTTACAAAAATAAATACTTTATAGTAAGTGAAGTAACATAGATGTGTCTAGTTTGTATTAATTTTGTAGGCAAGTCATAAAAACTTTACGAGGGTACTTGTGAATTTTTCTTTGCTTTAGCTCATCAGTTACCGTAGTAATTTTTCATCAGTTAAGACAAGTCGGTGTTGTGCAGACATTGCTTTTAAATTAGTAATTGTGTAAAGTGACTTCATAGGGTTTATATCACGTAAAACCTTCTAAAGTAAGTGTTCATATTCAAAAGTTAATTCTTTGCAAATACCAAACCATATTTGAAGATATAAAGAACATACCGTCACCGAGTAATAAAATATACCAGACAATCTGTAATGATTTCAAAAATGAAATCACACAAATTTTTTCTATCAAAAGAAATTTTATTATGAATTATTCTTTTCTGACAAACATAGTCAAAAGTGGCAGTGGTATGTCATGATAATGACAACTGCACTTCTAAGGATGAAAATGATTGTCACGATGTTCCAGAAGCGTCTCCTGATGAAAGTGCCACTTCATTGCGTTACAACTTTTTAATTGATTTTTACAAATGGAAGGACATAGAACCACGAATATTTTTACGAGGCAAAATTATATTAAAAAGCCAAATGAACTTTTCAAAAAAAGGTTAAGGTTATTTTCGAGAAAATGGACCAATATATTAACAGAAGAAATTTGGAAACTAATGACTAAAGTGCACATGGGCGTTTAAATCTCATCAAGTGTTACAATGTGGTCTAGTTAAGTGTTATGGGAAATGTACTCAATGTGCTGCTGGTATAAAACTTACAATGACTGCAAATCGAAATTCGGAAAGCTTTAGTGATGTCCAATGTGTTGTGGAAGACAAATGTTAAAATTTTAGACATAACCCAAATACAAAAACAAGAATGACTTCTTTTAAGAGATGTCAATTCGCAGAAAAACTTCGTGGTAATGCTGCTATAGTTGTCAGAAATCAAATATCTAATGATGTTATTAATGACGATGATGAAAAAACAATTACGCCAAATTAAGTATGAGATGCGATATGATTCCATTCTTGATAAAAATCCTTTTATGGGACATTGGAAGTTGACAAACATAGCTCCGTTTACAAACAGTATTCAACAAATATCCGCCAAACCATTCTACATCTATTATTGCACAGAACTTCAAAAAAGGTTTTATAAAAAAAAACGTGTATAAATAATCGAGTTACTTAGAGTATCGATGCAACATACAAATATTCCATTTTTAAAAGGACACAACTGCCTGATACCGATGCCAGCCAAACACAGTGAAGAACCAAACCTCTTTTCTTCTATGCAGGAGTAACATATACAAACACTACTAGCGTACCACTTCTACAAATAGATAACGTCCTCTACTTACTATTAGATGACGTTATTTTTCCCTTTATTCTCTTCTAATACTATCTCTTGCCGATAGATGGCGTTAGTACAAATATATATTATAAGCAGAACCCTCTCTGACTTGTTTGTCTACCTACAATTTTAGTATATAAGGCATTGACATTTCATACCGAGCTCATTTGCTAGTCAGCGTTCGTGACGGTCGGAACTCTCGGTGTTCGGTTGCGTGAGCCATTTATTATTATTTTATACAGTGTGTAATAATCAGTCACCATTTTGTATTTAATTTGATTGTTATAAAGAGGATAAGTTATTTTGTTAATAGTTAAAAATTATAAAACGGTTGTTCGGTGCGAGTTGTTATTTTTTTTAAGCAATTTCCACTCCTGACCCTAATATCAGAAGTGGGATTTGGACTTCTGCTGCCCACATACAGGTACAATTTAGTTTTGTTCTAATTCGAATGGTGATTGATCTACCCACTTGATTAGTTATTTTTTATTTTACTGTGTTTGAGTGTTGTTTAAACTGTGTCAGTGTTGAATTTTGAAATGGAACGATCCAGATCACGTAGCCGCGTACGGCAATTATCTAGGCATAGGTCGCGTGATCGGCAACGACATACACGTCACGGTAGGCGCGTCTCGCGAAGTAAATCTAGTAGACGTAGTTATTCTAGTAGTCCTAGTAGCCAGGAACGGCGTCGTGATCTGTGTAATGGCTCACGTTGCCTGGCCCGGTCTGGCACGAGGGATAATGATAGGCGTGGTTTACGAGATAAGACTAGGCGTCGTTCGCGTGACAAAGCTAGACATCGGTCACGTAGTATCTCGAGCGTATCGTCGCGGTGTCGTTCTCGCAGTCACACTCGTGTTAGGTCACGTTCTCGATCTCGTAATTTAGGGCATCGTGCGCATAGGGCCCGGTCGCCTGTTACAAGAACGCCAAGCCCTGTATTGCCAGATATGCTGCAGGCGGACTGTTCTGCGACTTCTGAGGCATCTACCCTCGCGCATGCTTTAATGCAGGCTATAAAATCTATGCAACCTGTGAGGTCACATCACTACTTTGTTTCTAATTTTGATCCTTCAATAAACAACATTGAAGTGTGGTGCGAGGAAGTGGATCGCGCCAGAGACGCAAACGGGTGGAGTGACCAGGAGTGTTTGTCGCGTGTAGGTTCATGCTTAAAGGGCGATGCCAAGGTATGGCTAAGCGAATGGGTTACTAATGACCGGACGTGGTCTAATTTTAAACGTGAATTTCGATCTTTATGCCCTAGTAAGTTAGACTATGCAAATATTTTGTTTGACGCTATGAACGCGACATCAGATAAATATACTACATACGCGGAATACGCGCGTCGTACCTTATTACGTTTGAAGATAGTTCAAGGGCTGAGTGACGACTTAAGAACGCTAATAGTTATTCGCGGTATAGATAACCCTCAAATTCGTGCAACTGCCGCCAATGCAGATTTAACGTCCGAAACTATTGTTTCGTTCCTGTCTATTTACAAGAAACCTAATAAGGGTAAAAATGACACCTCAGTTGTTTCAAAGAACTCATCGTTACACAAACCTGTCACTCGTTCTGGTCCTAAATGTTTTAACTGTAAGCAACGGGGGCATATTAGTCGTAACTGCAAACAGTTAAAGAAGGATGTGACTCCCAACACACAACCGGGTACTAGTGACTCATGTACATTCTGTAAAAAGCGAGGACACACCGAGGATGATTGCTTTGCAAAAGCGCGTTCGAATTCCCGCAATTCACGTAATGTTAACCTTTGCTCTAATCAACTAAAACTAACTCAAGATAGTGATGTAGTCAGCGCTGTCGTAGACGGTGTACCAGTGGACGTACTCATTGATAGCGGAGCCCTCGATGTGTCTCTCATTTCGTCGGATGTTTTAAAGTATATTTCATGCCAGCCTAAATCTAGACGTTGCGTGTTGAAAGGCATAAGTGATAAAAATATAGTTGCCACGTCGTATGTGACTACTACAGTAGAGTTTCCCGACATTTCAGTTGAGGTCGATTTAGTAGTAGTCCCTTCATCCTATATGAACACACCAATTATAATAGGTACGGACGTTCTTAACCGTGACGGTATTACTTTTGTGCGGACCAAAGATAAGCAATACCTTACGCATTCCGATGACGTACGCATTGTTAACACCCTACAATCAATTGATCAACCTGAGATAAACATACCTCTTCAAGGTGCTGAGTTGGAGGCTCTCAAGTCGGTTATAAGTGATTTTTCCAATTTCTTGATTTCTGGCACTGCCCAAACTACTGTCAAGACAGGCGAGATGGAAATTAAGCTGACTAGTTTGGTACCGGTGGTGTACAGACCTTATAAGCTTTCCTATCAAGAAAAACTCAAGGTAAGAGATATAACTAAAGATCTTTTGGACAAAGGTATAATAAGGCGTTCCAATTCAGCTTATGCGAGCCCCATAATTTTAGTCAAGAAACGTGACGGCTCTGAAAGGCTCTGTGTTGACTTTAGAGCCCTCAATCGTATTACTGTAAAGGATCGCTATTCTCTCCCGGTTAGGTAGCTATGTCTACTTTTCTAGCCTATATATGGCCACAGGGTTCCACCAAATTAGACTCAAGGAAGAAAGCATACCCTTAACTGGTTTCGTTACGCCTGAAGAGCATTTTGAGTATGTCAAAATGCCATATGGCTTGGCAAACTCTCCCATTGTGTATCAGCGCATTATAAATGATACTTTGCGTGAGCTCATTAATGAGGGTAATGTGCTAGTCTATATTGATGATGTCCTTTTGATGAGTAATACGGTTGCGGAGGGCGTCCAACTGCTACGTAAAGTGTTGGAAACCCTCACCCAGGCCGGGTTCTCTGTTAACCTTCGGAAATGCTCTTTCCTTGTTACTGAGGTAGAGTACTTGGGTAGGCTAATTAGTCGAGGTCAGGTTAGGCCGAGCCCACGAAAAGTGGAAGCTCTGGTTAATACAACACCCCCAGAGAATGTCAAGCAAGTACGCCAGTTACTTGGCCTTGCCGGGTATTTTCGACGGTACATAAAAGACTACGCTACTTTGACCATCCCACTTACTTTCTTGACTCGTGAGGGCGTTAAATTTAATTGGACTCCCGAATGTGAAACTATTCGTCAAAATTTAATAACACGACTGACTAACGAGCCTGTGCTTGCTATCTTTGACCCTTTTCTTCCTACCGAAGTCCACACGGATGCGAGTAGTGCTGGTTACGGAGCTGTTCTCCTACAAAAACATCCGGATGGAAAGAAACACGTCGTCGCTGATTTTAGCAAAGTCACTCAGTGGGCTGAGAGCAAGTATCACTCATATGAGCTCGAAACCCTTGCAGTAGTCAAAGCTCTTCAGACCTTCCGGCATTACCTTGTTGGACTTAAGTTCATCGTAGTGACCGACTGTAATGCACTCAAGGCAACAGAACGAAAGAAAGACTTACTGCCCCGGGTAGCTCGTTGGTGGACTTACCTGCAGGACTTCGAGTTTTCAATAGAGTACCGAAAAGGTGCTTTAATGTCACATGCCGATTATTTGAGTCGTAACCCCATTGTCACTGTAAACCAAATTTCTAGACCTCGTAATTGGGCCCAGATAGCGCAAGCAGCCGATAATGAGACCCAAGAACTCATTCAGAAGCTTCTCGATGGTGATCTTGATGCCAGCCGCTATTGTGTACAAAATGACCTTTTGTATTACAAATACACACCAGTGGGTGAACAACAACGTCTACTCTGTTATATTCCTAAAGGGCATCGACTCAGTCTTCTCAGAGTGTTCCATGATGAACATGAACATATTGGAGCTGAAAAAACTTACGATCTTATTTTAAGACATTTCTGGTTCCCAGGGCTAAAACAATTCGTGACCAAATATAAAGGCCACTGTGTCATATGTATTTCTAAGAAACGCGTACCACGAGCACCTTTACAGAGTATCAGTTCGTGGGAAAAACCAGACACCCCATTCCACACGGTTCATGTCGATGCCTTAGGTCCTCTACCACAGTCAGAAGGTTACAAATTCGTGCTCCTAATAGTAGATGCATTCAGTAAATTTACTCTTTTGTATCCTATTCACCGACAAGACGTTTCCGAACTCAAACGAGTTATTACGCAAGCTATATCCCTGTTTGGTGTGCCCAAACTGATTATTGCCGACAAGGGTCGCATGTTTGAGTCGACGGAATTTACGAAATGGATCACCGAGTTGGGTTGTGATTTACACCACATAACTCCGGAGATGCATCACGCTAACGGCCAGGTGGAGAGATACGTCAGAACCGTTCTTAATATGTTGCGCGTCCAAGTTAACCACAAGAACGCATCATGGTCTGACACACTGTGGAAGCTTCAACTGGTGCTGAATATCACGAAGCAGAAGACTACACAGGCCTCACCATTGAACCTCCTGATCGGCACCAAAGCCGCCACCCCTGTCATTCGAGGGCTGGTACGCGATGTGGCTATCGAGTCAACATCATTAAATCGCGAGGCCCTACGTGAAGTCACCAGGAGCAGAGCTCGCCAGCTGCTTAGAGACAATCAGGCTAAGCAAGATGAGCGCGTTAACCGCCAGAGACATCCACCACGTCAATTTAATGTTGATGACTGTGTTTTTGTTATCAAGTTTTCACAGGTCACAGGAAAACTTGATCCCGGCATGCGCGGCCCATACAAGGTGGTCAAGGCGCTGCCCGGCGGCCGCTACGCTCTCCGCTTACTGAGTGGTGGCTATGGCAAGATAACGCAGGCAGCAGCGCAGTATATGGTGCCGTGGCGGGGCGAGTGGTGTCCTGAGACGTGCGCCGTCTTTTTTGAGAGTAAGTGGTGATATGTCACCATTGCGTTCGTCGCATTACTCTGGCGAAACGTCGCCTGGCATTCGTCGCCGTGTTGGCACTTGGTGGGACCCAAGTTGCGACATAGACCGAACCGATGACCGACCGACCAATAACGATTAGTCTATAGCCTGTTCGTCGGGCAAGACCTGTTCGTCGGGTCTGACCCGTCCGTCGGGTCATGTTTCAGATGCAGTGCTGATTACAGCCAGCTCAGCGGCTCCTCCAGACGAGAGAAGATACTGGGCGTTGATATATATGGCCTAGCTTTGGTTTGGTTTGATAAAGAGATACGTCTCTGTCGTTTGAGTGATGAATGAAAGGGTTCTGTTTGTGCTGATCAAAAGTTGATGTTTTGAACGTGGAAGTCTGAATTAAGTGAATGTGAAAGTTATGAAAGGACGACTGCAGTTATCCCTTCTTCCTATTTCTCACGAACATATTATTTTCAGACGAAAGCCTGAATAATGCCGAGATCACGGCAGCGACAGAAAATGGCGAAGCCGGATCATCGAACATATAACCAGAAGCTGGACCCTCGACGGCTGACGCTCAAGATCCCAGTGCAGTTCCTGATGTCATCGGCATCGAGGACGAAGCCCTGTCAGGAGAAGCCGTATAAGCAGAACCCTCTCTGACTTGTTTGTCTACCTACAATTTTAGTATATAAGGCATTGACATTTCATACCGAGCTCATTTGCTAGTCAGCGTTCGTGACGGTCGGAACTCTCGGTGTTCGGTTGCGTGAGCCATTTATTATTATTTTATACAGTGTGTAATAATCAGTCACCATTTTGTATTTAATTTGATTGTTATAAAGAGGATAAGTTATTTTGTTAATAGTTAAAAATTATAAAACGGTTGTTCGGTGCGAGTTGTTATTTTTTTTAAGCAATTTCCACTCCTGACCCTAATATCAGAAGTGGGATTTGGACTTCTGCTGCCCACATACAGGTACAATTTAGTTTTGTTCTAATTCGAATGGTGATTGATCTACCCACTTGATTAGTTATTTTTTATTTTACTGTGTTTGAGTGTTGTTTAAACTGTGTCAGTGTTGAATTTTGAAATGGAACGATCCAGATCACGTAGCCGCGTACGGCAATTATCTAGGCATAGGTCGCGTGATCGGCAACGACATACACGTCACGGTAGGCGCGTCTCGCGAAGTAAATCTAGTAGACGTAGTTATTCTAGTAGTCCTAGTAGCCAGGAACGGCGTCGTGATCTGTGTAATGGCTCACGTTGCCTGGCCCGGTCTGGCACGAGGGATAATGATAGGCGTGGTTTACGAGATAAGACTAGGCGTCGTTCGCGTGACAAAGCTAGACATCGGTCACGTAGTATCTCGAGCGTATCGTCGCGGTGTCGTTCTCGCAGTCACACTCGTGTTAGGTCACGTTCTCGATCTCGTAATTTAGGGCATCGTGCGCATAGGGCCCGGTCGCCTGTTACAAGAACGCCAAGCCCTGTATTGCCAGATATGCTGCAGGCGGACTGTTCTGCGACTTCTGAGGCATCTACCCTCGCGCATGCTTTAATGCAGGCTATAAAATCTATGCAGCCTGTATATTTAATTTCTTTCTATATAATTTCCATTTTGCGGTTCGAGATTGACGCGCTCTCATCGACGTCGACATTGTTAACACGGTACACGCAGTGGGCCCCCCGGATAACACAGGGTACACTGCTGTCCTCGGCTCCCGGTCTGCCACCAGCGGCAAGCCCCGGCGGGTCGGTTCAGCGGGTGCTCTGTGCCGGGGGGTGCTGACTGTACCGCCACCACCACCACAGATGTAACACCATCACCGGGGGGACGCCTAATACGGCATGCCGAGACCGTCCCCCTCCCACCACCCGCCCACGAGGCGGGCAACCCGCCCGCTACCGCCGACATCCAGCGTGAAGAAGAGGGTGTTTACCCGCTCCCAGGAAGCGGTAGCGTTGTCCGCGCTACACCGAATAGTAGCAGCGGACCAAGCCACCCTCACGCACCCCGCGCCTCCGTCGCGGCAACCGATGCCGACACCGACATCGACAGCTGCGTCTACACCGACGCCGGGGGAGGAATTTTTCAGCCTCCCCTCGCTCTCGCGCCCGGCTACACCACCGACGCCCGGTACCCCCACCGCCGCTGCGCCGACCTGGCCCAGGCCGCCGACTGCCTTACCCGCGTCGGCACTAAGACATGCGCCGGCCACTGCTGTACTGCGCGCCATGACGCCTCTAAAAACTCAGCCCCTATCGGCGGCACACTCGCTGCCACAGAGGGTACAGAAGACGGCCCCGCCGCCGCGCTTCCCCGCCCCGCCGACTACTGTAGCGCCGGACCGATTCCCATCGCCGCCGCAACAAGAAAAACGACGCGCGGTGTTTACGACGCCGCCGTTCAACTTGCCGGCAACTACGAGTGGTTCTCCGATGGAGATCGCAGGCCCGTCGTACGCTACCGCTGTTGGCGTACGTGCCGCTTACCCAGCTGTTGCAAGCGCTGCTGTCCCCGCTGGCACGCTTAAGGTCAACGCTGCGGCTACCACTACCTCAACAGCCGTAGACAACATACCCACCACTGCCACCTCTGGCCCCGCCGCGACTGCCGCAACCGCCACGGGTGGCGTGCTCGCCGCCGATGATGCATCCGCTGCTGCTCCCGGAAAGAAGCCAGCCCCTCGCTACCCGCCTCTAGTTGTGGAGGTGCTCCCAGACTGGCCCACACACTTCCGTGAGCTCAAGAAGCAGCTCGGGCATGCGCCAAATGGACGCCCGTTCGGGAAGGGGGTCCGTTTTATTCCTAAATCCGAGCTCGAGTACCGTACAATACAACGGTACCTATACGGTTTGGAATCAAAAGAGAAGATCTCCTGGTACTCGTACTCCCTTCCCGCTGAAATCAGCCTCAAGGTTGCCATCAGAGGCCTGCCTGTGAACACGCCGCCTGAAGAAATCGAGCGGGAACTCACTGAGCTCGGCTATGTGGCTGAGCACGTGCGCCCCATCCGACCTCGACAGGGCCGCCCCGGCTGCCTGTATTTCGCGCAACTAAGGCGCACCCCCAATCTTACGCCGGGTATTTACGAAGTGACGGAACTCCTTTGTATGCCCGGCGTTAAGATCGAAAACTGGCGCGGGAAGAAGGGTCCCGCCCAATGTCATCGCTGCCAACAATTTAGGCACTCTTCTCACAACTGCCACAGGCCGATATCCTGTGTGCGTTGTGGAGAAGCCCACGCTGCACGAGACTGCCAGCGCCCCCTGGAGGAGCCGCCCACATGCGCAAACTGTGGCGGTGCCCACACCGCGAACAACGCCTCCTGTCCGGTGTTTAAGCGCGAGATCCGGAACAAGAAGGCCGGCACCGTCGCTCGCACCGCCACAGCCTCGCGCCCTAAGCCAACCACGGTCGAGGACGGAAACGCCCCCGGCTCACTCATGGCCTCCGCCAACGCGCCGCAGGAGCGCGCGCGTCGCAAGAAGCGACGCAAGAAAAATAGAAAGGCCCAGACGCAGCAGCGGGCTCAGCAGGCTGCCGCGCCATTGAATGACGTCCAGAAATCCGCCGTGGTCGCTGCCCCACTTGAGGGGACGAAGGCGAAGCGGACGGCCCAGCCAACACCGGCACCTCCACCGGTCAAGGCAAATCTGGACCCCAGACATTCTGCCATCAGCATTCTGCAGCAAGTTCTGGTGGCCCTTCAGGAGCAGCGGGACCCTATACCGCTGATCTACAAGTGCCTTGCCGATCTATACCAGTCTGGATCCGCGTAGACTGAAAATCGTGTTCTGGAACGCCGACGGGATGTCACCAGAGAAGACCAGGCTATTGAAACTGCTGCTAGCTCAGCGGCAAGTGGATATAGCCCTGCTTAACGAGACCCACCTCAGACCAGTAGACAAGTGGAAGATGAGCGGATACCATGTCTACCGGGAGGATCAATGCTCGCCGGCAGGGACTGCTTACAGGGGTTTAGCAGTCCTGGTCAAGAGGAGAGTAGTCCACCAAGTGCTGCCAGTACCACCACTGCAATCCGCGTATGCCCTCGGTGTAGAGATCTGCACTGGAAGCCAGCCCACCCGTGTGTACGCATTCTACAAGCCGCCACAACACCGCCTCGCAGTGGCCGACATTCACTCACTGCTGGACTCGCCGCTGCCTACCATCGTTGCTGGCGACTTTAACGCAAAGCACACGGCGTGGAACTCCAACATCATCTGTCCGGACGGCCGCCGCCTTCTGGATGACGCAGACGAGTACGGATATGAAGTCCTAGGACCAGAGGTCCCGACACACTATCCGTACTATGCAGCCCACACACCGGACGTTATAGACATAGCCGTCACCCGCGGCATAGACACGGCCGTGCATCTCGACGTCCTGGACGACCACCTCATATCAGACCACCAGCCCGTGTGTCTGACTCTGGACGACATCCCGCAGACGATTCGGCTGCCTCCGCGATCACGCCAAGACTGGCGGGTCTTTGCCGAGTATATGGCCGAGCACTCGCCCTCCCTCCCCGTGGAGACACCCGCTGACGTCGAGCAGCTTGCGACGGACCTTAACACGACTCTAGAGTCCGCGCTTCGAGGGTCGAAGCTTGCCGCCGCGACCGCAAGGAAGCCTTCCCAGCTCCCCGCCTCCATCCTGGCGTTGATCGAGAAGAAGAGGAAACTGCGCCGGCAATGGCAGCGCTCCCGATGCCCGACCATGAAGTCCCAGCTCAACGCTCTGGCTGCGAAGATCTCTGCCGCGTTGGCAACAAACGCGGTGGAGTCCTGGCAACGCACCATTGAGCGAGCCGGTGAGGACTGGTCGGGTATACATCGCTTATGCCGCCAACTCTCCGGGAAGCCATCTCCGATTAGGCCCTTGCTGGCCGGTGACGGCACCCCACGTTACCGTGCCGAAGACCGAGCGGAGATGTTCGCCGACTTCCTGGAGTCACAGTTCCAGCCGAATCCTGCCCACAACGTGCAGCACGTAGCAGAGGTCGAAAGGAAGCTTGAAGAATACTTCGAGCGACCGATGGCCCCGACAGAGGATCCTATCGTTGTCTCCCCTGGCCAAGTACAGCGGATGATTCGCCGAATGCCCCTAAGAAAAGCCCCCGGGCCCGATCGGGTCACCAGTGAAGCTCTGCGCCACTTACCTCCGCGAGCAATCGCGACGCTGGCGCGCCTTTTCAACGGGATTCTCCGGACCGGACACTTTCCCACTGCATGGCGGCTAGGCAGAGTTATCATGCTGCCCAAGCCGGGGAAGAACATCCTGCTGCCAGGAAGCTACCGCCCCATCACGCTCCTCTCGACGACATCGAAGCTCTTCGAGAAACTGCTACTGCTGCACATTACGCCACACCTTCAGCCACGCGACGAACAGTTCGGCTTTCGTGCCGAACACTCCACTTCGCACCAGCTCGCGAGGGTACTGCACGACATCGCGGTGGCTCGCAACAAGCGCGAGCGCGTCGTCGCAGTATTCCTCGACATGGAGAAGGCGTTCGATCGCGTGTGGCACGCCGGCCTGCTGTACAAGCTGTCCACATCCACTACTCCCCGTCGAGTAGTTAGGATCGTGGCCACCTTCCTGCAAGACAGACGTTTCCAAGTGGCGGTTGAAAGCGCCCTGTCTACAGAGCGGCCCATTCGCGCCGGTGTGCCCCAGGGAAGTTGCTTGTCTCCAGTGTGCTACTCATGGTACACGGACGACATCCCCGTCACCGACGGCGTTAAGCTCGCGCTGTACGCCGACGACGCCGCCTACATCGCGACATCGATGAACGGTGCCCACGCGGTGAAGAAGATGCAGCGCACTCTAGACGCACTTCCCTGTTGGCTGAAGGATTGGAGACTGACGGTCAACGTGGCGAAGACTCAGGCGATCTCCATGGGAAGCGTGGCCCTGCCACAGTTGAAGCTCATGGGGGCGAACATCGAGTGGTCCGCGACGGTGAAGTACCTCGGCGTGACCATCGACCGCGCCCTCTCCATGAAGCCCCATGTCAACAACGTGGTTGTCCAGGCGCGCGCCGCGCGCGCCCTCCTGCGGCCCGTCCTATCGTCTCGACTGCCGCTCCGCGCGAAGCTCGGCGTGTACAAGGCGTACATCCGCAGCCGACTTACCTACGCTGCCCCGGCCTGGTTCGCTCTCACTTCTGAGACGAACCGCCGCCGACTGCGTGCGCAGCAATCGCTTGCGCTACGCACCATCACAAACGCCCCTCGCTTCGTGCGGAACGAGACGATCTCCAGGGACCTGCGCGTCGATAGCCTGGATGACTTCGTGAGACGCCTGAGCACCGGCCTGTTCGAGCGCGCCGACAGATCGCACGCTCGCCATTTGCGTGAGCTTGCGCCGTACCATCGGCGACCGCCGGACCGAAAAGGCCTGCCGCGAGACCTCGTCTCCGCGGCAACCTCCCCCGGACCTTCATCTACGCCCTCTCTTGTGCTGGCTGATGGGCGCTCCCCAGGAACGCTTTCCTCGGGAGCTCGACCTCGCCAAGCGCAGGAGGGAAACACCTCCCGTGACCAGAGCGCCGCTAGTACGTCGGTCGCTCGCGAGGATTCTTCTTTGCGGGCTGGACCTCGCTAGCTGCGCCACCCACCGGACTTGACGATCCGTACAGACCAACGGCCCCACCAGGGCCCAACCCAGTGACCCGCCTGTAGTAGCAGGCGGCGAGAGATACCACCAAGACAGGATAAGCCTGGTACATGGTCACCCCGAGACCCCCGCAGGGGTCTACGAGAAGAACCTTTCAGTCAGACCGAGCTCATTTGCTAGTCAGCGTTCGTGACGGTCGGAGCTCTCGGTGTTCGGTTGCGTGAGCCATTTATTATTATTTTATACAGTGTGTAATAATCAGTCACCATTTTGTATTTAATTTGATTGTTATAAAGAGGATAAGTTATTTTGTTAATAGTTAAAAATTATAAAACGGTTGTTCGGTGCGAGTTGTTATTTTTTTTTTAAGCAATTTCCACTCCTGACCCTAATAATATAATACAATAAAAAAGGAAGTGAATGTTTTCAAATCAGAGAAGGACCATTTGCCACTGTATCTAGATACGGAACCAAAATAAAGGGTGACGCTCGTCATCTTTCAAAAGATTGTTTTTCTTTAATTATGGCCAATGGTGAAAACTTCTACGGTCATGGATGGTTTATACCCCTAGCTCTAAAAAACTGTATTGCTTCTGCTTTTATCTATTTGCTGTACAATACTAAAGCAAGAACATTTACAACTGGTTTTCAAAAGTGGCGGAAACTAAATCCGCAATTGGGTGACCACGAACTTTCCAATGAACATCTCGAAAATCTTGAGAAATGGAAAACTTTGGAAATGAGACTAAAATTGCACAATACAATAGATGATGCAGTTCTGCAATTGATAGATATAGAAAACAGAAGTGAAAGCATCTTTTGACTAGGTTACTGTAAATAACTTTATTTCTGCCCAAAGAGAACTTGGCATTTCGTGGACATGATGGAGGACAAGACTCAAAATAAAGACAATTTTTAGAATTAGTCAATCTATTATCCAAGTACGATGTAGAGTTGAAGGAACTCAAGTTTCATATTTGTCGCCAGTTATACAGAACGCATTCATTAATGTTTTATCAAACTATAGAGAACTATACAACTAAGATTGTCAACGAAATTAAATTGACGAAATGTTTTGGTATTATGTTTGATAGCACGCCTGATATTTTACATATTGACCAAATGTCTGAAATGATACGTTAAGATAAAATAGAAATTATAAAAGTAGACGTCAAAGAAGTATTCATTGGATTTTTTACTTTGAAAGGAAAAAACCTGCTGATTTAAGTGAAGAAATTCTTGAGAAGTTTCTGACAAGCGATTTCGATATAAGGATGTGTCGCGCCCGGGGTTATGACAATGCGGCTGTTATGAGCACGGAGGTGACGGAGGAGTACAGTCCATTATTAAAACAAAAAAGTATAAAGCAATTTTTATTGGTTGTATTGATCATTCGATTAATTTATGTGTTCAACACTCATTTGCCCAAAATGTAACGCTTTGGAACGGTAGAGACGATGTTTTTATTTTTTTCCGCCTCCACTAGCCATTGGGAAGTGCTTATGAAACATCATTCATTACCGTGTAGTATAAGCACTAGCAGAAAATTTTGAAGGACTTGTAGACGTAATCGAGGAATTATGTGATGGACGAGAAAATATAGACACCAGAGGTGCTGCACAAAACCTCACGCCTGCTGTGTGCAATTACACTTATATGTTATCTACATACATACATACATATCGTCACGCCTTTTATCCCCGAAGGGGTAGGCAGAGGTGTATTTCTACACCCACTTTTCGCCAGATATACTTTAGTCCCACGTAATAAGGGGCGAGCCTATTGCCGTACCGGGCACATTTCCAGACTCCGTGCTGCTACTGCTATGTTATCTATTCTTCTGGTAATTATGTTTTTCTGGAAAGAAATGCTGTACAGATTGCAATAAAAAGTAAAGGCTTGACTGTTGACAAAACTGCTACAAAAATAGAGGCACTTCGGCTTTATATCGAAGAAAAAAGGAGTCACATTAAGGAAGAGACGATGAATATTGCTACATAAAAATCAGCAGAATATGTACTACATTCCAACAGAAAGACCACTTCGACGTAAAAAAGATTGGCTGGTGAGATGGCCAGCGATAGAAGACTCACGCTTAAAGAAGAACTTCAAAAAGATGTTGGAATGTCTTTACCGATTCAGAGTTGAACGCCAGATGAGATCGAAGTCTCTACAAGATGTGGCTTCGTTGTTCGAGATCGTACAAACAAATACTTTGCTTTTGGCGAATATTGATGAACTAAATTTAGCTTCATCCAAATTTAGTGATTTTTATGAAGTCTCAGAAACAGAATTACTTTTGGAGATACCACGACTGCGAAGACACTTAAAAGCCGCTAATGTTACAGTTTCTGATTGAGTATCTCTAGATTTTTTAAGTTTATTGTAGAATGGGATTTAACAGAATCTCTTCCAAATCTTATGACTGCACTGAAATTGTTCATGACGGTTTGCGTGTCGGTAGCTTCATGTGAGAGGAGTTTCAGGAAACTAAAATTAATAAAGAACTATTTGCGGGCAACAATGACCCAACCGCGGCTTAGCAATTTTGGTAAAAATAAACGTCAAAATAGACATTTGACTTAGCCATTATTCGCATAGAGCTGAAAATTGGCAGAGACGTTAAAATACATGAAATGTCAAAAATTCCCATCGATCCTACTTCTGCATTTTTTTTAATCCAAGTTCAAACATCAAACAAACAACAAAATCAAAGATTTTTTAATTTCCTCGAAAGCAGTGAATTTTATCGTGAAAATCGGGGAAACAAAAGTTGTAGATCATACAATTCTCTACGAAAATTGTCCGACGCTTTTAGAGTGAGATATCGCGGTTTTAAGATTTACAAAATTCATATTCAGAAAAATCCTGATTTTTTTACGTTTGATCTTGGATAAAAAATTGCAGAAGTAGGATCGATGGGGATTTTTTATATTTTATTTATAATACCTACATACATACATATGCTAACGCTTTTTCCCGTCGGGGTAGGCAGAGACAATAGAACGCCACTTGCTTCTATCCTTACAAACCTCACGCGCTTCCTCTACATTCATTATTTTTTTCATACATTCTCGCCGGTAACGGGTGCTTCGGACTTTTCCTTATAATAATAATTCCGTTTTATTTATAATAACGTATCTGCCAATTTTCAGCCCTATGCGAATTATGGCTACGTTATGACTTATTTTTGCCTATTTTGACTGGACCAACGAAGCAATACAAAATATAAATGTTGATTAAGTTATTTCTGAGTTTGCAGCTGTTAAAGCTAGTAAAAAGCGATTTCAAATATAAAATTTAAATATTTTTCTGTGCCTTACATTTTGTTGTGTTTTGTCATTTGTTCAATATTTTAAATATAAATATTAAATGACACATGACGTTTACCAGATAAAATTCATTGTTTTTGAATATCGATGGAGTGCCACCGCCAACTTTCACCCCGGGTGCCACTCAAGGTAGCTACGCCACTGGCGCAGACACAAGTGACACTCTTTATTCCCTCACTCTCAAAGTCCGATGGGACGCCACATGCGACACGAACGGAGAGAAATTGGGCGCAGGACCAGCAGCTTAACGTGCTTTCCGAGGCACGTTGTTGCAACATCGCGAACTCCCTGACTCCGAACTTCTATTGGATAATTCCTGACAGAAAAACCCAATATAACTTTTTGTTCGACCCGGGAATCGAACCCGAGACCTCATGATCTGCAGTCGCTTACACTATCACAGAACCACAGAAGCAGTCAAAGCATTTATTGGTATCAATTATAAAACAAAATTGATAATGTTGAATATTATATTTTTTGTGCCTGTTTTTAGAACATTGAAGATATATAATATTCGCGAATATCGTTGAAACTGTTGTAAGTAAATATGACAGATCATGTGTTTTGTGATAGACTGTATGATGCTGCAGTTGAAATCATTAATCAGTCGTCGAAAGGTGATACAATCTATGCATGCTACAATATTGATTTTGCCCAGTGGTTGAAAATATATCTTATACTATAGATACATACCTCTGTGGACCGCAATCATGGCGCCTATATTTGGAAGAGGTTTAGTAACTGCAACCTTCGCCGCAGTCGAATCTGATTTTGCGGATTTGAAGCATCGTGAAATTAAAGACGAAATTCCGATGCGCATAGTCACATTCGTTTTACAACATATTGAGCGTATAGATGATAAAATAGAAGAGCACTGCAAGAGGATGGATGATTCACCACTGTGTCAAGTTTGATAAAACAATCAAAAACTGCCCACGCACCAGTTCTTTTAAACGGAAACATCTCAGTTTCAGTGTATTTTAATAATTATTATATGAATGTTACGTCAACCAGTGCTTTTGATTCCTTTTTCCAGATTGTTCTCGGGGGACTGTTGGGAAATAAAGTTTACTCGGAGAATTTATATTATAATTTATAAAAATCTTCAAACTGATCTTTTGTTAATCTGGCACAGAGACACACGATACTCATTTAATTATTTGTAAGATAAGTTATCACAATAATACAATTTGAATATTTGTACTCTCTTGCGAAATGTACCGCGTTACCGTACCGCGCGTGAAGTTTGAATTCAATTCGTCGCCATCGACGCTTGTCGTAAAACTCTCTGTTCTGTCTTTGTGTAGACGTGACTCTACTCTCTACACTGCTGATACGGCATTAAGACTTATGCTTAAAAAAATTGATGAGCAGAACAGTTTCTTGAGTACTAAACTGACAACTAACTAAGAAACTGGATCAAACAAAGACGTCTTCTGTTAGCTGAAGGTGAGGCCTATTTGCACAAAACAGAAGATTCCTTCAAACAAACTGATGATGACACATTTCGTAAACCTAATAGTGAGGAGATTGAAGAGACGATTATTACTTTGCTGCAATTGTTGAAGTACAAAGAAAACTACCCGCCTGTCTAGCACCTAAATCATTTTTAGTTGCAGTATGCAGTCCAAATATATGTCCTAAAACAGGGTTTAATTTTTATATCTATATTAGTTCTTATTTTATAATTATTTGAATGTACCAATCAAACTATCGTGAACACAACATACACATAAACACTCACAACCAATCTAATACTCAACACACCCTCTCCACCTACACTTCACAGACACACAAAATCTGGTATGTTGCCAGCCAAATATATGATGATACCAAATTACATATTGAAAAGTTTGTTAGGCCAACCAAACCTGAGCAATGTCCAACACTGAGTAACAACACCTGTTATTTTTATATTATATCCCTACATAATATTGTCTTGGTCCCTTTTACACTTAGCCCCTATCATCAAAACATTAAAATTCGATCTCACCACTGAGTTTATTATGAACGAAGTAGAAAAATCTGGATCGGTTGAATGCATTGCGATAAGCGATTCTAAGATGTGCCCGAAAATTCTTAATTACGACGAAAATGTTAAGGATTGCCTGACAATACTAAAAATTAATATCCGAAGCATTAATTGTAATCTCTACCTTTTACTTGCCTTTATATCCGCTTTAAATATGTCTTTGGACGTCTTAGTACTAACGGAATGAATGCTGGACAAATACAAACAACCCCCGCCTCTAATTGGGAATTACAATGTTTATTGGACTCAAAATACTATTACCCAAAATGATAGCGTAGTGGCGTATGTTAAGACTAACCTTTGTGCTTCTGCTAGTGAGCCTGACTTTATAGAAGGCAACTGTCTTACAACAACCCTCAACACAATATATTCTATAATATGAACATATCGCCCACCATGTTTTAAAAATACTTACAACTATTTAAATAGGGAACATTACGCAAAGCTCGACGCAGATGGCAGCACGAGCAACTACAGTAAACAAACTTTCGTAGTGAGCTTTTCAAATATTGTCATCAACAAGACTTATATCTATTTTTATCTATACTTATTTATATAGACAAAACAGTTCTCATATAATTATGTAATTATTAATAACAATAAATATGGTACAATGTTTCTGTTTTAGTGACTTGTTTGAGATGACTATGGGATAATGAGATCGCGCATCCAAAGTTTGAAGTCTAAACGAGTTGTCAAGTTGTCACTCAAATGTCATACTTGCCAAAATTAATTGTTTACTGTAGTCGGTGATACCGCCATCTGGTTGTTTAACTTGGCAGTAATCTTCCCTATTCCCTTGAACAAGTGTTACGTAATATCTCAACGCAAAATGTTATTCTCACGGGTGATATGGATATAGACACCCTAGATGAGTCTGCAACAGGATCCACGCAAGACTACCTTAACCTATTGGCCATGCATGGCTTAGGCAGGGTATGATCAAAAATGTCTGTGGTGTAGGTGTTGATGAAGCTGAAGTCAATGAATCAACACTGCAAGAACAGCTGGATAATAAACACAGTAAATGCAAAGAAACTCGCATGAATCAAAAGTTTTGCACTATAGTTCTGATACGGGTCCGTTAAAAACAAAGGAATTCTTCCGAAATTTGTTTAAAATGTTGAATTGACGAAAATTTAATTTTAGATTTTAGATCTTTTGACATCCTCTGCTAGCACTTCATTGTGAGTTGTCGCCTAGAATACGGTTCTAGATTACAGTTCTGATACGGGTCTTTTGAAATTTAGAAGTGACGAAAATGTTAAGACTGTTTGACTTGCTATACTGGCAATATATTGTGATTTTCGGCCTAGAATCAAGTTCTACATTATAGTTCTGATACGGGTCCGTCAAAAATAACAGAGTTCTAGCTTCCGAAATTTGTCTGAAATTTTAAATTGATGAAAATAGGATTTTAAAAGGGACTCGTGAATTTTGGTGAATGTCCTGTTGAATTTTGCTGAAGTGAATTTTGGCCAAAAAGATGTAGCAGTAACGCAAGTATTAGTATTTATGCTTGTTTCTATGACAAAAAACTGGAAAATGCCAAGGAATTCCAATTAGGATATTTTTTGCGGCAGGTATCAGTGCTGCTAATAAGACATGTTAATTCGAGTTTGTTTGAACAAATGTTATGAGGCAAGACTATATGTACCCAGTGTGACTTTTAATGGGTGTCCGGCAAATTTTACGGCTGTTGAAAAACTAGGACGTGATTTTACTGATGTTGATATCTTCAAAACATCTAATTTCAAATCATAACTTTGAACAAAGTATACAAATGTTATGATGGTGGCAAAATGTTATGATCCCTTGGTGAGACAAACACACGTTTACTATTTCTGTAATATACATTGACTCCTCACAAAAAGCATAAATATGCCATCAATTACGTGGTGTAGTGTATGTTAATAATATGATACCTGTCGTCTCACGTATACTCTCTGCCATGAAGCGTCGATCCCGTTCCTGAACGAATGAAGTTACCGGACGGAAGATGTGTGGAACGGAACAGAACTAGACGGAGGACAGCACGTGCGATGGCGGGAGTGATACAGTGAGTCAATAATAAGTATCAGTTGAATTAACAAGTAGACAGTACAATTGGCGACGAGTCTGTGAGTACTGTTTTTAATTTAATTACTATAATCGTTTCATAAACACTGAAGAAACAAATTTTACGTAGGTGAACCAAATATCTTATGGCATTCGGTACCTACTTTACTTATTTACTTCGATTGCGGCTCAGTTTATTGTAATAAATATAGTCATAACGTATGATTCTATGTAATATAAATGATCAATCACATAATTAAAACAATAAACGCAATGATACAATTACAAAAACAACAATTTTGTTTACCTACTTTGTTTTATTCCAACACGGCTGACGTTCATAACTAAAAAAAAGCATTAAATTCTATGAGAAGCAATATTTTAGTGGTAAAACAAATATTGGTGATAATATAACACACATTGCGTATCTGAGTATAATGAAAACTAGAAGATAATGTAATGTAGTACATTAAAGGAATGGCTGTGTTCAATCCCCAGTCAAAAGAGAATTATTTTATGAACGAATAGTGTAACACATAGTAAAATGATGAATGCAAGTATGGCAATGCCATTATTCAGACGTATTTGAATTGTCCTGTTTAATTATAATGATGCGGTTATGAGAATTAATGTAATATGATTGTGGGTTAAGAGTAATATTTACATTGAAAACATATTAACTGCAACTATTTCTGATGTCAGTAACAGTTGAAGTAGTAATTGAATGGATGATGCCCATTCTGTGACTAGAAATCTGTTTTCTAAGGTGACAGCGAACTCTACTGAAATTCATAAAAAATATTAATTTTTAAATGCAATGAGATATCTTAATTTCAATCCAAAACCATATTTATTTTGATAAAAAAGGAAAGGAATAGCTATAGGTATTGTTTTGAAACACAAAGAGAGATATACTTAATTATATTTTGAGCTTAAGCTTGGAAAAGTTTAAGTGATGCCCTGTTGAAGTATTTACCGAAGCGACCAAAAACAAATTTGTAGTAGTAACTATTAGGTTTAGTCAGATTCATGACATGAAAATCAAATACTTGCAATTAAACAGGGTAGCGATCAACATAATTTGTTTAATTGAACAGGGTTGCTGATAATAACAGACTATAAAATATGTATTTACCAATGATTATTTATTAGGCTTGTGTGTAATGTTAAATGATTGAAATACACTGATTATGTAATTGAATTACTACGAGTATCATTAGCAACACTTTGTTCATAATAACATTGAAAGACCAGAAGTTTAGACTTAAAATACAGGATAATGCCTGTGAATTACTGAAAAACAGGATGATGCCTGTGAAATCAAATGGTGTATCATTTTAAAGCTGAAAACAAAGGACTGCTTCATAGTAGAATATGAGGTCTTGGGTTCGATTCCCAGGTCGGGCAAAATGTTATTGAGTTTTCATTTTATTAGAGAAATTCTCAATAGTAGCCTGGAGTCTGGAAATGTTGTCAGTTAATGTGGATGGTGGAATGATGATGTATCAATGATCTCAGCCTGCTCTTAGATACAGGCATGGATCAGTTGCATATGATATGATAGTGAAGATGTTAGTTTTGCATCTGGTCACATAATTTTGTATGTCTTATAATGATACCTTGTTGAGGTAACAAACTTGGTAGAAGCAAGTCATAAAACGGATGGTGACCGTTTTGTGATCAGACATGTTTTGTGTGCTTACAGGTAAGATGGCAAGTCTCACACTCGAAAAATTTGAATGCGATGTAGGCGTGACTTCTGTGTGTGTAAGATGGAAACGATGGAAAAGGAGCTTGCATATTTATTTAGAAGCAGCAAATGTTACTACACCAAACCAAAAGCGAGCAAGCCTATTACACTGGGGTGGAACAGAACTACAAGAAATATTTTATAATATTCCGGATGCAAATGTAACAGATGCGCTGCCAGATGGAACAAACGTTTTTGAAGTAGCCATCAAGAAGTTGGGTGAGTACTTTGCGCCCCAGCAGAGTCAAAGATTTGAAGACATGTGTTTCGTCTTTTAAAACAGGAGCAAGATGAAATGTTTGACAGATTTTTAGTACGATTACGGCAGCAAGCTGATAAATGTCAATTCCAAGATGTAAACGACCAGCTGCTTGATCAAATTCCTGAAAGATGCAATTCAGAAGATCTAAGGAAAAATATATTAAAAGCAGTTGACAAAATGTCACTGGATGATGTAATAGCTGAAGCAAATGCTATTGAAATTACTAAACGGCAGTTAGACGATTTTGGCCAGAAAGGAAAATATAGTCAATAAATCAATAAAATAGACGAGAAAATGAGAAATAAAAATATCACAGGAAAAAGAGAATGTTTTAGATGTGGCAGCTGGAAACATTTAGTAGCATAGCATTATGCATATAGCATTTGGTGACAAATGTCCAGTAAAAGGGAAAAAATCATAAAATGTGGAAAAATGGACCACTTTAAAGTACAGTGTAGAATGAATCCCTTGAGAGAAAAAATAGATGATACCACATTACGAAGTCACAACAAGAATACTACAAGGATGAAAAGGCAAAAAAAGGACATAAACAATATCAGTGAACAGGAAATTTAAAATCTAGAGAACGACATTCACTATGTATTTAATATTGACAATGATGATATTGTATGCTGTAAAAAAGGAGGTGTTGAAGTAGATTTATTAATTGATTTTGGATGTAAACATAATATGACAGCAAGACGTTGGAAAAAATGAAGGACAATAGGATTAAAGTTACAGAACAAACATGAAATCCTAAAAAAACATTTTACGCTTGTGGAAGTCATTCTCCTTTAAAGTTATTAGGTGCCTATACATCCTACATAGAACTTGCAGGTAAAATGAAACTCACAACATTCTATGTAGTCGAAAACGGTAATCGGGACCTACTAGGCAAAACAACAGCCTTAGCTTTAGTAGTACTAAAAATAGGACTGGAAGTGAACCAAATTGAACCATTGGGATTTCCTAAGTTTAAGGATGTTCGTATGCAGATTCCAATAGATGATAAGATAAAAACAATTGCACAGCCATATAGACGCATACCAATACCCTTAGAAGATAAAGTGAACGCTAAAATAGATGAGCTTCTGCAAAAAGACATAATTGAAAAAGTTGACGGACCTTCAGACTGGATTTCACCTATAGTTCCTATTTTAAAATAAAATGGGGAATTCGACTTTGCATAGATATGCGCCGTGCAAACTCTGCAATTAAACGAGAAAATCATCCTTTGCCTACCATGGAACAATTGCTACCAAGGATGAGTAACGCAGAAATTTTCAGAAAATTAGATATTCGCGACACTTTTCATTAATTAGAACTCCACCCTGATTCGAGATCCATTACCACCTTTATATCAGCTAAAGGACTATACAGATACAAGAGGATGATGTTTGGTATTCCCTGTGCAACGGAAATATTTCAGAAAATACTGGAGCGAATCCTCTTACAGTGTGCAGGAGTATGTAATTTCATAAACGATATCCTAGTGTATGGAAAAAATAAAACAGAGCATGATCTCGGTCTAACTACGGAATTCAATATTCGAATTATAGATAAATCTGTAGATTTTAAAGTGCTGGAAGCAAATAATGTTGTATTAATAATGGAAAACTGTATTTACAATGTTAACGAGATAGAATTCCTTGGTCATAAACTTTCCAATAAAGTAATAAAACCATTGGATAAATATTTGAAGACTATTCGAAGCTTTAGAGCCCCTATAACGATCTCTGAGTTACATAGCTTTATGGGACTGATTAATTATGTCGGCAAATGGATACCTAATTTAGCCACAAAGATTGAACCCCTGAAAAAGCTGCTTCGTCATAAGTTTGGTAGAAATGCAGAGATATAAGGTTTATATAAATGACTGGTGGGGAGAAAGCCAACGAGCATCGACTCTTTACTTCAACTTTTTAAAAGATGATCTGAATCTAAAAGATAAAACAATGGTTTCTGCTGATGCAAGCCCTACAGCATTAGGAGCGGTCATGGTGCAAGAAAATTCTTCAGGGCCACGAGTAATTGCATTTGGAAACAAAACACTCACTCACCGTGAGCGCCGTTACTGCCAGACTGAAAAAAGAGCCATTTTGCACTGGTTTGGGCAGTAGAACATTTCCACATGTTCCTTTATGGAAAAGAATTTGACCTGGTAACAGACCACAAACCCCTAGAAGTGATATTCAGTCCTAAATTACAACCATGTGCGAGGATTGAACGATGGATGCTCAGGTTACAATCATATCAATATAAAGTTATTTATCGGCCTGGGAAGAACAACATAGCAGATCCTCTGTCCAGGTTATGTAAACTCACGACCTGAAACAATACCTCAAAAGTTGACAACGTCCTAAGATTAGTGGAATACAATAAACCAATAGCAGTATCACTATGTCAAGTTTAATGTTGCTCGAAGGAAGATCCAGAGATACAAAAAGTCAAGGATGGAGTCCATGGAGGCAAGTGGGACCAATCAGTTAAATGTTTCAAGATGATTGAAAATGAGCTTTGCTTTCACGAAAACATTCTCCTCAGGGCGACGAAAATCGTCATACCGAGAGCACTGAGAGACAGAGTGCTATCAGCAGTCCATGAGGCACCCTGGAATCGTGGCCATGAAAGCGAGACTTAGAACGGAGTTTTGGTGGCCCAGGTACGATCGAGACGCAGAGAGAATTGTTAAATCATGTAAAGCTTGTACCCTCGTGTCGACACCAAATCCACCTCAACCTTTAAAAAGAAGAGAGTTACCATCTTTCCCATTGGTTGACATTGCAATTGACCTGTTAGGCTCATTACCAACCAACGACTACCTTTTCGTAGTAATCTATTATTACTCTAGATATCAAGATTTGTCGAGATATATCCAGCAAGGAAATGATTAGACTGCTACGGGATTTTTTTTGTAGATTAGGGTATCCTGTTTCCTTATTGGCCGATAATGGAAAACAGTTTGTTAGCGAAAGTTTCAAGTCATTTTGCGAGGAAAATGACATACAATTATATCATTCTCTTCCTTACTGGCCTCAACAGAACGGTGAAGTAGAGCGCCAGAATAGAAGTATATTAAAAAGGCTACGAATATGCCAAGCCGAGAAGAAGACAAATTAGAGAGTAGCTTTAGTTGACAACTTAACCATGTACAATAATACTCTTTATACTGTCACAGGTAAAACACCCGTAGATCTAGTTTTTCAAAGAAAACCCAGAGATAAAATAACTATGATTGATGATGTGCACAGAAATGACGACATGGACGTACGAGACAGAGATAGAGAACACAAGGACAAAGGAAAAAAAATACGCAGATGAAAGAAGAAAAGCACAAGACATTGATTTCGAACCGGGAAAAAAGGTGTACGTTAAGGATATGAATAGGGCATATAAATTTAGCCCAAATTTTGAGCCAACACCACACACAGTGCAGTCACGATCAGGGGGCGATGTAGAAGTGAAAAATGATGAAACAGGTGTCGACCTGTGGCTTTAGAAGAAATATTGTACACTTAAAAAGGTTGAAGGAGAATGGTGATGAATGAAGACGCGGTAGGTGCAACGACAAGGGAGGAAGAGGATTAGAGATTAGAGAGATAAATAGAAGGAAAATATAATGGTGAAGGAAGCTTGACCATAGTTGACAATCTGTATATATAAAATCCTTGCGTTACTGACTGACTGACAGACAAGCTACAGCCTAAACTATTAGACGCAGGAAGCTGAAATTTGGCATGTATGTTTCTTGGGGACCGTAGGAGTGTACTAGAAGGGATTGCCCGAAATGCCCACGGAATCGGGCAAATCGGGCAAAACGGGTAAAATGTGCAGGCGTAGCTGCAGGCGTCCACTAGTTAGTTATAAAGCAGGAAGTGATGGAAGTTGCTGTGATTGATAGTCACGTAATTAGCAGTTGAAAAAAGCTACTTAAGAAGTAATTAAAAAAGTTAGTAGTAAGATATCATAAACAGATAGAGTAAGTAAAGGAAGCGTGAAGATAGTTAAAGTAAATTGGAAGTGAAGGAAGAAGTTGATTTGTAAAATGATTAACAAACAAACAATAAAAAGGTTAATTTGAGAAGATTGAATGATTGCTGTTGTGATGAGAACATGTCTAAACAATAGCTCTTAGCAAAAAAATTATTAATATATTTCAAGTTCTTTAATATCGTGTAAAGTTTTATAAGTGTACTCCAAATAACACAACACTAGAGTGATATTGTTTTCCACTGGTTTAATTACCGTTTAAACCACTTACAAGCAAAATATAGATTGCTGTGAAAGTGACATTTCTGTATATGTGATATAATATCAGCTAGGAAAAAAGGTGTACGTTAAGGATATGAATAGGGCATATAAATTTAGCCCAAATTTTGAGCCAACACCACACACAGTGCAGTCACGATCAGGGGGCGATGTAGAAGTGAAAAATGATGAAACAGGTGTTGACCTGTGGCTTTAGAAGAAATATTGTACACTTAAAAAGGTTGAAGGAGAATGGTGATGAATGAAGACGCGGTAGGTGCGACGACAAGGGAGGAAGAGGATTAGAGATTAGAGAGATAAATAGAAGGAAAATATAATGGTGAAGGAAGCTTGACCATAGTTGACAATCTGTATATATAAAATCCTTGCGTTACTGACTGACTGACAGACAAGCTACAGCCTAAACTATTAGACGCAGGAAGCTGAAATTTGGCATGTATGTTTCTTGGGGACCGTAGGAGTGTACTAGAAGGGATTGCCCGAAATGCCCACGGAATCGGGCTAATCGGGCAAAACG
Organism: Euclidia mi; assembly: GCA_944739405.2. Classification (NCBI taxonomy): domain Eukaryota; kingdom Metazoa; phylum Arthropoda; class Insecta; order Lepidoptera; family Erebidae; genus Euclidia; species Euclidia mi. The sequence goes on from OX123195.2 coordinate 35,984,614, forward strand.
GGTAAAATGTGCAGGCGTAGCTGCAGGCGTCCACTAGTTAGTTATAAAGCAGGAAGTGATGGAAGTTGCTGTGATTGATAGTCACGTAATTAGCAGTTAAAAAAAGCTACTTAAGAAGTAATTAAAAAAGTTAGTAGTAAGATATCATAAACAGATAGAGTAAGTAAAGGAAGCGTGAAGATAGTTAAAGTAAATTGGAAGTGAAGGAAGAAGTTGATTTGTAAAATGATTAACAAACAAACAATAAAAAGGTTAATTTGAGAAGATTGAATGATTGCCGTTGTGATGAGAACATGTCTAAACAATAGCTCTTAGCAAAAAAATTATTAATATATTTCAAGTTCTTTAATATCGTGTAAAGTTTTATAAGTGTACTCCAAATAACACAACACTAGAGTGATATTGTTTTCCACTGGTTTAATTACCGTTTAAACCACTTACAAGCAAAATATAGATTGCTGTGAAAGTGACATTTCTGTATATGTGATATAATATCAGCTGTTCTAGGTAAGACGAGGAATATTTTTGATTGACTGTCTTTTTGATTATACTGTTCGCATTACAACACCAACATGCCGAATTCATGTACTGGTGGTATGCCGCAATATAATTACTACCAAGCAATGCATTACATGCAATTAGTGTGCATTACACTACGAGCTATTGGGCAAACATAACAGACACAAGATTCAACCAAATGTCCTCCAAAACTAAAAATGATTGGAAATGCCAGGGATGTCGCAACAGAATACCTAAAACTGGCAACATCAACACTCCAATTCGTCAGACACAGACTCGCCCCGGAGTAGATCAAGGCGAGAGTGTCATCAATATTACCTCACCAGAACCAAATAACATTACTATGCGCGCAAGTGAGCTAACCAAGCAACCTGAATCACCCAGCGAACAACAATATATAACTGTGCAATCACTGGGCACTATGTTTGAAAGTTTCAAACAAAAAATTAAAGCAATTATCAGAGATACCATTTTGCGCGCAGTTGAAGAAAAATTTAATAATATTAGCCAACAAATTCACGAATTTCAACAATCTTTATCGTTTTTCAACGAACAGGTAGACACCATGAAATGTCGCTTGGACGAGAATTACAACACGATTAAGAAACTCGTAAACGATAATATCCACCTAAACTCCACGGCCAAGGACCTATCTAGCAGACTGAACCTTGCTGAACAACATCTACGAGAATGTAATGTTGAGATAAACGGCATTCCCGAACACCGTACAGAAAATCTCACTAATTGTTTGAATCAATTAGCCTCTGTTGTCGATACTCCTCTTGTTGATAGCGATATCTTGCAAGTAACTAGAGTTGCTAAATTGGATAAGAACAGCAATCGACCCCGGACTGTAATTGCCAAGCTTTGAAGCCCTCGCCAACGTGATACGTTACTAGCTGCAGTTGTTAACTTCAATAGAAAAACCCTGATGACAAACTCAGTTCCCAACATTTAGGTATCGCTGGTGCCAAAGTCCATGAACACTTAACACCCGGGAACAAAGCGCTACATGCCGAAGCAAGAAATAGGGCCAAAGAACTAAACTACAAATTTACATGGATTCGCAATGGTCGCATTTACACACGCAAAAATGAAACCAGCCCCGCTATTCTCATTCGATGTTCCGACAACATTCAAGCATTAACCTAACTCTATGTATCACCGTAACCATAAGAAATGCTTCAGAGTTCGATTATTACAATGCTCAATATTTACTATCAAAACATACGTGGTATGAGAACCAAAACAATTGAAATTTATCAGAACATCCTGCAATGTAACTTCGACGTTATCGTCCTAACTGAAACATGGCTCAATTCAAATATACATTCTAGCGAAATTATAGACTCTCGTTAAATATAACGATAGACAATAGTCTATCGTAGATAGACAATAGTCTATCGTCGAGATCGCTTTACCACGGGTACCTCGAAGTTGGATGGGGGAGGTGTGTTAATAGCCGTACTAAAACATATTGAATCCACTCGAATGCAAAACTAGGAAACTAGATGCGAAGACTTGTGGGTATCCATCAACGTAAAGGTAAATAGGCAATCGTCTAATCTTGCGATTTGCGGCGTATACCTGCCACCACCACCTAAATTGGAGACCCATAAAATGTTCATTGACAACGTGAATGACATCCTGTGTCATGAGAATGATGTGGTAATTCTGGGTGATTTTAATCTGAGCAATATTATCTGGAAAAGTAACCAAAATAACCCTCATATGTGCCCTTCTAATGTAAAAACAATATGGAATACTCATTAACTGATTTTATTACAATATTAACCATTTATTTCAAGTAAATAATGTCCTGAATTGTAACGAGAAAATTTTAGATCTAAGGGCCAATTCTGCTATTTTTATATGACATTGATATTATATTTTCAATGGATTTAAAAGCGGTATTCTGATAACCTAATGTCATTATCGTATAATTTAAAATAAACAGTTCGTCGTTGACACATACGATCTCGTTACAATTTCATTCAAATGTCAGACAATTTTGAAGAATACTCTTTTTGTGACGTAAGTATGACACTGACATGATATCGAGACTATATTTATTTAGCAGAATTGGGCCCCTAGTTATAAGCAGTTTTTCCAATGGTTACATCACTCGATCTATCGACTTCTTGAGCAAGCCAGATCCTCACCATCCCCACATCATCTATAATATTACTGGTATTACAACTACAGCTTCATTACGTAATACAACTGCAACAGTTTGTAATTTCAAGGCTGATTACGAAAATATTTCTAGTGAGTTAGAGAACAACGATTGGGACTCTAAATTTTCTAATAGGGTATTCTACTCTGTTTGACAAAGTACTTTAAAATATTAATTTCGTAATTAAAAGCCACAGAAAAATTACTTCGGCGAAATAAATTCACTTTCTTTTCAAAAACCGATGTTCAAATTTAAAGTATTTTTATTCCCGCGAAAACGCTAGCCGACATTCTGTGACGTCATAATGCTAGGTAAACAGAACAGACGTGGACGATCTAGGATGATGTATCTCTATGGATTTGACAAGCAAATAATAATACCGTGACAGACCGAGATAATGCCATACAGAAATACATAAGAGTAAAAGAGACAAAGATAGTATTTTTTGTCTTTGTCAGAGTTTTCGTTTTTTTTATTGGTCAAAACTGAATATTTTGACCAACAAGCGGTTGAGCTCTGGATAATATCAGCGAAATATTGTGTAATTATTGTTATTGATTGTGAACTTGTGTAATTGGGCTTAGTGAAAATATCATTGGTTCAGATTATTATGGTGATTTGCTATATTTTGGGCTGTAAAAGCCGTAGTGAGCGGAAATGTGAGAACGTCACCTTTCATTCGTAAGTACGATATTTTAGTTATAATATCTATTTATACATGCAAACATTGCTAGAATGATACAAATAGTGTATTATTATATAAGGAAACATGTCTAAATTACATCAATAAACCAAAAAAATGCTATTTCATTATCACTGCGATGTTAGTATTACACAATCGAATTCAATAGGTCGTTGAATGTTGAACAAGCTAAAAGTCATCGATACTTTTTAATTTTACAGCGTTAAATGTTTTTTAGGGATACCACACAAGCGTTTGGGAAATTACCCAAATTTTGGGTAATTTGCCGTTACTTAGTTGCATATGAAACTAAGATTAATTATTTAATTTGTTTTCCGATTCTTTGTAGTAATGAAATTATTTGTTTATAGATTCCCAAAGGACTGCACGATCCGACAATAATTGTGGACACGTACAACAGGAGGAGAAAACTGGGATCCGAATAAATATGCAAGAGTATGCTCTAAACACTTTGAACAAAAGTGTTTTAGGAAAAACCCCCGCAATAGGTACTTTTTTGGCATCATTCTCGAATGATAAAGAAGAGAAAATAATAAATTTGTATACAAAATTAACTTTGTTCAAAGGACAGTAAAGTTGAGTGTCAAATAATATAATAAAATATATAAAACTTCAGCCTCGTGTTTATTTGGCGAGTGAAGCCAGTCCCACCTATTCGACATTTTTGTTATACATAATAATATTAAGTATAAAAATACTTATCGCACACCTTATGGATGGATTTAAACCTCTTTGTAAGGTTAGCTATATTTTTTTTTTATTGGTCTGTAAATTATATTATATAGATGTTTGTTACTATATGTTGCAAAAATACCTAAACGGATATTGATGTAACTTCTCGAGTTAGCTCATAAATTCATCGAAATACCAAATTGATTAAAAATTATAGGAGAACGCGGTCTCAGATGTTTTTTTTTTTATTTAAGAAAAAAAAGCACATGAGACCGCGTTCTCCTATAATTTTTCTCTCTCAGATGTCTGGTAAGGTATTCAATTCAGGTTTGATACAATGTTACTTAAAAGTTAATATGTACTTCGTAAAATTGTAGGGTAAACATTTACAACATCTGGTAACACCAACTCGGGATGTACTCTATGTCCGTCCTTTACGGGTGTACGCAAATGTCGAGTCTATTTTGATTCTTGGTCTTAGTGGACGATTGACGCTTATTTGACATTTTGATTTCAATATGCATCTTAATCTACAATGACAGCGGTTTGTTATTGTCCTTATAACGTCACGCCATTGTGGCTCGTGTTTCATGTCACGTGATATATAGATTAATAATGACGATTTGTAATTTCCAATTATTAAAACATTGAGATGAATTTGTGATTCAAATTCAATATACTTGTGTTTAATTTTACATAATTTTTCGTTTTTAACACATTTCATATTTTATTGTTTACCACCGAAAGTACCCTATCGCATTAGCTCTGACGATATGGTTTCTGCATTTTATGATGTACTAAAATTTGAGATCGACAAGTACGTACCTAAGTACAAAACTAAAAGTAAAAAAATTACCTGTCTACTTCTTTGATTCGGTTACTCGCTGAAAAAGCAAAACAAGAAATAGATACAGACGATAAAAAAATCCACGCGACAAAATTGAATTACCTTGAATTACCCAAAACTATTTTGGAAATTTGTTAACTCTACTCGTTCAAATGCTAGTAAAATACCTGCAGAGATGCATTTGGGCATTCGTACTTCTAACACTGGTCAAGATATCGCTAACCTGTTTGCCTCTCATTTTTCATCAGTTTACTCAGATAATTTAAGTTTCCCTGCTAACCCTTACTCTATGCACCATACTAACAGTGACGATTTCTCCTCTCTACATCTAAGCGAGTATGATGTATTAACCAAATTGAGGACATTTGATGTTTCCAAAGGATCGGGCCCAGATGGGATTCATCCCGTTTTTTTCAAGAACAATGCTTTGGCTCTGGTTGCCCCACTTTCTGCCATTTTTAATCACTCGCTTCTCAATGGTACTTTCCCACTTTGCTGGCAAAAGGCGACAAAAATGATGTCAAAAACTATAGGCCAATAGCAATCCTATCTTTCTTGTTTAAGTTATTTGAGTCACTCATATACCCATCTGTTAGCCGCTACCTCGATAGATTTATTACAAGTAATCAACATGGCTTCCGTAAGGGTCGTTCCGTTCAAACCAATCTTTTACGTTTCATATCAAGCCTTTCTTATGACATTGATCACGGGCACCAAATTGATGCGATTTACACAGATTTCAGCAGTGTTTTTGACATGGTCAGCCACTGTCTGCTTCTATGGAAACTTGAATGGTATGGCATTCACAGCAGTCTATTGGCATGGTTAAAATCTTACCTAATGAATCGGACCCAATCTGTTGTGGTAAAAGGTTATCAATCTGTTCAGTTCAGTGCAAGGCCAGGAGTACCTCAGGGTTCACACTTGGGCCCGTTGCTTTACATAGCTTACATCAACGACATCACCCAACACATCAACCACTGTAATTATGAACTCTTTGCTGATGATCTAAAAATTTATAGGAAAGTAACGGCTAACGCGGACACTGCACTCATTCAAAGCGATTTGAATAATATTTACACGTGGTGCAATGCTAACGGCTTGGTATTAAATTCTCAAAAATGCTTCTTTATTAGATATACTAGAAAGTCTAATCCTATAGTATTGTTACGAGCTGGGGTTCGACGATAAATTATAACTCACTATGCCACTTAAACTGAACTTTATTCACTAACACAATAACACTAGATACACACACTTAATTTTCACTTCACTAATAAAACACACTATTCACACCACTAGAACAACACTAATGCAAAACACCACTAAACACTTCCGAATTACTTCCCTTCGCTCTTGTTGATCGCTTCGATATTCAATTGTAACTGTCCGGTCCGTTCGCTCGCACTCTATTTATACTGGCCGGATAACATCACTAGCGCATTCTAGATACTTCCACAAAACTGTCGAATAATCGCGAACAGTCTATGCTCGATACAGCAACGCCATCTAGTACAGAGTAGCTGAATTACCTTTAAACCACCGATACATTCAATCTCTTCTAGTAGTCCCCCATTCACCGATAGATGGCGTAACAGTATCATCGTACAATATATATGGTAACATCTTAACCGAAGTTGACGAAATTAGAGACTTGGGCGTAATTATTGACAGACGGTTAAAGTTCACATCTCACATTGAACATGTGGCCACTAAATCTGCACAGATGTTGGGCTTCGTGGTGCGTAATTCAAAATTCTTTAAAGATAGCACACAAATAGTGCTTTACAATGCATTAGTACGTACTCATCTTGAGTATTGCAGCGTTGCTTGGAACCCTCAGTATGTCACTCATTCTCAACGGCTTAAAAACATTCAGCGAACCTTTACCAGACGTTCAGCATTCTCATCCAAAGGCATATTTCACAGATGTCCCTACCATCAACGCCTGTCATTCTATCGCATGAGAACTTCCGCTGGATGCACGATCTGGTATTCCTCCATAAATGCTTGAATGGTGGAGTTAAATGTGAACATCTATTGGAACGCATCACACACTTGGTGCCTCATAGACCCCCCCAGATACCCAATCAAGAACATTTTTCACACGAGCTTTAAAACAAATCTGGGCAAGCACTCTCCAGTCGTAAGATTATGTACTCAATACAACGAACTGAATGCTAAGTACGCCCAAATACACGTGTTTTCTAACTCACTATATAAATTTAAGCAACACTTAAAAGTAAGCTGCATAACTAATAAGTGTTATTGGGTTTTTCCGTTAGGATATTCTTAGTAGTAGCACGGAATCTGGTAATGTGCCCAGTACGGCAATAGGCTAGCCCCCTATTACGTGGAACCTAAAAATTCATGGCGAAATGTGGGTGTAATATTACAACACTGCAGGGATGTAGCTCGTAGTAGTCGAATTTGAGGTAGAGCAGCATTGGTTACAGGTAGAGCGGAAGTAAAAAAAATATCAAAATTGATCTGCTCCGAAGCACGGGCTTATAAATCAATCACCATGTATATCAATGCCCTACCTTAAAAATACCAAAAACTAGGATAGAATGATTTATCTTAGTTTTTTGGTTAAAATACCAAAAAACTAGGTACACTAAACTAGTACAGTAACTAGTAAACTAAAAACTAGGTAGGGCATTGTGGTTTCAAGGTAGGGTATTGCCCCACAATGCCCCCCCTCCTAGCTACGGCCATGCAACACTGCCTACCCCTTCGGGGATACAGGCGTGAGTCTATAAATAAGTAAATAAAAAAAAAGTCTAAAATAATTAATTGTTTTCACTTGTTATTTTATTGTAATTATTGTTTCTGTTCGCTTTTAGTTTCAGGTTTAGTTTATATTCTTGTAGGTAATTATTGTTTCTGTTCGCTTTTAATTTCAGGTTTAGTTTATATTCTTGTAGGTAATTATTGTTTCTGTTCGCTTTTAATTTCTGTTTTTAGTTTATATTCTTGTAGGTAATTATTGTTTCTGTTCGCTTTTAATTTCAGGTTTAGTTTATATTCTTGTAGGTAATTATTGTTTCTGTTCGCTTTTAATTTCAGGTTTAGTTTATATTCTTGTAGGTAATTATTGTTTCTGTTCGCTTTTAAATTCTGTTTTTAGTTTATATTCTTGTAGGTAATTATTGTTTCTGTTCGCTTTTAATTTCAGTTTCTAGTTTATATTCTTGTAGGTATTGTCTAGAGTTTAACATGAATGGTGTGTATACCTATAATTGGCTCACATATATAAACATAACTTATAACTTGTTTTAAGAAAAGTTTTATATGTATGCTGTTGGTGTCCCTTATTTAAATAAATAAATAAGATAAATTGTTTTATTTATTTTCATTAAAATAAGGAAGAGATGTAGTGTATGTTAATAATATGATACCTGTCGTCTCACGTATACTCTCTGCCATGAAGCTGCATGGTAGAGGAGCGGGCGTCGATTCCGTTCCTGAACGAATGAAGTTACCGGACGGAAGATGTGTGGAACGGAACAGCACTAGACGGAGGATAGCGCGTGCGATGACGGGAGTGATACAGTGAGGCGATAATAAGTATCAGTTGAATTAACAAGTAGACAGTGCAGGTGGCAATAATATCTGACATAATTTTATCTTCAATTTATTAAATACTAGAGGACGCCAGCAGCTACGCCTGTATTTTTTTTAATTTACCCGTTTTGGCCGATCCCGTAGGAATTTCGGGAAATCCCTTCTTAGTGCACCCCTACGCTCCCCAAGGAACATACATGCCAAATTTCAGCTTCCTGCGCCCAATAGTTTCGGCTGTAGCGTGTCTGTCAGTCAGTCAGTAACGCTAGGATTTTATATATTAAGATTGTTAGTTATAAATTGTATGTTAGTGTAGGAGTTAGTGAAATAATATACATGCCACACTATTGCATTAGTTTTAAATCCTGTAATGATAGTTGTTAAGGACTATAACATTTAATTTAAAATTAATACATAATAATTAAAGAAATAATTTCTATTTGCCATTTTTTATATGGACTGTTGTTTTGTACTATATTCACGTCTAGATATATCCTATATTACAACCAAATTAAACTATTCGTATAATTGGGTAGATTTATTAATCAACGGCTGCCGTGTAAAATTCAGGAATAGGGTAACAAATCAGTTACTTTTTAAAATTTGTCATAACGCTTGTTTTTTATGTAAAATGTAGTGAGTCATCATTTTTCATACGCAATTGCTGTACTTTTATGATAATATTATTAGTATAAAATGTTCTATAATAACAAAATAAAAAATAAGGATATTTGTAGGGGCGTTTGGCTATAATCTTTTTTAATAAATGATAATTCGCAATTTACTTTTAATACATCTCCCTATTTTTTTGTTGTGTTTGACGTAAGCGGCGTTTGACACGATTGCTCCGTTTATCATAAATAAAGTTTATACAGCTAATTGCTAGTCTTTAATTAAATATCATCAATAATGTTTTATCGTATTACTGATCATTTACGACATCGAATAGTATACATGTATGAAGATAATAAAACAGTCCAAGAAATCACAGATGCATTAGGCATTTCCGTAAGTTATTTGAATTTATTTGTTTATGGAAATGTTACGATTTTTGTAAATTTTTTATTTTTATTTTTTTATTTATAGGCTCACGCCTGTATCCCCGAAGGGGTAGGCAGAGGTGTAATATTACACCCACATTTCACCAAGAAATTATTAGGTTCCACGTAATAGAGGGCGAGCCTATTGCCGTTACCGGGCACATCACCAGACTCTGTGCTGCTACTGAGAATTCGAAAAAACCCAGTAACACTTTTGCCCGACCCGGGAATCGCACCCGGGACCTCCGGTCAGCAGTCGCATACGCTATACGGACCACGGAGGCAGTTATTTGTAAATGCTATCAGAAAATCCTTTTTATTTACACCATAATAATTGATAACTTATTTTTGTTATAGAGGAACACTAGTAAGTTGTGGATCCAAAGTTGGGAAGATGAAGGCAATGTGAATCATCATAAAAGTAGTGGTCGGCTTAGGAAAGCAACTGCGGTACAGGATAATGAAATTAACCAGATTTACCAAATCGACCCGTTTCAACCAACACAAACGGTGGCAAATGTCAATCAAGTGCCAACCACTACAATACGTCGTCGACTCAAATCTGCCGGTTTAAAAACGAAGTCCCAGCTAGAAAACTCTTACTCACAGAAAGACATAAACAATTTTGATTAGCATTTGAAAATTAATATTTACATTTTGGTTTTACAAACGTAAGCATATGTACTTATATAATTTAAAATGTAAGGTTTTTTTAATTTCAATAAATCACCAATAGGTATACAGTTACATTATCAGTGAGTAACATGAGTTGAATGACCACGTTTCATAAAGCTGGGTAGTCGGGTTCCCACTGGAACACGGTATTAAGTATGCGAGCGAAATTCATATAATTAATCGTCTTAATAAATCTTTACAGACAAAATGAATTATTTTATAAACATATCACGTTACTGAGTTAATAATATGTTGTTATAGGAAGTAACTATTTAGTAATCTGTGGTTATAGTTAGTTTTTCTGGATAAAATGGTTTTCACATCTCCTATTTACAGTCGATTATCACTTTGGAGGACAAATAATACCCGATGCAATCCAAGAAATATATGAGAACAGGTCTAGACGTTTGGGGCTGGATGTCGTCAGCGGGACCCTGTGAATTATGCGAGATAACTGGTCGACTTTACAGCGTGGAGTATATTCGAATACTATCAGATATTTTACCACCAACAACGTGTCTGTTACCCTGAAATGGCACCTATCTATGTGGTGCAAGACAATAGTTCCATAAATAACTCGCGAATAACTCGTGAGTGGTTTAATACTCAAAGAGAGGCTATAAAGTTAATAGATTCAGAGACTCCAAACAGTTCTCTCCCCTGTATTTGAATCCCAATGGGAATCTGTGGGGTTTAATGGTCCAACTCAAGCTTGAACCCATGATTTTCTGCGCTATCACGCCTTCGACATTTGGGAGGCACTCTGAGGCTCGCATGTGTGTGCTAATATGATTGCGTCAATACACGAGAGGCTACATGACGTAATTAATGCAAATAGTAGCTATAAGTACTAGATTTTAATTCACTATGTATATGTAAATGTTGCAGTCAAAACTCTTAACCAGTCAAAAGTACTATTGACTAGCAAAATCAGTCAAAAGTACTTTTGACTGAATAGGTTGGTCTGAAAATTGTTGGTTATTAGTACTTTTGACTGCAAATTTGCGGTTAAAAGTACTTTTCACTGACGCTCTTCGTCAAAAGTAGTTTTAACTGCAATAAAGCATCAGTCAAAAGCACTGTTAACTCCTTAGATGTGAATAAAAATTATCTATATTCACTATTTTATATGTGAATATAATTATATATCACAGCCAGTGCACCAACACCGGTTGGTGCCGGTTTACGCCCGGTGATTGGTACAGTACTGACACGGACTTCAGCACAACGACACTTAAAATACAACGCGTAGATGTCACAATGGTATCGTCAAGCCGTCGACTATATTTCTAATATCTTTTCTATCTATCTTCTATCATCTACGACGCCAATACCAACGCACAGACGTCTAATTTTGGATTCATCCAATACTAAGTCAGATACCTAGCTCCCTAAGGAGCATATTATTCCCTTTTTGAAAAATTTAGAATGGACCCATTCATGTACAAAACATGCAGATTTACCGTGGCGGTACCGACTGGAAAGCTTGCTACCCCCCCGGCGACGGCGCCGGCGCCGGCAGGACTCAACGCCGGCCCGGCGGCGTATTTCCAAAGCCTAACTATTTGAGTCACGAGTCGGACTCTAATAGAATAGCTTTTGTTTGTGCATATTAACTATTCTATTAACTAATCTATTAACTAATCTATTTCAGTGAAAAAATTGACTCAAATGGATTAGCTTTTGTTTGTAAAATACACGTACAAAACCTAGTACAGTATGATTCATATTCACTCAAATAGATAAGACTTAGTCGAGATATTTTCAAAATAGAAAAAAAGAATTCAACTATAGATATATGGCGAAACTTAACTGCGACTACTATAAAAAACTGTTATGTATCATTGTGGTTTTTCATCGTCGTAAACAGAAGAAGCTGAAACCGAAGATATTTCTATTTCATCTCCTGCAGAATAAAATACACTGGAGCTTGAATTAGGAATATTCTTTGAGGATTTTGTTACGTGTGATCATGGAGTGCTGGGACATTATCTGATGACGAAATAATCGATTCAGTGGCTCAGAAAACAGATACTAATGATTTAGATGTCATAGAAGACTCGAATAACACTACATGCACGCCATGGGTTGCCATCAAAAAAACAAGAACTGCATTAAATAGTTTACGGAATTTTACAGAGCTAACCTGCTGATTTGCTCCATAAGTACATATATAATATCTCTGAATAATAAGAATAATAAAAGGTCTAAATAATAAGTTAATGGTACCGCTACATTAAGCTAAAAAAATTATAGATTAACATAAATCAGTTGTTACCCAAACTTAACATAATGAATTGTAAGGTAGCTGATACACCCCCCCCGTGGGATCTCCACCTTGTCGTGGTGGGGGGGCTTAGTAACCGTGGATTGGTCACCCGCGGTGAAGCTAAAAGGTATCCAGGAGGGGACGCTCCGCGTGGGCTAGGAGGGGCCTGCGCAGGATGCGTCCAACGGTGCGGGTGCGGGGGACAGTTCTGTCTGTCCCTCGCAGTCGGGTGCGGTCGCGGGAGGAGAGGCGTGTCGGTGTTGCGTTGCCGCGCGCCCTATCTCCCGCGACCAAATGGGGGCGCACCATTCGATGCGTCGCGGTGGGGCCGCAGAGGAAGAGGAGATGCGGTGTTGCGTTGCCGTCCTCCCTATCCTCTGCGGCCGCTGGGCGTTTTGGCGGCGGAGTCCAACACCTTAATCCGTCGCCAAGGGGGTTTTGTTCGGGGCCCGCCTGACCATCTGGCGGGCCAATACCCGTCGGAGGGTGGCGACGAGTGCTTTGGTGATGCCCCACCCTCCGACACACGGGTACATGGCGGAAGTCGAGGTGGTTTTTAGTGGAAACACCACATACTCCGGCTCTTATTTCCCCCAAGAGTCGGAGATCCGAAGGGATTTTCCACCTCGTAAAACAAAAAAAAAAAAAAAAAAAAGGTAGCTGATACACCCTTAGGGTCTAAGTTGAATAATGAATATAACAGATAAAACTTGTAAAAGCCAAATTTCTTATAAGCAACTAATAGGTGATCTTATGTATTTAGCAGTATTGAACAGAACTGACATTGCATTTGCAGTAAGCTATAAGGGCCGGGAAAACTACAATGAGTGGATCTTCGCCGCGGCGAATGTTCTAGTACTAGTAGATATGGTACAATGTATGAAGACAGTTGCTGAGAAGTTAGAAGACGCGAGGACCAGGCAAAACAAAGTGAATCTGGATTTAATATCAGTGACTTATGGAAATAATGTTTATTATTGGCTGGCTTAACTGGAAAACTCATGGCCATTGAGCATTCGGGGATACAAATCGCAACGGACGGCATTAGAACGAAACTAATAGACAAGCAGACAGAAGTGAGTGGCAGTGAACAATTGAATGAAGTCAGTACATTCGCAAGTGGCATACAGAGGGAAAGAGACAAACTGTCAATGTCAATGCCAAAAGTCAAGTCAAATGTTACTGATGTAAACAAAGGGGCCACTATAAGAATCAGTGGGCAAACAATGATAATACTTCTACATATACCGTAGAACCTCTCGCTTTCTTTGTCTTTTTTTGAGAAGACAACTCCCGCACTAGGAATAAATACTGTGTCGCGAGGGACTATACAAACATACTACCAACGGGCACAATGAACACCTAGACTCGAAACAACAATTTATGGATCACATAAAGTTGTGTCTCGTGTGGGAATCGAACCCACAACACTCAGCGCAGTGTCAAGCGGCGAGGCTGCCGCTTAAACCTCTACGCCAACCGTTAACAACGTCCAAATGTCGCAAAAATGTTTTGTTCCCTTCCCTTCAAACACCAAATTTCCATTTCTCGAAATTTCAACCCTCTATTAGTCGAAGTAATCAGTGGGTCCCTGCAAGCCATTTTGGTACATATTTTCCCTGCATAACCCGAAAAATTAAATTGGTCTTCTGTATCTCGAACATAGCAATGATTTATTTTACAACCTTTACAACTCCATTATTTAAAACTTATTACCTCCATAGTTTGAAGAAAAATGAGTTACCGACATTAAGAATTTGCGAAATTAATATAAGTGCTTAGAAAATAATTTACGAGTATACAATAAATAGGATTACCATGAATTCATGATTCACGTTAACACGTGTTTGCTTGCTTATTGTCAGGTGTTAAATATTATTATTTTTGATTTCATTTGAACTTTAGCGAAGCAAGTCATTTGCTGTGGCCTGATATTGTCAGAAGAAGTTTGGTTCTACCGCAATACACATTAATTTGTACAACAGTTTAAAAATAATTTGTTAAGACATGAGTGCTGTGAAACGTAAACTGAAAACTTTGAGTCTCGCTGAAAAATTAGAAGTGCGCGAAGCTGTGAAGAGCTGTCAGACAAAGAAAGATGTTGCTGAACAATTCAGCCTGCCAATGAGTACTCTGTCAACAATAATAAAAAAAGAATCAGACATCATGAAAAAAATACGAAATTGTCAAAGCTTGTCCTGCAAAAGACGACGCATCGCAGAATTTCCGGGCTTGGAGGAGTGCTTACCGATATATACTCTAAATCATTGGGTTTCGCTACTTTCAGGGCCAGTGATGGATGGCTAGAAAAGTTCAAAAGGAGACATGAACTTAGTTTTTAAAAAGTTTTTGGGGAAAGGGGAATTATCAACATTGAAACCTGTAACAAATCGAAAAGTGAATAGCAAGATTTGTTAGTTGATTACGAACCTGACCATATCTTTAATGCCGACGAAACGAGGCTGTATTTAAAACTTCTTCCCGATGAGAGTCTAACTTTTGAATATTATAAATGCCATGGTGGGAAGCATAGCAAGGACCATTTGACTATTCTGCTAGCAGCAAACATGGCGGGAACAGCTCTCACCAGTAATCATTGGCCAATCTAAAAAACCTCGTTGTTTTTCAAGATGTAAATTGCTTCCTTTGCAATATGAAGCAAATACAAAAGCTTGGGTGACTTCTGCAATTTTCAAAACGTAGCTCATAAATATTGATAAGAATATTACGAAAGAAAAAAGAAAAATCTTGTTATTCCTCGATAGTTTTTTTAAATTTATTGTACAGCCCATAATAATATTCCTCAAATAAAATATCTGCCCGTTATATCTGCCTGCCAATACTTCATCAAAATTACAGACTATGTATCAAGATATTATTAAAAACTTCAAGTCATTATACCGAAAAGAAGTAATCACGAACATGTTGGATAATATGGAAGAAAAAAGAATTCAACTATAGATATATGGCGAAACTTAACTGCGACTACTATAAAAAACTGTTATGTATCATTGTGGTTTTTCATCGTCGTAAACAGAAGAAGCTGAAACCGAAGATATTTCTATTTCATCTCCTGCAGAATAAAATACAGTGGAGCTTGAATTAGGAATATTCTTTGAGGATTTTGTTACGTGTGATCATGGAGTGCTGGGACATAATCTGATGACGAAATAATCGATTCAGTGGCTCAGAAAACAGATACTAATGATTTAGATGACATAGAAGACTCGAATAACACTACATGCACTCCATGGGTTGCCATCAAAAAAGCAAGAACTGCATTAAATAGTTTACGGAATTTTACAGAGCTAACCTGCTGATTTGCTCCATAAGTACATATATAATATCTCTGAATAATAAGAATAATAAAAGGTCTAAATAATAAGTTAATGGTACCGCTACATTAAGCTAAAAAAATTATAGATTAACATAAATCAGTTGTTACCCAAACTTAACATAATGAATTGTAAGGTAGCTGATACACCCTTAGGGTCTAAGTTGAATAATGAATATAACAGATAAAACTTGTAAAAGCCAAATTTCTTATAAGCAACTAATAGGTGATCTTATGTATTTAGCAGTATTGAAAAGAACTGACATTGCATTTGCAGTCAGCTTTGTTAGTGAATTTAAAAATTACCATAATCAAGAAACTTGGGCTTACGCTAAACTTATATTGAAATACCTTAAGAAAACTAATCATTTTGGTTAGTAGAAGTGACAATCCTAAATTGGAATTCTATTTTAGTTGCCATTCATCACATTATTAATAAACAAAAACAAATATAATATACATAAACGGTTAATTTGTCCTGTCTTAAAATATGTTGTTTACTTTTGGTGCTTCAGACTGGTTGATTACACAAAAAAATACTGCTTTTTATCCCACTCAAGCGTGTCAGAAATCTGCTTATATTCAATACATAAAAGAAAACATGAATTAAAAACATGAATACTGCCCATCTCTCTACCTGCTAGCTGAGGCCGGCTGACGCCGCCTGCCTGACTCTAATGGTTGTGGCTCCCCTAATGCTGTTCCCTCCGGTAGTGTGCAGGGCAGCCTTCGAGCTGCTAGTGCAGGTGCAGTAAATGTAGTAACTTACCCACAGCTGCGACCAGGATACACGTACAACGTAGATGTAGCACAAAGTTAGGCACGGTAACAATCAGTAGCAGTTCCGGCCTCTCTGTCGGCCCCTTTATATACCGGGCCCTCCATCAGAGTTCGTGTCGGCGCATTACCAAATATGGGCAAAACTCACGAGCGCGGACGATGGCCTTCTCTGATTGGCCGAGCGTATGGACGGTATTATGGCGCACACTCGGTAGGTACCAGACATACGCTACAGCAGTTACTGAAAACTTTTTAGGGAACCATAAATCTCCACAAATTTAGGGTTAAACCTGTCACAAATTGCATTATACAAATATTGATATAACATAAAATTATGACGTGATAGAGACCACGAATCACATGAAATTATTAACGATATACACGTAAAAAAATGTTGACTAGTGTTTTGCATTCACCTCGAAAACTTTAATTCAAGAAAGAATTAAGAAAAGTACACGCTGTAGAGAGCTTTCTGAGAGAACAAAAAAATGGCAAATTTAACTAAGATTGTAAAAAATAAAAACAAAAATTTGGTATAAATAAACAAATAGAGAACGAGTTGGCAAAAAGCCAAAATAGTGAAAATGGTAGTCGTTGTTGGCAAGTCATTATCTATATAAATGACTTGCCAACAACGACTACCCACAATATGACTCTTTTCGCTGATGACAGCAATATTCTTTATACCGATAAAAAATGACACTACTCGAATCTAATATTAATAATTCTTTAATATCCATAATACATTGGCTGCAATCTAATAATTTAAAAATTAATTACAATAAAACTAAAATAGTACAATTTAGACAAAGAAGGGTAGAAATAGGCGTAGATATCAATATAAACCATAAGGGACAACGTATTGACGAATGTAAAGTAACGAAATTTTTAGGCCTTAACATTGATAGTCAAATGAACTTTAAATATCATATTGAACATGTATGCACTAAAGTACATCAATATGTTTACGCATTATATAGATTAAGAGCTATTGCAAATATATCCACAGTAATAACAGCTTACCACGGAATTGTAGCATCAACACTGCGGTACGGAATTATTTTTTGGGGAAACTCTACTGATTGGCACCTAGATTTAAAGCACAAAAGCGTTGCATAAGGGCCATCTTTAACATCAAGCAAACAGATTCCTGTAAACCTTTATTTAAAGCAAATAACTTACTTACACTTCCAAGCATCTATATTAGTGAATGTGCGTTATTTACAAGGCAAAACATGTCATTGTTTAGCAAGAGGAATAGAGCTCGTCATCCAGACAAACTATCTGTAGTTGCTAGTAAAATAACTCTAATGCATAAAAGTTTCTTCTGTATGGCACCTCACATTTACAACAAGTTACCAAAGAAAATTAAAGATTCGGCAAATGTTAATAGTTTCAAAAGGTCCCTCAACGAAATGCTGGTCTCCAGGTGTTATTACTCGGTACAGGAATTTCTAAACGATAAATTTGGTGATACAAGTTAATCCGTCATGTTTATTGATCCAGAAGCATTATCTGAGAATTTACTAATTTTAATTTTCTAATTGTTATTTGTTTTTGACCTGACCTTGTTAATGTAATCTTACCTATGTTGACTATAATATACAAACTGACTTATTATTAATTACATTATAGAATTAACATGATCAATATTTGTATACTGTTAATTAAATTATATTTGACATTAATAACTGAAATGTAAGAACCCTAAAAAATTTAAATTATATCTACCTTATAATTTGCATGCTTATTTTCAGGCAGAATGTACCTGGCTTCAATGTTTCTTTGACATATTGTATAACATCTTTTTCTATGTACCTATATTCTATGCAAAATTTGAATAAATAAATAAAAATAAATGTTTACAAAACTGAAATTTTCACCAATCTAACGAAAATTTGCTCAGTTGCTATTACTACCATAGATTAAAATTACTACTTACCGCTGCTTACAAGATTAATATGTCAGTAATGTATTTCAAAATAGTTTACCTCATCCTAAAACTCTCAGCAGGTGGTATAGCAGAGTATTAATGCTGAACCAGGGTTTACAAATAAGTCTTTTCGGCCGTTTCCAATATGCAATCCCGATCCAGTTATAGCAGTCAGAGATGACATCTGTCATCCAAATTTCACAAAAAGTATTTCAATATACGAGCCATCAACTGCAACAGCGATCTAAAGATGCGATGAATCCCTTGGAGGTCACAATCTTGAGTCTGACCTACTTTGGATCGCCCTCTGTTCTCAAATGACAGTTGATGGAACCCAATAACGAATCTTTTGATTTTGACAAATCCTTTGAATTGTATATTGACATAATTTTGCAATCCCTTAAAATTGGCAGATACGGATCGCGCTTTAAATTGTAGCTTTATTTTAAAATTTTAAATAATATTATGTGTAATAATACTAACTTTCTAAACTGTGATAGTGACAGTGATATCGAATTTCTTGAACAGCTTTCAGATTGGGATGAAGATGACCTACAACCAAGAAGAAGTTATAAGCGTATTAACCATTTCTTAATTCTTAATTATGCTCAATTCACATTCAGTTTCAGGCTAAACAAAGCTGCAGTTGAAGATCTACTATCTCAAATCATGCCATTCATAAAAGTATCCCAAAAACGGTGAGTAAAAGTTATTGCTGTTTTCCTTAGTTTTGGTGATATAAATGCTAAATGTAATTATTGCAGTAATAATGGTATTGCACCTCTTCACCAGCTCCTATTAACACTTCGGTTTTATGCTTTGGGCACTATGCTCATTTCTGTGGCTGATTTTGTGGGTGTATCAACATCTTCAGCCTGCAGAATTGTTCAAAATATATCCGAAGCAATAGCCAGGCTTTATAACCAATATGTTACAATGCACCAGAACAGTGTGGATAAATTTTACCAAATAGCTCAATTTCCACGAGTTCTTGGTGCCATTGATTGCACTCATATATGCATACAATCTCTAAATAAGTAAATGTTTGAACTTGATAATAAGCTACAGTTAGGAAAACTACATAATAAGAAAAAAAAACATGTATCATCATCATCCTGGTTAATAATTGGTTCCACTGCATGGCGCAGGCCTGGTCCCGTTTAGAGAAGGGCTAGGCTGTGGTCCACCATGGTGGCTAAGTACGGGTTGACAGCCTTCACATGTCTTTCGAGAACATTATAGAGAACTCTCAGATATGCGAGTTCTCTCAGGATGCTTTCTTTCACCGTTCAGCAAGCAATAATTAACAATTTAATTCGTACATAACTTCGCAGCAAGTCGTAAATTCCAACCTAAGGCCCAACTGGTTTTCATGTATTAAACTTAAAATATTTCAGATCACTCAATAGGCGAAGAATTTCGAAACCGAAAAGGCTACCTTTCGTTAAATGTCCAGGCTATTTGTGATGCAGATCTGAGGTTCATGAATTTAGTCGCTCATTGGCCAGGATACGCACATGACGCTACAATCTTAATATATAAAATCCTTGCGTTACTGACTGACTGACAGACACGCTACAGCTGAAACTATTGGCCGCAGGAAGCTGAAATTTGGTATGTATGTTCCTTGGGGACCGTAGGGTTGCACTAAGAAGGGATTTCCCGAAATTACCACAGGATCGGCCAAAACGGGTAAATTAAAAAAAATGCAGGCGTAGCTGCTGGCGTCCTCTAGTATTTAATAATTCTGATTTAAGATGCAAGTATCTATTGTTTGATATTTATTCTTTACTAATCCTTACGACTACAACTATTCCGTGGTTCCAGTGGATAGCGTATGCGACTGCTGATCAGAGGTCCCGGGTTCGATTCCCGGGTCGGGCAAAAGTGTTACTGGGTTTTTCCGAATTCTCAGTAGCAGCACGGAGTCTGGTGATGTGCCCGGTAACGGCAATAGGCTCACCCCCTATTACGTGGGACCTAAAAATTCATGGCGAAATGTGGGTGTAATACCTATTACGCCTCTGCCTACCCCTTCAGGGATACAGGCGTGAGTCTATAAAAATCCTTACGATTATATATTATAGATGCTATATTATAAATATTCTATCATATCGCAAGGGACCGATGTTATGGTATTGTCCGATCGTTTTATGTCAACCAGTTGCCTTAATACAAAGCTACAAAACAGTCGTGTCCTTTAATTAAAAATTACCTGAATTAGTACCTCAAGCAAAAATCGACCCTAAGTCGTCACCATTTGGTCCATCGAGCCGCATAACTGGCTAATTATCTAGTAACACGTGTGAAGCATCGAGCGGCCGATCGAGACCCGCGAACAATAGACGGCCGCATTCCAGAGATTAGCGGACAGTTTGTTTATGCAACATAATAACTTTTATAATATTGGTTGAATTCAATTAGTGCAGTTCGCAGTGCAGAAGTGTTATTTACGTAACAAAACTTTAAAATGGCTACGTTAACAACGGAACAACAAAGTTATTTGAATACATTAGACGATGTGGCGAAATTGATACAAAAAACACAAGTTAACCTAAAGAAATGCCCCAAAGCGAGACTTACAGACGGTTACCTAAAGGCGAGAATAAAGTGTATTGAAGAATACTGGTGTTCTTTTAAGCAAGCTCATGAGGTGTTGGCAAAGTGTACACCGAGAGAAAAACGTGGTGAAATTTCTTATTTTCTTAACGAAGATTATTTTATCATCGAAGATTTGTACCTTTGTTTACAAGCAGATTTGACCGACATGTTAAGAAAAATACAACCAACGCCGCTGTCAATATATACCGCGAATTCTTCGGCTTTTAGTGGACAAGGGCATAGTTCGCTTGTGAAACTACCTCGTATTCAACTACCAACCTTTTCGGGCAGATACGAAGAATGGGCCACATACCAGGATATGTTTACATCGCTCGTGCATAATAATGTGTCATTAAGTGACGTTCAAAAATTACACTATCTTAAATCTAGTGTAACTGGCGAAGCGGAAATATTATTACGACACATTCAGATTACGGATTGCAATTATAACCAAGCGTGGCAACTTTTAAAAGAGCGATTCGGCAACAAGCGTGTTATTGTGTTCTCAGTTTTGAAAAGACTTTTTAATCAAAAGAAAATAGTATCACAAACATCTAATTGTCTAAAAAACCTATTAGATACTACTACAGAGTGCATAAATAACTTGAAGAATTTGCAAATTAACACCGATTCCTGGGACCCAGTAATTATATTTCTGGTAGTTCAGAAATTGGACCAGGAGTCACACAAAGAGTGGGAAACTCAGGCTTATAAAGAAAAGACCACAGAGATGCCATCTTGGGAAGACCTACGAAAATTCTTAGAGTCAAAATTTCGAACATTGGAGATGATACAACCCGTACCGAATAAAGAACGTGTCGTCAAAGAGCGATACTACCACGCTGTTAGTGTTACAAAAAATAAAAATTGTGCTCTTTGCGATGAAAAGCATACATTATGTCACTGCAAGGAATTTATTAGGATGAATCAAACTGAACGTAGCAATTATGTAAAAGAAAATCAACTTTGTTACAACTGCCTGCTCCCAGGACATACAGTATACAAATGCAAGGTACCAGTGAACTGTCGCGTATGTAACAGGCGTCACCACTCCTTGCTGCATAAAACAGTGATGTCGGTGGATCCCAAGGAACCAACACAACCATCAACATCTCAAGAGGGAGACAACAACAAACAGATAGTATCAAGCCTTCATGTGGGAGTTGGAGCGAGTGGAACAGCATTGTTAGCGACTGCACTAGTGACAGGAAAAGGTGAAGAGGGACATACTACACTACTAAGGCTGGTTTCAGAGTCACGCGTTTGACCGGCGCCGGCCACACGCGCGCGCTTTAAATTACACTAGATTAGTAGTAGCGTTTCATAGTCACGCAGTTCAAACGCGCCGCGTGTGAGATGCGCGCGCCGACCGCGTTGCCGAAGCTTCATACATTGCAATGAGAAACGCGAACTCGTTTCACAGTGGTCCGCGCGCCAAACGCGCTGTTGAGACGCGCTGGCCGACGGCGCGTGCCGCGCGCGTCACTCTGAAACCAGCCTTAGAGTTCTCGTAGATCAGGGCTCGCAAGCAAGCTTCATTAGTGAAAGGGCAGCTCAACTATTGAAACTTCGAAGAACACCAATACAAGGCAATGTGATAGGTGTTGGTTCAATGAAAGCACAAATTAAACACGTGGTTCAGCTCAATATAGTATCTAGATGGAAGCCTGAATTCAACATGCACGTCGAAGCCTACGTCATGTCCAAGCAACTGACCACGAAAATACCACATCAAACTATGACAGTGCACAACTGGCAGCACCTAAAGGGTCTCACTCTAGCTGATCCTGAGTATAATGTTCCAGGCCCAATAGATCTACTGCTCGGTGTTAAGGAATATGCACATATTGTTGAACAGCAAATAATCAAAGGTCCCCCAGGGTCACCATGTGCTCAGGAGACAACCCTAGGGTGGATTTTATTTGGAGAAATAAATACAAAACACAACGAACATTCATTTCTTGTCATGCATCACCAAATAGACGTTGATAACATACTAAAAGTTTTCTGGGAGATAGATACAAACACAAGGCGAAAAAATACAAAGGAAGAACAATTATGCGAAGACATTTATAAAAAAACATATACAAGAAATGAACAAGGAAAATTTGTTGTGAAATTACCATTTAAATCAAATAACATTAAATCAACTGAATGAAATACTAAAGACATAGCTGCAAACAGATTGAGACAATTAGAAAGAAGATTTCAAAAACACCCTAAGCTAAAAGAAGAATACACAAAGGTCATAGAAGATTACAAAAAATTAGGTCATATGGAAAGGGTTCCTATAGAAGAAATACATACAAAAAAATCTGTATACCTACCACATCATGCAGTCATACGCGAAGACAAAGAAACCACAAAGACTCGCATTGTATTCGACGCATCCTGTAAGGGAACAAATGGGATATCATTAAATGATGAACTCTTACCTGGTCCGGTGCTGCAAGAAGATCTACGTAGCATAATTATGCGCTGGAGAATGCACGCCGTATGTTTTGCTGCAGATATACAAAAAATGTATAGATGTATAAATTTATACAAAGAAGATACAGATTTTCATAGAATACTATGGAGGGATGACAGTAAAGAAGAAATGACACATTATAGATTACTTACCGTGACCTTCGGGACAACTTCAGCTCCATACCTAGCTGTGAAAAGTCTGATTCAACTTGCTCATGAAGAACGAGACAACTATCCCGTAGCTGCTGACATTACATTATCTGATTTTTTCGTTGATGACGTCATGTCTGGCTGCGATACGGTGCCACAAGCTATAGAAGCAAGTAACCAGCTGAAAGCCATGTTAAGCAAGGGAGGCTTTGAATTAAAGAAATGGTCATCAAATGATGTCAACTTCATGAAGTCAATAGATCCCAGCAACATTTCTTCGTGCATCCAACTTGACATACATTTGGATGGTACCGTAAAGGCTTTAGGCATCAGTTGGAACATTGGAACAGATAAATTTCTATACAAAATTAGTTTACCTTCACCGCCATCTATCATTACCAAAAGAAATGTTTTATCTGATGTACAAAAACTCTATGATCCTTTGGGATGGATTTCACCAAGCATTGTGTTTGCTAAAATGTTTATACAAAAGCTATGGTTGGCTGGCACACAATGGGATCAACCACTATCAGAAGATTTAACCTTAGAATGGCTAAAGATCAGAGATGACTTCGAGAATGTCAACCATATTTCCCTAGATCGATGGTTGCACACATACAGTTGTAACATAGAATTAATAGAACTGCATGGTTTCAGCGACGCTTCAACCCGAGCATATGCAGCTATTGTATACAGCAGAGTTAAACAAAACGATGGAACAGTTCACACAAGCATAATTGCATCAAGAACTAAGATTGCCCATTGAAAAAAATATCAGTTCCACGTCTTGAGCTTTGTAGAGCACTGCTGTTGTCTAAGTTACTAAAGCAAGTCGTATTAGCTATGAAAATCCCTTTTACACAAACCTACTGCTGGACAGATTCTACGATTGTGCTGGCATGGCTTCACGGTGAATCTCAGAAATGGAAGACATTTGTAGCAAACCGGGTCGTAGAAATCAAAGACAACACAAACAATATTCAATGGCACCATGTTGATTCACAAGACAACCCAGCTGATATAGCCTCTAGAGGAATGTTTCTAACAGCCTTGAAAAAGGAAAGATTATGGTGGAAGGGACCAGACTGGCTCTCGGAACAGGAAATTCATTTTAAAAGATCAGAAAACACAGAAACTGATTGAGAGTTATAACTAACATGTCACACAATAGCAAGAGACGGAAATGAAGAAAGGCTGATTTGGGAAAGATTTTCCAATTTGACTAAAATGAAAAGAGTACTTGCTTACTGCCGAAGACCAATCGTAAAACATGAAAAGAAAGAGAAGTATTTAACTGTAGAAGAATTAGAAACAATAGTGAAAAGATGTATTAAATTCTATCAGACATTAATTTATGAAAAAAATATAGAAGACATAAGGAATAATGGAAAAATTAGAAAATCAAGTTCATTAATTAGTTTAACGCGATTTTTGGATAAAGATAATTTACTTAGAGTTGGAGGAAGATTAGAGAATGCTAACTTACCAGTTGCAATGAAGCATCCAATAATAATACCAAGTAATCAACATATCACGAAATTATTGATTGATGAAGCACACAAAAACACATTACATGTTGGTATACAAGTCACAATGACATACATAAGAAGTAAATTTTGGATAATTAGTTTAAAATCAGCAGTAAGAAAACACATAAGAAGTTGCAAGGTCTGTATAATAAACAAAGGCAACACCAACTAATGGGTCAATTACCATCTGTGAGAGTAACCCCCCATCGAGCCTTTTTAAATAGTGGAGTCGACTACGCAGGTCCAGTTTTTATCAGAACATCTAAAGGGCGAGGACATCACACAACAAAGGGGTACATCTGCCTGTTTGTTTGTATGGCTACGCGTGCCATACACTTAGAAGCTGTAACAGACCTAACTTCCCAAGCATTCTTGGCTGCGTTCCGGAGATTCGTCGCACGTCGAGGTCGATGTCTTCATCTATACAGTGACAATGGCACCAATTTCATAGGTGCTGCGAAAGAGCTTAAAGACTTGTTTCGGATTGATAAGAAAAACATTTCGGCGGACATAGCTGAACACCTCGCAACTGACGGAACAACATGGCATTTCATTCCACCACGAATGCCAAACTATGGTGGTCTCTGGGAAGCCGGGGTGCAATCTACCAAGGAACATCTATCAAGGATCATCAAGGATACCAAACTTACCTTTGAGGAGATGACTACATTGCTCACACAAATAGAGGCATGCCTAAATTCCCGTCCCCTGTGCCAGCTGGATAATTCTGTTGAGACGATGACACCACTCACACCTGGCCATTTTTTAATTGGCGAACCTCTTCTCAGTGTTCCGGATGCTAGATATGAAACTTCAAACATCAACCTGTTATCTCGATGGCAGCTAGTACAAAGACTGACGCAACATTTTTGGAGAAGATGGCATACAGAATATCTTAATACTTTACAGCACCGTACTAAGTGGCAAACATCTATCCAATCACCAACCGTAGGTGACATTGTGGTCATAAAGGAGGAAGGTCTGCCGCCAATGAGATGGCTCCTGGGAAAAATCAAGACTCTTCATCCTGGAAAAGACAATTTGGTTAGAGTGGTCACTATACAGTGTAAGGGACAAAGTGAATTAAAACGACCGTTATCTAAACTAATATTTCTACCTAAAGAAATTTAATGGTATACAATAATATTCATACTTACCTATATACTTACCTGTTGAATAATTATTAAGTAAGTGAATCTAGATGTGATAGTAAGATACTATGTGCTAATTATACTGTGCAGCTATGATTAGATACCGTTAACTTAAATTATTTACATAAACTTGTACACTTGACAAAGTTAAAATTGATTAAAGCTAAACTTAATAGTAATAACAAAATGTATGCACGTACTTACCCACTTTTCTTCTGTAGTGTATAATGTGCATAGATACATAAATAACTAATAAAGTGTGTCAAACAAACTTACCATACTTACCATGTCAATGTAAAATAGACTTAGGTAATTATTGTGATTCTTTTATACATGCCTGTGTTTATTTACAGTTGTTTTACATACAGTCCACTATATTCGGTTGTTTGTTTCTTACGTTGAAATCTTGTATATACCTAATATTGTATTAGTTATTTAGTTACACTATAGAAATATTATTGGAAAAGGCCATAAGGTCCTTTTGGTGGGCGGTATGTCCGATCGTTTTATGTCAACCAGTTGCCTTAATACAAAGCTACAAAACAGTCGTGTCCTTTTATTAAAAATTACCTGAATTAGTACCTCAAGCAAAAATCGACCCTAAGTCGTCACCAGGTATGACTACAGGATGCCCGCAGCTGCACAATTTTTTACTTAAGTCTTTCTGCCCGGTCCCGTGGGAATTTTGGGAAATCCCTTCTTAGTGCACCCCTGCGATAAAATTTACTTCGTTTGGTTTGTACCTAGATGTTTTTCAAACACCCCAGCGGTAGCGCATGCAACCACTTCAGATACTGTCATTGGCAGCTTGATTCGGAATAGTACCTTTATAATTTGTTTATTTTGTTCTAATTCTAGTTTTAAAGATTGAAGCATACATAGGGACAGACAGACAGAAGACAGACTTTGTTTTATAGTGATTTACAAATATATCGCGGTTGGATGCAGGCGGCTCAACATTGGTTTGTGCGGAGAACCTTGGAGGTGGCCTATGTCATGCAGTGGTCGTTTCTAGGCGGAAATGATGATGTCTACAAAATGTATTCTTTAATCTTTTTCAAACAATATTATTATTATTATAAACTAGCTGTTGCCCGCTGTTAGACTCGTGTTATTATCGGTGTCCTGCCAAAAGCAAATTCAAATTGTACCCTATATGATGCCCTACACGGTCCTCTATCTTCCAGGGAAAGTTTCATTAAAATTAGTTTAACCATTCCAGAGATTATCCCAGACAAACAGCACGACAGACAAAAAAAATAAAAAAGCATTCTCTATGACTTGTTGTCGTGTAACCGTAGATACACATTTGAAAAGCATATTTATTTTAAAGTAACAGACGAACACTTCAATTTTCTTTATATGTATAGATGCATTATTTAGATTATTAATATAGAGATTTGAGAAATTAACTATTGTCATAATTATCAACACTTGTTTATTTTTCAGCACATTTGGTGTAGGGAAACGTCGGTTCCCAGTAGTGGCTCTAACACTGCGGCTGTCTCTTCAAAATGTTCAGGCAACTATTATCGCTTCTGCTGTCCTGCACAACATTTGTAGAAATAGCAATTTAAACGAAATTCCTTCAGAGAGACAGAGAACAGATTCAGCCGATGGATCCAATCCTCAAAATTTACAATTAGTTGATATAAGGGGAAAGGCCTGCCCTCGTAAATGAGTACTTTGGATTGTTGTGACTTTTGTGCATAGAATTTTTTTTTTTGTAATTTTACTAGCATTTCGTAATAAATATGTAAATATTTCGCAAACCAACATTTAATCACGCTGTCCTTTCAATTTGTTTTTGATGTAAGATAATGATACATTTCTATTAAAAATTGTTATAGGGTTATAGGTACAACATGAAATGATTATTATTGTTCCCATATTCTTGGACTATTATGTATACTTCTGTAGCACTGACCTCTGCGAACGTTGCTTTAGTTCTTAACAAACTTTGTCGATCTATTACGAAAGATAGGTAAGTCAAGTCTCGCTATGAGCGCTACGAAAGACAGTTTAAATCGAATGTCTACGACTGCGAAAATATAAAGTCATATAAATATAGCAGTGTTAAAGAAGTCCTAGCATTTGTTAGTAAATGAGTTAATATTACAACTATTAGTCTTTTGAGGCAGCGATAGCCTAGTGGAGATACCAATGAACTGCTATGCAGAGGGTATTCGAATCCACGACGTATTTATCAAATTAATTGTAAATTATCGTTTGCGGGGCAGGGGTTTCAGACAGGCAGTCGCTCCGTAGAAAAACGAATACCTATTCAGTCAAATTCGGTTAGACTAGAAAGCGGACGGTTCTTACTGGAATAACGCTAGGAGGATGATGATGATGTTAGTCTATATTAAATAAATCGTGTATCTTACTTAATGAAATAAAACAAAAGGTTAAGTATTGTGTTCTTTTCATTTGAATTAATATAAAAACCTTGCGAAGCATCGTTACTAGGTTCCTTTTACCAAACCTCTGACAAAAGAAGTAACAAAAATACTACTGACTTATAGATAGAGACAAACAAAATTATAAATAATAAGGCAATAAATGCCACGACGAATCAAATGAAAAAAAAGACCAATGGCAACAAACTGCTGACAAATTCAACGCCGTCGTCGGCTCAAGTTACCGAACGCCACAACAACTGCTTTTGAAATGGGAAAATCTTAAAAAGAAGTCTTGCAATCGTAGTACAATGATAAGAATTAGAACAACAAAGGTCAGTCAGTTGTTGTTGTTGGAGGCGGTCGCGACCTCATATAAGTTAATTGTTTTTCACGATATTTTGTTGAAAATAAGTAAATCGCACATAATCGTTTTTATTTACAATTGTAATGAATGTAAGTAATAAAATTTTGGATCTCCCACTTTTGCGGGAGTATCGTAATGTGATGAGTGGCGTTGCCATTTAAGTATAGGAAATATAATGTGACTCATTCCTCATTTCAAGCTTAAAGGTATTCGTATTATAGGACGAATATTATTATTAAAACAATA
The DNA here is from genome assembly GCA_944739405.2 of Euclidia mi. Classification (NCBI taxonomy): domain Eukaryota; kingdom Metazoa; phylum Arthropoda; class Insecta; order Lepidoptera; family Erebidae; genus Euclidia; species Euclidia mi. Next base: position 36,014,041 of record OX123195.2, read on the forward strand.
TTTTTTGTTCCTGTTTCGTACTTTAAATACTCAATTAATTTATCCACTTTATATATATTTTTATTTATATTTGCCTATAAAACTGTGATTTACTTATTAACAAAGAATCTCATTAAAACTTATAATTTAGGAATTCTATTTTTGGCACCATATTCTTAGCATCTTCTTCATATACCTACTTTGTCGTAGAATACATAGAATTCTAGGAGATACGTCTAATATATATTTTTTAACCTCTGTTAAGCGTTGCATTCTAGAAATATAAAATGTTTATGCAACCTTGGTAGAATGACTTGAGCCTGAAAGAGATGCCTTGTTTTTCTGAGTGAGCTGATTTAATTTCTAATATATTAATTTTATTTCGTGTGGTTACGGATTAAGAATACGGAAAGTCACCACCCCATATCATCCCATGGGTGTCGTAAGAGCCGACAGAGGGAGCATACTATTCAGAGAACAGCACTGTAAGAGAAGGAAAACTTGATACAAACCCTATACCAACCCGTTTGGCCAGCGTGGTATAGTTGGCCAATTCCTCCTCTAAAGGAGAGGCCTAGTCCAGCAGTGGACTGTTAAAGGCTGATGAAGAAGATATTAATTTTTAACAAATTTTGTCCATAGATCCAATTTCTAAAATGATTTTGTTGCTGACTATAAAGATATGGATTTCTAAACATACAGTAAATATGGCGAGACAGTGGATGAAAAATTGATTACAATAATAAAATTAACTGATTCGTACTTTAGATAATTAATTATATTCTGTGATAACTTTCAAGGATACCTAATGATCCAGCACGTCTTAAGAAATGGGTGGATGTTATCCGATTGCTCAGAAACAGACTGGCTACCAACAAAACATACATTAATTTGCTCTAAGCACTTCCGAGCCCAAGACAAAATAGTCACTGGAGGTAACATCGGACGCGTGTACGTGTCGAATGATGCCGCTCCAGTGCTTGTTATTAGTATTCGACGATTTACGTTGGTTTTAATTAAAATGCATGTTATTATATGTTCTTTAAAATGTATAAAAACCCCTTTACAATATCATATACGTGCTATTGCATAGCCCGGAGCGCAAAAAATCCTAAGGTTTAAATCGAATGGTAGGGCTACGCTGCTTACAGCTGGCCCAACTGGGGTAGCACCACCCTATTACAGAAAATTTATGTAAAGTAACAATATTTATGCTGTTAGGTTTCGTTCAGTGAATGAGGCCAAAACCCCCATTTTCATCCTCTATTTCCTTTCTATTCATCAATAGGAAACAATAGGGGAAGGGTATTTGAGTGAAGGCGGCCAAGAAACCTTTTTCCTGGGCTCCCCCCACCGTATTTATGGACCGGCAACGTCTAAGTGATTGACATCACTGGCGTCTAAGGGCCACAAGTGGTCGCTTAGGCTTTGGCTTCCTGTTATAATAAATTTATGATATAAATCACCGATTTTCGTAGTTGTTCCGAGTGAAATAACTCCGCGAAGAAAAGAGATAGGAATATTGAATAAACGCGTCATGAAATGGAATGCCCCAGCGCACCGACGGCGGCCATCTTAAACAGGCCAGTGGCGCCGGGAATACTGGATCGACAGCACGTGCGTCGCAGATTCACGTAAGTAAATATTTTCGTATTTAGCAGTTTTGGTCTGTTTCATTAATTTTAACGATTAGCGATTAGTGTATTATTGTTTAAATATGAGGATTTATCTATTGTTATGATACACTATGCGTATATGACGTATGTTTTGTAACCTAACCTATATTTTGTATTTTTTTCAACTCGTGTGATTGGGGCTAGATGTTCCTTTTTTCTGGGGCAGGTTGTGACCTCGGAACAACTTGCCCCAGTTAATTTGTACCAGTAATGAGGTATCATCATCAGCCTATAGCAGTCTATTGCTGGACATAGGCTTCTCCTAATGAGCGCTATAATGAGGAATATATATGTTACATATTGTTATTTTCTTTTACAGCATGCGGACCTACAAAAGAAAATCTACCCGTGGTTTAATATCAAAGGAGTTACTGCAAACAGCAGCGAATGCAGTTATCAATGATGGCAGAAAAATAAAAACTGTTGCCAGAGAGCTTGACATTTGCCATATGACATTGTACAGATTTGTAAAAAAAGTAAGAGCTCGAGAAGAAAATATCACAACTGGCTACAAAAAAACTAGAGCTGTATTTACAGAAGAAAAGGAAGATAAGTTGGCAGACTATATATTAAAGTGTAGCTCAATTTTCTTCGGCCTTCTTCCAGAAGAACTTGAAAAAATAGCTTACGAATTTGCAGTAAAATTCAATGCTCCCAATATTCCACCATCGTGGCACGAAAATAGAAAAGCTGGTCCGGATTGGCTAACTGGTTTTTTAAAAAGAAATTCTCATCTTTCAATAAGAACACCGGAGTCAACAATTGCCAGCAGGGCGACATCTTTCAATAAACACAATGTTGGTGAATTTTTTACAAAGCTCAGCACAGTGTTGGATAAATATAAATTTCCACCTTCAAGAATATATAATCTCGACGAAACGGGCGTGACCACAGTTTTGAAGCCGAGAAAAATCGTTGCCAAGAAGGGAATTAAGCAAGTAGGGGCCATAGTATCCGCTGAACGCGGGACATTAGTCACTGTCGAACTGGCAGTAAACGCATTAGGTCATACAGTTCCTCCCATGTTTATATTCCCAAGGCTTAAATATAAGGATTTGTTTATAAAAAGTGGTCCACCTGAAGCTATCGACGCAGGAAACGGTTCAGGATGGATGACAGCCACGGAGTTCCTGTTATATATGGATCATTTTATCAAGCATACGAAACCATCACCTTCAGATCCGATTTTGTTATTGCTAGATAATCACCAATCTCATATCGACATCAATGTGGTGGAGAAGGCGAAATCTACCTCCATTATAATGCTTTCATTTCCGCCTCATTGCACACACCGCCTACAACCATTAGACGTTGGAGTAAATGCACCTTTCAAAAACTATTGTGCAAAGGCTCAGGACAATTGGATGAGAAATAATCCGGGCAAGACAATGACAATCCATGAGATACCAGAAATAGTTAAATACGCATTACCTCTCGCAGTGACTCCTGTAAACGTCATGAGCGCTTTCCGAAAGGCTGGTATTTGGCCTTTTGACCCCAACGTTTTTACAGAAGACGACTATTCTCCATCGTTTGTTACAGATCGTCCTTTAGCTTTAAGTAACGCCTCCGAAGTCACAGCTATTTCAGATAACATAATAACGAATAATCCAGAACCAGTCTCAGAGACTGTTACTAGAATTGATGATTATGCATCTGCAACTGTAAATATTGGTGAAAATCAATTCTTTGATGCGCCAGGGCCATCAGGGATTGTTAATCTGCCTCCATCTTCTGGTATCATAGAAGAATAACCCGTAAAGGATGTCCCTTTTTCTCCAGAAATTATTCGTCCTTTTCCAAAAGCGTCTCCCCGAATCGGAATTCACAAGAGACGTATAAGGAAGTCCACCATTCTAACGGATACTCCTGAAAAACAGGCCTTAGCAGAAGAGCAAAGCAAGAAAACAAAAGGGAAAAGTAAGACAAAGCAAGGAATTGGATATGGAAAAGGAAAGGGAAAGGGAAAAGGAAAAGGGAAGGGGAAGACTGTTAAACGACAGGTATTACAAACGAGTAGTGAAAATTCTGAAAGTGAAGAGGATAGCTTGGAGTATTATTGTCTAGTATGCTGCGATAGTTACTCTAATTCACTTTCTGGAGAAGAATGGGTTCAGTGTCAAAAATTTAAGAACTGGGCCCATTCCAGATGCAGGCAGAATAAATCTTTATTTACCTATGTATGCCCGAACTGTGATTCTGATATGTCTTAAGAAGATTAATTATAAGTTATTTGTTTTTTTTTCCTATAGTGGCATAAGGCATTTCTTTGTTTATTTTTGTTGATATTTTCAGCCTAAGAGTAGGCAATCTTAAGACTGAAATAATTATCAAGGCTGACTAGTTGCAAGTTATTTGATAAGTTCCTAATGACTAAACATTGAATAATTGTTCAAGTACAAACTATAGTTAATTGTTAAAACATACAAATATTTACCTGATAATACGTAGGATATTGTTGATTATTATTTACTACTGAATAAACAGACTTGGTTTAACCATTCATTGTCTTTTATTTCACAAATAATGGCTTTGACAGATATAGTAACAACTTACCCTGGCATGTTAACAACTTGCCCCGAGTCGGGGTAAGTTGTTAGTTTCCGCCTTTGGTCATAAAAAAATTAATAACAAATAAATTTCACAGTAAATGACCCAGATAAGTATCTTAATAGCAAAGTGAAATATGTAGCTTAATTTTAATCGCAACATAGGAATATTAAAATCAAGTATTTTAACAAAGGCAAATGTTCATATTTGGCTATCAGCCGCCCAAGATTATGCGTATGACGAAAAATTATATAGTAATTTCTAATAATTCTTCATGTCATCCATTTAACGAAAGAAGATGGTAAAAACTTTTTAATAAAAAAAGTATCTTAACGGAGATAATCGTCATGTTGTAATTCCAGTGTTGCCACGTTATAACTTCAACGGAACAAGAGATTTTAAAATTAAATAAAAATATAAGAAGTGAAAAAAGAAAGTGGTGTTTTTAATGTTAATTAAGTGATAATTATAAAGAAAACGTATTATTTTATATAGTTAAGCCAATAATAAGCAAAATAATCGTAACGATTCGATAAAGGTCTATGCTTTTTTTATTTGCAACCCCATAATTGACTGTCATGAGTCATGACAAAAGTCGACTACCTATCTTGTTTATAAACTCGGTTTGCGTGATCGTTTCTTTTGCGACTTTGCTATTTTATTTACGAACAAGCTTGATAATGGACTCCGAAGATTCTTCTAACCCTTACGACCACCGCCTGAACATGGATTCCGAACCCGCTTTTCACGACAACCCCAGCGCGAACTTGGACTCGATATCTGCAGTTTCTGATGACCCCGGCATTCACTCTGGACCGAGTTCTTCTCAAGATTCATCTGCTGTCTCAAGAGAACATTTACGCTGCATAAATAGCGGTTTAAATATTACAAGAATTCGACAACACATTTTGGAAATTGCAGAAGTGCGACATATTGTACAACGATGGGTTCGACAACAAGAGGTACCTAAATACAAGTATTTTATATCGTAGCTAATGAAATACTACGTGTAACGTCATCTCTGTAGAACTTTTTTATTGTCCTAGGAAGTAAATGTTGAAATTAACGACTACAATTAAATATAGTTGTACCTGACAGTGACAAAATATCATAACAATAATCTTGTCCTCGGTACAAATAAAAAGTATTTTATATCAATTATGCCATCTTTTATTTAATAACTTCCTTGATAAATCATTTACTGACATCACATACTATCATTTAAATATGGTTTTAAATATGGGCAACTTATGGCCAAAGTCACTATGGGAAGTGGGCATTTCCCTTTGATGTTAAGTAAAAATCGGAACTTTTAGCCCTACTGGATTTACTGAACCTGCTAATAAATTATATTTAATATACAGGGTGTCACAAGACCAAGCCGAAGTCCACGCGTTGTGGACATCATGCCAAGTCATACTAACCAAAAAGAATACCTGGGCAAACGATTTCTTTTTTCTTTCACTTTTTTTAACTCGCAATTAAAAGCGCGCGCGTGCAATGCTCGAAATACCTACTTATCCATGGGGTTATAAGGCATCTAAAAAACATATTGGCGGGGTAAATGCATCGATTTTGTACCTAATTAGAAAAAATCCATACTAACTTTGATATTCAATATCTCCTGAACCAGTAATTGCCCAGGTATGGTGCCGAAGTAAAAAATGTTCGTATATGTAGCAACGAGGGAACAAATGAACATTCCCTCATATTAATATACATACAATAAATTATACATACCCATAAACACAACCTTCTGTTAAGTAAATCGAATAATAAAAAAAATGGGAAAATATTTTTAAACTGGAGAACACCGCATTACGCGATAAAAGGTCAATTGTCATCACTTTTGAATTGACTTTATGGAACTTGCTTTTAACGAGTGCAAAAGAGATAATATAGAAGAACTTTTAAGAACAAAATACCATACAAGTCCATATCTCATAGTTATTTGTAACTATTTAATAACATTTTGAGTTCAGCAATGCTACTCTTATTGGCCTAATATTTTTATACAAATAGCCTATCGATTTAAATGAGTACAATATATTTACAGTACTGGCAACATTACTCCGGTGACAGCATTGACAGATACAAAGTACTCAGCTGTTGAAAACGTTTCTCTTTCCAACACATTAAAAAGTCGCTCGTGTTCACTCGTTTACTCATTTTTAACTGATATTCCCAAACTTTTCTGTCATCATGTGTGAAGTCAGTGGCGTAGCGTTCGGGGGCATGGCCCCGGGCGGCACATTTAAGAGGGCGGCAAAAGACGCCGCGAAAAAAATAATTAATACTTGGCGCGCGCACTGGCACGATCGCAGTAGGACCGTGCGGCGGCACGCGCGCAGTAGAAAGAACAACAATCGAAAACAAAATCATCATGATTTTCATTACGTGAAGACTTGCTTGTGTCCGTGTATAAATTCTTGAATAGGTTGCGATATTCTGGTGATCTGCGAGCCTGTTATGAGTAAGTAATAAATCCATATATCAGGGCCGAGCCGCCCTTGTGTGCGATGTGTGCCGCCCCTATTTCCATGGCGCAACTGGCGCACACAGGCGCCAGGGCAATAGGGGCGACGCGTGCCAGATAAAATATTACAACATAATCTTTATAGTTGAATAAAGCATCTAGTGATGACCGAAATTCATCGACATTTAACTTATTAAAATGCTTTAAGACGTCTAGGCCTAGACTAAGCTATACACATATTGCAGCAGAGAAACGGCCGCCGCGCTGCCGTGCGCGACCCACCCACCGCTGAGAGCTGCCACATTTTGCCGCAAAATTGTTATACCGTATGCTCTATGATATTCGAGCGAGTGAGACGAATCAAATGACAACATTTCTTTTTTAATCCTTTAAGTCGTTGAGCGTGTTAAGCCAAACTAAAGGACTTACTAATAAAATAAACATACAAACATACCGAAACCCGTAAAACGTTATACTTTCGCAGAAACATTGGGGTAAAAAGGGTCGGCGAATTGCAGAACGGTCCCGGGCGGCAGAAACCCACGCTACGCCACTGTGAAGTACCACCTTTTTTGTTGTCGCATGTAGGTTTAATGCCAACTGTGGTTACTGTTTGAAAAAAGAAGAAATACAAAAACAAGTGAATAGACTTTTGATCACCCGTCAATATCTTGTATCTTACGTTTTGATTGAGATAACATAGTTGTTATACAGATCAATATTTCTGTATTTCTGTAATAATATATTGTGTTTATTCAGCCTCAAATCACTTTTATTACTTTACATCATGGTGATGTGTTACATCAAGTATTGTAAAAGTAAATCGGTGAAGGGAAGTTCGATTCGTTTTTTTCTCTACCGAAGAAAAAATCTGTTGCTGATGAATGGCTGCGTCATTAGGCTGTTTCCATTTAGCAAAGATGCCGCGAATCATTACACATTGGCATGTATTGTGGGGACCAATTTTCTGTTCATATTTTTTGTCTATTTCTATTTTGTTTGATAGATAAACTTCATCAAATGATAGTGTATAGTTCTGTTTTTTTACGTTTTACCAGTAATATTATTTAATATAGGTACAAGATTTAAGCAAACGGTGACTTATTTGTAACAGTCATTCATATTTGTTTCAGTATTACCATTCCAATTTCGGAGTATAACAACCTTAAAGATAGAATTAATGAACTGGAAATGAAATTGGAGTCATTTGAAAAAATCCAGAAAGAGTACATTAACGCTTTAGAAAAATTAAACAAAATTTTCAGCCCAGGTCAAACACGATATCTTTTGACAAATTGTCGAGTTACATGGTCTGCTGAAGATATTTCGGCAGCTATTTCTCTTCGAAGTGTGAGCCCTCGAGCGTACAGACATCTGCGCAATACTGTTGGCATTCCACTGCCAGCACTTAGTACTCTTGGCCGGTGGGCTTCGAAATTTGAAGTTAATGAGGTTATCCTATTTAATGTAATAAAGCTGTTAAAATATAAAGCCAAAAGCTTTAAGGGTTTGGAAAAAATCGTGGCTCTATCATTTGATGAAGTTTATCTATCAAACAAAATAGAAATAGACAAAAAATATGAACAGAAAATTGGTCCCCACAATACATGCCAATGTGTAATGATTCGCGGCATCTTTGCTAAATGGAAACAGCCTATATTTTATAAATACGACCAGCACATGACAAAAACCATCCTGTTTAAATTATAGAAAAGTTACACAGTGCTGGGCTCATAGTCGCGTCAGTAACTTGCGATATGGGGCATGGCAACCAAGGTCTATTAAGGGATTTAAATATAGGCATAGAAGCCCATCAAAATACCTGGTTTGTTCACCCCATAGACCCGAATACGAAAGTGCACGTGTTCATCGACGTGCCTCATCTGATAAAATTAGACCGCAACCACTTTTTAGATCATGGTTTTGTCTATAACAACAAGCAGCTTAACAAGTTTCCACTCCAGAAATTGCTTGAAGTATCCAATAGTGACCTAAAACTAGCCCATAGATTAACTTCGCACCATCTGAATGTTCAAGGAACTCAAAGACAGAAAGTGTCAATAGCTGCACAAACATTTTCTAAATCCGTTGCCACTGCCATAGAATGGCTTGGGTTAAAAAATCAGTTACCGAATGATAATTGGCAAGAACTATCATACGTAATTAAATCATTTAATGACTGGTTCGACTTATTTAATAGCAAACTAAAATACAACTCCACCACCCAAAATGCTTATGGCATAAATTTGGAAGTCCAAAAACTAATTCTGGAGAGAATGTTGCATATCATTGAACATATAAAAACGGGTAAAAGGCAAACATCCAAGATGCCTTTTCAAAAAGGGATTTTAATATCTTCGAAATCACTTTTAAATCTTTATGAGGACTTAAAATCAGCATACAATAATAAATTTGAGTATGTTTTAACATCGCGTCTTAACCAAGACATACTCGAAATTTTTTTCTCATACATTCGTAGCATGGGAGCATCCTTCAGCACTTGCATTTAAGCATCGCTTGAGGTGGTACATCCTAGGTAAGCACTCCACCGATGCCTTTAAATCTGTCAGCAACACGGAAGATGACACTAAGGAACAATGTTTGGCGAAACCTTTGCAAGATAAAACTGCCACTGAAGAGCTCGAGGATGACGAAGTAATTTCCAGAGTTTTAACCAGGCTAATAGCGACCGATAATGCCGATACCTGTAATGATATCGAAGTAATGTTTGCCTGCAATGAGCCTGAACTAAGCGGTTACATTCCTTCTGAAACAGAAGAAAATTTATTGGAAGATTTTGAAGCGAAAATTATGAGCTCTGAAATAAATGATGAAACCATACTTTATCTGGCTGGCTACATCGCAGCCCGATATGTACCAAAATACCCTTTTCTAGGCGTAGCCACAAGAAATTTAACACCCAATTCCAATGTACCTGAATGGATACATATGTTGTCAAAGGGCAACTTAATATATCCAAGCAAAGAACTGCTGGATGTTTTTAAAATATTGGATAAACAATTTATTGAGTACCACGAAAAATCATTGTGTGATAAAAAATATATATTTACGCATGTGGCAAATGTCGTCTATCAAGACACAAAAGAGCGCTTCCCACAAATTAGCTATGACATTATAAAATCTATGTCAAGACTGCGTACTTATATACGATTACGGGAGCTAAATAGAAGGGTTATTATGCATAATAAAAAAAGAAAGCTATACCACCTTATTTTCCTTTTTTATTTTATATATTATTATATTCTTTTATAATATGCTTTTACTTTTTATTTCGAATTCGAAAATTACCCACAAACTTGTGGGTAAATTGTGATACGAAAAGTTTGAGAACCATCATACTTTCCCGATGACGTACCCTTGCCAAAAATTGCCAGGAATTTTGACAAATCGAGCAGGCCTGTCTTCTTGGGCTATGGGTTTTTCCTAAGATGCTTATTGGTTTCATTCAAATCTACGTCTTCTTTCTCGGCTGGTCACCACGCTATTTTAAACGTCAATTGTAGGAGTTTGTTACTCTAGTGTTAATTTTACCTCAATGCTACGGACTATTTGAATTTAGAGACCTCGCTAGAATGATCGTGAAAATGTTCGGTTCTACAAAACAGAAAACGGCGAATGCTCGCTGTTCTGTTACAAGTGAATGCTTAGGTGCATCAGTGCCTTTACAGTAGGTACACCTAGACAACGGACAGATAAAAATTTGTTGAAAGATTAAATAACCCGCCGAATACTACACTTTCAGTCTTTTATAAACTTTGGCAAGAAGATATTATTGTGAGATCTTTGATTTAGTTTTTTTTATGTCAGGTGACATAAAAAAGCCACTTTGAAAAAAGAAAGGGGTTCTGATGTTTTGGATGGGCGGCCCGCAAAACATTGAAAAAGAAAATGCTTTTTGCAGAGTGTTTAAGTGAAGTGTCGTGCATACCAACAATTCGGAGTACTTTTACTTACGTATGCTGCTTCATGAAGTAAAAGTGCCAAATCCATTTGAAGCTATAAGATCTGTTAATGGTGAAGTGCATCCCACTCTTTAATCCCTTGCAAGGCTTCGGGTTTATTTAAAGATTACCGACACTAGAGTTCCACCTTACAAGATGCTGTACTTTCTAAATCTTCCTCTAGGATCCGGGCTAGACGTTGCCAGCGGCTTCGCCCGCGTCAATTATACATATAAACCTTCCTCTTGAATAATTATATTTATTAAAAAATCCGTAGTATAGAAGACACTAGTAACATAGCGAGACCTGCATCTAAATATATTATGTCTTCAAGTTTTTGCGGAAGCCGTTCTTTCATAAGGTGGACGTACACTCACGGAATATAGGTTGCAACGACCAACCAGGCCACCAGATTTAGGAAACAGAATGTTATTAAAAGAGACTAGCCACAATAAAATTCTAGAGAGATTGGTCAAGCGTAATAAAAATACTTTGACAAAAGAACTAAGGGAAGCATACGACCAAATTATAAATAGTATAGATACGAATTCACGAAAAATTTTCTATTTGGATGCGCCTGGCCGTACCGGCAAAACCTACCTTATTAACTTAATTTTGGCTGTAAGCTTTAAACTTCTTGCTTTAGCTGTCCCCTCATCAAGTATCGCCGCCACGTTGCTGGAGAGTGGTACAACTGCGTATACATGTTTAAAGTTACCGCTCGACTTAACACGCGTGGAAACACCCATATGCAGTATTTTAAAACAAGGTCACCTCGCTGAAGTGATCAATCGGCCCAATGGGAATTTTTCTACCCAATGTTCAGATCAGTTAAATTATGAAAGTATAATTGAACACAAAAATGTTTTGGCTAGACTTTTCTATTAACAATGATATGTTTTGTATTAAATAATTGTAGGTTTTATGTTCAGTCTATTGATTTATAATTATTTAATTTTTTCCTGCTTGTCAAGTAACATCATTCGTATTAGCAATGAATACAGATTTATAATAGAAGCACATTTCTTAAGAATTTCGTGTGCCGATTCCAATTGGCGTGTTGACGACACGTCAGTGTAGTTCGTAGTTGGCGCCGATGGCGGCGCTGGCGTCGTTCTCCGTCTCTATTGCTCTCGTAGTTAAGATACACAGGAGAAACGTTCGTCTCTCTTGCACTCGTAGAGACAGCTGTCACAGCGCGACTGCCACGCCGCAAAGCGACAAATCGACAATATGGGTCACAGAAAGTTTGTCTACAGAGCGCCCATAAGAAATGCGCCTCTATGTAAATATCTATGCTCTATGGTATTAGTCACTTTCTCCTTCTAAATAATTTCCCGCAATTAACTTCATTGAAGCCTAAATCATATTTTGAAATGGATTTTAATTTTATAAATAGAAAGGGAAACATATACAGGATTGATACGACGGTATGAATTCAATTAAAACCACATATAGTACATGATACATACAAGCTCCACGCCAAATTTCAGTTCGATACGAGCAGAAGTTTAGTCACTAGACAAATATTTAGTTTTGACTAAACTGGAACAGGTCGTAACTCTTGCGCCAGCTGTTCCGCGTCCGTAGTAAAGATCATACACCTTAAAACACTAAGAAAATACGCGTTTTTCGTATTTACATTACATAATCTGCCAAATTCACTCATTAAGCTACCGCAATAAGGACGAATAAGCATAACATCTCACTAAAAAGTCGCACACTTTCACACTTGTATGGCATCTCGCTCTTATTCAATAAAAGTAAGAGGAAGATAGACAGAGTTACTCGTACACAATGTTTTATTTATTTATTTTTTATTTTAAAACTTCTTGCACATAATTTACAAATTATTGTACAAAGGCGGACTTAATGCCATTGGGATTCTCTACCAGTCAACCTTTGGGTGGTGCAGAGACAATCAATGTTGCGTTGCCATGGCAACTTGATAGCAATTGGTTACGGACTTCTTCATTGAGAATGTGATACTCATCAATCGTCACGCGATTGCGAAAAATATGGCGGAATTAGTTTGGTTTATTGTGCGGTGCGCACGCGCTATATTGAAATTAAAGTTTAATTTCTTTATTATTACATTGCTTATTGCAATCTGGATACATTTTAGGTGTGCAAAAAGCTACTGGTGTGAAGAGGAAGTGTTTTTATTTGTGTGACAGCACAATTAATAAAAAGAAAAAACAATTTGGGGTAGTTGTGACCACAAGTAAAAATTTAGCCCTCGTTTTTATATTTTTTTTTTATAATTAATTGAAACACTAAATCAGTTTTTTATGATTTAATATAGTATCTTATATTACGCTACCTGCCAGTGAAAGTTATCTCCTGTCTTAATTCACCGTACATACAAGTTACCATGGAAGCATTACACAGCACTATTGAAAACTTTAACCACACCTTTCACCAGAGGATGACACAGTTTGAGGATAAACTGTTGAACAACACAAACCCTCCTTCCAACTTGGCTCGTCTGGCTTCTGGATTTGCCTTATTCCGGACATTTTTGACGGATGCATTGAAGGGTCTGCAGCAACAGGTTCAGATACTGGTTCACACTGTGGATCACCTGGAAATGCAAGGCCGCCGTAAAATTCTTCTTCTTCATGGTGTGAATGAGGAAAAGAATGAGGACCTTGTGCAGACGGTTACCAATGTCATGAAGTCCCACTTGAAGCTAGAAGAATTCACACCAAGTTCTATCAAGCGCTGTCACCGCATGGGAAGACCATCAGCTCCAAACAGACACCGTCCCATCTTGGTGAAATTTCAGAGTGTCTTAGTCCGCGACAAAGCATGGTTCTCTAAATCAAAGCTCAAGGGTTCAGGCATCACAGCGTCTGAATTCTTGACCAAAGCCAGACATGACACCTTCGTGGCTGCGCGGGAGAAATTTGGCGTCTCGAAATGCTGGACCAAAGAAGGGCTCATATACGTCCTAGGCGCACACGGCGAGCGACATCGCGTCAGCTCCCTGGTAGATGTCCAAAAACTCGACCTTCCTGCCATGGACCAGATGAAACCAGGACCCTCCTCGAAAAATGAGCCGGCAAAATCGAGAAGAGCTGCAGCGACTAAAAATAGTGCTTTTTATTTGTTATCTCTCTCCTTATTGTAATCCCAGGTAGGTGGTTAAACATTTATCTTTGTTTACTACTCGTGTTACCCACATAACTTATTTTGTAACTTACACATTCCATTTCCATAATTTATTATCTTTACTATAATACTGAAATACCGACTTCATATATCTTATTTTACATATTCTCTTAAACATAGTCTCTCCTTAATTTTCACTTTTTATAGTTATGACAGTGACATGAGTGACAGCTCTTAAATTGTAAAATACTTCGTTCCGAAATCGGATCCACATTGGCTTGGGCTAATGTTACGCTCCACAGTAGTTTGTACGTGTTCCGATAGCATTATATATATATTTTTTTTTTTGTTTATTTTTTTTACAATTTCCTTATAAGTATTCTTCTTTCTTTTATTTGCCTTCTACCTGGGATTATACTTACATCCTATTTTCTTATTATTTCATTTGTGTTTTGATTCACGCTATTTCTATTTATTGTAAATACTTTATTATTTAACTGGCAGGTGCACTTTGTAGAACTGTATTGTTTGGTTGTACAAGACTATTTTAAAGTTATAGTAGCTATTCATATTATTATATACTCTTTTATTTTATTATATTTTATTTATACATATTATTTTATATACTTATACATATATTTATTTACTTCAATTATTATGTTGTATTTAGATTGCGATAGTGACAGTGATGATTACTTTTCAGTGAGCTCCGACAACGAAAGTTATGTTAGCGTTCCTTCTTTGGCAGACAACCTGCAATCTTCGTTTTCTGATGTTGCGAGTAACTTTAATGTTATCCATATCAATGCTCAGAGTATTCCCGCCCATTTCCCTGATATGCTGGCAAACTTTGACTGTAAGAACCTCCATGCTATACTGGTTTCCGAATCATGGCTTAAGCCATGTCTTCCTTCTAGCTCTTATTCTTTGCCTGGCTTCCAACTCATTAGAAATGACCGTACTGGTAGTGGTGGCGGTGGTGTTGCCATATATATACGCTCTTATTTTACCTACTCTGTGGTAAATATGTCTTCACAACCGCCTCCATCAATGCTGGTGAGCATCTCTTCTTGGAAGTCCAGCTGCATCACACCAAAATCCTCCTAGGTGTTTACTACTGCCCTTCTTTGCGTATTGATTTCTTTTCCTCCTTTGAAAATCTATTACTCACTCTAACTCCCTCTTACAGTCAAACTATAATCATGGGTGACTTTAACACCTGTCTCCTAAAGAACGACTCGCGCTCTTCATCTTTAAATTCTATTGCTGTTTCTAGTAATCTGCATATTCTTCCCCTGAATGCTACTCATCACTTCCCTAATTCTGCTCCCTCACTTTTAGACCTCATCTTTGTCTCATGGCTTGGTCATGTCGCTAAGCACGGCCAATGTGATGCTGATGCCTTCTCTTACCATGATCTTATCTATCTATCTTACAAAGTCCGTCCTCCCAAGGCAAAGTCAAGAACTCTCTTGCTACGCAATTTTAGTGGTATGGATACCGAACGTTTGTGTGACGATGTGAAAGCAATTAATTGGCAACCTCTAATTGACTCTGACTCTATCGACTGCAAAATTCAAATCGTTGAAAGAAAGCTTCTTGAACTGTACGATGTTCATGCACCTATTCGCGCGATAAAGCTGAAACATGCACCATCGCCTTGGCTTACCAAAGAAATAAGCATACTTATTCAGAAGAAAGCTGCTGCAAAATCCAAATATAAATCCAAGCCTTCTGAAACAAATAAAGAAAAGTATACGAAGCTTAGAAATCTGTGCAATAGGGTGTGTAGGGACGCACAACGCCAGCATATTCATAGTTCTGTCCAGAATCGTGACCCTGCGAAAGTATGGAAATTCCTTAGATCAATGGGAGTTGGAAAGCAAACTCAAAACAAGAATTCTTCCAACATTGATATTAATTCGCTCAATCAGCATTTCTCTGCTTCGTCCGATTTTAATAGGACAACAAAAATGAATACCTTAAATTATCTTTCATTGCTTTCAACTCCTGCTTATACTCCTTTTGTCTTTAGTCAGTTTACTGCATGTGATGTTAAGAAGAGCATCATATCCATAACATCTAACGCAATTGGCAGTGATCGTATCACCCGTAATATGATTCTCCCTATCCTCGATGAGATCCTACCTATTGTTTCCCATATTTTTAACCACTCCATTTCTAGTGGCGTGTTTCCAACAGCTTGGAAAGACGCTCACGTCGTTCCTCTGCCTAAAAAATCCACTCCTGTTTCTTTCTCAGACTATCGACCCATATCTATACTACCCTTCCTTTCCAAAGTCCTTGAACGTCTCATCCATAACCAACTTAACTCCTTCCTTTCTAAAAACAATATATTAAATCTCTTTCAATCTGGTTTCCGCACGGGTCATAGTACCACTACTGCCCTTGTCAGCATTACGAATGATATCAGGTCAGGAATGGACGATGGCAAGTTAACTGTTCTCTGCTTGCTAGACTTTAGCAATGCATTTAATACGGTTGACTTTGACATTCTCCTTGCCATTTTAAGCTCTCTTAACATATCTCCATCAGTGACCGACTGGTTTCGTAGTTACCTGTTTGGACGCCGGCAGCGCATCCAACTGGATGATACTTTTTCTCCATGGTGCAACAATGCTGCAGGTGTGCCTCAGGGCGGCGTTTTATCTCCTTTACTTTTCTCAATTTTTATAAATTCAATCTCTAATTGTATATCTTCCTCTTACCACCTATATGCAGACGATTTGCAAATTTACTCTCAAGCGAAGGTTGAAAACTTGTCGTCAGCTATCTCCATTATTAATAATGACTTAGCTAAAATATCACAATGGACTAATAGGTATGGACTAAAGATTAATCCTGCTAAAACCCAGGTTACTATTATCGGCAGTTCTAGAATGATGACGAAAGTTCAATGGCCAATGCTTCCCCAGGTGTCTTTTGGTGGTGTTGTAATTCCTATCAGTAATGATGTGAAGAATCTGGGGATATACATTGACAAAACGCTGTCTTGGACTGTACAGTTGCAAAATGTTAGTCGACGACTCTATGCTGCCTCAGCGTCCTTGAGAAGATTGCGTAACTTCCTGCCGATATCCACTAAAATTGCACTGGTGCAATCTATCCTTCTTCCTATTCTTGACTATGCCGATGCCAGCTATCTAGATCTCAATGAGGACCAGCTAGATAAACTTGAGCGACTTCAAAACTTCTGCATAAGATTCATATACGGTTTACGTAAATATGATCATATCACTGAATTTCGCAACAAGCTCAAGTGGCTACCAATCCGCCTTCGACGGAATACTCACATTCTTTGTCTTCTTTTTAATATTCTTTTTAATCCTTTCTTTCCCTTGTATCTCAAAAATCTGTTTGAATATTTACATAATACACATTCTAAGTGCTTATCGTAAGCACTCAGAAAATCTAAAACTGAAAGTTCCAACTCATTCAACGATTTTCTTTGAAAAATCTTTCACTGTGCAGGCTGTACGCTTATGGAATGCGTTGCCCGAATCTATTAGACGGGCTAAATCCATAAACATATTTAAAAAACTCGTCACTCAGCATTATATGACAGATTCATCATGACTGATATACACACATATATAGTTTAGTTTATGTATTTATTCATCCATGTATTGTTTATGTATATATTAATATTAGTACTTTATTTAGTAATATGTATTTATATATTTATATATAAATATTTATTTGATTATTATTTATTTTATATAATGTTTTATTTTTATTAATTATGTATTTAATAAGTATAGAATTCACACAACTTTATCTTCTTTCTATTTTTTGCTTTCGCACTTTTCCACAAGGTACGCCATTACCCTCTATTTTACTTTTATTTAAATAATTATTTCCAAACTAGGTTGCTTGGAAGAAATCGCAATGTGCGATAAGGCCGCCCTTGTACCACTAGTTATAAGTTTGCAATGTAATTTATTGTAAAATTATTTATTTACTGGTGTACAATAAAGTGTTTAATAATTATAATAATTATGTTTGGATGGCTAAAATAAGTGTTTGTGTTTCTTTTTATTTGTGACATGATACTTACGGAAATAGTTTCAATCGAGTGATAGTATAATTGTTTTGGAGTATTTTAACATTTACATGTGCAGCCCTACAAACCGGTAAGTGTTATTTGATGTGTGGAATCAATAAATACTAAATAGTATAAAGTTAACCTTTATCACAGATACTTACGGAAATAATATAAATCTACTGATAGTAGGTATGTGTTTTGAAGTATTTTAACATTCAATCAATTAAAAAGCTTGGTAGCCGACAGTAAGTTCGTTTTAAAACTGATTGACTTAATTTGTTTGTAAAAAAGAGATTCTCAATTTTCATTGTAATAAACTTAAATTTGGTATAGAGCTTTTATATGTCAAGTACTATATAGGGTTTTAATAAAAGTCATACTGTCGTATCAACCCTGTATCCACTTTTATGTAACGGGTATCAATGTCTTAAAATAAAACATATAATAATGGCAACAAAATTTGGCTTTGTAACTTGGTCTGGTTCCTTTAATTTCGACTGACATTTGTGCTTATATCTTAATTCCCTGAATAAGTATACAATTATGTATGTAATTGCGATATTCTGTTTTTCAGAAGCGCAATAAAATTATTAAACACAAATATCACCAGCACTCAAGACGTAGGTAAAAATGAGATAGATCTTGCATTGCACAAAATGCAGGAGCAGGCTTGCAAAGAGTTTCAACCAGTACCATTTGTTTATAAAGAATGTGCGGCCAAGTTGCAAGATTCTGGTTTAAATCTCACAAATAACATACCGTCCTTTCAATCTGCCAAAAGTACTATATATCGGAGACGAAATAAAGCGGCTCACGTTTCTAAACTGTATCACGATGATCCTGTTGCTGTGGAGATCCCTGAAGAGTTTCGAAGTTTTATTGCAGCGGAATATTATGACCGAAATCATCGAAAAATTATTTTCTGTACACCGCAATCAAAATAATTTTAAAAGTAGTGAAACATTTTTTGGTATGGGAGTTTCAAGAGTGTAGCTTTTACTTCATTTTTACAGCTTTACACCATTCACGGGGATATCGGTGGAAGTCCGCTAACCACCCACTAACATTATTTCATTAATTTATGTATTGATGTCCGACAAATCGGAAAGAAGCTACATTAGTCTTTTTAGTATGTTACGATCACAACTGCCATATATGGAACCAAAACAATTTACCCAGGATTATGAAGTGGCTGCGAATGCCTTAAAAACGTTTACCCATCTGCGCAAATAAAAGGCTGTTATTTTCATTTCTCACGTAACGTTTGGAAGCAAGCAAAAAAATTTCAGTTGACTAAATCAAAATTATCAAAACGCATAATTGCACTAGCGGGTGCCATTACTACCGGCCCAATTGATAGACGAAGGATGGCATTATATTATTAATGATGCTCCTGACCCACTCAACATACAGAAATCAAGAAATATTTTCAGAAGCAAAGTCTAGATAAGCCTAGTTTTAGAGAAACTTGGTCGGTTTTTGGCGAAGTTGGCATAAGGAGCTAAATACAAAAAAAGAGGAAAGATCCTGGGCTAGTGAATTAATTAAAAAATTTACTTTAAGATGATTTTCTAAGTTAAACAATAAACGCAGTAAAAAACATTTACTACGAGATGAAATAATTCTCAATTCATAACTGATATTGGTTAAGGCGTATTGAATGTCGGTAACTTTTTTAAACGTCTATGATTAAGAAAGTTATTGTTTTTAATTTAATTTCTTTTTTAAACATACATTTATTTTGTGTTAATGTGAAATGAACATAATCAAGTAGTACTTTTTGCATTGATGTAAAATAATATGTGTTATGCTCTTTATCAATATCATAATAAAAATGATCAAATGCGAAACTGTTTTATCTTTAAATGTACTTTTTGAACTTGTGATCTTGCTGAATCGCTAGCAGTCAAATCAATCTAAACATTGGGAAAGACTTCCCAATGGATAGGTTGATCTAATGAATAATAAAAACCAAATTCTAATCGTTAGATGACTTAGTATAATTAACCAAAAAAATATATATGCATATCTGTAGGTTTACATTGTTTCTCTTTAAACGTGCTCTCCGAGGCAGCCAATAATTGATCCTTGTAACTTTTTTGCTTCGAACCCAGGTTTCTGTTCTGCCGAGCTTACAAATGTCAAGACTTCTATGTAGTTACAAAGTTTCTGATGTTTACATGAAACTTTTTAGATATAAAAAATATATATTAGGCGAAAGAAACCATACATTATTGTCTCATGAGCGATGTTTAACTAATACATTATATCTTAGTTCCAGATCTGCAAGAGAATCGTATGGCGATGATGGCATAAGCTATGTTCAACTAAAGCGAGAAAGTCAAATATGTTCTGCAAAATGAAGGATGTGTCCAGACCATAAGGTACGCTCTAAGCAATTTATAGCGTCGGTAGTCGTAGATGAAAAAGCAAAAAAGCTTGCTAGTGTTCGCTGTGGAAGATTGTCCTGCAGCCGTTGGAAGATGTGAGCACACTATTTTATTTTAATGTGGTTGCACCGTCGAAGTGAGGGAGCCTGCTTGCACATCCATGGAATGCATTCCATGGATGTGCAAGCAGGCTCCCTCACTATCACCTCACAATATGCTATTGGAAGAAGACAAATCTGACGAATGTTGGATCACCATTAAAAATAATTACAGCAAATGAAATATGCAAACGAAAATATCGAGATTCTAGTATCAGACACAAGCATATTAACAGCATTTACAGAAGAATGTAAGAAAAAAATTACAAGGTGTAAATTTTAATTACTAAACGAAACAACCTATTAATGAAACTTAACAGTACTTTTCCTGAAGCCAAGACTAACGTCCGACGTTTTGGACGTCCGCAACTTTTACTAAATTTACATGGATAGAAATAACAAAACATTTGTCATAACGACCGCTATAACTTAATCGCCATAGTGTTCCGTTAAAGAATTAAAAAAATCATGTACTTATTGACTAGAGGTAAAATATTTAGTTAAGTACCATGTTTTATCTACTCAGTCGAATAGCAAAAGCGTGGCTTTCGACACATTCACATACTACTGTGGCTTAAAAATAATCTGACATCAGACAGATCTTATTGATATAATATTTAGAGCCGATATACCAAATCCCGAACGAGACCCTAAAAAGCTGTATGAGATCGTGAAATCCAACATGATCCCAGTGGAATTTTTAAATTTTCACCTCACATGAACCAAACATCTGCAGTAAGAGATTTCCGAAACGAACACCAGAGAAACTTAGACGAAGATGGTTACCCAAAATACAGGCGCCGTTCTCTAGATGGCGGCTTCACTGTTCAGTACTCCTTTCACGTCAGTGATAGTGTGGGATACCTCACACACATTTATCTATAGTGTATATTTATCTGTTTATGTACTTACGATTTATATATTTACGAAATACTTACACATATTTATATATACAAACATTAACTATTTACGATGTTAAAACACGTAAAAATATAGAGTTAAATATAAATATAATATTTTTACTCCTTCTGACTTTTTAAATATAGTTTTAGTGTATGAAACAACACCCTAATAAACTATAATAGTTTAGAATTAGATAATAAGCGTTGTTCCCTACAACGCTGTACTTTCAGGAAGTTTTGGTGCTCATATTAACGTTAGTACTTCCATTTAGTCAGTAATTCGGTAAAATCAATAAAATATGCATTTGCAAGTATGTAAATAAAGGGACAGATCTATTGTACTCTAAAAAAATGACGAGGTGTTTATTTACGAAAATGCAGATATATCTCGGCGGCTGTTTGGCGGATTTTTGGTTTCCCAGTTCATGAACATTTTCCCCCAATTATTCATCTTGTAGTACACTAAGAGAACGGGCAGAGAATATATTTTAATTAAGAAAATTTTGCTGAAATATTAAGTAACCCGCCGAATGCTATATCACTTTTAACCTTTTTTAAACTTAGCCACGAAGATATTTTGAGAAAACTTTGATTTTCTCATCGTATTATATTTGCCATAAAAAATAGTCTCTTTGAAAGAAGAATAAGAGGTTCTGATGTTTGGGGCTAGCCAAACATTAAAAAAATTGCTTTGTGCGAAGTGTATACTGTGCATCCCAACAATTCGGAGTGTCTTTACCTACGTTTGCTGCTTCATGAAGTAAAAGGGCTAAATTCATTAGAAATTTCTAAGAACTGTTAATGTTGAAGTAAGATGAACTTTTTAATCCGCTTGCAAGACTTTGGGTTTGCTTGAAGATGACCAAGACTGGAGTGCCACCTGGATTTGTTTGTTATATTATGAGTTTTTTGTCTAGCATCATGACCACTAGCACTTGTGATTAATTTAAAGAGATGTTATTAAAAGATTCTAAACATCAAATCGAGAGAAGTATAGAAGACGCTAGTAACATATGTAGCGAGACATGCATCAGATATCTTCAAGTTCTTAAAGGACCCGTTTTTTCATTAGGTGGACATCCACTCAAGGAATATAAGCTGCCACAATCAACCAGGCCACGTGGCAAGCAAAAATAATTAAACAAAAGGAAGCATGCGATCAAATTATAAATAGTGTAGAAAAAAATTCAGGAAAACTTTTTTATTTGATGCGTCTGGTAATATGCTTAATTCTAACTGAAATTAGAAGCTTTAAACATATTGCTTTAGCTGTCCCCTCATTAGGGTTTGCGGCCATGATGCTGGAGGGCCGTCGAACTGCGCATGCATGTTTTTAGTTACCACTCAAGCTAACACGCGGGGAACCATACATAGGCAGTATCATAAAACAAGGTCACCTCGCTGAAGCCATCAAATCACCATGACACACATAGAGACATCGAATAGGAATTCTTTACAAGAATTTGGGACAAAAAATCTGATGGGTGGTGGGATCGTGCTATTTTTTGGAGATTTTAGGAAATCAAAGGAAACTCGTGCTAATGAAGTAGAGGCATAGTTTTAAAGATCGATTTTATGGTCTTCTGTTATAAGTATAAAGTTGACTTAACATACAGGATAAGCCTCTGGAACTGGAGGGTCCGTGGCTTATGACCCCAGTGGTCCAAGCACCTGTGGCCGACGCCCCCGATTTGATTAATTTAATATCTTCTTTTTTCTGTGCTATTTCACTTAGTACAGTAAATGGGAAGTGTTTCACCATAATAATAAATATTTTTCCTTGCTAAACAAAAGTTATCTATCAAATAGCAGAGATAATAATAAGATCGCCACTTAACCGAAAATGTTATCTTTCTAACTTCAACAAACACGTCAACTAACTGAGCCAAACCTGTTATTGGTAATAATAAAAATTCCGCCATTTAGTCCATAAAATTTAAGACGATAATTCCTTATCGTCTTAAATTTTATGGTAGGTATGAATAGATATTATGTCTATCTCTTTCACACCAGTTAAAGAATTGAATTTTGCAATATGCAACTGATTAGAAAGTTTAGTGTGTCATCTCACAATGACGAGAAAGGTCCTTCGCAACGGCTCGTGCGAAATAATTACAATATAGTTAAAATAGACTTGGTGGAAAAACGTTGTTGCACGCTGTTATATAATATTCATAGAAAAATCCTAATTCTAGTGTGTGGGTGTGTGAATAAAGAACATGGCAAGTGTGGTGGTGCAGGTAAATTGATAAATGAAAGTAACAACGTTCAAATGAAAAAAAGGACATAAGCCTGAGTGTCAGCCGGATGTATTAAAAAACGACATCAAAATTCTTATGCATGACTTAAAGAGAGAAGTCACAACTAATTTTGGCTCTATTCAAAAATGTATAAAACAGAAATTGCGAAATTACAGCGTGCAAAGTACAATGACAAAATTCCAATCTACAACAATATTAAAAAATTATTCATACAAGCCGAAATACAGCCCTAAATGTAAAAAAATACGATTCAAGGATCCAGCTCAAGATAATATGCCTGAATTTTTTCAAAAACATTTGTTATTTGATTATAATGAGGACGGCAACAGGATCATCGTATCTGTATCACACATGGATATAGATGAAATTAAAAATTTACGCCACTCCTTCTGTGACGGTACATTTGATTGCTGCCCCTGTCCCTTCAAACAGATTTATACTATCCACGAAGATATTGGGAACAATTCAGATGAAACCAACATTGTGCCCATATTTTACGCGTTGCTGGTTAATAAAGAAAAAGGCGCATATGAAATGATGTTCAAAAAAATTAAAGAAGCTTTGCCAGATTTCAAGCTGCTAAAATTCACATTGGATTTTGAAATGTCAGCAATAGTCGCAATAAATAACGAATTTCCGACTGCTCAAATTCACGGGTGTTTTGTACACTTCCAAAATGCCGTATACAGGTGGGCAAAATCTCTTGGATTATTAGAATATGAGGAGACCACACAGTACGTAAAACTGTGCATCTGCCTTGCGTATCTGCCAAAAGAAGAAGTTGAAGACGGATGGCTTGCCATAAAGGAAAAAAGGTAGTTAAGTAATTTTTACACTTTAAAGCTTATCCTAGTATTTTTACTTTTGCACAATCATTCTATCGATTATTTTCTTTTCAGTATTCCAGACGACCAAGTAACTAAGTTCAATGATTATTTTGTTCAACAATGGCTTGAGCCTGCGGATATGATCGCAAAGTGGTGTTGTTATAAGGAAAAACATAGAACCACTAATTTAGTAGAGGCCTGGAATCACCGTTTAAAAAACCACCTTATACCCTAATAATTTAACTTACTTAGTGAAAAAGAGATGATATTGCTTGTATTACTATTTTTAAGTTATAATTCTTGAAATTTTAATTTTTATATCTGTTAGTTTTTACACTTGATTATTTTTATTCTTACAAAATTTCAAAAGATTTTACATGTAAAAAAATTGTTACTCTACGAGTATGTTTATTTCTTAACCCTGATTATTTTGTTATGTTTATTGCTATTAAAAGTGACTGTCATAATTAGGTAAGATTATTCTCATTTGTTTAAGGTTTCACAGTTAATTATTATTGTTACAAAGATAAAAATAACATTTCACTATGTAAACAGTTGGTTGATCTGCGGTAATTTTTAAGACTGATTAATTAAGTTAAATGACTCTCTTGATATCTCGTACCCCATAGGCGACGCGCCGAGGCAGCACCTGGCCGCGGTAAGAAATGGACAAGGGTTGTTGCACCAACTGTTGGTGGGTGCAACGTAAGAAGTTAACCCGGTATCCGCACGATGAGGTATGCTAGTTGGAATGTTGGGACAATGAGTGGAAGAGCCATAGAGTTAGCGGATGTACTTAAAAGGCGACGGATAAATGTGGCGTGTTTACAGGAAACCAAGTGGAAAGGCACAAAGGTGAGAGAGATTGGTGAGGGATACAAGTTTTACTACAGCGGCAGTGATGGAAAAAGAAATCGTGTGGGAATTGTTTTAGATAGTAACTTATAGTGCATAGGGTTCCCACCAAGAACTTAGGGTCCCAAGCCAACCTAACCTGCAAGTGGTGCACCTGCCGATCAACGGACGAGGCTCTGGCAAACAAAATGTCCCAATAAGCGGCAATAGGCTCGCCACCTATTACGTGGGATCAAAACACTGGCGAAAAGTGGGCGTTTAATATGCCTCTGCCTACCCCTTCGGGGAAACAGGCGTGAGTCTATGTATGTACATACATACATAGACTCACGCCTCACTCTTTCTTTAAAGTTACTACATACATTGTAGTAACTTTAAAGAAAGAGTGATGGAAGTTAATAGGGTAAATGATAGACTGATAGTGGTGAAACTTATGTTCGAAAATGTGATGCTGAATATTATAAGTGTATATGTCCCACAGGCAGGATGTGATGAAAGGGTGAAAGAGAAGTTTTGGGAGGATTTTGACTGTGTTTTGATGAATATTCCAGTGCACGAGGCAATGTATGTTGGTGGCGATTTTAATGGGCATGTAGGAAGAATCAATAGTGGTTATGATAGAGTGAACGGAGGATGGGCATTTGGTAATCGCAATAACGAGCGTAAGTCTGATACAATCGGCAATTGCTTTTGACCTGGCGGTTGCCAATACATGGTTCCAGAAGAAAAGTAGCCACTTAATTACATATAAAAGACTATCAAGAGCAATCATACGACTCACTCATACTTCCTCGTCAGACGCAACAACCTAAAATACGTCAAAGACTGCAAATCATACCCGGGGAAGATCTAGTATCGCAGCACAGGCTCCTCATTATGGAAGTTACCATAGAAGTAATACGCAACAAAAACAAAGAGCGACCACCCCCTAAAATGAAGTGGCACTTCTTGGAAAGGCCAGAGTATGAAAGGTAATTTAGAGAGCGAGTTGTGAATAAAATGATAGAGATGGACGATATGGAATGTAGAAGTGTGAATGAATGCTGGAGTGAAATGGCAGGGTGTATCAGGAGTACAGCGAAAGATATTTTAGGAGAATTAAAAGGAAAAGGTAAGATAGATAGAGATACATGGTGGTGGTCGACAGAAGTACAAAAGGTTTTGAAGGATAAGAAGATGAAATTCAAGGAATGGCAGTGTGTGGATGAATTGAATGTTAGCCTGAAACAAGAAAAAAAGGTAGAGTATGATGAGCTAAAGAAGAAAGCTAAGAAAGCCGTTGCTTAGGCAAAAGCAGCAGCCGAGGAAAGCTTATATAATAACTTAGAGAGCCCGGCGGGCCAAAATCAACTTTACCGGCTAGCTAAAGCTAGAGCAAAGAAAGCAAGGGATGTATGTAACATTAGGTGTATAAAAGATGAAAATGGGACGGTACTTTGCGCGGATGACAAAATTAGGGATAGATGGAGGAATTACTTTGCGAGCCTGATGAATGAAGAAAATGATTGGAGTGGTGTGCTCGAGAATATACCTGTGAATGAGGGGCTAATAAGAATGGTAAGTATGGATGAAGTGGGGGTGGCAGTAAATGGAATGAAGAATGGAAAAGCTGCGGGGCCGGATGGAATACCAGTTGAAGTATGGAAGATACTACAGGTAGACGGATGGAAGTGGTTAGCTTTATTCTTCAACAAGTTGTTGGTGGAGGAAGCCATACCTGATGAATGGTGTAACAGTTCGCTGGTGCCCATCTATAAAAGCAAAGGTGATGTGCTGGAGTGTAATAACTATAGAGGAATAAAGCTAATTTCACATAGTATGAAAGCGTGGGAGAAAGTGATTGAACGACGATTGAGAGAAGAGAGTGTAATTTCACAAAACCAATTTGGTTTTATGCCTGGTCGAAGTACAACAGATGCCATTTTCGCGATTCGTCAACTTTGCGAAAAGTACAGAAGTGCACACAAAAACTTGCACATGGTTTTTGTGGATCTCAAAAAGGCATATGACCGAGTACCGCGTGAGGTTTTGTGGTGGGCCCTTAAGAAGAAAGACGTGCCTGGGAAGTATGTACAGTTGATCCGTGCGAAGAACAGTAGATGTGCAACTTCAATGTGGCTGTAGGGGTCGGCTCTTAGCCCTTACCTCTTCCAGCTAATAATGGACGCCCTTACGGCGGACATACAGGAAAAGGCTCCCTGGTGTATGCTATTCGCCGATGACATTGTGCTAATTGCCGAGAGTGGTCTTGAGGTCCAGAGCAGACTGACAAATTGGTGGCAAATTAGTGGCACAGACTGGAGAGTGTGGGCCTGAAAGTCAGCAAAAGCAAAACTGAATACATGTTTTGCGACTTCGGCGGTCTCTCCAGTCCTGTGTCCATATCCCTTGTTGGAGAGCCCATATCAGTCTGCTCCGACTTTCGGTACCTCGGGTCACTTATTCAAGGGGACGGTGAAATAGACCGTGATATCACGCACCGGATCAACTCAGGTTGGATGAAATGGACAGGTCACAGGAACAACTTGCGACCCACGGATGCCCCTTAAACTAAAGGGCAAAATATACAAATACGTTATAAGACCTGTCGCACTGTATGGATCGGAATGCTGGGCCATGAAGAAGACGGATGAAAGAAGATTACATGTAGCAGAGATGAGGATGTTGAGATGGATGTGTGGAGTGACAAGGATGGATAAAATTAGAAATGAGTATATTAGGGGCAGTTTGAAAGTTGCACCGGTGCAAGTAAAGCTGAGAGGAAATCATCAGGACGATGACATCAGGGTTGGTATGGAAGGCGGACAGTTCACAATTTTATGTCTACTTGATTTTAGTAACGCCCTTAATACGATAGATTTTGATATTCTTCTTGGACGCCTTTGTTCTCTTAACATATCTCCTACGGTGATTGATTGGTTTCGTAGTTACCTGTGTGGCCGCCGACAACG
Organism: Euclidia mi; assembly: GCA_944739405.2. Classification (NCBI taxonomy): domain Eukaryota; kingdom Metazoa; phylum Arthropoda; class Insecta; order Lepidoptera; family Erebidae; genus Euclidia; species Euclidia mi. The sequence continues at coordinate 36,042,148 of OX123195.2, forward strand.
TATACATATCAAGAATTCACTTTCTTCTTGGTGTAATACAAATGCCGGTGTGCCCCAGGGTGGCGTATTGTCTCCTTTACTCTTCTCAATATTCATAAATTCTATCTGTAATAACCTTCGCTGTTCCTATCGCCTTTATGCAGATGATCTCCAGATATACACGCAGTCAAGACTATCGCAGATGTCACATTCTTTAGATATCATTAACACTTATCAGTAAATGGAGTAAGCCTTTTGGGCTTAAACTTAATCCTACCAAAACTCAATTCGCTGTTATTGGTAACTGTAGAAAGTAAAATTTACTGGTCACTACGCCGTCATATAATCTTTGATGGCACTATTATTCGTATACAAGACAAAGTAAAAAATCTGGGTATCGACTCTACTCTTACTTGGGGACCGCAGATACAAGAAGTGAGTCATAAGATGTTTGCTTCAGTTGGTTCACTGAGGCGATTAAGAAACTTTCTGCCCACTGCTACTAAAATTGCCCTCGCTAAGTCTCTTCTGTTACCCATTATTGATTACATAGATGTCAGCTATCTAGACCTCACCAAAAACCAGCTAGATAAACTTGAGCGAATTCAAAATGTCTCTATACGATTCGTATTTGGCTTGTGCAAATACGATCATGTTTCACAATTTCGAACACAGCTCAAGTGGTTTCCAATTCAACATCGCCGGAATGCTCACATTCTCACTTTACTGTACAATATATTGTTTAAACCTTCAACTCCCTCCTATCTTAAAGGACGATTTGAGTTCCTTCATGATACAAATATTACATATATATTAAGGTCATCAGAAAATTTGAGGCTTAAAATGCCGGTACATCCCACGGTATTTTATTTCAATTCCTTCACCGTAACTGCTGTTCTTGTCGTATAAATTACCGCTGCACATTAGGCAAGCTAAGACGGTAGTTTAATGTAAATCTTTAGTGAAGGAATATTATCTTTCATTATAATTTACTGTCCATTATTCTATAATTAAGGCATTGCTATAGTTTATGTGTGTATAATTATGTCCTTTATATATACATATATAAATATATGTTTTGTATGTTTATGTATATTTGTATGTATGTATATGTATGTGTATGTATTTCTATGTAGGTATATAGAGTAGAGTTGTCTGAATAAGTATGTGTTTAGAGATATCTATGTATTATAACTGCTACACCTACAACTGCCACTATTTTCCGACCAATAATATTTCCATCCAAAGGTTGCCTGGTAGAGATCGCTATAACCGATAAGGCCGCCCATTGTACTTCGCTTATATTGTATGATATCTTATGTTATATTTCTGGTGTACAATAAAGCATAAATAAATGAATAAAATCAATTATACAAGTTTATCCCAGATGTGAATATTTAAAGCAGAAGAAGTTTAAGAGAAAATAAACAAACTAGCTGCACACGAATGTCTCTGTTACTTTCTGTGGGTGTGGAGCTGAGAGAATCGGAAAATACAGGGAATGGCTTAAAACTTAACGGCTAGAAGAATACAAGGCTCAAAAAAGAACGAAACTTGATTAGAATAAAAACAAAAAATATATTTTCTTCCATAGGTACATACCTCTGTGGACCGCAATCATGGCGCCTATATTTGGAAGAGGTTTAGTAACTGCAACCTTCACCGCAGTCGAAACCGAATTTGCGGATTTGGAGCATCGTGAAATTAGAGGCGAAATTCCGATGCACATAGTCACGTTCGTCTTACAACATCTTGAGCGTATAGGTGATAAAATAGAAGAGCACTGCGAGCAAGAGGATGGATGATTCACTACTGAGTCGAGGCAAATTATTCAAAGCCCAGGGTATCGTTGACCTCAACGAATCGTTGGGAGCTCAATCCACATGTAAAATTGTAAAACTGAAGAGCTGCTTGACAGCAGGGAAGTCGATGATCCTCTAAATCTCGCTAGATCCCGATAATATGTCGTTTGATGTCACTGCGTATAATTAATGCAGCACACCAAACAGCTCAGTCTTTCGATTGGTAACGATTTCGAATTCGTATAATAACGATTGAAATGTTTGTAGGGATTGGAGAGAATTAACAAAGGCCCCGAAACGAAAAAAATAAACAGATGATTTGCTGGTCAAAAAACATGTGAAGCCAACATAGCTTGGTGATTGTTCCGAGTGGGATTTGACAAAACAATCGAAAACTGCCCACGCACCAGTTCTTTTAAACGGAAACATCTTAGGCTCAGTGTATTTTAATAATTATTATATGAATGTTACGTCAACCAGTCCTTTTGATTCCTTTTTCCAGATTGTTCTAGGGGGACAGTTGGGAAATAAAGTTTACTCGGAGAATTTATATTATCATTTATAAACATCTATCAGTCGCCATCGACGCTTGTCGTAAAACTCTCTGTTCTGTCTTTGTGAAGACGTGACTCTACTCTCGCCACAGCTGATACGGCATTAAGACTTATGCTTAAAAAAATTGATGAGCAGAACAGTTTCTAGAGTACTAAACTGACAACTAACTAAGAAACTGGATCAAACAAAGACGTCTGCTGTTAGCTGAAGTTTTGTCCTTTTGCACGGAACAGAAGATTTCTTCAAACAAACCGATGATGACACATTTCGTAATCCTAATAGTGAGGAGATTGAAGACACGATTATTACTTTGCTGCAACTATTGAAGTACAAAGTTAATGTCTGTGGTGTAGGTGTTGATGAGCCTGAAGTCAATGAATCAACACTGCAAGAACAGTAAATGCAAAGAAACTCGCATGAATCAAAAGTTTTACACTATAGTTCTGATATGGGTCCGTTAAAAACAAAGGAATTCTTCCGAGATTTGTTTAAAATGTTGAATTGCCGAAAATTTAATTTTTAGATTTTAGATCTTTTGACATGCTCTGCTAGCACTTTATTGTGAGTTGTCGCCTAGAATACGGTTCTAGATTACAGTTCTGATACGGGTCTTTTAAGAACAAAAAAGATTAATCTTTCGAGGTTTGTTTAAAATTTAGAAGTGACGAAAATGTTATTTTTAGATTTTTAGACTGTTTGACTTGCTATAGTGGCACTATATTGTGAATTCCCACCTAGAATCAAGTTCTACATTATAGTTCTGATACGGGTCCGTTAAAAATAACAGAGCTAGCTAAATTTGTCTGAAATTTTAAATTGATAAAAATAGGATTTTAAAAAGGACTCGTGAATTTTGGTGAATGTCCTGTTGAATTTTGGCCAAAAAGAAGTAGCAGTAACGCAAGTATTAGTACATATATTTATGCTTGTCTCTATGACAAAAACCGGGAAAATGCCAAGGAATTCCAATTAGGATATTTTTTGCGGCAGGCATCAGTACTGATAATCTGTATATATAAATTCCTTGCGCTACTGACTGACTGACAGACAAGCTACAGCCAAAACTATAAGGCGCAGAAAGCTGAAATTCTGTGCACTAAGAAGGGATTGCCTGAAATTTCCAGGGGATCAGGCAGAAACAGTTAAATTAAAAAAAAAATGCGAGTGTAGCTGCGGGCGTCCTCTAAATGTTAATTCGAATTTGTTTAAACAAAAGTTATGAGGCAAGACTTTATGTACCCAGTGTGACTTTTATTGGGTGTCCGGCAAATTTTACGGCTGTTGAAAAACTAGGACGTGACTTTATTAATGTTGGTAACCTCAAAACATATTAAAATAACTTTGGACAAAGTATACAAATGTTATGATGGTGGCAAAATGTTATGATCTCTTGTGGAGAGCAAACACACGTTTACTATTTCTGTAATTTGCATTAACTCCTCACGAAAAGCATAAATATGCCATCAATTAGGTCGCAATAATATCTTACATAATTTCATCTTCAATTTATTAAATACTGTAAGTTATAATTGTATGTTAGTGTACGAGTTAGTGAAATATGCCACAGTATCGCATTAGGTTTAAATCCTGTAATGATAGTTGTTAAGGAATATTCAATAAATAAATAAATACAATTTAATTTAAAGTTGATACAAAATAATTAAAGGAATAATTTCTATTTTCCATTTTTTTATATGGACTGTTGTTTTATACTATATTTACGTCTAGATATATCCTATTTTACTATCAAGTTAAACTGTTCGTATAAGTGGGTAGATTTATTTATCTAATCTATGTATTTATCTACGGCTTACATTCAGGAACAGGGTAACAAATCAGTTACTTTTTAACATTTGTCATAACGATTTTTTTGTATGTAAAATGTACTGAGTCAACATTTTTAACACGCTTTTTTGGTTTAAATTAGGTCGGCATATTGTATGTAACTATGTAATGGAATCTAAGCTTACTAATTTAACCATCTTCCAAGGGTCATAGCGTAATGAAAATTGGCAGCTGTATGTAGTTCTGATGACAATACAATATTATGGTACTGTCGAGCTGATCTGATGATGGAGCCGGAAGATATGATCTGGAACTGGACATAAATGTAACTATGTAATGGAATCGAAGTGAATAGTATTGTATACAATACATATAATCTGAAAGCTTGTGAAGTGCTTTTTACGGTGGTATAAGAAAATAACTGAAATTCTCCAAAACAATTATATCTGGGTCATGTGGTGGATGCCGCAATAAAATCGCTATTAAAGATTATTATTTGAATTGTGCCTTTTGTAAGCTCAAATATGTCCGTGAGCTAATTTGAATGAAAAGCGCTTCTCTGCAATGAATACCGTTCAGAAAAGTAAATGGAAGTGCCACGGATGTCGCGTTAAACAACCAAAATTTGACAATAGTAATACACCATTGCGGCCTGAAGATTCGCCTAGCAAGATGAAAAATCGGCAAGAATCTCCATTTACCAATGACAACATCACACAACGTAAAAAGTAATTGGCTGCTCTCTCTACAAGCAATGCAAATATAGATTCTTTTACACCTACTCTTTCGAAGGATGACGTCAGAGAAAAAATCAGGTAAGAATTCAGCTTCATGAAATCAGCTTTAATGCAAGAACTTAATCAGACTCTTAAACAAATGGTACGTACTAAACTTCAATCCATAAAACAAGAAATGATTACCTTAGAGAATAGCGTGAAATTTTTGGATGAAAATTATGAAGTCACCAAAAATGCCGTAACTACAAACAAAGATATTGTTGTTAAGCTGCAGAAGGAGAATACTCTTTTAGTGAACACTGTACATGATCTACAAATCAGGCTCCAGGTCATAGAACAACACAACCGCTCTAACAAGATACAGTGTGTGCCCGAGCATAGACAAGAGAACTTGATGTCAACTGTAATGCAGCTCGCAAAAGTAGTATCCTGTGACTTGAGGGAAGCTGATATTCATCACTACACTCGCGTGGCGAAGAACAACAAGGATGACAAAATACCTCGAGCATTCATTGTTAGACTCGCTACCCCGATACATTTTTAGGCAAAGCTATACATTTTAATAAGATAAATCAGAATGACAAGATTAATACCAGCCATATTGGGATTGGAGGAAACAAATTGCCAATTTACATTCTCGAACACTGTCTTGTCCCCAACCAACAAGAAACTTCATGCAGCTGCCCGTCAGGTTGCCAAAGAAAAAGGTTATATGGATAAGACAAGGTCGTGTCTTCTTACGAAAAACGCAACACGATGAGTATATCGCTCACCTAGCAGTATAATGGCACATTTTACAAAAAAGCGAAATTGAGTTTTTATGGCCTAAGTGTTAAAAAGTGTATAATTTATAAAGTGGTAAAACGGCACGGTGTTAGTTTTCCTATTTGTTGAGAAAGGGCGTCAAGTGTCAATGTAGTACTTAGTACGTTCCCCCCGCTTCCGCGCATAACAACGGCTTATTTGTCAGTTGTGCCGGGCGAGGTGCAATCGCTTCTAAATCTGTCTTGGCGTAAGTGGCAAATGTGACATTTTATTAACGTAGTAAGTTAGTAGACATTAAAAAAAATTTCAAAACACATTTGGCAAAATGGCACATTAGACAAAGGAATGTGACATCGCTATTTATTCCATGCGCAAATCTAACTCACAGGTAACTACAGAGAGACAAAGCTTGCAATGCTTATAGTTTTGTTTACTGCTTAGTTAATTAATAAAGATACTTAAAGGTAAAGTAAACTTTCTTAAAATTTCGGAGCAGTAAGGTAAACCTTGATTTGGATCTGGATTTCACTATCGTACCTTTATCTAAACTTAAACTGCCAAACTTTTAAGTGCTTTTGTTTTTAGAACGGAGAGTAACTATCTCACCATAATATGATGATAAAAACATATGATTATTACCTACGTTTACAATAAAATTAAGAGAAGATTCGTGATTATTCTTTATTTTATTTATTATAGTTTGATGATGACTATTTCTTAACGTTTCACGAGCCAAATATAGGTTATTATAATATTTTAGTTAAACTTTTTATGTAAGTAAGTATATTAATTTATTTGAATAAAATTACAAATACGAATATTAAAAAAATCTGGAAATTTCGGGAATCAAGGAAGTGACACAACATTACTATTTAAAAATGTATTTATTGCTTTTCGTAGTATTCTCCGCATGACACATTTTTCCATACGATGGAACCAATTATTGAAGCAACCATTCCATTCGGAAGTTGGCGTCTCCAAAATGGCTGTTTTGTAGGCGTCCACAGCTTCTTCAGGTGATGAAAATCTCTGTCCACGCAATTTATTCTTTATTTTAGGGAAAGTATAGAAATCACTAGAGCTTAGCTCGGGGCTGTACGGCGGATGGTCTAATAATTCTATGTTTTCTTGCTCTAAAAACTGTTTTGTTCTGTGCACGGTGTGGGAACTCGCATTGTCGTGATGGAGGATGATGCGGTGGTTGCAGTTCTCTTTACGGAGTTCAGAAACGACCTGTGGCAAACAAATGCTAGCATACCATTCTGCATTAACCGTTCTTTGTCCCTCAAGAGGAATAGTCATAACATGGCCGGTTTTGGAGACAAACGTGGCCACCATTTTTTTGCAACACTCCGTGAACGAAAAATTTTTGTTGGCTTTAACTCATTTTCGAACACCCAAACTCGTGACTGGTTTTTTGTTTCGGGTTCGTACGCGTATATCCAGGATTCGTCACCTGATACGATGTTGTATACAGCATTTGAGGATCCTGTGTAGAATCTTTCGAGAGTTCCAACGCACCAAGTAACACGAGCCGCTTTTTGCTCTTCACAGAGCGAATGCGGTATCCATCGGGAAAACAACTTTTTTACACCTAATTGTTCATACATACATACATACATAGAGTCACGCCTGTTTCCCCAAAGGGGTAGGCAGAGGCATATTAAACGCCTACTTTTCGCCAGTGTTTGGTCCCACGTAATACGTGGCGAGCCTATTGCCGCTTATCGGGATATTTTGTTTGCCAGAGCCTCGTCCGTTGATCGGCAGGTGCACCACTTGCAGGTGAGGTTGCCTTGGGACCCTAAGTTCTTGGTGGGAACCCTATGCACCTAATTGTTCATGCAAGATTATTTTTATTTGACTCATGCCAATGTCTAAAGTTGCCTGAATTTCGCGATCTGCCTCAATCAGCTTACGCGCAGCATCAACGTTTTCTTGGGTGACTGCAGTTTTTGGACGACCTTGACGGACATCATCACTGAGCTTGACACGTCCACGTTGAATTCAGCAAACCAACGATAAATTGTGGTTTTGGATGGGGCTTTATCACCAAATGCAGAAATCATCCGATCAACACACTGTTTTTGTGTTAAACCACTTCGAAAGTCATAATAAATCATCGCTCTTGAATTTTCTCGAATCAATTCCATTTTCTCAACGACTAAACAAGTTTGACAAAACCTTGTGACAAGACCGAGAATCTTTTTTTAAATAAATAAATGGTATTCGATTTTTAAAACCAAGGAGTTTTCAATTAAAAATATTTTAATATGACAGGAACAGTGGAAATATTCCATTCCCGATACTTTTAGTGCAGCCTATGTAGGCATGTTGATTTCAAATAAAAACTGTTGTTTTCTATTAAGCAAATGTCTTTATTTCTTGGTTTTCAAATCCTGTTTAATAATGGCTTTGGGGCATATATGACATTTTTGGAAGTTTTTAAAAGTATAACGGCACAATTGCATGGCTCTTCTTCTTTTTTGACTGTTATGAAGCAACTCCTGGAAACCTGAAGTGTATTTTTTATCCCTAAGTATCTATTAAGGTCTATACTAGTTGCTAAAACCATAAAATTCATTATATAACGTAAAATGAAGTCATAACTTCGTTTCAAACATTTGTAAAATCTTTGACCCTCATTTCTGTAAAATAAGAAAAATGTAGATGTGTCATTATACCGCTAGGTGTGCGATATATATGTCAAAAATCATGATACGCGCGATAAGCTAAAATAACTTGTTTTTACTCACTTTCAGTTTTCCTATTTTTATATTATTATGCAAGATAATTGTATTAACCGTTACAAAGTTCACTATTCTGAATATATATTATCAGAAGGTAAGAGGTCTACGGACTAAAACCCATGAGTTTTTATCTGCTATTATTTGTTCTAACTATGACTTAATCATCTTGTCGGAAACATGGTTAAATAGCACCATATTAAACACTGAATTATTAGATAGATAGTATATAGAAGAGATCGCGATACCAGTGGTTTCCACCACAACAAGGATGACGGCGGTGTTTTAATAGCAGTTTCCAACAAACTATACTCTACTCGGTATAAAGAAGGAGAGAGCCACTGCGAAGATCTATTTGTAAAAGTGGAGGTTAGTCTAAACAAATATATCTTCTTTTGCGCAGTTTACCTTCCACCTCCATTCAATAGAAATATACTGGAGCACTTTTTAGATAATTTTAACCACGCTTCCGCCAACATGGAAAGTGTGTGCCTCATTGGTGATTTCAATTTGAGCTGTATCTCATGGTTAGATTCTAATGATTACGGTGGTAATTTTTGTCAACCAATACCTAATCAAAGTTCTTCACAAGCTCATCTCTTATAGATTTTATGTCCCTTAATAACCTTAGCCAACATAACAATGTTACCAACAGCACGAATAAAATTCTTGATTTGGTTCTGAGCAACATGGCTAGCGCAATTACAGTTAACGCATCTCTCAACGCTTTGGTAAATATTGATCCGCATCATATACCTGTTGAAACAACTATTAAGAATACCCAAAGAGCGTCGTTAAAAAGTAAACTTTTTTTAAGGCATAACTTTTATAAAGCAGATTATGATCAAATCGAATCACATTTGGATGATGTTAACTGGGATAACGAATTCCGGCAATCCCAAAACGTAGACGAAATGACATCGGTGTTTTACAAAATTTTAAATAATATAATGAATGAATATGTACCTAAAACTAAATACACCCGAGGAAAACATCCCCCTTGGTTCAGCAAACAATTGATTAAGCTAAGACGTGAAAAAAGCAAGTTGTTACACAGATTCAGAGTCTTTAAAAATCCGCTCGATGAAATATAATTAAGAATTTTAAACAAAAGATGTAAAAGCTAACAACGGCTTGCTACAACAATTATATAAGTGTAGTTGAGGACAGTATTAGAAAAGACCCATTTTTTTTTATACATATCTAAAAGATAAACGTAGCAATACAGTTCAGATACCTCAAACTATGTCTTTGAATGACACCAGTTGATGAAACGGCTCAGAAATATGTAATTTATTTGCAACTTACTTTTCTTCCACATTTAACGATTCGTCTAGTCTAACTACACCACCTATCGAAACCTGTCAATATACTAACACTATCGGAAAAATACATATTGCGCAAGATAACATTCTTAAATATTTGAAAGGCATTGACATTCATAAGGGTGCTGGACCGGATGGAATATCGCCGTACTTCATCTCAAGATGTGCCTCATCCTTAGGTTAACCACTTTATCTTATTACTAGAGGACGCCAGCAGCTACGCCTGCATTTTTTTTAATTTACCCGTTTTGGCCGATCCCGTGGGAATTTCGGAAAATCGCTTCTTAGTGCACCCCTACGGTCCCCAAGGAACATACATGCCAAATTTCAGCTTTCTACGCGCAATAGTTTCGGCTGAAGCGTGTCTGTCAGTCAGTCAGTAACGCAAGGATTTTATATATTAAGATAAATAAATCTTTATTAACCGGTACCTTCCCAACTGTGTGGAAAACTGCTAAAGTGGTTACTATTTATAAGGCTGGAGGTAAAGAAGTAATTTCTAATTACAGGCCTATTTCAATACTTTCGGCTTTTGCTAAATTATTTGAAGCTTTAACCCTGGAGTGGTTGCGCGGATTACATATTATTATGTAATCCACCTATATAAAATGGTCAATTTCTCAAAATCGGTTTGCACCAGCTTAATAAGCCGCTAGATACTTTCAAATGAATATTTGGGCAACTCGCTCAGTGCAGTGCAACTGCAAGTCGTGCCCTGTGGTCGCTCACAGGAGCTCAAAGAAGGGCGTGGACTACAATTGTAATCCGGGCGACCGATTATGTAAGTTTTTTTTCCTTATTCACTGTTGTAAAAGGAGAAAGACCAAATACGGCCTGTAGCGGCCAGAAAGTTGTGAATCGTTGAAATTAAACATATAATTTTTAAAAATTTTACATCGTTTTCGTTTCTTGATAGAGTATCGGTGAAAGAATTTAGTTTTTAAAGATTAATTGTTTTGAATAAGCTATGGTAATAGCGGATGAATGTCTTATGTTGCCAGCATTAAAAATAAAATGAAGTATGGTAGGCAGAAATTGTTTTAAGGAAATAATATTTTTATTACTATATTAGAAAACAATATATTTTATTTACTTTATAAGTATATTTGTAAAAAGAATCAAGAAATATATAATTTATTATACATTCCATAATTATTAATCGGTAAAAATCGTTTTGTTTTTTAATCGATAGTAGAAATATTTTTTCAAACCATTTGCAACACTTTTTTTATCTGTTATGTCATTCGTGTTGCTACTGTGTATCGTAAATATTTTGCTCTTATTTATTGGTGTTTTCGTACGGTTTTAATGTAATGTAATTGAATATAAATTCAATAATAATGATCAGTACCTTCTACCCATGCTTAGAATATGCAGCGGTGTTTGTGATTGTGGTTAGCTTTTTTGGACGAGTATACATAGTACGAGGTTCCCTAGTACACAGAAATGATTTATTTCTGCCACAACCAGACAAATTACGTGGTAAAAGAAAGGTACACACAGAATAAAAAATATATATATAAAAAGAAACAAAAAAAACATCGTTAACAGCTATAGTAACATTAAAACACGCTAAGGCCAGGTCGTGGCAGCAATGGGACCCCGTTCAGCATAACACCAGACTCGCTGGCACTGATTTTCTACGGGGCCCTGCTAGTGAGTCACGAAGGCGCAAAACAGTGGATACACAAATACAATTATACATAGCAATATTTACCTACTTAAAATGTGTACAAAGTAAACAATAACAACATCACGCATTATTAGCAGCGCGGGCGCGGGCCGCGCGTGCAGCATGGGGCGGAGTCTACGTCGCGTCAACCGGCGACAAAAAGAGACAACTGACAACCGACAGTTTCACCGCACGCGCGGCACGCACACGCACTCACACACACAGGTGATTATTCATTATTATTGGCCACTCTTTATGTAGTTTTTGTTCTTTAAGACGCAAATACATACTTTTATTTACATCTAGGTATTATATTTATGTTTAAATTCAATTTTGAAGTATATTTAGTTGCGGAATAATTTCCATTTCAAATATCTCGTATCTTATTTCAACCAAAAGTTATTTAAAAAGAAATTATACAGATTAATAGAGTAGTCATTTATCTTCAAAACACACATGGTGTTGTGTTTGGCCGTGCCAGGCCCATAATGTATGGCCAAATGGTACATCTCCTTTGCTATTTTTTCATCTATAATTGAGTTGATTGCTATAATTAGACTTTATTTATTCACGTTTGTTGATATAACATACGTTTACTTATATTTTAGTACAAATATGGAGAATAATCGCCGAGCTGCAGAAATAGAAGCATGGCTTGATGAATTTTGTAGCGCAAACGAATAATGGATCAATTTGGCTCGGATGACGCCACTGGCTCATAAGATAATCGAAGAAAATCGTTACCAAACACCCAACAAACAAGATTAAATACTTTTTGGGCATTATGTATCCTGAAACTCAAGCAACTACCTCAATTTCGAGTATCGTAGTGCGTCATTTCTATGACTGTGAAGAAGCCGCAGTAAACGCACCAGAAAAATGTGTACCGCGTGCAACAAGTTTATATGTAGGGATCATTTTTAGATTATGTGTCTATCCTGTGCAGAAAATCGAATTTAGTAGTTAGTTTTTCATACAAAAATTATTTGTGATCACCATTTGAGCAAATAATGTCGTATTTATGCTTATTTAGAGAGACAATTTTGTTTTGGTTAATTATTTTCTAACTTATGGGTTGTAATTAGGTTTTGCTAATTAAATGTTCTTAAAAAAACAGTACTGATATTATTTTTGTAAAAAAAATAAGGAGTTTTCTCCAAATTTTATTTTTATATCAATTTTAAAATGGACTACGTATGTAATCCACGCGACCACTTACGTTACTTCTAGATGCGCGAATACTGCAGGGTTAATATACCCTTATTTGAAAAGTCATACACGACATATTCTTGTTAACGAACAGCATGGTTTCATAGAGGCTCGATCGACAAATACAAATCTGGTGGCGTATCATAATGAACTTACGAATGCAGTTGTCGCAGGTATTCAAGTGAGCTCGGTTTATATGGATTTTGCTAAGACGTTCGATAGAGTTTGCCAAGAAGTGCTAATAAAAACGTTGGCTTCATATGGTGTGTGCGGTACCCTCTTGAAGTGGTTTCAGTCATATTTATCCAACAGAAAGCAATATGTTGTAGTTAAAGGGTTTCATTCCAAAACATATACATCTACTTCCGGTGTTCCACAAGGTTCCCATTTGGGACACTGGCTCTTTAACCCTCTTCCCCTCGGACCGCGAAAGCGAGTGGACGCGTCATCTATATGATACATTTACAACAATATTTAAATTCAATATATCTTTGCCAAAAATACTATGTCAATAAATTACTAACTACCAGGCGCACATAACGCATGTATAGATTGCGTGGTGTGTGAGTGAAAGCAGGATAGCATCAACGTGGACGGAGCGATCGCAACAACCCACTATTCGCCCGCGCAAGCTACGTCATCAGGTGACGTCGATTTCGTCGAGTGCCACAATACATAAGCGATAGCGATAAACGGGTAATCTTTAACATATTGCAGATAATTTTTAATTTTGGATGTATTGTTTCCTATAAGCAACAATGTCCAAATCACTACTCAGTACACCACCAAACCAAAATGCTGCCTCGAAACCGGAAGCCGAGAGCCAAAAATTGCATACTTCCGAAACGTCAAATTTAAAGGCTAGCCAGAGAGCTAAACGCAAATGTTTAGCTTCGGAGATTGCTTTGGAGGACTCGGAAAGCCTTAAAGCAGAGATGAGACAGATGATTAATGACCTGATCTGTATCCAAAATACCCGTCTTGATAAATTAGTAGATCGCTTTTTAGAAATAAAAGCTCATTACATAGAAATCAAGTCGACAAATAATGAACTTGAAAAGTCGATCACATTTGTGTCAGACCAACTAACTTCCCTGGAAACCAAAATATCAAGGTTGGAAAAGAAACGTCAGACAATCGCACTAAAGCTGTCAGTGTTGGAGGAACAATTAGAAATCCATAATCGCAACCTCATTAAAACATCAGTGGAACTGCGCAATGTACCAAAGAGAGTGGCTGAAACAAAAACTATGTTATATGATACAATAATACACTTATCAAAGCTGATAAATATACAATTAGAATCCAGCCATATTCGTGATGTAGCCAGACAACCATCAAAACGGGAAAAAAACACTTCTAACGTTTCACTGGAGTTCACGAATACCTTAATGAAGACCAATTTTTTGAATGCAGTGAAACAATATAACAAACTAAACCCCAATGATAAAATAAAGTCATCTCATCTGAACATCAATACAACTGCAGAAATGCCGATCTATATTACAGAACTTTTAACAACTCATGCCAAGAAACTATTCCACATTACAAGAGTCTTTGCGAAAACCAATAATTATCGCTTCTGTTGGACTTCGAATGGACGGATCATGTTGAAAAAAGATACCGAGAGCCAGACGTTAGTCATTAAGCATGAACAACAATTACAAGCACTGCCACTGAATGATAAATTGTGACTTATTTTTATCTTAATAACATTTTCTTTCAACTACAATATTATTTATAAATTTGATAAATTAATGCTTATAATAATTAAAACAAACATAAACAAACTAAACTCACACAAAAATAACCAGCACACACAACATAAATATTTCCACACAAAAACACAACAAAATAAATTATATATATCTGTATTATATATCTCACCCAAAAAGTAACTTATGTATACATCCGATCCAAATTTGTTATGCATTTAACATCCATAAATCCCAAAAGCTTCTCAAAAATATGCCTCATCCCACATACTGCAGCTGTAGTAGATGTTTTATATTCCTGTACTGTTTCATATATGATTTGAGTAAAGTTTTTTATAAAAATGTTTGAAATCACTGATGATTTAATTGAAAGTATTGATAAGCTATCCGTATCAGAGGTCCACTCATGCGTACCAGAGCAAAACGCTGCATATATTGAGACCCCTAACAATTTTCTAAAAATATTCACCCAAAATATTAGATCGATTAATTGTAATTTTTTAAATTTAGAAACATACTTAAGACGCTTTCCTTTTGAACATGACTTACTTATCCTTACCGAATGGTGGCTGTCGTGTTCAAACAACGTGACTATACCTACTCGTCAGAATTACACTGCTTTTAAGACCATGACTCATATTAACCAATGTGACGGAGTAGTGATATATGCGAAGTCTGATTTAATGGCTATATGTGAGGAACTTGACTTAGATCAAACTGCTTCCGAACTTTTAATAAAATTAGATATTGATATAGCTATTATAGGCATATACCGCTCGCCATCTTGTGACAATATTAGAAAATTTTTGTTGGCTCTCAGTAATGTTTTGTCTCGCTTGTTGGTTTTAAATCTGTAGTCATATCGGGTGATTTTAACATTGATATTAAAACAAATACCCTTGATTCTCAAGCACATGAATACTTAAACTGCCTAGCATTTCACAGATATCTTCCTGCTCACACATATCCTACGAGAGGGCGTAACTGATTAGACCACATAATTATGAAGACTGTGACGTGGGAGTCGTTGCGGTACCCCCCACTACTTTTGACTGGCCGCCTCGCTTACCTGCGACACATAAATACCGCGGCGCGACAGCGAATCGCCCCTTTTGGATCCTGGACGCTGCCTCAGTTAAGTGCTGCCTTCTCTTCTGGAGGACCGAAGTCTCGTCAGCCTGCCTGCCTACCCTGCCCTGAGTCTTAACTCTTGCCACTAGCTACCGGGTTTATATTGTGTAACGCTTGACAAATAAATGTATTTCGTAACCAACGATACTGTATCTAATTTATCTCTCTACACACGAATAAACGTTACACTGGCGCCAAACTATTTTAAGGGCTCAGGCATATGACTCGGCTTCTGGTCGCTTCCTTTTCCTGTGTTTTTCTGTGTTTCTGTGTGTAAGTGTGTTCACAGTCGGTAAGTCGTTGCTTTTTCGTTTCTAAATGTGTTAGATAAATTATAACGCATTAAAGCTTATATAAATCGGGCAATATAGTCGACTAAAGGCTTGCGCCACATCTTATGTACTTTTATAACTTCTTTTCTAACCCAAATTCGTTAGAATAAGTAACGGTTTTGGGAATTATTTTACAATTAATTTTTTTTATGTGAGGGTAGATTCCGCTTCGCGTTATTCTTACGCATTGCGAACGTAACTAGTTTACTTGCTACATAATAAATATCTTTCTTTTTAAACGACCCACTGTGAACATATTTACATTACCTTTTATTTTATTGTTATATTATAAGTATAACCCCTGTGTGAGTGACTTTTGGTGCTGTTAGGTTAATATTTTATCTGTTTAATCTTTTTCTAAGTAACTTAGCAATGTCTTTTAAAATTAACTTCAATCATTTAGTAAAATCGGAGCTGGTTTATGAACTGATTATTCGGGGGGGTGACAAGTCTGGTTCCGTAGCCGAGCTGCGCCAGCAGATAGCGACACTAGCGTCTCAGTTTCCCTCTGAAACTATTTTGGATTCGGATTTAGACCCCGAAGAGGAAATTTCGGCTATCCGGAACTCCTTAATTAGGCCTACAAATAATATTTCTCTGCTTAGATCACAATTTGACCAAAACCTCTATTCGCGCACAGAATCTATTCTCAACCATATTTACTTTAGATTGAATAGACTGGATCTGGACCGCCTTTCTGATACCGACTCGGCTGAGATAGTTTCGAGCAATTACCGCAATCAGTTAGCTATTTTTAAATCTTTGATTTCGGGTACATCTGAACCAACTTCGCACGTAGTACAAAAGGACTGCTCTGTATCTACCCCCGTCGTTTCTGACGACTTTAAGTACGATCGTAAATTGTTTTCCGAACTCGCTAAATTTAAATATAATGGCAAGTCTTGTGTTCGCGGGTTCATTGAGAAAATTAATGAGTTTATGCAGGCTAGGTGTATTCCCGAAAATAAAATGTTACTATTTGCTTTTGAGATATTAACGGGCGATGCATTGTTCTGGTATCGTTCGCTCAAAGAACACGTTTCTAGTTGGAGTGAATTGTGTTGTCTTTTAAAGCGTGATTTTAGCCCGATTGACTATGATTTTAAAATTTTAAACGAAATTAGGTTTCGCCTTCAAGCTGAGGACGAAAATATAACACTTTTTGTTGCTAAAATGCAGGGTATGTTTTCTTGTCTTGATGTGCCTATTAGTGAGTCTGAAAAATTAGATATTTTGTTGCGTAATGTCCTGCCATGTTACAATCAAACTATTTTAACGGCTAAGGTGGCCGATATCCATAGTCTCGTTAGTGTCTGTCGTGAATTTGAGACCTTTCATAAACGAACTAAAGACCATCGGGAATCTTCCAAAGCCACACCCAATATCTTTTTTTTATCCTATGATTTTTGGCGAATTTTTAATTTATTTCCTAACCACTTAGAGTCGGTGTTGTTATTGAATGAAACGGATTCACAAGTTACTGAGCTGCGGACCGATGACTCACCGCACCTTGTGTCTTATAATAAATTATCTATTGAACAGAGAGCTGCCGCTGATAACATTATTTCTAAATTTTCCGATATTTCTTATAAAAAGCGGGGTCTCGGTTGTACAACTCTCATTACTCACTCTATTGACACAGGCGATAGCCCACCTATTCGTCAGCGTTATTATCGTATGTCCCCCGATAAACAACGCATTTTGATACAACAACTAGACGAAATGTTGAAGGAAGATGTCGTAGAAACCTCTGAGAGTCCGTGGTCTAACCCGGTTATTCCAACCCCTAAAAAGAACGGCGAACAAGATTTTGCTTAGATAGTCGTAAATTGAATTCTGTTACTAGAAAAGAAGCTTATAATGTGCCCTACATTTCGGAAATTCTAGATAACTTGAGAGACGCTAAATACCTATCTAGTTTAGATATTTCTAAATGTTTCTGGCAGACGTTAATTAAAGAGGAGGATCGTTTTAAGACCGCTTTCTATGTACCTACTCGTGGCACGTTTCATTTTAAAAGGATGGCGTTTGGTCTAACAAACGCACCCGCAACTCAGCAACGTTTAGTCGACACTTTGTTTTACGGTCCTGAATTTGAAAACAAGGTCTTCTGTTTTATCGACGACATTGTATGTATATCGTCAACGTCTGAAGAACATATTACGCTTTTATTACGTATTTTCGAAAAATTTAAAATGGCAAATCTCACTATAAACTTAGATAAATGTAATTTCTTTCGTGATAAAATAAAATATTTAGGTTACGTTGTCGATTCGCAAGGTCTTCATGCGGATCCTGATAAAATTGATGCCATAATTAATTACCCTACCCCTTCTAATAAAAAGGAACTACGTCGTTTTCTGGGCGTGGCTTCATGGTATAGGCGATTTATTCCAAATTTTAGTCGTATATCGTCACCACTCAACAAATTAACCTCTCAAGGTAAAAAGGCTCCCCCTTTTTGTTGGTCTAAAGAGGCGGACCAGGCTTTTATCAAGTTGAAAGACTGCTTGTCCTCTCCTTCTATTTTATCTTGTCCGGACTACTCCGAACCTTTTGAGATACACACGGACGCCAGCGACTACGGCGTAGGCGCTGTCCTCTGCCAGGTTATGAAAGGCGAAGAAAAAATCATAGCCTATTTCAGTAAGTCTTTGTCTGATGCTGAAAAGAATTACAGCGCTACTGAGCGCGAGGCACTCGCTGTGTTATCTGCCATCGAGCACTGGCGTTGTTATGTCAATAACGGTAAAAAGTTTATTGTTTATACTGACCACGCTGCGCTCAAATGGTTTCTAAAACTTAATAATCCTACTGGTCGTTTGGCCAGATGGGGTGTTCGTCTTTCGTCGTACAATTTCGAGATTCGACATCGTCGTGGTTCAGACAACATATTGCCCGACCTCCTGTCTCGTTCTGTTCCCGTTGCAGCCATTATCAATGATAATGACATTACTCCTAATTTAAACCTAACACTCCCAATGTCTACTAACGACTCGTGGTATCTAAACATTTATAAAGGTTGTCTAAACAATCCCACATCTTTCGTGGACTACCAAATTATTAATAATAAATTATATCGTTTTAAAAAGTGTCTAAATCCTTTAACTCGAGATTTTCAATGGAAGGAGGTTATTCCGTCGGAACAAAGATCTAATATTATTGCTGAGAACCATTCGCTACCCACGGCTGGTCACCTAGGTATTTTTAAAACCTACAAGCGCTTGGCATTAAATTATTACTGGCCGAATATGTATTCCGACGTTGTTAAGGCTGTGAATTCGTGGGATGTTTGTATAGCTCACAAACATCAAAACCATTCAACCTTAGGTCATATGGGTAGATCTAAGTCTTGTTATAAACCATTCCAGATGTTAAGCATTGATCTAATTGGTCCACTACCTACTTCTAGAAGGCTAAACAATTTTATTTTTGTTGCTTCTTGTTTTTTTTTCCAAATATTGTATGCTTTTTCCCATTAAACGAGCTACTGCCGAAATAATTACTAAAATTTTAGAAGAGAATGTTTTTTTGGTCCATGGTATTCCGTCAACTATTGTTCTCGATAATGGTAAGCAGTTCATTAGTTCCACATTTAAAAATTTGATAACTAAATACAAAATTCCTAATTTGCATTATACGCCGCTGTATACACCCCATGTAAACTCAGTCGAGCGTTATAATAAAACTATTATGACGGCTATTTCTACTTTTATCGAACGAGATCAGCGCGTTTGGGATCTAGTCGTTCCTAAGATTCAGTTTGCAATAAATTGCGCAGTAAACGAGGTAACTGGCTATTCTCCATCTTTTCTGGTCTTTGGTCGTGAATTAGTTACTTGCAGGTCACACTATGTGGTCAACAAATCTGACCCTAATATTGTCTTCGAACCGCGTGATACATATGCGGAGGCCCTCGGCCATTTGTCTCCTATCTTCGAAAAGGTACAGGCCGCTTTGATAGCCGCTCACCAACGTAATTGTAATTCTTATAATCTTCGTCGTAAACCGGCCGAATTCAATGTCGGCGATATTGTGTGGCGGCGTACTTACTATTTAAGCGATAAAGATAAATATTTCAATAAAAAACTCGCTCCTAAATTTATTAAATGCAAAGTTGTAGCTAAAAAGTCTCCTTTAGTTTACAAATTGTCTGATATGACTGGCAAGCCAGTTGGCGAATGGCATATTAAAGATTTAAAATTAATTAATTACCAACAATAATTATTAATCTCATATAAAAATCTCGTCAAATTTGTTGTTATAATTACTTCTGCTAACCCACAGTCCATAATGGTCGTTATAGTAATACCGAATTCTTTTATCTTTAAAATCCTTTTTGTTTTGACTCAGTGGTTAAAACTGTAATCAACTGCGTCTCACGGGTTCGAAGTTTCTTGAATCTATTTGTTGTGCTAATCACCTTGTTTACGTTATGTTATAAAGTATGCTCGGAGTTATTAATATTAACCCATTCTATTTAGCGAGCCGCTAGCGTGCCTTCTAAATAATACCTTATCCCGCGCACATAAGGCTTACTCTCATCTACATTCGTCTCGACAACCTGCGTTGAGTTTTATGACCTGTCACTCACTCTTTTGTTGTCGAAGCGGACCTTTTATTTTAATTGTTTTTTATGCAGTAGTATTATAATTGTTACTTCATAAACTGAGCAGCTCTTTTGTATTCCATTTAACTCAACTTATATATAAATTTTCTAAACAATTGTTTTGAAGTGTCACTAATAAATGTTAACTATTTATTCTAGACTATCTCAGTTAAGTGTAACCCTTGATGTGTTTTGCATTCAAGCTAGATTGATTTGAATGATAGCTAATGCACTGGTTGTGAGTGTGTCTGGCATGTGTGCGAGATATGAAGGATTATTTTTGTTATTAGAGGGGTCCATTGAATGCGTGATGTATGAATGGTTGGGGGGTTATACCAAATTTCTTTAAGGTGGTGTTTGGCACTTAAAAGACTGACTCCACTTCTCCTTCTCTGTTCCAGGCGCTGTCGGCGGCAGGGGCCCAGGGAATTTTTCCCGCAGGAAAAATTCCGGCCTAAAGGGGGGAGTGTGTGACGTGGGAGTCGTCGCGGTACCCCCCACTACTTCTGACTGGCCGCCTCGCTTACCTGCGGCACATAAATACCGCGGCGCGACAGCGAATTGCGCCTTTTGGATCCTGGACGCTGCCTCAGTTAAGTGCTGCCTTCTCTTCTGGAGGACCGAAGTCTCGTCAGCCTGCCTACCCTGCCCTGAGTCTTAACTCTTGCCACTAGCTACCGGGTTTATATTGTGTAACGCTTGACAAATAAATGTATTTCGTAACCAACGATACTGTATCTAATTTATCTCTCTACACACGAATAAACGTTACAAGACAAAGTCCCGGACAGTCTCGTTTGTATATGAATCTACAGTCACCGACCATTACTCCACTCTGCTGTGTGTAAGCAGAATAAATTGCCATAACTCAAGTAAAAACCGTACAGTCACCAAAATCGACTACGATGCTCTCGATCTAACAATGTCGCAATTAGATTTAAGCTTTCTGTATACAATATCAAACCCGAACATACTCACTGATAACCTTATAGAAACACTAAGAGCAAATATTGCAAAACATACAACGTCAAAAAGCGTTCCATCCAAGAAAAGGTTACTGAAGCCATGGATCACAGCCGGTTTGGTGCGACGTATAAGACATAGGGATGCTCTTCATAAAAAAGTTAAGCAGAACCCAACAAGTGAAATATTACTGCTTAGTTATACACGTTACAGAAACTGCACAAATATTCTGAAAAATACTAAGGGACTTTACGATGCACAGCAAATAAATAAAGCGAGGCATAATCCAAAATTACTATGGGATACTATAAAACAAGTTAAAAATACATCTAAGATCAGAAATTTTTCGGATCTATTACTCAATACTTTACCCTCGTTCACTCAATCATGTAACAACGTAAATACATTTTTTGTAAATATTGGCAAGAATCTAGCCGACAATGTAACACACAAGCACCCAACTTATCAAACTAACTTCTCCCATATTACACACAAGACTGTACCTGGTTCATCTTTTGTCCTGACACATACAGATCCTGCCGAAGTAGTGTCAGTCATTAACTCACTACGTACTAACGCTTCGACTGGATGGGACGGTATTTCATCTTACTTCATAAAGAGGTATTCTGCTTGCCTAGCACCCATCTTAAGCCATATTTTTAATACCTGTTTCGACACTGCAGTCTTTCCCAATGCTTTCAAAAAGGCGATAATCCATCCTATCTTCAAGGGGGGCGATGAGAACCAGCCAAATAATTATCGACCGATTGCTATTCTCAGTTCACTATCTAAAATTATTGAACGCTTAATTAACAAAAGGCTTGTCAATTATTTAAGCCACAATAACCTGATTTCCTCTCTACAGTTCGGTTTCCGTCAAGGGAAATCAACTTGTGATGCTGTACAAGAACTTACAAATTTTATAGTCCAAAACATAAATGAAAGCAAAAAGGTGTTAACAGTATTTATAGATCTTACAAAAGCGTTCGATACAGTCTCATAGCCACGCTCTTACTCAAGCTTGAACAGATGGGTGTCAGAGGAGTACAACTAGATCTGTTCCAGAATTATCTCACAAACCGTTCGCAAGTAGTTAAAATTGACAATTATACTAGCGATGAACTCGCTATCCAATATGGCGTACCACAAGGTAGCATTCTAGGCCCAACTTTATTTCTGATATTTATAAACGATCTTTGTAATCTCAAAATTCCAAACAATAAAACGCTATGTTATGCTGATGATACAGCCTTGACATTTGTCGGCGACACATGGTCAGAAGTGGAACTAAGGGCGCAGCATGGCTTTGACCGGGTTTCAAGGTGGCTAATTTCACATAAACTAACCCTTAACACAGAGAAAACTAAATTTATTACATTTTCTAGTAGCTCAATGTCACAACCACGATCACAACTAACCTTACAAGCTCACTCATGTAATACTTTAATACTCCCATCATGCAATTGCCCATCCTTGTCTTCAAGTTAACCTGTGGTAAGGAATAACAGTCCTCTTCCCTACAGATGTAATGCTATCTAACAATTTCTGAAATAGTAACTGAATGAAACATATTAAAAAAAACCAAATGAAAAGAACCAAATGAAAATAAAAAATAAAAATTCAATGTTTACACAATTATCATGCATTAACTGTGTATCATACGTAAGTAATTTTGTGTGTGTGTATTATGCGTGTGTACTTATATGTGTGTAGGTGTGTGTGTGTGTGTGTGTTTATGGTGACGAATAAATATTAATAAGTATCGGAAGGAATGATAAAATAATATAAATAATAGCATCGTAGATAATAAATAAATATTGGAGGGTAGTTACATTATAAGTTTGTGCAGTAACAACACTACTTGTAGTTCATAAATCTTTTATAATACATTTTATGTTAGAAGCTCTTCAGTTTTATTATAGGATTTGTTTTGCAAGAAAGATCGAATTAAGTTTTTACTTTTAAAGTAAGACGAGCCATTTATTGGACATGCTAGGTTAATTTTACTGTATAGGTGCGGGCCGCGTGGTTACTTGGGCGTGGTTACTTGGGCCCGCACCTATACAGTAAAATTAACCTAGCATGTCCAATAAATGGCTCGTCTTACTTTAAAAGTAAAAACTTAATTCGATCTTTCTTGCAAAACAAATCCTATAATAAAACTGAAGAGCTTCTAACATAAAATGTATTATAAAAGATTTATGAACTACAAGTAGTGTTGTTACTGCACAAACTTATAATGTAACTACCCTCCAATATTTATTTATTATCTACGATGCTATTATTTATATTATTTTATCATTCCTTCCGATACTTATTAATATTTATTCGTCACCATAAACACACACACACACACACACCTACACACATATAAGTACACACGCATAATACACACACACAAAATTACTTACGTATGATACACAGTTAATGCATGATAATTGTGTAAACATTGAATTTTTATTTTTTATTTTCATTTGGTTCTTTTCATTTGGTTTTTTTTAATATGTTTCATTCAGTTACTATTTCAGAAATTGTTAGATAGCATTACATCTGTAGGGAAGAGGACTGTTATTCCTTACCACAGGTTAACTACTAACCTATCAAGGATAACAGAACTTCATCCACTGGATTGTAATTTCGTAATTTTATTGTAAATCTACTCTGTATTCTTAAGTTGGTAACTGCAATCAATTTATACAAATAAATATATTATTATTATTCCCTTTATTGAAACATTCTCTCATAAATTATATTTTACATTTTTATGTGATTTAGAGAAAATAATATAAAAATATAAAATAAAATTACGGGGCTCACCGGTATCGGGTTCAGGGACCAAGTTACCGGTGGTTAGGGCTCCAGAGAGAGGAACCTCCTGACGATACGAGCCGTGGCCAGCAATACTGCCTTCTGTATAGAGGACTTAATCCAACCGTCTAACGCGAGCCTCTTGAGGTGGTGATCGAGGCTCTTGGCATTGAGACCATTAACTGACACGACTATCGGTACAATGATCGCCGAGTCCACATCCCACATGTCGACAATCTCGTGAGCCAAATCCAAATATTTTATTTGTTTATCTTTCTCGGCTTTCACGAGATTCTCGTCATGGGGAATGGTGACATCGATGATCATTGCAAGGCGCTTAGATTGATCTATCACTACTATATCTGGCTTGTTAGCCACAATAGTTCTATCAGTAATGATAGATCGATCCCAATACATGGTGGCACGACTATCTTCAAGAACTGGGTCGGGCACATACCTGTAGTACGGTATCACAGAGTCTACAAGATTGTACTTTAAGGCAAGTTGCTGATGGATGATCCTAGCTACTTGGTTGTGTCTTTGCAAATATTCGCCGTTGGCAAGACGAGAACAACCAGATACTATATGTCTGAGAGATTCACCAGGCTGGTGACATGCCCGACATATGTCAACCGTCCCATCCCTCAGGATATACTTCCGGTAGTTATTCGTCATGACAACCTCGTCCATAATCGCAAAGACAAAACCTTCTGTTTCGGCGAACAGATCGCCAAAACGTAGCCAGGACACAGAAGCTGGTAAGTCTACCTCGGGTCCATGCAGGGCCCGATAAAAACGTCCATGCAGCTCTTTACCTTTCCATACCTCCTTGCGCTCCTCTACACCAAGTACGGCAGGTTTGCGCCAGTTCTCCTTAGCCAGACCCAACGGGGTAAGCCCGTTGTCCACAGTGACCACATCACGGTGGACACCCGCGTCAGTGCTGAGAAAATATTCCTTGAGATTGCACACCTCGCGGTTATGGAGGGTCTTGGCACTTAAGAAGCCGCGACCCCCGCACGTCCGCGGGATGTACAATCTCATTACTGACGATCGCGGGTGATGCATCCGGTATGTAGTCAGTAGACAACGGACTTTTCTATCCAAGGCATCAAGTTCTGTTTGAGTCCATCTAAGTATACCGAAGGAGTACATTAAGACTGGCATGGCCCAACCGTTACAGGCGCGCACCCTGTTACCGCCTGATAAAAAACTATTTAAGATTTTTCTCAGACGGCCAAAGAAGCGCTCCTGCAACGCCTGTTTCATGCCAGTCTCAGCAATACCTAGTGCCTGCGACATACCTAGATATTTGTAGGTTTCGGTTGCAGATAGAGATCTAAGTTGTGTGAAATCTGAAAGTTCTATACCATCAGATTCCACAACCCTGCCCTTCTTTATATGCAAGACCGCACATTTATCTACACCGAACTCCATCTTGATAGACTTACTAAAGTTTTCAGTTACCTTTATTAACTCTGTCAACTGGAGGTCAGTGGAGGCAAATAGTTTTAAGTCATCCATGAAAAGAAGGTGAGATATTACTTGACCTCTGCTGTGCAACCGATAGCCTAGCCCTGAATTCTCGAGCAAAGTGCTAAGAGGATTCAGTGCTAGACAAAACCATAAGGGACTCAAACTGTCACCTTGGAAGATTCCTCGTTGGATCTTTATAGGATCGCCGCATCCGAGAGTCCGTCGACATCCTGGATAGCGAAGAACCGTACTCCACTGCCCCATACACGTCTTTAGGAAAGTGCATAGAGTTGGATCCACTTTGTACAACTCTAGCACTCTCAAGAGCCATGTATGTGGCACAGAGTCGTAGGCCTTCTTATAATCTATCCAGCATGTCGCTAGATCCTTTCGGCTACGGCGAACCTGTTGGCTAATGGTCATGTCTATAAGGAGTAGCTCTTTAGTACCACGTGACCCACTTTTACATCCATTTTGAGAACTGGACATGATTTTTTTAGTATATATATGTTTGGCCAGTTTGGTTCTCAAAATGGATGTAAAAAGTTTATAGACCGTCGGTAGGCAGGTTATAGGTCTATAATTTTTTGAATCCGTGGTACTTCCTGTTTTAAAGAGCAGGTGGGTAATGCCAGTTGTTAAGAAAATTGGCAGCGTACCTGATTCTAGAGATGATTGGAATTGGGACGCCAAACGAGCATGTGCACTACACAGCCACTTCAACCAAAAGTTGTGCAATCCGTCCGGACCTGCCGCTTTCCAGTTTGGTAACGGACGGACTGCACAACCAACATCTGTAGCTGTAATAGCTACGGCATCCATATTAGGGATTGCTGCACATGATCGCTCGACATCCCTAAACCAACCACCCTCCGTGTAGCTAACGGGGGTCGACCAGATGCTACTCCAGAACGTATTTGTAGTTTCATCATCTGGTAGACCTCCATCATCCACACCTAGACCGGGTCGCTCCCAATTTCTATACACCCACCTTTCATCTTTTTGGAATGTGCGATTCTGGGAATATCTGCCTATACGTTTTTTATAACGTTTGATACGATTTGCCCACGCATAAATCTTCTGCTTCAGGAAGTCGATGCGTTCTGTAACCCGCGACGTGTATTCTTGTGGCCTAATACCCGTTCCTGCAAAGGCGCGGGTCACAAAACGCATCACTCTCGGGCGAGTATTGCCCGACCTGAAGCAGATCAGCTTGCCAATGAGTGCCCTAGACTCAGCGATACGACGCTCAATCCTGCACTGCCAAGCCGGCACAGCATTATTTCGGGTAGCCATATCAATGTTCTTTTCTATCTTGACATTGGCTATCCCACATGCCGCTACAGCCGCACAGTACAGAATTGAGTGTGTATCACCGAGATTTTCACTATTGTCTACGTATGTAGACAATAGTGAATCCAGGGCACACACCAGCGCCAAATTTTTCTTATGCGTGGGCAAACGCGGCACACGAGGCCTATTTACTAAGGCCTCGTAACGATATTCCCTGATGGCACATTCCAAAGTACTCCTTACATTATCCATGTACTGGGCACTTACTTGTATATCCCCACCATCCACTTCTTCAACACTTTGCGGCCTTAGTGTGTCAACTATCACTGACGTTACACGTTCACGCGTGGAAGGAGGAATGGGAGGGTTACCTTGCAAGTCCGAGCGTAGCCTCTCAAGTGCATCGTCATCCAGCAAACGACAGCGCTGGATTGCGCGCACTTGATCCGATAGTCGCTGCGCCGGAACGTTGACGGCCGGTTCCAAGTCCTGAAACAGAGGCAGCATGCGATCACGGTACGCCGTAAGGTTGGCACCACCCTCTGTAGCCACATAATATGCCCGCATGACATTCTCATTCATGGATCTAGTCCACCTCATGCGGTGCACATCACCACCGGTAGCGGAGGCCCTGTTCGAGACCGATGAGCCTCGGGGTCCTAAGCCATTCGGTGGCCGGCCTCTCCCTCGCCGGCGGACAGGTGGTGGCGAGGACGGCGGGGAGAAAAACTCGTCGCTAGATGCGCTCGACGCCTCAACACTCACCGGCGGTGCTGTTGCTGGTGCCGGCGGCTGTGAGGCGGAGCTGAGCGACGAGTCCGGAGGTGTTAAGCGTGCTGCAGCTGCTTTCCTGGCTCTGGTCAACATTTATATTACATTTCCTTGCTTTTATATTTGTTATTGTTTGTGCATTTCATTTTGACATATGGTGTCATCTTCAGTATATTTATCTGTAATATTATTTCTTAAATTATATGGCTTTTATAAGTAAATCCGTATATTTTAGGTATTATAACTTCTTGTTGTGGTATAAATATATAAATTGAAAGAATTCAATTAAATTTATTATTCTGACGTTCATACGCGTCACGTTGTGACCAAATGAATAAAGGATTTTGACTTTGACTTTGAATATTCACGTGGGCATACTGCAGTGATGGTTGGTATATATATATATATATAGATATATCTAATAGTTCTGATACTTTCTATACTGACTATAGGTACTTTATTTACTAACTGATGTGAGGTCAAATGCAAATACCTATTAGATAAAACACATTTGAAAACACTGGCATCCTGACTTATGCTTGAACTACTAGGTAATGTAAAATCTATATTCGTAGAGGCAATGTATCTTTACATATCATTGTAATCAGTATTCCTCTTGTATCGTAAGTTTAGTATTTATTATCCGTATAAAAATTCTTATTATAACTTGTTTTGCTCATTTTTATACCGTTGGTTAGTCTTGTCAGATATTTAATATTGTTTGTAAAGTATAATGGTATTGATAACTATATTTATAAACTGACTTTAATAGTCGTATTAATGTCCATATGTTTAGTAGCTATAAGCTTAGGAATTATGTAAAAGCAGTGCGTTTATGGATTTGGACAACAATTTGATGTAGATAAAATGTAACCAAAATTTGTGACAAAATTCGTGTTGTAAATTTTTAAATATGTTTTATACGCTATAAATGTAATTGTTTAAGTAGTATAAAGCTTGTAAAATAAGTATAAAATAAATTTATAATTATAAATTATAAATATATCACAATGTCTGAAATAAAATGAAACCAAATAATAAAATTATGACTTTGTTGTGGGTGTTATATTGCCCATAGATATAATTTTGATGACAAAAATTATATTACGGTAATCCGATTTGTAAGTTAGTTTTATATTCGCACGAATAATACCAAAACGGCATTATAAGAGCACAATTTTATGTCAAGATAACTGCATATTTGGTTCTAATGGCCATCAAATCAGCTAATAAGATTACCTTTCACATATAATTCATTTTATATAGCACTGTAATTGAAGTCAACTAATCACACGTTATATAATCGGAAATATAAGTATCATTTAAGTATAAACTACATTAGTTATACAAAAATACTCAAAGGTGAAACAGTCTTTGTTGAAATAAGTCCATTTTAGAGTAAATTAATTAGGAAATGAATAAATGTAGGCTTTGTATGTTGTATTATTTATTAAATGAAAGCAGATAGTGAGGCCAATTCGTTAGATTAGGCAAATATTAATATATTAAATGCATATGTAGCAATATTATGTTTCTAGTTTTAGATTTATTAAGTACTTAATGGTTATTTATGTTTTACTAAAATTTTTAAAATTCCTAGACATCTAGCCTTCTCTTGTAAGTTGCATAAACAACTGCCATCCTATAGTGACAAGCTACGGTACTTTGAAATAGATAGCCTATCATGTCGTAGACAAGTTAACGATATGGATTTTCTCTACAAACTATTAAGAAGCGATATCGACTGTGAAGCCGGAAGATAGGCACTGGCATTTCATGATGGAATATCGTATCATAGTCGTGTTTACACTTGTGAGAAAGGCCACGTAATGGACTTTGAACACGAGTAGGTTTCAAGGTTATAACAAACAATTTATTTGTAGATCACGCAGTAGTTTTCAGTGGATGCGGTAAAGTGTTTTGACAGCTACCTAGCAAACAGAACCCAAATTGTTGAGATTCCTGGTAGTAGAGCGCCTTCGGAGCCGAGTATTGTTGATAGAGGAGTGCCTCAGAGATTAATTCTTGGGCCACTTTTATACTTAATTTACAGTGCTGATGTGATAAAGTCCTTTATATACTGTTAATACCACATATATACAGATGACTTGCAGGTGTATCTTTCTTTTGAACCAAACACAATTCAAAAGAAGATAACTTGCATTAAACTAGCCAAACTATCAGAAGTTCGAATAGCAAGAATGAAGAAATACCACTGACAAAGAATGCTAGCGAGATTTTTCTATAATAAACATATGTAGGTCATGCACCAAAACATAGCTGGTCTTCTAAACAAAAGTGACCTATTACTCGTTCACTTACAAGAACTCTTAAAACAACAAAAAAATATTGATGTAATCTGCTTATCAGAACATTTCGTGATGTCGGGACAAGAGTCGCTGATAAACGTTCCAAATTACAAACTTGCCGCATATTACTCAAGAAAGCAACAACGTCGAGGAGGCGCCTGTATCCTTATAAAGGGTCACTACGATTTTAAGGTATTAACTGAAGTATCTAAATTATCTATACAGGGTGTCATCGAGCTCTGTGCAATTGAATTAATAAAGCAACAGCAAGTAAAATATGAGAGCGATATTAATGAAACTTGAAAATCAATAATTATCTGGCTATACTAAAACAATCTGGTCATTTACCTAAGAAAGACAAGAGTTATGCCTTTTTATCAACGTGTATAATCCATAGCAACATCACCGTTGTATATAATGGACAAGTAGCAGACGGCACAAGTATTGCAAAGTTTTTTGATATAAATATTGACAGTCAGTTGACATGGAAACCTCAAGCTGAGAAAGTGTGTAAGAAATTGAGTAGAGCAGCTTACATTCTATATAACTTGTCCAAAAAAGTTAGTCTCAAAACTGCTATTATAGCTTACCACGGGCTGGTTGTCTCAATACTAAGATACGGTATAGTATTTTGGGGTAACTGTTGTGAAAGAGAAGCAATATTCAGAGCTCAAAAATTCTGCATACGTTCAATGACTGGTATTATTTCAACAGATAGTTGTGTACCTAAGTTTAAATCCCTAAAATTATTGACTTTCCCATCACTGTATATTTTTGAAATTGCCATGTTTGTTAAAATTAACCTAAAACTTTTTAAATCGAATCAATAACTCAACTAGGCCAACATTAATTAGATCTCAATATATAAATCGTCTGTGCTCAACTACAACACAACAATGATATCAAAGATGTAACATATAGTTTACTAATATTTAAAAAGAAATTACATGAATTACTCGTTAAAAAATGTTATTATTCAATAAATGATTATTTAAATGATAATTCCTTACAAGGCAAGCCTCAATTACATAAATGTTTTAATTTTTCAACAGCAAATTAACCAAATGTATTATACTATTGTTACGAGCTGGGGTTCGACGATAAATTATAGCTCACTATGCCACTTAAACTGAACTTTATTCACTAACACAATAACACTAGATACACACACTTAATTTTCCAACACTAATAAAACACACTATTCACACCACTAGTACAACACTAAACACTTCCGAATTACTTTCTTCGCTTCTTGTTTATCGCTTCGCTATTCACTTGTTACTGTCCGTTCCGTTCGCTCGCACTCTATTTATACTGGCCGGATAACATCACTAGCGCATTCTAGATACTTCCACAAAACTGTCGAATAATCGCGAACAGTCTATGCTCGATACAGCAACGCCATCTAGTACAGAGTAGCTGAATTACCTTTAAACCACCGATACATTCAATCTCTTCTAGTACCCCCATTCACCGATAGATGGCGTAACACTGCCCCCCTTTTAAACGTGTTCGTCTCGAACATCGTTGGACCCATGGTAACGAGCCAACCGGTCCACATGAACTATCTTCGGTGCACCTCGCGACCCCTTCTGGATTCGATAGGTGACGTCGTTAATCCTGGTAATTATGCGATATGGCCCATCCCATCTGGCTTGTAACTTAGGCGATTTTCCTTTGCTTTGTACTGGGTTATGAAGCCACACCAATGATCCCTCATCGAAGCCTTTGTTGTTTGCCTTCCGGTCGTAGCGAGTCTTCATCTTCTCAGACATCTGTTGTCCAGATTCCCTGATGTGCTCGTATACGTCGTTCATCTTGTTGCGTAGCTCGGTCGCGTAATCCGTTATATTGCGTGGAGATTCTGGCGGAATACCGGTGATTAAGTCTGCTGGTAAACGTAATTCTCTGCCGAAATTGGCAAAAGCTGGTGTTACTCCTGTGGTTTCGTGGACCGCACTGCGATATGACAGAAGGAATGGTTGGATGTGCTTGTCCCAATCTCTTTGTTTGCTCTCCACGACCTTCGCCAGGTACCTTTCCAGTGATTGGTTAAATCGTTCAACCATGCCATCTGATCGCGGGTGATAAGCCGTGGTCCTGGTTTTATGTGCACCCATCACGCGACAAGTCTCCTTGAACACCTCGGATTCGAAGTTCCGGCCTTGATCGCTGTGGATTTCCAAGGGTACCCCGAATCGACAAAAGACTTCATGCACCAGCTTGTCGGCCACTGTGGTAGCTTCTTGATTTGGGATTGCAAACACTTCAGGCCACTTCGTGAAGTAATCCATCACAACCAAGAAGTATTTGTTTCCGTCCGGCTCTCAGGAAACGGCCCAGCGACATCCAACGCTATGCGCTCCCATGGAGCTCCCACATTGTACACCTTTAATGCACCTCTGCTTCGAGTATGTGGCCCCTTGACAGCCGCACAACTTGTGCATTTGCGGCACCAATCCTCGACGTCATCCCGACAGTGGAGCCAATAAAACCGCTCCCGGATCTTAGTAAGGGTCTTCTTAACTCCCATGTGACCTCCCGAAGCACCATTGTGATAGAGCTGCAAGACTTCCGGCACCTTAGTTTTGGGCACTACTATTTGCAAATGGCACTGGTTACCGCGGGCGTTTTCCCATTTGCGGCACAGAACTCCATCCTGGACGACCAAACTTTCCCACTGTGCCCAATAACTCTTGGCGATAGGGCTCATTGCTGCGATATCACTCCATTTGGGCCTAGGAGCGCCTGATTTCTTTCATTCAAGAATCGGCTGTACATCCTTGTCATCTTGCTGAGCACTCTGCAAAGCTTCTCTCCATTCGTCGCTTAGAACCGTCTTTAACATCCTCACTAGCGCTGCCTGTTTTGCTTCCTGTCGGCTACAGTGCTTGCACTGGTCGGGACACGGCCTACGCGATAGGGCATCTGCGTTACCATGGGACTTGCCGCTGCGATGTTGTATTACAAAATCAAACTCTTGCAGTAGTTCAATCCATCTAGCTACTTGTCCTTCTGGGTCCTTAAATTGAAGTAGCCATTTCAGCGCTGCATGGTCGGTTCGCAGGTGGAATTTACGGCCCAACAAGTATTTGTTAAAATGCTGCAACGTCTTTACTACAGCCAAGAGTTCCCGCCTGGTGACGCAGTAGTTTCTTTCGGGTTTGGATAAGGTCTTGCTGAAGTATGCTATAACAACTTCTTGATCACCCTTCTTCTGTGACAGCACGCCGCCAATTCCGGTGTTACTGGCATCTGTGTCAACTATGAATTCATGCTCATTGTCAGGGTAGCCTAGAATAGGTGCAGTACACAGATGTTCCTTAAGCTTCTGGAATGCAACGTCACAGCTCTCGTTCCAACAGAACTGCACTCTGTCTTCGGTGAGCTCATGAAGAGGCGCTTAGGTCGAGCAATGTCAGCAAAGTTCTTCACAAACCGTCGGTAGAAGGAGCATAATCCGAGGAATGCTCTGACCTGCGTTTTGTTCTCTGGAACTGGCCATTCCTTCACGGCAATGATCTTTTCCGGGTCAGTTTGAATACCGTTCTCCGAGACCACATGTCCTAGAAAGTTCACTTGCCGTCTGAATAACGCGCATTTCTTCGGACTCAGCTTCAAATTAGCTCCTCGTATCTTTGACAGCACTTGTTCCAAGTTTCGAAGGTGATCCTGGAAGGTGCGCCCCACGATGATGATGTCATCCAAGTAGACCAGGCAGGCGTCTCCAATCAGTCCCATAAGCACTCGCTCCATCAGTCTCTCAAAAGTAGCAGGAGCGTTGCACAATCCAAAGGGCATGACGTTAAATTGCCATAATCCTTTCCCTGTGGAGAATGCCGTCTTCTCCTTGTCTCGAGGATCTATTTCCACCTGCCAGTAGCCACTTTTTAGGTCTAAGGTAGAAAACCACTTCATCCCCGTCAGCGTATCCAGTGTGTCATCGATCCTTGGCAGCGGGTAGCTGTCCTTCTTCGTGATGTCATTCAATCGGCGGTAGTCTACACAGAAGCGCATGCTGCCATCCTTCTTCTTTACTAGTACAACCGGAGAGCACCACGGGCTGGACGAAGGCTCGATTACGCCTTCTTTCACCATACCGTCGATCATAGCTTCCACTTCACGTTCCCGTGCCACTGGCACACGTCTTGGTCGCTGGCGAATCGGTGCTTCACTTCCCGTGTTTATTTTGTGCTGGACTAGTGCTGTCTTCCCTATGTTGGCATCACTGGTCGAGAAAATATCGGCGAACCGGTTTAACATCTTCTTAGCATTGGTCTTCTCTTCTTCTGACAGGGTACTTTGGCAGTCCTCCAAAAGTGAAGACACGTCGAATCGTGCACCCTGAACCTTGTCGCTGGTAGGTTGCTCTTGACATCTACGCATCCAAGCTGCTCCTTCATAGGTGCCCAATTCCGTCCCTTTTTGAGCAACACTTCCTTGTCACTTGCATTTAGTGCGCGTACTGATGAAACTTTGGTACCCCTTACCAAGGTTCGTGCAATCTTCCATGAGGCATCTTCCTCTAGGCCTTCGATAAGTACGCAGCGGTTACCTCGACCAGAACTCCCGGGTAAACAAACCGGTACAACCGTTTCCGACCGCGGTTGAAGCGTGACATTCTTCAGGCAGTACACTTTTCCTGAAGTTGCGCCTTCCATGAAGACTTCTTCCGAGCCACATTTCAACACTCCTTGGTTAACATCGATCTCGCAGCGATACTTCCGCATGAAGTCTAGGCCCAAGATGCAGTCGTCCACTATATCGGCCACGATGACTTTGTGACGGTAAACTTTGTTGCCTAGCTTCAGATCCACCTCCATTTCACCTCGGACGGTTATGTGCTGACCGGTAGCTGTTCTCAGATTCACACATTCATTGTTCCTGAAGCAGCCCCGAAGAACCCGTCTTGCCAGATGGAAACCGACGACTGTCCGAGAAGCACCCGTGTCCAATGTCAGCTTGCATGGTGTTCTGTTAATTTCGCCTTCGATGATCAGGCTGTTCCCGTCGCATGATTGCGAGATCGAGATACTTGGGGCTCTTCCATTACCAGCCAGCACCCGCCCCGCAGTCCTGGCTTCTACTCGTTTCCCTGCTCTCGCTGCCTGGCAGGCACATCAGGCGACCCCTTTGGTGGAGACAGGGTGTCACCAGGCTGCCTACGCTTTGGGCAGCTCAAGCGGATATGGCCTCTTTCTCCGCAGTTGTAGCACCGAGGTGACGACACAACTTCCCTGATGCGGTGACCTCGGTCGTCACGTCGCACTGCTTCCACCTCCAGAGCGTGGACTAAGGCGTCCTTGAGGTCCTTGAAGTGCCCAAGCCTCATTGCTGCTCTTACCTCCAGGTCCCGGATCCCATCCGTAAACGCCTGTACGAGGTTCCCATCAATAAGCGCAGGAGACGACTGGTATGCCTTCCTGACCAGCTTTTCCACCTCTAGAGCCCACTGTTGCAGAATTTCTCCGGTGCGTTGCGTCCTGTCCTTCAGCTGAGCACGATACACATGTTCGAGGTGCGCGTCTCCGTACCTCGCCTCCAGCGCCTCAAGAAGCTTCTCGTAGGTGACGTCTTGTCCGAGTGCCTCCAACACTGTCAAGGCCCGGTCGCGAAGGCCCAAGGTTAGGGCGGTTAAGGCCTGTTCTTTGGTCCACCCATTCGATCGCATCACAGCCTCAAACTGGATCTTGTATGCAGACCATGATGACGAGCCATCAAATGGTGGAACCTTAAACCCACGAGGTGAGGGCACTACAGTCGCAGATGTCACTTCGTTGGATCCGAGCCCACGCAATCTCCTCTCCACTTCAGCGACACAGGTGTCGTGATGGTCGTGTACACGCTTCTCTATAGAGGCGACGCGAGTCTCAAGCTGGTCGTGTATGAGCTTCTCCACGTCGCTGATACGAGCCTCGTGCTGCTGGAGCTCCTCCTTTACCACCTTCAGGTCCTTCCCTACAGCGGCGCTGAGGTCTTTCATCACCACCAGCTGTTCCTCCAAACGGCGGGCCTGCTCCTCCTTGTCGCGCTGCAGCTGTTCCTCTAGGCGGCGCGCGTGCTCCTCTTGACGGCGGGCCTGCTCCTGCATGAACGCCATCAGAGCCGCGATGTCGGGCACCGCCATGGAGTGTGCGCTTGGAGGCTCCACTGCAGCCGCGGAGTCGCCTGATCCACCAGACGATGGAGAAGGAACGTCTCCGAAGCGTCTCTGGTCCAGGTCTTGCTGGCGCTGGTTCCTGGTACGCACACCTTCAGTTTCTTCCTTCGGCATAACCGGCATAATTTATCCCTTTCTTCTGACACCAATTTGTTACGAGCTGGGGTTCGACGATAAATTATAGCTCACTATGCCACTTAAACTGAACTTTATTCACTAACACAATAACACTAGATACACACACTTAATTTTCCAACACTAATAAAACACACTATTCACACCACTAGTACAACACTAAACACTTCCGAATTACTTTCTTCGCTTCTTGTTTATCGCTTCGCTATTCACTTGTTACTGTCCGTTCCGTTCACTCGCACTCTATTTATACTGGCCGGATAACATCACTAGCGCATTCTAGATGCTTCCACAAAACTGTCGAATAATCGCGAACAGTCTATGCTCGATACGGCAACGCCATCTAGTACAGAGTAGCTGAATTACCTTTAAACCACCGATACATTCAATCTCTTCTAGTACCCCCATTCACCGATAGATGGCGTAACACTATTATTATGTTTGTGTTGTTGTACGAGTATATGATTGGTCTTGTTTAAATTTTGTTTTTTATTTTTGTGACATTTTTTATTTTATCTGCCTTATATATGAAATGTTTATTTTTATTGAAATTATGTTGATTATTGTTGTGATTTAAATAATTTATTTATAAATTAATTGTGTTTTTTTATGCTTTAATCTTTGAAATATTTTGTATTATGTTTTAATCTTTTTAAAATAAGTTGCATGCCATAACATGGTAAAATGTAGTGGATCATACTGTACTGTCAATTACATCATTATTTTTTGTTATCAACATTCTAAGCAAATAAATGAATTCTATTCTATTCTATCCTTAACCCCCAAAGTCAAAGTTTATGGTGCTAGGTAGCAAACGACAGGTCAAGAATATACTCTCAGCGAATCCTGAAGTGCTGGTGATGAACAAGGCAATTCAGAGAGTGGAGTGTTTGTAATTTAGGACTAACTATGGACCCCGAGCTGCATTTTGAGGCCCACATAGGCAAGATTGCAAGTAACTGCTTTTACCGGCTTCTAATACTGTATAACATGAGAAAATTTCTCAGTATACCTGTCAGAAAGCCACTGGTGGACAGTTTGGTATTGTCCAGGCTAAACTACTGTGATGCTGTGTATGGGCCATGTTTATTATCACGTACTGCTCGGCTTACACAACGCATACAAAATGCCTGTGCAAGATTTTGTGTAAATATACCAAAGCGCAGCCATGTCACACCATTTCTGAATGAACTGAACATTCTTAACATGACAGCCAGAAGAAAGCTACACCTTGCATCTCTACTCTTTGGAGTAATACAAACAAAAACACGTAGATACCTGTATGACAAGTTGTGCTGGAGAGATACTCAAATATGCTGCAACCCACTGCTGGGATGATCTTCCACCACCAACCCGCAGCCTTAAATCCAAAAATAACTTTGCTTTACATCTAAAAAAACATTTGCCAGAAACACAAAAAGCTAAATAACTATGTTTCACTTCATGTATACATATATCTTATACTAATATATAAAGCTGAAGAGTTTGTTTGTTTGGTTGAACGCGGTAATCTCAGAAACTACCGGTCCGATTTGAAAAATTCTTTCACTATTAGATAGCCCATTCATCGAGGAAGGCTATATAACATCACGCTATGAGCGACGGGAGCGGAGCAGTAGCCTTAAATAACGCGGGTGTAACCGCGGGCGTCCTCTTGTATTTACATAAAGTACACTTTTTAATTTATACAATTATTCAAATACCTTAATCTATCTACACTATATTAATTTATCTTCTTCTATTAATCTCATAACACTCGATAGCAACATGTAATACTCAAATACCTACTCACCTTCTTGGCTATGGCCGTCAGGTATTGGATCAGATCTCAAATTACAGACAATGTTGTAGTAGCATATATAGTTTTTCTAAACGTGGCATTGAAGGTTGGGCTTTTTACTGGCAAAATGGTCATCGGTTGTCTTCTGGTCCTATGGCAGAACAGTTTTGTTGTAATTATTAGGTACTCTATTTACTTCACGAATAACTTAATCTCAATGTATACTATAAAATACAATTACTTACCGATAAATGATACATTTGGTCATAATTTCCACAATCAGGGCGTAGACAGCCGCAAAAGGTAGTCCTAAGTACCTAGGTATATATAGCACGCTGACGCTAACCTTTATATAATTACAATATTACACGTAGGGTTCTACTTTTGATATATTTATTATATTATATATACTCGTATATTTTACACAAGGATGTTTCAGTCTACATATAAACACTCCGGCGCCGACGCCAATAAAATGGATTGCGCAGAATACCAGTGTTGCGGCTTAGAAACCGCAACGTATACTGAGCGTTGTCCAATTTCTGGCACTGATGAGACACACACTTCCACGTCTTATTTATAATTTAATTTATGAATATATTTAAATGATTATAGATTGATATCACTGCTCACTGACAATAATTTATTATTGTTTATCAGCACCATTTCCGCCTTCCGATGTAATTATGTCGGCTTCCAATTGGTCCGATTGGTCGGCCGGGTACGCATGGGGTTGCCAGTGAGCAGCAATAATAATAATCTACCTATTAATAATCAATACTGAAATACTTTTATGTTTTTATTTTCTGTCTTAATTTAGTCTTTTGTTTTATGTTTGTATTATCTTTTTTTTGTTTACTTTTTAAAATCCATTGGCGACAGAAATAAATATTTATTTTCTTTTTTTTTTCAGTGGTTTACTTAGGGTCCCAAACTTTTGCGGCTGGACAGGCGTATGTGGCCCTAATAAGTAGAGTAAAATCACTTAGTGGTCTCCAGATTGAAGAGCTACTTGTAGATAGTTCTAAGCTGACAGATAAAACACCATACAATACAGACGCACTGGCGGAGATGGAGAGGATGCGGGCTCATTTGCCTACTTAAAATAAATGTATAAAATATGTTATAGAAATATTTTGTTATCAAAGACCAAAAAGTATAAAATAAATTAATAGTTTAAAAAACACTGAAAACACACGCTTTTATGCACGTAAAAATCAAAAAATAAATTGTGATCGTTCAAGTTGTCTCTATTTCTGGGCTTAAGTGTAAAATATGTGCTTTTAATTATAATATTTTACGGCATTGATTGATCCCCTATTGTTTTGTTGTGTTTGACGTAAGCGGCGTTTGACACGATTGCTCCGTTTATCGTAAATAAAGTTTATACAGCTAATTCTCTTCTCTTCAATTTAAGAGCCAAGCTCTTGTCGGTGGAGTTCCTTCCATAATATCCTATCTTCAGCCAGTAGGTACTTTGACTTCTTGATACGACGTGACTTTTACCTTTTCTTTCACTTGATCTATGAACGTCCTTCTTGGCCTTCCTCTACCCCTTGTGCCTTCTATTTTTCCTTCCAAGATGTTCTTTATAAAAGTATGATGTTGTTTCAAGTGGCCCAACATTTTCCCTCTTCTGTTCTCAATTGTTTTTAAAATATGTCTTTTTTCCTTTACCATATTTAGAACTTCCTCATTTGTATTTCTTTCAGTCCAACTTATTATTTCCATCCTACGCCAACACCACATTTCAAACGCTTCCAATCTCTCTCAGTCCCTAATTGACAGCTAATTGCTAGTCTTTAATTAAATATCACAAATCATGTCTTATCGTATTACTGATCATTTACGACATCGAATAGTATCCATGTATGAAGATAATAAAACAGTCCAAGAAATCACAGATGCATTAGGCATTTCCGTAAGTTATTTGAATTTATATGTTTATGGAAATATTACGTTATTTGTAAATGTCATCACAAAATCCTTTTTATTTACACCATAATAATTTATAACTTATTTTTGTTATGGAGGAACACTACTAAGTTGTGGTTCCAAAGGTGGGAAGATAAAGGCAATGTAAATCATCATAAAAGTAGTGGTCGGCCTAGAAAAGCAACTGCAGGTCAGGATAATAAAATTATCCAGATTTACCAAATCGACCCGTTTCAACCAACACAAACGGTGGCAAATGTCAATTAAGTGTCAACGACTACAATACGTCATCAACTCAAATCTGCCGGTTTAAAACAGAGACCGGCCGGGTACTCGTTGAACGGGTTTTTGAACGGGATTTTTTAAGCGCTTAAAAAAAACCCCTAGGAACGGGTTACACCCTCGAACGGGTGCAATGTAACACCTTCCGAAGAGATTACCCTTTCAAAACCCTGTAACACTGTAACAGGGTAAGCCATTCCAATCTTTATGAGAACTAAATTTTTTTGTTCTACGGATATCAATAAACATACCTTTATAACTTTGTTATTTCATTCTTTGTCACAAACTTATAATAATAATTAAATAAAATACCATACACATATATAATAAGTGAATATTTCCTTTAATTGATACGCCAAGATAAAAATAATGTGAAAAATACAAAATCTATAAGGCAGAATAGTACAAACCTTGAACAAAAAAATACTTAATTACATGTACCTAACAATTATTTTATCTACCTATTTTGAGTTTGAAACTCTTATTTAAATAATAAAAATTGGTATATGTGATATATAGTAATGGATTTAATTATACTTATTATAAGTATATGTACCTACCTATGTGCTTTATTAAACGTATAAATAAATACAATTTGCCAAGATAAATATTATATTGTAATGAATACAAAATCTATTAGGCAGCAAAGTAGAACAAACCTTGAATTTTTTTTTATATCATAATTTCTTTTTTATTTGTACTGTATAACGAGCGCGCAAAAGCTAGTTATGGATAAAGATCAGTGTTTGAAATTAATATATCTCTATGGTGTAAACACCTGGCTATGGAATGCAAGCGATCCTAACTATACCTACAAAAAGAGGGGTTAAAGATGATGCCTGGTTAAATATTAGCCGCGCGATTTAAAGAAGAAGATGGAGTCATTGATGGGATCCTACCGGCGGGAAAAATCACGAGAAAAGAAAAGTTTGACAGGATCAGGTATACATTTATTAATTGCTTTTACATTTACTACCTACTAAGAACAATTATTATCTAATATTATAAAAACAAAGGGCATCATTATGGACAACAATAGGCTCAGGAATCTGCGTATTGCCGATGATATAGCTCTTTTCGCATCGTCCTCTCAAGATTTGCAAGACATGCTTCAAGATCTAAGCATGGCAAGTCTTGAGGTTGGGCTAGTGATGAATCGGTCCAAAACAAAAATAATGACCCATTGCAGAAAACGTAAGGTCGAGGTAGATGGGCAAGAAATACATTATGTTGATGAGTATATTTACTTGGGCCAGTTAGTCTCTCTGAAACATAGGCAAGATAAAGAAATCGAGCGCCAGATTGAAAACGCCTGGAAGAGCTACTGGTCCATGAAGACGTATATGAAGGGCAACCTTCCAATGGTACTCAAACGCAGATTCATCGACATGTGTATCTTGTCCGTCCTAACTTACGGAGCCCAAACGTGGTCACTGACCAATTCTCAGAAGTACAAACTAAAGGTTTGCCAACGAGCTATTGAACGGAGCGTATTGGGGATCAAGTTATCAGATCGAATCCGCAACTCAACCATACGCGTTAAGACTGGCATCAGTGATGTTGGCAAGAAGGCCGCGAAATTAAAATGGGATTGTGCAGGTCATATTTGTAGAATGCATCCCGAAAAATGGGCACATATCGCCCCGTGGTGGACACACCGGAGGGATTTCGTGGTCGAGGTAGACCCAGGAAACTTGGCGAGATGAGCTGGATGCCTTCTCAAATACTTGGAAAGTAACAGCTGGAGATAGGAACCGTTGGAGAAGTGTAGGGGAGACCTTTGCCCAACAATGGGACAGTATAGGTTAAAAAAGAATTGAAACTTGTCTCTTTTATCTTCTAGGTCGTGATGACATTTATAAATCCAGCTGGTTTGCATATAATGCCTTTGCATTTATGGCTAATAGGCACGATCCAGGTATTACACGGGATACAATAGAAAATGTAAGTAGGTACATATCCCCTCTTATGCGGCGCATCATTTGATACTCTAATACGCGATCCCGGGGCGACGACGCTATCGGACCACCCACGAAGCAAGGCGTTTCGTCACTCGGGT
Source organism: Euclidia mi (assembly GCA_944739405.2). Taxonomy (NCBI): domain Eukaryota; kingdom Metazoa; phylum Arthropoda; class Insecta; order Lepidoptera; family Erebidae; genus Euclidia; species Euclidia mi. Next base: position 36,084,482 of record OX123195.2, read on the forward strand.
GTTGATTAGTGTTGCCAATCGATAGTCGACTATCGCTAAACTATCGATAGTCTATCGATAGATGACGTCATTTCAATAGTATCGATAAGCTATCGATAGTATCGATATAATCGATAGTAATATAATAATAATAATAATAATATTCTACTACATTCACACAACACCATCTAGTCCCAAACTAAGCAGAAGCTTGTAGAAAATGGATAAACATACATATATACTATTTTTTTTGTAAATACATACATATTATACATAGAAACACCCAGACCAAGACAAACATCCATGTTCATGCACACAAATGTTTGACTTGTGCGGGAATCGAACCCGCCACCTTCGGCGTAGCAGTCGCTTACACTCCCGCGGCGCCAACCGGTCAATAGTATCGACACTATCGATGGTGTGAGTCAGGGCAATACTATTTATATACAATAATAGTATCGATATTATCTATAGTATTAGCACCAATAGTATCAATACTATCGATAGTATCGATACTATTGAAGACGCGCATATTATTTAGGTGTAATACTATCGATAATATCATTAATATCGATAGCCTATACTATCGATAGCTTAATAAACTGCGATAGTATTGGATCCAATAAATCGCAAGTAAATACATCGCAAGTAAATATCTTACATAAATACTAAGTATAGTAAAATAATGAATTATTATCTTATGGAGTATCCGAATACAATCATAAAATAACTCAGGCCTGGGCAACACTTAGCGCTGTCAAAAGTGTCACATGCTACATATGCTATAGTTGGAAAACGATAGTATAGACGTTTATTAAACTATCGATAACATCGATAGTATTGCCCTTCGCCTGGCGATTTCCCGCTACGGGAGACAAAGAAATATACCATAAATGACGGATGTCATTTTTTTCATTAGCGCGCGTCTGGCATCCGACCGCTCCGGGAGAGATAATTATTTTGCGCGTCTGGCGGCCGTCGGCTCTGGGAGAATAGCTAAGTGTTTTTATAAACGTGGATTTAGGTCCCTAATATGTATTCTGCACTGCTCTAACTTATACTGAAGAACAAAGATAGAACTACAGTCCAACAGAAATGTCAACAAGACATACAATTCCATCAATGTTCATTGTTTCTGGAGTATTCCGTGTGCGGTTGCGTGCTCGTGAGTGCTTGTTAGTAACGTCCGAGTATATTGTGAGATTTTTGCTTTTTTTTTTTGTTGTGTTTCTGCCTGAAAATATAGTAAAAGGATGAGAGGGTAAGTAATTCACTTCATATAAGTAATTGTTTGTGTGGATTCAAGGTTTTTTAATGCCGCGTTTCCACGCTTGCCTAGGCTCGACAAGCATCTACAAGCTCCAAGCGTCCACAAATCTCGCTTGGCATTTGGAAGTCGTTTACACGCTTGTGAATACGTCAGTGTGCTACGTACATCCAAGCAAGGCGGACACCGAATTTGTATCGGCTATTACGTATGGTTTTTTTATAGACTCACGCCTGTATCCCCTAAGGGGTAGGCAGAGGTGTAATACTGCACCCACATTGTGCCATGAATTTCCAAGTCCCCACATAATAGAATAGCAGTCGCATACGACGTCATCCACTGGACGACGGAAGCAGTCACGTTTGCTTTAACCTACTTTTATTTGAAATACAAGTAACGTAAAGCAAAAGCAAGGAACTAACAACAAAAAAATATTCAACCAGCCACTCATTTTGAGACAAACTAACGTGCGTTCGTTGCAAGATCACAGCGGCTACTAAGCGCGTGCCAACATGTGAACGCGTTGCAAGCGCTTGCCGCAAGCGCCCTTTGATCTGTGTCCAAAAACCGACACTAGACCGGATCCTGTTCAAGCGTCCACAAGCTCACGCAAGCCAAGCCAAACGCCCCCTTTACACGCTTGTGCTTGTGGATGCTTGCCGAGGCTTGGCAAGCGTGGAAACGCAGCATAACAAAAACATGCTTATTTCTTCAAATACCCTCACTTTGCAACGGTGTTAGTACCGCCGAAAAAACTATTTCTTGTTGGCTATTTACGATACATCTGTGTAAAAGATTGTGAAAATCTAATTATTGTATAACATATTTCCTACTTTAGATTCATCAGAATTAATAAATGTTTAGCGAAATTTGTGATAAAATTACTGACGGTATTGCGTTGTCAGGAGCGGGACAAATGCCAGACGGGCATAGAGTATCCGATGCGGCTATTTTGTTCGCTGCTAAATTAGTGTGGATATGGTGTGGATTATTTCGTTTTTTTTTTTAACATTCTTGTTTTTTGAACTTGCATTTTTATGTTCTATTTTTTTATTGCATTTAAATTTTTTTCACACGAATATTTTAACAAAATTTATTAATGAGGATCTGTTTTGTTGTTTTATTTTTGCATTATAAGTATTTTTTTTGCGGCATCTTCTATTCTAATATTTTTATTTTATTTATTATTTACATCTTTTATTCTATGTATAATATGTATATATTTACAAAAAAAAAGTATATATGTATGTTTATCCATTGTCTAGTACCTATAGTACAAGCTCTGCTTAGTTTGAGACTAGATGGTGTTGTGTGAATGTGGTAGAATATTATTATTATTATTATAATTATTGTTTTTTGCACGCATGATTTTATTTGCCCTTTTGTTTTGTTGCACTTAATAATAGTGTACGCACGAGAGGAGGCCCAATCAACCGGAGAAGGGGGTTGCGCACGAGAGGTGGCAGAGGTGGAGGCCTTGAAGGGGCCGCAGCCTTAGCCACTGATCGTGGTAGGCAAGCCCGTCAACGGGGAGGGCGAGGAGGAACATCAAGAGGCCAAATAAGCCAAAGGCTGTCGGCAAGCGACTAGTTAGTTATTGCTTTCTTTTATCTTATACACAAATTATGTATGGTTTTTGAGCTTATATATGTTATGTATGTAATTTTTTTTGGCAAGCTCTGTAGAGCGTCAAGGCTACAGCATAAACGACTTAACAGATGTTGGCATGTTACCAATACATTCATCTTAAATATGGGAGTGACATTGGGTTTATCATAAAATTTTACGCGGTTGAGGGATTTTTGTTCTTTTTTTTTATAGACTTGGGCCTGTATTCCCGAAGGGGTAGGCAGAGGCGTAATATTACACCAACATTTCGCCATGATTTTTTTTTGTTCTTTAATAATTAATTTCCCAACTTATCACGAAAATCTCTACAAAATCTTACAAGTTGTTAGCCGAGCTTCATTCACATTACTAATATCGAAAATAATCCCACTTTAATTGGTATTTTATTGCATGCTATGTGTAATAATTATACTTTACATTTATACGGTCTAATTTATAGATTACAATTAATGCATGTGGAGAAGCTTCCAGTCGGGGAACAGCTCGAGCGCCCTTTAACTGTTAAAAAAGTTTGCACGTCGAATCCGTAAGAAAACTTAGATTACCTGTGCCCTAAAAGCTATCTTCGATTCTTATAAATATATTTTAAATATTTTTTTCAGCAATCTCGACTCTAATGTGCAGAGGTCCAAAGAAGTTCAACCCTCACCTGCTATGTAAGTTTCTAATAATTTGGATGAATTATGTGTACTATAATATATATACATATATATATATATATATATATATATATATATATATATATATATATATATATATATACATATATATATATAAATATATATATATATATATGTATATATATAAACCTCTAAATCTTTAATGCAATCAAATTAAAACTAACATAGCTAAATGACTATTTACACATAAAATAAAACAATAATTTCTATACTTAAATAACTTAAAATACATTAAAAGCAAAAAAAAAGAAAGGAAAATTAAATTTAGAGGGCGTCATGGAAATCCTCCACATCGCCGTCAATTGGGAGCGTGCCCAGAATGCTGGCAGCATTGCCACGTTTTATGGCAATGCTGATCTTTTGCGCCAAATACAGGCCAGCCTTCTGGTCACGCGAGGCGTAGACCAGTCTCTTTGAGAGATCTCTAAAAAGAGATCGCGCACTTGGACCCCATGGTCCCAACGTTTCGACTCCAAACGGCTCAAATACATAATCTCCTATTAGATTTATGTATTTGCGCCGTTTGAGAGTCTCCGCTGTAGCTGCAGCAGCGCCCGCACAACCCGCTGTGCTAGAAAGATGAGATGGCGCAAGGGTGTCGACACAAGTTGCGTCCCACACCAAAGGCCTACCCAGCTTCCACGGCAGTAAAGACATACCGTCTGGTCTTTTGCCATCGTCGCGTGCCAAGCCCTGAGGTTCAAGTTGGGCTGGAACGCCAGCGGTGACAAGAGCCCGGCGAAGTATGTCATTAAGGTTGGCGTGTCGTGAAATACGACCTGCGCTCCTGCAGCATGACAGACCATGATGACCAAGGCTGTCGACAGCCTCTCCACAGTGACAGCGATGCGGAGAGACACATTGCGCACCTAAACGAAGGCAAGAAGCAATACGGAAAGTCGTGTCGTCCAACATGGTACAGTCAGCATCAAAAGTCGATGACCACATTCAGATTTTCAAAATCAATGAACATTATATCACCCATAAATCGCTCAACAAGAAGGGCGCCATTATTGAATGAACATCATTAAAGTTCAAAACTAACTGAACACTAAACTACAGTTTACGGATTTTATCGCGTTATATTACTTTCACTGGTTATTTGTAATTACATTTAAACCGAAAGATCTAGGAATTACATTTTTATTACTAGCCAACGTTTCGAATTCTTTACAGGATTCATGTTCACGGCAGACTGAGGTGGTATTTGTCTTTGTCTTGAATTTAAAAGTTATCTCAAAGTACCCGAACATTTTTCAACTATTGGTGTTACTATCTACGCAGAATGTGCTCACTGTGTCTTGATGTCTTCTGGTGACTTTGTCCTTCTTGGGTTTCATTAGCCTGATAACAGGGTCCCAAGCTGGAGGAACATTCCAACCATCTTCCCTATTGAAATTAGGATGTTTTTTAATTTCAATAGCTTCTCGTATCATTCTTGGAATAAAGCGGTGTTCTTTTGCGAGTATCTGTGGTTTATCAAATCGCAGGTAATGGTTGGTTCCTTGTTCTACATGTTCACACACAGCAGACTTCGTCGAGCGTTTGTGTTTAATGTCAGCTATATGTTCCTTTAGTCGAATGCCTATGCTTCTCTTGGTTTGTCCAATGTATGAGAGCCCACACTCACAGTCTATCTTGTAAACCCCGGCCTCTTGTAAGGGTAACTGACTCTTGACAGATGGTAATAATTGGCTTATCTTCGTTGGCGGCTTGTAGAAAGTTTTGATTGAAGCTCGCTTCAAGATGTAGCCAATCTTGTCGGTCACGCCCTTGATGTATGGGAGGACAGCAGGTTGTCTCTCTACTGTGGCTGGCTTGTTCTTCGGGGATCTGTGACGTTGGCGCGGCGGTCGGAGCTTGTTGTCTTGCAGAACTTGCTTGACATGTTGAAGCTCGGCGTCCAGGTGTTTCTTGTCACAGATCCCCCGGGCTCTCTGAAACAAAGACATTCCTACGGTAGCTAACTGTTTAGGATGGTGGTGAGATTCACCGTTTAAGTACCTATTTGTATGTGTCTTTTTCCTATACACAGTGTGGCTCAAAGAGTTGTTTTTGTTCCTGATAACAAGTACATCTAAGAAAGCTAAAGAATTGTTTGCCTCTAATTCCATTGTAAATTTTATCTGGTTGTGAATAGAATTAAGATGGTCTAGGAATACATTAACACTATCTGTTGGTAAAATTGTAAAAGTGTCATCTACATACCGCTTGTAGAACCTCGGTGTGATGGTGGCAGTCTGCAGGGCTCGCGCCTCGAAGTCCTCCATGAAGATGTCAGCAACAACAGGCGATACTGGAGAGCCCATTGCCACACCGTCTACTTGTATGTAGTATTTCTCATCCCATAACTTTGAGCCACACTGTGTATAGGAAAAAGACACATACAAATAGGTACTTAAACGGTGAATCTCACCACCATCCTAAACAGTTAGCTACCGTAGGAATGTCTTTGTTTCAGAGAGCCCGGGGGATCTGTGACAAGAAACACCTGGACGCCGAGCTTCAACATGTCAAGCAAGTTCTGCAAGACAACAAGCTCCGACCGCCGCGCCAACGTCACAGATCCCCGAAGAACAAGCCAGCCACAGTAGAGAGACAACCTGCTGTCCTCCCATACATCAAGGGCGTGACCGACAAGATTGGCTACATCTTGAAGCGAGCTTCAATCAAAACTTTCTACAAGCCGCCAACGAAGATAAGCCAATTATTACCATCTGTCAAGAGTCAGTTACCCTTACAAGAGGCCGGGGTTTACAAGATAGACTGTGAGTGTGGGCTCTCATACATTGGACAAACCAAGAGAAGCATAGGCATTCGACTAAAGGAACATATAGCTGACATTAAACACAAACGCTCGACGAAGTCTGCTGTGTGTGAACATGTAGAACAAGGAACCAACCATTACCTGCGATTTGATAAACCACAGATACTCGCAAAAGAACACCGCTTTATTCCAAGAATGATACGAGAAGCTATTGAAATTAAAAAACATCCTAATTTCAATAGGGAAGATGGTTGGAATGTTCCTCCAGCTTGGGACCCTGTTATCAGGCTAATGAAACCCAAGAAGGACAAAGTCACCAGAAGACATCAAGACACAGTGAGCACATTCTGCGTAGATAGTAACACCAATAGTTGAAAAATGTTCGGGTACTTTGAGATAACTTTTAAATTCAAGACAAAGACAAATACCACCTCAGTCTGCCGTGAACATGAATCCTGTAAAGAATTCGAAACGTTGGCTAGTAATAAAAATGTAATTCCTAGATCTTTCGGTTTAAATGTAATTACAAATAACCAGTGAAAGTAATATAACGCGATAAAATCCGTAAACTGTAGTTTAATTTCAATGTGTAACATTCGCGTAAACCCAAGAAAATATTAACTGAACACTACTTGTCAAAGGTCACTGAACACCATTTTGTCAAAAATTGCTGATCGTTATAATATCCGAAAACATTTAGAATCATCAGTTTGAATTTATACCATCGACGTAATTATAGATTTTTAGTTCAATTGAATTGTAACCTTATTCGTCAAGCAATAAGACTTATTTTCAAAAATCACGCAGATTCCGTTTAAATTCATACCGTCGACTTAGTTTATGATTTTTATAGTTACGATTGAATTAGAACCCAATCCGAGGGTCTAGTACGAAATTTACACGGTGATAATAGGCTAGTCGACGGGAACAATTTTCATACATTTTCTTAATGCGCCCTCTATCGATCGCTACTATCCGCTTTTAGAAAATCTATAGAAATAGGGTTGTTTCCAACTAGTCAAATCAAGCACTTTTAATTAAATGTCAAAAACGACCTTTGTCACGGGTTTTGTATGAAATATGATATAGTGACATCATAGTGTTTTGCTGTCAAGCAGAATACTTATTATCAATAAATTGACGATAAAAAAATGTTAAATAAAGTTTTATTTAATTGATGAATTAAACTACTATTATTTTGACATGTTTGGTGACATGTGGTTTGTTTGAAAAACAAACTCTTGGTAGGTAGACCCCCTACATTCATATAAGACTCATTTTCAAAATTCACACAAATTCTGTTTTAATTCAATTCTTTGTAAAACTGTTTACCCTTGAATGTAAAATAATATTTCTACTTGATTATCACTTTGTATCAAATGTAGACCATTGCGGTTGCAATTATTTATCATCTATAAAATATTGTATTAGCTTAAAAGACTATAGTATTATATAAAATTATTTACTTCATAATACTTTAATAATAATATAATTAATCACATTAGTTTATCAAATGTAACGACCTCCTTTATTTAGTTCTCGGACGTCACTGGCCGTACTGGCCGAATGACTGGTGACGTGGTGTTATGCTTTTTTTACCATGACTTTGTTTAGCGACTTTTGAAAAGTCATGGTCACCTACTTATGCGCTTTTATGATAATCATTCATTTCTGGCGCTTGTCATGTTGAGCAATTAAGGTATGTTATGGTGTACAGCGATATTGAAAATCTAAATGTGGTCATCAACTTTTGATGCTGACTGTACCTATGTTGGACGATGGCAGTGCCTGAAGCCAAAGACCCGACTCCCATTTTCCCACAGCCAGCAAACGAGCACGCTCCGCAGCATTGGACGACGTACTTAAGAGATTTTCTCGTACCACGCTGCAAAGCGGCCCGTCCCACTGCCTCTGTGAAGATGGATTTCGGGGTAACTCGGTGCTTGGACAAGCCATTCTCCAAGCATTCATGGCATCGATCTTACACGGCACCTCAGGATCGACCAGTGTGGGTGCTAAAATTATCCTGGTCAATTCTGCAGTGCCGTGGACCGAGGACAGGAATGCTGGTAAACTTACGTCGGAAATTTTGCGAACGCCAAGACCGCCCAGGCGTACAGGCAAAGACGCCTGCAGCCACACGCGGTCGTTCAGGTCCAGATTTAGAATTTTGCTTAAGGTAATTTGCATAAGATTGTCAATTTGGGCGAGTAGAGATGGGTATTTCCAAAAAGGGGAAGATCGAAGAGCGTGTGTAAATTTAGGCACAAAAAGACAATACTTGATAATAGTAAAAGCCGAATGCATATTAATTTTGAGTAACCGGTCTGAAATATCACTAAAATTTTGAATTTTTTCTTGTATAAATGAATCGAAACCTTCGTCTAATATTGGGGACCCAAGGAGGCGAAGAGAACTTTTTTTAACGTGAATAATATTGGGAGCCAGATATTGAAATTTAGAAAGTATATGTGATTGGTCTAAGTTATTGTTAATGAAAATTTCGCATTTACTGGGATTAAGTTCTAGGCCAATGGATAAAAATTTCGACTTTAGAAGTGCCAGGTCTTGATAAACTACGTCTACATCACCTGCAAGGGTCCCATCATCCAGGTACCAGATGTTAAATTTTGAATTTAGTTCTTTGATAATTGGGTGAATGGCCAAGCTAAAGATAAGTGGTCCAAGCGGGTCGCCTTGTTGACAGCCAACGGCGGATTCCAAAACATTTTCCTTATATATCAATTTTGAAGGATGCCTGTAACACTGCCAAAGAAAACTAAAAATTTCGGGTGTTTCTAATTTAGCTTGTGTCAACAAGGTGTCCCTATTAACCGAGTTAAAAGCATTCTTTAAATCTACCTTCAGGACAACCTCACCTTGATTACAGCCAAGGTATGCCGACAGGGCATGTATGGCAGCCTCGCAGCCCCCTTTGGATCCAAATCCAAGCTGCAGGGGCTGAAATTTGCTGCCTAAAAGGGTGTTATAATGGCGGCAGCAAATCTTGGCTGCCATACGCCTGAACGTACAACCAACGGCAATGGGACGAATGCCACCGTCGCGCTTCCGCAAGGCGCAGAGATTTGCGCCATACAAAATATTGACGATGGCATCGTTCACATTGCCGGAGAGCATAAGGTTCATTAAAGCCGTAAGCTCCCTCAAAAGCGAGTCGCCGGCCGACCCGGCGCTTGCACACACAAGGTCCTTCAAATGTTGTGGTGTTAAACCGTCGAGGCCACCAGCAGACCCGCTTTGGAAGGAGCAAACGACCGCAACCACATCCTTGGCTGTAATTCTGAGGCAAACTGAATCAGAGTCAGGTGGGTCAGGAAAGGAAAGGTTGTCCTGTGGCGCTGGATGCTTGCTCTGGAGACTCGCGAGTGTGTCTGCAGAGCAAGGCGCCACCACATCGCTGCTAAATAGGAGCCTGGATGCTCCTCTGATGTCACCTTCCCTCAGTTTGTTTTCTACGTGGTGGTAGATGGTACTATTGCGGTATGGTTTGGGTGAATAGTGCTGTAATTTTGACGCCGAATCATTACAGTTTTCCTTTATTTTTGTTGTAAGTGTTATTTTTGATAGCCGATCATCTTGTGCGTGTAAAATTCTGTAGGGAAAGGTGAAGAGTTGCTCCCAAGCCGTTACTGAATTCTCCCGTACCACAAGACCTATGCACAGTGCTAGATTTTGAGCCACTGAAGGCCTTGCGCCACGGGGAATTCGTTTGATAACCGGAATTGAATTTTTTAAATTACCCAAATATTGCCAAAAAGGAATTTCGCAGGAGACTGTTTGCTCTGTGTTTGTGTTGTGCGGTGTTGATATACTGGGCCCAGAAAGCACATTTTGGCGTTTATAGACTTTACCAAAATGTACTTTAAGGCCCCGCTCACCTTTAAAATAACGTTCCTGGGAGCAAATGGTGCAACGCAACAGCGTAGCTGATGTGCAAGGTAGACTGGCACCTATTCCCGCAACACTTCTGCCACCGTTATAAGACATAATACGGAAAACTTAGGAAATATTATAATATACACTTAAAATAACAAACTAGAAATGAAAATTATAAACACAAATATACAACTTGACGTTTGTCACGAATAAAAGTTTTTAATTTTTGATGCGGTTGTTTGCGGCCGGCGGCCAGTATGTTGGCAGAGGCCGGCATAGTGCTTCATCGGCTAGCTTTCCACGCCTGCCAGCCTGAGATGGTTATGCTATTAGGTATAATTTCCTTGGCTCCAGCAGATAATGTAGGTAAGATGCAGTAGGCCACATGAGACGTAAAACTGGTGTTGATGCTTCAGGGTATATTATTTATATTGATATTGCCTTCAAACTGTTAAAAATATATTATTTTCTTCGGCTACTGTTGGGTTCATAATTGAATAGGAAAATAAAAAATCTTGAAAAATTATTTTCCGGCCGATCTGACAGAAGTCAATTTTCAAATGACGTCTATATATATATATATATATATATATATATATATATATATACATATACATACATATATATATATAAGTATATATATATATATTATACATCCAGCATTGTGTGAACTGCAAATATTTTATAATTTTCAGCCATCTCGAATGTAATGTGGAGATGATGATGGAAGAGAACCAAAGGTCTCCTCCCATACCCAGCGACATTTCGCCCTCACCTGCGCTGTAAGTTTCTACTAAACATTGTTGTCATTAAAGCCTGCTACAATGAGTTTATTGAATAAATTTTGTCATTTCAGGTACCTTGAATGTGGTGGCAGTGCCACCAGTACACCCACTCGAGCGGTTATCATCTTAAGGTCCAGGTGGCGGTAGAAGAGGAAAACTTTTCGCCGCCGCCGCCGACAACAAACCTCAAACATAATATAATAAGCGAACAAGAAAAGTATGTATCATAGCTTTTATTTAATATAAATTTGTATTAATCTGATTAATAAAATGAAAGCTCATGGACTTTTTTGTTTCAGAATCAACCACAGCTCAAAACGAGTGCGCCGGTCCCTCTGCGAGGAACGACAAGAGGGAGCAACTTCTTCTTCATCTGATAGGTATGTGCGTTTGTTTTTTTAGGGTTCCGTACATCACAAGGTAAAAAAAGGAACCCTTATAAGATCACTTTCTTGTCCGTCTGTCTGTCTGTCTGTCTGTCTGTCCGTGTGTTACCACCGATTTTCTCAGGAACAGGTGGACCAAGTAAATTGAAATTTATACCAGATTCTGAGGTCTATGGTTCCTATTAGGTGTATAAAAATCAGGGTCCTGGGTCAATCCGATAAAAAGATATGGTCAAAATTATATTTTTGCGAAAACTTGTTAGTACTAAAATTAACCTTAATTTTCAACTTTTTTAAATTTTCGGAATTTTTCCTTTACTTGTGCTGTAAGACCTTGGTTTTAACCAAAATTTACAATTCTAGGTCAACCGTAAGTACCCCATAGGTTTTGGGTCAAAAACCTATAAGGTAGTTCCCGTTGAACTAGAATTACGAAATTTGGCCAAAAGCAGCGTCTAACAACACAAATAAAGGAAAAATTACAAAAAATAAAAAAGTGGAAAATTTAAGGGTGTCCCCATACATACATAGTAGACTCCATTTTAAATAGACCTCTAAGTTGTATAGGCGCTCATACAGACTTAGACATACATACATACATAGACTCACGCCTGTTTCCCGGAGGAGTAGGCAGAGACTACGGAACGCCATTTGCAACGATCCTGACATATCTCTCTTGCTTCATTCACTCCCATCAGATTCCTCATGCATGTTCTTCTGTTCAGGGTACTTCTAACCTGTCCTGTTTTTAGGATGTCTCCAATCTGGTCAGAGAACGTCCGTCTAGGTCTTCCTCTTCGTCCTGTCCCTTCCACACTTGCCTCGTTACATAATGCAACAAGATGAATTTGATTGTTATACGTATTACGGTAAGTACATTAGTTAACTGTAATTTAGTTGGGACGCTGCAATTATAGATGTACTAAATTGTTATTGGTTGAATCTATCAGGAAGTGAAGAAGAGAGCGAGAGTGAGGATGATGAATTTGAAGCTCCTGTGCTCATTCCAAGAGCGTTACGGGCGCTCTGGGAGACTCCCGTAGATGAGGAGGAAGAAGTAACGGAGAGCGCTGCTTCATCATCTGTCCCCGTAGATGGGGATGATCAAGTTGTGGAGAGGGCTGCTTCATCATCTGCTCTCGAGGATGAGGATGAAGAAGTTGCGGAGAGGGCTGCTCCATCATCTGCTCTCGAGGAAGAGGATGAAGAAGTTGCGGAGAGGACTGCTCCATCATCTGCTGCCTCGGAATTTTATCTCCCTCAATTTTTTTAAGATTTTGAGTGGAGATCCTTTCCAGATCCTCCCATTCCACCCGCAAGGCGTAGGGAACCATTTCGCAACACTTTCGTTTGTGGACCAACCATTGATGAAACTGATCCCTATGACATATTTACAGCAATATGGGACCGGGAGTTCATGGAGTATATAGCAACTGAAAGAAATCGGTATGCTGAGGAAGTTGCCGAAAAAATGATTGACACGGGTGAGCTGTGTCTCAAGAGTTGGATAGTTGATTGGAAAGACACAACTGCCGACGAACTATACATTTACATGGCAATTATCCTGGCAATGGGTGTGGTCATAAAATCCAGAACTGAGGAGTACTGGAACACTGAGATAGATATTTTTTGCACGCCAGGCTTTCGCTTAAACATGTCATTGCGGCGATTCCAGCTCCTTAATAAATGCCTGCATTTTAACTCCACTGCAAACATGGTAGGGCTAAATCTCAGTGCACCAGAAGCTCAATTGTTCAAGGTGCAGCCTGTCATCAGCCACCTGAATGCCAAGTTTTCGGCCTTGTATATTATGTAACAAAACATAACTCTTGATGAATCACTGCTGCAGTGGAAAGGGTGGCTGGATATTAACCAGTTTATCCCTAATAAAGTGGGCATCAAGAGCTTTGAAATCTGCAAATCAGCTACTGGATATTTGTGGCGATTCCAGATTCACACTCCCAAACCACGAACACCTCAGGCTGAACAGGACGCAGATCCATTCACAGCGAGTACACCGGCGATTGTTCTAAAGCTTTTCAAAGGTTTAGAACACAGTGGGTACACGTTGGGGATGGACAATTTCTACAACTCACCCGCTCTTGCCCGTAAACTAAAGTCCATTGGTTCGACTGTGTGGGTACTTTGCGGACTAACTGTAGACTCGTCCCAGTGGAGTTAACTAATTTGACGAAAACAAGCATGCGGCCCGGTCAAATAGCGGGATTCACCAGTGGAGACGTCGATGTTATGGTCTGGAGAGATCAAAACCGCGTGGCAACGATCTCTACCTACCACGGCAACGCCGTCTCCACTGTTGATAATTCAACGAAGCCGATAGTCATTCGTGACTATAATGTATGTATGGGCGGCGATCCATACACATAAGAGCCGTCCCGCTCGACGCGACGATAACCGCCACTCTGTGTGGCGTCGTCCGTTATATCTAGTACATTACAACTGCTCAGCGTCGCGTCGCCGTCCCGTCTCGCCGCGCCACGCCCGCTGTGTGCAGAGGCCTTAAAGTTGTTTTTTTTTACAACCTCTATATTATTTTCATCAAATTAGTCATCCCTTTTTCTACAACTACATAAATAAATTATTTGTAATTCCTTATAAATATATTATACAAGGTTATATAGCGGGTCTTACTCGCGATAAATCTTATATTTAAGGCATAAATACCTCGGTTTTTTGCCAACGTTTCGGCTGACTTGCTTCAGCCGTGGTCGCGGCGGGACTGGTGAGCTCAGCGCCGTCCTTGTGTTGTGCGGGTTTTGGCACCTACCCTCACTGGATTTTTATTTTTGTTTTTAACCGCATTGTCGGTACCTCGACACACTACACTAATGACGTCTACACACTGTTGAGCTGTATCATTGCGGCGGTGTTTACACTTATTGATGACTGGATTCCAAGTTATTGATAATCTAAATCCATCCTCCAGGTTGAAATTCTTGTGTTTTTTTATTTCAACCACAACTATGGGTAGCCCAGTAGCACCGGTAATGGCCAATATCTGGATGGAGTACTTCGAAGAATCCATAGACATGCAGGCATCCAATGTGAAGCTATGGAAAAGGTACGTCGATGATGTATTCTGTATAATGAAGGGCAATAAGCACAATTCGCACATAGATTAAACTCCATACATCCGAAAATCAGATTTACATTTGAAATGGAGGTGGATAGATCGTTGCCCTTTCTTGACGTAAAAGTGACAGTTAAAGACAATGGTACCCTGGGACACACTATATACAGAAAACCGACACACACTGACAGGTATCTCAACGCGTTTTCGCATCATCACCCGCGACACTTGGCATCCGTTGTGACGTCCCTAGTGAACAGGGCGTATGACCTCTGTAACCCTGAACACTTAAGCAGTGAGCTCTCACATGTTCAGGAGGTACTAAGACGTAACGGATACAAGAATGAGATACACCGTCTGAAGAGGAGGGACCGTAAACCTGAGGTGAGCAGGGTGCTGGCTTACATGCCTTAGCTAAAAGGAGTAACGGACAAAGTTGGGAAAATGCTAAAGAAATACTCCATTAAGACTGTATATAGTCCGCTTTCCAAGATAGCACACAATCTGCGCAGCCCAAAGGATGTCATTCCTTTTCAGACACCTAGCGTCTACAAGGTCGATTGCAGTTGTGGTAGTTCCTATATCAGACAGACCAAGCGGATGATTGCGGAAAGGGTCAAGGAACATATCGCAGCTGTGAAAATCGACAAGTAAATAAGTCCGCTATAGCTGAACATTTATTGGAGTCTGGACCAAACCATTGGATAGAACTACATCAACCACAGGTCTTGTCCACCGAACGTCACTATTACTCCAGGATAGTTCGTGAAGCGGTTGAAATCAAAAAACACAAGAATTTCAACCGGGAGGATGGATTTAGATTATCAACAACTTGGAATCCAGTCATCAATAAGTGTAAACACCGCCGCAATGATACAGCTCAACAGTGTGTAAACGTCATTAGTGTAGTGTGTCGAGGTACCGACAGTGCGGTTAAAAACAAAAATAAAAATCCAGTGAGGGTAGGTGCCAAAACCTGCACAACACAAGGACGGCGCTGAGCTCACCAGTCCCGCCGCGACCACGGCTGAAGCAAGTCAGCCGAAACGTTGGCAAAAAGCCGAGGTATTTATGCCTTAAATATAAGATTTATCGCGAGTAAGACTCGCTATATAACCTTGTATAATGTATACTAATCGTGAAAGTTTAAAATTCTTATAAATATATTGGATTGCAAAGTTACATGCAAATGTAACTTTGCAATCCAATATATTTTAGTGCCTTGACAGCCCTCGTTCTTCTTAGGCCTCTGCCTCGAATCTTGCGTGTAGCGGGGCGGAGGCGGTGGCGGCGCGGGAGCGGTGCGGGCAACGCCGACCCGTTCTCGAAACCAGCGAGCAGATCGCGGGCACTATAGCGGCGTAGTGTTGTGTTCGTGGTTGTGTAGTCGAGATATTTATTTTTATTCGCGAACGAAATGTCTGAACAGGAACGACAACCTCTTTTTGATCAAAAAATAGTCATTAGTCACAAAAATAAATTGGACAACACTGCAATGCAGACGCGCGGGCGGTCACCGCTTGACTGGAGTGCACCGCTCGTTGCCAGCCGACGCGCCGCTGCCGCGCCGCTGTTTTCGAGAGCCGCTCCATTTGATTTTATGCATTAGATACTGCCGATTCGAGGCAGCGGCCTTACGTGGCACGACCTATACCGTGCACCTACCATAGTGCAAAATTAGAGACTTGTACCTACTCCCACACATAAACACTATTCGCCTGCAATGTGTTTTTGCTATAAAGTTAAATATAGGGACACACCTATATATTCTCCCGTTGTAAAATCAGCCTATGACCAGATCATAAATAAAATAGAGAAAACTATTTTAATTTTGAATTGTATTGTACCTACAGTAAATATTTATTTAATTACAATACGATTTAGGTATATGTCAAATTTGTGCGGTTAACCGCGGCCAGATACCGCGCGACCCGCTTGCGAGAGCGCTCGATTTTTGAAAATTATGTCATTATGGTGCAAACTGATATGTCATTAAGTATGTTTATTAATACATACATACATACATAGACTCAGGCCTGTTTCCCCGAAGGGGTAGGCAGAGGCATATTAAACGCCCGTATATGTTTATTAATATATATTTAAATTCAGTGAAAATTAAAGTGCATTGTATTTTTTTATAATATTTATGTTGTAATTCGCAGGCAGCGATAGCCTAGTGGAGATACCAACGGACTGCCATGCAGAATAAACTTAATAATAAATTATAAATAAACTAAAATAAACTGACACTAGTCTATATCATGGAATATAGCTATCCCTTCGGATTGCGGAGTTATCCTAGGAGGATGATGATTGTACCTACAATAAATATGTAAATAAATAAATTAAATAAATTTTCATCTTTTTTTTAATTTTCTCAGGAAAACTTTTCCTCGCATGAAACCTTGGTAGACCAACCAAAAACCTCAATATTGTTAATTACATTAAAACCGTTCCAGCAAGAACGAGATTACATACATTTATATACCTACATATTATATTGCCATTTTTATTGAAAATTAACATAAGTGCCTAATTAATAAAAAATAAATACTTAGTTGCTAAAATTTTCTATATTACTTGAAATGATGAATAAAACTTTTTTTCTTTTTCTCCTAGGGAATTCATGAAAGTCGTATCCATACTATTGTAGCAGTGAACAAAATGTCCGTGTGGCATTTGTCCCGCTCCGGTCTATTGAGAGTAGAAATTGGGTGTTTTTGTTTATAAATTCTCAAATATTTTTCTATGCTAACACGTTTTGATATTGTAACGTAACTTTAGTATAACGTTACTTTAGTATAATATTAAATTTAAAAAATTGATACTGTCGATACTATTGATAGTATTGTCGTGTAATTGTATCGATCGTATCGATACTGTTGATTCCAATAAATAGTATTAATTTATTTGTACTATCGATAGTATCGATAATGTCGATATTATCGATAGCACTATCGATATTGTTACTAGTTTTCGAGGTCAGCTATCGATAGCGGAAGTATCGATATTTAGGCAACACTAGAAGTGTTGATATTTGAAGTGATTTTATGAAAGTAGATTAAATAAGCTTTGTAGTAATGTTTGAATGATGACTGAATGATGGAATGATTAGTTTAAGTGACCCGCCGAACTTGATCCTTTTTTTTTTTTTTTTTGTTTTACGAGGTGGAAAATCCCTTCGGATCTCCGACTCTTGGGGGAAATAAGAGCCGGAGTATGTGGTGTTTCCACTAAAAACCACCTCGACTTCCTCTATGTACCCGTGTGTCGGAGGGTAGGGTTTCACTGAAGCATTCCTCGCTACCCCCCGACGGGTATTGGCCCGCCAGATGGTTAGGCGGGCCCCGAACGAAACCCCCTTGGCGGCGGATGAAGGTGTTGGGCTCCGCCGCCAAAACACCCAGCGGCCGCAGAGGATAGGGAGGACGGCAACGCAACACCGCATCTCCTCTTCCTCTGCGGCCCCACCACGATGCATCGATGGTGCGCCCCCATTTGGTCGCGGGAGATAGGGCGCGCGGCAACGCAACACCGACACGCCTCTCCCCCCGCGACCGCGCCCGACTGCGAGGGACCGACGAACTGTCCCTCGCACCCGCACCGTTGGACTCGTCCTGCGCAGGCCCCTCCAAGCCCACGCGGAGCGTCCCCTCCTGGATCCCTCTTAGCTTCACCGCGGGTGACCAATCCACGGTTACTGAGCCCCCCCACCACGACAAGGTGGAGATCCCACGGGGGGGCCGAACTTGATCCTATTGTATACACTGACGTGTTCGACTTAATCGATACTTTAGTTTGTCACGATAAGAATATTAGCTGTAACTAGGTTAATTTTGTTATATACCTGGTTATATTATCTTTACAAAAATATAAAGTTATAACAATACTTGCTCAAAAAATTATTTAGATATTAGCATTTGAAAATTTTTATTATTTCGCTGACTTAGCATTTTGCGCGTGGGCGTAATTATGGATTAAAACCATAATTGTAAACAAATAATATAATTATATATGATACTTTTTTGTTTTTATTGTGAATGAACTCCTCCTTCTCCTCAAGTCGGTCCCTTACTGCTGAGGATCGTGGCTCTGACTTAAACGCTGCAGAAGGCTTCACCATTTGCTACGATCTTGTGCTTCATGGAGAACCTGAGACACCGGCATTTGAAGTTCTTCGGACAGCTGGTCAGACCATCTTTTCGGGATTCGTCCTGTCTGTCGCTTGCTATCCTCTTTGTCAATTATGATGAGCTTTCGAGGTTATCTGTGCCTCGGCGCGCTATGTGGCCGAAGTATTGCAATATCCTGTGGAGGCAGACAGATAGACAAATAAACTATCAAATCACAGCAAAAAATAAACAAATATTGTGTAATAATTTAATTCAAGAGACTATATTCAAACATACCGTAAAAACAGCATTTATTTTTATTGAATGTAAATATATGTGACGGCGGGTTGCTCGATTCTTGGCCGGTATCAACACTTCACATCATAGTTTGTTTAAGAGTTCACACCAAATCAAATTTAACAAAACTGACTATTACTGAACACGAAACGAGTAACAGTTTCTAGGTAATTGTTGCCCGCCCGGAGTCTCCAAGAGAATTGATAGTTGTCGTTGCTCCGTTGAACGTCAACCGTCATCCCCCCTCTTCAACTCTAGCGGACGTCACTAGACTCTGTCGAAGCGCGCCATCTATGCACTTCCGTTTCGTCGTCAATTGACGTCCGTACTGATGACCATTCCGTTACGCCCATCCTACAAGACACACGTCCCTGTGTGTTATCTGTAACAAAATTTTACACGCACAGTATCACATTGCTCGGTCACTCCTGACTTAATCCAGGTAAGGGTTGAATCAAAACAGTGTTTATTATAGGAGCTGGATTCAGAGCATTTCTGACAATACAGTCAATTACCATAGAGTCACGTTATAATCAAATCAAATAACTAAAGCTCTACATGTGATTCATAACCGTTCAGTAACCTCCAGTTACTAAACCAGGCACTCAACCAGCCACTCGGTTGCCCCCATTCAGTAACCTCCAGTTACTAAACCAGGACTTACACCAGTCACTCGGTTGCCACCCATTTATCTGCGCCAATCAAACATCAGAGTCGTCTGCGTACCTACCGTGTACACACGGACAACTGCCTTCACAGTTGTATTGAATCCGATTTGTACTGATTTACGGCTACAAATCGACCTCTGACATCTAATCACACAACTAATCAACATGTAAGCCTAGTTTTCTCTTGCTTTGTCAGTATTAAGGTTCACAATTTGCTCTCTTTAAGATCGTCAGTTATGCTCTGATCCTGTGGCACAAAGTTTCAGTATCAAAATCAATAATCAGGAAACTCAAAGTAAAACTGACATTTCAGTATCGCTGTATCTCTCAAGATATCATTTCAAACCAGTGAACCATAACATTTAAGCTTTACATGTGATCATGGCTATGCATAGCCCAATAACCTCCAGTTACTTTATTTTCTGTGAACCCCACATGGGAACGCCACTGAAACCCGACCTCCACCAGAGCCGACTGCAATAACGCCTACTCACGGACTACTAAGTTAGTAGACGCCGATTTCTACCGAGCTACGGCTACACGTAAGCCTCTGGTACGGTCCGATCCGATCGTCATGTAAACTTAAACACTTTCTTCAAAATCAGAACTACTTTGTTCTACCTCAATTTTGTCAGTTGCACTTTGACCTTCAGGCATTTTTCGCAACCTGTCGAGTGCGTACTTACAGTTACGCTTAGAATTAAGAGCTTTGCGATTATAAAGATCATCATAAAGAACTTCTGTGACCTCAAATGGGCCTTTATACTTAAATATATTTCAAACCTCGTTGCCTCGTTGGTCTCGCGGCATAAATGTGCGCGTGGGATTGGGAGGTCTCGGGTTCGATTCCCGGGTCGGGCAAAGTGTTATTGGGTTTTTCCGTTAGGAAATTGTCAGTAGCAGCACGGAGTCTGGTAATGTGCCCGGTACGGCAATAGGCTTGCCCCCTATTACGTGGGACTTAAAACAATTCATGGCGAAATGATGGTATAATATTTACACCTCTGCCTACCCCTTCGGGGATACAGGCGTGAGTCTATAAATAAAAAAATATATATTTCAAACCAAGTTAACCAAAACATTTAAGCTAAGGTCTTTGGACTCTACATCTTCTAACCTTTAATAAACTACCTTCACTTTCATTGTCAGTTTCGGCCAGATATGCTTTAGCTATACCAGTTACCAGGCTCTTCATAGCCACATACAGGCCTCACATAGGCACCGCGCCACACACGGGCCACGCGCCACACACGGGCCGCGCGCCACACACGGGCCGCGCGCCACACACGGGCCGCGCGCCACACACGGGTCGCGCGCCACACACGGGCCGCGCGCCACACACGGGCCGCGCGCCACACACGGGCCGCGCGCCACACACGGGCCGCGCGCCACTCACGGGCCGCGCGCCACACAGGCTATACTGGCCACCAAGCCACACTCGCCACCAGGCCGCGCCGGCCAACAGACCGCGCCGACCGCCAGACCGCGCCGGACGCCAGGCCGCGCCGACCACCAGGCCGCGCTAGCCACCAGGATTACCCAAAAAGGAAATAAATCTTCCATTAGTATTTCAAAGATTCGTCTCATTGTATACGCACTAACTAGAGTATCCGTTCTTTCAGACTAATTCAACGTCCGCACTTCGTAAATTTTAAACGATTATCAAATTCATTTACAACTTCACAACTGCACAGAAAGTAACTCCCGTCCATACTCTCAATGAGCTATGTCAGAACTGGATTTGACCACTGACAAAAACTAAAACCAAATGCGAACATGGCGAGAACCGATAAGCTACTTTCGGACAAACTGATTTCCTTTGGCTACATAGAGGCAACGACTACAGTTCTGAGATAACCAATCGACAGTCTGAGTACTTTCAGATTCTCGCAACACGCTCTTTTCATACAACACAGAAACCAGAGGTAGATAATATTAGCGATCAAAAATCAAATGAGAGCTACTTGAGTAGCAGGGTATCCGTGATTGCGATCAACAACCACACTTTAATGTACTTCGCTCTAGGATTAAGAGAAAATTCTCGAACAGCAATCCTAGTCGTTTGGCCATTCCTGGCACAAGTCGGTGGGCAATAAAAGGTACCTACTCTGATCAAAATCATTACAGGTTTTAATGAAAATCACAACTAACTCTTTCTCTCGAAGCTGACATGTTGAGCAACACACGTACTTGCTCAAATAATAGGAAACTCATTAAAATATTGCATTGTTCATACTCTGACATCCATCGAGTCTTCAACATCACGCTATGAAACCTCCATCCGGATACACACTACCACCCGGATAATCATTTCGAGCGTCTAACAAAGTAATCTTAAACTAGGTTTATTCAACATGTTGCTTTGGTTTTCCTTATCACACGTAGACTGTAAGAAAATCATACTAGGCTGCTACTCTAGATGTTAATTTTACTACCAAGTATCCAACCAGTCTTTTCAGCGTTATAATTTGTCATGAATAGTCTAAATACAAAGCTTATCCTAACCCTATTAGCGATACAGCAACGGGCGTTCAAGACGATGGACAACGTTTGTGATACTATGACAATGCACTAACGGCTGTCTTGTTTTCGTAAAAACTGAGACTATGACTAACACAAAAGCTCAAGGGTAAACTAGGCTAACCAGAAAGGCACTTTACCGGTCCAACCAATGGCAACGCATGGCTAAACATGCAGCCGCACAAACGGCTTATCCAGTTTATGCAAATCTACACTGACGGTAACGTGGGTACCACAAAATTATCACAACAACGACTAACAAAGTACCCATTTAAAAAGAATAAGGTTAAGCATACAACCATCACTAACGATCACTAACGTAGTTCTACCTAAGATAAAAATTGAAATCTCTGAAACTGATTATCGTAACGCACTACGATGATAACTCAATCATTTTCTTCTACGTCTGATAATCGAGTTTAACAACTTCTACTAGAAACACTATCACTCCAAAACGTCCTAAGCATAACTCGGGGCACTTGGATAACAATTCCCAGCGTATCACATGAATTTTAAAAACACAAAGTAGGTAATTTTCACACGTAAAATCTTAAAATTGAATTTAATTTTAATAGTGGTGCCATCCAATTATCAGAGTAAGAAACATTTTAATGTGCCATCTTAAAAATTTATGCACACAAAGAAGCTGGTGTAATTGCAATCCCCCCCATAGGATCTCCACCTTGTCGTGGTGGGGGGGCTCAGTAACCATGGGTGAGGTCCAACACCCACGGTGAAGCTAAGCGGGATCCCGCGACGCTCCGCGTGGGCTTGCGTGGGGCCTGCGTAGGATGCGTCCAAGGGTGCGGGTGCGAAGGACAGTTCTGTCTGTCCCTCGCAGTCGGGTGCGGTCGCGGGAGGAGAGATGTGTCGGTGTTGCGTTGCCGCGCGCCCTATCTCCCGCGACCAAATGGGGGCGCACCATCATTGCGTCGCGGTGGGGCCGCAGAGGAAGAGGAGATGCGGTGTTGCGTTGCCGTCCTCCCTATCCTCTGCGGCCGCTGGGTGTTTTGGCGGCGGAGCCCAACATTTTCATCCACCGCCACGGGGGTTTCGTTCGGGGCCGCCTGACCATCTGGCGGGCCAATACCCGTCGGGGGGTAGCGAGGAATGCTTCGGTGAAACCCTACCCTCCGACACATGGGTACATGAGGAGCACGGGTTGGTTTTTAGTCAGTAAGAGTCTGACAGTCCCCTTTGTCCTTCCCCCCCAGGGCGGAGGTACTCTATGAGGATTTTCCAACCCGATACCAAAAAAAAAATGTGTAATTGCAATACCGAGATCGTCTGTACGACTCAGAATTACAAAGAGTACCAGTGCCACTTTTTACTTAGGCTCTGATCACGTTTAAACGAAAACCGTTACATATTATCAACACCACAAGTCGATAAAATAATGGCGTTAGTAATATCTTTTGACTATGGTCAGGTTACACTAACCAACCAACCGCACACGTCTAGACAGCACTGCAGTTCACACGTATATTTAAGAATTAAAAGCTACAAGCTGTTCTACACAAAATCAGCACAGTCAGAAGCAATAGCTCCGCACAGTCTTACACTATGAACTTAGTATGTACGATTAGATTAGTTTACCAACTTTAGCGCCGCTGCCCTGCGAAGGACAGTCTACACCGGAGTTATTGTTCTAGATTTAGCAGAAAACCAACCAAAGCTGGCTGTTGGTTCTAAAATCAATATTACAACTGCACTACAACAATAACGTGCATGTTTCACTCAAACGCACTTGCTTGGAACAATGCAAGTCGGCCTGTACGCTCACTCTCGTTACTATTACAGTCCATAAAGTAAGACCGAGAAAAGATAATCTATTTGCAACCAAGCATAATATGATCACAACGTTCGTGAGTGCAAGCCACCCTCGCATGAAGAAAATAAAAATAATCGCTTTCTTTTTAACTGGCGTATCAAATTCAAGGGTGCATAGGGTTCCCACCAAGAACTTAGGTTCCCAAGGCAACCTCACCTGCAAGTGGTGCACCTGCCGATCAACGGACGAGGCTCTGGCAAACATAATATCCCAAAAGCGGCAATAGGCTCGCCACCTATTACGTGGGATCAAAACACTGGCGAAAAGTGCGCGTTTAATATGCCTCTGCCTACCCCTTCGGGAAACAGGCGTGAGTCTATGTATGTGTATATGTATGTATGTATGTATCAAATTCAAAATCTCCGTTCGTTATCTACGCTATAGCTACGTTACTGTGGTAGTCAGACAACCACACGCTAACTTAAACTACGGCAAAGGTCACAATTAAATCATTACTACCCACATTTTTTTTTGTCTTTCTTCTTTAAGCCATTAAAAAGAAGATAATTCATGAGATCATGCCATGGGAATCACGACACCGTAATAGTCAAACGGTTCAACAACTCACTGTCTCGTGTAGGAATCGAACCTACAACACCCGGTACGATGTGATGGCGATATCACCACAACGATTATGACATTTCCAAGGTTAAACGCGTAATGTCTTACTACTACCGCCACTAAACAAAATTGGTAGTACCAATAAAAAAATCAGACAAAATACGCTCACCACGGTTGCAGTTGGCAGCTCAACTGATTCACCAACATAGCAGTGTTAGCAGTCGCCCTCGCTCGCGCCTTGTGGTCGCGCTGGTCCATGATGCCACTTCTGATGACGGCGGGTTGCTCGATTCTTGGCCGGTATGAAACACTTCTCATCATAGTTTGTTTAAAAGTTCACACCCCATCAAATTTATCAAAACTGACTATTACTGAACACGAAACGAGTGACAGTTTCTAGGTACTTGTTGCCCGCCCGAAGTCTCCAAGACAAGTGATAGTTGTCGTTGCTCCGTTGAACGTCAACCGTCATCCCCCCTCTTCAACTCTAGCGAACGTCACTAGACTCTGTCGAAGTGCGCCATCTATGCACTTCCGTTTCGTAGTCAATTGACGTCCGTACTGATGACCATTCCGTTATATGTATATTGATAAGGTTACATTTCATGCTCTGAATTATTTTTTATTATTAGTATATACATAAATAATCCTATCATATGATATATAATACTCCTATTATTCATGACATTCATGGCTTTCGAAAATTTTGGCGGGTATTTAGGTAATTTTTGGCGGAAAAAGTTAACAGCTGTGCAAATTCCAATACGAACAATTCTTATCAGATTATTATCAGACATGGTTTTTTTAATAGGAAATCTAGTTGAAAAGAAACTTATCTATACTCCATTTGGTTAGGTACTTAACTAAAGGTAAACAATCTTGATGTGACTTTTTATATCATCGCATGTTAAACAAATAAACTACTGCTTAAAATAATGGTTCAATTGATTTAGTAATCATTATTGTTGTATTTATCTTGATCTTTAGCAGCATTGTGATTTTAAACACATTTTAGATAAAAAAGACACATCAAGATTGTTTACCTTTAGTTAAGTACCTAACCAAATGGAGTATAGGTTTGAATCTGATATATAACAAAAAAAGTACTTGAAAAAATAAAATACACACACTGTAAGTTTCGATGCGGCACACAATATATAAAAATTAAGATCAGACAGACAAAAACTAATAATGTAACATAAAGGTGTGTTTCATAAACTTTATTTTTACGTACCCTACACTTCAATAAACAGGATTTTGTTAATGATATGACTGGTTTATCCGGACACCCTAATTTTTCATTTTTAATAACGCAATCTCAGTAACATTGCATTGTGCCTAAAGTTAATCAATTTAGTGTTTATTTAATAATTGGTTATTTATTTATTTATTTATTTTACACTTTATTGTACACTTATACAAATATTTAAGGAAATTCAAATAAAATACAGTACAATGGGCGGCCTTATCGCTAAAAGCGATTTCTACCAGGCAACCTTTGAATGGAGATATTATTGGTAGGAAAGAAATTATAGTTGTAAGCCTATCAATAAATATGTAGGTATATAATACTAAGATCATATGCATACACATACATACATAAATACTTATACATGCATAGATATACATACATAAATAATATATAATACACATATACTTAGTAGAATGGGATAAACTAGAAATATTATAATGATGGATAATGCTCCTTAACTAAATATTTCAATCTGGTTACGGTCTGAGCCTGTCTTATATGTAGCGGTAATGCATTCCATAGACGAACAGCAGTGACGGAAAACGATTTGTCATAAAAGGTTGTGGAATGTATCGGCATCTTCAGTTTCAGATTTTCTGATGACCTCAAATAACGGTTATGCGTATCATGAAGGAATTCGAATCGTCCTTTAAGATAGGAAGGAGTTGAAGGGCTAAACAGTATATGGTAAGTATATTATATATAACCACTTGAACTGTGCTCGAAATTGTGAAATATTATCGTATTTGCGTAATCCAAATATGAATCTTATACAGAGATTTTGAAGGCGATCAAGTTTGTCTAGCTGGTTTTCGGCGAGATCTAGATAGCTGACATCTGCATAATCAATAATGGGTAAAATAAGAGAGTTTGAATTTTGGTGGCAGTAGAGAGAAAGTTTCTTAGTGTTCTTAATGAACCTGCTGAAGCAAACACTTTTCGACTCACCTCTCGTATCTGCGATCGCCACGTTAATGTAGAGTCCATAATTATACCCAAATTCTTTACCTTATCCTGTATCGGAATAATAGTGCCATCGAAGGTAACGTGAGGCAGTTGAGACCAGCCAGATTTTCGTTGTCATTCTTGCGCTCCCAATAATAACGACCTGGGTTTTAGAGGGATTGATAAGCCCAAAGGATTTGCTCCAACTGCTGATACGCATCAGGTCACTATTAATGGCACCAATAGACAATGACATTTGTGCCAATGGCGACTGCGTATAGATTTGGAGACATAAAGGTAATAGGAACAGTGAAAATCATTTGATATAGAATTTATAAAAATTGCGAAGAGTAAAGGAGACAACACGCCAACCTGGGGCTTTGCTGCCCTCTGTCACACCATGCAGCAGCAACATTTTACGCCTGGTCCTCATCTCTATTGCGTCCACTGTTTGTGCAAGAAGCTCAATTTGGCTCTGCAGGCCATTCAGAGCCTGCATCACGAAGGTCTTGAAGGAGCTGTATTCTAAGGCCTACGCTGGCATGGTTGGAGTTCCCTGTGTTTTGGGCAACTCAGCTTCGAAGTTTGGAGTTCCCTGTGTTTTGGGCAACTCAGCTTCGAAGTCTACCATCCGCTTGAGGAACATGTCTTTTAAATTGCTCACAGACTCTTGTAGTGCTTGAGACATATTGCAGTAAATCAGTAACAAATTGGAATAAAATTTATTAATGCAGGAGAGTGTCAACAGTATACTGGCAGGTACTGTTTGTGTCTAGAATTACCGTAGCCAGGCAGGAAGGTGTATCAGAAGTGCGCAGTGGAAGATGTAATACATCTACCTGACCACGATAGACAATGATCCAGACACAATGCACTGCGTTGCACAGCGATGAATTTAAATCAATCAATATCAATATTGGGTTTCACTCACCCGCTATCCTTGCTGATGTCAGGCTTGAGCTAAATTAGACACATTCATACAAGTATATTGGCCAAAATAAATGAATGAAGTATCTTATACTTAGCTATTAAGCTTCAAACGCGACGTTTTCAGGACACGTTGGCACGTGGAAGTCGATACCAGATTCACAGTTTTCACAAATGTCAATCAATAGTTCACAATCAATTTACCGTTGCCAGCACTAGATCAGGCGGCGTTCAAGGCGGTTTAAACTATTCGCGTAGCTACAATGATGTGCTTTTCAAAAGGCGATATTTTATTTACGAGACGACAACGTGGTAACTTTTCAACGCGGGAAGAGACCGAAGTGACAGTTCAGTGTGACCATTGTCAGAAATTTTCAATAGACTAAACAAAATGTTACTCAATCGATCTAATCGATTTGACTTATAATAAAAACTAATTCTATTTCAAACATCCACCCGCCCCGGACCGGCCTACCGGTCCGCTAATCGGTTGGTAGACGTGACAATGTTGCAACCGCTCTCCTCAGAATCGAACCGTCCACCAAGACCTCAGCAAATCGGGGAACTCCATCAGCCCCAGTTACCAAATGAAGGATGCGCCCCCTGCGCCATCTGAGTGGCGGAAGGTTAGCCTCCTTGATCAAAACGAGGTCACCAACCTTGGGTGGATCGGTCTTGTCGGTCCACTTAACGCGTTGCTGGAGTATGTGCAAATATTCCAAGTTCCAGCGTTTCCAAAAGCTCTGAGTAATCTGGCGTACCAATTCAAAACGCGAGAGACGACCAGGTCTCGTATCAATATAGGGGTACTCAGGCAAGGCGACAAGTGGGCGACCAATCAAAAAATGGCCCGGCGTAAGGGCCTCCAAATCATTCGGATCTGAGGAGATCGGGCACAATGGCCGAGAGTTCAAAACGGCCTCAATCTTACAAAACACAGTTGCGAGTTCCTCAAATGAAAGGACAGATTCACCGATTGTCCTGCGCAAGTGTGTTTTGGCCGATTTTACGGCGGCCTCAAATATACCACCCCAGTGTGGACAATTTGGTGGGGAAAACAACCAATTTATCCCACGTCGGGCAAGCCTATCACCTATATCAGCTTTGTTGGTTTCAAGGAAATTAACAACATCTTTCAAATAATTATAGGTGCCCTTGAAGTTAGTGCCGCAGTCAGAACGGATCAAGGAAGGCATCCCTCTGCGGGATACAAATCTGTCAAATGTGGCTACAAACGCCTCGGTCGTAAGCGAGGAGACCAGTTCCAAATGTACGGCCTTTGTGGAAAGACAAACAAAAACACACAAGTAGGCCTTAACAGTCTTGCTGTTTCGAAGTGTCGACGTTTTCACCAAGAAGGGACCAGCGAAGTCCGTGCCAACACCGTCAAACGTCCTGCTTTCAGTTACGCGATCTGCCGGTAAGTCCCCCATCAACGGCTGCATGGTGGAAGCCTTGAGCTTATAACAAGGGATGCAGCGAAAGACTACACTCCGAATAATTCTTCGGGCAGACAAGATCCAAAATTCGCGTTGCAAAATGGCCAACAAGGCATTACAACCAGCATGCGAATTTTTAAGGTGACGGTCAGTTACCAACAAGCGTACCAAATGACCGTCCTTAGGTAACAAAAGGGGGTGACGTGCTCCGTAAGGGAGGTTGGCGTTCTTGAGACGCCCTCCAACGCGCAAGAGACCCGTATCGTCCAAAAAGGGGTTCAATTTAGAGACAGCTCCCGACAATTTCGATTTCCCCGACTTGAGGATAGCAATCTCCCTTTCAAAATGCGCCAATTGCACAGAACGAACCCAAAAGGTGAGGGACTCCTGTCGTTCCTGTGGTGTGATAAACGGTGTCAGTCGTTTCTGTTGTGGGTGCCTAAAATTAAAAACAAAACGCTTTATCCAAGCAGTAACACCTAACAACTTGTCGAGGGAGCTGTAACGATTCAACAAAAAATCGGGGTCGAAGGCGCATTCCACCTTCTCAAGAGCGAGTGTTCGTAGACCCGGCAAATTAGAAGTATTCAAAACTGGCGTTCGAGGCCAATCAATTTCTGGTCGACTCAACCATTCCGGACCCCACCACAGCGAATGACCTATCAAACTAGGCGTCAAGCATCCGCGCGAGGCACAATCAGCGGGGTTGAGCTCACCTGGCACGTGTCTCCAAACAAGTTTGACTTCGGATTTCTGGATTTGGGAAACGCGATTAGCGACAAATACCTCCAAAGTGTGGACAGAAGCCTTCAACCAACAAAGAACAATTTGGCTGTCTGTCCAGGCGTAGGTCCCATTAATGCAAATGCTTTTACCCAAAGTACTGGACACGTGGTTCAACAAGCGTACAAGAAGTGCTGCTCCCGAGAGCTCCAATTTCGGAATGGTCAAAGATGTCCGAAGGGGTGCTACCTTGCTCTTCGCCATGATCAGGGAGACTCTCACCTGACCCGAGGCACTGACTGTGCGCAAGTACACCACGGCCGCGTGACCACGTTCCGAGGCGTCACAAAACCCGTGAAGGGTGGCCTTGTACTTCCCGGGAGGAAGGATGGGACGAGGCAAGGAGATCTCATTGACGGCAGGAAGTGAGGATACAAAAGAGGTCCATTCCTCAACAAGAGTGCCGTGCAGAGGTTCGTCCCAGGTCAATCCTGCTGTCCAAAGCTTCTGCAAGAAGCATTTTGCCCAAAATATAATTGGACAGATCCAACCGTTCGGATCAAAGGTTCTGGCGACAGTAGACAACACGAGACGTTTAGTCCAAGAACACGGCAATTTCAAGTCTACGTTATATGTAAAGATGTCTTGGACTGGTCTGTACTGGACGCCGAGAACAGCCATCATGGCGGGGTTGTCAACAATCTCAAACAAATGTGGATCCTGCTGATGATCCTCTGGCAAGCCTTCCAAAAGCGCTGGTGAGTTGGAAATCCATTTGCGCAACTCATAACCAGCGGAGGCCAAAATACCTATCAATTCGTCCCGCAGGAGGATCACCTCGTCCGCTGTGGAGGCGCCCGAGCAAATGTCATCGACGTAAATATCGTCCTTCAAGATGGCGGAGGCTCTTGGGAAGCGTAAGCCTTCGCGGTCTGCGAGCTCCCAAAGAGAACGTATTGCCAAATAGGGGCTCGACCTTAACCCGTACGTATTGGTATTGAGCTCATAGACGACCATGGGATCATGAGGAGACTCTCTCCAAAGGATCAGCTGGAAGCGACGGTCATCAGGGTGGATAATAGTCTGCCTGAACATCATTTTTATGTCGGCCACAAAGACAACCTGATGTCGTCGGAAGCTGGTGATGACGTCACAAAGGTCCTTGACCAACTTGGGACCAGAATGCAAGCACTGGTTCAAGGATACGCCTGTTGAAGTCTGCGCAGAACCATCAAAAACTGTGCGCAGCTTGCCAGTCGATGGCTTCAATACCGCATGATGCGGGAGAAAGTAATGCTCCACCGAACGCCAATCCAAACCTGACACTGACATGTGTCCCAATTGTTCATATTCTCTCATGAACTCAATATACTTCTGTCTGAGCTCCGGATCACGACCCATGCGGCGCTCCATAGCCAACAATCTCTTTTCGGCTAAAGGTCGTGACTCACCAAGCGGAGGCCGAACAGACAGAAATGGTAGCCTCGTAATGATCCGACCAGAACGGAGTCGACCAGTGTTGTTCTGGAAGAACAGCTCGCACTCCTCATGTTCTGGATTCCAACGGGCAGCTTGAGGGGGTTCCTCTACCTCCCAAAACCTCTGAACCGCATCAGAGAGAGCGGAGCCTACAGCCAACAAATTGTCAAGTTCAGGTGGAGGGGGGTCCCTAGGTACAGGTCCCATCAAAGCAAATCCAAATATGGTCGGGATGGCAGTCAAACCATTTGGCACCAAGACCCGTTTCCCACCAATCAAAATTCCACCGAGGACATCAGAACCAATCAACAAGTCGATTTGTCCCGGTGTGTCAAATTTGGGGTCTGCCAGTTCCAATCCCGATGTCAAATTCACCACAGCAGCAGGCAGCTGCTTCTGTGGGTGCATACCCAAAATATTCTTCAACACAATAGCCGAGGTTTTAATCCTCGGGTGTGAAGATTCAACAGGGCCAAACAAAACCTTAACTTGCCCTTCAACATTAGAGGCTACGTCCCCTATGCCCCGTATACAATTCGGAAAGGAGCCCATATTTAATTTAACCTGCCCTACCAAATAAGTGGAAACAATGCAACCTTGTGAACCTGTGTCCAATATAGCACGGACAACAACAGAGGTCCCCGTGGGTCCCCAGACCCTGACAGCAACCGTTGGTAGGATAACGGTCTCAATGGGGGAGGTTGGAGTTATAGGGCAGGAGTTAATTACCTATTGTTGCCTGGGCGGCGACCGTTGGCCAGGACCAGGCAAGTCAAAGCGAGGGTGCGGCTTGAAGTCCTCAAAGGCGCGATGACTCGATCCGCGTGCCATCTGTGGGGGGTCATAGTGACGCACCCGCCCAAAACGAGGTGGGCGCGAGTCAAGGCGGGGACGCTCCGCCAAAGGAGGGGAATACCTGGGGCAGCAGTCATGGTGCTGGTGACGCTGAACAGCACATTCAGGTGCGCGAGAGAGAGGAGGCGTGCGCACGCTACGGTTCTCCAAGCGGGGTGAGTGGCGATCAATTGAGCGAGGCGACTCTCGGCTACGCGCCGGTGAGCCTCGGCTGCCACCTTCAAAACACCCGCCCGTGCGCGGCGTCGGCTGGTTGGACAAGCGGCCAACCTCTCTGGCATTCATGCAGAGAATGTCCAAATGCTGTCCTCCACAGTGAGGACAGGGGCGAGAATTTGGGCAGTCTCGCTGGTAGTGGGACCCCAAACAAGAGAAGCAAAGGCGGCGGGCATTCGCGATGCGCCTACGAGAGGCGACATGCAGGTCCAAGAATGCCCTACAACTGGCCGTTCTGTGCCCCGTGACCTTGCAGTAGGAGCACTCCGCTGGGCTCTGCGTGACTGCAAAGCGAGGAGGGCGCCGGTCAACACTGGCTCGGGTGTGACCGCGAGCCTGCTCCTTGACCTTGGGCGGCTGCGACTTAGCCGGCGTGTCACCACCGGAGTTGTCCAAGACCCGGCACTCATCCTCCAGGAACTTCTCCAGGTCAGCAAAGGGGGGCAGATGGGTCGCGCTATCCCCACCAAAGCGCTGTTCAAAACGCGACCTCAGGTCGGCAGGCAGCTTCTTCAGCACAATGTGCACCAATAGATAGGACCATTGGTCCACGGGCAGGTCAAGGCACTTAAGTGCGTTGATGGCCACCAAAAGCGGGTTCAACAGTTGGGTGCGCAACCCAGAGACCCGGGTGAGCGTCGGCAAGCCCAAAATCTGCTCAATATGCGTGTCGGCGAGGCCACGCTTGTTATGGTACCTACGGGTGATTAGGTCCCGAGCCGTCTGGTACGCCTCGTCAGACACGGGCAGATGCTGGATGAGGCCCTTAGCCTCCCCATCCAGTACCGACATTAGATAGGCCAACTTTTGTGCCGGCCGAAGGTCAGCCCTATCATTCACCAGGCTGTCGAACAAGTTAATGAAGCCCAGGTAGCTTCCTAGGCAGCCATCAAAATGGGGGAGGTCCAAAGTAGGTAGCCTACTCACCAGCCCCGGTGCTGACCTAGGAAGCTCCTGCTTCAGGCCGGGTTGTCCTTCCCTATCGGCAACTAGTTGTCTCGCAGTATTGGAGACAGCATCATACAGGTCTAAGACCTGGGCATAGTCTTCGCTGACCTTATTTCGCTGGTCAGCAGTGAAATCATTGATTGACACTTCAAGACAGCAAGTGCTGAAAGTGCGGAATTGCTGTTCCACACTTGCCAGGCGATCGTCAATCCGCTCGTACCTTTGAAGTAGGGCCTGCTGGCGATCAGGCCGGTTCACTAAAGCACTGGCTGAGGCAAACCAGCGCAAATCTGACGCAATAGCACCAGCAGCCGCACGCAAGTCCTTGATAGCTGACATAATCAAAATTTCAAAAGAGCCCGGACAAGCGTTAAACAATATTAACAATCAAAACTTAATTTTTCTCAATTCTTTGAAACCAACAAAGTATTAGCCTGTTTACTGCAAGTGCAGGCAAGTGACAGGTATTTACTGCCCAACAAAATTAAAGGTTTCAGTATATTGAAACAAACACAAAAGTTATCAAAGTTATAACTTATAACAAATTAATAAAGTTGAAACTTCAACTTAATTAATTAATTATTTGCAACAGACAGACTAACTGTGTTATTTATGATTTACAATAGGAAGTAAGCACAGAATATGTGTTACCTAACAATATTATCTATATTATAACAAAACAAAGCTTACCAATGTGACCCGCCCAAGTGGCAAGGTCAAGTTGGTTATAATGTTTATGAATATATGCAATGAACTAAATTTACTAAATTTATTGATACATACAGCTGTTATGTATCCAAACAAACTGACTTATTAATGCAACAACAAATTTAAGTTAGATTTTCCAACAATACAAATCAACAATTACTGATTGAGGTTATGTGACAATGTGTTTCAAATTATCTAGGTCAACTTATACAATTAAATATTATGTATTTTAGACAATAACTGACCTGACAAACACTACAATACTGTCTACAAGGTGATAAGATACAAGCTCATACCAATCTGAGTTTATACTCAGTAATGCAACAGCGGCTAAGATACAAATTTACAATATAGACAGTTAACCACGCTCTTGCTATCAAAAATTATGTCTAGAATTACCGTAGCCAGGCAGGAAGGTGTATCAGAAGTGCGCAGTGGAAGATGTAATACATCTACCTGACCACGATAGACAATGATCCAGACACAATGCACTGCGTTGCACAGCGATGAATTTAAATCAATCAATATCAATATTGGGTTTCACTCACCCGCTATCCTTGCTGATGTCAGGCTTGAGCTAAATTAGACACATTCATACAAGTATATTGGCCAAAATAAATGAATGAAGTATCTTATACTTAGCTATTAAGCTTCAAACGCGACGTTTTCAGGACACGTTGGCACGTGGAAGTCGATACCAGATTCACAGTTTTCACAAATGTCAATCAATAGTTCACAATCAATTTACCGTTGCCAGCACTAGATCAGGCGGCGTTCAAGGCGGTTTAAACTATTCGCGTAGCTACAATGATGTGCTTTTCAAAAGGCGATATTTTATTTACGAGACGACAACGTGGTAACTTTTCAACGCGGGAAGAGACCGAAGTGACAGTTCAGTGTGACCATTGTCAGAAATTTTCAATAGACTAAACAAAATGTTACTCAATCGATCTAATCGATTTGACTTATAATAAAAACTAATTCTATTTCAAACAGTTTGTAATCAATTAAATAATGTCATTTAAACTTATGAAAAAATGAATTTACTATTTATTTTAAATTTTTAAAAGTAGAACTCTTAACTTTTAATATTAGTGCGACAACTACCCACAAGTGAGTTATTTTTACTGATTTATTGATCATTTACCCAGAGTTTAATTGTTTTTAATCTTTGTGAAAATGAAAATACTCCGTCTGAGTGCGCTCAAGTTAGCACTGATCCAGGCTGGATTGAGTCAGCGCGTCGTGGCCAGACGTCTTCACCTAAGTCGATCAGCAGTAAGACGAGTGTAATAAAGGTTCTTAGAGACTGGGAGTTTCAATAGACGATCAGGTTCGGGAAGAAATCGGGCTACTTCAGAACGAGATGATCGATTTATGGTGTCTACAAGTTAAAGAAATCGACATTTAACTGGTGTTCAGGTGCAACAGCAACTTCAAAATGTTCGAGGTGTAGCTGTACTGTGTAACGATCACAGTCACAAAACCATAATAAGAAACATGTACTTAAATATCATGAATATTTTATCGACAGCTGCCTCTAGTAGTTGTACAATTAGGCACTGTAAACGAAGGGTTGTACCTGGATGGAACAATTATGTGAGTGACGCTCACAGGCAGGCTCCGCTTTGTTTTCAAATGTGGTTATTGTGCAGTAAACCAAAAACAGGAAAAAATTATCATGATATGTGTGAATCGAGACAAATGTTCAAATCGAAATTAAAATTTTGTCAAAACAATGAGCAACAGGTTAAGATGAATATTATTGCTGAGCAACATAAAGATAAACAATTCGGTAAATTCTGGAATTCTACGAAGAAACTTAACCCAAGGCCGGGCCTGCCTGTGAGCGTTAGTGGTCTGCATGATCCTCGAGACATAGCTAATGCCTTTCAGCAGAGTTTCAAAGTGGAACCACCTCTAATTCCTTCTCCGATGCTTTAGAGGTTCGATGCTGAGACTCAGGGTGACATTGTTAAGTTGAGATTCTCGGCAAAGGAAATTTTTAATGTTATTTATAAGATGTCACGAGGTAAGTCTCCTGGTCACGATGGTCTTAGTATCGAGCATCTGAAGTACGCCGGTGTCCACTTGCCGAGAGTGCTTGCGCTGTTTTTTAACTTATCAATATCACATTGTTAACAAAACTGGTGACCCTTCGGACCTATCCAATTACAGGCAAATCTCACTCGCCACCATTATTGCTAAAATTTTGGACAGTCTGATGATATGAAAATCTTTAAGCAAATTGAAAAGCATTCCGATTGTATCCTACTGCAACAAGATCTCTTGAGATTTGAAGCTTACTGCAGACTAAACAACTTGGAATTAAATGTCTCTAAGTGTTATTCCTTGACGTTTACTCGTAAAATTAAGAAAACTGACTACAACTATACCTTAAAGGGGGTACCACTCAAACGGGTAGACGAAATCCGTGATATAGGTGTAATTCATGACTCAAAATTAACTTACGAAAAGCACATAGAACACATTGCGAATAGAGCCAATAAAATGCTGGGCTTCGTTATGAGATCATGCTCTCAGTTCACAAATATAAAGACTTTCAAAATATTATATTGCTCGTACGTTCGCAGCATTCTTGAGTATTGTTCGCAAATATGGAATCCTCAGTACGATGTATATATAAATAGGTTAGAAACAATACAACGTAAATTTGTTAGATATCTACAATATAAGTGCAAGAAGTATGATGATAGCTATGATGCCAGATGTAAGAGACAACACTTATTGCCACTGTCGGAAAGGAGGAAAATCGCAGATATTGTATTTTTATCTAAAATCGCGCAATCCAAGATAGATTCCCCTTATCTGCTAGATAAGTTGCAATTAAGGGTTCCTACCAGGTCACTTAGATTACACTACCCACTGCACGTTAATCGTAGTACTACTAATTACAGAAATGGTTCATACTTTATAAGATCCGCAATCTATGTAAACAGGCTAGTAGACTTTCCAGATTTAGACCTACTTAATACAAGTCCTTCTAAATATAAGCGTATTATCGCTAATAATTGGTTTGAATCGGTCCTCTAACTGTACATCCATTCATTTTCGATACTGGAGTAAGTTCGTTTGATATGCATTCTCAAGCCTAGCTATTAAATTGATCAAGCATTATATACTCAACTGTGAAAACTTATCAATGGTTTATAGTTGTATTAATAGCTTATAATTTAGTTATAGCAAACTGTTTGTTTTCCTATTAAAATAAAATAAAACAAAATAAAATAAGCAGCTTGAGAAAAATATACACCTTCACGATGCACAATTTGGCTTTAGGACGGACCTATCTACTGAAAGTGCTATCTTTTGTCTCAAGCAGACTGTTCATTATTACACGGCGAGGAACACGCCTGTGTTTGCATGTTATTTGGATTTGTCCAGGGCATTTGATCTTGTAAACTACCACACACACACAATATCGGTAGAGAACTACGTTTACCTGCAGACTTAATCACCGGTATTCCACCAGAATCTCCACGCAATATAACAGATTACACGACCGAGCTACGCAACAAGATGAAAGACTTATACGAGCACATCAGGGAGTCAGGACAACAGATGTCTGAAAAGATGAAGACTCGCTACGTAAGGCGAACAACAAAGACTTCGATGAGGGATCATTGGTGTGGCTTCATAACCCAGTACGAAGCAAAGGTAAATCGCCTAAGTTACAAGCCAGGTGGTACGGGCCATTTCGCATAATTACCAGGATGAACGACGTCACCTATCGAATCCAGAAGGGGTCGCGAGGTGCACCGAAGATAGTTCATGTGGACCGGTTGGCTCGTTACTATGGATCCAAATGTTCGAGATGAACACGTTTAAGAGGGAGGCCGTGTTACGAATGGCAATAATTGAAAATAACGCCATCTATCGGTGAATGGGAGAACTAGCTGAGATTAGATGTATCCGTTGTATAAAGCTGTTTCATCTATCCTCTAATAGATGGCGTTGCTGTAAATAGAACAATTACACAAGTCTTGAACACGTTACACGTTACCAGAAATTTCGTGAATCGTCTCGAAAAGACTAGTTATGTGTTCCGGCCGGTATAAATACCGCGCGGACGGGCGAGTAGTTACAGTTACAATTGAATATCGGAGCGATAATCATCAAGCGAAGGGAAGTAAGCCGGAAGTGTTTAGTGGAGTGGAAAAGTGATTTAATAAGTGTGTATAAATTGTGTTGTGATCAATAAAGCACAGTTAAGTGGCATAGTGAGTTTTAATTTATCGCCGAACCCCAGATCGTAACAATATGTAGTTCAAATTTAACATTATTTTGTACATATACTTTTTAGGATAGCATTTTACAGTATTAAATTAATATTAGAATAAAACAATTATAAGTACTTAAAACTACAATTAAATTAAAATAATAATATGCAGCTATCTAAAATAATAATATGCAGCGAAAAAAAATCTATGAATTAAAAAAAGAA
Organism: Euclidia mi; assembly: GCA_944739405.2. Classification (NCBI taxonomy): domain Eukaryota; kingdom Metazoa; phylum Arthropoda; class Insecta; order Lepidoptera; family Erebidae; genus Euclidia; species Euclidia mi. Next base: position 36,122,909 of record OX123195.2, read on the forward strand.
ACAATCCTATTTTATCTATCAATGTTTGTTCTATTCTGCCTAATAGATTTTGTAGTTATTTATTACAATATATTATTTATCTTGGCAAATTTTATTTACACGTTCGATAAAGCACATAGGTACATAAATATAATAATAATAATCTATTAATAAAATTTATTTTAATTAAAAAAAAATGTAATAGTTTCAAACTGAAAATAGATGAAATAATTATTACATTTATGTACTTTTTTGTTCAAGATTTGTCCTATTGTGCCTAATCAATTTAGTATTTTTCACGATACATATATTTATCTTGGAGTATAAATTAATAAAATATTTACACACGAAATCTACACTTATTAGTTACTACATATATGTATGGTATTTTATTAATAATTATTATAAGTTTCTGACAAAGTGTAAAATATAAAAAAAATATCCGTAGGAAAAAACAAAATTGCAGATGTCATCAAGTTTGAATTCAGAACGCTGCGCGCGGGAAATTTTTGCTTTCATTCTATGGTTGTGTAAATTTAGTTGAAAATCTATTACTGCTCATGTATTGAGCTATTTGTGAATTAAGACTGATATAATACATTTGCCATATATTGGTTTTATGTATCAATGTAAGATCGCTGGTATTGGTAAGTTTTCAGACTTTTAGCGTTTATCATATTTTAAAACTTTGTTTCTAAAGTACTTGCAAATGGTCATGCTGCTATACTGTAATAGGGTTCTGGCATGATTGCAATATGATACTGTAACTGGAGCACAGACTGAAGGATTACCTATTATTGGTACATTGCAGAAAAGTTGAGAATGTTACGATGGATGTGTGAAGTGACAAGAATGGACAAAATTAGAAGGAATGAGTATGTAAGAGGAAGTCTGAAAAGTGGTGCTCATAGACTAAAAGTGAAGGAAAATATCGGTTGGCTTGGTATGGACATGTTATGCAAAGAGATTATTTGTGTGAACAAGAACAAGTGAATATATTTTTATTTCTTTAAGAGACAACTTTCGCACCAAGCACGAAAAGGAAGATCCGGCCAAGGAAAACATTAATCAACTGTGTGTCGAAAGAGAAAAGAGTAAATAATTAGATAAGAAGAAGTATGGAAGTAAACGACATAGTGCGTAAGGGCAAGAGAATGTGTAATTAGATTTATTTTTTAATTAGTATACAGTTTTGATCAATTATGTGTTATTCATCTTTTTGTGCTTGCTGCCTCACCAGCAAAACATGTTGTATCTTATTATATGCTATTGTAACAACTCACTACCATGTTTTAGCAAAATAAATGAATTTGAATTGAATGACATTTTTATAAAGTCTTTAAGTTAATATCTTAGTAATAAAACTCTGAAATAGAGTTTTTAGGGTTCCGTAGTCCACAAGGAACCCTTATAGTTTCGTCATGTCCGTCCGTCTGTCCGTCCGCAGCCTAGCTCAAGTGCCTAGCCAAGCCTAGCGCCTAGTGCTAGAAAGCTGATATTTGACATGAATATAGACATACGATATTGCAACAAAACTGTAGAATAAAATTTTGGAAAATATTTTTTTTAGGGGTATCTCCCCTACATATATAGTGAGGTTGATTTTTTTTTTGGTTGAGTACCCCATTGTGTGGGGTATCATTGGATAGGTTTTAAAACAATATGATTAGTTTGCTCAAATCATTTTTCGATCAAGTGATTGGTTTGTCAAATATCAAGCTTTGAAGTGAAAAAAATTGTTAGACTCATGTGTCCCCCCCTTCTGCCGGCTAAACTATTAATTTGGAAGAGGTGAAAAAAATCACAAATGTAGTACATATAACGAATTTAAAAGGAAAACTATCACGGCTAAGTAGACATCACTAGTTTACGAGTAATCGTCGGTTAACTTATAAATACCTATTTCTGTGAGTTTACATTAGGAGCGCTGGCTTAATCTTAAAGATGCCCGTTTTAAGACCCATGTGAAACAGAAGTTATTATCAATAATGCCCATTATGGGCAACTACGGAACCCTACATTGCGCGTGGCCCGACACGCACTTGGCCGGTTTTTTTATTACTAAGAAAAGTATTTAATAGCCGTTCCAGTAATTTCATAAAAGTTTTTCTTTATTTGTATTGTGCGGGGAAGTCTGTGATTGTAGTCTTGACAGTACCTACAATGTTAATAATGTAGAAATGTAACATTTTAATAAATTATGGTCGAATTTCGACCGCTGGGCGACCTCTAGCATTTGGAAATAACTGAGATGCCAGCAGATTTGCTTACGAAAAGTTTAGGTAGTACTAAATATTATTATTTTATGCAATTGTTAGTTATACAGAATGTTAAATGTTAATGTAATTATTTGAAACTAAGTTTGTGTAGAATTCTGTGTAACTAATTAATAAAGATAAGTGAGGGTGTTGGTTTTTTATGTCAAAATAAGGTATTACTAACGCCATATATTGAGAGTCTCTTAAAACTGAATTTGAATTTAAAATTGTCAGTTGAGAATGGAATAAAATAAACTCCTTCACTTTTTTGAAGTACCAAACGCGTTACAATTTCATTTTACTATATCTATCAACATGTCTCGCGTTTGTGCAAATTCTTCCGATATTTTTTGTTATATTTGTGGTTCATACACACAAATAACACAAAAGGGCCATCACATTATTAACAAAAAAAACAAATACATAAACATAAATGGTTAATTTGTCCTGTCTTAAATATGTTGTTTACTTTTGGGGCTTCAGACTGGTTGTTTACGCAAAAAGTTACTGCTTTTTTATGAGTCCCACACAGTCATGAATTAATAACATTCCAGACCTGGAGATCGCTTAACCGTTTGCGAACTCAGGTCGGGCACTGTGTAGGGAAAACATGGCAAGATTGGGGATTCATAGAACACTCACAGGTCCACTGCGACTGCGGAGCTCCATCACAATCTATGGCGCATTTGCTCTCATGCCCTCTTTGATATAATGATCCAAAAACATGTGGTGCACCCTTGAAAATATAAATATAAACCAAATGACTCTAGTTCAATGAATTAAATAAAATATATTTTGTATAAATGTCTCAAACCATTACGGTTCATGTATGTAATTTTAAGTTGAATTATCCAACAAAAATGAACCAAATACAGTTGAATCACTTAAATGATTAAAAGTTTCATAAAATAATTCAGCAAATATGATCCAAGCAGGTTGGAACACTAAAGTAAAATAATATTAATTCTTAAATGAAATCCAATAATATTTGGATCATTTTAGTTTTTATGAATAAAATACTTTACATTTTTACAAAATTGGCCCTGATAGCAATAGGATAGTTAGTTTATTAGTTTTATATTAATAAATAGTTGAAATTTTATTGTTGTCTATGCCTACTCTTATAAGTTTTTGACAAGTACTGTTTACTGTTACTTATTTCGCGCCGTTTCTCTTGACTGTGTTAGTGCTACCACGAGAAGTAATTTGAAAATGGATGAAATAAGTACTTAAAAACGCATTTCTAGGATATGATTCAGATCTAGAAGAAGAAGGAGACATGAACAATAAAGATGATGAGTCTGGTAAGTGATTTTATCATTAATTTGCCTCACCTAAAGTATTTTATTGTTGCTACTTAGTAGGTATTGTCTATATTAATATTAACTTTGGTTAGCTTAAATTAATTTTAAAATATAATAAATAAATAACTAAGTACATAGTATGTACTTAGTCAGATCTTGTAAATTAAATTAAATTTCATTCCTAAATGCATTTACTAGCAAGGTTTAACAATAACATATATAATAATAATTTAACTTTACATTTTGAAATAAGTACCTATAATTCTTTTGTTTTAGATATCATCCCTAATTCACCAGGTTGCAGCCCAAAACATATTTTTAATTGGAAACATTTAACATCAATGAGCTCTAGACCTGAAGGTTAGTAAATGTATTTCAATAATTCAGTGAATGTGCTTTTTAGAGTGTTACAGTTTGTTCTATTGTTTTGTTTTGAGGGTCAGCACATTGCTTTATTAAATGTTATACTTACTTGGGACTATTTTTATAGTTTTAAAGACTTAACTTATGCTTAAATGTTGTTTTATGTAAACATTTTATTTAACAAGAAATGATAATAAATTACCTTATTACTTTTGAGACATAGTGCTGGAGTAATATATGTTTATGTTTTGCATTTTTTATTATTGTGTATTCAAATAGTATGTATGTATTCAAAAAGGTATTGTGGTTTCAAATAGCTATTCATTTTAGGTGCCTCACAACACACACAAGCAGCTGCCACTAATCTAAACAATGTGCACTCACCAAGCTGTACTCCAACTAACATTCCACTGCCAACCAACATATCTGCTGTTTCGAGTATTGAAGCACCCCCTTTCTCGCCTATAACACCTTTAGCTTATTCGAATAACTTGTCAGGTAATACAAAACATTTGTATATGTATAGTCCTCTAGAATCAGAACAACACCAAGTGCTCCCTGATGTCAATTCAGTTGACCATTCTGTATCAGATGTTACTGAGACTACAAATATTGAACAAAACAACCATCAACCATCTCCTATGCCAGCCATATCTCCAGAAACCAAAAAAGTATTTGATATTTTAAATGAATCAGAATATTTAGAAAACAGTGATGAGTCGACTCTGTTCGGGATCCCGATTTTCATCCAGAAGATGGTGATGATAATAGTTCGACAAAATCTTATTGTATAACTATAACAAAAGCTTTGATACATGACAATCAAAGTAATTCTGACAGAATTACTAATCACGAGATTGAAAATGTTTCGCCAAACGAACCCTCAAACGTTGTTAACCAAAATAAAATTACTGATGTTGAAAAAGTCGGCAGGCCAAAACGAGGACGTAAACGAAAAGCCTTTAGCTCACGAGAGGAGGTAAAATATAAAAAATATCATAATTTCCCATACTTATTATAATAGAAAAAATAAAAAATAGACTCCAAAACATTCAATGACTACAAATGCAACTGTAAAAAGAATTGTTCAGAATTTGTTTCAAAGGAGGCAAGAGAGATTGAATTCAATAAATATACAAAGTTAGGTTCATTCCCTGCCCAATTAGTATATCTAGCTTCATGTGTCGAGGAAAATACGAAAAAGCGACAATATGTGATTCAAAATAATACTAAAAATAAGAAACGGCAATATAGTCGGATTTACAAACTGTCTGGTATTAAAGTGTGTAGAGACATGTTTATTAATACCCTGCAAGTTTCTACTCAAAAAGTAAACACTAGTTTAAAGAAGATGCGTTGTGGTGAAATTATTAAAGATAAGGGAGGAGAGGCTACAGCAGGATGGAATAAGATATCTGATGAAACCTTAGAAACAGTAATTAATTTCATTAAGAAGTTCCCCAAATATGAATCACATTACAGGCGTGACGAAACTGAAGCCATGTACTTAGCACATGGAATTACACTACCAAAAATGTATGAATTATACAAAGATGAATTGAAATCACTACCGAACATAAATAATACGAAAATATGTAGCGTTAGCACGTTTAAACGGATTTTTTATAAGAAATTTAATCTCCGATTCAAAACATTAAAGAAGGATACGTGCAATAAGTGCGATGCTTATGCAATCGCTATTAATAATTCAGATCAAGATATAAAAATACTTAAAGAAAGAGCTCATAAAGAGCATTTATATTTAGCGGAAGGGTTGAGGGCACAAATGAAAGCTGATTGTGAAAGAGCGCGACTAGAAGAAAATGTTGAATGTCTTACCTTCGACTTGGAGAAAACTCTTCCCTTGCCGAGAATCCCTACGAATGTAGTGTTTTATAAGCGACAATTTTGGGTTTATAATAGTGGAATACATTCGGCGTCAAATGACAGAGGACACTGTTTTATTTGGATCGAAGGTGAGGCAGGTAGAGGAGCACAGGAAGTGGGTTCATGCTTGCTGCATTATATAAATAAGGAGTTGCCTGAAAACACTGAAGAACTTATTTTGTGGAGTGACTCATGTGGAGGACAAAATAGCAACATAAAGCTTACTTTGATGATAAAAGCTGCATTACATTCACATCCTAATCTGAAGTCAATTTCAATGAAATTCTTAGAACCCGGCCATTCGTTCTTGCCAAATGTTAGCGACTTCGCTAAAATAGAAACTCGTCTTAAGCAACATCAGAGAGTATATGTTGTTGAAGATTATATTGAGATTATGAAGAAATGCAAGAAAGTTAATCCATTAAAAATAATAAGGATGAAACCAGATGACTTTCTAAGTATCAAAATGCTAGAAAAGCAGATAGTCAATAGAAAAACTTACGTTAACAAAAACAAGGTCAGTTGGTAATCTACTTTTTTTTTTGGAAATTCCGTTGAAGAAAGAGAAAGAGCATTCAATATTTATGAGAAGTGCCCTAAATGGCGAATTTCAAGAATTAGATATAATGAAAAAGTGTGCCAGAAACCAATCTGTATGCAATTTTAAGTTAGGTAATTTACATTTACCACCACTATGGCCACAGGGAAAAGAGATTGCACAAGCTAAATTGGATGACATAAATTCTATGATGCATTTAATACCGGCTGATTGCCACCATTTCTATAATAAAATAAAGGGTAGCAATAGTGTTGTCGATGATATTGATGGGTTTGATAGACTCGATTTTGATCTTGAGTTGACTCAACTTGAGTGAATGTTTAAGGAATAAATACTTTTCTTTTTTCATTATTATTGTTTCATTTTATACTTTAGGAACATTAAAAATACTTTATCCTCTTCCTCAAATAAAATATATCTTATAGTTTACTGAAATTAAATGCTTTTTTTTTAATTATTATCAAACAATATAAATATCATATAGGTACATTTTGGCATATCTAATTTTGTCCGATTACCTGAAAAGTCCATTTTTGCCAAAACATACCAACTGCATATATTTACAAATAAATAAATTAAAATGAATTTATACAGAATCTACTTATATGTGTACCCAAGCTCTTTAGCAAAGGCACAAATTGGTAATAATAATAAATTAATACAGACAGTTGAACCCTGAGTAATTACAAATCTAACTTTAAACACCATTTTCTCGAAATCAATTTTATGCAGTTGGTAAATTTGGCATAACTCGGTCCAAATATGGTTTAGACTCCAGTGTGAGGAATATAGTGTAAAATTTTGAGTTACGTTATCTTGATTATAAGGAGTAGAATATTTTTTCTCGAGTATGCAATCTTACCCTGTAGTTACCCAGTAGGTATGCCATCTCACCCAGTAAAAAGTGTTGGTGGATGTTTATAAAAGTTTTTCTTAAATTATGTAGCTTTTGAGTGAATTTAAGCAATTACGTCAAATAATTAAAGCGTTAATAATTATTATTTATTGTTTACTTTCTTTTAGAATGGCGCCATACATTAGAAAATCAACAAGGCAACTTGATACTTGATGGCACGGGCTGTTTCCGCAACTCCACGTCTTGGCGTGTATTTTGCGTGCAGGTGGAAGTGGTGTCTTCATTCGAGCCACCCCAGCTCTTCGAGGAAGGCCAGCAGACTCTTGATGTGGCCCACTGCCTCCCTCAGGGTGCTGTATCTCGTCAGGTACTGCTGCCTGTACTGTGCGACCTCAGGGCAGTCGAGGAGCAGGTGGGCTGCCGTCTCGTCCGCTGCCATACAGGCCCTGCACAGCGGGCTGTCGGTGATACCTATAGTAAATAGGTGTTTATTAAAGAATCCGTGTCCTGTGTAGGCGGCCGTGACTGTCCGCAGTTGTTGTTTGGACAGCCGGAGGATTTGTTTGGCTATCTTACCGTCTACTGCGGGAAGAGCCTCCTTGGCCTGCCTACATGTTTCAATACCAATCCAGGACTGGTTGTGTTGGGTCCTGGTCCTATTCCTTACCAGGTTGCGATAAAAACCAGAAGGGAGGGGAATAATGGGCTCGGGTCCCACCACCTCTAAAGTGGCCCCTCTTCTGGCAAGTACGTCGGCTGCGTCATTCCCTCTTGAGCCACTGTGGCCCTTGATCCCTTGATCCATTGCATCAACAAGGCAATCATGGAGCGAAAAAAATATGAGAGATGCAATTGCGGCGGTTCATAATAAATGAATGGGATGGCAGATGGCGGCAAAAACATACAATGTTCCCGCCACTACACTCCGACGTCGAGCTGAAAAGCAAGATCCAACCAAGGGTTATTTAGGTCGTCATAAAACTATATTTACCAAAGACTTAGAAAAAAAAATATTGAACACTAGAGGATGCTCGCGGCTACGCCCGCACGTTTTTGTAATTTACCTGCTGTGCCCGATCCCGTGGGAATTTCGGGAAATCCCTTCTTAGTGCACCCCTACGGTCACCAAGGATCATACATGCCAAATTTCAGCTTCCTGCGCCCAATAGTTTCGGCTGTAGCGTGTCTGTCAGTCAGTCAGTAACGCAAGGATTTTATATATTAAGATTTGCAAGAGTTGGAAGTGCGTTTTTTTGGTAAGACTACAACTGATTTAAGAAAGCTTGCGTATCAAATAGCAGTTGCTAAAAATATTCCTCATAGATTTTCCTCGGAGAATCAAATGGCAGGTGTGGACTGGCTGAGAGGCTTTAGAAAACGTAATCTATCCATATCACTACGCATACCTGAAGCTACATCAGCAGCAAGAGCGCGAGGCTTCAATAAAGTCCAAGTACAAACGTTTTTCAAGTTGTTAATTGATGTTATGGAACAGCACCGCTTTGAACCCCATCAAATTTGGAATGTTGACGAATCTGGGTTTAGCACAGTACCATAACCGTGGTAATGCCGTCACCGTGGCCAAGTTTTGGGAACAAAAAATTGAATGTGAGCTATTGATACGAAGAAGAAGAAGACAGTACCATTACAAAACCCGAAGGTATTTGCTACTAAAGGACGAAAACAAGTGGGAGTATTAACTAGTGCTGAAAGAGGTCTACACTTTACAACAGTTTGCTGCGTCAACGCGCTTGGGAGTTTATACCGCCGTCATTCATTTTTCCCAGGAAAAACATGAAAGCACTACTAATGGACCATGCACCAACTGGCGCTATTGGTTTTGCCCAAGAAAATGGATGAATGAATGGGCAGGTGTTCCTTAAGTGGTTGCAGCATTTTGTAAAATATGCAAAGCCATCAGAAGAAGCTAAAGCTCTGTTGCTCCTTGATGGTCACTCAAGCCACAAAAGTCTGGAGGTATTGACTTGTGCTAAAGAAAACAACGTCATAATATTTTGCTTCCCCCATCATATACCCATAAGATGCAGCCACTAGATGTCAGTTTCTTTGGTCCACTCAATACGTTCTACAATCAAGAGTTACATTTGTGGATAAGGAACCATCCAGGAAGAATAGTCACACATTTCCAAGTGGCTGAAGTGTTCAAACTAGCTTATCTTCGTGCTGCAATAGTATCAAACGATCAATGGATTTGCTGCAAGTGGCATCTTTCCTTTAAATGAAAATGTTTTTCCTGAGTGGATGTTCGCGCCTGCTGATGTTACAGAAAAAGATCTTGGGGATTCCGCTGTTGATGACCAACATTTTCAGTTAAACAACACATTTGAGACAAACTGTACGAGCTTCCTGTCAAACGAAGAAAACATAGCAGACAGACATTCAGATCTTCGGAATTCTCCTGCAACCAACCCAGTTGAGGCGGGGCGTTCAGACACTGGTTTCCAGTCAAATGTACAAATTGATGCAGGGCAAATGTACAAATTAGAAGGGTGTTCAATATTCGATGGGTTCCAGTCAAACGTTATTTCAGATGCTGCGCCACCAGAGTCTAAGTCCAAGGATCAGATAGATTTAAGTCCAACCATAACAGATATTTCTCCGTTGCCTAAATCATCACACACAAAACGAGTTACCCGTAGAAAAGGTAAAGATCAATGGCCATTGATGACCTGACTAAATTTCAAAACGACCATCAATGATTGTTCGCTCAAAAAATTGGCATTAATGTTTATATTAAACTAGAGGACGCCAGCAGCTACGCCTGCATTTTTTTTAATTTACCCGTTTTGGCCGATCCCGTGGGAATTTCGGGAAATCCCTTCTTAGTGCACTCCTACGGTCCCCAAGGAACATACATGCCAAATTTCAGCTTCCAGCGCCCAATAGTTTCGGCTCTAGCGTGTCTGTCAGTCAGTCAGTAACGCAAGGATTTTATATATTAAGATTATGGGCATCATAATGTTTTATCGACACTGGATTATTTTAATAATTAAATATCAAAAAAGTATTTTTTTTTCTATATTTCATTTACTTGGAACGCATCCAAATCGTTTCTGACATTATCTGTGACGTGTGTTTCATTTTACACAGAATATTAATTTTGTTTTTTATCTGGAATTTCTTAGTTTTGTCTTCACACAATAATACGGTGATTTTGTATCATAATCAGTGTTTGTTAAGTAATAAAATATATATCAATGATTGCTTCAAAAAAGGTTTTAATGATTGAACATTTTTACAATTTGAACTATTTCATAAAACGAAACGTATTTTAATACGACTACCTACTGTCAAACCGCGTTTGTTTACACTTTAGTTTTACCGCGGCCCCGCGCAGTCCTTCCTTAGTCCTTCTTATCAGATAACACAAGTACGTTCGTACTATGGCAATGAATACAGATCTCTTTGCTATGGGGAACATGTTAGATTTCATGGGGGGTATAGGATTGAAGTGGCGAGTGAAAAAATTGATTTTAATGGATACAATCTAAGAGGAAGTCACGACAATACTCTGATATGCGGAAAAATAAAATGTAGACACATAATATGTAGAAAGCAATATTATGTACCTATATATTTTAATTGAGAATAATAGATTAGGTATGTATAGCAGAGTATTGTTGTAACTGTTTGGTAGGTCGTCGTACAGTTGGATGTGTGTGTGCTCATGTGATGACGCTGGTGTGATACCTTGCATGAGCCCGCTGCTGAGTACTTAGATGATGTAGTATTACTACTAACTACCTACTTTCCCTTACGGGAAGATATTGAATAATGCATAGTCAGTGTTTTTATTTATTCCTTTAGTTTCTTCGTTTCCTATTATGAAATGTGGCTTTATTGTCATCAGCATTCCTATCAAATCAGCAGAAGCTAGATCTGTCTCAAGATATTAAATTTTTAGTAGTGTACCTACCTACCTGGTAAGTACCTAATAGTAGTAGTAACTTGTGTTTATACAGATCAGTATTTTTTATTGTAGGTAATAAAAAAGGCGATGTGTATAAACACAAAAGTAAAAGTAGATAATATATAGCTAGATTTAATTGAAATAGCAAGCAAATCTGGTTGTTAGAGCTACACATAACATGAATCATAACCTTAAAAATACAAATGTAAACTTCTATTTTGCTATGTTAGCCTGCTTTCTAAAAATATTTCCTTTTCAGTATTAGATTGATAGCCTGTAGATTAACCAATCCACGCATACATATTTCATGGTCGCGTGATTTGGTAGTCAGGTTTTGGCATGTATGGACAATGACCAATGTTCTTTGGAATGTTAAATGCATCTCCAGATATAGCACAATTAAAGGCTATTATTGCTGACAAAAAGCTGCCGACTTGAGAAAGTCCACTCGAAAAAGCACAAAAAGGGTCGTGTTAGCAGATTCAAGTGATGAGGAAGAACCTGTTGCTTCAGGTGATGCAGAGCCCTCTTGCATTTATTGTATGGAGCCTTGGAGTCATTCTCGTTCCAGAGAATGGTGGCTTCAATGCCAAGCCTGCCGCCAATGGTGCCACGCGGAAACCATCGGGTTACCCAAAACGGCAAAACGCGTTATTTGCGACTTATGTAAGCACCCTTAGAGTTGCTTACACATGTAATTTCTTTTTGTAATCTAAATTGCCATAAATACCGGCCTTGCAACTAGTTACAGGCCTGGTGGTTATGGCAATTTGCACAACATTTTAACGTATGCCGTCTTACCCCTGGGGATTGGGTGAGATGGATTTTCGATCAATTTTTATTTTGGATTATTTTTAAAAGAAAATACAATTTAAGTTGATTTTTTGTATTTTATTTTAACACTTAATAAACCATTGTTTCATATAGTTATGTCGTTTCTTTCAATTTATTTTAGTCAACCCTACCAAGAAGTATTTTCAAAATCTATGCCATCTTAGACCACCTTCCCCTACATTAAACTTGAGATTTTTTTTTTTATTATATTTATCTGTTTTTATTTATAACTTAATTTATAGGGACATAATAATAAAACATAATTTTGTATCTGAAGCTTAATCTAATCTAACCTAATCTAATACAAAAAAACATAAAACAAATCTAAAAGTGAAAATATTTACAAGGTTTAGACGTCGTAAAATGCCTCCGCATCAATGTCATCGGGTAACGTGCCCAGAAGGCTGGCAGCATTGCCACGCTGGATGGCAATGCTGATTCTTTGAGCAAAGAATAAACCAGCCAACCAACCGGTCATGTGAGACGTCGATTAATCGTTTAGAAATTTCCCGGAATAGAGAACGAGCACTCGGACCCCATGAGCCTAGCGTTTCCACCCCAAACGGCTCAAACACGTAATTACTCACTAAATTACAGTATTTGCGCCGTTTGAGGGTTTCCGCAGTTGCAGCAGCAGCGCCGGCGTGGCCTCCCGTGCTTGGAACATGTGATGGCGCGAGGGTGTCTACGCAGGTTGCGTCCCACACCAAAGGCCTACCCATTTTCCAAGGCAACAATGACATACCATCAGGTCTCTTACCGTCGTCACGTACCAAACCATTTGGTTCAAGTACAGCTGGTACGTTAGACGCGACAAGAGCACGACGGATTATGTCATTTAGATGGGCATGACGAGGAATTCTACCAGCGCTTCTGCTGCAAGATAGCCCATGGTGTCCGAGGCTATCGACGTCTTCTCCACAATGACATCGATGCGGAGAAACACACGGAGCACCTAAACGCAGACAGGTGGCAATACGGAATGTCTCATCGTCCAACATGGTTCCTGTGTTAGACGATGGTAGTGCCTGAAGCCATACCATGAACTTGAGATAATCATAAATTCCGTAGTTCTATGATCAAAGATAGTACCGGATTTAAGTATCTGAGAAAAAAGGCCTTCTTTTAGTGAAGCTAAAGTAGGAAAGGGATATTTGTAGATTCGGATATCACAAAGATAATTAAAGATCCAGCATTAATTCCAAGCCTAAATGAAGTAGAAAAGGATTCCTGGACACTTCATTCGTCGCAGTTACTGAAAACTTTTTAAAGAACCATAAATCGCCGCAAATTTAGCATAAAAACTGTCACAAAACTGCATCATACAAATATTGATATATCATAACACACACGTCATTCGAACTCGGTGCGAACCGGTTGTCCACGAGTGCAGTTATCCTACACGTCTGTGAACAGCGTCGAGTTTAATTAATATGTAGGCGGGTAACTAGATTGTTGGCCGATATAATCACTTCAGAGTGTTCAGAGTTCCTACTAAGAGGGCGCAGCTGGGTTCTTGTGCATTGAATACACACGAACTAAAATACACTATCTACTTTAAAACACGAAAGGCACTATCTTAACAATTATAGTCTAACACTTTTCACTTGCAAGTCTTTTAACGAATTGAAAGATTCGTTTAGAGACTGTACTAATGACGTGATGACGTTTCATGACATCTGCAATTTCCGTTCCAACGTGAAATAATAAAGAGGCGCTGGTAATGCGCCGTCAAATATATTGACATTAACACCGTGAAGTGATATAACGTGCATTTGTTGCTCAATAAGTGGCAGAATAAATAATAAATGATGCAGTGTCCAAAGTGTAACGACGAAGTATCTGATGGAGTGATATTCTGTCAATGTCGTAAATACCTGCATTTCACCTGCTCCGGACTAGCAGAAAATACATACCGGAAGATGACAGCCCAAAAAAAGGACAACCACGGCGTTAGCGAAGAGAAGAAGGAAGATGTTGCACAGACAGTGGTGAACATTGTAAAAAATCATCTCAAGCTTGACAATTTCACTTTAAATGACATTCGTCGCTGTCATCGTATGGGAAGATCTGCAGCTACACATAAACACCGCCCAATTCTGGTGAAATTTCAGGATGTGTCAACCCGGGATAAAGTTTGGTTTACAAAAACCAAACTTAAAGGCTCTGGAATTACTGCTTCCGAATTTTTGACCAAAACCCGTCATGACGCCTTTGTTACTGCACGGGAAAAGTTTGGAGTCGCGAGGTGCTGGACTAAGGAGGGCACGGTTTATGTCCTGGGCGCAAACGGTGAGCGGCAACGCATCAACTCGTTGATGGAAGTCAAAAGTTTATCCCTTCCTCAAGCCCTGGACCAGACGAAACAAGCTCTCCCAGCTGCCAAGAATGAGCCGGCGAAGTCTAGACGAGCTGCAGCAGTCAAAAAGTAATATTGCAAATCATTATGTTGTTTACATTGTCTTCACTGCATCCCAGGTGGGTTGTTATACTTTGTTCGAACTTAGATGTTGCTATAAATACGGTACCCACATAACTCGTCACATTTATAAAACACTAGTTTTTATGTCTAATGTTGGTATTTGCACTTTGCAGTTTTATTTTTCCTATTAATATTTCAATCTGTAACCAAAACACTTTTTTCTAGTTACGTTTCGTTCAATATTTGTACTTTGTTTGTTGTGACATTAATGAAGTGTCAATTATGACAGCTAGTGCGTTCCGTTTAGTAGCTACTACACTATAAGCGTTTAGTTTTCTTCAGCGGGGTATTGTAACACGCCACTGTAGAATAACAATTTTTAAAAGTGCTAAATTTTATTAACCATCCTGCCTGGGTTTTACATCAATTTGTGAAACGCCGTTTTAATACGTTGTTGTTCTATAGGATTTCTCGTCTTTTTTATATTTTTTTTGTGTTTTCTCTATATTGACTTGTAACTGGCAGGTGGACTATATTGAATACAGTTAATTGGTTGAGTGATTATATTAGCTTATTTATTATAGACATAACTTATATATATATATATATATATATATATATATATATATATATATATATATATATATATATATATATATATATATATATATATATTATTATTTATACATCTATATTATATTTGTATTAATTATTTTATTTAGTAAGTATAGTATCCATATGGATTATAACAGTGACACTGATGACTTTTTTTCTGTAAGCAGTGACAACGATAGTTTTGTAAGTGTTCCTTCTTTAGCGGATAACCTGCAATCAATATTTTCTGATGTTCCGAGAAACTTGAATGTTGTCCATATCAATGCACAGAGTATTCCCGCCCATTTCCCAGATATGCTGGCAAATCTTGACTGTAAGAACATCCACGCTATTCTTGTCTCTGAAACATGGCTTAAACCATGCCTTCCTTCTACTTCTTATTCTTTGCCCGGTTTCCAACTCATTAGAAATGACCGTACTGGGTGTGGTGGCGGCGGTGTTGCCATTTATCTCCGTTCTCATATTACCTGCTCTGTCGTAAGCATGTCCTCACAACCGCCCCCACCCAATGCAGGAGAGCATTTGTTTCTGGAAATCGAGGTCCATCATACCAAAGTCCTTCTTGGTGTTTTCTATTGTCCATCTTTACGTGTTGATTACTTTTCCTCCTTTGAGAATCTTTTGCTTAATCTATCTCCCTCTTACAGTCAAACTATTATAATGGGTGATTTTAACACCTGCCTTCTTAAGAACGACTCGCGTTCTTCATCTTTAAATTCTATCTCCATCTCTAGTAATCTGCACATTCTGCCCCTAAATGCCACCCATCACTTTCCGAACTGTACTCCTTCACTTCTAGACCTCATATTAGTCTCATCACTTAATCATGTCGCTAAGCACGGCCAATATTGTGCAGATGAATTTTCTTTTCACGATCTAATTTTCCTATCTTACAAAGTTCGTCCTCCCAAGGCAAAGCCAAGAATTCTCTTACTACGCAATTTTAGTGGTATGGATACTGATCGTCTTCTTGATGATGCCAAGGCAATTGATTGGAAACCTCTATTCGAAGCTGATACAATCGACGACAAGGTTCAAATATTTGAAAAGACTGTTGTTGACCTTTATGATGTCCATGCACCTGTTCGAGCTGTAAAATTAAAACACCTGCCATCGCCCTGGCTTACAAATGAAATTAAGTTGCTTATTCATAAGAAAGCAGCGGCAAAATCCAAGTATAAGTCAAGGCCATCTGAGGTGAATAAGGAAAAATACTTGAAACTTAGGAATCATTGCAATACGGTGTGTAGGGACGCACAACGCCGGCACATTCACAAGTCCGTACAAAATGGTGATCCAACAAAAGTATGGAAGTTTCTTAAATCTCTAGGGGTCGGAAAGCAAAATCAAAATAGTACTCCAAATAAAATTTATATTAACATGCTTAATCAGCACTTCTCTGCTTCGTCTGAATATGATAAGACAATAAAACTGAACACTTTACGATATCTTTCGTTGCTTCCTACTCCTGATTATACTCCTTTTGTCTTTAGTCAATTTACTGGATGTGATGTTAAGCAGAGCATTTTATCAATTACATCAAACGCAGTTGGCAGTGACGGTATCACCCGTAATATGATCCTTCCTATCCTTGATGAAATCCTACCTATTATTTCCCACATGCTTAATTTCTCTGTTTCTTATGGCGTGTTTCCTAAGGCTTGGAAGGATGCTCAAGTGGTCCCTTTACCTAAGAAACCTAATCCTGTTTCCTTTTCCGAATATCGTCCCATTTCCATATTACCCTTCTTGTCCAAAGTACTTGAGCGCCTTATTCATAACCAGCTTAACTCTTTCCTTTCAACACATAATATCCTCAATCCTTACCAGTCCGGTTTCCGTTCCGGTCACAGTACCACATCCGCCCTTGTCAATATTACGGATGATATCAGGTCAGGCATGGAGGATGGCAAGCTCACAGTTCTCTGTTTGCTAGACTTCAGTAATGCTTTTAATACTGTTGATTTTGATGTTCTCCTTGCCATTTTACGCTCCCTTAACATATCTCCATCAGTTATTGACTGGTTTCGTAGTTACCTGTCTGGCCGCCGGCAACGAGTCCGTCTGGATGAAACGTTTTCATCTTGGTGCGACAATTCTGCCGGTGTACCACAGGGCGGCGTTCTTTCTCCTTTGCTCTTCTCAATTTTTATTAATTCAATCTCCAATAGCATATCTTCTTCCTACCACCTTTATGCTGATGACATGCAAATATATTCGCAACCTCAACTTGAAAACTTGTCATCTGCCATCACTATTATTAATAATGATCTGGATCAAATATCTAATTGGACGAAGACGTATGGACTGAAGGTTAACCCTAGCAAAACACAGGTTTCAATTATAGGCAGTTCCAGACTTATCTCAAGGGATGATTGGTCGATGCTTCCGCAGGTGTCCTTTGACGGTGTACCAATTGATTTTAGTAAAGAAGTGAAGAACCTAGGCATATATATTGACAGCACATTCTCGTGGACTGTCCAATTACAAAATGTCAGTCGCCGACTCTTTGCTGCTGCAGGTTCACTGCGCAGACTGCGTAACTTTCTGCCTATCACCACTAAATTGCTCTTGTACAATCTATTCTCCTACCAATTCTTGACTATGCCGATGTCAGCTATCTAGATCTCAATGAGGTCCAGCTAGATAAACTTGAGCGACTTCAGAATTTTTGTATAAGATTCATATTTGGTTTACGTAAATATGATCACATCTCTGAATTTCGCAACAAGCTCAAGTGGCTGCCAATCCGCCTTCGACGGAATACTCACATCCTTTGTTTTCTTTACAATATCTTATTCAATCCCTCGTTTCCTATGTATCTCAAAAGTCGTTTTGAATATCTCCATAAAACACATTCGAAGTACTTGAGATCATCAGAAAATCTTAAATTAAAAGTCCCTCCACATTCTACAGTTTTTTATGACAAATCCTTTGCAGTTCAAGCTGTACGCTTGTGGAATACGTTGCCACTAAATATTAGACAGGCTAAATCCCTACCAATTTTTAAAAACCTCGTCACTCAACACTACTTGACATTTTGATCATTACTGTTATTGTATGTAAGTATAATGTTAATTAAATAGTAAATAGTTTCTAGTAATGGTTTATTATATCATAAGGTATTTAAGTATGTATTATAGTGGATATATATATTTATATACTTTTATATAAATATATATGTACATTATATAATTATATATATCATCTTTTATAGTATCTATAATTTTATTAGTATAGTATTAATTATGTATGTAGTATTGAGTATATAGTATTTATGTTAAAGCTATTTAGTACGAAGATTATCTTTACAAATAATTGCTAAATATTATGTAGTACACCACTAGCTACCCGATTTCGCTTATTATAATTGAATATAGTCCATCAGGTTGTCTGGAAGAAATCGCAACCTGCGATAAGACCGCCCATGTACAACTAGACCTAAGTTTTTAAATGTTTTTTTCTGTAATTGTTTTGCTTCTGGTGTACAATAAAGCATTTTCTATCTATCTATCTAACTGGCGTTGCATTACCTGTCGCAACGCTGGCTCTCAGAATTCCCCTAATCTCTCGGATGTATTGAGAGAATTGAGGGAGTTTCGCACTGTATTAATTTGATGTCATGAAAGCCAACTTTGATGCTTTGAAGCTCACCGTCGAGAATGTATCTTCGCAATGGAAAGGCATACACGAATAAATGCTATGGAATCACGTCTAGATAAGGTAGAACAATCAACATCTCAATTGCGAAAGGAAAATCATGAGAGCGACCAATTTGCACGATTGAACAATGTGGAAATTTTTGTCATACCATTTCATAAGGGTGAAAACCTTGACAATATTTTAACAAACATTTATGCCAAGGTGGATGAATGAAAACGATATCAATAGCATCCATCGAGTACGTAGATATGAACAAAAGCATGAAGCATCTACCCACCCGCCGGCAATCATAGTGCGATATACACGACAACGTTGCAAGGATCAGCTGTTAGCCGCGATCAAAATGCGTCGTGGACTCAACACCGCGGACCTCGGTATGGCTGGACCCGCTGCAACCATTTATACATAGGTGACCATCTGACTCCGGAAAATAAACTTTTACTCAAATCTGTACACGAATTTAAAAACAACATAATTATGCATATTTGTAGATAAGAGACTGCAAGATATTTGTAAAAAAACGGAGTCATCAAAAACTATTCGCATTTGTAATAATAAAGATTTGGATAAAATTAAATGACTATGTCTAGTATTAACGTCGATGTTTGCTTATTATTTTTACAATAATGACAATACTTGTACGGAAACTACATTTATTTACTCGTGTCATATTGTATCTTATTTCATTGCGTTTGTGGAAGTTGTTATTGCATATTGTTAACATGGTTTGGACACTGTTTTAATACATAGTAGCTTAGTGATAAATTTAGCAAAGCTACTGGCCTGTGGAGGTTTAATATTTTCATAGTTCACTACTGCGAAATAATGGCGCATGCGACGGCGCGAGTTGTACATAGCCGGTATGGGTTGGCCGTTCATTGTATAGACATTCTATGCAATGAGGGGTCAATTTGAGTTGGTGGTGTGTGGCTTCGTGTGTCGCTGTGCGCGTTACATAATATTATTGTTATAATCATTACAAATAGATTTAAAATTCTCTAATTTATTGACCGTTTATTACCAGAACGTGAGGGGACGAAGTAAATCACACTCATTTCTGAATAAGGTGATTTCAATGTTTTGATGTTTATTGCATAACAGAGACATGGTCAAATATACATTTTTACAGTTCAGAATATTTTGACGATTGGTACATCGTTTATAGACGCGATAGGGACACGGCGGTGCATTGATAGCGATACGTCGACACTTAAACCCGCTTCTGCGCGACCATTGGAATGCGTCAGTGCCCACTGAACATCTCTGGGTAAGTATCCCGCTGCCGAAGGCGACGTCTCGCGACTGTGCCTATTCTTATGCTCAAACTTATTTACATATTTGTTGTGTTTATATACCGCACGGAGATCGCCACGAGACTGCGTTATGCTCGACGTTTGACTACGTAACTCAAGTATTAGAACAATATCCTAATAATATTTTTCTTATTACGGGCGACTAGAGATGTAAGTGCGGTATTATACCATTTGTATTGAAATGTATTAAACGAAAAATACCGTATAATACGGTATTATACCATTTACTACGGTATTTTATGTATTAATCAATTGTTCTATATTTTTGAAGTAAATGATCATAGTAATCATTAAAAAACTGAATACGGTGGAATTGCACAGGAATAAAACCTGAAATTATATTTTATGTTTGTATTATTATTAATTACTATTAGCTACAACAATATTACCATAAAAATAGGGTTGGGTTTCGAAACGAGTCGCCCGAATTTGAGGGTATTGGTGGTGTAGGGGGCTTAAGGGAGTTAGTTTTAATCCCCTAAAAGTTATTTTGGCTGCCGGAGTTGTGTCTAAATATATTTAATCAATTTGCTAAAAGTATTAAATACTTCGGCAATTATGCAAAACGGAACGTAGTTTTTATACTTTAGTTCAGTTTCACAAATATCATTTTTAGGTTTTATGTGAAAAACGTGTAACGAAACGCAAACCCGCCATCTTGGAATGATGATATTGACAGCTAAGGTCAAATTTGTGCGTCATTGCTTTCGAGTGCCTAGGGTTAGGTGCGCCTGTAATAAGTAACTCAATAGGTTATGTTAGGTTCTCTTTTGACCCTTAACCTAAAAATAGGAGCCAGCAGGGCTCTGTCAACCTTAGTTTATTAAACTAGTGTGAAGAATGTGGATGTTGGCAGTGCCATACACACCGATGTTTGGAGATTTTATTTTTCGGAGGAAACTAAGTATTTCCGGCAAGTGAAAATGGTGAGAGGGGCTTCCGAGAACTCCCCTCCTCCCTCTCCAATCACTCACAACCCCTAAAAACGGCGACGTATTTCGAAACTTTTTCCTATAAATACGCTAAAAACAATCAAAATATTATTTAAATAAAAATACGTAACATTTTTAGTTACGTCAGAGCAAAGGGGTCCTCAAACTTATTTGAATCATCACTCTATTTATTCAAAATTAAATTATGTTCCTCTCTGCGTGCAGACACGTACAGCCCGATCCTTAATACAAGATCCATAAGAAAAGCACAGACGTTGGCCCACGCCTTTTGTCTTCCTAGTTCAAAAACCCGAGATTTAGAGGATCTTCATCCTCAAATAAAAATCCTCTTGTGTTGCTACGTTCTCGGTAGATGACGACGCAGTACTTAATGTATTCTAGCAACGTACTTTCAGCTGAATCATCTTCATCACCACTTTCTTTAACTTCGAATGTGCTGTCACGAAGACGAAGATTCGCGTAAATCGAGACCAATTTAAAAACACGTGAGTTGTCTAAGCGATTTCGGACTTTGCAATGAATTCTTCCAAAACTTAAAATTCCAAAATTTAAAAATTAGTAATTCTAAAACAAAGAATACAATCGTAACTTAAAATATAGTTAATGTTTTAAACTAGAACTTGTCGCAATATTGCAGAGTCTTAAAAACTGAATCAGAATATAAAATACATAAAATACCAATAATACCGTAAGTTATAATAAAATACCCGTTTAATACATAGCCTTTTGGTATTACACGGTATTTTTACAACACTACGGGCGACTATAATGTATCGTATGGCAATTGGTATTATGATAGCAACTCGGATTCTATGCTGATGGGTGCAAATAAATATGTGCAATTGATCGCGGATTTTATAAGCCTATCGAACTTGAAACAATGCAATTCGTCGTTTAATATAAATACTAGGTTATTAGATTTAGTTTTTTGTAACAAACCTTGCTCTGTTATTACTTGATCTGATCCTATTACGCCGAAAGATGTTTATCATAAATCACTAGAAATAAAATTAACACTAGGTATGTACAGTCGCCATCAGATATATTGTAGCAGACAAGGTGACCAAATACTTCTGAACAATTTAAAATGTCAATAAGTTCCATTCGCTACAAGCTACCATTAATATCTGAACATTTATTACCTCGTTAATATATAATTTCTATACAAACAATAAACCAAAAATATCTGAACACTTACAACGTCAAGTGTATCTATGCACATGGGGTAGTCTTAGAAATCTGAGCAGTTAAGGAAAAATTGCAGTAGAAAGTGTTTCCAACTTTACTATAAATACAACAGAATATATATAGGAACTCTTTTGCTAATTTGTATATTATGATGACTGTCAGTTTATAACATATTGTAGTTTTGAGCATGCAATGGCAAGCAACCTATTATAGATATTGGATTATTGATTTTAATTAATGTAATATGAGTTCATACCGTATAGATGCTGAATTGAAAAATAAAATAATTCAGTTAAAGGATGATGGTCTATCCGAAACAGACATTGCCGATGAGCTTGGGATAGCCGTAAGTATTATAGCGATGAACGGTAAAAACATTTAAAACATTATGACTGATGTAAAACTATTTATTTCAGAGAAATACTGTATATTTATGGCTGGAAAGATGGCAGCAAGAGGGTACTTTGAATAATCATGTATCATTTGGTCGTGCGCGTGCAACAACAAGAAATACACATAGCTATTCTAGACAAGGCCCGAAATGAAAGATTTATTAATACTACACAGTTTTCAAGTACATTTCAAGTGTCCAGTAGCACCGTAAGAAGACGATTAAAAGAAGGAGGTTTACAAAATAGAGTACCAGCAAGAAAACCAACTCTCACACCAAGGCACAAAATGCAGCGGCTGCAATTTGCGGCCAATTATTTAAATCACAATTTTGATCAAATTATCTTTATGGACGAGAAAGTATTCTACTCATCGGATAATGGCAGATTGAGTTTGTGGAGACCACAAAATACACGGTACTTGGAGCAAAATGTGCTGCCTAATCGCCGGAGTGGTCGTATTACAATTGGATTATGGGGATGGATGTGCAAAAATGGCCATGGTGAGCTTGTAGAAATAAGCGGACGAATGAACTCAATGAATTACAAGGAACTTCTTGAAGATACATTTCTTCCGACTGCTAAAGTATTTTATCAAGATGAACACATAACGTTCATTCAAGATAATAGCTCAGTGCATAATGCTCGTACTGTACAAGCATGGATTAATGAACAAAGAGAGCTTACTTTAATCAAACTACCGCCAAAAAGTCCAGATCTCAATCCCATTGAGAACTTATGGGGTAAAATGGTGCAAGAGTGGGATGGGAATCAATGTCCAACAAAGGAAGCATTAAGACAACATGCAAATAACGTTTGGGAATCTTTCAGAAGCCGACATTTTTGTGAAAACGTTGTTGGTTCCATGCGGAAACGGTTACAAGACGTATTGAATGCAGAAGGAGGTTACACAAGATACTAATATTTTATAATATATACTACTTATGCTGTCATAAATAAAAAAATATTTCAATAATTTTGAATTTTATTACAAAACCATGATCTATTTTCTATCAATAGTTTGACATTTACATAAATTATCAGTTGCATCTTAAACAAATGATAGTCGTCGTTTTTGATTCCTCCTTTAGGGCGGTTTCAGATTAGCGTATTTTTCTGCGCGTATACGGTCGTTTCAGCATACGCGCTTACACGCGCGCTATATTACGAGCTTCAAAAAACCGAACGGGCATATTTCGGCGTGTTCGCCCGAAACTGTAGTGACATCTTGTCAGTGTCAACATGGATTCTGACGGCTCGTGCATATACGAGCTTAGAAGCGCGTCAACGCTCGTACGAGTTGCGCGTGTGCCAAAAGGCGCGCCTGTACGCGCCTACATGCGCTTCCAAAAACGAGCTTATACGCGCGTATAAAACGCTAATCTGAAACCGCTCTTATACCACGCAGTAACGAACTAGGTAAGCTCAGCGTTAGCTGCGTAGATACACTTGACGTTGTAAGTGTTCAGATATTTTTGGTTTGTAGTTTGTATATAAATTATTGACAAGCATCTGCTCAGATATTAACAAGGTAATAAATATTCAGAAATTAATGGTAACTTGTAGAGAATGGACACTCATTGACATTTTAAATTGTTCAGAAGTATTTGGTCACCTTGTCTGCTACAATATATCTGATGGCGACTGTACGCCGCGTCCCAAGCTAACATAAGGAATTGTTTCATAAGGGTCACTTTGAAATAATCAAAGATAAGCTTGCTGCTATTGATTGGCAATCGAGACTGATGACTGATTCGAACCTTGACTCCATCGTAGATTCATTTTACGGAGTAATTAATAATTTAATTAAAGAATATACTCCCTGTCGCAAAATATTAACAACTGCCCCTTATCCACCATGGTACACAAATTTATTAATTAAGTTATCTAAAGAAAAACGAAAATATCAAACCAGGTGGAAGCGGTATGGCAATACTTTAGTTAAACCATCAGACATTTTCTACTCTTCGAAAGAGAGAATCAAAACTTCAAGTAATTAAATTCAATAATTTTATAAAGTTTAGTGAAGAACCATTCTTAAGTGTTTCACATTATTTTGGTATTTCGTAAAATCAAAATTGCCGAACTATAACATTCCACAAAATATTAGATTACACGAGCGTATCTCAAATACTGGTGAAGACACTTGTAACTTGTTCAATGAATATTTCTATTCTTTATTTATTCATTCCCCACCACGCCCAGTTATTATAGATTACAACTGTCCGCCCGTGCATTGTCCTGTTGATCTTGGATCTGTAGTTATTTCCACGGAATCAATTCGTAAAGAGCTCAAGCAGATAGACGTCAATTAAGGCGCTGTTCACGATGAAGTGCATCCCTTATTTATTAGGAACTGTGCTGATCAGTTATGCGAACCGTTGAGTATCATATATCAAAAATCCCTGGCAACAGGCGCTTTCCCTACTATATGGAAGCAGGCAGTTGTCACACCTGTACCTAAAAACGACAAGCGAGATGACGTTACACAGTATATCTAAAACTAGTTTGTTTGGTAAAATTCTAGAAAAAATAATTACACGGATAATAGCAAATGCTGTGCGTAATCATATTTCAATTAATCAACATGGTTTTTGTACGGGGCGCTCTGTAGGGACTAATATGCTCACGTTTTCACATTTTCTAGTTGATTATATGGATCAAAAGAAGCAAATAGATGTGGTGTATTCCGATTTTTCAAAAGCTTTTGATAAAATTAATCATGATTTGCTAATAGAAAAGCTGTGGAAAATCGGAATACACGGCGATCTGCTACGCTGGATCAAGCCATACATCAAAAACCGCTCTCAGGCTGTTTCTATTAATGGATATCTTTCTAGATGCCTTAAAATTCCCTTGGGAATCCCACAAGAATCATATTTTGGGTCCGTTGTTGTTTATACTTTATATCAATGACATAGGAGAAAGCTTACACTTTTCAATTTTTTTATTATATGCAGATGATGCAAAGTTTTTTAAAGTTGTAACAAGTATTGAGGGCTGTTTGGAATTGCAATCTGACCTAATACGAATATCGGAATACTGTGCATCAAATCAACTCTATTTAAATTTAGATAAATAAATGTTCTGTAATAAAGTTTTCCCGTAATAGTAACCCATTGTCATTTAACTACTCTGTTAACAATGAGTCTTTGTCTAGGGTCACATCGGTGCGTGATTTGGGCATAATAATGGATTCTGAATTATCATAAAATCAGCACATTGACTATATAGTCAATAAAGCTTTCAGACAACTGGGCTTCAGATTGCGAATATCCTAAGCCTTTCAGAAATAGCCATACTTTGAAACTGTTGTACTTTAGTTACGTTAGATCTATTTTGGATTTTACTTGTATCATCTGGAGTCCATACTACACTTGTCATATTTCGCGAATTGAAAGAGTTCAAAAGAAATTTATCAAAAACTTAGATTTTCGTTGTGGTAATGAAAATATCTCTTATCACACTTCATGTGCACGTTACTCATTAACCTCTCTTGTTGACCGAAAAAAAATGTTCGACCAAGCATTCCTATATAAAATTGTAAATAATCTCATTGACTCCACTTTTACAAAAAAATATCAATCAGAATATCCAGGCCTGGCTCTCGCTCACATGAATTATTCTCTGCTGCATTTTATAAAGCAATTTATACCGGGAACAACTTCTTTAATCGTCCGTCTTTACGTGTCCATGTTTATAATCAAGAATTCAATGATCTAGATATATTTCAAAAATAAATTAATAGTTTATAAAAAGGAATTAAGATCAAAATTTCTAAACCATGTAGTGTAAACTTCTGTCTGTAAATTATGTATACCTTACTTCAATTTTATTCTTGTTTTCTGCCATATTTCTTGTGTATATTGCAATATTATTATAGTACATGAAATAATTTGCGGCAATATATACTTTTTCAACTGTGCTATTTTATGTGACAATCTATATTACTATTTTTATGGAACTCTAAGTCTTTAAGTATATTATGTTATTTATGTAATGTAAGCATATGACTGTTTCTTTCCTTAATAAAGCAAAATAGAATAAAAATCATAAAATTGTGACGTAATAGAGACCACGAATCACATGAAATTATTAACGATATACACGTAGAAAAATGTTGACTAATGTTTTGGATCCACCTAGAAAATTTTAATTCAAGAAAGAATTAAGAAAAGTACACGCTGTAGAGAGCCTTTTGAAAAAACAAAAACGGCAAATTTAACTAAGATTGTTAAAAATACAAACAAAAATTTGGTATAAATAAACAATTAGAGAATGAGTTGGCAAAAAGCTAAAATAGGTAGTGAAAATGTTTACAAACTCATTACAGTGAAAAAAAAAATAGGTTAACAAAGTCATCACATTAAACTGAAATTTTCACCAAGCTTACGAAAATTTGCTCAGTTGCTAATACTACCATAAATTTATATTACTACTCACCGGCTGCTTACAAATTTAATATGTCCGTAATGTATTTCAAAATAGTTTGCCTCATCCTAAAACTCTCAGCAGATGATATAGCAGAGTATTAATGCTGAACAAGGGTTTACAATTAATAAGTATTGTAAAAACTTAAATCCAATTCGACGTCTAATCCGGTTGTTTGCTTTCTCGTTTTTGACAAAATAGCATTGAGGAAGCAAATGCTCTTCAAGCAATGAAAATAAGGATACGTGAATTTTGATGAATGTCCTGTTGAAAGGTCAAGAAGGTAGCAACGGACTCAAGTCCTAGTATTTATGTTTGTTTCTATGACAGAAAACTGTAAAATGCCTATAGGATATTTTTTTAAGCGGCAGTCATTAGTGCTAAGGCATTGTTGATTACAATTTGTTTGAATAAATGTTACGAGGCAAGAGTTTAGGTACCCAGTATGAATATTGATGGGTGACCGGCAAATTAACTACGGAATTCAATATTCGAACTATAGATAGATCTGAAGATTTTAGATTCGTTTTTGACAGTTTTTGACATAAGCTCCATACAAAATATGTCAAATACGAATCTAAAATCTACAGATCTATCTATAGTTAGAATATTGAAAATGGCCGTTAAAGGCTTTTGAAAAACTAGGGTATGACTTTACTGATGTAACATAACATAACTTTACGCCTTTACCCCCGAAAGGGTAGCCAGAGGTGTATTACACACCCAAACTTCACCAGTTATGTTTCTTACTTATGTAGACAACTTAAACGTACTAAAACCATATTTTTACGATGTGGACGAGCATACCTACGTAAAAAACGCTATTTTAGTATTATTTGTCCTACTACAGAAACAACACAATAATACTATAATTTGGGTTGAGTCTACATTCCCGATTTATTTATTTTTCGGTAAACGGGCGCCGCAGAAGTAAGACATATAGTGGAGGAACGCTTGAAACATTTTGGAGTGAATTTTAAGAGTGATGTTGTTGCCTTAATAAGCGACGGGCCAAACGTTATAAAAAAAATAGGCAGAGAAAAGGAAATATGTGTAAATCATACCATCCATTTAGCTATTCTTGTCAGAAGTTACAGCTGTCAAGAATATCTATGATGAACACAGCAGCTGCGATGAGGCAAGCAGCAATGATAACGATGATGAATCTAATATATCTAATGAAGAACCTAGACCGTAAATTATAAACAAAGTGATGATTGGGACCCAATCGATCACAATCGATCGTTAGATTTGTCAGAAAGGGTCCTCTAAAAACAAAGACACTGCAGAAACATTTAGTAGCCGAATTCAGAATAAATTAGTTTTGTTACTAGATGTCTGACCTAGATGCAATTCAATGCTGACGATGTTTGACTATTTCTTGAAATTATAATATGCTATCAAAAAGGCGTTGATACATTTAGATAGCTAACACAAATGAAAGGAAGATAATATTGGTGTGCTACAAAACCTGCAGACGATATTAACACAAAAGAATTGAGATATACAAATGTATATTGATATGGAATCCTTTACAAGTGAGTCCGTAGTCCCCTTAGAAGCAAATACAACACCCGAGTATATGCCTGTTACGAGTACGTAGATCGCGCCATCCCCACGACATCATTGTAGCGAGATTACCTTAGCGGAGCCCGAAACACGTTTATCATCGACATTTCTTAAATAATTGTTTTTTTTTTCAACTCGATTCAAAATATTTATTTGCAAGAATATATGTTTGATATGAATATATGTAATACAACATATTCTGCCAAGAGTGGCGTGCAAATGTATTATTATTTATTGAAATTACCAATTTATTATAATACCAATACTCATTAATATAACATTTCTAGATCCACTTAAACAGTTTCGTTTATTTTACTTTCTAAGAAATTTTTTACAGTGTAATAATTTTTATCTAATAATATATTAAATAATTGTTTTTTAAATAATGTCAATGGTAGATTAATGAGGTTCCGTGGCAAGTGATTAAATATTCTTATACACATACAATTTACACTTCTATTATATAGTTCCAATTTAATTTGTGGTAAAATTTATTTATATTTATGTCTACAACGACTGTTTTCATAGTCTCCAAATTTTTCAAACAAGACCCACGTTTAACGTTTTTGACGTCGGGATCTTTGTGCTACAATTACATGGAAAGACATAACAAAACATTCATCACAACGACTGCCATAACTAAATTGCCAGAGTGTTCCGTTTAAGAGTCAAAAAAACCAAGACGGGAGGTTAAATATTTAGAGACGTAAGCTGCTTAATGTTCTCAATCGAGTGACAAAAGCATGGCCTTTCACACATTCACATACTATTTATATTTATTTATAGACTGTCCTGTATCCCCGAAGGGGTAGGCAGAGGTGTAATATTACACCCACATTTCGCCATGAATTTTAGGTCCCACGTAATATTGGCGAGCCTATTGCCGTACCGGGCACTTTCTACAATGGCTTAAAAATAATATAATGACAGATCTTATTGATATAATTATTAGTGCGGCAATACTAAATCCCGAAAGAGACCCGAAGCTGAATAAAATCGTGAAATCCAACGTGATACCTGTGGAAATTTTAATTTTAAGTCGCTTTGCTTCAAACAAAACATCTGCAGTAAGTGATTTTCGAAACTAACTAGTAACCGGAGAAACTTAAACTGGCCAAGACGTTACCGTTACCCACAATACAGGCACCGTTTTCCAGAAGATGGTGGCTTCACTGTTGACATTAAAGGAAAACGTTTAGATAATCGATGGGTTGTTCCTTACAATGCTTTACTTTCGAGTTTTTTTTTAATTTTAGTGCTCATATTAACGTGGAGTACTGTAATTCAGTAACATTAATAAAATATCTTTGCAAGTATGTAAATAAATGGACAGAACAGGCTACGTTTTTTAAATATATGTCTTCAAGTTCTTGAGGAAGCCGTTCATTAGGTGGACGTACACTCACGGAATATAGGTTGCAACGACCAACCAGGCCACCTGATTAAGGAAAGAGAATGTTATTAAAAGAGACTAACCACAATAATAATCTAGAGAGATTGGTCAAGCATAATACAAATACTTAGACAAAAGAACATAAAGAAGCATACAACCAAATTATAAATAGTGTAGATACGAATTCATCAACCTTTTCGTTTTGGATGCGCCTGGTCGTACCGGCAAAACCTACCTTATAAACTTAATTTTGGCTGAAAGCTTAAAACATCTTGCTTTAGCTGTCACCTCATCAGGTAAAGCCGCCACTTTGCTGGAGAGGGGTACAATTGCGCATACATGTTTAAAGTAACCGCTCGACCTAACACGCGTGGAAACACCCATATGCAGTATTTTAAAACAAGGCCACTTCGCTGACGTGATCTAATCACCATAACACACAAAAGAGTACTTGAACAGATCTTTACAAGAATTCGGGGCAATAAAAATCTGATGGGTTGCGTGACCGTGCGATTCTTTTTTCTGGAAATTTTAGGCTAAGCTTACCAAAGGGAATTCGTGCTGATGAAGTACAAGCATGGTTTAAATGATCGATTTTATGGACTTCTGTAAAAAGTTGACTAAAAACACGAGAGCTTATCTGAGGGAATGGCGATCATTTTACCAGTGATGGCATATTTGGTATCACTAAAGATACGTGTGTACATTAGTATATACTGTCGAAGAGTTAATTTATCTATGTATTTATCTAGGTATATGAAATATAGGACAAGCCCATGAAATGGTTTTGCGAACTATTTTGACTTCGAAAATTGAACAAACTGTGTTGAGTAACTACATACCTTTGAGTGCATCTGACGGAGAAGAAAAGATTTATAAATCTATAGATATATATGCAATGCAGGCGACTAGTTATCTTTACCTGCTTGTGTACGGTATATAAAACTAATGGGTGTTTCCCCTTGGCCAGATTGATGGTTAGATCGAGCTGCCCAAAGGGAATTTTTCTTCCCAATGTTCAGATCAGTTAATCTATGAAAGTTTAATTGAACACAAAAATTTCTAGGCTTAACTTTTCTATTAACAATGATATATTTTGGATTAATTAATTGTAGGTTTTATGTATAGTCTATTGATTTATAATTATTTCCTTTTTTCCTGCTTGTCATGTAACGCCATTCATATTTATCACTTTCTCCTTGTAAATAATTGCCCGCAATTTACTTCATTGATACCTAAATCATTTTTGAAATGGATTTTAATTTTATAAATAGAAAAGGAGGCATTATGCTTTATATGTTATAAAAATAAAACATATAATAATGGCAACGAAACCAGGCTTTGTAGTCAATACAAAAAGATGCGTGGGGTCTGTGAGAGTTCAAGTAAGTATAATGGTTACTGAAAATAGTTATTGGTCTGTTTCTTTTAATTTCGACTGATATTTGTTCTTATAAATATCTGTTTCCATCTTAATTTCCTGAATAAGTATACAATTATGTATGTAATTGCGATATTCTGCTTTTCAGAAGCGCAATAAAATTATTAAACACAAAGGTCACACCTGCACTACACCTACATTACACGTAGTTAAAAATGAGATAGATCTTGAATTGCACAAAATGCAGCAGCAGGTGCAAAGAGTTTAACCAGTACCATTTGTTTATAAAGAAGGTGCGGCCAAGTTGCAAGATTCTGGTTTAAGTCTTACAAATAACATCTTCTTAATCATCTTTTCAATCTATCAAAAGTACTATGTATTGAGACGCAACAAAGCGGCTTACGTTTCTAACTGTATCACGATGATCCTGTTGCTGTGGAGATGCCTGAAGAGTTTCGAAGTTTTATTGCAGCGAAATATTTTGACCAAAGTCATCGAATAATTATTTTCTATACACCGCAATCGAAAATTTTTAAAAGATGTAGCTTACAAACATATTGTGTATACAGATCGTTTGTTAAAGCCAAATTAACGTATTTTCAATATAACTCAACGAGATCTGAACGTGGGTTATTAAATTACAACCGTTTTAAAATAGCTCTGAGGGACCACATTTAAATAACCTCTAGATCATTATTTACAGCATAATAATGTATGCGTTTTGTTTGTAAATACTAATAAAGGTAACTGGGATTATCGTTAAATTAAAATATCACCCCAAAGATGGGCCTTTTATTTTACATTCCAATTTAATTGCGATCCCTCAGTTAAAAATAATACTACTGAAGGAAATGCAGAGACTATGAATATTTTGACTTGTAGTAAATAGGTTTCTCTACAAGCCTAGTTGTTTTTATCACTGTTTAATTGCACTTTAGAAGAAATATTGCCTTTTAATAACTTCTATACATTGCTCGAAGTAGGGTGTCCACAAATTAAAATATTATGTCATTTTTATCATAACTAATTCGCTCATTTATTTATTACGTACATTAAAAGATACTAATAAAATAACATTTTTACATCATTATATTAAATACAAATACATTTTGTTGCATCTTATCCGTCCTAATATTAAAGTATAATAGTAATTGAGAGCACAATGTAGGGCTCCATGGTAAATATTAAGTACCAAATACATTGTGCGTGATCAGAAAAGTTTTTAATCCAGATTCTTGGTTTCTTTTAGATGGACTCGGCTGCTCATAGAGTCACAGATAATTTGACCTGTATTTCTTGAGGCATTTGATTTATAATTGAATTTATTTGCAACATATAAACATCCAACAACAGGAACTAGTAATAAACCTTACGTAAATAACCAGGACACCTTGGCACACAAACGAAAACTAAATTCCTGCTAACTAAATGCTTAATATTATTCCGACATCGGATTTGAATCGCTACTTATCTGACATAACGGTGTTGTTTATTCTGTGACATTTGTATCGCTTAGTAGCACTTAATATAAATTATTTTAAATTACTTGAACTTATGTTGTGGATTCATAATACTACCTACGATGAATTTGTTATTCATGCTGTCTCTTGGCCTGTCTATCTGGTAAGTAAGTATCTCCTTAATTATGATAAACTCATATATGATGATAGTGTTTATATTACAATTCTGTTTGATAATTATGTCTACTTTAATTTCCCTAATGTGTTTAATTATGTGCTTTTATTGTTCTTTTTGCTATACCAATATATAAGTATGACTGCTCGACATTCATGTTTTCACGTCAGGATCAAACTGTAAACCACTGCCAGTCCGTAGTAGCCTAGCACTTGTTTAACTGGGCACCTTGTTGGTATCATGCAAACAATTCTTTTTCTTTCGACGATGGGTATTTACTACATTTACGTCTTATTTCAGTGACACAAGAACAGTTCGACCACCAAACGTCCCATATGATGAGCAAGAGGCCATATTTACTAAATTGTCTAAATTCTTTAAGATCTGAACATAAAATATAATGACCCTATATTTATCACCATGTCACAAGAGCTAAACCTCAAAATGACACCAATAGCAATATATCTTTCATTTAAACGCTATAGAAACGCTTTTCCTGAACTGTTTGAAAAAAAAAGTGAAAATGCCGAAGAATTGGATCTTGAACTTCACTGCCAGAAACAGAAACTCAGAGCGCCAACGAATTGCACACAAAAACAATTTCGTTTCAGCTAGATTTATATGATTGGAAAAAATACAGCCGCTTAGAGGGCTTAAAAAAGAACTGGTACTGCAGCTTACAACATTACCTAAGTACAAATGGAGCAGTATGTTAAAAGAAAAAATGGTTATATGCCAAATTACCTTGTACAATAACGTTCAAAATACAAACAATTCGTAAAAAATATTTCTAACTATTCGGCAATTAATGTTCTCAGTGTAACATAAATATTGTAGTATTTTGTGGAGAGAAAACTGTCAAAATTGTCTACATTACTTGCAAAATTAAAAATTTATATAATCCATTCATTCACAACCCTGAAATTAAATCAAAATTACCGCCTTACAGAAGACGACAATTTGCCAAAGAATTATAATATAAATCTAGAATTTTGGTCCGTAACAAATTGGCTTCAAAAATGATAAACCGATAAAATCGCTCCGCCAGTATTACCGTGTATGCAAGCTTTTGCACTTACTCGCACTACAAAACTGTAGATACAAAATTTGTTTGCTGTTTTTGAAGGGAAATCTACAAATAAGTCTAAAGTGTTTATCAGATTGGATACAAGCCATTTTATAACATTCATCGTAGTTTTGACCATGATCGTAAAGTATTTTTATATAAGATGCATTTTATTCTTTTTAAAAGATGTGAAAATCATCACCTAGCTAAGAGAACTATCGTTGAAATCGTTAATGTTTACCTCACTGAATACAATGATGAGACTTTAACAAAATTATAAAAAGAACTTGATAAGTTAATACATGACATAAAAATCGAAGATCAGTCAGTTGCAATTGAAACTGAAGATGAAAAAATTACAAGACAAAAAGACGAATCACATTATGATGCTATTATAAATAGCGATTTAGAATTTAAAGATTGGTTTGGTAAAATTTAAAATGAAAAAGCAACCAACAGGTTTGAAAAAAAATATCTATCGCTTTCCCTCACTCATTCTGTTATTTAAAAGAATATTATGGAAACTTCCGTTGTGGTCAAATATAGCGTGCTCGTTTCTTGAGTCACTGAATAAAGCACCATCTTCATCTGGCATCGAAAGCTATTTTAAGTCTTTTAAACATCTAGTTTTAATACAAAACTTAGAAAATATAAACTGGATGATTTTTTTAAAATTATACCCCATTTACGGGTATATAGATGGTAAAATTAAATTGAGTTTCTGTGACCTCAATCAGCTTACAAATGACAAAATCTCTGCAGAAAATCCTTTTTCAGACACCTGGCGTCTCGTCACAAGGTCGATTGCAGTTGTGGCAGTTACTATATCGGACAGACCAAGCGAACGATTGCGGAAAGGGTCAAGGAACATATCGCAGCTGTGAAAAATCGACAAGTAAATAAGTCCGCTATAGCTGAACATTTATTGGAGTCTGGACCAAACCACTGGATAGAACTACATCAACCACAGGTCTTTTCCACCGAACGTCACTATTACTCCAGGATAGTGCGTGAAGCGGTTGAAATAAAAAAAACACAAGAATTTCAAAGGGAGGATGGATTTAGATTATCAATACCTTGGAATCCAGTCATCAATAAGTGTAAACACCGCCGCAATGATACAGCTCAACAGTGTGTAGACGTCATTAGTGTAGTGTGTCGAGGTACCGACAGTACGGTTAAAAACAAAAATAAAAATCCAGTCAGGGTAGGTGCCAAAACCCGCACAACACAAGGACGGCGCTGAGCTCACCAGTCCCACCGCGACCACGGCTGAAGCAAGTCAGCCGAAACGTTGGCAAAAACCGAGGTATTTATGCCTTAAATATAAGATTTATCGCGAGTAAGACCCGCTATATAACCTTGTATAACACGCTTCTGACCATGAACATGGTCGTCCGTCCCCGCGGCGTACGTCAGTATAGCGGCATAGGTGCCGCGATATAGGACCTTGAGGGCCGTATAACGCATGGACAGTCGGTGGGCGGCCAGGCATCTTCCCCTTCAATGTCATGGAATATGACGATGAAGCCCAGCCGGTTCCGCTGCCCCCACTGGCTAATTAGTTCCATGGCACGTAAGGCCGAAGCCTCGATGCCGGCGCGATTTGGACTCAATAAGAATCGTTACATCATCGGCGTACGTGACCAGTTGAACCCCGTCTGGGTATGGTAACCGAAACAAATCGTCAATGAGTAGGTTCCACAGAGATGGTGAAAAATAAAATGTATAGATGCGTAGCAGCAATCGAATTTATTCCGTATGTTGCGCATAACTGTATTGGGCATTACAAGTGCCACTCTTTAGTAAACGAAAGGTATACATGTTATGATGATAATGTTTCTAAATTGGTTCAAAGCAGTAATTAAAAAAGTATATTTGCATATGATAACTTACGCCCATGTAGACAGTTCGAAAGAAAACTCAGTAAAATACTTTTAATTTTGCTCTTTTTAGGGTTTCGTAGCCAAAAAGTCTAAAAACTGAACCCACTTATATATTCGCCATCTCTGTCTGTCTATCCCGGTATATCATAGCAATTTTATTCCGAAAATATTGAGACAAAAAATCTGAAAATTGATATGTAGACATATTCTGTGAACCGCTACATGATTTAAATATAAAAATAAATTAAAACAAAAGGGGGCTCTCCGTACATGGAAATGATGTGGAAAAAATATTTTTTCATCGGTTATATTCTTGCTATATAGATAGATCTTTAAAAATCACATTGAGATTTTTAAAACCATTGTTTCTCAAAGTGAATCGTTTCAAAGATAAACGCCTCCGAAAATTGAGTTCCTTATGTATAGGTTGGAGAAGGAGGTCACTCGTCGAATCCAACTCGGTTAGGAAGTTACGGCATATCTTCACGACCAACATCCCACATTGTGATGAGATGGGTCTTCTCAGAAGGCTCAAGGTTATTTATAGGGAGGCAGCAAGGCTCCTAGTTTCCGTTCGAGATCGAATCAGAAGTAAGGAGATCAGTAGGAACACGAAAGTCGCTGACATAACTCTCCGAATAGCCAAGCTGAAGGGGAAATTGGCCGCGCTATAATCTAGCAAGCATTACTTAGGTTATGTGTATATTATGATAGTTGACAAGCGGCAGCGTTGGGACATAATTGTAATATTTAAATGTGTTGTCGGTTAGCATACATATGGAACACAAAAGAAGGGTAGTGCGTTCATATATCATTATAATACTTTATATTAGGACGGATAAGATGCAACAATACTTATTTGTATTTGATATAACGATGTTAAAGTGTTATTTTATTAGGTAGTAAGTATCGTTCAATGTACGTAATAAATAAATGAGCGTGACGATAAAAATGACATATTTTAATTTGTGGTCACCGTACTTCGTGCAATGTATAGAAATTATTAAAAAGCAATATTTCTTCTAAAGTGCAATTAAACAGTGATAAAAACAACTAGGCTTGTTGAGAAACCTATTTACTACAAGTCAAAATATTCATCGTCTCTGCATTTCCTATATCCAGGCTATTTTCAGTAGTTTTATTTTTGACTGAGGGATCGCAATTAAATTCGAATATAACAGAAAAGGCCCATATTTTGGGTGATATTTTAATTTAACGATAATTCCAGTTACCTTTACAAAGAAACGCATACATTTTTTTGCTGTAAATAATGATTTGGAGGCTATTTAAATGTGGTCCCTCAGAGCTATTTTAAAACGTTTGTAATTTAATATCCCATGTTCAGATCTCATTGAGTTATATTGAAAATACGTTAATTTGGCTTTAACAAACGATCTATGTATACAACATGTTTGTAAGCTACATATTTGCCAAGATTTGCAACATGCAGTGTGTGAACTGAGGGACCACACTAGAAGATCCATAACTTTTTAACTACTTTTTTACAAACTTCAATATTCAATTTACAAATGTTTTGGATCTTTAACTAACAGTTTCGCTAACTAAAAGTAAAAAAGAAACACGTGGTCTCTCAGTCCAAACACACACAAAAAAAGAGGGAAGGTCCTGGGCTAGTGAATATATATTTCTTTTTCTTGAACATGACGTTTTTAAATTAAACAATAAACGTAGTAAAGAACATTTACTACGAGCGAGATGAAATCATTCTCAATTCATAACTGATATTGGTTAAGGGCGTATTGAATGTCGGCCATTATTTATAACGTCTAGATAAATAAAGTTATATTTTTTCATTTAATTTCTTTTTGAAACATACATTTTTGCGTAAGCATCATAATCAATCAGTACTTTTTGCATTGATGTAAAATTATTTGTATTATGCTCTTTGTCAATATCATAATAAAAATGATAAAATGCGAAACTGTTTTGTCTTTAAACGTACTTTTTGAACTTGTGATCTTGCTGAATCGCTAGCAGTCAAATCAATCTGAACATTGGGAAAAAGACTTCCCAATGGATAGATTGATTTAACCACCAATCTGACCAACGGGATACACCTAAACTAATAATGGACGACGATGATGTGATAGGTGTACTTGACTTAACACTTGTTCCGCAAAACAAAAAAAGACAGAGATCGCACTGAATGGTGTAAACACTGGTTACTGAAGAGGAATGAGTTCTCTCATGTCAATTTGATAAATTAGTATAGATTTACACCAGCAGATTACAATAATTATTTACGAATGGACGAAAAGCTTTATTCCAGAGGTCCCGGGTTCGATTCCCGGGTCGGACAAAAATTGTTACTGGGTTTTTCCGAAGTTTCAGTAGCAGCACGGAGTCTGGTGATGTGCCCGGTAACGGCCATAGGCTCGCCCCCTATTACGTGGGACCTAAAAATTCATGGCGAAATGTGGGTGTAATATTACACCTCTGCCTACTTCGGGGATATAGGCGTGAGGCTATAAAAAAAGGTATATAATGAAAAGCAAATTTTAATCGTTAGATGACTTAGTATAATCAACCGAAAAATAAATGCATATCTGTAGGTTTACATTGTTTCTCGTTAAACGTGCTCTCCGAGGCAGCCAATAATTGATGCTTGTAACTTTTTTGCTTCGAACCCAGATTTCTGTTCTGCCGAGCTTAGAAATGTCAAACTTCTATGTAGGTACAAAGTTTCTGATGTTTAAATAAACTTATTAGATATAAGAAAGAATACATTATTTTCTCATGAGCGATGTTTGACTAATATTTTATATATTAATTCTAGATCTGCAAGAGAATCGTATGGCGATGATGCCATAGCGTATGTTCAACTAAAGCGAGAAAGTTAAATATGTACTGCAAAGTGTAGGATGTGTCTGGACCTTAAGGTACGCTCCAAGCAATAAATATATAGTGTCGGTAGTCGTAGATGAAAAAGCTTGCTAGTGCTCGCTGTGAAGATTGTCCTGCAGCCGTTGGAAGATGTGAGCACACTATTTTATTTTTAATGTGGTTTCACCGTCGAAGTGAGGGAGCCTGCTTGCACATCTATGGAATGCTATTGGAAGAAGTCAAATCTGACAAAAGTTGGATGGATCACCATTAAAATAATAACAGCAAATGAAATATGCAAACGAAAATATCCAGATTCCTGTATCAGACACAAGCATATTAACAGCATTTAAAGAAGAATGTAAGAAAAAAAATTAAAAGCTGTAAATTTTAATAAATAAACGAAACAACCTATTAATGAAACTTAACAGTCTTTTTCCTGAACCCAAGACTAACGTTCGACGTTTTGGACGTCCGCAACTTTTACTAAATTTACAGGGATAGAAATAACAAAATATTTGTCATAAAGACCGCTATAACTTATCGCCATAGTGTTCCGTTAAAGAGTTAAAAAAATCATGTACTTATTGACTAGAGGTAAAATATTTAGTCAAGTACCCTGTTTTATCTACTCAGTAGAATAGCAAAAGCGTGGCCTTCGATACATTCACATACTACTGTGGTACTAAAAATAATCTGACATCAGACAGATCTTATTGATATAATGTTTAGTGCCGATATACCAAATCCCGAACAAGACCCTAAAAATCTCTATGAAATCATGAAGCCCAACATGATCCCTGTGGAATTTTTAAATTTTCGCCTCACATGAACTAAACATCTGCAATAAGAGATTTTCGAAACGAACACCAGAGAAACTTAGACGAAGACGGTTACCCACAATACAGGCGCCTTTCTCTAGAATTTTGCGGCTTCACTGTTCAGTACTCCTTTCACGTCAGTGATAGTTTTTTTTTTATAGCCTGTATCCCCGAAGGGCTAGGCAGAGGTGTAAATATTACACCCACATTTCGCCATGATTTTTTTAGGTCCTACGTAATAGGGGGCGAGCCTATTGCCGTTACCGGGCATATCACCAGACTCCGGGCTGCTACAGAGTATTCGGAAAAACCCGGTAACACTTTTGCCCGACCCGACCGACGAGTGATAGTTTAGAATTAGATAATAAGCGTTGTTCCCTACAACGCTGTACTTTACGGAACTTTTGGTGCTCATATTAACGTTTAACGTAATAGGGGGCGAGCCTATTGCCGTTACCGGGCATATCATCAGACTCCGGGCTGCTACAGAGTATTCGGAAAAACCCAGTAACACATTTGCCCGACCCGACCGACGAGTGGTAGTTTAGAATTAGATAATAAGCGTTGTTCCCTACAACGCTGTACTTTACGGAACTTTTGGTGCTCATATTAACGTTTAGTACTGTAATTCAGTAAAATCAATAAAATATGCATTTGCAAGTATGTAAATAAAGGGACAGATCTTTTGTACTCTAAAAAAAATGACGAGGTGTGTATTTATGAAAATGCAGATATATTTTAAGTATCTCGGCGGCTGTTTGGCGGATTTTTGGTTTCCCAGTTCATGAACATTTTCCCCCAGTTATTCATCTTGTAGTACACTACGAGAACGGGCAGAGAACATAGTTTAATTAAGAAAATTTTGCTGAAATATTAAATGACCCGCCGAATACTATATCACTTTTATCCTTTGCCGAGAAGATATAGTCCAAGATGCCAGAGCCGCCAGACCTACGTCATTTTAGCAAAGCTGAAATTTTGAGGATTTTTAGCATAAAATCTTGTAAAGAGGTGCCGACTCACTAGCTTGAAAGCTGGGCCATTTCACAGGTCGTCATCATCAGCCTTTAACAGTCCACTGCTGGACTAGGCCTCTTCTTTGAAAGGTTGAATTGGCCTACTATACCACGCTGGCCAAACGGGTTGGTATGGGGATTGTATCAAGTTTTCCTTCTCTTAAGTGCTGTTCTCTGCATAATATGGTCCCTCTGTCGGCTCTTACGACACCCATGGGATGATATGGGGTGGTGACATTCCGTATTCTTAATCCGTCACCACACGGAACACAGGTAGCGCGAAATAAAGGTACCTAAAAAACATACTCACCTACGTTAAAGTAGCAAAGCTCGTATTTAAATATGTTTTTAAAAATACTGTCTAAAATTGAAATTCATTATTGCCAGACACTTTCCGTGAGCCATTACTTCGGCCAGACGTCTTAAAGGCTACTTAAAAATTATGTAAACTACGTCATATAAGCAAACCTAAATTTGATATATATTACTTAAGATACTATTTTAAGATCCTTTGTACGCAGCCAGACCAAGCCGAAAGGCCAGTCGTCCAGCCAAACGCCATGAAACTCTCCCTGTGAGTGCGAGCGTGCGGCCACGAGTTTTATTGCCCGTTCTTTCTCGTGGTTCTACCTATTGCTTTGCGAACGAGGCAGTAAATGTAAATGTAGAAGCATTAGTAATTTACTTTAAAAATTTGACGTTCATAAGCGTCACCTTGTGACCTAGATGAATAAATGATTTTTGACTTTGGCCATTATTCATACGCATGATACGCATGAATATGATCCAAAAGTGTGTGGCTTTTTTTCTATCTAGTCTATAGTCGTGCAGCTGCTGTGCAGTTCGACCTGCTGATTTTGGAAAAGAATGGAAAAACTCAAAATTTAAACAGGCACTCGTAAATTTCTTCTCACCTTTTATTTGTAATAAATTGATTGAAGTTAATTTCATAGAATGTCATTCTTTAACTGTCATTAATAATACAGTTGTATCGAGTATTGATGAAAATTTATCGTGTCCAGAGCGTGAAGAAGCAGACACAAAAATTATTTATTATGTATGTAATATCGATACTCAAGCAAACATTGTAATCAGATGTTCTGATACTGACGTATCAGTTATAATGCTGGGCAATATGCATCATTTAAAAGATGAATAGTGCACAAGGTACTTACAGTACAGGCACCGGAAATCAAAGATATGTTGATATAACCAAAATTTATGGCTACTTGGGGCAGTCTTTATGTAGAAGTTTCATAGGCTTTCATGCTATCACAGGATATGACTACACCCCTGCTTTCTTTAGAAAAGGAAAGCAAAAGCCTTTTAAAATATTGAAAAAAAATCCTGAATATCAGCAAGCGTTCCTTAAATTCGGTGAACTTCAATTATTTACTGAAAAGAATGAGGAACAAAATGATTTCACGATTTGACTGCACGGTTGGTGTAGTGGTTTAAGCGGCCGCGTCGCCGCTTGACACTATGCCTAGTGTTGTGGATTCGATTCCCACACGAGGCAAACTTTGTGTGATTCATAATTTGTTGTTTCGAGTCTGGGTGTTCATTGTGTCCGTTAGATATATGTTTGTAAAGTTTCCCGCGACACAGGATTTAGTCCTAGTGCGGGAGATAAAAAGTTTAAAAAAAATCGTTACAATACAAAAACTCATCTGCGAATTATATAAAGTTTCTGAAATAATTAATGTAGATGCTGCGCGGCTGCAGCTTTTCATCAATAAAAATGCAGATGCCGATGTAAATGAGGAATTCATTAAACGAAAGGCAAAAAAAAATGACGCAAGTGGTCTACCACCTTGCAAAACTGAATTACTTCAGCAGTTTCGACGAGCGAATTATATTGCAAGTGTCTGGAGCAATGCTCATATAATGCATCCCAGCATTTTAAAAGATAGTCGGTATGATTTTAACTGGTTTGATGGTGACCAACTACCTACCAAGTTTTGTGAGCGAGTTACTTGGGAGACTTCGTCGTGGGTAGTTGTGGATGTTACAGTAAAAATTTTTGCTCTTGCATTTAATTATACTAATATTTATTTTAATCACAGTTAAAACTTTGTTTATGTTTTAATATAATTTGTAAATATATACTCCACCTGCCAGAGTGTTATCTCCTGTATTAAAACACTATAATCAACATGGAATCCATCCAACACACAATTGAAAATTTGAACACAATGTTTAACCAGAAGATGTCGCAATTCGAGGATAAACTGCAAAGTAATGCCAGCCCTCCATCCAACACTGCTGGTCTGGCTGCAGAATTTGGTGCATTCCGAGAATTCGTAACTGCAGCGCTGAAAGGTTTGCAGCTGCAAGTCCAATTGCTGGCGCGTAGTGTCGACCATTTGGAAATGCAAGGCCGTCGCAAGATTCTTCTTTTTCATGGCGTTCCAGAAGAGAAGAAGGAGGACTTAGTGCAAACCATTGTGGGTGTTGTGAAGACGCACATGAAAATCGATGATTTTACTCCCAACAACATCAAACGTTGCCACCGAATGGGTAGACCTGCAACTTCTTCACCACTCAAGCACCGTCCCATACTTATCAAACTCCAGCATGTGTCAGTTCGGGACAAACTATGGTTTTCTAAAACCAAACTCAAAGGCACTGGTATCACAGTCTCAGAATTCCTTACAAAAGCCCGCCATGACGTCTTTGTAGCAGCCCGGGAGAAGATGGGAGTCTCAAAATGCTGGACTAGAGAAGGCATAGTCTATGTCCTCGGGATGAACGGTGAGCGTCATCGAATAAACTCTTTGGTCGATCTACAAAATGTATACCAACTCAACCTTGCTGACCAGCCGAAACAAGCTCCATCGACTGCGAAGAATGAGCCGGTCAAGGCTAAAAGAGCTGCAGCAACACGGAAATAATCCTGGATTACTCATTTCACATTGTTATTATTGCATCCCAAGGTGGGTGGTTAGGTTTGTTTTTGTACTTGTTTAGTCGGACGGTACTCGTATGATTTTGTTCACTTCATAAATAAGCAAATTCTGCTATTATAATTTTGTAAATGTAAGTACGGTATTTAGAAGATAATTATTATGACTTTGTTTTTATTAATCATAATTCAAGACTAGATATGGTGTTATGACTGAGTTGTCACTTTTGACATTTCACGTCATATTCTTACACTAGCGTTTCGTTAATGCAGCAATATGTTTATTTTGTTTTTAAAGTGACACTTTGGTCGTTGCGTTTATAATATCTAAAGTTTGTATCAAAATTACATCGCTGTTAAATTTAGTATGTAGCCATCCTACTTGGGATATTAATTATTTGTATTATACTTGTGTTTTACGTTATATTTTTACTGTAATGAACAACTAACTGGCAGGTGGACTCTGTATTGAATACAATACACAGTTTGATTTTGTTAGATTTAGGTATATAGGTTCTATATTATTATATAGTATTTGCTTATATATATTTATTTAGTTAATATTTAAAACTTTATATATTTATTATATATTTAATTTTAGTATGGATTGTAACAGTGATAGTGACGACTTTTTTTCTGCAAGTAGTGACGATGGCAGTTACGTTAGTGTTCCTTCATTAGCAGATAACCTCCAATCTGTATTTTCTGATGTTCCAAGAAACTTTAATGTTGTGCATATCAATGCCCAGAGTATTCCCGCTCATTTCCCTGATATGCTGGCAAACTTAGACTGTAAGAACTTACACGCTATTCTTGTGTCTGAATCATGGCTTAAGCCATGCCTTCCTTCGACTTCTTGCTCTTGCCCGGCTTCCAACTAATCAGAAATGACCGCACTGGGTGTGGTGGCGGCGGTGTTGCAATTTATCTTCGATCCTTTATTGCCTGTAATGTGGTAAACGTGTCTTCACAGCCGCCTTCACCCAATGCTGGTGAACATCTGTTTTTGGAAGTCGAGCTACATCATACTAAAATTCTTCTTGGTGTTTACTACTGTCCTTCCTTACGTATTGACTATTTTTCCTCCTTTGAGAATCTCTTACTTAATCTTTCTCCTTCTTACAGTCAAACTATCATTATGGGTGACTTCAACACTTGTCTTCTTAAGAATGACTCACGTTCTTCATCTCTTAATTCTATTTCAGTATCTTGCAATCTTAATATTCTACCTCTTAATGCCACCCATCACTTTCCCAATTCTACTCCCTCACTTCTAGACCTCATTTTTGTTTCCTCGCTTAACCACGTGGCTAAGCACGGCCAATTCTGTGCCGACGAATTCTCTTATCACGATCTAATCTATCTCTCTTACAAAATTCGTCCTCCTAAGGCAAAGCCAAGAATTCTTCTGCAACGCAATTTTGGTGGTATTGATACTGAACGA
The DNA here is from genome assembly GCA_944739405.2 of Euclidia mi. Taxonomy (NCBI): domain Eukaryota; kingdom Metazoa; phylum Arthropoda; class Insecta; order Lepidoptera; family Erebidae; genus Euclidia; species Euclidia mi. The sequence continues at coordinate 36,167,814 of OX123195.2, forward strand.
CTTTGTGATGACGCTAAAGCAATCGACTGGAGGCGGTTATTAACAGCAGAAACCATTGACGATAAGGTAGAGATATTTGAAAGGCAGATTACTGATCTCTATAATTATCATGCTCCCTTACGGCCAATTAAGTTAAAGCATCGTCCAGCGCCTTGGCTTACCAATGAAATAAGAACACTTATTCATAGGAAAGCAGTGGCAAAATCAAAATACCAGTCTAAACCGACAGATTCAAATAAGGAAAAATATTTAAAAGCGCGAAATCACTGTAATAGGGTGTGTAGGGATACACAACGCCAGCACATTCATAACTCCGTACAAAACGGTGATCCAGCTAAAGTATGGAAATTCCTTAAATCACTTGGGGTTGGAAAGCAAAGACAAACGACTGCTCCTAATAAAATTGATATCAATATGCTTAACCAGCACTTCTCCGCTTCGTCTAATTATGATAGGACAACAAAAATTAACACTTTAAATTATCTTTCATCGCTTCCAACTCCTGATTATACTCCATTTGTCTTCAGTCAATTTACTGAATGTGATGTTAAGAAGAGCATCCTATCAATAGCATCCAACGCAGTTGGAAGTGACGGTATCACCCGTAATATGATCCTTCCCATCCTTGGTGAAATCCTATCGATCGTTTGTCACATCCTTAATTATTCCATCTCCAATGGTGTTTTTCCAACTGCTTGGAAAAATGCTCAAGTCATCCCTTTACCAAAAAAGCCTAATCCTGAATCCTTCTCCGAATTTCGTCCCATATCCATATTACCTTTCCTTTCCAAAGTCCTTGAACGCCTTATCCATAACCAACTGAATGCTTTCCTATCTCGAAATAATATCCTGAATCCCTTTCAATCTGGCTTCCGTCCTGGACATAGTACCTGTACCACCCTTGTCAATATTACGGATGATAAATATGTTTTTAAAAATACTGTCTAAAATTGAAATTCATTATTGCCAGACACTTTCCGTGAGCCATTACTTCGGCCAGACGTCTTAAAGGCTACTTAAAAATTATGTAAACTACGTCATATAAGCAAACCTAAATTTGATATATATTACTTAAGATACTATTTTAAGATCCTTTGTACGCAGCCAGACCAAGCCGAAAGGCCAGTCGTCCAGCCAAACGCCATGAAACTCTCCCTGTGAGTGCGAGCGTGCGGCCACGAGTTTTATTGCCCGTTCTTTCTCGTGGTTCTACCTATTGCTTTGCGAACGAGGCAGTAAATGTAAATGTAGAAGCATTAGTAATTTACTTTAAAAATTTGACGTTCATAAGCGTCACCTTGTGACCTAGATGAATAAATGATTTTTGACTTTGGCCATTATTCATACGCATGATACGCATGAATATGATCCAAAAGTGTGTGGCTTTTTTTCTATCTAGTCTATAGTCGTGCAGCTGCTGTGCAGTTCGACCTGCTGATTTTGGAAAAGAATGGAAAAACTCAAAATTTAAACAGGCACTCGTAAATTTCTTCTCACCTTTTATTTGTAATAAATTGATTGAAGTTAATTTCATAGAATGTCATTCTTTAACTGTCATTAATAATACAGTTGTATCGAGTATTGATGAAAATTTATCGTGTCCAGAGCGTGAAGAAGCAGACACAAAAATTATTTATTATGTATGTAATATCGATACTCAAGCAAACATTGTAATCAGATGTTCTGATACTGACGTATCAGTTATAATGCTGGGCAATATGCATCATTTAAAAGATGAATAGTGCACAAGGTACTTACAGTACAGGCACCGGAAATCAAAGATATGTTGATATAACCAAAATTTATGGCTACTTGGGGCAGTCTTTATGTAGAAGTTTCATAGGCTTTCATGCTATCACAGGATATGACTACACCCCTGCTTTCTTTAGAAAAGGAAAGCAAAAGCCTTTTAAAATATTGAAAAAAAATCCTGAATATCAGCAAGCGTTCCTTAAATTCGGTGAACTTCAATTATTTACTGAAAAGAATGAGGAACAAAATGATTTCACGATTTGACTGCACGGTTGGTGTAGTGGTTTAAGCGGCCGCGTCGCCGCTTGACACTATGCCTAGTGTTGTGGATTCGATTCCCACACGAGGCAAACTTTGTGTGATTCATAATTTGTTGTTTCGAGTCTGGGTGTTCATTGTGTCCGTTAGATATATGTTTGTAAAGTTTCCCGCGACACAGGATTTAGTCCTAGTGCGGGAGATAAAAAGTTTAAAAAAAATCGTTACAATACAAAAACTCATCTGCGAATTATATAAAGTTTCTGAAATAATTAATGTAGATGCTGCGCGGCTGCAGCTTTTCATCAATAAAAATGCAGATGCCGATGTAAATGAGGAATTCATTAAACGAAAGGCAAAAAAAAATGACGCAAGTGGTCTACCACCTTGCAAAACTGAATTACTTCAGCAGTTTCGACGAGCGAATTATATTGCAAGTGTCTGGAGCAATGCTCATATAATGCATCCCAGCATTTTAAAAGATAGTCGGTATGATTTTAACTGGTTTGATGGTGACCAACTACCTACCAAGTTTTGTGAGCGAGTTACTTGGGAGACTTCGTCGTGGGTAGTTGTGGATGTTACAGTAAAAATTTTTGCTCTTGCATTTAATTATACTAATATTTATTTTAATCACAGTTAAAACTTTGTTTATGTTTTAATATAATTTGTAAATATATACTCCACCTGCCAGAGTGTTATCTCCTGTATTAAAACACTATAATCAACATGGAATCCATCCAACACACAATTGAAAATTTGAACACAATGTTTAACCAGAAGATGTCGCAATTCGAGGATAAACTGCAAAGTAATGCCAGCCCTCCATCCAACACTGCTGGTCTGGCTGCAGAATTTGGTGCATTCCGAGAATTCGTAACTGCAGCGCTGAAAGGTTTGCAGCTGCAAGTCCAATTGCTGGCGCGTAGTGTCGACCATTTGGAAATGCAAGGCCGTCGCAAGATTCTTCTTTTTCATGGCGTTCCAGAAGAGAAGAAGGAGGACTTAGTGCAAACCATTGTGGGTGTTGTGAAGACGCACATGAAAATCGATGATTTTACTCCCAACAACATCAAACGTTGCCACCGAATGGGTAGACCTGCAACTTCTTCACCACTCAAGCACCGTCCCATACTTATCAAACTCCAGCATGTGTCAGTTCGGGACAAACTATGGTTTTCTAAAACCAAACTCAAAGGCACTGGTATCACAGTCTCAGAATTCCTTACAAAAGCCCGCCATGACGTCTTTGTAGCAGCCCGGGAGAAGATGGGAGTCTCAAAATGCTGGACTAGAGAAGGCATAGTCTATGTCCTCGGGATGAACGGTGAGCGTCATCGAATAAACTCTTTGGTCGATCTACAAAATGTATACCAACTCAACCTTGCTGACCAGCCGAAACAAGCTCCATCGACTGCGAAGAATGAGCCGGTCAAGGCTAAAAGAGCTGCAGCAACACGGAAATAATCCTGGATTACTCATTTCACATTGTTATTATTGCATCCCAAGGTGGGTGGTTAGGTTTGTTTTTGTACTTGTTTAGTCGGACGGTACTCGTATGATTTTGTTCACTTCATAAATAAGCAAATTCTGCTATTATAATTTTGTAAATGTAAGTACGGTATTTAGAAGATAATTATTATGACTTTGTTTTTATTAATCATAATTCAAGACTAGATATGGTGTTATGACTGAGTTGTCACTTTTGACATTTCACGTCATATTCTTACACTAGCGTTTCGTTAATGCAGCAATATGTTTATTTTGTTTTTAAAGTGACACTTTGGTCGTTGCGTTTATAATATCTAAAGTTTGTATCAAAATTACATCGCTGTTAAATTTAGTATGTAGCCATCCTACTTGGGATATTAATTATTTGTATTATACTTGTGTTTTACGTTATATTTTTACTGTAATGAACAACTAACTGGCAGGTGGACTCTGTATTGAATACAATACACAGTTTGATTTTGTTAGATTTAGGTATATAGGTTCTATATTATTATATAGTATTTGCTTATATATATTTATTTAGTTAATATTTAAAACTTTATATATTTATTATATATTTAATTTGAGTATGGATTGTAACAGTGATAGTGACGACTTTTTTTCTGCAAGTAGTGACGATGGCAGTTACGTTAGTGTTCCTTCATTAGCAGATAACCTCCAATCTGTATTTTCTGATGTTCCAAGAAACTTTAATGTTGTGCATATCAATGCCCAGAGTATTCCCGCTCATTTCCCTGATATGCTGGCAAACTTAGACTGTAAGAACTTACACGCTATTCTTGTGTCTGAATCATGGCTTAAGCCATGCCTTCCTTCGACTTCTTGCTCTTGCCCGGCTTCCAACTAATCAGAAATGACCGCACTGGGTGTGGTGGCGGCGGTGTTGCAATTTATCTTCGATCCTTTATTGCCTGTAATGTGGTAAACGTGTCTTCACAGCCGCCTTCACCCAATGCTGGTGAACATCTGTTTTTGGAAGTCGAGCTACATCATACTAAAATTCTTCTTGGTGTTTACTACTGTCCTTCCTTACGTATTGACTATTTTTCCTCCTTTGAGAATCTCTTACTTAATCTTTCTCCTTCTTACAGTCAAACTATCATTATGGGTGACTTCAACACTTGTCTTCTTAAGAATGACTCACGTTCTTCATCTCTTAATTCTATTTCAGTATCTTGCAATCTTAATATTCTACCTCTTAATGCCACCCATCACTTTCCCAATTCTACTCCCTCACTTCTAGACCTCATTTTTGTTTCCTCGCTTAACCACGTGGCTAAGCACGGCCAATTCTGTGCCGACGAATTCTCTTATCACGATCTAATCTATCTCTCTTACAAAATTCGTCCTCCTAAGGCAAAGCCAAGAATTCTTCTGCAACGCAATTTTGGTGGTATTGATACTGAACGACTTTGTGATGACGCTAAAGCAATCGACTGGAGGCGGTTATTAACAGCAGAAACCATTGACGATAAGGTAGAGATATTTGAAAGGCAGATTACTGATCTCTATAATTATCATGCTCCCTTACGGCCAATTAAGTTAAAGCATCGTCCAGCGCCTTGGCTTACCAATGAAATAAGAACACTTATTCATAGGAAAGCAGTGGCAAAATCAAAATACCAGTCTAAACCGACAGATTCAAATAAGGAAAAATATTTAAAAGCGCGAAATCACTGTAATAGGGTGTGTAGGGATACACAACGCCAGCACATTCATAACTCCGTACAAAACGGTGATCCAGCTAAAGTATGGAAATTCCTTAAATCACTTGGGGTTGGAAAGCAAAGACAAACGACTGCTCCTAATAAAATTGATATCAATATGCTTAACCAGCACTTCTCCGCTTCGTCTAATTATGATAGGACAACAAAAATTAACACTTTAAATTATCTTTCATCGCTTCCAACTCCTGATTATACTCCATTTGTCTTCAGTCAATTTACTGAATGTGATGTTAAGAAGAGCATCCTATCAATAGCATCCAACGCAGTTGGAAGTGACGGTATCACCCGTAATATGATCCTTCCCATCCTTGGTGAAATCCTATCGATCGTTTGTCACATCCTTAATTATTCCATCTCCAATGGTGTTTTTCCAACTGCTTGGAAAAATGCTCAAGTCATCCCTTTACCAAAAAAGCCTAATCCTGAATCCTTCTCCGAATTTCGTCCCATATCCATATTACCTTTCCTTTCCAAAGTCCTTGAACGCCTTATCCATAACCAACTGAATGCTTTCCTATCTCGAAATAATATCCTGAATCCCTTTCAATCTGGCTTCCGTCCTGGACATAGTACCTGTACCACCCTTGTCAATATTACGGATGATATCAGGAAAGGCATGGAGGATGGCAATCTCACAGTGCTCTGTTTACTAGACTTCAGTAACGCTTTCAACACTGTAGACTTTGACGTTCTCCTTGCCAGGTTATGCTCTCTTAACATATCTCCATCGGTGATCGACTGGTTTCGTAGTTACCTGTTTGGTCGCCGTCAAAGAGTCCGTCTGGATGACACCTATTCCACCTGGTGTGATATCTCTGCCGGCGTACCACAGGGCGGCGTTTTATCTCCTTTGCTTTTCTCAGTTTTTATTAATACTATCTCCAACCATATTTCTTCTTCCTACCACCTCTATGCAGATGATATGCAAATTTATTATCAGACTAAGCCTGAGAACTTAACACATGGTATTACAATTATTAATAACGATCTGGAACGAATAAGTGCTTGGACAAATAGGTTTGGACTAAGGGTTAATCCTACCAAGACCCAGGTTATTGTGGTTGGTAGTTCTAGATTTATTTCTAAGATCGACTGGTCAACGCTTCCCCTCGTATCTTTTGATGGTGTTCCGATTCCTTTTGGTGAAAAAGTAAAGAACTTGGGGATCTACATTGACAGAACACTATCTTGGACATTCCAACTTCAAAGCACTAGTCGACAACTTTTTGCTGCTGGCGCATCATTGAGTAGGTTACGCAACTTTCTCCCGATTGCCACTAAAATAGCACTTGTGCAATCTATCCTTCTTTCCATTCTTGACTATGCCGATGCCAGCTATCTAGATCTTAATGAGGACCAGCTGGACAAACTTGAGCGACTCCAAAACTTTTGTATACGGTTCATATTTGGTTTACGTAAATATGACCACGTCTCTGAATTTCGAAACAAGCTCAAATGGCTGCCAATCCGCCTTCGCCGGAATACTCACATTCTCTGTCTCCTGTATAATGTACTATTTAATCCGTCATATCCCCTATATCTCAAGAAAAGATTTGTATTCTTGCATGACACACATTCGAAGTGCTTGAGATCATCAGAAAATCTTAAGTTGAAAATTCCTGTGCACTCTACTGTTTTCTTCGACAAATCATTTACAGTGCTAGCGACAAGACTATGGAATTCACTACCAGAAGATATTAGACGATCGAAAACACTGCCAATATTTAAAAAGCTCGTAAAAGAACATTACTTGTCTTTGTAACAACAACCAATCCAATTACATATATGTAAAATACACATTATGTATGTATATATGTATGTATAATATATATATTTATTTATATACTTGTTATATGTATTATGTAGGTATATATTATTTATGTATGTATGTAATTATATCTAAATATTGTTTATATTAGTTTAGTTTCGTTAGGTTAATTTTAGTTTTAAGTAGCTAGTTTTAGTCTAGTATTGTACGCCCGCATACTACCTCTCCATTTAGACGATACTGTCCGTCCATGGTTGTCTGGTAGAAATCGCATTATGCGATAAGACCGCCCTTGTACTTACCATTAGTATATAAGTTATTTACTGTACTTGGTTCTGTAATTACTGGTGTACAATAAAGAATTAAATAAATAAATAAATACTTGAAAACGAATTAGGTATTGAACTTTCACTTTAATTTATTTCATTATACTTGTAGCTATGCTCAATATCATTGAATTAATTATTTTTACAGAAAATTCAAGTAGCAATGAAGATGATGGTGAAGATGAATTAAATACACATAGGCAAAAGCAATCCTCGTCTAACTTATAATTTGAATTCTAGGTACTTCACTAACGGAGACCAAGGTGCAGACGGACCTGGGAGTGAAAATAGCAGAAGACCTCAAGTGGGAAGAACATGTAACATCAATAACGAAGAAAGCAAAGACCCTTATCTATCTAATCAGAAAAGCCTTTGGCAATATCACACCAGACATGGTGCTTCGGATACACAAAACCTTTATAAGACCAATTCTATAGTACGCATTTCAAGCCTCTATTTTGCTAAAGATATCACACTTCTGGAAAAGGTACAGCGCAGCTTCACGAATATTCACCGAATCCTGAAACCACGAAGTTACGAAGAACGCCTAAAGATGTTGAGGCTCGCAACCCTGAAGGGTCGCAGGGCCCGTGGAGATCTGATCGAAACATACAAGGTCCTAACTGGACACTACGACGTTCAAGACTTTGATCACATCTGCACACGTATCGAAAATACCCATCTAAGAGGCCTTTTCTTAAAACTATGTACCAGTTTCTCAAACCATAATCCACACAAGCACTTTTTGAGTAACCGAGTGGTCAGAGCGTAGAATAAACTTCCACAAAATGTGATCACAGCTGAGAACATAGACCAATTTAAGAACCGACTGGACAAATACTGCAAATGAAAATCAGTAGAAAAAGCGAGATACATGCATTATCAGTTGTCTCAACTGCCTGCCTGATTAAATATAATAATAATAATAAATATTCGATTTGAATTTGATGAAGGACGTAAGAACTTGGACGAGAATGATAATGATATTGAAAAATTTTAAACATATATTTTTATACTACACCTGATCGGAACAGTAGTCAATATTCCCTGAAAATGAAAAGAGAACGTTAGTCTTTTCCTTGACCTGAATAAGCGGCAGGAAAAAAATGTATGAAAATCCATTTCTAACATGTTTTAGCGGGAGAGAAAGTTGTATGAATTTTCATTTCTCATGTGTTATCTTATCTATGGCGCGCGCCTGCCCAAGGAGTTTTCATATAATTTAAATATGGAATCTCCGTGCCACTAACATCCTTTTGTGAAGAATAAAAAAAAACAAAAGAAGCGCAAAATATCGGTCAAATTCTAAGCTAAATTGTGTCTTACATGGTGTCTTACGTTTTGATTTTATTTTAAAAATAAAGTAAAATGTCGTCTTCTAACAGTGAAAGTGATGTTGAAATGACGCCGCCTTACTTAACCCTTGATAACTAATCATTCGTCGACGCGACGACGCACTTAGTGCGAATGAGTGATTTGTAAACTTGCCTGTGCCGCCCGCGTTTCTCTATTCGTATACCTTAATAATAGTCAAAAGCAGTGCAGCACGTGCAGCAATGGTCTACACACGCCTATTAGGAAGTTACTTACACGCATCGCGTCGCCCGCTCGACGAAAGATTAGTTACTACGCAAATTTTCTGCAAAGTTATGTAATTTATATTTTCGTCACTTTTTCATTTTATTATTATTAGTGGAATTATAATTTGTATTATTAATAAGAATAATATTTATTTGAATGTATTTCTATTGTAATTATAACAATATAGTGACGAAATATATACGTTTGCTTCAATAAATGTATGTTTTTTCATTGTTGTCGTATTTTCACGAATTATTTCTTATATTATATTATTATTCTTATTATATAAATATCTTAAGTGGATTTGAGAAGGCAATAGGAGCAAATAAGGCAATGGATTAATTCAGAAGAGGATGGCGAGTGTGAAGACGAATCTCAACAGTCTGTATCGGAAATAGAGGATAATTTGTTGGAGGAAACACATAAAGATACAGACAGTGAATTAGATTTTTTGACTAAATTATTGGACTCTGATGAAGATCATACACGACCTAGTAAAAGACAAAGAACTCAGATAATAGACTCTGATGACAAGGTGAGACCATAGATATTACTGATATTCAAACCTCAAACAAACTGTGCTCTAATATGAGTACAAACAGTAAGACTTAAAGGTGGCCACCATGTATTTACTCCAATATGCTGAACCTGTGAGCTATCAATATTTATGCTATCATGTCTCTAATTAGGTTAAAAACAAAAATAAACCTGTATTTTGGCGAGATTTTATCATGAAGATGGGAGACCAACTCATGGAGCCCTGGCTAGACAAAGATTACACACAGTGACTTTGAGACGGGAAAAAACCAAGATGATCCAGGATATTTTAGGTGCATCATCAAATGAAGGATAACCTGTACAGTCTACATGGAATGTACACAAAATATGCTATTTATGTCCGACAAAAGCTCGCCGAATGACTAAACACTATTGTGTCAAATGTAAAAAAGCCATCTGCGGCCCTCATAATGTTAACATGTGTACCAACTGTCTGTAATAAAATTTATTATTAATTTTTATCTTAATCAATCCCCATTAACTCATACCATTATACCATGTAACAAGTTTATATATTAAATAAACAATTTTGAACATAATGACGACTTTTAATGCGTAGTCCGCTCGACGAATGATTAGTTATTATGTTCCTGTAAAACTAGTTTAGTTATCTAGGGTTAAAAGCATCTGCGGAAACAGCTGTTTTAAACCTACTACCGGATAAATCGAAGAAAAAAAAAACCAAACTTATGACCAATTATTTCATATTATTAAATACTTTCTACAATACAAGTCTTTAAATGTTCCTCACAGGTGTAGTATAAAGCACTGTGTAGCACTCGGGTGAAAGTCCCATTCCTACCTCGGGAGTATTGTGGCCCTAGGCTGCGCCTTCGAGCCACAAACTGCTCCCTCGCTAGTAATCGGTTCCTTTCCTCCCTCGGTGAACAATGTACTATTTTAATAATACTTAGTTGAATACCTCAACATTTGAAATGAATATGATTTTTGTGAAAAAAATATATTTTAAACTTTTATTCTTGTAATAATACCCAAAATAATATTCCTACAGTCTTTTGGGACAATGTAGTGTACTCACACGCATTCATCATGCGTATGAATAATGGCCGCATTGGCCGCACGCTCGCACTCACAGGGAGAGTTTCATGGCGTCCGGCTGGACGACTGGCCCTTCGGATTGGTCTGGCTGCGTACAAAGGGTCTTAAAATAGTATCTTAAGTAATATATTATATCAAATTTAGGTTTGCTAATATGAAGTAGTTTACATAATTTTTAAGTAACATTTAACACGTCTGGCAGAAGTAACGGCCCACGGAAAGTGTCTGGCAATAATGAATTTCAATTTTAGACGGTATTTTTAAAGCGTATTTGAACACGAGATTTGCTACTTTAACGTTGGTATGTTTTTTAGGTACCTTTACTTCGCGCTAACTGTGAAATGGCCCGGCTTTCAAGCTGTGGGTCGGCATATAAAAGTTTAAAAGCTTGTTAATACCTCTTAACAAGATTTTATACTAATAATCCTCAAAATTTCAGCTTTGCTAAAATGACGTAGGTCTGGCGGCTCTGGGATCTTACTCTAATACATATTTTGAGAAAACTTTGATTTTCTCAGATGTGCCATCGTATTATGTTTGCCATAAACATAGTAACTTATAAAGAAGAATAAGAGGTTCTGATGTTTGGAGCTGGCCAAACATAAATGAAAAAAAATTGCTTTGGGTGGAGTGTATACCGTGCATCCCAACAATTCGGAGTGTCTTTACTTACGTTTGCTGCTTCATGAAGAAAAAGGGTAAAATTCATTAGAAACTCTTAAGAAATGTTAATGATGAAGTAAGATGAACTTTTTAATCCGCTTGCAAGACTTTGGGTTTGCTTGAAGATGACCAAGAAAGGAGTGCCACCTTACAAGATGTTGTCTTCCTCTAGGATTAGAGATTTGTTTGTAATATTATGAGTGTTTTGTCTAGCATCAGAACCACTAGCACTTGTGATTAATTTAAAGAAATGTTATGATTCTAAACATCAATTCGAGGGAAGTATAGAAGATAAGACCATTGATTATACACTTATACTGGTATAGATACGCCGCTCACAGTTCGAAATTGAAGTTGAATAGGCATCCTCGACTCTAGATGGCGTACAAATCAATTTTATTTTTATTCCGATCGTATAGATGGCGTTAGTAGTGGATTCATTTTTCAAAATAAAATAAATGTTTAATTTCGGTGTTAATAAATAAGTTAATGACAACTATTATGTAAAATATGCAATTTAAAAGTAAAAAAATATAAAAATCACAAAAAGTAATTCTAGGTAAGCGTGGATTCGATCCACGGACTTCTTAGGTATGAACTCAGCACGCTTCCACTGCGCCACGCAGATCTTAACAATATTGTCGAAATTACCGTTCAGTTATCGTTACAGATATTTCTAGATATATAAACTAAAATGACACATTTCTTTCTTCAGTAAAGTTCTTTGCTGCTGCTGCTACCCTCTATTGTCACCAAATGCAAATTAATCTCACACTTAACGCTGCTAGTTCCATCTATCAACATGAAATATAATTATTTTTTCTTTAGTTCGTACATCTCATTGGTAGATGGCGCTGATTTATATGAAATTTACACATGAAGGGAGCTTTCACGGCCCTGGATAAGGCGGAGGATCTCAGGTAGCATGTCGGTGTTCGAGAGAAACACTGCTAGGGCTGAACAGGTTCTTTATTATGTCTCACTACCGCTTACATACAGTATGACCGAACTAGGTAAGCACTGGCCTGAAGGCTAAAATGTAGACTCCGCTGCTCGCAAGGTAGCTGCTTGTAGGGTCGCCGGTGAGCTGGCCAAAGTGTGCGTTGTGTAGGCAGCTCGGTGGTCGAGGCTGAGCGGAGGCTCAGGCGGTACAGCCGATGTGGGCTGAGCGGTAATGCTCAGGCGTAAGCCGGTGAAGTCAGGCGCCAGTGGCCTGGCGGCTAGTAGCGGCACGGCGCCAGCAGCTCGTAGCTTGTAGCCGTAGGGAGAATCGTGGCCCTAGGGAGAACGTCCGGTGCAGACCGTAGCGGTGTAGACAGCCCGTAGGGAGAAGACAGGTGCAGAGAGCCCGTAGGGAGAAGACAGCCCGTGGAGAGAACTGGAAACAGCACAGAGAATACACAACAACCGGTCATGAACAGGCGGTCCCTAGATCGGCTGTTATGCTTAGGAGACATAGATACTACAGACAGAACATATAGGCACACAGACAACTAGAATATGCTAACCCCCAGCGGGACAGTAGATAGAGAAGTAGAATAGTACTTGGTTGTCACTACAACCATCAGCAAGGCGGTGTGTAGGGAAAGTGAACGATTTAGATCGCGCACCCATATTATATAGTCATAGACCAATGAGTCACAGACTGCCTGTGGCTCTGTCCGTGACCATATAAGGTAGCGAAAGGTCCTAGCGAAGCGCTCTGCGGCTAAGCTGGCTTTAAGCGCCTGCGAGATATTATAACGCAATACGTAGAGTATTACGTTACAATACCCCGCTCTGTACAGCAGGATTTTACGTGTCTAGACAAGAAAAATCCGTCTAACTAAGGTCCTCCAAAACTTCTGTAGACAGTGCTAAGTAGATACTGACTATGAAACTCAAACTGTAGGTAAGTACAATGAAATAATCTAGTTGGGTTAGGATCAGTGTAGTTAATTAGTTTTAAATCTTTAATGTGCCAACTGCCAATAGATCTACCCGACGAATCCGCTTATTCGTATACTAGGGGTGACTTTTTAGCAATAATAGTACACTTGGTAAACTTAGGAGCTAGTTTTTTGCTAAATGATTTGTCCTTATCACTTAAATAAAAGGTTCTCTTCCACACAGTATCACCTACGTTAAACTCAGCCGGTTTACGACGTAAGTTGTATGTGTGTGAGTTTCTAGCGTGAGCTTGGATTAAAAGAGACTGGACCTTATCGAAAATTCTAGATAAACAGCCTATATTTTCAGCATAAGAATCCCTAAGTATATAAATAACATCTTCTGACTCGACATCAATATAGTGTGAACCGCAAGTTACTAGTTCTCTGCCGTACACTAAAAAACTTTGAGTATAAACAGTTACTTCGTTAAGTGCAGTATTTAGCGAGAATTGAATTTTGGGAATTAGAGTATCCCATATTCTATGGTCGTTTTGGATAAACGAAGATATAGTTGTCACAATGGTTTTATTGTATCTCTCAACAGAATTTATGTGTGGAGTGTATTTAGGTGTAAAGTGCAAGTTAGATATTTTATATTTTCTAATCATAGACTTTAGAGTTGCCCTTACAAATTGTTTACCATTGTCTAGAATAACGGTTGAAGGTATGCCATGTATTAGGAAAACTTTTTCCTCGACAATGTTAGTTATAATCTCGGCGGTAGCCCGCTTGATAGGAAAGAGAAGACAATATTTACTGAAGCAACAAGTAACAACAAAAATATAGCTATTTTGTTTTTTAGTTAAGGGTAGGGGTCCAACAAGTTCCATACAAATTGTTTGGAAGGGGCGAGAGCACACCTTTGGTCGTCCCATAATACCTAACGTAGCATGGTTTTGGTGTTTATGTGCGACACAAGTATCACACGAAGATATAAATTAACAACGTTAGCGTGCATACCGGGCCAATAATAACGCTGCGCTAAACGTTTATACGTTTTAAAAATACCTAAATGGCTCGCAGCGAGTTCCGAATGGTTTCTTTAATAGCTGTAGATCTATCCGAGGTAGGTAGAACCTCTTTCCATTCTAATTCTTTCCACAGTGCACATTTCGATACCATTTATCGATATAATTTATCATTTTTGATAGAATAGTTAGGGAAAGATGTAGGTGAATTTTTACAGCCATTGTAGATAGTAGTATACCACTGATCCGAGGTTACGGTAGTGTCGTTATCAGTGTTAGTATCAATAGCCGACACGGTACTTGCCCGAGATAGTGCGTCGTGTATGACGTTATCCGCGCCGCGACGATATTTCACATCAAAATTAAAAGAAGACAGACGCACCCCCCATCTCGCTAAGCGACCAGTAGGGTTACTTAAATTTAAAAACCATTTTAAGGCTGAGTGATCTGTGTAGAGAGTGAATTTCACACCGTTATCTAAGTAACATCGCCAATGTTCTACCGCGACTAAAACAGCTAGCGCCTCCCGTTCCGTAATACTATAATTACGTTCCTGTGCAGACAAAGATTTGCTCATATAAGCTACTAGAGGACGCCAGCAGCTACGTCTGCATTTTTTTAAGTTTACCCATTTTGGACGATCCCGTGGGAATTTCGGGAAATCCCTTCTTAGTGCACCCCTACGGTCCCCAAGGAACATACATGCCAAATTTCAGCTTCCTGCGCCCAATAGTTTCGGCTGTAGCGTGTCTGTCAGTCAGTCAGTAACGCAAGGATTTTATATATTAAGATAGGATACTCCACACCGTCAGTAGTTTGTGTGAGTAAAGCACCTACGCCATAGTCGCTAGCATCCGTGTGCACTTCGAACGGTTTGTTATAGTCTGGACAAGAAAGAATAGGCGCGGTAGATAACAGGAGTTTGAGTTTAATAAAGTGAGTTGTTAGCTTCCTCCGACCACACAAAAGGAGCAGCCTTTTTACTGATAGAAATAAGTTTATTTAGAGACCCTGCAATTGAACTAAAATAAGGAATAAATCTACGGTACCAAGACGCGGTACCCAAAAACCGTTTTACCTCCTTTTTATTTGTAGGTACAGGATAGTTCATTATAGCTTCCACCTTACTAGGATCTCCGTGAAATCCTTTAGAATTGACTACGTAACCCAAGTATTTTAGTTCGTTTCTAAAGAAATGCGACTTTTCTAAATTAATAGTTAAGTTAGCTGATTTTAGTTTCGCGTATACTTTAGATAACAGCTAAATGTGATGATCAAAATCCTTTCCTATAGGAAAAATTATCGTCTAAGAATACGAACATCGCGTTTTCGAACTCTGGGCTACTTGTAAATAATTGATCGACCAATCTTTGTTGCGTAGCTGGCGCATTAGTTAAGCCGAACGGCATAGTAACAAATCGGAATGCTCCGCGGGTAGGTACGTAGAACGCGGTTTTGTCCCGATCGCTACTCCGAATAGGCGTCTGCCAAAACGATTTAGATAGATCAATACTACTTAGGAATCTAGTATTTTTTAGGTTATCTAGGATTTCGGGAACATACGGTAGTTTGTACGCATCCTTACGTGTAACCGAGTTTAGTTTTCGGCTGTCTAAACAAAACCTTAATTTTCCATCTTTCTTAGGCGTTAATAAGATAGGCGAAGACCATGGGCTTTCACACGGTTCTACGACTTCGAGTTTAAGCACCTCGTCTAGTTCCTCGAAAATTACACGCAATTTTTCTGGCGGCAGACGATAGTATCGCTGACGTATTGGCGGTGAGTCACCTGTATCAATACGATGCTCGACTAAATGGGTACGTCCTAAGCCTTTCTTCTCGGTAGATATATATTCAAATTGCTAAACGTTTTTGGTAGTCATTAAGCTCATTGTAGGATTGTAAGGCAGCATTAGGTTTATTAGGCAAGTAATAACTACGAGGGTCATTATTAGCTAAAGAGACAGAGTAAATATAATTTGATAACAATTTAAATCTTTTCCAGACGTCAATACCTAAGATTAAAGAACTAGTAACTTCTGGAATTACGTACGCTTTTAAATTATACGTTTTATTTTCAAAAGTGGTGGGTAGGTTGATATAGCCGATCGGTGTCAAACGATGACCACCCGCCGATCGAAAAAATATAGTAGGGTTGTCACACTTATTCAAAGGGAGATTAGTTTTAGAAATTATTTTTATATGAGAATTATTGCCTAGTCACGACAGAACCTGAGTCAAGTAAACCAGTAAGGGGTAGATTCTTAATGGTTACATTAACATAGGGTCGAAAATTAGTATTAGGTTTTTGATCACGGATCGCAGCCACAGAATAACTAGAAAAATACACTTTTAGAGTGTTCAGCCAATTTTTCCAGTCTTCTTTGTATTATATTTAGGTTTAAAAGATGTACAAACGGTAGACGAACTACGAAAATTTGACGAATTACGATCCGAGTAAATTAGTTTTTTGAAAAAGATATTTTTTTACAGTAAGAACAATTTACGAATGTGACATCCCTAAGGCCACACTTAAAACATGTAGGATAAAGCTGCGCGTCCACTGGATCGGAATCGGAGCGTACGGAGCGGACGGAGCGTCGTCATTTACAAACTGCCGATGGGGTGCGTCTACTGCATTCGGATTCAGCATCGGCAATTTAGGTATTTTTAAAGCAACCGTCATCGCTTGTTAACGTTCATTTGCATTATGGAGGATAGAGACGAGACTATTGTTGTAATTATCTGTATTTTATCAGAACACGAAGAGCGAAAGAAGAGGAAACGAAAGATATGGATTTATAATATAAACTCGAAAAGATTAATTTTCGGAGAATATCATACATTATATTCTGATTTATTAGAAGATGAAAATAGATTTTTTGAGTACATTCATATGACTCGAAAAAGTTTTTTGAACTTCACTATATTAACGTCGCAAACACGTCAGAACTTGAAACGCTCGGAATCCGAGTGATGCGTTCACTGCGGATGACGTCATCAGCACAAATACCGGTCTCAGGCGCAGAAATGCCGATCCAGTGCACGCAGTTTCATAGAAATTAATATAAAGCAACAAATCCTTCCGCTCCGTACGCTCCGATTCCGATCCTGTGGACGCGCAGCTTAACGGTCGCGCTTGCACGTTCCTAGCGAGTGATCAGTTGAACGACATCGCAGGCAGAACACAGACCTCTTATTAATTATTGTTGTAGGAACAGCTGATTTAGATATCATGTCGACATTATAGTGTTGTAAGTTAGGCACAGGTGTATCGTTCGGTTCAACATTTATAGATGCGACGGAAGCGTATTTTTTTAGTTTAGACGGTTTATAGTACTGTGAATTATTATAGTGACCGTGCGTGTCCTTTTTATTTATGTAAGCTAAATCAGGTGCTACTGTGTTAGACGTAGGTTAACTAGGTTCGTGGAACCTTGAACTTAAACACTGGAACCTCTCATAGTTTAAACATAGTGTCTTAAGAGTGTCTATAGTGTCTATAGCCGTAGTAAACGAAGCTAGTACTGTAGAATAACATGGTCTAATATTGTGAAGCAATATATTTAGTTTTTCATGTTCGGTTAGTAATGTGTTCGGTGATAATCGCGCAAACAATACATACGGAACATAATCGATAAGTAGATGATTATACCTTCAGTTTGCCCTTGAGTACGATTACGAATCTCGACTTAAAGTTTATAATCATAGTCGTACGGTGTAAAATCTGCTATAAGTTTACTAGCTAGTTCGTCCCATGTAGAAATGGAATTTTTAATACCGCGAAACCAGTGTAACGCATTACCAGTAAAAATTTCGAATCAGAATTATCAAACCTGCTCAACCTGTGGTAGACTTGGTTGTGCAAGGCCGTAGTTCGCTTCGCCAAGTTGTGGTCGTATAGTTCCATAAGTAAAGACATTCGCGAATCTAAATCGGCAACTGACACGCTAGCTCCCTTGAAATCGTCCGTTATGTCTAGGCCTGACTCTAGGATTTCGTCATTCGGAATCAGCTCGAGTAGCTTAGGTAGCTGCCTCCGTAAACCTAGAACAGAGGTAGCCGGATCCTCTCCGTGAATAGCGACCTCGTAGGCTAGTTCATTCTTACCAAGTAGGAAGTACTTGATAGGGTTAGTGCTCATGATGATATAAAATGTAAGATAGGTATGATGGAAAAGAATGTAAGTATATTACAGCTCTCTGTGTGCAATAGTTCTGCTTTACAAAGAAACTACGACGATTCGGTGTAAAAAATGTAGACAATAGATAAGTGACTTGCAAAAAGAAAAAAACCGTTATTTCAAATTGCGAACTGTTACGTAGGGAATCGGTAGATGAAATTTAAGTTAGTAAGACAATAGTAGGAGAACACATAATAGTTATACAAGAATAGAAATCGAAGATAGACAGTAATACACAGATACACACAAGTTAAATAGTACGTACCGGTTCGCTGATGTCTAGACCTCCTCGTTTACAAGACTAACCTCCTAAAAAAGAACAACTGCAGTAATTGGAAGTGAGACAAATAGAGTTGGGCGCCACTGAGGCGGAGGATCTCAGGTAGGATGTCGGGGTTCGAGAAAAACACTGCTAGGGCTGAACAGGTTCTTTATTATGTCTCACTACCGCTTACATACAGTATGACCGAACTAGGTAAGCACTGGCCTGAAGGCTGGAATGTAGACTCAGCTGCTCTCCGACGCTCGCAGAGTAGCTGCTTGTAGGGTCGCCGGTGAGCTGGCCAAGGTGCGCGTTGTGTAGGTAGCTCGGTGGTCGAGGTGCAGGCTAAGCGGAGGCTCGGGCGGTACAGCCGATGTGGGCTGAGCGGTAATGTTCAGGCGTAAGCCGGTGCAGTCAGGCGCCAGTGGCCTGGCGGCTGGTAGCGGCACGGCGCCAGCAGCTCGTAGCTTGCAGCCGTGGGGAGAATCGTGGCCGTAGGGAAAACGTCCGGTACAGACCGTAGCGGTGTAGACAGCCCGTAGGGCGAAGACAGGTGCAGAGAGCCCGTAGGGAGAAGACAGCCCGTGGAGAGAACTGGAAACAACACAGAGAATACACAACAACCGGTCATGAACAGGCGGTCCCTAGATCGGCTGTTATGCTTAGGAGACATAGATACTACAGACAGAACATATAGGCACACAGACAACTAGAATATGCTAACCCCCAGCGGGACAGTAGATAGAGAAGTAGAATAGTACTTGGTTGGCGTGATTTAGATTACGCACCCATCTTATATAGTAATATACCAATGAGTCACAGACTGCCTGTGGCTCTGTCCATGACCATATAAGGTAGCGAAAGGTCCTAGCGAAGCGCTCTGCGGCTAAGCTGGCGTTAAGCGCCTGCGAGATATTATAACGCAATACGTAGAGTATAACGTTACAAAGACCCTAGTAACATATGTAGTGAGACATGCAACAGATGTCTTCAAGTTCATAAAGGACCCGTTCTTTCATTAGGTGGACGTCCACTCAAGGAATATAAGCTGCCACAATCAACCAGGCCTCGTGGCAAGCAAAAATAATGTAACAAAAGAACAAAAGGAAGCATGCGATCAAATTATAAATAGTGTCTGGTTATATGCTTAATTCTGGCCGAAATTAGAAGCTTTAAACATATTGTTTTAGCTGTCCCCTCATGGCAGGAAACCCTATTCCCGCCATGATGCTGGAGGGCAGTCGAACTGCGATTGCATGTTTTTAGTTACCACTCAACATAACACGCGGGGAACCATAAATAGGCAGTATCATTAAACAAGGTCACCTCGCTGAAGTGATCAAATCACCATGGCACACATAGAGAAATCGAACAGGAATTCTTTACAAGAATTTGGGACACAAAATCTGATGGGTGGTGGGACCGTGCTATTAATTTATTTTTTATTTTATTTTAAAACTTCTAGCACAATATTACAAAATAATTTTCTGGAGATTTTAAGAAATCCTTACCAAAGGAAACTCTTGCTAATGAAGTACAAGCATGGTTTAAAAGATCGATTTTATGATCTTCTGTTAAAAGTATAAAGTTGACTAAAGACATGAGAGCCATGATTCGAAGTACAGGATAAACCTCTGGAATCGGGGGCGTCGGCCACAGGTGCCTTAGCCACTGGGGGCTTAAGCCACGGACCCGAACTGGAATGGTTTTGCGAACGAGTTCCTTTGATTTCGAAACATGTACAAGCTGTGTTCATTAACGACATACTTTTGAAAGCATCCGACGGAGAAGAAAAGGTTTATAAATTTATAGTTACCCATGCAATGCTGACGACGTTATTATTTATCCAGTCGCATTCTTAAATTCGCCTAAACCAACTGGTCTTCTTTACCATAGATTTCCATTGCGAATCGGTGCAGCAGTAATTTTACTACGTAATCTCAAGCCACCGAAATTATGTAACGGCAACAGGTTGCAGTTCCAAGCCCTACATTTTGTTGTAGTTGTTGCCAAACACGATGTTCTCAAACCACATAAATTAGTGAGTGGTAATGTTAAAGAATCATTGTCTAAGATAGCATGTGACACAATAAACTAAGCATGCATGTATAACAAATGCAAAAAAGTACCAATCACACAACGTTTATAAGAAAGATGAAAATGTATAAAAAGTAATTGAATAAATTATTATACAATTACGTAATAAAAAAAGAATTTAACACTCAAGTAAATTGAAAAAATTAAGATAAAGAAAATACAAGCCAAAGTTAAAGTTACAGGCACGTTACAAGAATTGAATAAAAGCTGTGATGAGAGTTTACAACAGTTTAAGAAACATTATGTTAAAACATGGTTCATCAATAGCAACAATATCAATATGCTACTAAAGACTTGAAAGAAAACGAAACATTTATTGTCTGTGATTTCTCAGAGAACTATGAAGCGAAATTAGGTAGTGAAAACCAATCCATGCATTTTGGTGCCAGCAAGTCCCAAATTACTTTACACACAAGGATCATTTTTGTAGATGAAATAGAAAATGTGTATTTGGTGTTAATAATAATGATATATCACACATCTTCTATGTTTATGTACATTTCTTTAAGGAATTTTTTGAACCCTTGAAAACAGTAACTATATTGTTTTCTATTTTACTATCAGTAAATTTATCAGCATCCTATCACAATAAAAAAAGAATTCCTTTTAGTTTTCAGATTCATCGGATAAATGGAAGAAAATCTCTCAACTTTTTGAAAATAGTTTGAATTTTCTTCAGTGCTTGGCTGTCATCGATGGAAAACATATTGACATAGTACCTTCCTTCTGATAGTGTATCTTATTACTACAACTACAAAGGACGTTAAACGTTTTTTGAAAAGCTACAAATGAAACATTTAAATGTTCTAGACACCGAAACTATTTAACACATTTCAAGGTGTTTGCCATATGTATTTAATTGTAGTTAATCTGGCGCACGAAGTTGAAGACGCTTTTGGAAAAAAACAAACTGCTGGCATCAAGATTACGCATCTATCACACACAAATTTATTAAGGACCAAACCAAATAGAAAAGTAATGATAGCTTCATGCGTTTAGCTCAACTTTTTGATGGAGCACACACCTCATTCATATGCTCCTCCGAGATGTCTTTATCGAGAAAATGTGGATAGTGGAACTGTTGATGCAGCGGGCTACAATACCACACAGACAAACATAAAACATTTACAAGCATAATAGCATAATCGGGGAAATGTCCTGAATGATGCAATAAACGTCAGACTAAAATACCAAACTTACTTTGTCAATGAAGAGAAAGTACCTTGGCAGCATAGATTCATTGAAATAATAATAACAATAATGGCACCACGGACATTTGTCGTGCGTGTCACCAGCTGGTGAAGCACTCGCCAACCGCGCTCTGAGGCGGACGTATAACGCGTGAATATATTATATTTTACCGTTTAGCGCGGCGCGAGCCGACGCTCGCAATTTTTTTATCGCCATGAGTGACAAACTTGTGGCGAACGAGCTGCTGGCGTTCCTGCAGCAGAATCTGGATGTCATGGACGAGGTGTCGGCTATCCAGATCTATTCCAGCAACTTCAGCAAGGAGGACATAGCGGCTGCCAAGCTGCTTGTGTACAGGTCAATAAACAAATGTGACCAGATGGTGTCCCGCAGGCGTGACGGGACAAAAAAAAGTCTGCAGGACATTATCACGCTGCTGAAGGAGACCGATCCTGACGACGTGCCGAGGTGTGGCTATTTGCTATTTGTGGTGAGGGACTTGAGCAAGTTGCCTCCCGTCACTTCCGACCACGTCGATGTCACAAGCCTTTAAAGGCTAGCGTCCACTGGGCTCGCCGAGTCGAGCCGAATCGAAACGCAGAAAGTCGCCTCCTATATATTTCTATGAACCTGCGTTCATTAGCGACGAGCCGCGGCGCGCCGAATCGAATCTACCGCGCGCATCGCTCGGCAGGCGAATTTCTGCGGCGACGCGTTTCGACTCGACTCGGCGCGCCTTAGTGGACGCGGGTCAGCGGATGAGTGTAGACGGGACTACATGGCGTAAATACCTACATAAAAAGTTATCGAAATGAATGAAGAGCTGTTAATTTCGCTAGTTCAGAAATTTACTGAACTTAATTATTATGACTGCCTCATGAGTCTCGCGGCATAAATGTGCGCGCGGGATTGGGAGGTCTCGGGTTCGATTCCCGGGTCGGGCAAAGTGTTATTGGGTTTTCCGTTAGGAAATTCTAAGTAGAAGCACGGAGTCTGGTAATGTGGACGGCCGGTTGGCGTAGCGGGAGTGTAAGCGACTGCTACGGCGAAGGTCGCGGGTTCGATTCCCGCTCAAGTCAAACATTTGAGTGCATGAACATGGATGTTTGTCTTGGTCTGGGTGTTTCTATGTAAAATATTTATGTATTTACAAAAAAGAAAGTATATATGTATGTTTATCCATTATCTAGTACCCATAGTACAAGCTCTGCTTAGTTTGGGACTAGATGATGTTGTGTGAATGTGGTAAAAAAGAAAAAAAATGTACCCGGTACGGCAATAGGCTCGCCCGGCATTACGTGGGACCTGAAAATTCATGGCGAAATGTGGGTGTAATATTACACCTCTGCCTACCCCCTCGGGGATACAGGCGTGCGTCTAAAAACAAATTATGATCATAAAGATATTCATTATCATGACGAGCAGCGTAGACAAAATATATGGGAAGAAAGAATAATGAACGAACTTGAAACAAGAACATAATCTTCGTCTGAGCTATCTATCATTGACAACACAAGCACAACCTACAACAGCCAGTCGTCGACTGCTGGCTTCGATTCGATTCGTCTGTAATGAACGCACACGGATAAAATGCAACTCGGCGCGATTCGACGCGGTTCGGATGTAGTCGACGCCAGGCTTTAAAGGACATCGTTTTTCTGAAGGCAACTTTAGCGGATGTACACAAGAAGTTATAGGCATCCGAAGAAACCGTTGAACTCTTGCGTACGGAGGTGGATGACCTGCACAAGGTTGTCGATTTAACTAGGTCACCGGCGCGTGGTAACATCAACACGCGCCGAGGTGCATGCGTCAACACATCGGTCGCAAGTTTCGCGTCAGCAGTTATTTCGCCGCGAAATGCTGTGACTGCTGAGAGCGCTACACGAGCGCCCCGCACCCCTGCCCTCATCTCCGCGGTTCCTCCGTGTATCGCCGCGCGTAATAAGCGAATAGAGGTTCAGCAGGTTACTGCGAGTACCCCCGTTCCTTCTACACTGAAGTCCATGCCGGAGAAGGCAACGAACTGCGACGAGGAAGCTGATGATGGTTTTATGACGGTGCAGAGGCAGAAGCGTCGTCAGAAAACCAACAAGAACTGCTGCGGTACGGCCCCTGTGGAGTCGGGTGCGAATCTGCGCGCCGATGCACCGAACACACCCGTCTATGTTTCTCGCCTTCACTACACCACTAAGGTGGAGGACATTGCGGAGTACGTGCGCGCACTACATCTAATTTGAGCTCAGATCATTATTTTGCGCTCCTCGACCAAGAGTCCCTGATCGAGTCTTCTGATCCTCGAGTGATCCTCTATTTCTTTATTTCCATTTTATATCCAAGATGTAACAAGAGCTCTAATACCCGAATCAATACCTCAGTCACGTCTTACTGAGGTTACGAGATCAGCCGGAAACTATATCAAATCAAATCAAATAAAACATTTTTATTTCGCGTGGCATAGACACATAAATAAATACCTTACAGTCTAACATACATACAGTGGCTGCTAGTATAAATATACTTATTTAAAACTATGTTAGTATCGCTTCACTTGCACGTTGTTAATGTGCGCTCGTGTGGCACTTGTCCGCGGAAGCGACGGAACACCACTCCCTTCGGCCAAAAGTCCTCCTTCATGAAAACATACAGAAAGCACGTCAGGACCCGCACCACAAACGCCTTGAAATTGACTTTACGACGCGACTCCAGCAGCTGTACTCGCGGTGTGTATTTACGAAGGTGTGTATTTAGGAACCACTAATGATGGCAAGACTACCCGCCCTGTTCTTTCAGACAAAAACCGTCGCTCATTCGGAAAAAATCTGAACATTGAACACTGGGTACAGGCTGAATTGTAAGTGATTATAACGGTTTTATCTAATAACTTGCCAATTAATACTGACAAAGTGACATTTTGCAAAGAGCTGGCATACAAATATGTTATGAGTGAGTTATGAGTTACCACTCATCGTATCCAATGACTGTCACGTTTCACAAAATTTTAGTCCACAGCGCACAATTATTAAAGAACAATGGCAGAATTTGGTCTGGGTTTGTTGTGGCGACCTTAAACTTCATATGAACAAAACAAATTGTTTTTTTTTCTACGAATTTTAATATGTTCACTTTGTCTCGTTACAGCTGGAGTATTTTATGATGATAAAAAGCATTCCAATTGATTACGAACTAGGTACCTACTTTATTATTTGATTGTTGCCATAGACGATGGTGTGACAGGAATAGACGTGAGTGCTATTTATCCGTATCGATTATTAAAATATAATTATTAAAATTCAGTTATTTAATCTTTAATTAACATTATATCAATAAGCTAATAATTTTTGAAGCAAAACAACTTGTAAATCAAATAAAAACGTCACAGCATCGTTTTAATGTTGTATCGATTTCACATAAAATCGATTTAAAATGTGCAGCCCTGCTTTTGTCTTTGGCTGTGACAGTTAGATGCTACGAGTACTTCTGCGTTTTGATGTCAATCTGACATAATTTCATTTGATAATTCAAACGTACATACATTGTTCATTCTTAACTAAAAACAAAAACACCGATATCTTATTTTTCCGGGTTTCCCGAGTGAAAATAGAATCATTTATATACTCTGTTACTTACGCCGAATTTTTTTAAATATTTTTGTTACTGTGCGCTTCAATTTAATTTCAGACATTTCGGTGTATGGAGATCTGCCATTGTCCTTTACGTGTTGGCCTACTCCCTGAACAGGCGGCTGAGTCTCAGAATAAATTTTAGAGGTTTGATAGTGAGCATCATTCTAGAATGGCTTGGCAACGACTTCAAACCTATTAGTAAATAGCACCTATAAATAATAGGTAATATTTAAGTAATATTAAATGTTTATTCTTTTTAACTTTTTAGTTTTTGAAGTCGGTTCTTTTTATCGTAGTTATTTTTATTTCATACTTTTTAGTGTATTGTTGTATTATCAACTAGTTATGGGTGGACCTACAAAAGGTGCTGCGCGCCTTAAAAATATAGATCTCAAGAAAGAGGGACGGATAAAAGTAGTCATCTCGGTAAAAATGCTCTTCGTTCGAAACACAATTTCACGTTCTTGTGAGCCTCTTAAAGATCGTGAAAAACGTTTCTTGGCCATGCAAGCATAAGTATATGAAATCACGTTAACGTCAAGAAACTCTTGAACATTATAATTCTAGACTCGGTAAGATCCAAGAGGGTCTAGCGAATGAGTCTTTTGAGCAGAGAGCTAATAGAGTTGGTCTAGAAGAATACAGTACAATAAAACTGACATTACCGCATGATTTACGTCCTTGAGGTCACCATTATCATCATTGTGCAAGTCAAATAGATTTTTGTAATTACTGAGTTCGTATTTTGTACCTTCTGGCTCTTTCATCGGACCCTACAAGATCCTACTTAGCACCCACACCAAAGTGCTCGTCAAGACGAATCAAACGAGCCCAAACCCGATAGGGTTTTGTCATTTAATTACCGAGTTCCTTTGGCCGCCATTTGATTCAATCATCAGATCAGCTCTATGTCAAAATAATTTTTCATTGTCATCCAATTTACATACGTATACAAAATTTCAGCTCAGTCGCTAATCGGGAAGTGGATCAAATTTACTTGCGAGATTTGATTTCATACAACAGGATAATTGAAAGTACGTAAAAAAATGCTCATAAAATAAAAACTACTGGGCCTACCTGAAGGCCTTTTTATGGGACCAATTCAAAACTTTTCCGTATCAAACGAAAAAAGAATCTCGTAAATAGGTTCAGAAACTTAGCCAAAATCGGTGTACATACATACAAAAAAAAATATACCGGCTGATTTGAGAACCTCCTCCTTTTTTTGAAGTCGGTTAAAAAGGAAAAATTAGAAAAATATAGAAATAATAAATAATCAAAGAAGGTAACTGAAATATATAGCAAATTTTATTTTGACAATATTATTGAACATATTTTTTTTTTAATTCAGTCACAAGTCGTATCGAAGCCGGAGTTGAACTCTAGTACTTAGAAGGACATAAACTATTGATTTTTCAAATAAAGACATAATGACACAAAAATCATGTTTCTATCACGCTGTGAGTAGGTACCAATTGAGCACAGACTTAAAGACAAGAAAATTGTTAAATTAACTGATTTGAGAACCTCCTCCTTTTTTGGAAGTCGGTTAAAAATGAAAAATGAGAAAAATATCGAAATAATAAATAATCAAAGAAGGTAACTGAAATATATAGCAAATTTTATTTTGAAAATATTATTGTACGTATATTTTTTTTAAATTCTGTCATAAGTCGTATCGAAGCCGGAGTTGAACTCTAGTACTTGGAATGACATAAAATATTGATTTTTCAAGTAAAGACATAATGACACAAAAATCGTGTTTCCAACACGCTGTGAGTAGGTACCAATTGAGCACAGACTTAAAGACAAGAAAATTGTTAACGTAACTGATTGTAGTGCAAACGTTAAAAGGCAATTATCGGCCATGGACTCACATTTTTACCTTGGTCTTAGTCCTAGTAGTACAGTTATATGGCGTCAAATGGGGCTCAATTCTCCTATTTTAGATGACATCGACATTATATTTTGAATGGAATGAGATTATATTTTGATTTGACTCAAAATTGGTATTCTGCTACACAATGTCATTCTATTCTTATTTCGATATATTCAATTTAAATTTCTTGCCGATCTCATGTCAAATATTTTGACATGAGTATTGTCATTAATGAAATAATTGCTGGTAATTTGATGTTACAGCGTTTTTTTTACGTAATATGCCCGCAGGTACGCTCTCACATTTTAATTTAATTTAACAGTTCCTTACGATCTGGTAGATGTTTCAGGAAATCCCTTCTTAGTCCTGACTAAAGGACCGTATGCTGCACCTTTACGGTCCCTGTACCGTAAAGGTGCAGCATACGGTCCTCAAGGAACGTACATGCCAATTTTTTGCATCTTGTGCCCAGTAGATTCGGCTGTGCATTGCTGTTAGTCAGGGAATTATGCATGAATTTTATATATACAGATGATACTATCTAGCAGTGGAATATGGCAGTCTATAATACTAACCAGTAACATTTCAGTAAATTAATTTATTCGTTGAATTGTGAGGGATTTTTTTATACATAATCAATAATGTTACGTACGATTTGAAATCGAACATTTAAAATATGGGTGTTTTGAATATGCAGTAAAGTCGCCCTACGTGGAATTTAAATGTTGACGTATGTGTTGTCTTGCGCGAAAACGTTCATTGTAATTGGTGAAAATTAATTAAATTGTTTAAATGTCTTCTAAAGTAAGTACGCACCAGCTGGAGCTGTTGCTCGATTATTTGAAAGTGCACCAGTCCCTAGCGCTCGGTCGTGTGCGTGGGAAAGAAGGCAGTAATTTGTCGACAAAGCTGTGGACGCAATGCGCTACAATTTTGAAGGCCGTTATTAGAGGCGTTCAAAAAACAGCTCGTCAATGGAAGCAAGACATCCTCCTAGCGTTATACCAGTTTCAACCCGGGGTCCGCTTTCTAGTCTAACCGGATTTGGCTGAATATTAGCTTTTCCACGGAGCGACTGCCTGTCGAACCTCCGCAACCCGAAGAGATTGCGATATTCCATGGTTTAGACTAGTGTCAGTTTATTTTAGAGGTACTGACGCCCTGTAACGACTGTCAAAGATCTTCATGACAGCCGGAACCGACGGCTTAACGTGCTCTCCGAAGCACGGGACAAGCGATAATTAACAGTTCAATACGCACATAACTCCGAAAAGTCAGTGGTGCGTGCCGTGGATTCGAACCCGATACCCTCTGCATGGCAGTCCGTTGGTATCTCCACTAGGCTATCGCTGCCTCTCGTCTCGTCAATGGAAGCAAGTAAGTAATAAAAAATTATTTAATATTTAGTATTATACATTGCATTTTTGTAACTTATTACTATTTGCAAGGATTCATTATTATTATGGTTTGATTTTGTTGTAGTATTACAATCAGTACAAGAGCCGAGCAAAAGCCAAACAGAGGCTCATTAAGAGTGGCATAAGTAGAGCAGGAGGAGGGCCAGCTGAAAGCTTATATTTGACCCCCTTGGAAGAGCGCCTTATAGTGATAGTAGGTGGATGCAATTCCCCACTGCCAGTCAGGCACAATCCACTTGACATATTAGTAAAAAATATCGTGTCATTTTATTACCTTATTTTGTATGGAACTAAAATACTATTTACATTTTTTTACATATGTGATTTGTTTCATAAGAATGAAGAGGTTGGTCCAAGCACGTGCTCTAGTGCACCATTAAACAATCAATCATGTGGCCAGCTGTATGAAAATGACGGGCTATATCCAAACAACCATCCATCTAATTTTGAGTAAGTTAATTTTTAGTACTTTGTAACTTATAGTACATAGGTAAATAATATACATTATTTGTGCTAAAAGTAAAGAAAAATTGATGACTGAGTGGAAACTTCTGGGCGCATTAATAATATTTTTGTAACATTTTCGGGCGGTCGTTAATATAATGAGTACATCAAACTCAGTCACTATCAATGTTGCATTTGTTTTTAGGTGTGAAATAGAACAAGCATAAGGACAACCTTTTGGGGACGACGAAGTTCTTATAATGAGCTCGAAACGGAATCATTGCTTTCCCATAAATAAAATTATTATCGTGGCTGCTCTCCTCGACTGCCTTTCCAAAGAAAGTCAGTGATTGACAAATACCTCGAAGAATGCTGGAAATACTATGGTGGATGTGACACCAAGGATGCTTCCGACGATATACTCCGTTGTTGGAAAGAAAAGAAGAAGAGTTATCCTTGGCTATTCAACTGCGTGAGAGCCATCATGAGCGGTCTCGTCACGAGCACACCAATCGATCGAGTTTTCTCAGGCGTAGGACTAACAGTATAAGTGTATAATCTATGGGACTAACCATTACGGCAAAGAGGTCACGATTAAGTCTTACATCAATAGATAAACTTATATCAATTGATAATTATTATGATATGTGTGACAAGGAAATACAAAATTAAATATAATTGTATATCTTGTATTTTGACTATTGAGATTATTTTTATTGATTTTTTTAATTCGTCACAAAATAATGAAGTAGGTAAGTTAGTTCTGTAGTTTGATTGTTGCCATAGAGGTGTTTCAGTTATTGAAATTGTATTATTTAGTTTTATTCACAAATAATTATGCCATAATTAGGGTTCCGTAATTTTTAGTTACATAATATCATACAAATGTTTTAAATAATTTTAAGGTTATTACCTTTTCTCATGAGCGCGTAGAGGTATTAAATTGAAATTCATATCAAATACTTAAGTCTTTAATACCTTTAAGCTGTAACAAAATCTAACTTCTATGTCAAAGCAATAAAAAGAAACAGCAATTTAAGCCGCATATTTTCTCGCAACTACTCGCAAAGGAATCAAAACCTACAGGGTACTTCCCATGAACTCAGAAACTTGAAATTTGGGACGGAGCAACGTCTTATAGCACAAATAAAGGAAAAATTGTGAATACCGTCAA
Source organism: Euclidia mi (assembly GCA_944739405.2). Lineage (NCBI taxonomy): Eukaryota > Metazoa > Arthropoda > Insecta > Lepidoptera > Erebidae > Euclidia > Euclidia mi. The sequence goes on from OX123195.2 coordinate 36,198,191, forward strand.
TTTTTAGTTACATCATATAATTGAATTTTTTTTAATAATTTTAAAGGTACTACCCCTTTCCTCATGAACCCGTAGAGGTATACATTTTTTTTATATCAAATGCTGCAGTCAAAACTAAACTAACTTCTAGTCGATCTAAAATCTTGAAATTTGGCATAAACAACGTTTTATAGTACATAGGAGAAATTTCAAAAACCTTAATTTTTTTGTTACATCACTGGTTCGGCGTTACACCGAAACCGTAGGGTAGGGTTCTAGGCGACTTGGAGAAGGAAATGGACTGTATAGAGAGGATAGCGGTTCTTCGCCGCCTAGGAGATGGTTACGGGATGAGGGGTGATTGAGTGGGTATAGGATATTTCAAGGATGGAGGGCACCTACCTTATACAACCTTCTTCGTTTCCGTAGGGCAGTCTCCTGGTGGTTTCGTGATGCAGCTGCTTGTTTTCACTTCAATTCACGAAGCGGTAATAAATCACATACAACGGTGCGGCGCGGTACGGTATCGAGACGGCGTTCTCAGCGAGCGGAATGTTCTCGACTGTTACTCGCGTCGACGAATCAGGCGAAAGGCAGTGCCTCTTCCAGGGAGTGGGATAGAGCGGGACGGAAATATGGTATCGCTCGCACTAGACGTGGAACGATTGATCTTGATGCGATTAGTTATAAATAGGAAGGTAGATGGCGCTACCAATCACATTTTTTTTATATAACATACCTACAGGTTTGTACGGAACCCTCGGTGTAGGCATGGGTAAATCAACCCAAATGCGTGAGCTGCAGATCAGCTCACGAGTCACAAGGTTGAGCTGGAGCTGTGAACCGACTCACAGATCAGCTCAATTCAACTCAATTGATCTGAAGTGATCTGAAGACTCATAGCTCATAGACTGTAGAACGAGCTGAACGAACTAAACGAACCGTTTTCTTGATTCGCGTCGTGGAGTGTGAGAGAAAGAGTGTAAATAATATTATAATAATTTATAATGCAATTGGCATTAAGTTCGCCTGTATGCGTTGTGTATAGGTCTATTTTTGAAAAAATTAATTAATATAATACCTACTTATGGTGTTTTATTTTAGACCAATTTCACAGTTCATATTTGGCACAATATATTAATTTGTAAAATAAATCAATCATCACATTAACAAAAATCACACAATATTTATTAAATTCAAAAATCGGATGCTAGAAAATCCATGTAGGTTTATGATTTAATTTAATATTTGAATGCGAGGTTGCTCGCTCACCCGGTCTGTGACTCGTAGTCGAGTAGTAGTTAAGCCCTATTTGTATTTGGTAGATATGTTTATGGCGATTTTTTATCTCGCTCGCACAGATACATCGCGCAGGGTCGGGATAGAAGAAATGTTTTGGTTTTTTAGTAAGTTTAGTTAGGTACGTCACTACTTGCACTTACAAAATTGTTTGACAACAAACCATTCGGATTGCCAGTCGTTTGATCTTCGCCAGTCGTGTTATGGTTGTGTTATGTTAGAAAATATATTTAAATTTGTTTAATTTTGGTGACTTAATTAACTACATATTCCAAAAAATGTCAAGCAAAAGAAGTGAAGTCTGGAAACATTTTACGGATGTGGACGATAATAATAAAGTAAAATGTGTTTATTGTAATCAGCTGGTTGCGGTTTCAAGACATTCTACCGGAAATTTACTACGCCATTTAAAAAAACATCCCGGAGTGTCTACTACTCGATCCAGAGTTGTGATAGCCCGTGAAGACATCGAACAGCCTAGTCAGACGAATACCCAATCTACATCGGGTACAATTCAAAATATTTCCTCGTCACCAACGTTACCGAGCAGTTTACCAGATGTAACAACAATCCATTCATATTTAATTAGACCGTTAGCCAGCAAAAAAGTAAGGAAATTGATAAGCAGTTGGTAACAATGATAACAAAAGAGTTTCATCCCTTAAGTTTAGTAGAAGATCCAGAATTTAAGAAATTTGTTCACCTCTTATGCCCCACATATCAGTTGCCAACCCGAAAATCTTTAACCACTAGTCTAATACCAGCCCAATATAATATCGTTCGTGAAGCCGTAGTAGAGCGTCTAAAACGAGCTTTCGCTGTGTGCATCACAGTAGATGGATGGACCAGTAGAAATAATGACGGTTACTACGCTATGACAGCCCGCTACGTTGTTGAAGAACCGCAACATACAAAACTAGCGTCAGATTTGTTAGGTTGTGTTTCTTTTACGGAACGCCACACCGCAGAAAACATTTGCAATAAAATTAAAGCCTTATTAACTGAATGGCACTTAATAAATAAAATAACAGTCGTCGTATCGGACAATGCCAAAAATATGATCGCATCCATTAGACTGGGAGGTTGGCGACATTGGGGTTGTTTTGCCCATGGGCTTAATTTAGTAGCTCAGAATGGATTGAAGGAGATTGAAAATGTGACGAAAAAAATTAAAATTATTGTAATTTTTTATTAGCAAGAGCTCACACGCAAGCGCCCAGTTAAAATCGACACAAGAAAGAATGGGGTTACCAGTGTTAAAATTAAAAACCGATGTCCCAACAAGGTGGAACTCAACATTTTTTATGATAAAACGCATAATAGAAACAAAGGTAGCTGTTGTAACCACCCTAGCCACGTTAGGTGATCGATATTATTTAACCGAAGGATTTGATACCGAAACGTTCCCAATACTCAGTAACCACGAATGGCAGATTGCAGAGCAAAGCATAGATGTTTTAGAAATTTTTGATATTGTCACGAATGTTGTTAGTGCTGAACAACATATCACTGCCTCCACAATTATTATATTTTATAAGCAGATTCTCAAACATCTGTCTACTTTGATTGAGCGTGATGATTTATTGCCAGAAGTAAAATCTCTAGCTGAAAAATTTCAAGATTTACTAAAAAAACGTTTCGATAGCATCGAAGATAACGAGCTTATAGCACAATGTACCATACTCGACCCACGATTCAAAAAGTTTGGTTTTTTAAATGAATCCAAATATCAAAAATGTCTTCAGTCGCTATACAATAAGATATCAAACATTCAAATCAGTTCGCAATCTCAAGAAAATAGTGATAACCAAGGCATTCGACTCGAGCCAACATTAAATCCATCGCAACATAAATCTCATCGAAGAGAAATGCTTCTTTGGAAGGATTTCGATGAGGAGGTTAAAAGGAACCATAATCCAAGAAACGCTTTAGCTTCCGCCATAGTCGAGGTAAATAAATATATTGACGAACCACTTTTGTCAAGAAACGAAGATCCCCTCCTATGGTGGCACCAACGCAAAAATGTTTATCCGCGGCTCTATCGAGTTATGAAAACCCGACTGTGCATCGTTGCTACGAGCGTTCCGTGTGAAAGGATATTCTCCAAGGGTGGCCAGATAATCACAGAGAGAAGAACTCGGCTTGACACAAAAAAAGTTGAGGAAATAATGTTTCTGGCTTTTAATTTGAACAATTGTTAAGTTTAATTCTTATATTTTACTTTCATTTATTGATCCTTATATGTGATTTTTACATTTTCTTAATTTTATGTTTTCACAAAAGTTAGTTATGTACGATTTTCTTATTAGTTATATTTTACAGACGTTGGACGTTTGGCGTTGACGTTGACGAATTACGTTGATATTATTAAGATTTATTTGTGTTTAAGTGTTACTATTATGTATATACAAGTTTATAGACGATGTTATACGTCTTATATTTATTAGTTTTATAATAATTATGTTAACTATTTTGAACTCAAGTTAATTGTCTAGTATTTTTAAATGATTATTAATTGTTGATAGTAAAAAATGACTGTTAAGTTTTATGTCTCTGTTTATATTCTTAAAATTACATATTTCGTTTAGTGGCAAATAATTACCAAAACATGATATTATTTTGTTTTGATTTTTAAGAAATTAAAGATTTTTAAAATCAGTCTTGAACACTTATTTTGAAAACTATCAAGCGTATTGAACAATAGAATATATTACCTACATTAGTAAACTACATTACCTGACTAACCTACATTAGTTGACTTGTAATCGTGATATTTTTATAAAAGATCTCAATCATCACTACCGCAGACGTCCGCCTTATCAAATAATAATCTATATTAGACGACTTATTCTAAACCGAATCGTTCACAGTTGAATCTGGAAAAAGGTAAGGTAAGGCATTGGTAATTAAGAGAGGTACAATAATTATCACGACTATCCATGCAATCCACTACCCGTACGGGTAGGTAGTAGATGGCAGAAATATCGAACATCTCGTTTGCTACAACACAATTCAACAAAATAATACCGTAATTCGGTAGATAAGACATAAGACACAAGGAATTTAGAAAGCTTCTCATGTTTCTCACGGTACATTTCTGGATGTTTCTGGATTTCTAACAGAAAACCAAAAAATATGTCAGTCCATTTCTCGGTTTCACCTCTTGTTGCCATCGCAACAGCAGTCTTTCTATTAAATAAACGTAAACCTACCGTATCAAAATCAAACACCGGAATAATCGTAAATAAATAATTTGCCAATGTTCACGAAGAAGAATTTAAATTACTGTCATATCTTCATTTATATCATCAATTTTAATAATGGTAGTTCAGTCCACATCCACACACTACACCATCTACAATAATCTACATCAAACATTTAGGTCGTGAGTCGTAGGTAGTCGTCATCCTAATCTGATCTGCTGATCTGTCACAACAGTGTCACATTTATCTATGGGTAACTCACCTCTGAACCGGTTCAAATATATTCAGATCACTCATTCATTATGAATAGGTAGTTAGAACTGTGAATCGAACAGTACCTTACAGATAAAATATTTCAAATGATTCAATTGAACCATTTGAACCACGGTTCAAATGGTTCAAATGAATCATCTCAGCTCACGAGCTGAGCGTTCATTTTGAACTTAAGCTGCAGCTCCAGCTCATAGAATGAGTGATCTGAATATTTGAACCGGTTCAGAGCTGAGTTACACATAGCTACCTCGGTGCGCGAGTCACCGTCACCGTCACGTCAAACGGTCAAGTCCGACTCGCACTTGACCGGTTTATTATTTTAAAATATGATTTAGTTGATCTCAAACTTACCATATTAAGCTGATATAAGTGAATTAATAAAAGTTGATTTTGAATGAAGGCATATTTTATCTATCTACAGGGTGTCCGGTGGCAGAATCAGGAATTAAAAGTTAAATTAAAAAAATATTTCTAATGATATACATTTATTTCAAAAATTATTATAAAGAAGACAAGTGCGGATTTTATTTTTTAAAAATTATGTCGTTTAGATGTTGACCATCACGTCGGACACACTCTTGGAACCTAGCCTCCGTATTTCTTGCCACACGCTGAAGAAGTGATGTCGGGATGCCATTCACTTCGCGAACGATATTCTCTTTTAATGTTGAGATGGTCGCTGGATTTGTTGCATACACTTTAGATTTGAGGTACCCCCACAGAAAAAAATCCATAGGGGTAAGATCCGGAGACCTGGGTGGCCAGAATATGTCACCGAAACGGCTTATCAACTTGTTAGGGAAGAAATCACGCAGTATCGCCATGGTCTCTCTGGCCGTGTGTGGCGTGGCGCCATCTTGCTGAAACCACGTGTGAGTACTGAAGGAAGGATGTTCTCTCATTGTTGGCAGAAAATAGTCGTTCAGCATACGCCGATAAGAGACACCGTCCACAGAAATTGCTTGGCCACGATGATTTTCAAAAAAATATGGTCCAATAATTGCATTATTTGTCAATGCACACCAAACCGTCACTTTGGGACTGTGAAGTGGCTTTTGATGTTTTAAACGGGGGTTCTGTCCTTTAGGTGACCAATAGCGGCAATTTTGCTTATTCACGCTTCCATTTAAATGAAAATGGGCTTCATCACTCCAAAAAATTGTGTTTACCGTACGAAAGCGCTCCAACATTGTTTCACAGAAAGTTTTACGTAAATTGTAATCGTTAGGTTTGAGTGCTTGCACAATTTGAATTTTGAAAGGGTGAAATCTAAGATCCTTCTTCAATATTTCATACACAATAGTTTTTGGAAGTCCCAGGGCAGCCGCTCTCTTGCGTACAGACTGACGCGGATTATCCTGCAAACTGGTCGCGACGAGTTCAATATTTTCATTTGTTCTCGATGTCCGGCTGGGCCCCGGACGTGGGCTGTTTGCTGCTGAACCTGTTGTCCGGAACCTTTGCACCCATGATCGAATTAAATCTTCGCTTGGGGCATCACGTAAACGGCGAATATTGTAACGTGAACAAAATCTACGACGAGCAGTTGCACACGAATCATTGGCCTTGAAATACGCTTCGATTGCGAACGCACGTTGTTCACCCGTCCACTGCGACATCGTGACTAAAAAATCCGCACGAATGACGAAGCTAATGCAGCCCCCTCCCCGCTCCTACGCTTAATTGTTAGGGAGAAACTTTAGATTCAAAACCTAATTCTGCCACCGGACACCCTGTACTAGCTTTTGCCCGCGGCTTCGCTCACGTTAAATTCGGGATAACACAAATCTCCTTCATCGTTCGATAGTAATTTTTGTTTTAATTTTGTTCATAGGGATTAATAAGAATTATGACCGCAAGAAGTATTTAAAACATTTCTGTAAACAGTATTTTTAGAGTTCCGTAGTCAAAAATGGCTAAACACGGAATCCTTATAGATGTGCTATGTCTGCCAGTCTATCCGTATGTCACAGCCACTTTATGCCGAAACTATTCAGTTTACTTATTTGAAAATTCGTAGGTAGATGTATTCTGTGAAGCGCTTTACGACATTCTAGCAAAATAAAAATATTGAATATTAAGAGGGGCTCTTCATACATGGAACTGATTTGGAAAATGGGTCGTTAAAAATTACTTTGGGGTTCCTAAAACCATTGTTTCTCAAAGTCAATCTTTCGAAAGATATATGGTTCCAGAGTGGTAAAATGGGTGTGTGTCCCTCTAACTTTTAAAGAAAGAGAGTGACAAATCTAAAAAAAATATATACTGTAGATCGTTATAAGAACTTCCAACGAAAATTGGTTTGAACGATATGTAGTCAGCAGTTTTGAAATAAAGCATAAATCTTAAAAACCGCAAACATAGCTTTGTAGTTTGTACAAATGCTATTAATAGTTAGTCGAAGATAATGGCTATGGTAAGTGGATATCTACACTACGGAACCCTTCATGAGCGACTCTGACTCGCAATAGCTTTTTTAATGTATCGTCCTAGGTGTTACTTGTAGCCGTTTGCCATTACAAAGCTTTGGTGCATTAAGATTCCGCATTAACAGGACTGGAACACCAATATTCAGTCTCAAGTTGCGTGAAGGTACTCCTGATAATTGTAAGGAGTTCAGAAACTCTATAGGGTACGAAGTAACTGGGTCAGTATTCATGACTTTATCTACCGAAAGGTGCTCAACAACATCACCTGTCATACAGTCAAATGTCAAAGCCATGGTCCGATATATCTCTATACACACTTTCGCATTTATGAGTAGAGAATATTGGTTCAGCCGGTTTAGCGTGAAATCGGTACATACACACATACACATTCACTGCCAAGGCTGTTACAATAAATATTAGTTTGTATAAGTAAACGAACGAAGTAATGACAGTGCACCATATGACAATGTATAATGTGACAGTACTGACAGATATACGATAGCACATACGCGCGCAGCACTCAATTATTACAGCGCATGCGTTCTTACTGTCAATAGGTAGTAGAGGGTTGTCCCTACAAACTTCGACTCTCTCTAAAATCCCTCCCAGATTGTTTTTTGCAACTAATAGTATTCTATGTGTTTTTCCTGGTTCTGAGCTACCTCCCCACCAATTTTCATCCAAATCGGTTCAGCTGTTCTTGAGTTATAAATAGTATAACTAACAGAACTTTCTTTTATATAAATAGATTTTTACCATCCACGCCGATAACGCCGATGTCAAATGAGTATCGGCGCACATAATGATGTCGAAGGAGGGCGCCGAGCAGGGAAAAATATTATAAAATCCAATGTTGTCTAAGATTATAATAAGTTTATGGTTGGCGTTGATCTAAAGGATCAGAAATTATCCAGTTATCTCCTCGAGAGGACGTGAGTCACGAAGTGATATTAAGGTATTTAAAAGAGTATTACATATCAATATCTTAAATTGGTACATCACACCACTCTCAGTCACCAAACGAAACACAACAGTATATGTACTTATTGTTACTTTACGTTGGTATACTGTGAGAAGGTATTGCTTCCCCTGTCAAGGCTCAGTGAGCCTTGACAGGGGAAGCAATACCTTCATATATATGTTGAAATGCAGCAAGGATCTACTACCTATAGAAATATGTGGGTTGATATGAAGATGGTGGCATATGGTGGACGGGGCAATGTAAGAAAAAAATACACCCTAACACTTTTCTCAATTAACCTAACACAGGTTTAATACAAAATTGGAAGCAGGTAGGTACATACTAGTGTATTAAAATATCTTACGCTATTCTTTTACGTCCCCAATTGAGCTAGGAGCTAAACGATACACTGTTCCAAAAAACGATGAACATTTAGGAGATTTGCTAAACAAACATTCTTCAGCTTCACTTAAATCAATCATCGATGATGAGTCCGGCATGTTATTGCTATTCGTTTTTAAAGTTTGGTGTATTTTAAAAATAGCAAATCTTGCATAACCAGCTTCTTCATTATCTGATTCTGCAAAATCAAGGTTTGCAATTACTGTTTCTTTATCTGAATGGCTTATCATAACCTCTACTAAATTGAATGAGTCCTTGCCACTCAATATACTGCCGTCAGTAACACCACACTCTTTTAAAATATCTGACCAAGATGGGAAGTATTCGGAGCTATTTGAATCGTCTGCTGTATTATTATTTGCGTGGTCTCCTCGATCATTGTCATTATCTGAGCCCCTCAAAATGAGATCAGAGACACCATAAATAGAGTCATACCATGATTCATCACTGTCAAAATCGCTGTCAATTCTTTTAAGATTGAAGCTTACTTTCCTTTTTGATTTCTTAAGTGTCGAAGTCGTTGGTAGTAAATTTTCGTCCTCTATTTCCGTTTGCATTATTTTGTTAATTGCAAAGTCTTCATATTCAGGAAGCTCCACATTAAACTCATTTATTTGCATAGGACATTCTAAAGACCCAGAACTTATGTCTCGTGAGTGTTGCAGATCTTCTATAGGAGGCGGTGGAATATTTTCATGCAAGCGTCTCAGAAAATCTAGTACTCTCTTATCATTATCACGTGGCACTTTGTTTTCTGTAACGTACGTTGGTTTTCCTTTGGATCCACTATGCACTAGAGAAGTAACTCTTCTAGATTCGTTTTTACTAGCGTTGTAACTAAAATAAGACTGATTTGAATTACGTCTTTGCGCGTAAATTCTTTTCAGGCAGACTTTAGATTTCCATTCATTATATTTCATCTTGAATCCATTAAGACTAAGTGAGGTTTCCTCGTCTGATTCACTCCGTGGTATGTCAGGATATCTGGCGTAGTAAAAGTCTCTTGAGAGTGGTTTGGTAAACATGTGTTCGAATTTTACTTCTTCGAATGGTTCCATTTCTTCTGTGGCCCATGCTGTATCCAGAGAATACCAAAATGTATTTTTTTGAAGCACTTCCTCTGTAGTCAATAGCACTACCGAAACCATTTTCACTGATAACTGACAAATATGAATACTGGATGTTAAATAATATATTTATATATTTTTCACTAATTATATACGAACTAAAACTATTTACAATGTCCATAATAAGTTACAAACAAAATATTTGAAGTTGAATAATACCGCAATTAGATAATCTATTAAGGTACAGAGTGTATTTTTTTTACTACCCATTTGGTTAAAAATTATTAATTTTACTGGGAAACTACATAGTATTGATAAATTATGGAAACTGAAATCTCTGTGATGTAGATGATATACATAGCATGAACCATAGTGAATGTCTTCTTACAGGCATAATAAAGCACAAATTTATATTTTTGTCACCGACATCATCGTTTTAGCGTCATCCCGTTTGCAGCCAAGACTTTCTTATGGAGACAGGGGTCCGCTCAGTCTAAGTAGATTTGGCAGAAGAATATTAGCTTCTTCACAGAGTGTGACTACCGTCTGATTTCTACAACCCGAAGGGATAGCGGTATTCCATGTATCAGACAAATGCCTGTATATTCAGAATTAATGACAGCCGGGACCAACGGTTTAGCATTATTTCGGCACGAGGCACAGGTCAAGCGATAAATAACAAGCTGCAATAGGCTATAGCTGCCTTGTTTTTAATCACCGTAATTGATGAAATCCTAACAAATTTCTTCTTCTGTATCCTAATAAAAAAGAACAGTATTTAGAGCCATGTCGTGAAATTAATGTTATATTAAAACATGTATTCGAACTTATAAACAGCTTATTACAGCAGCAGAAAAAGTATATCGACATACTCGAACTGTACCACAAAGTGTAATTAAATTCATTTTGTAGTATTTTACTTACCATGTTTTAATTTGATTGATTACGGAGAGTACCAGATTTTGTTAGGAACTTGAACCTCGGTTATCGTAAATATAAACTTAACTAACCTACAAGTTCGCCATTATCGCAGGTTTGCATGACTTAGCTTATTTATTATACATAAAAAGTAATCATATGTAAGCATGTGTATCGTTCAGGTATTACAACTAATTGTTATATAAAATAATTTAGTTTACGTCGCATATCTACACAGTTAAGAAATCATTCCATCTAAAAACAAAAACTATATAGAATAAATATGATAAGTGCTTTAAATAAGAAGATATTCTTTAATTAAAACCACAAAACCCGGTAAATCTTTGAATGATTCTCATTTTACAAGGCCGGTCAAATAGACTGCAAATAAAACATCAAGTACCGGTTTTGGTCCACGTTTTGAAGAAGAGACTAAATAAAATGTAGCTAGAATTATAAAATCATATAAGTACAGTCGAAAAATTTATAGAGTAAACAACAATCAGGGTAATAGGTTAATGGATTGTAATTATAGAAACAACATTTGCTTTAAATGAAATATAACTATTTACAAAAAATATTAATCTATTGTTTTCGATTTGGTGATTAACTTATCATATAGATAAGTAATGTGCTTATCTGTGTTAATAGCTGAAGATGACAAAACTAAACAATAAAATAAACTTAAGTATAAACATTGATATTAGCAGCGATAGCTGAGGGAAGAGACCAACAGACTGCTACGCAGTGGGTCTCGGGTTCGAATCCACGGCACGCACCTATGACTTTTCGGAGTTAAGTGCGTATTAAATTGTTAATTATCGCTTGCTTATCGGTGAAGGAAAACATCGTGAGGAAACCTGCATGTCTAAGAGTTCTCCATAATGTTCTCGAAAGACATGTGAAGTCTGCCAACCCGCACTTGGCCAGTGTGTCGCACTATCGCCTTTCCCTTCTCATTATGAGAATAGGCCCGTGCCCAGCAGTGGGACAGTATATAGGGCTGATGATGATGATTAATATTAAAGGTCATTGGGCGAAATCGATCCGCTCGCAGGCATTGATGAAAATTAAATATAATTCACTTTATATTATTATGTGGTTACTTATTTGAACTCTATGGGAAATCATAATTTGGAATCTAAAATACACTTTTCATTATTAAAAAAAATAAAAATAAGTAACTGAAGAATACTCACACATCACTGAATGAATTAATAAAATAACAAAAATACATCTAAGCTTTACTTGCATGGCCTTTTTTCGAAACGTCCTTGCCCAAAATGTCCTTTCCTCATATTGTCTTTTTCTCAAAAAGTCCCTTGCATTTTTTTAAACAAAACATGTAAGTACTCACAAGTACCTACATACCAGTAACTATAATTTCAGAGCAATAAATATCGTCGGTCTTCGGACGTTCTTTATTTTATATATTGCCATCTTTTATTTTTTATACCGTTACTTTTATTTCATAATCTTACCTGCCCCTGTTTTGTTTTTACCCCTCTTCCAACTCCGTTGTCACCGCCCCAGATCAGATCATCATCCCGTAGTGAGTAGCGTAGTGGTGGTGTCTGTGAAACATGACATAGAACCTCAATCTTATAAGTAAATGTAATCATGTCAACTATTTAAAAATAATTTATAGTGCCCAGTAATACCATACTGTTATAGTTAACATAATTTTTTAAGTTTAGCAATTATTTAGTGATCAATGGTAGCGTTACTTTTAGTGAGTTTTTATTATGAATGTGTGTACCTAATGAATTCCTCACTCCATGTAATATCAATGTAATCATGTTATCAATTTAAAAAATAAATGGATATGTTAATGAGTCTAGGAAACTATTAAGTAAAATAAAACAATGTATACTTATTATCAATTTAAAAAAAGTTTATTATCAATGCACCATTTTTTTAAACACAAAACATTTTTTAAAGCACATATTGAGTCATGATAAATACAATTGTACAAATCTTCAGAGCACTTATAGCGATCATATAAACATAACAAATTAGGACAACATTTATCTTCTAAATTAATTAAATTATTAGTATTTAAAATATCCTTCAACCATAACATTTTTTCAAGATCTTTAACGTAAATACACTTATCTTTTACGCTCTTTTTAAATTCGCAATATTATCCTTATGAGCCTTAATCTTTAAAGTTTTGTGAGAACAAATATAGTATATTATATGAAATGTATGTGAAATTTCGCCAATCGTATTACAACTCTCCGGTAGAACCGTTGCTTGATCTGCAGGATTTCAAAGAAAAGGCCCCAGTCTTCATCTTAGACTGCTCGAGGCAAAACGATAGTTTAAAAACTGGTCCAGTGGATGTAAGATTGGAATTTGAATGTTCAACACAAATACCAGATAAGACAACTGCATACTGTTTGATTATAAACGACCGACTTGTGGAATACAAACCTCTGAGCAACATCGTGCGTAGATTATCATGACTGCTATTGTAGACATCCAAGGCTTTAAAACAGAAGCAAATGAATTTATAATAAAAGAAATTGCTATATGGTGTAATCAAAGCCTGCAAGTGTTTTTAATCAAACCGCCATTTCCTTTTTACGATTTGACTAAATCGGAAAGACAACAAGTTTGCTGGATTGAGCGTAATAGAAAAATATACTGGAGCGAAGGATTTATACCTTACTCAAATTATCAATATTTAGTTTTAGATATCTTAAAAGATAAGTGTGTTTTCGTTAAAGGTCTTGAAAAAGTGTCATGGTTGAAAAATATTTTAAATAGTGTTAATGTAATTAATTTAGAAGATAAAGGTTGTCCTAATTTGTTAACTCTATATGATCGCTATAAATATTCCGGAGATTTGTACAATTGTATCTATCATGACTCAATATGTGCATTAAAAAATGTTATGTGCTTAAAAAAATGGTGCTTTGATAATAAACTTTTTTAAAAAGATACAATATGGATTGTTTCATTTTACTAAATCGTTTCCTATACTCACTAACATACCCATTTAGTTTTAATATATACTATGATTGGAATATTACATGAATTGATACACATTCATAAGCACAATAAAAAACTCAGCAAAGAGAACAGTTACATTGGTCACTAAGACAAGGAGTTAAATTCCTAACCTGAAAACCTTAGAATAGGTGTTATTATTCTAAGCTGAAAACATAATGTTAATAATCTATATCGTGAATAAAACGGATCGCAGATAACAAAAGTAGGTATTATTGGAGGCGTCTGCGTCGCGAAACGAGCGAAGCGAGTTGAGTGACGCAGAAGTCAGAACACATTTATATTAATCGATCGAACACTACACGTGCAGTCAATCTGCTTTATCTCGATACGTCCGCATCACCTGGAATCCGAGTGACCGTGGGTTTAAGTTCCATGTAGACGAAGTCAGAGGCAAAAGCTAGTTGTGGATAAAACAATTATATAATTCATAAGTACATACATTCATAGTCTTATGCCTGTAACCCTGAAGAGGTAGGCAAAGGTGTATTACTACACCCACTTTTCGCCAGATATATTTAAGTCCCACGTAATAGGGAGGCGAGCCTATTGCCGTACCGGGCACATTTCTAGACTTCATGCTGTTACTGAGAATTTCCTAACAGAAAAACCCAATAACACTTTGACCGACCCGGGAATCGAACCCGGGAGCCACCCGATCCTACTTTCAACATTGTTAAGATTTTGCATTCATTCATTAAAATTAACAACGAGCTGTGCAAAGATAACAGTATGTACATATAAATTATTATGAATGCATCGCTGTGCCCGAGCCGCACTGAGCGCGTCGAACGAACTTGAGAATGTTGTTTGTATTATGTCATCCCAAGTAAAAACATTGTTACTATGCTACCAGTATTACGATGCATCGATGAATGAAATAATATTATACTTCTAATGCCAACCGTCCGTATCGCAGATCATGTTAGTAGTGTGATTTTTGGTGCGCTCTGCATTGCGAACGGAGAGAAGCGAGGTGAGTGATGCAGTAAGCAAATGAATTTATACTAAAAAAAATAGCTGTATGGTGTAATAAAAACCTACTAGTGTTTTTAATCAAACCACCATTTCCTTTTTACGATTTGACTAAATCAGAAAGACGGCAGGTTTGCTGGATTGAATGCCTGTAGTAGATGAAAATGAAATGCATAATTATTATTATTAAAAGAGTAATTAAATAATCTTATAAGAAATAAGTGATTCCTAATCTAACATTTATTGTATTTTAAAGTGCTATTTGTTTTAAGACTAAGATATATAAATCATCCATCAAGAATCCTAATTGTCTACTACTTAAATATATTATATATTAGAAGATTTTATTATAGTAATTATAAAAAATAAACGTTTGTACTGAGTTATTGATTATCTTGGATAATTCTATACACGTCATGTTAAGACAAAGTGGTCCAATATTTTATCACAACTTTGACGACACGTTTGGCGCATTGGCTAAGAGTACGACTCGCATCACAATGTAAATAGTAGGTTTAATAAACGCAGCAACTAATGCACCAACATGTTGCGGGTTCGATTCCCGCACGGAACAAATGAGTATTGTTCCGGTTTGGATTTTATTTTTATGTTTTTCTTACTTTATTTTTTTTTGTATTATAATCAATTATTATGTCTCCATAATACCTACTGTTGGCTACTTACTAAGAAAGAAAGAAAGAGAAAAACTATTTATTTGTCACAGACACAGAAAAAGTATTACATATAAAAGAAAACATTGCAAGGCATAAGATTAGTCTGTGACAAATATGTGCACTTGATGTGCACACTCAGCTATATTGTTGCATTGTGGTAGTGTCCACAACTCTATTATTGAGTTACAGTTGCTAGTAAAAGCTAACCTCTCATTATACGGAAGGCCTATGCATTCATTAGTACAAGATGTGCACCAAATCGTTTCGATGCAACGATGTGCCGTGATCGAACATGATATTGTTGTTTATTGTACTTATTTAAGTGCGCGCGATAATTTTTGCTTGGCTATGTCAGTTCGACACCATACCAGATTATGATACACACAACAACCGATCGGACTGATCGCGTCGACTGAACACAGCAGTCTTACTTGAGAATGTTGTTACATTAGCATCTCAAACTAGAAACGACAGTAAGTTGTCCCATTGCATTGCTACTACAATGATATGTCGGTGAATGAAATACAATATTATATCGTGAATCAGACGGATCGCAGATAACAACGGTATTATTGGGAGCGTCTGCGTCAGCTCACTTTGTTCTGAGTGATGCAGATCACATTTATATTAATCGATCTCGATTGTAAAATTGGGGCTTCTGTATCACGCAGCTCGAGCGGCGACGCGAGAGCAAGTAAAGTAGTAATAATTTACTTATTAGCAGTAGTTTTAGACCACCTTGCTGGTCTAGTGGTACAATTGTGACTGTTGAGCGTGGGGTTCTTGGCTCGATTCCCAGGTCAGGCAAAACGCTATTGGGTTTATCACCATTCATCGTCAGGAATCCTTCAGTAGCATCATTAACTAAGAACATGGGCATAAACCGCAGATGCAGCAATCACTTCTGCCTACCCCTTCGGAGGTATATCTACAGGTGTAATGTTGTGTTATGGTGTATGATATTATTTCATTGAAAATGATTAATATCCCAAACTTTCTCCTGTGTTATATGTTTACAAACATACAATATCACAGATCCTGAACACCTATCTTTAGGTTATATAAATATTTGAACCACGTGGGAATCGAACTAGTGAGAAAAACGTATGAAGCGATTCAGTATTTTGTCACATTTTCGACGACATGTTTGGCGCATTGGATAAGAGCTCGGCTCTATGCATCACAATGTAAATATTAGTTTGTAAATGTACTGCTAGTACATGCGCCAAGTGTCGCGGGTTCGATTCCCGCACGGAACAAATAAGTATTTGTTTCGGTCTGGATTTTGTTTTATTTAGCCATTCTTAATTATAAAATAATAATAGATACCTACTTTGAAAATTGAGCAAGTATGAGGCTAGATCTCGATATCCTGGTATTTATTAATTTATTTACATACTTAATGATAATGTGGTATTATTGGTACAGTGGTTGAATCAATTTCTGCACTAAATGTCGTAGGTTCGATCCCTAATACCAAATACCTACCTAAAACTTGCCATCGGAAATCAAACCATGCACGGCTGTCGCCAACTCGCAATCTCTAGACCAAAGCATAAAATGCAAATAAATTCTTGATCAACTAATTGATACACACTGCATTGTTCTACTTATAAATATGACACTCGTCAAGTAATAAAGTATAGATCAATAATGTTGATCGAACGAGTCGAACTTGATATTATTGTTTGTGAATGTTAAGTATATACGATACGGTGAAAACGATTGGGGATTCTGTATCATGCAGTTCGAGCGAAGCGAGAACAAATGATACAGAATCCCCAATATTACACTACTGGGAGCGATTATAGGAAAAACAGACGTAAGACGAGGATAAAGAAACTGAAGGGTTGCAGATCAAGTATATGAAAACGAGACAGGGCGCGGAAGGGACGTGCAGACAAGACAGAGATGACACTGCGTATATCACATTTAGCTTTATATTTAAGCGACTGCTTTTGTGACGAAAACATGTCTTCTTCAGAAGACGTGGATGGTAGGTACTTGTTTTAGTATTATTGTGTTTGATGTGTGAGAGGTGAGGTTTTGTCTACTATTTGGTGTTATTGTTTTTGAATTTATGTTACTATTGGGCTGTTGGCTATGATATGAACAGCGTTTTTAAAATCAAACCGATTTACCCTTTTTTATTGGTGTCGGGTTGGAAAATCCTCATGGAGTCCCTCCGCCCTGGGGGTGATCCTCATGTACCCGTGTGTCGGAGGGTTGGGTATCGCCGAAGCACCCACCACATTGTCAGGCGAGCCCCGAATAAAACCCCCTTGGCGGCGGTTGAAGGTGTTGGGCTCCTCTGCCAAAACACCCAGCGGCCGCAGAGGATAGGGAGGATGGCAACCTGGCAACACCGCATCTCCTCTTCCTCTGCGGCCCCACCGCGACGCAACAATGGTGCGACCCCATTTGGTCGCGGGAGATAGGGCGCACGGCAACGCAACACCGACACGCCTCTCCTCCCGCGACCGCGCCCGACTGCAAGGGACAGACAGAACTGTCCCCCGCACCTTCACCTTTGGACGCATCCTGCGCTCTCCAATTCCACGCAGAGCGTCCACTCCCGGGATCTCTCTTAGCTTCACCGCGGGTGTCCAAACCACGGTTACTGAGCCCTCCCCCCACCACGACAAGGTGGAAATCCCACGGGGGGAAACCGATTCACCTTAATGAATCCTCTTATTTATTTATTTAATACTTTATTGTACACTATAAAAAGGACATTTCATAATGAATCGTTTTACAAACACAGTATAATGGGCGGCCTTATCGCTAACAGCGATTTCTACCAGGCAACCTTTGCATGGAGATTATTGGTAGGAAAGGAATGGTAGTTGCAAGTGTACCAGTAAATTATGATTATACTTTATATATATATATATATATATATATATATATATATATATATATATTGATATATAATAAATACTACAATAATATACCTACTCATACATAAATAATATATAATACATACTTATAATTATATATAAGAAGTGTTATAATGATAGGTAGTGATCCTTGACAAGAGATTTGAACCTCGTTACCGTCCGAGCCTGCCTTATATGAAAAGGCAATGCATTCCATAGCCGAATAGCAGTGACACAAAACGATTTATCATAACATTCAGTTCAATGTACTGGAATCTTCAGTTTAAAATTTTCTGATGACCTTAAATAACGGTTATGCATATCATGAAGGAATTCGAATCGTCCTTTAAGATAGGAAGGAGTTGAAGGGTTAAACAGTATATTGTACATATATACATACATACATATACTCACGCCTGATTCCCGGAGGGATAGGCAGAGACTACGGAACGCCATTTGCAACGATCCTGACATACCTCTCTTGCTTCATTCACTCCCATCAAGTTTCTCATGCATGTTCTTCTGTTTATAGTACTTCTGACCTGTCCTATTTTTAGGATATCTCCAATCTGGTCAGAGAACGTCCGCCTAGGTCTTTACCTTCCTGTCCCATTCACACTTGCCTTATATATCTTCTTTGTCAGTCTTCCGCCACCCATCTTCTCCATGTGCCCAAACCATCTTAAAATGCCTTTCTCAATGCTTGTCACTACATCTTCTTTTACCCCACACCACTCTCGTATCACACAATTCTTTACTCTGTCGGTCAAAGACACACCACACATAGTTCTCAGTGGTCTCATTATATTGTTCAGCAGAGATTTTGTATATTGTACAGCAGAGAAAGAATGTGAGCATTCCGGCGATATCGTATGGGTAACCACTTGAGTCGTGTTCGAAATTGTGAGACATGATCGTATTTGCGTAATCCAAATATGCATCGTGTACAGAGATTTTGAAGACGCTCAAGTTTGCCAAGCTGGTTTTCGGCAAGATCTAGATAGCTGACATCTGCGTAATAAATAATGGATAATAAAAGAGAGTTTGCAAGTGCAATTTTGGTGGCAGTAGGAAGAAAATTTGTAAGTCTTCTTAACGAACCTGCCGAAGCAAACACCTTACGACTCACTTCTTGGACCTGCGAGCGCCAAGAAAAGGTTGAATCGATAGTTAAGCCTCTTTACTTCATCCTGTATGGGAATAACAGTGCCATTGAAAATAATATCAGGGAGTTGTGACCAGTCGATCTTCGCTATCATTCTCGAACTAACTACCAACAACGATAACCTGAGTTTTCGAGGGATTCACTTTCAGTCCATAGGATTTACTCCAGCTACTAATCTGTGCAAGATTACTGTTGATGGTATCTACAGAATGATAATCGGACGCACGGCGACTGCTTATAGATTTAGAGATCATCTGCATAAAGATGGTAGGAAGAGCAAAGATTGTTTGATATAGAATTTATAAAAATTGCGAAGAGTTAAGGAGACAACACGCCACCCTGGGGCACGCCAACAGTAGTGTTTCACCAAGACGAAAGTGAATTTTCAATGCGTAAACGTTGTCGGCGGCCACACAGGTAACTACGAAACCAATCAATCACCGTAGGGGATAATTTAAGAGAGCAAAGACGGCTAAGTAGAATGTCAAGATCCACTGTATTGAAGGCGTTGCTAAAATCTAGTGGAGCAAGAATTGTGAGCTGTCCGCCTTCCACACCAGCCCTTATGTGATCCGTAATATTGACAAGGGCTGTAGCGGTGCTATGACCTGAACGGCAACCGGATTGGAAAGGATTAAGGAGGTTATTTTTAGTTAGGAACGAGTTAACTTTACTGTCGACGAGACGTTCGAAGACTTTGGAGAGGAAGGGTAAGATAGAAATAGGTCGATAATTAGAGAAGGATGAAGGATGAAGAGTTTTCGGTATAGGAGTTATTAGAGCATTCTTCCACATTGATGGGAATTGACCACTGGACAGGGAGTAATTAAGGATGTGAGTAATTATGGACAGAATTAAATCGAGGATTGGAAGGAGCATATTACGGCTGCCATAGTCGCTACCAACTGCGCTGGAAGTGATTGACATTATGTTCTTCTTAACATCACTATCGGTGAAATGATTAAAGACAAATGATGAATAACTAGAGGTTGGCAGGGATGAAAGATAATTTATAGTGCTTTCTTTAATAGTCCTATCAATATGGACTGCACGGTTGGCGTAGTGGTTTAAGCGGCCACCTCGCCGCTTGACACTGCGCCGAGTGTTGTGGGTTCGATTCCCACACGAGACAACGCTTTGTGTGATACTTAAATTGTTGTTTCGAGTCTGGGTGTTAATTGTCCTCGTTAGATATTTGTTTGTAAAGTCCCCCGCGACACAGGATTGAGTCCTAATGCGGGATTTGTCTTTTTTTTAAAGAAAAAGAAAAAAATATATTAGACAAGGCATTGAAAAGTTGATTAAGCATATGAAAATTGAAGTCATTAGGATTAACGTGTTGACGTGGTTTGCCGACCCCCAGGGTTTTTAAGAAATTTCCAGGACTTCGCTGGATCTCCGTTCTTCACAGGATTATGGATGTGTTGGCGTTGTGCGTCCCTACACACCCTATTGCAGTGATTCCTGATCGCAACATATTTTTGAAGGTTGTGATCATCAGGCTTAATTTTGTATTTAAATTTTGCTGCAGCTTTTTTGTGTATGAGCCGTTTGAAGCTTTCAGTAAGCCACGGTGAGGGAGGATGTTTTATTTTTTCAGGTCAAATTGGTGCATGCCTATCATATATATCTGTGACATTAGATGTAAAGATGCTGACCTTTACATAAACAGATTCGACATTGAAAAGTGAAGTCCAGTCAATATCACTGACATCTTTACAAACAGCATCGGTGTTCATGCCACCAAAATAACGCTGCATTAGGACGTTACGCTTCATTTTATGTGGACGGATTTTGTATAAGATATAGATCAGGTCGTGGTAAGAGAACATGTCCGCTGGGTATTGCCCGTGCATGGTGACATGTTCCTTAGAGGCAACCATGATTACATCAAGAAGAGAAGCTGTAGAGTTTGGAAAGTGATGAGTTGCGCTTAAGGGTAGTATAGACATGATACAGGCTATAGAAGCAGAAAGAAGGGAAGAAGAGCGAGAATATCTTTTTAGCAGACAAGTATTAAAATCACCCATTATGATAACATGACTGTAAGAAGGCACAAGATTAGCCAATACGGTTTCAAAGGTCAAAAAATAATCAATACGTAGTGAAAGACAGTAGAAAACGCCGAGAAGGACTTTAGTGTGATTAAGTGCAACTTCCAGAAATAAATGTTCGCCGGCATTTGGTGGCGGTGGTTGTGCAGACGTACTTACAACTGTATATGGGATAAGTGAGCGAAGATATATGGCAACACCCCCACCGCCCCCGACCGCCCGATCATTTCTGATATGTTGAAAACCAGGCAGGGAGTATAATGAAGAAGGCAGACAGGGCTTAAACCATGACTCAGAAACAACGATAGCATGATGGTTCTTAAAGTCTAGATTGGCCAGCATATCAGGAAAATGTGCCGGAATGCTTTGGGAATTGATATGAACTGCTTTGAAATTACTCACATCTGTAATATTGTAATAGCCAAGGGTGTTTAGTTATTTATATGAGTAATTTTGAAGTTTTCCCCGTTGCATCTTTTTGCAGAAAATAATTATTGCTCATTAAAAAAAATATTTTTCCAAACTGTCAGGCTGTGAAAAATATTTTTTTTTATTATTCAATCTTAAGAGACACAACGAATATTTTTATTTGTGTTGCGTTTTAGGATGGATTCTTCAAACATTGTGTTAAAATAAAAACGAATCTATTTCTTAATTTTATTAGCACTCTTCACTGATAGAGGCACCTAGATCTCGCAGATGAATTGTCGTTCTACGTCACAATCAGAGTCATCCAACACGCCGGACGGCAGTAACACAGCGCAGTAAAGTTTAAACCACTCTGACCCCTTAGGACCACCGAACTGCCAGACGTTGTAGATCTCTGTTACAGGTTTACCTGAAAATTTCAACGTAATTTGAACGTTTCTAGTTCAGTTACAAAATTGCATCAGACATTCATGTCGCTAACAAAATAGAGTGCATTCCCTACAATCTCTACAACAATGCCATCCAGTAAAACAACAATTAAGAGTCGTCTAGGAGAACCCAAATAAATATTTTTTTTTAAATATCATCAACTAAGATGTCGTGCCAGGCTGTTCTATAATTTTAATTGTGGGCCTTTCTGTAGTTATACTACTCGTCGAAACCTGTGAAACTTACCGGTAACGCTTCTCCAATCGCCGTGTCCTGAGTCGTCGTGCAGCCCCAAATACTTCTGGGTTGACCCGGACTCTAAGTTGATTTGGTAGATCACCTCCGCCTCATTGTCATCATCGATGACAGCCAGGTGCCCACCTTCAGCTTCGCATGTCGCTAGTGCCTTGTCGTACGTCATTGAATACTCTCCGTGCACCTTATAGCAGCTGCCAGTTCTCTCGTAGTATTTGTATCCTGGTGCAAACAATTTTTTTTATATACTCACGCATGCATTCGCGAAGGGGTAAGCAGAGGTGTAATATTATACACCCACATTTCGCCATGATTTTTTTTTGGTCCCACGTAATAGGGGGCGAGCCTATTGCCGTTACCGAGCACATCACCAGGCTCCGTGCTGCTACTGAGAATTCGGAAAAACCCAGTAACACTTTCGCCTGACCCGGCAATCGAACCCAGGACCTCCAATCAGCAGTCACATACGCTATCCACTGGACCACGGAGGCAGTCAAACAAATACGTATAGTTAAAATTACAATTTGATGAGTAAAGTTATCCGGCAGATCAGTTTCGTTTTTATCGTCGGTAGCCAACGAACCAACGACTCGTCTGATGATTACTGAAGAAAATTAAGGACACCATTACGTATAAGCTGCTCATAATAATTATCGATAAGCCGCTATAAAGAATATGAATGCAAGATTTTGAAGCGTGTGGCTAATGCGAAATGTCTAGATGTGTGAATGGACGACGGACTTCTACTTTGGATAAAATGTTCATTATCCAATACTGCATCCCTGTTTAGAGTGGTACAGCTGCGACCTATTTTCTCTTCCTTCGCGTCAGATCGAGCACAAATAGCTATTCTCAAAGACATGCAAACAATACAGACACATTTGCAGTAAGTTATGTTTTTTTAAGTTTATTTACATAGTTGTTTTGCTTGAAGAAACTCAATTGTACAAAGAACACCACCGTAGAGAATTAATAAAATTTGCATAAAAACATTGGTGCCGTGACTTATAACAAACTTCGTACCTCCACTGTGAATATTACATTTATCCCTGCCCGAGTCGTTACTTTCTTCTACGGCTGTGTAGCACATAAATGGCAACCGCACAGTGCACGGCACGACACGTATGCTGTCCAGGTCCATACTTAAACAGTCGCCATGGTGAGGATTAAGCTGTTGGATCATTCCTGTCACAGCAGCAGTCATGTCTTCTAATGGTACACCTGCAAAGTAAGTTGTTTTGTGTTTATTTACATATACGAAAGCTGCGGTGAATGAGTTGGCGAATGTGGCAGAGATATATGAATGTCATCATTACCCTAACTTTGTCTTGGTTGAGATTGTGATGCTTCACCTACGTTCTTGGAGTTCACTACTTTAAATTATATTTTAGAATTAGATTAGATTAGAATATACTTTATTGCACACCAAAATAAATAATTACAGTAGGTACAAGCTTAAAAAACTACGAGTAATGCACAATCAGCGTCGAATATTTTGTAGACAACATTAGTTTTTAATGAAGCAACTGTGTATTTCGTGGGCACTCTCAGGCTATTTGCAATAAGTGCTTTTTTTTAGAAACGACGTGCGGCGAAGCACGTTGTAAGAACAATTTAAAACCGAACTGAAATATGAAGTCATTTGTGGGCACCGTGGTTGCGTAGACATATTCGATTGAATGATTGTTTGCTCATCGGCCATAAACGTCATTTTAATACAAACCCTCCACAGACGTGTATGCACCAGAGAACTGCGTGGACTTCGTGCCGATGAAGTACGATGTGTTATTAGCGCCGATCACAGAAATCATCGCGTTCAGAACCTCTGTGGTGATGGGCGACGCTAACACCGCACCTGTTGCGAAACAAACACAAATGTAGTTACAGCCTTTAAAAAAAGTATGTTGTCTTTGGTGTCGTTATAATTATGTTTATACTTGACATGTTTTTGTTGACATGACTTTCTTTATTATGTTTAAAACTCGGTACATTAATTTGTTTGTTGTAATCTTTTGCTGTAACCTTAAATTCGCAAATGTAAACATGATTGATGTGTGAGCAACGATAAAATACGCAATAACTTTGTAGTACCATACGAGGGTCAAACTGAAAGTTCTTAGAAAATCAAAAACTGATTACATAAGCCAGTTATTAGTTTTATTATATCTTTTCAAAATATTGTCCATTGACGTCAATACACCGCTGCATGCGATGGAACCACTGGGAAAAGCACTTTGCCCACTCGTCCTTAGGGGTCTCTTCAATGGCATCGCGATACGCAGCCACCGCTTCTTCAGCATTCATAAACCGCTTTCCTTTAAGTTTTTCTTTAATTTTTGGAAATAAATAAAAATCACAAGGCGCGAGGTCGGGGCTATACGGCGGGTGACCCAGTAATTCAACGTTTGATGTCGCCAAATAGTCGATCGTTCGCTTGGCGGTGTGCGACGAGGCGTTGTCGTGGTGAAGGAGGATCCTACTGCGAGGTCGTTTCTCTCGAACTTTTTCCAAGACAAGTGGCAAACAATTGGTAGTGTACCATTCTGAAGAAACTGTTTTTTGATCCTCTAACACAATTGTTGCGAAATGACCTATCCTTCCAAAGAACGAGGCCACCATTTTTTTTCCCGCACTTCGATCTCTCTTCACTTTAGTTGGCAACTCCTCGAAAGGAAACACCCACTGAGCAGATTGTCTTTTGGTTTCAGGATCATAACAGTAAATCCAGCTTTCGTCACCTGTTAGTATGTCGAACACAGTATTTGAGTCACCTCCGTTAAATCTTTCAATCATTTTACGGCACCAATCCACACGATGGAGTTTTTGAGCCTTAGTCAAATTATGAGGTATCCACCGGGCGCAAAGCTTCCTGACCGCTAAATGTTTCTTGGAGGATTTTGTGCACTTGACTCATACCAATGCCTAAGCTTGTCCGAATCTGCTGATAGGTCACTCTTTTGTCAGTCTCTATCATACGCCGCACAACACAGATGTTATTTTCAGTCGTCGCCGTAGAAGGCCGTCCCTCACGTACATCATCAGTGAGATTAGTGCGACCACGTTTAAACTCATTAAACCAGTTGTAAACAGTTGCACGAGATGGGGCTTCATCGTGAAAGGCCAATCGTAGTCTATCATAACTTTCTTGTTGACTTAAATGACATCGAAAGTCATAAAAAATCATTGCACGAAAATTTTCTCGTGTTAAATTCATGTTGACGTGACACAGACAATTTTCAATTTGCCGCCAAATCGTAAAACAAATGACAAATGAATGAAATATATACTAGTCGACCAAGCCAACTAGACGAATGTCAACGTGACAAATTTCAACATAATTCAATAATTATAATCCAGAAATTCCTAGTACCGATTGCAGGCGCATTGTACGTTCACACGCCGCGTTCGCACGTTACGATAAATAATTTCTGGATTATAATTGTTGAATGATGTTGAATTTTGTCACGTTGACATTCGTCTAGTTGGCTTGGTCGACTAGTACTCAGTAATATTGGCAAAGAGTTCTATTTTCAAATTTTAGAATATTTTTTTTATTATATTGTTTATAAGTGGCCAGTTCTAAGAACTTTCAGTTTGACCCTCGTATTTTTGGCCAATAAATGTATATCCTATTTTACTCTGTTCCACAAATTAATGTTGCGAGCTTCGGTGTTCTTTGAAATAAAGTTTGTTTTATACTCCGTGAAACAGAATTTGTGCCTAGTGCAGTACTAACTTATTTTATATCGGATTTGCTATTAAATATAGAATAATATTTTTTAAGAATATTATCTGTATTTCCTGGCATGCGATTTGTGTGTTTTATGCGAACAAAACAGGTATATTAATATTGTTTCCTTTCAGTATGTGGCAATGTATAACGAAGTATCTTTTTATGGACAAGACGAGCAGCGCGACGAATACCTAGCGACTAACCTAATGATAAGCGATAACCCTACTCTAATCTATCAAAACATTCAAAATATTTCGTACAGAAATACTTCTTTAAATGCAAGAAAACCTAACATACGTTATCCAGGCGGACGGTTTTCGACGAAACTTTTACCGCAGGTACGGCGACTGACGCCGATATTGATGATTAGTAAACAGTAAGGAACTGCTACAAGTGAATTACATTCGGTATATAATATTTTGCCAAGTTTAGCGCGACATCCCGTTTTACTAGTTTTAATGTAAAAATATGAATTGTTCGTTCGACCAAATCTCTTTTGATCAATTGTTTAGTCGATCAAGTAAAGTTTATCCAATACCTTATTCAGTCTTGGGTCAAAGGGATAAAATGATAATGGTAATTTGTATCTTATAATCCTATACAGAGTGTAAAAAGACCCTTTATGAAAACTGAAATCCCATATTGTACCAATCGTTACGAACATTTTCTACTACGGCACCATACCTGGGAAATTATTGGTTCAGGAGATATTGAGGATCAAAGTCACCATATTTTTTTCTAATTTGGTACAAAAACGACGAATTTACCAATTTTTGTTGCCAATCGATAGTCGACTATCGATGATTAATCGATAGCCTATCGATTGCCAACCAATCGTAAGACTATCGATCAGCCTATCGATAGTATCGATATTATCGATAGTATCGATACTATCGATAGCACAGAACAAGGCAATACTATCGAATGAGTGCAATACTATCGATACTATCGATAGTATCGTAGTTCCTCAATAACAAACTATCGATAGAATCGATACTGTCGATTTTATTTGCAACGATCGTGTCGATTGTTTTGGACTATCGATTGTTTAAAAATTTACAATAGTATATCGATAGTCCAAAATAATCGATACTATCGACAGTATCGATACTATCGTTACAAATAAAATCGACAGTATCGATACTATCAATAGTTTGTTATTAACGAACTGCAATACTATCGATAGTATCAATAATATTGCACCCATTCGACAGTATTGCCTTGTTATATATTATCGATAGTATCGATACTATCGATAATATCGATAGGCTTATCGATAGGGTACATGATTTGCGATGTAAACTATCGATTGTTTTAATATCGATAGTTCGGCAACACTTAGATGTCCTAGACACCAATGGATAAGTAGGTATTTCGAGTCACTTTTAATTGCAGTTTAAGAATGTGTCAACTTAAAAAAAAAATCGTTTCCCAGGTATTGGCGATGGGTTTTGTGACAACCTGTATTTAATGTGTTTTAAGTAAATTCCTAATAATAATAAAGAGTTTAATTATTTTTCTGCCCATGGTAATTACTTGCCTGACAATCCATTTAATATAAATATTTTGGATGGCAGACGCTGGCGGCTTTGGACTAGTTAGCTCATAGAGTCATCACCGAATTAAGTTATTGTTATCTTATATTTCCACTCATGAATTTACTTACCCTCCTTCTCACAGAGCAGTTTAGCCTCATTCCACGTGCGCATAACTTTGTGTACAGTGAACCCAGCGGGCAGCTGAGCCTCTTCTAGTGGCTCTATACATATTCCTTGCACTGCTCCTGATGACAATATAAATGTGATCGTCATTATCCCTGAGAGTTGTACCGGTTGTGATCGATGACCTTTGCTTTAGATCACTGCATATTTCATCAGCAGCGTGTAACTGCGGTGTTATGTGTGTGATAGATATTTTATATCAATATCACCGCTTACTTACTTTTCTAGGAAAATAAGTTGAAATATTGCCTTTGAAGACAATAGTTTCAATTATTTTAAGTTTGAAATGCTATTTTACAGAAATGACAATATGACTAATAGAATTCTGCCACCTTTATATAGTATGCCATGTGAAATTGTACCAAATAAATTTCGTCGATATAACGCTATCCCAGATGCATCGAAGTCTCACTATACACATAAAGTTCATGATTTGTTACAGGACAGTTTTACTTCTTAAATAAAAGACTCACCATTTACAGTCAGAAGAAACACAACAGTTGGTAGCAACATAATGCTAAACTTCGCACGTCGCACGTCACGCACTATAACAAGACACGTCTGCGTGACTATGTAGCCCAAACTGAGTGCAAAATAAATATTACTTGACGCTGGTTGATATTCAGGACCAAGTAGTACACTGTACACGTCACCCAAAGACCCCTTCTCACTAGCGTTTGTCGAGAGTCGACTTTGTTGTTCAGCGAGAGTACGCTGCAAATTATGTGCGAACGAGACGCCAGCACCGCAGTAGCATAACGTACAGCAGCGACCGTTAGTACACTCCAGTTTTTTCAAAGAAATGTCATCGAATTTCGGTGGCCTTTGGGTGTAGTCATCTTTGAATGCGCTTTTTTACTATTTACGTCTCCGCATACGTATCTGGATTATTTCGAATTAAATTCAGCAGTATTTCAATGTCCGTCCTGATAGAAAACTTGGGACAAAGGCAATGCAAAACACCACTAGCGTAACGCCGGTGGACTAACATCGTATCTACAGAAGAAATAACGCGACAACCCGACACTGCGTAAGTTCATTGAACGCCTATGCTCGATAATAGTTAGGTAGTGTAAAGGGGCTCTCAGTGGGAAGATGGCAACAATTAATTTTGGAGATTGCCCTATCGCGTCAACGTTGATAATAACTCGCTTATACCTACTACATCTTCAAATTTTAGTCCTTATTTGTTTTTATAAATTTATAAACAAATGTTTTGACTGATTTATTTTTGTAATAGGTGAACTACCCTAAGCCCTAAGTATTGATTAATCAATACGCGGAAATGTAGGTAGAACTAGTTTGCTTGTAGAAAGTACATAGGTATCTATAAAACTTTCTTTGCAAATCGCATGATCTTGGTGTTGGTTTATTGAATCTGGCTTACCCACTTTTAACTACCTACTACTAATCTACCTACCTAGCTTGTTATTTTATTAATATTTGTTTTGAATGGCTTACTTACTTAAATTTGTTTTGAGTGTTTATGTAACATTACATAATTATTTTGTTAAGAACAACGCGTATGCAAAGTAATATTTTTTTTATTAAATAATTTTTTATCAAACGCATCGGAACTGTAATAAGAGTCATGAACCAAATAATACCAGTGCATAAACTAATACGAATTAAAAGTTTTCAAAAACATAAAATGCCTTCAAAGGGTGTGAAATAATTTGGGTAGGACATTAGCTTGTAGTCACTTGTAATTTGGTTTTTTTTTCTATGCCGCTGACTTCTGAAATTGTTTCACGCTTTTTGAAGGTAGTTTAATATTATTTAGGTCTAGGCCAGTAAGTTAACATCTCCACTCACAGTTTTGTGGTACCTAGCTCGTATCAATGTAAAGCCGTTAGACTTGCACGGATTATTCCATATCATAAAATCTGCACTGTTACCTAAAGCGAATAGCAATTGTATAGTAAATTAATGCGCCAGCTGAGCGATTGACGAGTCTCGCAGCCGCGCCGCCTAGGCTTTGTTCTGTGTGCAATCTACCTAAGCGTCACCGCACACGGGCCACTGGCCACAACCACAAACGCCGCCACAAGAAGTTAGACGCAGCTACAAAAGTAGCTGAAGCGCGCAGCAGCTACTTGTGGCCGGTGGTCGACACTTGCGGTCAGTGGCAACTACTACTTTTAAACCCATGCATTCAGTATCATGGACTCGGACGAAGAAAGTTTAATTGCGCTGCTTCTTATAAGAAAACGTCGTCTGATATAAATAATTCTATATCCATATTTTCAACAAAGACTACGGCAGGGAATCGCGCAAGTGGCGTGTAGCGACGTTTCGCGTCGGTGTTTAGTGACCGGTGCGGGCCACAAGAAGCGCACAACGACGATTACAGCGAGTGGCGGCCACCGGCTTCAACCGTGTGCGGCGAGTCTATATAAAATGTATGAAAACTACAGGAAATATGCCGGTCGTGGCTTTTTTGTGGTTGTGACCGGTGGCCCGTGTGCGGCGACACCAAGTTGAAGTAAGAATAATTATATTAAGTCTATACATATTTATACTAAAGTACTGGTACACTTCTACAACTACCATTTATTTCCTACTAATAATATCTCCATCCAAAGGTTGCCTGGTAGAAATCGCTTTTAGCAATAAGGCCGCCCATTGTACTGTATTTAATATATAATTCCTTAAAATGTTTTATATAAGTGTACAATCTATACATATAATAAAATGATCGGAAAGTCAACACAGTACATTGAATATTTTTTTAAAAGAATACTTGGGGTGTGATCTACAATCGATACTGAAGCCAAAAATATAGTTTTTAGAATTTTTGTCTGTTTGTCTGTATATCCGGCATAAACTCAAAAAGTACTCCATGGATTTACTTCAAATTTGGCACGCATATTACTAAAAAGTCGGGTCTACATATGAGCATATTATCACGCTATGACCTACGGGTAACGAGCAGTGAACCTTTATTACTTCAACGCATTCTCTAACAACGTGTAATCTAACGACGCATATTTGAATGTTGTTATTATGTTAACCATGCTATAAGCTAGCTTCACACTATAAAAATCATGCAATATAAGTAACTTAGGCCGATAAACATAAATAAATGAAGATAAGTAGTATCAAGACAATTTTAAAGCAGCGCCATCTATGAGATTTTAAAAACATCAAGTCGAATTACATGTGTAAGCCCTTTTTGGATATAAATAATTTAAATTTGATCATGTTTGCGAGGTTAATGGTTGTTTTTAAAAGTCATAGATAGAATTGTGCATTTTTTTCTTAAAAATGGTATCGTTAATTCGTTTCAGAGATGAGCAAGACAATTAAAAAAATGTGTTTATATAAGTTTTAAGCTGCTTCATCTATGTCTTATAAAATTCATCGAATGCTATTTTCTGCGGTTGTTACTTCACACGGTGCGAGGCCTAACGTCTTTCGCCTTCCTGAGATCATTTAATAGCGTGGAGTATCCCACATTTACCGCGCAGCCTGCGTAGCACGTCACCTTCTCGACAGTGACCAAAACTGGGATGACACCCTCACGAAGGCGAGCGTCAATGACAGTCCCAGCCGCATGCGTCATCTGTTTGCCGTCATCTTGGTGTTTTGTGAAGTCGCGAATCCGGTAGCTTTGTGGGTGAAATATCGCCATCACCTGTCTGAAGATTTTCTACGAGCTTTGAGGCGTGCTAATGGAGACGAAGTCGAAGTAACTGATGAACGCGTGCTTAACACCTGTTACAGTTCACTTCAAGACGTGGTCATTTCTATCGGCGGCTATCCACTGGTCAAAAATGGGTTACCAGTTTCCCAATCATCATCGTATCAACACCGTGGAAATTGGGAGTATAACGCTGAGACAATTTATGATCCGGGCGAAATGCCCTCAATACGAAATGACCATGTCGCTTTGTTCTCTTCAGAGCAAAAACAAATTTATGACACCGGCCTTGAAAGCGTTGGGCAAAACCAGGGTATGATGTTTTTCTTGGATACTCCTGGTGGTACCTGAAAACATTTGTTACCACTGGCATACTTGCAGAGGTCAGGAGGCAATGCAAAATTGTCACTGCTGTAGCGTCATCGGGAATTGCTGCCACACTGCTTCCGGGTGGCAATACAGCACATGCCATGTTTAAAATTCCCATCGATTTAGAGAGCGCCGAAACGACTGTTTGTAGTGTGTAACGTATGAGGGATAAGGGACACGTGCTCAAAGATTGCTCTCTGATCGTATGGGATGAGCGTACGATGGCCAATAGGAAGGCAATTGAGGCCGTGGACAGAACCCTGCAGGTCATCTGCAAGAACGAACATTTGATGGGTGGTCACAGTAATGTTCAGTGGCGATTTCCGACAAACACTTCCCGTGGTGACGCGGGGATCGAGGGCTCACGAGGTGAGTGCTTCGTTGAAACGATCTTCGTTGTGGTCACGAGTTCGTACGCTGCGCTTGACCATTAATATGAGAGCTCGGCTCGGCGGCAATACTCGTGCTCAACAATAGTCCGATGTCCTTCTAAGTCTAGGCGAACGCTCTCTACCAGAGGAGAGAGGTGGACAGGTGGTGCTTCCAGAGTCTCTCGGTAGAGTTGTATTCAGCTTAGAAGAACTCATTCGCTGTGTGTACGGGGACATCAGTTGTATACCGTACCAGCAGAATTCTTGGGTGTATGAGCAGGCCATTTCGAGGCTAGAGCAATTAACAAATGCATTCTCTCGTAAATTGAGGGGAATGAAGTGGTTTACACCTCTATAAACACTGTCGTTGAGCAAGATTACGCCACACATTATCCCGTGGAATTTCTGAACTTCCTGTCAGCAAGTGGACTTCCAGCGCTTACCATCAAGCCGAAGGTCGGTGTCCCGATTATGCTTCTTCGGAACCTATCTCCTCCGAAGTTGTGTAACGGGACCAACCTTAAAGTCTAGAGATGGGCGTTGAATCAACGAACTAGTTGATGCAACGGTTAATGGTTCATCAACTATTAAACAGTTAACGGTTTAGAAATCAACTAGTTGATTTTATCAACTATGTTTACAAATTTAACTATACAGTTTCTCGTTTTTAAACGAAATCGTTCATTCTACTTCACGAATTGCGAATGTCAACTCGCGTTCAATTAACGGGTCGCTGACGCATAGGATTTTGAACTCTAAATTTTAAACAAGTTGAAATTTTAATTGAATCGTTTAGAAAAAGTCAGATTTATACAAACACTCAAATGAAAGAAAAGGACAGTCATTTTGGCCGAATTCACCTGACTCACGTCAACTTGCGTTGAATTAACGGGTCGTTGACGCATAGGATTTTGAACTCTAAATTTTAAACAAGTAAGTTGAAATTTTGATTGAATTGTTTAGACAAAGACAGATTTATAGAAACACTTATATGAAGGAAAGGATAAAAAGATTTTGGCCGGATTCACCTAACTCGCAGGACTTGCACGAAATCCCGAATATGTAAATAATAATATCTATTTACTCCTATTAGTTTTTATGGACAGTTTGCTATCGCCAGAGCGAGACTCATTTCGTTTTTTTTTAATTAGTTTCAAAGAAGTTTTTATTTGTTGAAAGTCGATTTATTTTTGTAAATATAATTAGTACTAGAGGACGCCAGCAGTTACGCATGCACATTTTTTTTATTTTTCAGTTTTGACCGATCCCGTGGGTATTTTGGGAAGTCCTTTCTGAGGTGCACTAGCACCTCTACGGTCCCTAAGGGACATTCATGCCAAATTTCAGCTTCCTGCGCCCAATAGTTTTGGCTGTAGCTTGTCTGTCAGTCAGTCAGTAACGCAAGGATTTTATATATTAAGATAAGTGGATGTGTAAATTGTATAAAGCTTTAGTGTTACGTTACAATATATGTAAAGAAAAAATATCATATAAGTCTACTACGGCCAATTTGAAGAGTCACTTGAAACGTAAGCACATATCTATATTTACGTCTCTGTCGTACAATAGTACGAACGTAGTGCCTGTACCAGATGCACAGCAGCCTATCCCTGGTCTCCCAGGAACAAGTGAAGGCTTAAATATAGCTGTTCAAAGCGCTGATGGAAGTGTTCATCAAAAAGACAACGTGTAATGGACAACTACCTACATGAGCAAAAAATAAGTGAGGAGCAAAAAAAAACTAATTAATTTAGATATATTGGACTTATGTATCGATAGTTTCCATCCATTTTCTATGGTTGAAGAAAGTGCTTTCCGAAAGTTTTGTCGTTGGATACCCGGATATCAGCCTCCCCACAAGGAAAACTTTGTCGAATTCTATATTGCAGCTGTTATACACCAAAAGATTTGGCATAGTACAGGAACAATTAAGAACAGAAGTAAAGTCCATTTGTTTAACTGCAGATATGTGGACATCCATAAAAACTGAGAGCTACATAGTCTTAACAGGTCATTACATAACAGAAGACCTCTTGTTTAAAACGGTCCTACTAGGCTGTTGTCATTTTCCTGGCCACCATACCGCAGAGAACATCGGCAATGAAATTTCAACATTAGTCAGTAAATTCAATCTTAAGGATAAAGTTAACTTTATGGTTACTGACAATGCCGGAAATGTTGTCAAGGCGGCTAATGATTTACATTGGAAACATTTTGGGTGCTGTGCACTTAACTAAATATAGCTTAAATCTCATAGTAGAACATTCACTACAAAGCGTGAAGATTAATGTTGAAAAGGTGAAAAGGATCGTAGCCCATGTGAAAAAAAGTACAATTTCATCCGAAAGGCTACAAAAGTACCAAATTCAGCAAGGACGGGAACCAAAGCGGCTTAGCCAGGCTGTTGAGATAAGGTGGAATTCGACATATTATATGTTGAAAAGATTTGTGGAAATTGAAAAAGCTATGCGCGCCACTTTAGCTTTCGCAGATAGACATTTACCAATAATTACCTCTGAAGAGTGGACATTATTCTCGGAATTGTGTTTTATATTGGGGCCTTTCGAGGAAATCACAAGCTCAATGAGTGGTGAGAAGTATGTCTCAGGCAGTTCAGTAATAGTGGTAACGCGATGCCTTTCATAAGCGTGTCAGAAACTATTAGATAGAACCGACCTACTACCAGCTGCAAAAAACATTGTTCTCTTACTAAAATCAGGATTGTATGACCGTTTCAAACTCATCGAACAGAGTGGAACGTTTGCTTTATGCACGTTCATGGATCCACGCTTCAAAGTGCAAGGATTCTCAAATCAAAATGAAGCCCAGAAGACCAAAGATAAGGTGAAAAAACTTGTAGCGGCATTGATTTCAGAAACACAAGAAGGATTTACTACTGCATCTTCAGCTTCACCTGACGCCAATAGGGATGAATTAAACCCGTGGACTATTTTTGATAATATGGTGGTGACCCAGACAAGCTATGGTACGCCGCTTTCCAAGGCCATAAAGGAAGTGGACATGTATTTAGCGGCTGAATTGTTACCAAGAAAGGACCAATCGGGCAATATGAATTGTCCCCTGGAATGGTGGAAGAGACACCAATTTGTGTACCCAAATCTAAAAAAGCTATATGTTATGCACTGTAACATAGTAGCATCGACGTCCGTTCCCTGTGAACGTATGTTTTAAAAAACAGGTCTTATTATTAATCAAAGACGTACAAGATTGACCAATAGTAAAGTGGAACAAATAATGTTTCTAAATGTTAATATGCCCGAGGAGAGGTTTAATGGTTATAATAATTAAAGTATCACTTGTGTACATAAAATCATGAAAAAGACGGTAAAAAATACAACCAAAAAAAGTAAGAATAACAATAATAAAGTTAATGACTATAATGTATATAAAAATCAGATGATCTTCTAAATGCGCCTGAATACGATTTCTAGCAAATTATGCCAAATTTGCTTAAACTGTATTTAGTCAGTCCTAAGCTTGAGTAAAGTATGAAGGGAAGTTAATATTTGTGAAATTATTGTAAATATTTATTTGAAAAAAACTGTCACGTATGTTGTACGTTGAATGTAAACGGAACAGTCGAACGTTGAAGTCGTTGTGACGTTAGTTATGCATTAACTAGTTGACGAATTTAACTAGTTTATCAACTAGTTGAAAAGTTGAAGTTGAATAAACGGTATAGTTGCGTTAACGAAAAAATCGTCAACGACCCATCTCTATTAAAGTCATCTCGCCCCACAGACACACCACTGAGGCGTAAATTCTTACGGGTTGTGGCGTTGGCGAGGCAGTATTTATACCAGTGTCTGCTTCGCGATGACCATCAATAAGTCGCAGGGGCAGACACTGAGGGCAGCGGGTGTCGACCTAAGGACGAGCTGCTTCTCACACGGGCAGCTGTACGTCGCTTGCACCCGCATTACCAGTCCTGACTCTCTTTACATTTTGCCTGCGGAAAGCCAAACTACTAATATTGTTTATCGAGAAGTCCTACATACGTATGTATTTTTACCCTATTCTGTTTCCTTATTCATTCTTTTCTCCTTCTGATTCAGTCACAAATTATGGCTTAATTCAGCAGAATCACCATAGAGTCATTTATTCAAAGCAGACTGAAAATGAGCACTTTTTGAAGGTCAATTTTACAAAAGCCAGTCTTCTTCCGTTACTGCACTTTCTGCAGATATAAAATATAAAGAAGAAACGGGTAAATGAATGTTTTTTTAAAAGGTATAATCGTAGGATTTTATTTTATAATTTGGTGCTGTATAGCGTTCACGCAGACAACGTCGCGGGCAGCAGCTAGTAAAGTATAAAATAAATAAATAAATAAGTGTGGAGTAAGAAATGGTGATCGTACCTGGTGGACTGCGCAGTCCAAGTCATCGTGTTCACAAATAAGTAAAGTTTGTCCAGCACTATAATGTTCGACAAACAAAAAACACAAGAAGGATATCATACGATTTGCATTGTACTTAATATTTTTCTACCGCGCTTTTCTAGAAAAGTAGGTACCGTAAAATAATACTTTCAAATAGCGGGGTAACTTTTTGTGCATACTTTTTTAATAAAATATCGTTTTCTATGGATCGCACCCATTAGATTTTTTGTTGGCTGCATTGACAGTTCAGTTATTTTTCTTCAATGCGTGAGCATAGGTATTCATCCCCCCCTTGGGATCTTCACCTTGTCGTGGTGGGGGGGGCTTAGTAACCGTGGGTTAGAAGCCACCCACGGTGAAGCTAAGCGGGATCCCGTGAGGGGACGCTCCACGTGGGCTTGGTAGAGGCCTGCGTAGGATGCGTCCCATGGTGCGGGTGCGAGGGACAGTTCTTCTGTCCCTCGCAGTCGGGTGCGGTCGCGGGAGGAGAGGCGTGTCGGTGTTGCGTTGCCGCGCGCTCTATCTCCCGCGACCAAATGGAGGCGCACCATCGTTGCGTCGCGGTGGGGCCGCAGAGGAAGAGGAGATGCGGTGTTGTGTTGCCGTCCTCCCTATCCTCTGCGGCCGCTGGGTGTTTTGGCGGCGGAGCCCAACACCTTCATCCGCCGCCAAGGGGGTTTCGTTCGGGGCCCGCCTGACCATCTGGCGGGCCAATACCCGTCGGGGGGTAGCGAGGAATGCTTTGGTGAAACCCTACCCTCCGACACATGGGTACATGAGGAGCACGGGTTGGTTTTTAGTCAGTAAGAGTCTGACAGTCCCCTTCGTCCTTCCCCCCCGGGGCGGAGGGACTCCATGAGGATTTTCCAACCCGATACCAAAAAAAAAAAAAAAAGCGTAGGTATTCATAACGTTCCTTGTTTAAAAAAATATTTATTTCCTGTACGTGCAAACCCAAGAAATAGTGTGCGGAATTACTTCAATGCTACAAAGGTTGTTGTTATTGTTATCGTTTATTTAGTTATCTAAAACGATGAAATGGTATCTTCTGAGTAAAATCAATTGATTGCGTGGGATAGACGGTGGCCATATTTTACTTTATTATGAGTAACTGTTCCTGGGTTTATTTTGATAGGTGGTACGGGGCAACATTGGTAAAAATCAAAGTAACCCAAAGGTTCATTTACAGCCATTTTCAATATTCGATCCATACATGGATTTTGAGATTCGAGATTCGTGTTTGACATATTTTGTATAGAGCTTATGTCAAAAACGAATCTGAAATCTACAGATCTATCTATAGATCGAATATTGAATTCCGTAGTTAAACAAATCTTAATACAATTTGTACCTACAGGTTATCAAAGATCTTCTTTTACAGTTAAAATGCAGCTGCGTCGTCCGGTACCAATAATATAGCATAAATAATGTGTCCTTGCTTAAAGTCGGTAATACTTCGTAGTATGGGAGACGAGCTAGATAGGTTAATAATATATTTACACTACCGCTCTAAAGTATTTGCCCACCTTGATTTGAGGATATTTGAAGAAAATGATTTTCTTCTAATTGTACTAATTTTATTATGACAATTCATTGTCGTATGTTATTAAATCTAATAAAGACAGTTTACCTATCATGATTTAACTAAAAAAACTTAAATAACCAAAAAGCAGGCAACGATAGGCTAGTGGATATACCAACAGACTGCCGTGCAGAGGAGTTCGAATCCACGGCGCGCACCACTGACTTTTCGAAGTTATGTGGTATTTAATTGTTAATTATCGCTCGAGCATGTTAAACTTTGTGTTGTTAATCTTGGCTCTCGTGAACAGTTTTTGACAGTCGCTACGCGGAGTCAGTACCTTAAATTTGCTGATAAATAAATATTCATCAAACCGTTATTATACATTTTGGCCAATGTCCACAGATAAACCCTAATTTTGACATTAAAAATAATAATAATACTATTGGTGCGGTTAATACTACAAAGTTTCATGTCAAAGTTTAATTTTCACATATTTATACTCCTTAATAAAATGATGCATACCTTTCGATATTTTTTAAACTTGGAATAGTTTGCTGTTGTGACTTATCCTATGTTAATCAATTATCCACACAGCAGGCAAATCGTTCCAGATGTGTTACGATGTGTCGTTTGGGTGGATAAAACGAAATCGAGCTACTAGACGACACTGAGGATGACTTAAAATTGGTATTGGAAGAACGGACACGTATTTAGTAAGGGAAGAATTAAGTCAATCAAAGCATGTTAGCACCAAAGTGTACTACACCTACATTTTAATTAATAGATGATATTACTGGCTACTATTGCAATTGTTTGGTGGGTAACCGAGCAGTGGGATATTGTGCTCAAGTGATGACCACTTTTGTGGTATCTTAGTTGGGCTCGATTTCAATATGTTGAGCCGTCTGTTCTATTTTTAGTTGACTTATTTTATGAATATGATGATTATATGGCCCGATAAAACGTTTTCATTCATACATTCAAGCATTATTATATTCTGATCCCTTTATTCCCAATTCTTACATTTAGGGCCGGTTTTACCACTGAAAGGCATCGCGTTACCACTATTACTGAACTGCCTGTGACATACTTCTCACCACTCATTGAGCTTGTGATTTCCTCGAAAGGCCTCAATATAAAACACAATTGCGAGAATAATGTCCACTCTTCAGAGGTAATTATTGGTAAATGTCTATCTGCGAAAGCTAAAGTGGCGCGCACAGCTTCTTCAAATTGCACAAATCTTTCAACTATGCTTTCAACACCGTTGACTTTGATGTTCTCCTTGCCATTTTAAGCTCTCTTAGCATATCTTCATCAGTAATTGACTGGTTTCGTAGGTACCTGTTTGGCCGCCGGCAGCATGTCCATTTGGATGAAACTTATTTGTCCTAGTGCGACAATTCTGCGGGTGTACCTCAGGGCGGCGTTCTCTCTCCTCTGCTCTTCTCGATTTTTA
The DNA here is from genome assembly GCA_944739405.2 of Euclidia mi. NCBI lineage: Eukaryota > Metazoa > Arthropoda > Insecta > Lepidoptera > Erebidae > Euclidia > Euclidia mi. The sequence goes on from OX123195.2 coordinate 36,237,820, forward strand.
TAAATTCAATATCTAATTATATTTCAAGTTCCTACCACCTTTACGCAGATGACCTGCAAATCTACTCACAAGCGAAGCTTCAAAATTTATCTTTAGGCATCGCCAGTATTAATCAGAATCTAGTTGCCATATCAGAATGGACTAAAACGTATGGTCTTAAGGTTAATCCTGTTAAAACCCAGGCTATAATTATTGGCAGCTCTAGACTGATTTCTAGGATTAACTGGTCAGTGCTTCCCCAGGTGTCTTTTACAGGTGTTTCTATTCCTTTTAGTAAAGATGTTAAGAATCTGGGGATATACATAGACAACATTTTCGTGGGCCGTCCAGCTGCAATACATCAGCCGACGTCTTTTTGCTGCCATAGCATCATTGAGAAGACTACGTAATTTCCTTCCGACTGCCACTAAAATTGCACTTGTACAATCTATTCTTCTTCCCATTCTTGACTATGCCGATGCCAGCTATCTCGTTCTTAATAATGATCAGCTTGATAAACTTGAGCGGCTCCAAAATTTCTGTATAAGATTATTATTTGGTTTACGCAAATATGATCATATCTCTGAATTTAGCATAAAGCTCAAGTGGCCGCCAATCCGCCTTCGCCGGAATACTCACATTCTCTGCCTTCTCTGTAATATTCTATACAACCCTTCTTTTCCCATGTATCTGAAAACTCGCTTTGAGTATTCAAAGCGAGTTATGTATGCGAGTATGACACACATACAAAGTGCTTAAGATCATCGGAGAATCTTAGTTTGAAAGTTCCTGCACACTCTACGGTTTTCTACGACAAATCTTTTACTGTACAGGCTGTCCGATTGTGGAATTCGTTGCCTGAGACAATAAGACAGGCTCAATCGTTGACATTATTAAAGAAACTTGTCACCAAACACTACTTAGCAGATATTCCATGACAACTCTCTTAAACTTGCCTGATATTGATATTGTATTTATTTATTGTATCTATTTTTAAAGTTATATTGTATTTATTTATGGCATCTATTTAAATATTTTATAAAGTATATATTTATGTACGTTGTAATCTTAATATATAAAATCCTTGCGTTACTGACTGACTGACAGACACGCTACAGCCGAAACTATTAGGCGCAGGAAGCTGAAATTTGGCATGTATGTTCCTTGGGGACCGTAAGGATGCACTAAGAAGGGATTTCCCGAAACTCCCACGGGATCGGCCAAAACGGGTAAATTTAAAAAAAAATGCTGGCGTAGCTGCTGGCGTCCTCTCGTATTAGTATGTAAGTACATAGTATTATTATTAGTTTTGTTGAGCTCTTTAGGATACAATATTCCATTAAGTCCACCTTTACCTACCCATTCTATCAGTCAGTCAAATATGTATTCCATTTGGTTGTCTGGAAGAAATCGCATTTTGCGATAAGACCGCCCTTGTACCACTAGTTTTAAGTTACTTATAATTTGATCACTGTATTCTTGTATCTTTTTGTTTTTCTGGTGTAAATAAAGAGTTTCAATCATTCAATCAATCAACTACCCATATAAATATTACGAGCAGTCTGAACGTGATAAAAATCTAGAAATTTGACATGGGGGAGGATGATAAATAGTTCATGCATCATACTCATGAAAGAGCTTATTATGTTGCTGTCTGCAATATAAAAATAATATTCTTTATAGTTCCAAAAGATAGGACACTTTAAAAACAGTAATAACAAGGCTTTTAAAAAATGCACATTTCAAGAGAACTCTGTCCTCTGAACTAGGTGTATGTCCCTGTATTTCAGACGACAGCGCTCCTACCCGTATGTTAGCCTCAGTTTCATTTCTTTTTTTTTAAATGGTACCTATAGCTGTATAAAAACAAAATAAAAAAATTATGTTTAACAATACAATTTTAGTTAGTGTTTGTATTAACCTATGAGTATGTGGTGTGCGTGTGTGTATAAGAGTGTTGCATGCGTGAGTGTGTGTGTGATGTGTGTGTTTGAGTATGTGTGTGTATTTAAATTAAGTTTAATCTGATAGTCCACGTAGGAGGGCCCCTGTTGTATGATAGTCTAATGCCCGTTTTCACCAACGGCCCCTAAAATTTAAGTAACTCTTACCGTAGTTTAAGGGACACCTAACGAAAGATTTGTTTTCACCAACTGTTAAGACACACCTAAGGCATTAGGTAACACCTTATATTAAGGGGCTAAATATTCGACCCCTTAACGTTAAGTCACAATTTTAACCAACTTGTTTTCGGGTTATTTTGGCGTACGAATTTGTTAATGCATTCCACGCCAAATATTTAGCTTATTTTGTTGTCCCATCTGCCTTTTTGTTCAGCAGTGTATCTTTATTTGGTAGAATTCATTGTATTAATCTACTATGTGTCTTACAGTGAAAAGATCCAGATTTTCTTTTCCTTTCATTGTTGATCAACTTTATTAATTTTACTAGACTGCACCCTATTTGAGCGCTAACGAAAAAATACCACGTATCACAAAATGAAGATGAACCACCACTATGTTTAGTTCCGTGATATAACGTCAAGTGATAAAAAACTGTCCTCTGTTTAGAGCAAAGGATTTTTGCCATACAGCCTAATGTGAATTATTATTTTTAAATTAATAACATTTTAGCATCGACTAGGTTTAAATCAATGTGTCTTTTTATATTTTAATAAAAGCAATGTGTATTATATTTATTTAAGCTGCATTTTAATACAAAAGTAAACAAAAGTATTTTGTCGACATATGTTCAGATGCTAGCCTCGCACTATCCGTCACCTACTTAAGGAACCCCTAACTAAGTAGCAAGAGGTGAAGTATGGGATGTGGGAGAAGACTTTATAATTGATTCTACCTGTAGGAGCGGTGATAGGGCGTTTCGTATGTTTTCGCAGAACTGAACGAAGCACGTACAGTTGTCTCACTGTTAACACTTTGCATTCAGCATAAAGTTGATTCGTGGGATACCTAATAGGACGCGAAAACATTACCTTAATGACAGCTCTTTGAGCACGTTTTAAGCGGAAAAAAACATTTTCAGTGGCACCACCCCATACAGGTACACAGTAGCTTGCAACAGATTGGCATAAAGCGAAATAGACCATTGTACGTGTATTTTTATCTGCGGAACTACGTAGCTTCTTAAAAATATAAATCATTTTGCGTATCATATTCGATAGTAATTCAATATGTTTGTTCCAGTTCATATGTTGGTCAATATCTACTCCAAGATATTTCACACTAGGGACTTTGGTAATTTTAAGGCAATTACAGTCTCCTGGTGAATTGCATGAGTGCGCTTTGAGAGGAAAAGATTGCGATGGGCACAGATGAGATCTTATAGCAAATGGCAAATACATTGTCTTACTAATATTTAATGTAAGTAAATTACATGTCAACCATGTCATTACCCGTGACAACGCTGCTTCCGCATTTCGGTAGCACTGAGCCCAATCCAGGCCATCAATGACTAAAGCTGTGTCATCAGCATATGTAAAAATTTTGCAATGTTCTAAAGGTAGACGGCACAGGTCATTGATGTATATCAGAAATAGGATAGGCCCTAAAATACTACCTTGGGGCACGCCGTATGAAATGGGAAGCTCGTCACTCTGACACTGTCCAATTTGTCAAATGTCCAAAAAAAACCGCACCCGACTGCGAGGGACAGACAGAACTGTCCCCCGCACCCGCACCGTTGGACGCATCCTGCGCAGGCCCCTCCAAGCCCACGCGGAGCGTCCCCTCCTGGATCCCTCTTAGCTTCACCGCGGGTGACCAATCCACGGTTACTGAGCCCCTCCGCCACGACAAGGTGGAGATCCCACGGGGGGGGATACCAGTCACCTGTTTGATGATATACCACGTAGCTTTAGGGCTTTTTTTAGCCTCTGCAAACTCACATTTTTCAAATGCTTGCTTATCATTTTTTAAAAGAGTATTACAAAAATTGCGATATCTCGTGTATGATATTCTTAATATTTCATTATTGCATGATTTCTTAAGCTTACTGTGCAAGCGATCACGATGTCTCATACACCGCAACAAACCCGGCGTTATCCAGGGCTTGAGACATCGTTGAGATATGAGTGCGTGTTGCATTTATATATCGAAACTTCCTACGTACAACATCGTAACTGACAAAATTACGAAAATGACATTTTTACATTTTCATTTACCTTGTAACATGGATTATCGTTTGATCTAATAAAAACAATATTATTTTCAATAGAACCAAAGATATGAAGACTGCATATTATCGTTTATTATTCTTAAGCGTAGTAATATATGGTATATTGCAACTACTATAAAATACGTGGGGGGCAGGGTACCCGTTAGCCGCGCGACCCAATAGAAGTGTAAGTACCAATTAAATACGCTGGAGAAGCGCTCACGCGGGTGGAATGCAGATGGAAGGTAAGTGTCTGTGAATGTCTTAAGATATTAATTACAACTAAACAAAATTATTGTCTACAGTAACATAATACCGACAGTAAAATCTCGTAAGTAGGACTTACTATATTATACATTAGTTTTAGGTACTTTTCAGCTATCGTAAGTAACGACTTACGATAGTTTACTTTTTCAAAGGGATAAATAGAATATCAATCACTGATTATTTCTATATAAGTCACATAAACATTTGAACACTTTTAATGCACTTTTTTGATTTTTTTTCACGGGACAATTTTGCAACACGTCAGACTTGCACTAGCAGAGCATGGACGATCAAACAAACATAAATTACTGTAACTTACGACACATTTTTAAATTATTACTTTCAATGTAAGTTATATTACATAAAACATACGTTACTTAATTCTACATCAATGTCAACGTAAAAAATAGAAAGTACTTCATACTATTAAATACGGCTAATATTTTCAAAGTAGAAAGTTGTATGTGAATTTTAAGCAATTTTAGCAAAAATAACAAGAAATCTTACTAAAGGTCATAAACTAAGCCTAAAATATGTCAGTATGCCAACTTTGGTTCTTAAATTAACTTATTTGACTTCACAAACATCAATAATCTTCTTCCGTACATAATTAAATGGCGATACTGTAGTGTAGGCGGTAGTGTAGACAAAGTTGATAAAATGCAGTTACGATATTATACGTAGGAGGTGTCGTTATATAGGATGTGCATTAGAAGAGGCAAGTGGATGCTCATGTTACATAAATTTCATTTTTGTTAGTTAGTTAAATGCTTTGAAAAATGTATTAGCTTAGATTTTAATTAATAAAATTAAAGTCCATTAAAATATTTCCAAATCATTTTCTAAACCACCAGACGTATGAATGTTAAAAATAAAAATGTTAATAATTTAGCCTTAATGGATTAAAAGGTATATTTTATTTCATGTGTTATTCACGATAGTTTCTTCACATATTGTGAGTAAATAAAATCATCTGTATGTTTTTCTCAATTTTATTAACACTTGGCTCCGATAGAGGTATTTAGATCTCGCAGATGAATGCTTTTGCAATATCACAACTGCAGTCATCTAACTTGCCGGACGGCATTAACTCAGCGCAGAAAAAGTCAAACCACTTGGTCCCCTTAGGACGACCGTGCTCCCATTTGTTGTAGATCTCTTGTAGTTGTTTACCTGAAAATGTTAAAGTAATTAGAATGTATACCAATTCAGTAAGCAAACGTTTACCATGTTTTTTATGGTTTCGTGTTAGTAACCTACATTTTGCGGGATCCTCTAGGCTGAAATAAAGGGGCTCGGCGAAGGGGGACTGTGAGACTTCCCCACAAGAAGCTTCGAGACTACTCACTAAAACCACCATGGTCTTCCTCTATCCAATAATCTTCCTCTATCAAACCAATGGCGGGACCACGGAAACTGCGCTAACACAATTAAGCATTTGATTCTCGACAATCTGTACAATAGTGTCATCCGGTCCCACAATTTGCTTTTTCAAATCCGATCCGTTGGATGATACAAAGAGCTACTATTAGTAAGCTTGCTTGTAAAATTCATGAGCGTAGATTTTACAGTACATCTTCTATCAATACGTACGTACTGGGCCACTGCATCTAATTTACACAGGGAGCAGGACGGAAATCTGAATTATAATATTACGAAATTTTATTTCGTAGTTAAAGATTTATATTTATTTTCTAATTTTCCTCGCATCTTTCTTCTTTTTGTTTAATAAGATCCATCTTGTGCTAGTAACAAACGAAACAAAAAATAGCGTATTCGGTCCATTTGTTAAGGCGTAAGCTATGACCAAGAAAACATGGCTTCATTTATATATGACGTCAAATATTTTGAGCATTGGCATTGGCATTATCAATCTGTCAGTCATTTGGTGCCTGTCTTAAATGAGAGTTATGCAGCTTGTCAAAACTTGCAAAACATACCGGTAACGGTTCTCCAATCACCATGCCCTGTGGTGTCACGCAGCCCCACAAACTTTTTGATTCCCCCGTCTTCTAGGTTGATTTGCTTGATGACCTCCGCCTCATTATCGTCATCGATGACAGCCAGGTGCCCACCTTCATTCTCGCATGTCGCTAATGCGGTGTCATAAGTCATTGAATCTTCTTTGTGCACCTTGTAGCAGCTGCCTGTGCTCGCGTAGTATTTGTACCCTGGTGAAAACAAAAACGTTTAATTCTAAATACGATTAGATGATTCGGCAGGCAATATTGATTTTTATCGTTGGTGGCGGAAGTCAGGGCCTCACCTAACAGTTACATAACTTACATATGAGGAGTCGAGGGCAGAATTATACAAACGTATGAATAGACTGCTACAAATATAATAACTTTAAAGGAGTCTTTAAATATATTGCGTCTCTCAGTGACTCTATATGCAATTTGGAGTAATTTAGTAATTTTTAGTTTATCTACATGGTAGTTTTACTAACAAAAACACAATTTTCCTAAAAACGAAAGCTTTAAGAGTAGATAGATATTGCCATAAAAACGACGGCTTGTAACCGTCTTTTTACCTTCACTGAGATTGCTACACTTAGTCTTCACTGTTGTAGTCTCTGTGGCGACGTTACTGCTTTCCGTTGCTTTGTAACACATAAATGGCAGCCTTGCAGTGCACGGCACGACACGTATGCTGTCTAGGTCCATACTTAAACAGTTGCCATCGTGAGGATCAAGTTGATGGATCATTTGTGTCACAACAGCAGTCATATTTTCTAATGGAACACCTGCGAAGAGAATCACAAGAAAAGTAATTGTTTATTTAGATGTAAGAAAGCTGAAAGTTAAGCCAGCGATAGCCTAGTGGAGATGCAAACATACTGCAATACAGAAAGTATCGGGTTCAAATCTACGACGTGCATCACTGACTTTTTGGAGTTTTGTGTGTATTTAATTGCTAATTACAGCTTGCCCCGTGCCTCGGAGAGCACGTTAAACCGTCGGTTCCGGCTGTCATGAAGATCTTTGACTGTCGTTTTAGAGAGTCATTACCTCTGAATTAGCTGACGCTATGGCTATCCCTTCGGGTTGCGGAGGTCAGACAGGCAATCGCTCAGAGGAAAAGTGATTATTCAGTCAAATCCAGTGAGACTAGTAAGCGGATCTCGGGCTGCCACTGGGATAACACTAGGGGGATGAAGATGATGGAGAAAGCTGCATGTAGTATCCTATCATCATCCTAACATTGTCTCGGTTCTGTATACGGGATCCGCTATACTTTCATTATTTTCCTATTATTGCCAGAATTAGCTTTTGCGTGGAGCAACTGCTATCTGTCGATCGAAACCGAAGGTGATAGCAATATTTCGTGGTCAGATTAGTGTTAAGCTATTTGAAGTAGGTATATACTTAAAAAATACAGTCTTAACATGCTCTTGTTTATGTGGCGATGCGCTGAGTCAAAGCTATTTGAGTCGCACTTTATCTAAACTAGTCATAATTGTGCGCGCCGTCAGTGGGCTGTATGAATTCCATTGAATGATTGTATGCCCATCGGCAAAAACCTTTGAATACAAACCCTCCAGAGACGAGTATTCACCAGAGAAGTGGGAACACCTAGTGCCGATGAAGTATGAAGTCTTCTTGATGGCGATCACAGACGTCATCGCGTTCAGAACCTCTGTAGTGATGGGCGACGCTAGCACCGCATCTGTCGTGAAACGAATACAGTTATAGCTTACTATTACTTGCACAGTATAGCGTGTTGGTGTCAGCGGCCGCCACGGAGGCGCGGCGTTGAGAACTGCGCAGATTTTTTTTTAAGGGTTCAATATTTTTTCTTTATAAAATAGCGCGCAAACGAGCAGACGCTTTGCCTGATGGCAAGCAGTTGCAGCCGCCCCGGGGACACAAGCAACAGCATAGGAATCACAAGGGCAATGCAGCCCTTTGGGTTGGGAAAAGGGATAGGAGGAGGAGTAGTCCAAGGGATAAGGTATGAGGAATGAGGCCTCCGGCACTCTCACTCGCCGAACGAAACGCGACAGTGTAGGTTCTGTTACTTTCCGTCGATTCTTTGTAAAAGGGTAGCACGTCCCCGGTCGAGGCGGCAGATTTATGCTAAATTCAGCAAGGCTCTTATACCTGCTAATACGAATCTCCACACGAGACAACACTTTGTGTAATTAAAAAACCGATGTAACGAGTAGAGGAAATGAATGTAAAATCTTACTCCTGGTTCCAATTCTAGAACAAATTCACTATTCTCATAATATCTTTTATTGCCAATAAAGGGGTTTACAAGGAGTAACAATATTCTGTGCTTCAATATTCTGCTAATTCAGCACGAAACACTCTTAGAATAAGATTTTGTTATTCATATTTAATTAATTAATTTGTTATTTATAATTCTTACGTGACTGAGTGCCGGAATAGCAATTGGATGTTCGGTAATATGGCGTTTTACATTTATTAGTTTTACTAGATGACCGGTGTGAACTTTTATCTATGAATGTATATAAAATCATTTTTATTTAGATACTCAGAGATTGCTAAAACATATTCTTACTACGCGTGTTAGAATTATTCTATAACTCTACAGTAAGTAAATTACCTTTAAGTCTTGAACATGATCTTATACCTTTTGTTATCCATCAAGGTTAACTATGCCTATTTTTCTAGTGAATTTTATATTATATATTGTATAATAATAATAAATTTATTTATTTCAATTCTGACATTTACACTTAGTAGTTACACAACTTACAAAGCACAATACATGTACATTACTTTGTAAAAAACAAGAGTCTAAGTTAAATGATCACATATGCGGATCAGTTACATTGAACTCCTAAACTAGGTTAAAGTACCTGTATCTTAGGAGCGATGTGACTTTAAAATGTTGAGTTGTTACAACTTATTAGACTCATAGGAATATGCACAGTACCCGTCGCTATTAAAAGTTAGATGTAATGCATGTAAAAATAACGAAAGAACTATAATTAAATCTTCTGTGTTATTGTATGTCAACTTCTGCAAATAATTTGTTAGCGTATACTTCACATTGTATCGCGTCAATGAGTAAATGTTAAAGATGCGATTAATTTTATTATAAAGACGTGCACTTTGAACTTTATAATGACGACGTGCAAATGTAGTGCGACATGGGACGGGGGCACATACAGCAGAGCTTTTGCGTCTATCTAAAACTCTGTTGTCAAAAGGAAGAGAAGAGTGAAGGCGTAGTATAGCACGTAGGATGTAAAGTTGACGTACAGTAAGGACATTTATTACACTCTGAGTAGAGCAGAGCGGTGGGATAGTCTCTACGTTTAAAGTAACTATGTAATGTGTAGCCCGCTTTTTCGTGCAAATCTTAATATATAAAATCCTTGCGTTACTGACTGACTGACAGACACGCTACAGCCGAAACTATTGGGCGCAGGAAGCTGAAATTTGGCATGTATGTTCTTTGCGGACCGTAGGGGTGCACTAAGAAGGGATTTCCTGAAATTCCCACGGGATCGGCCAAAACGAGTAAATTTAAAAAATATGCAGGCGTAGCTGCTAGCGTCCTCTAGTAAATAATATAAATCTTTATACGCAACTGATTAAATAATTACCAAATTTTTGTGTTCAGTATTGGGAAATATCTATCACAATATCTTTTAATGGCCCTGACGGGCCGAAAAGCTAGTGGCCCGCCGAATTTGAAGCGATAACCTTGATAAACAATGACCAATTGACCATTCACGCACTCATCATACCTCTTCATCATTACGGGCAAAAAGAATAGTATTGTCATGTGACATGTATGTTCATACACGACTTATCATTAACTTCACCATTACATATTTTTACCTATCACTATCATTTTACATATCAATGTCTACAAGAAATCGAATATTACGATAAAATCGCGTTTGTACCACTAGTCTTAAGTTCTTTATTTTAGTTATTGTAATGTTGTATTGACACTAATTTATGAAGTAATTTTCATAAATCTATATAGGATACGTGCATATTCACTTACCTTCTCCCTCACATTGCTGTTTAGCCTCCTCCCACGTGCGGAGGACTTTGTGTACAGTGAACCCGACAGGCAGCTGAGCCGTTCCTAATGGCTCTATACCTTTACCTCGCACCACGCCTGATGATAAAATAAACTATAGTACCTGTCATAGAAATTTTTTGAAATCATATCCCGAAAGACAATATATCTAAAAATAAAGATAATTAATATTAGTACTTTATGTAATATAGTGCCTAAATCTTTAGGGTATTACAAGTGATTCTCAGATTATAAAAGATAAACGCTTTCATTTGTATGAAAGAAAAAGCAGGACGTATCGCGAAATAGCGAAACTTAACAACACGAAAACGCTAGTCTACGAACGGTAGGAGAATGACCTTCACTCATCCGTTTATTAATGAATGAAAAAGCCTGAAGAATATATTTGCATACTCTACAGGCCTTATACTGTTGATTTATATTTCCTGGGTAATACATATTTCCCTGGCGTATCTACTGGGTCGGCAGACAGGTATGATGATAATATGTTTTTCACACATTTATCAAAATAAGCGCTTCCGAATTCTAATTCTAGTTATATTTTTATAGCCATATTTCATAAAATATGGCTATAAAAATATAAAATAAAAATATGGCATGAATGACGGTTAATGAGTTTTTATTCCTGTCAGCTATTTTTAGCCCAAATGTTCTTGACATATTTTTTAACATTTTAAATTTGATTTATTCAAGAAAGATGGCCGAAGGTCGTTCTTCTACTATACATAAAGTTTTCGATTTGTGAAGAAATAGTAGTTACTACTCCCTAAGTAAAACACTCACCAGAGACAGTCAGTAGAAACACAGCAACAGTTGGTAGCAACATAATGCTACAATTTATCGCAGTCACACAAGATAATAAGACACGACCGGGAGACGGTATACGCCGCACTGAGCGCTACGAATTAATATTTTTTTAGTTGATTGTCACTATCAACTAATACAAGAGGTCACTTATTAGGCAGATGCAATGGCAACAATAAATTTTGGAGTCTCGTTATCACGCCAATGCTGATGATAACTCGAAAGTGATACGCTATTTTCAAATAAACACTCCAATCAGATTTTTTCATCTTCATTTTTTCTTTTTCGCGTGAGTGTGTGACCAATTCTGGTGTCAGATTTGCAGACCCCAATGACCTCTAACATGTACGAGAACTATAGAATAACATAGCCCTGACTATTGCAAGTTGGTCTCACGACTTTTAGACAGGACTACGTGAACACATGTACAACACCACAGTATGCCTAAAGAAGACAACTTAAAGAAATTACTAGGTATTAGGTAAGGATGATGTAATGTATATGTTGTTTGTATGATGATTATACTGTTAAATGACCTCATGACTAATAAGTTTCATGTCATGACAGCTGTAATATGTTATAAAATTAGTTGCTTATTTTTGGTTTGAAAAATAACACTATGTGCTGGTAATTTGAGACAGATTCGCAAGAAAGAAGCACTAAATAGTTTATCGATTAAAGTATAGGAAAGTATACGTATACATCCAGTGTCAGCATTGAAGTTCCTCCTGGACCTAGTCATGATATCTCATATGAAGACTGCAAAAATTGCTGTGGTTAAAGTATACAGTGTATAGAAAAGTGACAATGAGACTACTTAAATAATTTGGCCAAAATATGTTTGAGGTAAGTCAGACATATCTACATATTTTGACGATCATTGTTTCTATATAACGTGTATCATTCCAAAAATTCTTTTATAAGTTCTTCGCAGTAGAACCAAAGTCGCCGACATAGCTCTCCGGATAGCCAAGCTGAAGTGGCAGTGGGCAGGGCACATAGCTCGAAGAACCGATGGCCGTTGGGGCAGAAAAAATGGGGCTGTAAAAGTTACTGATTTTATTATTAGAAAATATCAAAAAGTACGAAATATCTACATATGTAGCAGCGACATTATCCGTGTGGTGACGGATTAAGAATAGGGATTGTAACCACCCCATATCATCCCATGGGTGTCGTAAGAGCCGACAGGGGGAGCATATTATGCAGAAAACAGCACTGTAAGAGAAGGAAAATTTGATACAAACCCTATACCAACCCGTTTGGCCAGCGTGGTATAGTAGGCCAATTCCTCCTTTCAAAGGAGAGGCCTAGTCCAGCAGTGGACTGATAAAGGCTGATGATGATGTAGCAGCGACATCGTATCGTATTATAGCGACATGTGACAACACTTTCTGTATTTCACTGTACCGTACGATCGCTCATAGCAATGCCAGTACACGTGATGGATAAAGGTTTTTCATTACAAATAGCTATATATTTGTCAAACCGTATCCGGTTTATAGCATAGGGTTTATTGACTAACCCTCAAATGAAATGGCAGTGACATACGGACGGACTGCCGGAGAGACTGATAGACAGACTGACATGGTACATTTGTAAGGGTTTCGTATTTTTGCCATTTGATACGGGAACCCTAACCTCTTGAATGCCGCAATACCAGATACAATAGAAAATCGATTGTGTCTCGCACAGATCTGTGCATCGACAGTCGAAGAGTTAAAAGATACGCAAATTGTATGTAATTAAGCAGCAATTGGCTGTTTCAATCGGTGATGTAATTTTACTAAAATATTGTCTTTCGAAATGTTTCGATATATTATGTTTTGAACGAATGGGCATTGCAAACACTCAAGTCACTGTGTTAGCTTTAGTTGATTTTTCAAATGGCTTTGATACCATTAGTCACGATGTCCTGCTGGTACTGGTACTTACCTATCTTAAAATCTCATTCAAAGCTCTGGATTGGTCCTCGACTTATGTTCGAGGATGTCAACACTCAGTCGACCTCAATGAGTCACCACCGAAATCGCGTGTCAATGACTCTGGTGTCCTTCAAGGAGGTATGCTTTTTCCTTTATTATTTTCTATTTATATTAATATACTAACTCAAAATCGTCAATATGTCAAATATGTCTTTGCCTGACACATACGCGCACACACGCCTTATAAATAAAACTCAAATTCGAGTTGACTTTGATTGTATTGAATTTTAGTATTTTACAAAAATATAGCGCGTCTCGCGTCGGTTCTGAATGCAAAGTGAAAGGTGAATTTATACAATGATAATGCGAAAACGCCTACTTTGAATGAATGAGTGAATTACGTTAACACAGATATCATAAATATTGGACAGATAAACTAAGGATTTACAAATTTGATTAATTTTGTTACAAGAATTTTGATTTATTGAAATTTTGATATATTTAATCACTTGTAAGCAGATGACTTGTAGATATAATCAGACATCTATTGAGGACATCTCATCAGCAATTCTCGAATTTAACAGAGGTCTAAGCGCCATACAGAGCTGGTCAGACAAGTTTGAATTGTCCGTAAACCCCAGCAAATGAAGCCCCCAGCTGGCGCATTTTTAAATTGATTGATTCATTGAGATGGGTATTTCAAACATTGTGAAGAAATAAAACTGCTATCTTTCTTTTTGGGTATTTTAATAATACCTGTCTGGTAGTTTATCTAGACCTCGCAAATAAACGCTCTTTCGTTGATACAACCGTAATCATCTAGCACACCGGACGGCAATAACACAGCGCAAAACAACTCGAATATTGGGCCCGAGGGACCACTGTTCTTCCAAACGTTGTCGATCTCGTGAAGTGGTTTACCTGAAAATTGTAACATAATTAAATATTATACTAAATAAAGTGAAGAAACGTTGACCTGGCATGCATCTCGCTAGCAAAATTTAATGAATAATCTAATTCTCTACACAGTTCCATTCAGATTAACTACAAATCATAGTCATTTAGATAAACTAATCTGAATATATAAAATTCTTGCGTTACTGACTGACTGGCAGACAAGCCACAGCCTAAGCTATTGGGCGCAAGAAGCTGAAATTTGTCATGAATGTTCCTTGGGGTTTTAAGAGTGCACTAAGAAGGGATGTCCCTCAATCCCACAGGTTCCGGCAAAAACGTTTAAATTAAAAAAATATGTGCGGGCGCGGGGCGTAGCTGTGGGCATCCTCTAGTAAAATATAAAAATAAGTTAAGCCAGGAGTTGAAGAATGCAACACCATGTGATTAATTATACAGTGCTGACTGGTAAAGTTCCAAAAATGTACGAAAAATTTATAAGGATGCAAGATCTTTTAGTCATGGTCGCTAAATATTTTGAGATTGATCCTCGTTCTGTTAGTCGTAGCAGGTTGGTCTTTTATAACATTTATATAACCAGTCACAACCTGATAAATTCAAACTTACCATTGACGCTTCTCCAATCGCCGTGCCTGGAGTAGTTGCGCAACCCTACGTACTTGTGCGATCCCCCAGTCGGATCCAACAACCTCTAAGTTGATTTGGAAAATAACCTCGGCCTCACTGTCGTCATTAATGACAGCTAAATGTCCACCTTTAGCTTTAAATGTCTCTAATGCCGCGTCAAAAGACTTTCTGTCTTCATTGTACACTTTTTAGCAGCTACCAGTGCTCGCGAAGTATTTGTATCCTAGAGCCAATAATAATTAATTGGGTCATACACAAAAGGGGTTATAAAAATATACGAAATAAAAAGGGGTTGGTTTTTTTCCAAATCAGTCTCATTTATTAGGTAATCTTACAAGTAATTAGAAATTAATCAAAAACCAGATCGTTATTGAGCCTGTTTATTTGGCGTGATATAGGTGTCATACTTATATTGAATAAAACTATAATCCAGGATCAGCCATTGATGCTTGATATGAATGATGGTAGAATGGCTACGCCAGAATCAAGACCTCATTATGTGACTCAAGACGATTTTATCTACATTTCTAGATACACCATTGGTTGATATAGTCGTCATTTTTAGCTGCGTTTGCTAACTAGAAAGCTATTCTGAATTCAGCGAGAATAGTCGCCGTCTTTTAGGGTTATTTTATATTTAAAGGGTAGTCTAATATGTCCCATGATGTCCATAAAAATGCGGGTATGCGCTTACTCTCAAGCAGAACGAAACTGATACTGGTCCAAACCATTACATTATTATAGGAGGTCAGCAGGCAGTCGCTTTGTGGGCAAGCTGATATTGTCATAATATGGCTAACCATCACCAGTAAGCGCATTCCGGGCTCCGAGGTGTGTAAGTATTGGATGGAGCTGGGACAACGCTAACGCTAGGTTACGACTTTTCAGAAAACTATTCTTGCAAGTACGGATCTGAAATTCAAGCAGCCCATTTTGGAGGATCGAAATCGCAACTTTCATTACACACGTGCGTCTATTATTCTTCTTATTCAGAACCGCCACAAAACGTAGTAAATACGTCGTTCGTTCTTCTGTCGGTCTTTCTGTTCGGTTTCTGAAAATTTGAGACACGATCCCGTTCTTATTTGAGCACATCTGACATCTTTATAGATTTCAGATGTGCATGATGTTGAGAAAATTAAAATTATCTCGCCACATTTGAAGGAATTACATATTTTAAGCGATGGGCCTATGGATAGTCTTATTCCAACAAGACTATGCTCCATTTAATTGTAAATTATGTGAGTAAAATCTCCAATGCAGAAAGGATCGTGTGGCATTTCAGTGAAGCTGGTCACGGTAAGGGGCACATGAGGGTGTTGGTGGCTGCGTAAAACGGACGTGTGATAATTTTGTTGCCCATGGAAGAGATATCTCAAATATTGACAGTTTTGTCAGTTGTTTGAAGGACAATTGTAAAGGTATCGAAATTGTTCATGTTGATGATACCCATGTTCCTGAAATACAAAGAATAGCGGATGCAAATAAATGTCGTCCGTTTAAAGGTACCTTCCAAATCCACCTAGTTGTATGTAACGCTACCGAACCTAATTTACTTCACATCAGGAGATTAAGCTGTCTTTCATGGTATATCCTTGAAAAGTGTCATTTTATTGTTAATATAATCACTATATTATTATAAATAAGTATTATTTTTCCTTTCTCTTTTACAAAGCGCCTATAATTGGCTAGATAAGTTTGTTAATTATTACGAGATTCAATGGCAAGTAAATGTCAATATCAGAGTGATTAACGTCTCTTCTGTGGAAAGGGGTCTTTTCAGTGGACGTAAAAAAGAAATAAAGCTAAATAACTTGCTCAAACCTCTCCTCGTGTAAAACCTTTTATTTTTCAATCGAATCGCTTTCATATGTATACATAAAATCCTTGCAATACTTACTGACTGACAGCTGACAGACACGCTACAGCCGAAACTACAAGGTGAAAGAAGGTAAAATTTGGCATGTATGTTCCCTGAGGAGTGTAGGGGAGTTTGTACAAAACATTTTGTCTAAGCGAAATTTACGCGTGCGAAGCAGCGGGCAAAAGCAAAAGCTTTTGCCCGCTGCTTCGCACGCGTAACGCAAACAATGTAATCATTATTCGTATGAACGGAACACAGGCAAGTATTTCTTGAAGCAGCTATAGGGAATATTACCCAGAATGGACGACGTAGGCAGAATTTTTCGTATGAGACATTCAAACCAGTCGTATTATTAAATTTTTTATGAAAGTTTAAGGTCACAGCTCATTAGAGACACCCGGTACCCACCCCGCACCGCCTCGTCGTACGGCGTCCACTCGTTGTCGACAGGTGGTCCACGGGTGGACGCCGCATTATCACCAAAACGTCGCGCAGTCAACCAGCGGACCCCGCGCGGTCAACGAGTGAACGCCGCGTGGTCAACGAGTGGATGTCGCTTGGTCCACAAATTTTCGGATAGTCTGTTAACAATTGGCACTAGGTCTACACGTGTGTTTCGTAATGTCAAATTTTACAAACCTTGAATTGGCACTCATAGCTGTCGCGCTTGATGAAGGAGAAAATGAAAGACACAACAAAAAAATCATTCGCGGGCAGCGCGTGGTCCGCTTCGGACCCGCGCGTTGGTGATGCGCAGTCAACGCAAGGCAAGCATGCGAGCAGCGAGTTGTCACCGAGTTGTCACCGAGTGGTCCACCCGCCGTCCACGCGTAGAGGGCTTACGACGGAGGCGATCCGGTGACGCTACGGAGTTGATGTAGTGAGCTCATACCCATACAAGTCCATATAAAGATTACTAACCGCACGAGGCGAGGCGGTACGGAGTGGGTGCCGGGTGGCTCTAATGAGCTGTGACCTTTAGAAGTGTATAATTTAAAAGACGTATTTGCTTTTTGAGTTTTCTGCGCGTGATCGTTTACTTTCTACCAGCTGTTAGTCTGCTATTTTCGTCATTAATTAGAAAATCATGTGTCCTTGTTCTTAAGCCAATATTTATGATAACCTCCTGTTCTTAGCTTTTTTTAAATCTTATTATTCGCATCCTATATTTAGAGAGCTTCCGTTCTAAAATATTTAATCTTTCTATTAAATACTGATTTTGAGCCAATTTCAATATTCGGCGATTTCGTTATCGTATTGCTTTACCCACCTCTACACGTGATTGTGATAAGCGAGAAGAACTGGGAGAAGAAAATGGTATATTCACGGGTACTATTTCTTCTGTTCGTTTTCTTAGTCGATCTCTTTCACGTCTTGGCTTGGCTTTCTCACACCACATTTTCGCATCTATTGCTGCTGCTGTCTGGGTGTAAAATCTTTAATTGTCTTTAATAACCCATTTTATTTCGTTAAATGGTATCTTTCGCGTTCTTTTCTACGTCTTTCTTCTACGGCTGTAGCATCTAATTTAGCTCTAGCTCTTCGCATGCTAAGTTTTTTCTGTTCACGACGGAAATAATTTAAATCTACTGATAGTATTTGTTTTGAAGTATTTTAACATTTAATCAATTAAAAAGCTTGGTAGCCGACGGTGAGTTCGTTGTAAAACTACAAAACAATATCGTACGGCCTAGTTGTGTGTAAAAGAGAAAAATACTTTGTCATAATCATGTAGGTACTACTTACCTGTGCCGTGCCGCCGTCGCACAGTGTTTTATGAAGACCATTTTTCGGACACCGTCTTTTTATTAAAGAAGCTCATAGATATATTCAATAAAAAGAAATATTTCGTATCCCCATTAAGCTAGCATCTCTAGTTTTTTAGAAAAACTTTTTTGAAAAACTTCATATTTTAAAGCGGATATTTAGAAAAAAAGATATTCCTCTTAATCTAAGCTTGATATACAATAATAATGTTACAAGCACCGATAGCATCTCTTTCACTGCACATTTTACAGTTAAAATGAACCTCATAACTTGACTAGATTCAAATTTAAGCGAGATTTTGGATTTTTAGATTTTCTTACTTTTCCCGAAGATTCTACCAAAAGGGGAAAAGTTATATATGCAGAAATGATGCTCTTTACTTTCCTCATATACTCAATAAATTTCGGACCCCAAATCCATGGAATCTAGAAGCTATGCCATATAACTGTTTTTGCTAGGTTTTTCATATTTATATTCTGGATTTTAATGATTAAATTTTTATTCAATATAGATTTCTTTACAACATATAATTTAGCTATAAAATCAATATCGAATAAAAATTTTATCATTATAATCCGGGATACAAATGTGAAAACCCTAGCAAAATCAGTTAATTTGGAATAACTTCTAGATTCCATGGATTTGGGGTCTGAAATTTATTGAGTATATGAGGAAAGTAAAGAGCGTCATTTCTGTATATATAACTTTTCCACTTTTGGTAGAATCTGCGGGAAAAGTAAGAAAATCTAAAAATCAAAAATGTCGCTTAAATTTGAATCTAGTCAAGTTATAAGGTTCATTTTAACTGTAAAATGTGCAGTGTAAGAGATGCTATCGGTGCTTGTAACATTATTATTGCGTATCATGCTTAGATTAAGAGGAATATCTTTTTTTCTAAATTTCCGCTTTAAAATATGAAGATTTTCGAAAAAGTTTTTCTGTAAAACTAGAGATGCTAGCTTAATGGGGATACAAAATATTTCTTTTTATTGAATACATCTATTAGCTTCTTTAATAAAAAGACGGTGTCCGAAAAATGGTCTTCATAAAACACTGTGCGTCGCTAGATAGATATGTACTATGTCTCAGGTATCTACAGTCGTAATGAACGAATAGAACGTTGTCATTCATCGTGATCCCAGGTAGTGTAGTGTAAATATTATACATGGCGTTCTCGTATTAAATTGATTTAATTTGTTTGAAAAAAAGAGATCCCCAATTTTTATTGTAATAAACTGAAAGGACAATGGCAGATCTCCATACATCAAAATGTCTGAAATTTAATTGAAGCGTTCAGTAATAAAAAATACATCAAAAATTCGTCGTAACAGAGTCTAAATTTTTTTCTATTTTCACTCGGGAAAGCCGGAAAAAGAAGATATCGGTGTTATAATTTTTAGTTAAGAATGAACAATGAAGGTACGTTTGAATTATCAAATGACATGTCAGATTGACATCAAAACCCAGAAGTATTTTGTAGCATTTAACTCTCACAGCCAAAGACAAAAGCAGAGCTGCACATTTTAAATCGATTTTATCTGAAATCGATACAACATTAAAACGACGCTGTGACGTTTTTAATTGATTTAAAAGTTGTTTTGCTTCAAAAATATTAGGTTTATTAAAGATTAAATAACTGCATTTTAATAAATATATTTTAAACCAAACCAACCCTATAAAGGTCGATCGTATCTATTACTTATTTAACAATCGATACGGATCAATAGCACTCACTTCTATTCCTGTCACTCCATTGCCTATGGCAACAATCAAATAATAAAGTAGGTACCTAGTTCGTAATCAATTGGGATGCTTTTTATCATCATAAAATACTCCGGTTTTAACGAGACAAAGTGAAAATATTAAAAAAATTGTAGAAAAAAAAACAATTTGTTTTGTTCATATGAAGTTTAAAGTCGCCACAACAAACCCAGACCAAATTCTGCCATTGTTATTTGGTATATAGCTTGTATATGTTAAGTACTACATGGGGTTTTAATTAAAGTCATGCCGAATACCAAAACAATGTAATGGGAGCTCTCAAATCTATGAACTTAAATTTTAATGTGACCACTATCCGTCTTACTTATAAAAATCTCGTTGAGTGTGACTTAGCCACCTCTCAGCTGAACAGCTCTCGAGCATTTAAATAATGTTCAAATTTTCTTTACTTTTAAACGTTCTTTAGCTGTTGTTCAGCTGAGTAACTGATAAAGAACGATATACATACGAGGGCCACAGATTATAGCCAAAATAGTCGACTAAATAACGCAATTGAACGAACACGCTTGGCTATTTTGTATCTATGAGTCATAGATACCAAAGAAATTGGATATACACCTACACATAGAAGTAGTCCTAGGACTTACAAATTGAACAACTGATGTGTGAGATACAATTTAGACAATATTATGCCATCAAATTATTTAATCTTAGTGATTTTTCTTTTATGACAGTTCTGTCATGATTTTGAATTTAGCCGTATAATATTTATATCGACATTGTCAAACTTGTCAACAAATGTTTGAAGGTGAAAATAATAAAATTATCACTTAAATCAGAAAGTTTTATTGTAGTAAAATCAAATTGTATAATTTGACATACATACATACATACATATCGTCACGCCTTTTATCCCCGAAGGGGTAGGCAGAGGTGTATTTCTACACCCACTTTTCGCCAGTTATACTTTAGTCCCACGTAATAAGGGGCGAGCCTATTGCCGTACCGGGCACATTTCCAGACTCCGTGCTGCTACTGAGAATTTCGAAGAAAAACCCAATAACACTGCCCGACCCAGGAATCGAACCCGTGACCTCCCTGATCCTACGCGCACATTTATGCCGCGAGACCAACGAGGCAGTCGAATAGGGTTTGATGTCGAGTTTTCCGTCTCTACGCAAAGATGGTATTTGCATCGTGTTATCCCTTAGTCGCCTCTTACGACACCCACGGGAAGATAGGGGGTGGTGACACTTGTATTCTATGCCGTCTGATTTTATGTAAATACGGTTCTAAACAATGTCTTGCATTGTGTGGAAGTGTGAATCACGCTTGGGTATCAAAGAAAACGCAATTAATTGGTCAGCCTCCATACGTAAGTAAAATTTGTATGTTTTTGTTGCCTTCCGCGGGTTTTACATAAATATCAAGGTATGAATAAAAAAATAAGACCTTCCTTTTTATACATTATCGAAATAAACATTTGAATCGCCTTAATATGATAATTAAATTAAATATTTGATCTCTCATAGCGGCCATACTAGTGTTGTAAAAAATCTTATCGATATGTCTATCCACCTCGTTATTTTTTAGATTTCCACGTGATGAAGATTTACAAAATAAGTGGATTGCTGCAGTATGTCGTAGAGAAAACTGGGTGCCCAGAAAGCACCATAGAATTTGTTCCAAGCATTTTAATGCGGAATGTTTTTATAGTAATGACAGATAGCGCAGACTAAAATAAAATTCTGTGCCAACATTACTCCTCCCTTCTAAACGTATCAGTGTGTGTTTAAATAATTAATTGCTTTTACTTTTATTAGGGTAGCAGCGCCAAACAGGAGTCGGATCTTGGGCTCCTTAATTTTATTATTTTGTTCAATTTTATTAACAGTGCATAGGTTTCCCGCCAAGAACTTAGGGTCCTAAGCCTACCTCACCTGCAAGTGGTGCACCTGCTTATCAACGGACGAGGCTCTGGCAAACAAAACAATCCGATTAGCGGCATTAGGCTCGCCACCTATTACGTGGGATCAAAAGACTGGCAAAAAGTGGGCGTTTAATATGCCTGTCTACCCCTTCGGGGAAACAGGCGTGAGCCTATGTATGTATGTTATAAACAGTATTCAGCCAGTTACCTGTAGTAACACTGTTGCCACGAAAAGCCACGACACGCTAAGCGACAAGCGATTTCGATGTTTATTGCACGTTTTGCAATGAGGTGACAGCGCCGGCGGCAGAATAGAGACCGGCATGAACATTAAAATCGCTTGTCGCTTAGCGTGTCGCGGCCGTTCGTGGCCAGGCTGTTAGGCGACATCCATTCATTTCATGGTTTTACCATATTCTTACACATACCTATTATAAATGTAAGTGAATTTATTTATTTGTTAAGCTTTCACATCTTGTCTACTCAATCGATCATAAAATGTTCAATGCACGTTACTGGGAGTAATGGGAGTACAGAAAAAGGTGTAAGGTGCTTTTTATCAATCGGCTTTGGCCTATGAATCAAGCTTCAGGTATCATCAGTGATTGCTAGGGTGGCAAACACAAAGGGTATGCTTACTTATTTTAATATATTGCTTTGCATGAAAACGTGGCTTTTTTCTTTCTTTAGTGTACGCGTGCGCCTTCCATAAATGAGACAT
Organism: Euclidia mi; assembly: GCA_944739405.2. Taxonomy (NCBI): domain Eukaryota; kingdom Metazoa; phylum Arthropoda; class Insecta; order Lepidoptera; family Erebidae; genus Euclidia; species Euclidia mi. The sequence goes on from OX123195.2 coordinate 36,260,544, forward strand.
CTTCTGTTTCTCCGAAAACCAGCACTAAAGCGCCTATGTTAGCTACAATTTCTCCGCCAGTAGGTACAGAAGCGATGAAAATCGTGTGCGCTAAATACTTACGTACAATAGAAAAACTACAAAAAAAAGTTTTTCACCTTGAGCAGCTTGCTAAAAGACGATTGTTAAAAATAAATTATTTAAGACAACGGTCTAAACGTCTGATGAAAAAGAACGTTGCTATGAATTCACGTTTACTTGATAGTTTGCAAAACGAAAATATCGTGAAGGAGGATTTGATAATTTTAGATCACGTGAAAAATAACAGTGTTATTGAAAAATACCTTTCAGCTGGTGACAAAACACGCGAGATAATCTTGGAGTTAAAAAAATTTGCTGTGACGCTACATTATCTTTTACCGCGAGCTTATAAGTTTGTGAGAGATGAATTTGATAACGCACTTCCACATCCTAAAACCATTGGCAAATGGTACAAAGGACTTAATTGTAATCCTGGCTTTACTAAAGAAGCCTTCGATGCCATCAAGGAACGTGTCGTGCAAAATAATGGTAAACCATTGTACGGTGCCCTTTCGATTGACGAAATGGCAATCCGCAAATTAGTAGGATGGGATGGGCGCTGTTATTTCGGGTACGCAAATGTCTGTTATAGCCTAGACTCCGATGATATACCGTTGGCTAAGGAGGCTTTTACGTTTATGGTGACATTTGTTAATGATACATGGAAAATACCAGTGGTATATGTTTTTATACATTCCATCACTTCTCAACAAAAGGCGTAGTTAGTTGAACAATGTCTTTCATTGTTGATGGAGACCGGGATAACTATAATTTCTCTTACATACGATGGCGCCACTACAAACAAGGCAATGTGTTTAAATCTAGGCCGTGACACAAGATCGGCTAATGGCTTTACATATGACGACCAAGTCATCTGTCTTTGGCCAGACCCATGCCATAATATGAAATTAGTCCGGAATGCGTTTGCTGATCGCGGGGTACTAACTGACAGCAAAGGGCGAAAAATTTTATGGCGTCATATAAAACTGCTTAACAAGATCCAGAATAGAGAGGGGAGCCCCTCTCTATTCTGGATCTCGTTAAGCAGTAGTAATGTATATTTTATTCACAATATCAGAAAGTAGAGATTTCAACGAACAAAACGCCGAACAATTAAAAAAAAAGCTGATATATTGACGTGAGAATTTTCAATTGAAAATTAGGGTTTTATTTCGATATTAAGTCAAAATAAGGCGTAAAAATAAATATTTTAAATAAAAATCATTAACAGTGTGTTCGGAACATAAAAAGGCAAGTTTTCACCAAATTTCGTGTAAAAGAAAAAACTATTGTGAACGGTAAAAATAAAAAACCAAAAACTTGATTATTTGAATTTTTCACATAAATTATGACGTTGTGTTAATAAAGTGTAAATACAAAAGTTGTAGATCTCTTTATTACCTACAACTTTGCCATTGACGTTTTTCCCGTAGGACTTGTAGTTTTGCTGGCAATCGAGATAAACCCTTTTTTACCCCTAAAATCGCAACCCTATCCACTTCCCGACCTCAGATCGCCCGTAATTTATTTTTCCTTAAATTTTTGCTATATTCTCTTTCTTTTCCAATGGGTTTCATCCTACTATAATTTTCTATCGTTTCAAAAATTATCTACCCTGGTCTACTAGGGTTAGAAGGCTTTGAAAATTGTGACGGGACGATCCAGTTTATTACTGTTTTTAATAATCTTTTTGATGTGTTGAACTCTCGAAATATGAGAGCAAAAGGATGGAAAAAAGCTTCGACCATATTCAATTACGAAGAGACAATTTTATTTTTTAATGCAGCTGAAGATTATATTAATGCTCTCAAATATGAAGAAGCACATATAGTAAATTCAAACCGTGCTACAGGCTTTTGTGGCTTTCTAACCTGTATGAAGTCTTTGCTGTACTTATATAAATCTCTTGTAAGTGTAGAAAATAGCACACTTAAATATATTTGTACATACAAATTGAGCCAGGATCACATGGACAACCCATCCGCACGAATGTTCCGAGCCGCTTATAAAAGCTTTTAGTTCGAGCCCAATTTAAAGACGGGGCAAATGGAAACCGTATTCCTTTGCAAAATATTAAGCTTCTTAATTATTCCTTAAATTTTGAGAAGCAGCTGAATGAAAGCATCGGCAATTATAGGTTCGTTGAAAGTGCCGATACAGTCGATCGGGCTACAGTCGAACTCGATCACGATTACATTTTTAGTCCATCCTCAATTTCGGAATATTCGCAATATGTAGTGCATTATATTAGCGGGTTCATAGTAAAAAAATTAAAGAATTCACTAAAATGTGAGAAGTGCATACAAAATCTGGAAAATAATCGCCATGGTTCGCATGATTCTTTTTTTTCTTTAATTTCTACAAAAGATCGTGGTGGTCTTCAAGTGCCCTCCGCAGATACTACTAAAACCTGCAAAGTTGCAGAAAAGGTGTTGCGTGAATACGAGATCCGAGTAGGGTTTAAGCATATCGGACAAATTAAACATATGATGAGATGCTTAATAAAATATCAGCAACAGTAATGAATTCCGAAGCTTTTTCAAATTTGATTGAACATTCTCTCGAAAATACATTGTTTGATGATCACAGATTTTTATTGATAAAGTGCATTAGTCAAACATATTTCAAAATTAGAATCCATCATATTACAAAAAAATTAATGCACCTATAGAAAAGTCAGATCTTTCTTTACAAAGCCAGTAATATTTAAAGGACAGTAATGTGAAGGTTTAATAAGAACTGTCTGCATTTCATTCTCACGACTACTGAGTGTATTTGCATCAAAATAAGGGAAACTTCATTTTAAAGAAAGTTTGTTAAATGTCATCTACCCAGAGACCAAAACTTGGTTGTTCTTATTCGACTAGTGGACTAATAATGTGCCGATCCCAAGATAAAATGGAAGGGCTAGTCTAGCCACAACTTTTTTCTCTCTAAATATTCTGTGTGTCACATGTATGATCGAAAAGTGTCCGATACCGCACATACATTTTTTACACACAGATTTGTATTACCTACACTATGTAATGAGAAAATGTCAATAAAAAGTGATTATTGTTAATAAGTAACAAACCTTTGGGAACTATTCAAGGTTTTGTCTGATTTAAGTATCGATTTTAAGTTAATTTTTATGTTTTTTGCTTGATAAAATCCATGTCGACTATGTCTTATCCTTGTAAAGAATTAATTTGGATATGCAATTCTCAGTTATCATAATGCTTAAGCTAGAGTTTTGCTTTTTTTCTTAATTATTTGCTTTCTCTAATAAAAATATGTTATTTGGGGGTGATGAAATTGTTTAATATTTATTAATCCCACTTACAGCTATCATTACAGGTGAAAAATAACTATAAGTATGTACAAATAAACATTTATGCCGAGGGTGTCGTATGAGGCGACTACGAGAAACACAAGAGAAGGAAATCTCGAAATAAAACCCTATACGAATACGTCTGGCTAGTGTGGTATAATAGTAGGCCAAAACCTCCATCACGGAAGGTTTATATGTATAAATAAACATTTATGCCGAGGGTGTCGTATGAGGCGACTACGAGAAACACAAGAGAAGGAAATCTCGAAATAAAACCCTATACGAATACGTCTGGCTAGTGTGGTATAATAGTAGGCCAAAACCTCCATCACGGAAGGTTTAAGACCAGCAGTGGACTGGAAAAAGCTGTTGATGCGTAAAGAAAAATACCATGAAAATTGAAAATAATGCCTCGAAAGATTATGTGCTACTGAGTACCCATTTAAAACAAAAATATATAAGTTCAGTTTAAAAATGCAAGTTTGTGTAATAATTATTTAAAGACTGTCTATCAACTAGCATTCTGACTACTGTGGACACAAACTTACGGAATTTAAAATTCCTTCCATGCTTTAGTTTTTCTTCTGTGATAGGTACATAGGAACGATATGATATCTCCATGGCAACGATATTCTGTCATAGACTATGACAGAATATCGTTGCTATGACAAATAACAAAAAGTCTGAGAGCTGGTGAACATTTTAGGATTTTTTTTTAACTACTAGAAATATTGATAAATTTTGAAATTAATGTTTTTTTATTATTACACTTTCTTTGAGATTCAATCTATTTCCTTAAGGGTATTATACTCATTACGGGTGTATTTTCTTAGATCTAATAAATGTTCTTTTTCGGTTATTGTTATTATTTAGGATGGAATTATTTATTTACTACGAAAATATTATTGAGAGAACGCATGAGTGCTGTCGGTCGTGATTTCGCAAGAGCCAACCGCAGTAACCTTGAGCAAGAGATACAGCCAATATATTTTTTTATATATGTTTATAGTCTCACGCATGTATCCCCGAAGGGGTAGGCAGAGGTGTAAATATTACACCCACATTTCGCCATGAATTTTTAGGGCCCACGTAATAGGGGGCGAGCCTATTGCCATGACCGGGCACATCACCAGACTCTGGGCTGCTACTGAGTATTCAGAAAAACCCAGTAACACTTTTTGCCCGACTCGGGAATCGAACCCGGGACCTCCGATCAGCAGTCGGTCCACGGAGGCAGTCAATTTCGTGAGTCAAGATTCAAGTGTCTGTAGGGGGCCGCTACACTCCAACTGGACCTCGACTATCTTATTAAGGTTCATTTAAGGACAATCACAGAATTTCTTGCAATGCCTCAATTGGGTATGTTACCAAAAATTGTTTACCAGCTCTCCTACTATTATGTTTTTCTAAAAATATCGGGAGGAAATAATTTATAACTATACTAGTTAAATCTTCTATATAATTTTGGAAATCTGCTAAATCTTCAAAATCTATGTTTAATTATAAGTAAACCACATTTAAATGTCATTGATCGAACAGCTGATTCAAGTAAAACCCGCCATTGTGCCTCTCAGCAACGTTTAAACAAGGTCCCGATGTTGTTTAATTTGACAGCTATTTGAACATCACCTAGTGGCTACGAAATGCTAAACAGGGTTTATAGCTAAGGTTCTTGGTAATCAGCCTCTCAGCAGTTGTTTAAAATTTTGAATAACGTTTATAAGTAAGAGGGAATATGTGTGTGTATGTATGGTTACGTACCAAAACGGTGTAACCAGAACGACTTTTCTACTCTAATCTGCCACAACATTTAACATATATCCTTACCTTTCTCCTCACAGTGAAGTTTAGCCTTTTTCCAAGTGCGAATGACTTTGTGTACAGTGAATCCGGCAAGCAGCTGATCCTCCATCCCCTGACCGTAATTACCGTGCGTTTGTGAATTTTATCTTAACTTTATCGTTTGTGAATAAAAGTTTGTCTTATAATAGTTTAGTTTAAATGAATGTAGGTGAAGTGTTTTTGTTTATATAAGAAGATATAAATTAAGATGCAACGAAAAGTAATGCCACAAAAAAGTAAAAGTAAGCAATATTAATTTCAGTCAGACAGTCCTTAGCATAGATTATACAGATATACTGGTATAGATGCGCAACTCTCTCTAAGGAAAAGTTCAATATGCATCCTCTACTCTAGATGGCGTACAAACAATTTTATTTTTATTCCGATCGTATAGATGGCGTTAGTAGTGGATTCATTTTTCAAAATAAAATAAATGTTTAATTTCGGTGTTAATAAATAAGTAAATGACAACTATTATATTGTAAAATATGCAATTTAAAAGTAAAAAAATATAAAAATCACAAAAAGTAGTTCTAGCTTAGCGTGGATTCGATCCACGGACATTTGAGTTATGAGCTTAGCACTCTTACACAGCGCCACGCAGATCTTAACGGTGGTGGCGAAATTACCGTTCAGTTATCGCTACAGATATTTCTAGGTATATATGTAATTTTTTTCTTGCAATCTTCGGTAGATGGCGCTGATCTATATGAAATTTACCCATGTATGGAGCTTTCACGGCCCTGGTCCTTAGCCTGTAAAAAGTGCGAAGTTCACACAGCACAGCAGTAATGTCATTGGAAATGTGGCCATATCCTTGATATTTAACAGCACACGGCGTCCTCTACAGCGACAATCAAAACTCGTCGTTCTACGGAACGAACTAATATACACGCTGATTTTTAATTGGTTTTGGAGCGAAAGCTATCTGTATGCTAATGGTTAATGGAACCTAACCAGCTAATAAAATTTGAAATCCTAGCTATAAAAATCGTAACAAAAATAATAAGTTATTGGTTCGAGTGATCGTAAGAGTGATCTCTTATGAAAGAAATCGCGCGCGCCGATGTATGTTCGATCGTGCCACACACATACACAGATATTAAACATAAGACACACACAGATAAACATTGCTCTATAGGTACAGACCCCGATCCCGGCGTGCGCCCATCGCAACGCGGGGCGACAGGGGTCGGGGCGGGTGGCGGTTGCAATTTCGCTGACTGAATACATTAGTGGCACAAGTCGAAATTGTGGCAATTTGAGCTAGTAATGAATTCTTGTTCTAAATTAGGTACTTTATTTTATGCATTAAAGACCCAACTCGTTAGTTCATAAACTACCCGGTTGGAGGCGTAAGTATCGTTAGTGATTTAACGATATCGTTGCATGTCTTTCATGCAACACCGGCTCATAGTTAGTCGGCTGCATGTGCTCGCGGCTACCGCACGCTTAATGTTGTGCAATAGTGACACTTTGGAGTTGTGCCAGTTTTGCACAAACATCGCGAAGCTTTTTAGTTGTCCTAGTGTAATTTTGATGCCAAACAAAAATATGTGTGCTGTACCACGGTAAGTAGTCTTCATTTTGTTTTAAATAAAAATAAGCACCATTAATAATAATACAACATAATGTAACTATACTGTGAAATGTGAAAGGCACTTGTTTGCTTAAAAAAAAATTAATTACCTACAGTTCGAAAACAATCCAGCTAGAAATATTATACGTAGCTGATCGTAATGTTCTAATGTAATGTTTTTCTATGTATCACTCTCAGCCCCTTAGGTATTTGGTCTGAGGTATCACTAGTAAATACTTAATACAGCGTATGATTTGCCTTAGGGTGAGGCCAAACGAGCGTAATTTTGTGAGTCGTGAGTCGCAGAATTTCGGTTGCAGAAAGAAAGTCTATTGTTGTTAGTAACTCATTTTGCGTCGTCGTGTGAATCAAATAGGACTTTTCTATCAGGTAGCAGAATTTCTGCGACTCACGACTCACAAAATTACGCTCGTTTGGTTTCACCCTTAAAGTGTAAAATATTCCTTTAAAGATTTAATTGACATTTATATTTTTTTTATCAAGGTCGCTCTTAAAAACGAATAATGTTAATTGACATCTTGTAATATAACGCAAATTCCTTAATACCGCAAAGAATCGAGTATGAATTAATATACTATAATTGGTTTTTTTTCAGGTCTGAAGAAACACCTTGTCAAAGTGAACACGATGAGACTGGTTCATCAGTAAGTGACCCTGGTGTAAAAAAAATGAGTGATGCTAGAAACACAATTGAAAACAAATGTTTCTCTGGACTTGATTATGATTTAATTAAGGATCTCTTTGGCAGAAATTGTGTCTAGAATGTATCTCAGATTTTATGTGACTCACCATCGACTGCATCAGATTTCGAGTTTTCGCAAAGTCAACCTGAAAGCTTGGACAAACAATCAGAAAGTGTAATTTCTTTGGAAAACGATAGACCAACGTTCTCATGCGTGCCAGAGGGAGCAATATTGTGCGAAAGCTCGGCATCTTTAGATACAGATAAAATTAAAAATTACCGTACAACGTATGAGCAAGACACGCCAAACGATCCAAATAACATTATCTGTAGTCCTGGTAGTCATTCGATTTTGCCAGCAACGTCTGAATTTAGAACTGAACCCATAGAAGACGATTTGACTGATTGTGAAAGTCCTAATAAACAGCAAATGCCCCTGAATCTATCTTCATTAAATAGCCCTTCGCGATATGACATTCTAATTGAGTTACCCACCAATGTGTCTCCTGAGCACCATTACTCCGAAGTCAATTTAATACCAACTTCTGCGAGTCTAACAGATGTGTCTTCAAGTTCGGAGTCAGAGATTGACGACTCTGATGCCGACCCTGATTATGAAAATCTTGATAGGATCGAATCCAAAATTTTCGAGTCTGATGAAAGTTTATCAAGTCTATCTGAAAATGTGCAGGAAGAAAACATTAAGCCTAAAACTCGCAAAAGAAAAGCAAATCCTACACTGTGGAAAAGAAATAGAGCAAAAGAATTACGTAATTCTGGACCAGAGTATAAAACTTTAAAAATAGATAAACTGGTGTCTTCAAGGACAATAGGGCTTCCCTGCACTTACTTTTATTTATTTATTTAAATTTATGCACAAACAATGTACAAAGGTGGACATAATGCCATAAGGCATTCTCTACCTGTCAACCTTAAGGTGGTGCAGAGATAAAAGTGGTAGGTGCAATTAGACTGTAAACTAGAGTAGTAGTTATGACTTAATAGCCGTGCCGGTCAGCTGAAGCTCTTTTACGACCGGTGGAAGAAAATGGGTGCACCAGACTACGTTTTGAAAATAATAACCGGATACCGAATTCCATTTGTACAAAAACCTCCACTTCATACACCCGACCTAAAGAACTCGGCTCATGCAACACCCCATTCGAGCGAAATGGATCGGATCATTTACAAAATGTTATCAGAAGAGGTATTGACAGTCGTGCCTCTTTCAAGAAGTTTTATCTCACCAATGTTTCTGGTACCCAAGGAAGGAGGAAAGCTCGGACCGATTTTCAATATCAGAGCATTAAACCAATACGTCAGCACACCTCAACATTCAGGCTCATCAACATTTATCGGGTCCCAGAATTTCTTCAACCAAACGATTGGATGGTGAAATTAGATCTTTCGCAGGCCTATTTTCATCTTTCAGTATCAAAAGCCCGCAGGAGGTTTCTACGCCTTATTTACAAAAACCAATTACTTCAAATGAACTGCCTACCCTTCGGTCTCAGTTCTGCACCAAAGACCTTCGCTTCTCTGAGCAATTGGATCGCTCAGATCCTCCGGGAACGCGGAATGCGTCTGCTAGTGTATCTCGACGACTACCTTCTGGCCAACCAGGACCACAGTATGCTATTGCAACATGCAGAGACCACAGTAAACTTATTAAAATATCTAGGATGGGCAATAAATTACGAAAAGTCGACCCTGCAGCCAAGTCGAGCTGTAGAGTACTTGGGCATACTTTGGGATACGCGAAAGAATATCAAATCTCTGCCGCCAAAAAAGTACCTGAAAATGAGAACCGCGATCTCCCAGATGATGCACCAACAAAAAGCATGTCTAAGGGGGCTGCAAAGTGTAATAGGGATGATGAACTTCTCCAGCTTTGTTATATCTCGAGGAAGGATAAATTTCCGCCACCTTCAAAGATTTTGCATCAATATGGTACATTTAAAACCCACGTTAATGGTTACCCTGCCCAAAGCAGGTGGCTAAATCATCTTCAGATAGCGTCCCCCATCCACATGCCACATCCAACACACTACATAGTTACGGATGCCTCAGACCAGGCTTGGGGTGCTTACATAAACAGCGAGTATATTTCCGGACCTTGGACAGCAGCAGAAGAAACCCTTCACTGCAACCAAAAAGAAATGCTGGCTATCATGAAAACGATTCAGCACGGGGGCCAAAATCTGTACAATGCCATCTTACACATTCAGAGCGACAACCAGACGGCAGTGTCATATATGAGAAACGAGGGAGGCACGAAATCGCTCAAACTTGTAGACTTTGTTTATCAGATACTGCACATGATCGATTCTTATCACATCCAGTACACTATCCATCATATCCCAGGTGTGTACAACGTGGAAGCGGACAGAGTATCTCGCCTGCAAGAATTACCAGAGTGGCACCTACTTCCTCAGGTAACAAGTCTGATTTTTGCCAAATGGGGAACTCCAGTAGTAGACCTGTTTGCTTCTCAACGAGCTCACGTAGTTCCCAATTACTGCACTCTAGACCGCCGAGGCAAGAACGCGACATTTCAAGACGCCTTTACCCAGATCTAGAACTACCCGTTAGCCTGGGTGTTTCCTCCACCGTTCTTAATACCGAAGATGTTAATTCATCTAAACCAGTGTCAAGGTGTGTTTCTGGTAGTGGCTCAGAGGTGGGAACAAGTCTTTTGGAGACCCGACCTGAAAAGTCGAGCGTTGGACCACCCGTGGACAATCAGGAACCTGTCCCAAGTTCTAATGGACTGTTCAACCAACAAACCTCTGCCCAAAGCAGACGAGATGACGTTGGAAGTTTGGAGATGTGGGGGTGGGAAGAAAGACTCCCTGGCTGGACTACCCAACAGAAGAACCTTCTTATGAAAAGCTGGTGAGTGTCTACTATAAATACATATAAAGCAATGTGGACTCGTTGGGTAAAATGGGCCAACAATAATCATGTTTCGGTGTGTGAGCCCAGTGGTTCCGAGCTAGCAAAATTTCTAGCAGACCTCCATCAGAAAGACAAACTGTCTTACAACACTATAATATTAAGCCACAAGGCTGTTGTTTCTACATTATGTAGTCCAGATTTGTCTGAACGTCTTAGTGGCCATCTGTTAGTCAAACGAATTTTAAAATCTATCGCACTGCCCGTCCCCAAACAACAGAAATCACCAGTTTGGGATATAGACCAGGTTATTTCATATATGGCGCAGCAAAATCCTAATACAGTTAATTTATATGAAATATCTAAATTCACAGCTTGCCTCTTACTTCTGTGCTCCGGTCGCCGGGTGCATGACCTAATGTTATTGAGTATTGACTCTAACGATTGTGAAATTACAGATGATTACATTATCTTTTGGCCAATGTTTGGGTCAAAAACAGATTCGGCAGATTATCGCCAATCTGGTTGGAGATTAATGATTAACTATGATAATAAAAGCCTTGACCCAGTTCATTGGGTAAAAAGTTGATTTTCATAGGAAAAGAAAGAAGAATTAAGGCAAATTGTGATAATCTTTTTATAACTACCTGTGGTACAGCTCGACCTGCTTCTCGGTGCGTTATAGCTAACTGGCTTAAAAAACTTCTGAGGGATGCCGGTATCGAAGCATCAGCAGGAAGCTTTAGATCCGCGGTAGCGTCGAAAAGCTGGGTTGAAAACTGCTCCCTGGATGAAATTCTCTCCAGGGGCAACTGGAGGTCAGAGAATACATTTAAACGATTCTACCGTAAAGAGGTTCGAAGTGTGATAAGTCGACATCCTGTAATGAGTCTTTTCAGAGCAGAGTAATATAATTACTGCCCATGTGCACCTTATAAATTGAATAAGATTTGTCAATTCATATCATAATTACTGTTTATGCAATAAATCAATGTAATAACTTTTATGTTTTTATTAATTTAATACATGTTTAATACCTTATCCAATACTATCTTTAAAAGTTGCAGTCACCTTAACGCATTGCGCTGAAGATGACGTTGCTGTCGACTAAGACTCATTCATTTTCATTGTCGTGTGACCTAGACGCTCACTCTCTTATCACATTGACGTTTTCACCACCACCAGGCGATATTAAACAAGTCTCTCTTGTATTATTAGGCTTCAAATTTACGGTCAAGTTATTTAATACAAGCGTTTTACCTAAAATAAAACGTATATTAAATTACTTACCTAAATTTGAAGCCTAATAACTTAAATTCTACCTGGTGTTACAACGAAATCAATGATTGAAATTCGATTGCCTCCGGCGTTAGCGACTGCTGGCGGTGGTGGGAGTGAGAGACAGAGAAGGCAATAGCGGGGAAAAAGAGAGGGAAAATGTGCGGAAAAGGAAAGGAGCGATGGCTTCTCTCTCATGTATTATTAGGCTTCAAATTTAGGTAAGTAATTTAATATACGTTTTATTTTAGGTAAAACGCTTGTAATCGTATGTACGTACTTACTGCAGGCCTCCGTCACTGGTTCAAATTCGCGCGATAAACACCTACCATTTCGTGTATCCATATGGATACAAATGACAGAGGGCCGCCGCACGGCCGCCAGAGCGTACGCACGGCACGTTTCCTGCGCTTTCTTATAAAAATGCCGAGGAATTATTGTGCAGTGGATGGATGTAAAAGCCAAAAAACAAACAAAAAGTTGTCGTTCTTTTCACTGCCGAAAGACGAACAAAGGTAAGTAGTTACTTACTTATATCAAATCTTATCTACTAATTTTATTGACACTTCTTTATCCGCCACAATTTTTTTTGTACGTGGGTACATACAAATTCAAAGATTAAATTCGAAATATAAGAAACAGATCAAAACGACGCAACTCGCAAGGCAATGACGCGATAAAGTACTTTATCTGTTACAATATAAGGTTGATATTACACTAAGGGCCTGTTTACCACACCTCTAAGCGTTACCTTCAAATAAGTAAATTCAAAATTAGAACGAAATTTGTATGAATTTATTTGCCGAGTATTATATACAGAACTTATCAGACTTATTGGACAGTGGTGAAACCGGCACTTAATATTGTTTAACATACATCTTTTCATTTCTATGTGACAGGAATAATTTATTGATCACCTAGTTTTATGTGATGACTCAGACGACTGGTCGTAAGAAATATATATCTTTTTACGCTTTGTGACTTTATTGCTAGGTGTCATGGTTGTAATTAGGTTGAACTTAAAACTGTGTATGTATATTTTAAGTGATTAATATAAAATTATACATAATGACTGGTCAATATACTATATAATTACTAAATTACCTAGAAGATTCGATAAATTAATTACATCATTTACATGTTATTCATAAAGGCAGGCCAAAAAAGTCAAAGTAATAAATAAATACAATACAAATGACTTGCCTTACCACTCGGATACAGCGTGGCGTGATCACCAAGCCACGCTATAATGAAGTGGGGAGTCATGAGAAGATGTTTAATGATGTTTGTTCACAAGAAAACCTAACATAACCTATTAAAAATATATGAATACTAGCCGTTTCCAGCGATTTCACCCGCCTCCTGAGGGAACTTCTTCGCGTACCCGAAAATCCCAAATATCTTAAACATCTCTATTTTTTATAAAATAAAATATAGCCTATGCTACTCGCAGATAATGTAGCTTTCTAATGGTGAAAGAATTTTTAAAATCGGTCCAGTACCTAGTTTTTGAGTTTATCTATTACAAACAAACAAACAAACAAACAAATTTTACCTCTTTATAATATTAAGTGTAGATAATATAATTTAGGATCAAATGACATGACAAATGATCAAATGAAAAAATTATTCTTTAGAAATATGCTGCAAAATTCTCGTCATAGTAACTGTCAAGAAGACATTTGTGACTTGCTTCAGAGGTCAGATGCTACCACTCTTCTTGAACGGCCGATACTTGGCCAAAAATGTAAGGCAGGAACACCTTCAGCAGTTGCCTTAAACGGTGAAACCGACTAGAGATTCGATTTGCCTGCAAAAAATGCGTTGACCTATGTGTCAGGGTATTTATTGTTTAAGTGTAGCAAGAAACATAACTGCACTAGCTTTAATGCTTTGTTACAGGCGAAACCTAATGTTGACGAAACAACACTATATACTCATTTCAAAGCCTATAATAAAGATACATCTTTTTATGATAGCCTAAAAGTTCCACCAGAAACGTTTATAAACTATATTGAAAAATTAGAAATATTATTCGTGAATAATTTTGACAACGTGCTTATGAATTGACCGGGTTGAAAATTCTAAATAAAGTCGATTTGCCTGGTGTTTCCTCATGTTTTCCGCATAATTACTTATTAAAATTATTTACAAGATTAAGGATATTTTCAACATTGAAATTTAATAACCGCGAATTTTAGACAAGGAACAAAATATGTTAATCATTTCATAAAACTCAAACATATTTAACTTTAACAACAAAACTCAAATATATTTACAAATATAAATATGGTTATTTCGCAACATTCGTTTTATTTCCAAAATCATTATAGGAACAACCCTAGCGCCTTCGTTCGATGACGCGCTTGTACGTAAGTCAAACAATCTACAACTCTTTGCTTGCGTAGTTAAGGTACATTTCTGTTCACTGCGAATATCGGCTATTATTATTAAGATTTTGTAGGTGATTATAGCGTAGGTATTTTCGGTTTTGTATGGGAGTGATGTATCTGTTACGAAGTAACTATTTAGTAATCTGTGCTTACTGTATTGTCTGGTATTGTGCCCGATAAACGGAAATAGGCAATAGGCCCCTACTCCATACGATTATTATACATTTTATTTATTTCATAACATATTACTTCATCACCATCAGCCTGTAACAGTCCACTGCTGGACTAGGAAAGGAGGAATTGGCCTACTATACCACGCTGGCCAAACGGGTTGGTATAGGGTTTGTATCAAGTTTTCCTTCTCGTACAGTGCTGTTCTCTGCATAATATGCTCCCTCTGTCGGCTCTTACGACACCCATGGGATGATATGTGGTGGTGACAATCCGTATTCTTAATCCGTTAGGTGATTCATAAATTTTTAAAGTAACTGTAACCGGTTGTACTCACGTATTATTTTTGGTCGGAGTAGCCCGACTAGTTTCGGACCATACGGAGGTCCTTAGTCATGAGCAGCGCGACCGTCCGCGTCGGCGTCGGGCGCTCCACTGAAGCGGGCCCACCGCGCAGCTTGTCGTTGCGAGCGTGTAGAAGACGTGTTCACCGGCGCCTGCGATGAAGTTGGTTGCGTTGCCGGCGTGTCCGGTGTGTCTGTGTGACCGTCATTTTGCAACGTGTCCCGCTGCACCGTGAAGGCCGTTTGATGTGTACACACCGTGCTGACTGGACACAGTGCGATGAGACAGCATTCTAGGTTCGGGGTATCCAGATGTGTAGTCAGTTATAAGGCCGGTCTCCAGGCAGGTAACAGTCCCCAGCCACTATCTCGGTTGAAATTGGGACGACGGCTGATCTCGATGTTCCCTCCCTTACTTTCCATACTTTCCGCGGTATGAAGTATGTCTCCCTCGCTAGTACGGTGGCCTTGTCGAAACGTATGTAGTGAGCCGTGTCCGTTTCAGAGGCATGTTCGGCGACCGCCGACCTCTTGCTGTCCATGCTCTTGACGCTTCTGATATGTTCCCTTACCCGTGTCGTAATGTTGCGACGAGTCTCGCCTACGTAGCTCAGGCCACAGTCTCTCACAGTGGCTCATAAATCCTTGTTTCAAAGTCTGTGTCCGTTAGTGGTAGGTTTGTTATGTCCCTCGTGACACAGGATTTAGCACTAGGGTGCGGGAGGGGTTCTTAAAAAGAGAACAAAAGAAGAAAAAAATGTCTTTAAAATTGTTGGCATCGTAATTACCTAAATCTTGTTTTCTAAGTCAATTACGTATCACTATCAGTCCGCATTAACTACCTTCAACCGCTGCAGGTAACAGCTGACGACGCCGGCAGCGCGCGCGGCGAGGCCACGACCGCGCTCGAACGCAACTCATAAAGTTACTACGTATTTCCAACAGATACTGACTTTTATAACTTTTTTGTTTTAGGTGCTAGGTGAATTTTGATTTTGAATATGAATAGGGGATTTTATTTCGGACATGAGGTTTATTTTTTCTAAACCAATAAAAAATTTGCGTGTATTAAAGCGTTAAAAATAATAGGTGTTTTAAAAGTAACTTATCGTTATAACGCGTTTTCAATATATGTATAGCCGTTGCGAACACCTCTACTAGTTACTTGTAATATTGTAAAAACATCAGTAATGGCCAAAATTTTATCAGCATCGAATATCATCATCTAGGATGAATGCACAATGGCGCATAAACGTGCATTAGAAGAACTTGACCGAACATTGAAAGATCTATGCAATGACTCGAGAATTTTGGAGGAGCAATGATTTTACTGTCTAGCGATTTCCGCTAACTGCCAGTAGGTAATTCCAAGATCTACGGCTGCCGACAAAATAAATGCTTGCCTCAAATTATCGAATCTATGGCGCTAAGTGGAGAAACTTCAGCTGAAAACAGGACAGTTGCATTGCTTACATCTGGTTAAGATGTCTCTGAGCAATTGCTGACTATCGGCAATGGTCGAGTACCTAAAGACGAATCGACCGGATGGATTTCATTTTCTCATAATTCCTGTAACGTCGGTCTCATCGAAAGACGAACTTATCAACAAAGTATTCCAAAACATCAATACTAACTACAAAAATAATGAATGGTTAAGTGAGCGAGCAAATTTAGCGGCTAAGAATAAAGATGTAGATGACCTAAACTACATCATTCAGAATGAGATCATTGTGTACACTATTGTTTTTATTAGCCATGTATGATATAATGTGAATAAATAAATAAATAGGTAGATATACCAATTAATCTAATTGAAGGAATCGTAGTGTAGGTACCTTTTTTATTATTTGTATTTTTGAGAATAAATAAGTTGGAACAATGCATTCATTCAAATCTATTGACTGTGTAACAAATGAAGATGAAGCCACCAACTATCAAATTGAATTTTAAACTCCTTGGTCGTGCCTGGCTTACCACCGCACAATTTATGCCTAAAGGTTTGCTCCGTAGTAATAAAACTTCGAAACATAAACCAGCCAAAACTGTGGAACGGTACGCGTTTGGTGGTAATAAGTTGATGAACAATGTGATTCACGTGACGATAGTCAAAGGAAAATGCGGAGGCGAGGAAGTTCTCATTCCGAGGATCCCAAACGATATGCCGTTTGAGTATAAAAGATTTCAATTTCCGATCTGTCTTGTATTCGTCATGACCATTAACAAATCACAAGACCAATTCTCTAAAGTTTGTCGTTTGACTCTGGAATATCCATGTTTTTCCCATGGTAAATTATACAGGTTGTAAAAAGACCCTAAAGAAAACTGAAATCCCATGTTGTACCAATCACTACGAACATTTTTACTTCGGCACCATACCTGGGAAATTACTGGTTCAGGAGATATTGGGATTCAAAGTTACTATACAATTTTTCTAATTAGGTACAAAATCGATGCATTTACCCTGTGAACTGTGTCTTATGACCCCATGAATTAGTAGGTATTTCGAGCACTGCAGGCGTGCGATAAAAATGTGTCTACTAAAAAAGATCGTTGCCCAGTTATTATTTTTGCTTAGTATGATGTCCATAACGAGTAGACTTCGGCTTGGTGATAGGTCTTGTGACACCTTGTACGTGGCCTGTTCACGGGTCGGAAGACTGTCTGCGTTGTTTGTTCTTGCGCCTGATAATAAAACAAAAAATGTCGCGTATTACAAGGTACACTGACCACCAAGGCACCGATGCACCAAAATACATGAACAATAAAGAATAATTAAAATATGTACTTAATTTTTTATTTGTATTACCTAATAAAAAAATAATTTAATTAAATCCAAAATCTGCTTATTTATTGCCTCTAAGGCGGAACAGAGTTCGCCGTGTTAGCTAGTGTATAGATGTAATATTAATAATTAATATTTTATATATTGCTTACAGCGATGGTGTCCTAATGACATTGAGGTCGATGAGACGCTGGGGTGGTGGTTCGACGAAGGCGCTGCTGTAGGTATCTTTTTAAGCTGATTTTATAATTGTGATTTACATACATTCGGAGGAAACCTCGCTCTCGAAGAACTGCAGCAGCTTATGCAAATCGACGAAGAGGAAGGCGAGGAGGACAAACGAACGCTTAATAACGAGCAATTCGTCTAGGGAGATGACCTGACCACATTCCGCGGCGAAAGGTCAGCATTTCACGAGTATGCACCCGTCTATTGGATCTGTTCACTCAAATTTGGGACCTGCCGATTATGAACATAATTATGGGTGAGACAAATAGGTATACTCAACGTACCATCGATATGGCTGTTGAGACAGATACCCTTCAACCGACATCGAGGCCCAATGGATGGGTGGAGTCGTCCACGGAGGAGATATACCGACTCATGGGTGTAACGATCCTGATCAGGGCCGGCCCTAGGGCGGTGCGAGCGGTGCGGCCGCACCGGGCGCCTTCAAGGGGGGGCGCCAAAATGAACCAAAACGTGAAACAAACGCTCGACTTTTTGAACTTTTTGGGTTTGGTGCAATTATTAGGAAAATTTGACAATGTTATGATGGAGCACCTCCGGCGTGTTGCAAATAAAGAGACTTATTACCAATATTTCAGCAAACACATTCAAAACGAATTAATTGCTTTACTTGGAAGTGTAGTTCGAATTACCTAATATTATGAATATGGTAAAGTCAGCTAAATACTTTTCCATCATTATGGACTTTAAGCCACGTTGAACAAATGCCATTAACATTCCGGTTCGTTGACATTAATGAAGAAGAGGTCGAAGTGCGAAATTGTTTTGTCGCTTACAAGCCAATATGTGACTCTTCTGGAGCAGGACTCACTGGCCTTTTTCTTGATACGATTGTACAAGAATTTGATTTAGACATAAACGATTGTAGAGGTCAAGGATACGATAACGGAGCAAATATGGTAGGAGTAAACAAAGGTGTGCAATGCAAAATTTTAAACTTATATCCTCGGGCATCTTTTAATCCATGTGGCTGTCACAGCTTGAATTTGGTGATAGCAGATGGAGCTAAAAGTTCCGTCAAATCTGTTTCCTTATTTGGATTTCTCCAAATACTATTCGTTTTATTTTCTGGATCAACCAAGTGATGGAAAGTGATATTCAAGCACATAGAAGGATTATCGTTAAAAAAAGTTTGCGAAACTCGCTGGGAGAGTAGAATTTCTTGTCTTGCCGTTCTTCGCTTTAACTACACTTCACTCCGTGATGCCCTACAAAATCTGCACGAAGAAACTAACGACTCAGTTGCAGCATCAGAGGCATTGTCGCTGATTCACAAAATGGAGCAATTTGAGTTCATAGTTGCAATGGTGGCTTAGTATGATATATTGCTTCAAGAAAACATTGTAAGTAAAGGTATTCAGTCTGAAACTATGGATCTACCAAACGCATCACAATTACTCACAACTGTTCAGAATTCGTGAAATAATAGGTACTGTCGTAGCTTTTTGTCGGTTATAATTACAGCTAAGGAAATAGCATCTCTAGCCGAAATAAATCCAGTTTTTAAGGCAGTCTGATCTCGAAGAAAGAAACGGTTAATTGAATACGAAGCCGTAGATGAAACACCAACTGATCCGGAGGAATTATATAAAATGAACGTTTTTTTAACCGGTAATAGATACTATTGAGAATACATTGGTTACACGTTTTCAACAACTGTCAAATTTCAATGATACATAGTCTTTTTTATACAACATAAAACTTATTCCAGAAAAATCCATGTTGGAAAAAGCTTGTGCTGATTTACATATCATTTTAAACGTCGGAGAAAAATGTGACATATCTGGACAAGAATTGGTTGAAGAACTTGTGAGCCAAGAAAAGTTCTTCAACTTATAAAAAAAAAATATTGGCACGATATTTTCCCTAATGTATCTATGGAAAGCGCTTCGTATCTTACTAACTGTTCCTATAACTGTTGCCAAAGGAGAAAGAAGTTTCAGTAAATTAAAACTTATTAAGACTTACCTACGGTCTACTATTATATAGTTCAGGAAAGACTGTCCGATCTCGGAATTTTGTCTAAAGACGGCCATTGCCGAAAGGTCAAATTATTCCGACTTGATAAAAAATTTGCAAGTGCTAAAGCTAGAAAAGTAGCTATATAGGGTTATTTTTATATTTTTGCTAAATAATCATCAGATTTGATTAGTGTAATGTTTCAACAGAATAAATAAAAGTTGACAATCAATAAAATTATTTTCAGTTGTCCACCACTTCAAATAAAGGTATTCGCACAAACTGGTTAAACGAACTTTTGACAGCAGAATAATCTGAAGCCACTGCTTTTTCTGGTGGAAAATAAAGCAACTGCTTAAGCATATTTTAATTTAGAGGGGCGCCATTTATTGTCCTCGCACCAGTTAAAAATGTTAATAGGACCGGCACTGATCCTGATGGGTATCAGTGCCACGAAACGTATCTATTAAATATAATAAATAATCTACTGGACTACTGATATATTGGGCATGCCAAAGTGCCGTAGCTTAATGTCACTAAAACAAATCAAATTATTTGTGAAATATAGGTATTAAAATTTTAGATGGATCTTATGAACTAGATAGTGCGCTATGTCTTGTCAATTTTGACATACAAATATTTATAGAAAAAACATACATGCATGTGTAGTTATGAACTTATTAACATATATTATAAGAAATTATTAACATATTGGAATTTAATTAAATAATTAGTTTACATTAAATTACAATACTTTAAATCTTCTTTGGTATTAAATTATCATTTAAAAAGGCTTCAATTTTATAAAAACATTTGTCAATTAATAATAATGTGAGAGCTTTTTTAAATTTTACTAGAGGCATATTTTTGATATTGTCAGGTATTTTATTGTAGATTTTTGGTGCAATGCCAAAAAATCTCTTTTGCATTAAAGAGGTCTTGCATTTTATATAACACAACTGTTACAAATATTGAGCACGCATTGGCATTCTTTTTATGTCAGACATTTTTTCGAACAAGTGAGGTTTGCTTTTTATAAATACTGCAGATTCTAAAATATACAATGCTGGTAGTGTTAGTATGTTTAGTGATTTGAAGGATGGTACACAGCTATCAGTAGTCTTTAATCCACACATAGATCTTATACAGCGTTTTTGCATCCTAAATATAAGTTCCCTGTCAGTAGATTGTGCACTTTCTGTGCATATTTTTGCTCGACCAATCGTATGGAATCTTTGACACTCGTTATAGGGCGTCAGTCGTCAGTACCTCTAAATTAAACTGACACTAGTCTAAACCATGGAATATCGCTATCCCTTCGGGTTGCGGAGGTCAGACAGGCAGTCGCTGCGTGGAAAAGCTAATATTCCACCAAATCCGGTTTGATTAGAAAGCGGATCCCAGGTTGAGACTGGGATAACGCTAGGAGTATAATGAGTTTATAATGATTCATCTTTGCAATTATCATTAATGATGACAATATTGCCACATTGACACTTCGAAAGAGCAAAAAGAAAGACATCCGGATGTCGAACCATTACAATAATACAGGAATAGCGTGTATTATATGATAAAAATAATTTTAAATATATTGACAGTATAACCGCGGCACAAAGAAAATTGCTCCAAGCACCACATTTAATTACAGATCCCAGAAGTCAAAAAAAATATAAAAGACAGGGCTTTTGCTAGATATATTTGAGCAAGCCACTCAAAAAGTATCCTGATTTTTACAGAATGACCCAAATACAAACAATTCATGTTGTGTAATTTTAGTTTGTTTGGCGACTGATTTTTTTAACAATTAGTTTTAGGCTAAATGGCAGCGATAGCCTTGTGCAGAGACATCGGCTACGCAGAGGGTCCGAGTTCGAATTCACGGCGTGCACCAATGACTTTTCGGAGTTATGTGCGTATTAAATTGTTAATTATCGCTTGCTAAACGCTGAAGGAAAACATCGTGAGGAAAACCTGCATGTCTGAGAGTTCTCCATAATGTTCTCGAAAGACATGTGAAGTCTGCCAACCCGCACTAGGCCAATGTGGTGGACTATGGCCTTACCCTTCTCGTAATGAGAAGAGGCCCGTGCCCAGCAGTGGGACAGTTTATACACGGGGCTGATGATGATGATGAGTTGTAGGCTAAGCTAAATATGGACGCATTAAAAAAAAGACTTTATGTGCTTGCAAGGTGTAAATATTGTAAACAAAATATTTCTTATACAAGTAAGTCTAAGAGGGGTAACTTAGGTGCTCATTTAAAAAGATCCCATCCATCAATATACCTGGCCCAAAAGAGTATTGACGAAACGGGGACCATTGAACAAAATAATCCGGGCACATCTGTCGCCACGTTTGCACCGGTGGTGGTGCCGATGCCGCCACCTTCAGTGTCGCCAGCAACGCTGCCGTCGGCTCCTCCAGCGCCACTACTACTGTCGTCGCTGTTGCTTTCAGTTTCACTAATATTATGACCCGTAACAACCTACCAAATCTTAGATTTCAACCGCCTAGAAAAAGACAGAATGCACATTACCAAGTAGACAAAATTAAGCATTTTTGGATAAGCAAGGGCATCCGCCCCAGGGCGGATGCCCTTGCTTATCCAAAAATGCTTTGGCGAGAAATCTTAAATCAAGTCGAAACCGCGGAAAACAGCTATAATTATACTTTTTTTCTTTCTTTTGGACCCCAGTGAAGATTATCTGTTAACTGCTGAGAATATAACACGCCATTCATTCATGGCACAATAAATAATCTAGATTTTAGATTATGAAAACCACTTTTGTCCTTGGCTTGTTGAAAAAGTTATTTTGTTACTACAACCCTCTCAACTTTCACTGACTTAGTTAATACTCAGCCAGCGAGCACACCTTTTTCTTCTTTCTCAGAAACGACACCACAGACTTCCAGGAAAAGGAGCACTAAACCCAGGAAAGACAAGAGAAATATCGGACAACGACATGCTGCCGTATGGAAAGACAACAAACGGAAAATGCTAAGAAACTTAGGCGATGAGTTTATGAGTATTCCAAACAAAATAGCCAACAAAGTTCAGACAAACTTTCAATGACATTATACTCCTCGTAGTGATTGCTCTTAAAATGAATTAAACAAGGAAATAAATCTTATAATAATAAAGATATCATATCATGTTCCTAAAACTACTGTAATAATGAATGGCAATGCCAAGGAATATTTATTTGGACTGATTTGATTATGAAATACATTTATTTAATGCAATGAAAGATATTTTATTTCATGTATTCCCTTTAATATTATGATAATTGTAACTTACGACACATTTTTATATTATTCCGATGTAAGTTATCTTATATACAACATACATTACTTAATTCTAGATAAATGTCAACGTAAAAGATAGTAAGTACTACATACAATTAAATACGATTCGTATGTGACTTTTAAGGAATTCTAGCAAAAATAACAAGAAATCTTACTAAAGGTTATAAATTAAACCTAAAAATATGTCAGTATGCCAATTTTGGTTCTTAAATTAGCTTATTTGACTTCACAAACATCAACGATCTGCTTCCGTACCTTTCAATGGCGATACTGTAAAGTTGATAAAATGCAGTTACGAGATTGTACGTAGGAGGTGTCGAATTATTGATAACGATTTCTTGAATATGTAATAAAGCCTGGGCTTGCTCAAATTTTATAACGCTCTTCCGAAGTTACAAAAGCAAATAGTACTTCTGTGTCATTTGTGGAAAATCAATGTTGAAAGTCACCTCTGTTATAACTGCTGAGATTGTCTGTTGAGCCATAGAATGCGCTGTAATGTAATCATGTGGCATAAAATAACTGTGCTATCAATATCTTAACGAAATAGTATAAGTTACATTTGTAACAAATTTAAAACAAAGAAAGGCAGATTGTGTCTTAATTGGTGTCACACTAAAGTATTTAAGCACATTAAAAAGCATCATTAGAAAAAAAAACTTAACTTAACAACAACACTCAAATCGGTAGATTTCACATCGAAGAGTAACTTATAAAATTAAACTCCTAAGCACTTTTATTCACAGATTTCACAATACGAATGTTTAACGTTATCACAATAATACGGTTTATTTGACACTAAAACGTAGGAACTGACGACAAACTAACTAAAAATGTTTGAAGTGCATATAAAACGTCTAAAATCTATTAAATATACACTTTTAAGGGTAACTGTCCAGTCTGTCAATCTGAGTCGCCTTAATGATGTAGTCGTAAATTGAATCGCTATAAGAGTCGTGGTAAGTCTTGCCATGTTGTAACCGACCCAATCCTTTCCTCAACATTGCATATATTGGAAACATAGGAACATCCTACGCCAATTCCATACATTGCCTGTCCTTGGGCACATTTATTTTTGTTTTTCTTTTTGAGATTCGTATTTTCCACGAATGGTTCGTAGACAGAAGCAGTTTATTTTTATCCCATGCACATTATTTGTTGTATTAGTTACCGCATCAGTCTCTTTTATTTTCTTAAAAACTTTCTCTCGTCAGGAGAAAGGAATGCTCTCTCTATTTTTCTTTGGCGAGCGCCTCGCGCTCTGTCTATATTTTACAGCGGCAAATTCAGCTCGCGCCTTGCCCAGCCCACGTACTTGCCGTGCCTCGTTGTCGCGACCTTAGGCGCAGCTGGCAGGGATTCACCGCTCGAGGTCTGACCCCGAGTGATGCCGTTTGTGGACGACCTTGTCAGTAGGCATGGTTGTGTTGTGTGTATGTTTTCAGTTGTTTTTCGTAAACAGATACAAACCAAAATTTTAAGTAAAAAATGATTTCGAAAACTGATTTTAGAAATCGATTTATTTTATACTACAAACGCAAACAATTGAATTCTTATTGGATTGTCATGTATTGTGTACCTAATACCTATGCATATTTGTTTATTAGTACCTATGTAATATATGCTGGTGCTGGTGGCTTTTCCCTTGTAGCGGCTGCTGACGCTACAAAATATACAACGCACGCTAATGTGTAAGCACGGCGTAGTAGTCGTCTCCCTTCAAGCAAACAGTTAGGTCGTACATAGTTATAGTTTATTTATAAGTATATTTGTGGTACCACAGTAAAGTATATATTTCATGTTCTGGATTCTTTCTTTCTTCACCCAACACAACATTTACGAATACCCCTACATTGGTGACCACTGACAAAGTACACGCAACCTTCGGCACAGATTCGGCAACGCGGCATCGACGCACGTGCACATGGTCAGCGGAATCAAATAAGCGCATGAGCAGCGTGGCAACAGGGTGCAGCCAAGCAGTATAGACACGGAGATAGCCTGAATTCATGGAAGACAACTCGCCCTTTTTACTACGGCCGAAAGGGCTGACGACCTAACTGCACAGAACAGCTGAGTCAGGACAAGTGCAACGCGTGGAGGATTTACATACACGTACAGCCAAAATGTGGCAATGCAACACTACGATATGCCTACAACAACGACTACGGCAATATGGGCAGCAGCAGAATCCCGGAGTGGCATACAACGGCGGCGGCACTCTGAAGGACAATGCCCCGACGGGCATAAGGCGTATTGACCTTGGTGGCGAGGCAGAATTCCGCACCAATACGACAAGACGCAGCATTCTCCGAGGACGGGATCGACACGGGACCGGCGGTGGCACTCTACAGTACAGTGCACGCGTCGCAGCGGCTCATCACACTTGGAGGTGAGGATGAATACCGCTCAGTGTTGGGCCGCTCAGGGTGCACGGTGAAGATCGCTGGCAGGATGGACGAAACCCATTTGCTTCTTAGTAGCGGCTTACGAAGAGCAAAACAAGTTAACGGAATTTGTGTAATTATCGTTTATCGTGTTCTAAACTTTATTAAATCAGTAGTTCTAAAAATAAATTCATATAGTTATAAAAAGTCACACATATTGAATCAGTAGTAGGTACAGTGTTTTACTTAGTTTGCATTCTTAGAACTAGCTCTCCGTTAACTGGATACATGTTTATGTGACGTGAGTCGAGCGCTAGCGTTTCTTATTAACTAGATAGGTACCTACTTTATATTATTTTATGTCACCAATTGTTTGTTGCAGTTTTTAACCATCAATAAGTATTTTTAAATTTTATATTTTTATTTATTTAAAATTGTATAATATTTGTGCCATTTCTTTATTATAAAAAAAGAGAAAACGGTTTTTTTTAGAAAACGGATTGTCACCACCCCATATCATCCCATGGGTGTCGTAAGAGCCGACAGAGGAAGCATATTATGCAGAGAACAGCACTGTAAGATAAGAAAAACTTGATACAAACCCTATACCAACCCGTTTGGCCAGCGTGGTATAGTAGGCCAATTCCTCCTTTCAAAGGAGAGGCCTAGTCCAGCAGTGGACTGTTAAAGGCTGATGATGATGAGTCTAAATTATGGAATATCGCTATCCCTTCGGGTTGCGGAAGTCAGACAAGCAGTCGCTCCGTGGAAAAGCTAATATTCAGCCAAATCCGGTTAGACTAGTAAGCGGACCCCGGGTTAAAACTGGGATAACGCTAGGAGGATGATACGGGACTGAAGTTGCAACAATTTTTTTTTAAGGTCCAAAAGAAAGAAAAAAGTATAATTATAGCTGTTTTCCGCGGTTTCGACTTGATTTAAGATTTCTCGCCAAAGCATTTTTGGATAAGCAAGGGCATCCGCCCTTGCTTATCCAAAAATGCAGGAACATGGGCAAAAATGTATGAAGCCTGGGCTCACCCACTAACAGAGATGAGACAACTTTGAATATACTTGTAAAGCACTAGATATAAAGATATAAACTAATTTTTGCGAAGAATCCATGGGGTTATTTTGCTATAAATATTTTTCTCCTACCATAAATAAACTATAATCCTGAAAAGTAATGCTGTTATGGCATTGTAGTTTTTGTTGTTTGACATCTTTAACTAGTTTTAATACCAGATGCAAAGAATACATAAAAAATAAAAGAGCAGTTAAAAATATTTTTATAAACATTTCAATCAATATCAATAATAATATCGTTTAGATGACCTGCCGGTGGATTAAATTGTATGTGCCGAGAGGATACACGAAAACACACAGCTAACACCGTGAGAATCACGAGTCGACTGACTGAGAGCAGACGGGCGCCTGGGCAGGCGTCTGAAAGGTGATAGAGGGATGAAGAGTGTTGTAAATCACACGGGCGCAAGCACGTCTATTGTTTACCATTATTTTAAGGTGCGTTTCCATGCTTGCCAAGGCTCGACCAGCATCTACAAGCCCCAAGCTTCCACAAATCTCGCGCCAACGTGTGAACGCGTCGCAAGCGCTTGCCGCAAGCGCCCTTTGATCTGTGTCCAAAAACCGACACTAGACCGGACCGGACCGAATCATGCAGGCAAACGAAGATGATGAAGATGAAATTGAAATTTTCAATTTCCCAGGAGATGATGATGAAGAAGAAGAAGAAGAAGAAAATTGATATTTTTGAACTTCAAGTTATTGTAGAATTTAAATGTACATTTAATTTTAATTGTAACAAAAGTAGGTACAGCTACTAAATAATATTTATTTATAGACTTACGCCTGTATCCCCGAAGGGGTAAGCAGAGGTGTAATATTACACCCACATTTCGCCAGGAATTTTTATAACTAAAAAATAAAAATTAACTTAAATTATATTTACTTGACTTATTTCTATTTACTATCTATCTATCTATCAATCAATTTATTTATAATACAAATTATTTATTTTTGATAATATTTTAATGATTTATTAACTATATACAAGGTATTATTCACCGAGATTCACGGTTGACCTTGTATAACAGTATATGCCTGAGCGCTGGGTGCTCTGCGCTCTCTATCTCGAAAAGGGTTGAGCGTACAGAAAAAGAGTTGAGACAAAAGTTGAGGCAATTTTTTTTATCTTCAATTTTTATAATAGGTGTTGAAGTGATTGGAACCATAGAAACGGAGATAATTGCAAAAAAACGATTTTCGTGACCTTTGACCTCGAATAACTTACGACGCAGACACGAGATAATATGAGACTTTTGAGACAACTTTTAGAACGCCAAAATGAAGCTGTATACGAGTTTCCAGCTTATTATCTCCAATTCCGAGGTGAAACCCTAAAGTGACTGGACTATGAGGACACACAAGATGATAGAGAAGAATATAAAAAACAGTGTGTCATGATATCCAGAATAAACCTGTTCATATAGAAAGCGCAAATACACCAACAACACACCAGACCCCAAAAATCATTGTAAATTAACTCGCTTTGAAGAAGACCGATGACGTTAACCAGAATGCAAATACAGATATTTCTAGCCTCAATCTTGGATTTGATATTGTAACTTAACAAGAAATCACATCTGAAGATAGCCAGAAAGCTGAACAGGTTTCTTATTACCTTTCCTAAAACAGTAGGAGATTCTTACCTAATAATATCAAACTAAGAATACTATTCAAAATACACTCACCACTATTTGAAACAATAAGCAGGTAAGTAACCAACAAAATCATTGTCTTTTCCTTGTTCTTCTCCTAGTCACCCAGCTAAGAATATCAACACTGCAAGAGATACGTTACTTTTCGTGTATTATTTAAAATTATTACTTAATTTAGGAGGGTTACGGAGGTCAGACAGGCAGTCGCTCTGTGGATAAGCTAATTTTGTTACTGGGATAACGCTCAGAGAAAGAAGAGAAAGAAGGCTTATTTTATGCATGTCCACGTAATTTTCACATGTCTCAGACGATGACTCAAGTTACATGCCATTAAAACCATCCACTGCAAACCGTCGACGATCAGACTTTTCTTCTTCTTCAGACTCATCAAGAAATTCTTTGGCTAGTCTCTCTTCCTCGTCAAGTTTTTCGTAGTAGTTGATGGACGATCTACGTAAGCGTATACGTAAACCCAATATAAATCGAGGACAATCATACGTATCTACATCATCATTTTTGCAGAGAGGGTGATGAGAGTACCCCATGTAATTAAAAGTGTCGGCTTAAATGTTGTGATTATAATTGCTGAAGATAACCGCAAAAGATTATTTGACTGCTTTTGGAATCTTAGCTCACTAACACGTTAAAGAGATTATGTAGCTAATCATTTAGTTAAAAGTATTTCCTAAGTATCAGTACAAAAGGTTTAATAGTAGCAGAAAAGCAAAAAATGCATTACATTTTGAGATAAATGGCAAACAAACAGAGTGGGCAGAATATTATTATTTTTTTATTTTTTGACTGTTTTTGTTCACTCGAAAACTGTCTTGTAATAAAATAGTTTACGTTGCAAATAAATAACACAATTATATATTTAATACTTGCTTTATCGCTAATATTCCTTAATGGTAGCAGAGCGTAGTTCACTAGCAAGTGTCAGTACAAACATTCGTGCAGAATTTATCAGTACTTTGTGGTGTACGTGTGCTGAAACAAAGGACAATCGCAGATCTCCATACATCAAAATGTCTGAAATTAAATTGTAGTAATAAAAAATATATAAAAAAATCGGTGTAAGTAACAGAGTCTATAAATGATTCTATTTTCACTCGGGAAAGCCAGAAAAAGAAGATATCGGTGTTGTTTGAAATAGAAATATTATTTATGATAAGTCGAATCGATTATATCGGTTTAGTATGAACTGTTAGTTTACTATGAACTGTCACTCACTCCCTCCCTGTTCATTGTCGGTTTCTCGGTAAAAAAATTGTCTTGCGCTCACGCAGTCTTGTAATTTTGCGTTTTGGAATTGAATTATATTGATCGCCTTTTGGAAAGCACATCCTGGTAGCTTCGCGAATCGTTTTATGATAAAAAATAAACTTCTTCTAATTGAACATTGTAAAACTTGTGTGAATCCGCCCACGTGCATCGTGTTTGGTGCTCGAGGACTTCGTTGAAGAAAACCCTGACTATTGGACCAGACGCCGAACTGGACCCTGCGGTAGCTATAAGATACTTCATCATCTATTTTGGCCAATATATTTGTATGATGTGTCTAATTTAGCTCAAGCCTGGCATCAGTGAAGATATCAGGTAAGTTTGCACATGTACCTACCTACCTATTACTTGGAATTCATCGCTGTGAAACACAGTACAGTTGTGTCAGAGATTTGTTGTGGCTGACAAGGACTGATGAATATAATCACCCTTCCACTAATCTCCGCCAACAATTCCAGTCCTCCTAGCCAAACTCTAGACATAATTTTTAGTAAGCAGAGTGTGGTTGAAATAAATATCACATTGAAGACAGTCTTGTAGTGTTTTTCGGGTCAGTTTTGCCTAAAATACATAATATTTATTTGTATTAGTTGACCTACATAATTTGAAACACATGTCATACATAACCTCAAATCAGTAATTGTTGACTTGAATTGTTGAAATCTAGCTTAAATTTGTTGTTGTTAGTATTAATAAGTCAGTTTGATTGGATACATAACACTTATATTTATCAATTAATTTAGTTAATTTAGTTAATTGCATATATTGAGTATGAAACATTATAACTACCAACCTTGACCTTGCTTTGGCGGATCACATTGATAAACCTTAACCTTTGTTTGTTGTAATATACTGATAATATTGTTAGTTAACACATACTACTACTATTGTATATCTCAAATAACACAGCCAGTCTGTCTGTTACAAGTAATTAATTAATTAATTTGAAGTTTCAACTTATTAATTTGTTGTGAGTTATAACGTGTTTGTGTCAATATAGTGAGAATATTAATTTTGTTGGGCAGTAAATACCTGTCACTTACTTGCACCAGCAGTAAACAAGCTAATACTTTGTTGGTTTCAAAGAATTAACAAATATTAAGTTTTAATTGATAGTATTATTTAGAGCTTGTCTTAGCTCTTTTGAAACTTAATTATGTCAGCTATCAAGGACTTGCGTGCGGCTGCTGATGCCATTGCATCAGATTTGCGCTGGTTTGCCTCAGCCAGTGCCTTGGTGAACCGGCCTGATCGCCAGCAGGCCTTACTACAAAGATATGAGCGGAGCGATGACCGCCTGGCAAGTGTGGAACAGCAATTTCGTACTTTTAGAGCTTGCTGTCTCGAAGTGTCAGTTAATGACTTCACCGCTGACCAGCGAAATAGAGTCAGCGAGGATTATGCCCAGATTTTAGATCTGTATGATGCTGTCTCCAACTGTGCAAGACAGTTAATTGCCGAGAAGGACGGGCAACCCGTCCTGAAGCAGGAGCTTCCTAGGACAGCACCGGGACTGGTGAGTAGGCTTACCACGTTAGACCTCCCGCATTTTGATGGCTGCCTAGGAAGCTACCTGGGCTTCGTTAATTTATTTGACAGCCTGGTCGATGACAGGGCTGACCTTCGGCCGGCACAAAAATTGGCATATTTGATGTCGGTTCTGGATGGGAGGCCAAAGGCCTCATCCAGCATCTGCCCGTGTCTGAAGAGGCGTACCAGACGGCTCGGGACTTAATTACCCGTAGGTACCACAACAAGCGTGGCCTCGCAGACACGCACATCGAGCAGATTTTGGGTTTGCCCACGCTCACCTGGGTCTTTGGGTTGCGCACCCAACTTTTGAACCCGCTCTTGGTGGCAATAAACGCACGTGCTTGGACCTGCCCGTGGACCAATGGTCCTACCTATTGGTGCACATTGTGCTCAAAAAGCTGCCTGCCGACCTGAGGTCGCGTTTTGAACAGCGCTTTGGTGGGGATAGCGCGACCCATCTGCCCCCCTTTGCAGACTTGAAGAAGTTTCTCGAGGATGAATGCCGGGTCTTGGATAACTCCGGTGGTGACACGCCGGCTAAGTCGCAGCCGCCCAAGGTCAAGGAGCAGGCTCGCGTTCACACCCGAGCCAATGTTGACCGGCGCCCTCCTCGCTTTGCAGTCACGCAGAGCCCAGCGGAGTGCTCTTACTGCAAGGTCACAGGGCACAGAACGGCCAGTTGTAGGGCATTCTTGGACCTTCATGTCGCCTCTCGTAGGCGCATCGCGAATGCCCGCCGCCTTTGCTTCTCTTGTTTGGGGTCCCACTACCAGCGAGACTGCCCAAACTCTCGCCCCTGTCCTCACTGTGGAGGACAGCATTTGGACATTCTTTGGCTCTGATGTGCTCGGTGAAATTTTGATTGGTGGGAAACGGGTCTTGGTGCCAAATGGTTTGACTGCCATCCCGACCATATTTGGATTTGCTTTGATGGGACCTGTACCTAGTGATCCCCCTCCACCTGAACTTAATAATTTGTTGGCTGTAGGCTCCGCTTTCTCTGATGCAGTTCAGAGGTTTTGGGAGGTGGAGCAGTCCCCTCAAGCTGCCCGTTTAAATCCAGAACATGAGAAGTGCGCGCTGTTCTTCCAGAACAACACTGGTCGACTCCATTTTGGTCGAATCATTACGAGGCTCCCTTTTCTGTCTGTTCGGCCTCCGCTTGGTGAGTCACGACCTTTAGCCGAAAAGAGATTGTTGGCTATGGAGCGTCGCATGGTGATCCGGAGCTCAGACAGAAGTATATTGAGTTCATGAGAGAATATGAACAATTGGGACACATGTCTGTGTCAAATTTGGATTGGCGTTCGGTGGAGCATTACTTTCTCCCGCATCATGCGGTATTGAAGCCATCTACTGGGAAGCTGCGCACAGTGTTTGATGGCTCTGCGCCGACTTCTACAGGCGTATCCTTAAACCAGTGCTTGCATTCTGGTCCCAAGTTGGTCAAGGACCTTTGTGACGTCATCACCAGCTTCCGACGACATCAGGTTGTCTTTGTAGCCGATATAAAAATGATGTTCAGGCAGACGATTATCCACCCTGATGACTGTCGCTTCCAGCTGATCCTTTGGAGAGAGAGTCCTCGCGATCCTATGGTCTTCTACGAGCTCAATACTAATACGTACGGGTTAAGGTAAAGCCCCTACTTGGCAATACGTTCTCTTTGGGAGCTCGCAGACCGCGAACGCTTACGTTTCCCACAAGCCTCCGCCAACTTGAAGGACAATATTTACGTGGATGACATTTGTTCAGACGCCTCCACAGCGGACGAGGCGATCCTCCTGCGGGACGAATTGATAGGTATTTTGGCCTCCGCTAGTTATGAGTTGCGAAAATGATTTCCAACTCACCAGCGCTTTTGGAGTGCTTACCCGAGGATCATAAGCAGGATCCACATTTGTTTGAGATTGTTGACAACCCCGCCATGATGGCTGTTCTCGGCGTCTAGTACAGACCAGTCCAAGACATCTTTACGTATAACGTAGACTTGAAATTGCCTTGTTCTTGGACTAAACGTCTCGTATTGTCTACTGTCGCCAGAACCTTTGATCCGAACGGTTGGATCTGTCCAGTTATATTTTGGGCAAAATGCTTCTTGCAGAAGCTTTGGACAGCAGGATTGACCTGGGACGCACCTCTACGCGGTACTCTTGTTGAAGAATGGACCTCTTTTGTATCCTCACTTCCTGCCGTCAACGCGATCTCCTTGCCTCGTCCCATCCTTCCTCCCGGGAAGTACAAGGCCACCCTTCACGGGTTTTGTGATGCCTCGGAACGTGGTCACGCGGCCGTGGTGTACATGCGCACAGTTAGTGCCTCAGGTCAGGTGAGGGTTTCCCTGATCATGGCGAAGAGCAAAGTTGCACCCCTTCGGACATCTCTGACCATCCCAAAATTGGAGCTCTCGGAAGCAACCCTACTTGTACGCTTATTGAACCACGTGTCTAGTACTTTGGGTAAAAGCATTTGTATAAATGGGACCTACGCCTGGACAGACAGCCAAATTGTTCTTTGTTGGTTGAAGGCTTCTGTCCACACTTTGGAGGTATTTGTCGCTTATCGCGTTTCCCAAATCCAAAAATCCGAAGTCAAGCTTGTTTGGAGACACGTGCCAGGTGAGCTCAACCCCGCTGATTGTGCCTCGCGCGGATGCTTGACGCCTAGTTTGATAGGTCATTCGCTGTGGTGGGGTCCGGAATGGTTAAGTCGACCAAAAATTGATTGGCCTCGAACGCCAGTTTTGAATACTTCCAATTTGCCGGGTCTGCATACATTTGCGCAGGACAATCGGTGAATCTGTCCTTACTTTTGAGGAACTCGCAACTGTGTTTTGTAAGATTGAGGCCGTTTTGAATTCTAGGCCATTGTGCCCGATCTCCTCAGATCCGAATGATTTGGAAGCCCTTACGCCGGGCCAGTTTTTGATTGGTCGCCCACTTGTCGCCTTGCCTGAGTACCCTTATATTGATACGAGACCTAATCGTCTCTCGCGTTTTGAATTGGTACGCCAGATTACTCAGAGCTTTTGGAAACGCAGGAATTTGGAATATTTGCACATACTCCAGCAACGCGTTAAGTGGACCGATAAGACCGATCCACCCAAAATTGGAGACCTCGTTTTGATCAAGGAGGCTAACCTTCCGCCACTCAGATGGCGCAGGGGGCGCATTCTTCGTTTGGTAACTGGGGCTGATCGAGTTCCCCGATTTGCTGAGGTCTTGGTGGACGGTTCGATTCTGAGAAGAGCGGAGGCAACGTTCTCACGACTACCAACTGATTAGCGGACCGATAGGCCGGTCCAGGGCGGGTGGATGTTTCAAATGGATTTTTTTTTTTTTCGCTCACGCAGTCTTGTAATTTTGCGTTTTGGAATTGAATTATATTGATCGCTTTTTGGAAAGCACATCCAGGTAGCTTCGCGAATCGTTTTGTGATAAAAGATAAACTTGTAACATATTGAACACACATTGTAAAACTTGTGTGAATCTGCCCACGTGCATCGTGTTTGGTGCCCGAGGACTTCGTTGAAGAAAACCCTGACTATAATTGGACCAGACGCCGAACTGGACCCTGCGGTAGCTGTAAGATACTTCATTCATCTATTTTGGCCAATATAGGTGTTTTTAATTTTAAGTTAAGAATTAACAATGTAGGTAGGTTTGAATTAACAAATAAAATAATGTCAGATTGGCATCAAAACGCAGAATTCTTCCGCATCTAACTGTCACAGCCAAAGACAAAAGCAGACTTGAAATGAAAACAGAACAAATGCTTTTTGTTAACGACACCCCAGCGGTGTCGTTTTGGGGGTGTCGTTAACAATGAACCGCCATAACTGTTGCTGTTGTAGCATCTTGGCCCTTTGCCTTTTTGGTTGTGTGGCTGACGTTGATATTGTTTACTTGGTTTGGAGTTAACTTATAAAACAGTACTGGTATTTTCTGATCTGACTTCCTGTAGGAGCTTGGTCCTGATAAGATCGGCACTAATCTTCGCACCAGAGCTCTCAAGCGCACCAGAGTCTAGACGTCAGGCATACCTGCCAGTATCAAGTTGCCCAGCCACTCATCGTTGACTTCAAACTCTACGTTATGTTGCTAGTGGGCTGTGATTTATTATTATGAGTCATTATTTTGTTAACATATGCCACCACATTACTGCTCGATTCCAGAGTAGTATTCACGAAATCTTTAATAGTCCAACTTTTCTGGTCAATCCATTGTCATCAAACGCTTGTTGCAGATTTTTCCACACTTCTTTGGCGGTCTTACAACTTTGTACATGTACATAGTTTTGCGGATCTAACAACAGTATTAACTTGGACTTTGCCTTGATATCCTTACTTAAATCAACCTATTCGTCATTTTTTTGGCTCCACACATTGCTACAAGTCCTCGTGTTCTAGATAAGTTGTGACACTGAATTTCCACGTTGCGAAGTACTTACGCCCGATCAACTTATCGAGATTAAACACGTGATGCGACGAACTCATTTTTACGTTTGGTCGGTCACTTGTACGTGTATATAACCTCTAAGAACAATGGCAGAATTTGGTCTGGGTTTGTGGTGGCGACCTAAAACTTCATATGAACGAAACAAATTGTTTTTTATTCTACGATTTTTAATATTTCCACTTTGTTTCGTTAAAGCCGGAGTATTTTATGATGATAAAAAGCATTCCAATTGATTACGAACTAGGTACCTAGTTTATTATTTTTTTGTAATCATAGACAATGGTGTGACAGTAATAGACGTGAGTGCTATTGACCTGTATCGATTATTAAATAAGTAATCTATACGATCGACCTTGATAGGGTTGGTTTGGTTTTAAGTATTATTATTCAAATGCAGTTATTTAATCTTTAATCAACATCATATCAATAAGCTAATATTTTTGAAGCAAAAGTCTTTTGAATCTAGTAAAAACGTTACAGCATCGTTTTAATGTTGTATCGATTTCACATAAAATCGATTTAAAATGTGCAGCTCTGCTACCAACTAATCAGTTGGTAGTCGTGACAACGTTGCAGCCGCTCTTCTCAGAATCAAACCGTCCACCAAGACCTCAGCAAATCGGGGAACTCCATCAGCCCCAGTTACCAAACGAAGAATGCGCCCCCTGCGCCATCTGAGTGGCGGAAGGTTAGCCTCCTTGATCAAAACGCGGTCTCCAATTTTGGGTGGATCGATCTTGTCGGTCCACTTAACGCGTTGCTGGAGTATGTGCAAATATTCCAAATTCCAGCGTTTCCAAAAGATCTGAGTAATCTGGCGAACCAATTCAAAACGCGAGAGACGATGTTTGGAATAGAATTAGTTTTTATTATAACTCAAGTCGATTATATCGATTAAGTAACATTTTGTTTAGTCTATTGAAAATTTCTGACAATGGTCACACTGAACTGTCTACTTCCGTTCTTGCCTTGAAAAATTAAGACGCCGTTTTGCTCTCTCGCGTGAAAAATTGTAATAAAATTGGAAGTATTGGAACCCGATTGAGTGCCGCTTCTTTAATAAGCTGGCATCGGTTTATTTGTGATAAAAGATAAGTTGTATCTTAATGAACATTTGTGAAATATTGAACTTTGTAAAACACGTGTGTGAATTCCTGATTGGTGACCAAGGAGTAGGACTACGCCGAACTGGACACTGGTATTTATTCGATTCTCTTGTTATTTTGGCCAAAATTATGAGTTAATCTTATAGGTCCACTCAAGAACATCAACAGCAAGATTTGGTAAGACATTTTATTAATATTATGTGTATATGGTATATGGTGTAATTTGGATTTCTATTCATCACTGTGCAACGCAGTGCATTGTGTCTGGATATATTGTCTATCGTGGTCAGGTAGATGTATTACAACTTCCACTGCAACTCTGAACGATTTCCTACCTGGCTTCGGTAATTCTAGCAGAGCGTGGTTGTAACTTAGCCGTTGATTGTATCTGAACTCAATAAGTGTTGTATGAGCTATATATCTAATTTGTAAACAGTGTTATAGTGTTCTCAGGTCAGTATTGTCTAAAATACATAATATTTAATTGTATAAGTTGACCTAGACAATTTGAAACACATGTCATACATAACCTCAATCAGTAATTGTTGATTTGTATTGTTGAAATCTAACTTAAATTTGTTGTTGCATTAATAAGTTAGTTTGTTCGGATACATAACAGCTGTATGTATCAATAAATTTAGTAAATTTAGTTAATTGCATAATTATATTAGTATGTATGTATGTATTATAACAATCAAACTTTTGATAAACCTTTGTTTTGTTATAATATATAGATAATATTGTTAGCCAACACATATTCTGTGCTTACTTACTATTGTTTATCTCAAATAACACAGCCAGTCTGTCTGTTGCAAGTAATTAATTAACTTATTTGAAGTTTCAACTTTTGTTAACTTTGACTTTGTTTTGTGTCAATATATATTGAAACTATTATTTTTGTTGGGCAGTAGATACCTGTCACTTGCTTGTACCAGCAGTAAACAGGCTAATACTTTGTTGGTTTCAAAGAATTGAGAAAAATTAAGTTTTGATTGTTAATATTATTTAACGCTTGTCCGGGCTCTTTTGAAATTTGATTAGATAGATAGATAGATTACACTTTATTGAACACCAACACAAACAAAGTATTTACATAAGAATATAACATAAAACTAGTGTGATAAACTAAAACTAAAACAATTGGCGGCCTTATCGCTAATAGAGCGATCTCTTCCAGGCAACCGCGGATGGACAGAAATGATGTAGGTTAATAGTCATGTTCATTGATGGTGTAGCGTCGATAATCTATAATATTCATAAATAAGTACTTAAATATATACACATTGTAATATACACTTACATAAATACATACTATATTATACTATACATACTATACATACTACAATATATATGTATATATATATACATATATAAATATATAGATATATATGTATATTATACCTTACATACTATATTATACTACCATAATATACATAAGTATAGGTACTACGATACAATACATTACATAAAATGTGATTATATATAAAGAAGCAGTGAACAGAACACTTGTAGAACGACAGCTATACAATATATGATAAATTAACTATATTTATAGTGATTCGCGTTAGATTGACAGGTAGTGTTTTTTTAACATACACTTAAATATGTTAAGCGATTTGGCTTTACGGATTTCTAGTGGCAATCCATTCCACAGGCGTGCAGCTTGAACTGTAAAGGATTTTCCATAGTAATTGCAAGAATGGATTGGCATCGCCAGGGTCAAATTCTCAGACGACCTCAAGGACCTTATATGTGTGTCATGAAGGAACCTAAAACATTCTTTGAGATAAAAGGGAGTACTGGGATTAAATAAAACATTATAAAGTAATGTTAGAATGTGAGTATTCCTGCGAAGACGAATTGGGAGAGGACGAATTATGTCAGCTATCAAGGACTTGCGTGCGGCTGCTGGTGCTATTGCATCAGATTTGCGCTAGATTGCCTCGGCCAGTGCCTTAGTGAACCGGCCTGATCGCCAGCAGGCCTTACTACAAAGGTACGAGCGGATCGATGATCGCCTGGCAAGTGTGGAACAGCAATTCCGCACTTTCAGCGTTTGCTGTCTCGAAGTGTCAATTAATGATTTCACCGCTGACCAGCGAAATAAGGTCAGCGAAGACTATGCCCAGGTCTTAGACCTGTAAGATGCTGTCTCAGAGTAGTGCGAGACAACTAGTTGCCGATAGGGAAGGGCAACCCGGCTTGAAGCAGGAGCTTCCTAAGACAGCACCGGGGCTGGTGAGTAGGCTCCCTACTTTAGACCTCCCCCATTTTGATGGCTGCCTAGGAAGCTACCTGGGCTTCGTTAATTTGTTTGACAGCCTGGTCAATGATAGGGCTGACCTACGGCCGGCACAAAAGTTGGCCTATTTGATGTCGGTTCTGGATGGGGAGGCCAAGGGCCTCATCCAGCATCTGCCCGTGTCTGACGAGGCATACCAGACGGCTCGGGACCTAATCACCCGTAGGTACCATAATAAGCGTGGCCTCGCCGACACGCACATCGAGCAGATTTTGGGTTTGCCCACGCTCACCCGGGTCTCTGGGTTGCGCACCCAACTGTTGAACCCGCTTTTGTTGGCCATCAAAGCACTTAAGTGCCTTGACCTACCCGTGGACCAATGGTCCTATCTGTTGGTTCACATTGTGCTGAAAAAGCTGCCTGCCGACCTGAGGTCGCGTTTTGAACAGCGCTTTGGTGGGGACAGCGCGGTCCATCTGCCCCCCTTTGCTGACCTGGAGAGGTTCCTGGAGGATGAGTGCCGGGTCTTGGACAACTCCGGTGGTGACACGCCGGCTAACGGCTAAGACGCAGCCGCCCAAGGTAAAGGAGCAGGCTCGCGTCCACACCCGAGCCAGTGTTGACCGGCGCCCTCCTCGCTTTGCAGTCACGCAGAGCCCAGCGGAGTGCTCTTACTGCAAGGGCACGGGGCACAGAACGGCCAGTTGTAGGGCATTCTTGGACCTACATGTCGCCTCTCGTAGGCGCATCGCGAATGCACGCCGCCTTTGCTTCTCTTGTTTGGGGTCCCACTACCAGCGAGACTGCCCAAACTCTCGCCCCTATCCTCACTGTGGAGGACAGCATTTGGACATTCTCTGCATGAATGCCAGAGAGGTAGGCCGCTTGTCCAACCAGCCGACGCCGCGCAGGGGCGGGTGTTTGAAGGTGGCAGCCGAGGCTCACCGGCACGCAGCCGAGGCTCACCGGCACGCAGCCGAGAGTCGCCTCGCTTAATTGATCGCCGCTCACCCCGCTTGGAGAACCGTAGCGTGCGCACGCCTCCTCTCTCTCGCGCACCTGAATGTGCTGGTCAGCGTCACCAGCACCATGACTGCTGCCCCAGGTATATCCCTCCTTTGGCGGAGCGTCCCCGCCTTGACTCGCGCCCACCTCGTTTTGGGCGGGTACGTCATTATGACCCCCCACAGATGGCCCGCGGATCGAGTCATCGCGCTTTTGAGGACTTCAAGCCGCACCCTCATTTTGACTTGCCAGGTCCTGGCCAACGGTCGCCGCCCAGGCAACAATAGGTCATTGCCCCTGCCCTATAACGCCAACCTCACCCATTGAGACCGTTATCCTACCAACGATTGCTGTTAGGGTCTGGGGACCTACGGGGACCTCTGTTGTTATCCGTGCTATATTGGACACAGGTTCACAAGGTTGCATTGTTTCCACTTATTTGGTAGGGCAGGTTAAATTAAATATGGGTTCTTTTCCGAATTGTATACGGGGAATAGGTGACGTAGCCTCTAATGTTGAAGGGCAAGTTAAGGTTTTGTTTGCCCCAGTTGAATCTTCACACCCGAGGATTAAAACCTCGGCTATTGTGCTGAAGAATATTTTGGGTATGCATCCACAGAAGCAGCTACCTGCTGCTGTGGTGAATTTGACATCGGGATTGGAACTGGCAGACCCCAAATTTGACACACCGGGACAAATCGACTTGTTGATTGGCTCTGATGTCCTCGGTGGAATTTTGATTGGTGGGCAACGTGTCATGGTGCCAAATGGTTTGACTGCCATCTCGACCATATTTGGATTTGCTTTGATGGGACCTGTACCTAGGGACCCCCCTCCACCCGAACTTGATAATTTGTTGGCTGTAGGCTCCGCTTTCTCTGATGCGGTTCAGAGGTTTAGGGAGGTAAAGGAGCCCCCTCAAGCTGCCCGTTTGAATCCAGAACATGAGGAGTGCGAGCTGTTCTTCCAGAACAACACTGGTCGACTCCGTTCTGGTCGGATCATTACGAGGCTACCCTTCCTGTCTGTTCGGCCTCCGTTTGGTGAGTCACGACCTTTAGCCGAAAAGAGATTGTTGGCTATGGAGCGTCGCATGGGTCGTGATCCGGAGCTCAGACAGAAATATATTGAGTTCATGAGAGAATATGAACAATTGGGACACATGTCTGTGTCAAATTTGGATTGGCGTTCGGTGGAGCACTACTTTCGCCCGCATCATGCGGTATTGAAGCCATCGACTGGCAAGCTGCGCACAGTATTTGATGGTTCTGCGCAGACTTCAACCGGCGTATCCTTAAACCAGTGCTTGCATTCTGGTCCCAGGTTGGTCAAGGACCTTTGTGACATCATCACCAGCTTCCGACGACATCAGGTTTTCTTTGTGGCCGATATAAAAATTATGTTCAGGCAGACGATTATCCACCCTGATGACCGTCGCTTCCAGCTGATCCTTTGGAGAGAGAATCCTCACGATCCCATGGTCATCTACGAGCTCAATACTAATACGTACGGGTTAAGGTCAAGCCCCTACTTGGCAATACGTTCTCTTTGGGAGCTCGCAGACCGAGAAGGCTTACGTTTCCCACGAGCCTCCGCCATCTTGAAGGACTTGGACAGGATTGTTGACAACCCCGCCATGATGGCTGTTCTCGGCGTTCAGTACAGACCAGTCCAAGACATCTTTACGTATAACGTAGACTTGAAATTGCCTTGTTCTTGGACTAAACGTCTCGTGTTGTCTAATGTCGCCAGAACCTTTGATCCGAACGGTTGGATTTGTCCTATCATATTTTGGGCAAAATGCTTCTTGCAGAAGCTTTGGACAGCAGGATTGATTTGGGACGCACCTCTACGCGGTACTCTTGTTTAGGAATGGACCTCTTTTGTGTCCTCACTTCCTGCCGTCAACGCGATCTCCTTGCCTCGTCCCATCCTTCCTCCCGGGAAGTACAAGGCCACCCTTCACGGGTTTTGTGATGCCTCGGAGCGTGGTCACGCGGCCGTGGTGTACTTGCGCACAGTCATCGCCTCAGGTCAGGTGAGAGTTTCCCTGATCATGGCGAAGAGTAAGATTGCACCGCTTCGGACATCTTTGACCATCCCAAAATTGGAGCTCTCGGGAGCAGCCCTACTTG
Source organism: Euclidia mi (assembly GCA_944739405.2). Classification (NCBI taxonomy): domain Eukaryota; kingdom Metazoa; phylum Arthropoda; class Insecta; order Lepidoptera; family Erebidae; genus Euclidia; species Euclidia mi. Next base: position 36,302,302 of record OX123195.2, read on the forward strand.
TACTCTTATTGAACCACGTGTTCAGCACTTTGGGTAAAGGCATTTGTATTAATGGGACCTACGCCTGGACAGACAGCCAAATTGTTCTTTGTTGGTTGAAGGCGTCTGTCCACACTTTGGAGGTATTTGTCGCTAATTGCGTTTCCCAAATCCAGAAATCCGAAGTCAAACTTGTTTGGAGACACGTGCCAGGTGAGCTCAACCCCGCTGATTGTGCCTCGCGCGGATGCTTGACGCCTAGTTTGATAGGTCATTCGCTGTGGTGGGGTCCGGAATGGTTGAGTCGACTAGAAATTGATTGGCCTCGAACGCCAGTTTTGAATACTTCCAATTTGCCGGGTCTACGAACACTCGCTCTTGAGAAGGTGGAATGCGCCTTCGACCCCGATTTTTTGTTGAATCGTTACAGCTCCCTCGACTAGTTGTTAGGTGTCACTGCTTGGATAAAGCGTTTTGTTTTTAATTTTAGGCACCCACAACAGAAACGACTGACACCGTTTCTCTCACCACAGGAGGAACGACAGGAGTCCCTCACCTTTTGGGTTCGTTCTGTGCAATTGGCGCACTTTGAGAAGGAGATTGCTATCCTCAAGTCAGGGAAATTGAAATTATCGGGAGCTGTATCTAAATTGAACCCCTTTTTGGACGATACGGGTCTCTTGCGCGTTGGAGGGCGTCTCAAGAACGCCTACCTCCCTTACGGGGCACGTCACCCTCTGTTGTTACCTAAGGACGGTCATTTGGTACGCTTGTTGATAACTGACCGTCACCTTAAAAAATATAAGGGTACACAGGCAAGGCGACAAGTGGGCGACCAATTAAAAAATGGCCCAGCGTAAGGGCTTCCAAATCATTCGGATCTGAGGAGATCGGGCACAATGGCCTTGAGTTCAAAACGGCCTCAATCTTACAAAACACAGTTGCGAGTTCCTCAAAAGTAAGGACAGATTCACCGATTGTCCGGCGCAAATGTATGCAGACCCGGCAAATTGGAAGTATTCAAAACTGGCATTCGAGGCCAATCAATTTTCGGTCGACTCAACCATTCCGGACCCCACCACAACGAATGACCTATCAAACTAGGTAAAACCCGTTGTTGTACTTCCCGGGAGGAAGGATGGGACGAGGCAAGGAGATTGACGGCAGGAAGTGAGGATACAAAAGAGGTTCAGAAAATTTCTCCTGAAAATTCTGAAAAAACTTCAATGAAACCTGTATCCATTTTTTATACTTAGTCTTGTCATTACAAATGGTTCATGGACTCAGGTGCTTCTATGCATATGACTGGTAATAGATAGATGTACAATGTCACAGAGCCAGCGGTGAAGAAAATAACAGTAGCTAATAAAGAGCCGCTGTCAGTTGGAGGAGTTTTATTGTACAGATACTCGCCATCGCAGGGTGTTGTTAGCCTTGCTTTTAACTTTGAGCAGCACTTGAGACGTTTATTTGATATAGCGTATTACATAAATTCTGTTACAATTGATTTTTACATATATTATCTATACAGTAACTTTTAACATCATCATTATCAGCCTTTAACAGTCCACTGCTGGTCTAGGCCTCTCCTTTGAAAGGAGGAATTGGACTACTATACCACGCTGGCCAAACGGGTTGGTATAGGGTTTGTATCAAGTTTTCCTTCTCTTAAAGTGCTGTTCTCTGCATAGTATGGTCCCTCTGTCGGCTCTTACGACACCCATGGGATGGTATGGGGTGGTGTGGTGACAATCCGTATTCTTAATCCGACACCACACGGAAAACTTTTAACATCAATCTTAGTTAAAAAATATTAAATCAAAAATTAAGTATAATATTTTTTATTAATTAGAATAAAAATAAGAATTAAAATTACAATAAATTAAAATTAGACTATATTAGTCAGAACCATAAAATTTCATTACATTATAATTAGAATGTCATTACAATTAAAGATAAAATTTTGGTCATAATGTCTGCTACACACAGTGCAGCCGGCCGAGCCGCGTGCGCCCGGCGCGCGGCGGTACACAAAGCCGCCGGCCGCAAGAATGTGCCGCCGGCATGGCCGCCCGGGTAGGCCGCCGGCCGGCCGCGGGTTGCAGCTTGCTACTTGTGTGTGGTCGTACTATTAGGGTTGTCAACCATACTTTATAACAACGTATCCTACTTTATTTTTGGCAATTATACTATATACTTTTGTATACAAATAAAGTATATGAAAATACTTTACTTCCAACCCTTACTGTGAAGTGTAAAACCAAACACTAATTATGAATACTTATCTATATAACGTTACACATTAGTTAAATCGATGATGGAAACTATTATATATATAACTATTATATAGGCTCAAAGAGATCTGAAAGAAATTCACCACTGATGGCAAAGAATTTTTACAGAAAAAGGCAATTGGCAATAGTATAGACTCACGTCTGTATCCCCGAAGGGGTAGGCAGAGGTGTAATATTACACCCACATTTCGCCATGAATTTTTAGGTCCCACGTAATAGGGGGCGAGCCTATTGCCGTTACCTGGCACATCACCAGACTCCGTGCTGCTACTGAGAATTCGAAAAACCCAGTAACACTTTTGCCCAACCCGGGAAACGAACCCGGTACCTCCGATCAGCAGTCGCATACGCTATCCACTGGACCACGGAGGCAATTTATACTTACGTCCTTGCCACTTCAGAAGTTCAAAATTAAAGAGTTCAGTGATGCACTCTTTAATGTTGAACGAAAGTGGCGAGAAGAAAGAAATAGAACGTCAATAATTAACGTAATTAAAAACTAATTGATTATTTTTTAATTTTTATTGTCAATCAAGCTATGAAAGATTTAAGGATAGAAAAATTTGGCAAAAAGTTGGCAACCCTACGATCTATACAACTGGAATGATGCCCGGCGGCTTTCTACGGCCGATGCCGGCGGCACCGACGCCCGCCAAAAGCCGGTGGCATGAGCCGCGCGACAAAAGCCGGCGGCCCGTGCCGCCGGCACTGTGTGTAGCAGCCTTAATATTTTTGTAGCTTATTGTTGTTAATAAATTCTTGTTTCAGCTTTGATCTTTTGGTCTTTGGACTTATGTTCGAGCGCTACGGTTGTCTGGCATATGGTGTGGCGTGTCGTCGGCCTATCTTTAATACTTTAAGCCGTTTGCGCGTCCCGCAGCAACAACGACTAGTTTCACGAAATCAAGAAAGGTCCCGTCTGCATTTATCATCCCTGATCAGCTCATTAAGAGTTATAGTGTCGATCGGAGTCCCCATCCTGCACTCGCAGTCAAAGCGAGCCCTGGTATACTTTGGGCAGTCTACAAGAATATGCGGTACTGTCGCCGGGCTCGCGTCGTCGCAGGTGCAAAATGGGGAGCCGGAAAGTCCGCGCTTAAAGAGGTAATCCCTGAATCCACCGTGGCCCGTAAGGATTTGGGCAGTGTGATTGTCGATGTTGGTTTTCTTAACTATTTTGAAGGCAGCCTCGACATCAGAAAAGAATAATTTTGTGATGCCTCCCGCAGTAGCCTCATTGTAGCGATCCTGCCATTTACCTACTGTCGAGGAGCTTCTAATCAGGACCTTAGCGTACGACAGGGGAAACGTGTCGAAGGCATGCGACCTCTTACTCCTCAGCGCTGCCTTTTTGGCAAGCTCGTCCACCCTTTCGTTTTCCGGGATGGCTTAGCTAGGACATGTGCTTTGAACCAGTAAAAATTTAGTGCAACCCCTTTGGCTTCTATTTCAGAATGGTTTTTACGGATTTTATTCGCGATAGGGTTTAGGCCATCCGGGTCAGCGAGTGATTCCAGGGCGGAGCGGGAGTCGCTTAAGTCGCCAGGCAAAACGACCTGCTGCGCACGAGTTCGAAAGCCCTGTGAATTGCAATCATCTCAGCTTGAAAAACTGTGCAGTAATCGGCCAGTGAGAATTTTCTTTGCCCTGCAACCAGAATGTAACAGCCCCTCCCACTTTCCCCTCGATTTTTTTCGAATTACTACCGTCAGTGAAAAAGATCACCGTCAAGGGGTGAATTTCGGCAACCTGCGATAGTTCTCAATGTTTTGGAACGGGATGTGGCGTCGCCAGTGAGAAGGGACTGATTCGGGCTTTAAGGATCCTTCCGGGGAGTTCAGGCAAAGGCTTGCCCTTTTTAGTAAGATATAGTTGGAGGAGTTGGATATTCTGATGTCAGACATTGTTTATTTTTTAAGAGCTCTGCTCGGGGATCGCCAGAGGGGAGTGCCGAACTTCTACCGGCTAAACCTCCACTGTGTTCCACCTTTGCTTATGACCGAGCCGTCAACCCGCAGGCCATGATTCAGGGAGAGCGGAGATCTAATTGAGCTCTCCTTCCATGTCCATTTTCTCGATCGCGAGAGGGAAGAGAAAATGCGCTATCACGCTCTCTCTCAGCCGCTTCTTTTATAAGCACTACCTCTTCACAGAAAGTAGCCACTCCATTCCACGTGGTCTCGCTCAGGTTAGGTTATTTCCGCCTATCACTGCAATAAGATCACGTCGCTGAAAATCCCCTGCTTGGCAGTCCTCTAATGTTTGCTCCGCAGTATCTTCCATGCAGCCTGTGCAGTGATGGCACACGAGCGTGGGTCCTCGTATATGATGCAGTTTGTTAACAAAATATCCACGTGCTGATAGTATCCGCGTCCTTCGGTAGCTGAGAGCACCGGTCTGCCTCTCTAACCACGCTTCCATTACGGGTCTTATATCTGCTATTGCAGCGTGCCTAGCTGTGGGTGCCGCAAGTCGCTGCCACCATTCATCACAGCAACCTGATGGATTTCAGATCTTCACACCTCTACTTCGGCGGCTTGTAGTAAGTTTTGATTGAAGCTCGCTTCAAGATGTAGCCAATTTTGTCGGTTATGCCCTTGATGTATGGGAGGACAGCAGGTTGGGCCAGGCTTTCTACTGGGGCTGGTTATTTCTTCTGAAATCTGTGCCGGTGGCACGGCGGTCGGAGCTTGTTGTCTTGCTGAAGTTGCTTGACATGTTGAAGCTCAGCGTCCAGGTGTTTCTTGTCACACGGTAGCTAACTGTTAAGGATGGTAGTGAGATTCACCGTTCGGCATCAGCAAGTGCCAATAATACAATTGAAAAAAAAAATTGAAATAACGAGAACCAGATAATGCTGGGCACTGAATTCGCACGTGTTTGCTAGGGCACCTACGCAATTTGGAAAATTTGTAGTAGAAAAAAAAGTATCTGCAATATCGAGCCACATTTCTTCAGTAGGTTCAAGCATTTCAATTGGTTGTAATATCTTTCAAATTACAACACACGTTTCTTGAAATATGTGAGCAATAGTTGATCGACCCATAAAAAATCCTCTGATAAACTTTGGAAGGTCATTCCACTTGACAAGTATTTGTAAACAAAAATAATAATATTTTTTTATTTCAGTTGATGACTTACAAAAAAAATGGTAACTCTTGAGGGATTACTACGTAAGAGAGAAGAAAAAAGACTGTTTACAGAGTGGTAGTGCCGCGCCAGCCAAGAAAAGAAACATTTCATATTTTCAGATGTTATCTTTTTTGGACATTACTATGGAACGTCATTTCAATGATGGCAATCTCAGTTTATCCGCAGATGAAAATAGTACAAGTTGTGATTCGCTATCACCAACTAGTCCACCGACCGTCACTTCTCCCCCAGCGCTACCGTCAAACGCACCAAACAGTAAAGAATAAGAATTTGACACCATTTCAAAAATCTATATTAAATAGAATGTCTGTCAATAGGCGGGTCCACACAGACCGAGCAGCCTCGCGCGGAAAATGCTTCGCGAGGCTGCTCGGTCTGTGTGGACGTGGCTCGGTCGAGGAAAGCGCACGGCAGCTTCGGCCGGCCGCACGCGTGCGCCCGAGCTACCGAATTAGACACGTCCACACAGAGCGCGCAGCCTCGCGAGGAATTGGCGCGCGAGGATGCGCGCTCTGTGTGGACGTGCCCCGGCCGAGGCAAGCGCGTGTGCCGCCGCGGGCGAGCGACCGAGCGGCCGAGCCATCGATATTGGTTTTTTGATTTGCCGCGGTCTGTACGCTGTTTCGTGCCTCGCTCGAACATAATAATCCCTACTAATAATATAAATTCGCAAGTGTGTTTGTATGTTGGACATTTTTTTATAGACTCACGTCTGTATCCGCGTAAGGATAGGCAGAGTTGTAATATTATTACATCCACATTTCACCATGAAATGTTTAGGTCCCACGTAATAGAGGACGAGCCTATTGCCGTTAACGGGCACATCAGCAGACTCCGTGCTGCTTCTGAGAATTCGGGAAAACCCAGTAACACTTTTGCCCGACCCGGGAACCGAACCCGGGACCTCCGCTCAGCAGTCGCATACCCTATCCACTGGTCACTGAATGACGGAGGATACATTCATCATAACATTCTCATCTTTGACGCTATTTATTGTACGCATAATAATCTTTCAGTCTGTGCTTCGGTAACAGTATCCTTGCCTACAGACATTCATTTCCTATAATTCATTTTATATTTTTTCCATGGCTACCTATTCCATCCTTTAGGTATAACAATAATCGACGACCGGTTTGCAAAGCAGGAGTGTAAGCGACTACAGCGCCGAAGGTCGCGGGTTCGATTCCCGCTCATGTCAAACATTTGTGTGCATGAACATGAATGTTTGTCTTGGTCTGGGTGTTTCTATGTATATATTTACAAAAAAGTAAGTATAAGTAAATATGTATATTATGGCCCATTATTACCATTGTCTAGTACCCAAAGTAGGTACAGCAATTGGCGTCAGTCAGGCAGCCGGCTAGTAAAAACACTTGCCACAACCCTATTGCAGTATGACCATTTCCAAGTAGGTACTATATTTATAAACAAAATTTAAAAATAAGAGAGAGGAGAGACCAACAATCTCACATTGATACGTAGACCGATAGATGGCAAATGTACTATTTCACTCTAATTCACAAGTCGACAATTTGATACATGCGCAATAATATATAATAGATTTTCAACTACATTTTCATGTTCTGAATTCAAACTTTATGACAACTACAATTTTGTTTTTTTCCTACGGTGCCGAGGCTGCCGCGGTCTAGGCCGCGTTCACATTTATCTGATGTAATCTGTCGTGACGGCGTCTGTCGTGATGCGACAGACAATATCCCGGTCTGCGACAGAGAGCGGGGGGGGGGGGGGACTCATATTAATTGTAAAAAAATACTTTATTTAATTATAACAGCTTAACAGTATATTTAAAATATAAAATAGTAATCGCTAATGTTAGATCTACAAAGGTATTGATAATAAATTAATGCTAAGATGACAATAAGATTATCTAGATAATTTGGTGGGGAGAGATGTGCTGACGAAGCTAACATTGTTGGGTTCCGTACAGTACACTAATGTGGACGAGCCACTGTCTGTCGTAAAGCGTCAGGCGCGCGTATGCAATTGTGCGCAATGGACGAAGAACTAATTGACTTCCTTTTAATAATATTATTCTTAGACAGTACCTATAGATGAGCTAATTGAATACGAAATAATATAATCCTATGTAAATAATTTATGGATATGATTGGATATCTAATTAATCTGAATCGGATAATTCATCAAAAACATTGCGCAAGTGTGAACTCCACGAGAGTCAAGACAGAATTGATTTAAAATTGCGTCAGATCGCGACAGACGGCGACAGACAAATGTGAACGGTAAGTAATTACGACAGAGACCGTCACGAGAGATCACGTCAGATAAATGTGAACGCAGCTTTATTCTATGGCCTCGCTCGTTCGGGGACCGTTTCCTCGCGCGGCAAATGCCTCGCGAGGCTGCTCGCTCTGTGTGGACCCACCTAATGAAGAAAATGATCCCGATAAAAATGTTTAGCTATCATTATTATCTGATATGAAAAAAAATTACTGACAGTGAACCATTCGATTTTAAATTGAAATTATGAATGCAATATAAATAATAAAGTATAGCAAACCTATACCATTGCCATCAACTACAACTACCACTACATATGAATATCTGTCAAGATCCTCTACTGTGCAATGTAATCGAGCATGTCTCAAAAAATATTTACTTTTTATCTAAATCTCTGTCCCATATTTTAATTTTTTTTTCTATATCTAAAATAGACCATTAACAGTTTTTATTAATTTATATACTTGGTCATTTAAATAAACTAAGTAAAAACATTTACAAATTAGAATTATATTATTAAATTATTTACTATAAAATACTTGAATAATAATTGGTCTAATCTAGTTGTATAAAAAGAGAAGTGTCCCAATTTCATACCTTCCCAAACAATGTATTGTATTTCAGAGGACTTGCGAAAATTTAAAAAACAACGCATGTATTTATTTAGAACTATAATATCTTCTTCTAAACAAAAATAACATTCATGTAGCAAGTAAGCTAAAATCTGAGATCACTTCTCTTCGTATAATCATTAAGGGACTATATGTAACATCTAATTATAATTATTCTAATACTCTTCTTTAAAATCAGTCAACATTTGGAACTTAAAATTATCATAACCATACAAAATTCTTAACAAATATTCATGTATATAACATCTAACGTTATTATAACAGTTTTCATAGAATCAGTCAAAATGTTAACTAAAATTTATAAGTTTTATAAAATGTTACATAATAATCAATAAAAATATAACATCTGAAAATAAAAAATAACATTTCGAAACTGAGATCTAGTCATATTCATCATCACAGTTGTGACAAATGTAATGGTGACTATAATATGCACACTCTACATGGGACCAGAGTCCACATGTTCCCTGGCACTAGATCCACTTTTCACCAGGCCGACTTTCAGATTATGAGCTTACACAAACTAAACAGAAATAATCTTCTTCATCGGATGACGATTGTGAGGTCTTTCTTTTCTTGGCACCGATTTTTCCCTTTATTATTTCGTTTTGGTTCAGTAAGATTTCTCTTTACCTGCTTAGCCGCCGACCGTTTTCCATTTTCTTCATGTTCTTTTCTAACTGCCTATTTCTCGGGCGTGTCTGTGTAGATGGTAGACTTTTTTGTTCTAGCACCTCTTGATTTTCTTTGGGCAGCTTTCGGAAAAGGTAGAACGACTTCAGGTGAAAAATTAGGTGGCGTGTTGGGGGTTAAAACAGTCTACTGAATCTGGATTATTTCAGGCAAAATAATAGGTGACATGCCTGAGATTGAAGCAGTCTCTCAAACCCGGACAATTTCGGGCAAAAAAGCAGGGGGCATAGCTGAGGTAGAAGCAATTGGCTGAATTTGGTATTCCGTTGTAGTCGGAGATTCCCCCAATAAAGAATCTAAGCATTTGAGTATTGAGACCAGGGTCGTTATCTGCTAAATCAGGATTTGGTGCATTGGTTTCACTAGTTGATACTGTAGGAATGTAATCCTCAGAGTAAGAGTTTGGTCTATCCGTTACAAAAGATGGCGAAAAGTAAATTTCTTCGAATACATTGCGATTAAACGGATAAATACCGGTTTTGCTGAAACCTGCCTGAATGTTCACTTGTGTGAAAGCCTGAGGCATAGCAATCTTGATAATACCTGGTATGTCGTAAATAGACTTTGTCTTGCCAGGGTGACTCCGCATCCATCTTTCACAAGCAGTATTTATGGCCTTTTTGAATGGTCCAAAGACAGATCGGTCTAATAGCTGTAGTTTATGCGAGCAGTGCGGAGGAAATGATAATAGAGTTATGCCATTTTCTTTGCAAAAATCCAGTGTATTAATATGGACATGAGATGAATGATTGTCCAATACTAATAAGACCTTTTGTGTCAGGAAAGCATTAGAAAATTTCTAAAATTAAGAGAAAATTTAAAAATGTTTGAGAAATAATAAGAATGAAGCATCCTGCATCCAACCAGAAGGATTTGCAGTACCAATTGAACCCACTGGCCCGTCCGTAACAAAATAATCGTGATAACGAACTCTTAGAAATATAAAAAAGGAGGTATCGCATTTCCCAAGGCATTAACTGCACAAGCAACTGTAATTAATGTACCACGTTCAGCTGAAGTAACAGCTCCCACTTGACGAATGCCACGTCTTGCCACTATTTTGTCAGGTCTTTGCATTGTGGTGACACCTGTCTCATCAACATTGTAGATATCCTGTGGCTCATATGCGTGTCTATCCAAAACAGTTTGCAAATTATTATAAAAAGCTTCCACATTCGTTTTATTAAAACATGTAGCGCTTGAAAGGCTTGTTGCTTGTGCTACGCGTACAGATAGTGAGGGGTTTCTTTTCATAAGTGAACGGAACCATTCCTCACCAGCCATCTTATTCTCATCCCAAGTAGCAGGTCGTTTTATGTTGTATTTCATTGTTAGTTCAAATGCCAGCTTCCGTACCTCTTTTGTAGAAAGACCAAAGTATATTTCCGCGCAACGTGTGATATATTTCGATAGCTGCTGTTCTTGGTCCATGGAAAAAACTTTATTATGAGCAACAGCAGCGGCTTCATAACGTTTACGAACGTAGCGTAACAACGACATGCGATTAATTTGATGCATTTCCGCAGATCTCCGTAAAGAAGTCCCGCGTTTAACTTCTTCATAAGCATTTTCATATTTACTAATATCAGCCTGGGCTCGTTCGGTCGTCCGCAAGCATTTTCTAGGCATCTTAAAGCAAAAAAACACAAATAAATATATGTCACAACCGTACCCACAAAATTTGCCACAACCGTACCCAACACACAATAACGAAAACAAAAAATCGCCATGTATCGACCAAACATTCTACGTTAAAAGTAATCACTCGTAGTTAACTGCAAATCTTCTACTTATTACAAGAAAAAATACGAGGTAATCTATCTGTCTGCAAAAACAGTCATTATTAAAAGAAATCAAACAAAGAAATTTACTTTCGACTGTTGAAAAGCAATGTGGGCCCCTGCTTACGTTAACGTCGCGCGCTGGCCGACGCAATACTGGGGAACGTGTACAGACTAGTACGCCGCGTCTCTCTCCCCTTGCACCCTTCCCCGCATACCGTTTAGTTTCGCTGTTAGGTTGACTGTCACAAACGTACCCTGGCACAACCGTACCCAGTCTACCCTACCGAAAACATATATAAACCAACTTGGTTTGCTTACGAAACCATGAAGTTATTTTTACTGCCAGTATATACTTGCATTGATGGAATAAATTCCGAAACCGTAAGTAACGTTTATTCTAAATTAATGAAACCACCCTTACTTATAATTTTATTTTTAATTTTCATGAACTTAACAATTTCTATTAAAATACGAAGTAAATTCCTCTCTGATTTATCTGACATTCAGTGGAGATCTTCGTGGTACATAAGGCAAATTTTGCATTGCATTATATCCATTGTTTCCATTTCGCCACAAACCAGAGGTCACCATATTTCCATTACTATCATATACGTCAAACGAACCTTGAGGAGTATATCGATTTGAGGAACTTTTACTTGTTCTCAAATAGTTATGTAGTAATACACAAGTCATCGTAAGTTTTGACACAGTTTGCGGATCTAAGTCTATAGGGCGTCTAAAAATTCTGAATACTGAAGTCAAAATTCCGAAAGTATTTTCTACTACAACTCGGGATCTGGATAAGTTTTGGTTAAACAACCTTTTTGGTGAGCCTACGTCATGGTTTCCAGGATAGGGCTTCATTACGTGTTGACTCAATGCAAAAGCACCGTCAGCTAAAAATATGTATGGCAAATTAGTATTCGAACCTGGAAGTGGACATGGCGAGGGAAAATCTATCTCGATTTTACAGATTTTTTGCCATAATAAAGAATTGTTAAATACTCAACCGTCGCTTATTCTTCCTTGGGTCCCTATATCTGCGAATATAAATTTAAATTGGCTATCCACTAATGCCAAAAGGACAATTCTAAAAGTTTTCTTGTAATAGAAATACTCTGTTCCACTATAAGATGGGCTGTTTATGACTATATGCTTGCCATCCATTGACCCTATGCAATGTGGAAATTTGGTCCTGAAACCTTCTTCTATTTTAAGCCATTCTTCTGCTGTGGTAATATATCATCTGTAAAAAAGAACACAAATTAACTGTACGTAACATTATGTTTAAATAATAGTTATTTTTTGCAGCAATCACAAAAAAAAAATACTGTACATGAAGAAACGGAAGACATAGAGGATGATACCTTTCTAAGCGATCATACCGATACGGTCACTACACCATCCCGACCATCGAAATCTACTATTAAACGTCGTCGCACTGCTACGGGATCGGCTGAAAAGCAAATGGCCACAGCATTTGAACAACTTACAAATGATATACGACAAAGGCGAAGTGAATGTACACCAGCTCACAAAGACGACGATTGCGATTTATACGCAAAGCTATTAGCTATAAAGTTTCGCGAACTGCCAAATGATGATCGAAAAATTATTATGTACCAAATAGACGGGTTGTTTATAAATAGAATCAACCAAAGCTCATATTCATGTCATACACCATCCCCTCAATATTATTCTAGACCTTCGTCAATGGCCAGTGCATATGCACGTCATACACCATCTCCTCAATTCCAAGTCATTCCGAGTCGGCCAACATCTGTAAATACCATTTCTTCTGAACCTATCCCAAACACTCAAAAACCTTTTCCATCCACGCAAACCTCTCATTCAGAGCCCTTCGCAAACGTAATAACTGTGTTCAGTTATTATGTTTGCAATGGGCTCGATCACGTCCAATAGCTGCATCTACTTCAAAGGCACCCTCACAAGTTATTAATATCATATCGGACCAAATCATTAGGCCTGTGTTGCCGGAATCCAACATTATAAACGAGGCGTTACTGACAGTTTTCGAATGGTTTCAGACGACAGATAGATCGACATAATTCTTAATTGAAACTACTAAATAATTAAATGTTAAGTAAATACTAGTAAGAACAGAATTCTTATTAAATCTGAATAAAAAATAACAATAGTTGTTTTATTTTACTACTTTTAAGAGCTCGGCAAACTTCACGAATGATTTAAGATATGTCCTACGGCATCTTGTTATGGGGCAAAGCTGCGGATATTCAGAATATCTTCGTTCTACAGAAACAATATACATGGTAGGAGCAAAAGATACTCTTAGGGAACGCCTTAAGTCTATAGGAATTCTAACAGTAGCCTCGCAGTTCTTATTTGCTAATATATTGTATATTAGGCAAAATATAGGTTTATTTACTACAATGGGTGCATAGGGTTCCTTCCAAAAACTTAGGGTCCCAAGCCAACCTCACCTGCAAGTGGTGCACCTGCCGATCAACGGACGAGGCTCTGGCAAACAAAATATCCCGATAAGCTTCTTTCTACTACTAACTTCACACCAAGCCAACGGCTTATCTTAATATATAAAAACCTTGCGTTACTGACTGACTGACAGACACTCTACAGCCGAAACTATTGTGTGCAGGAAGCTGAAATTTGGCATGTATGTTCCTTGGGGACCGCAGGGGTGCACTAAGAAAGGATTTCCCGAAATTCCCACGGGATCGGCCTAAACGGGTAAATTAAAAAAAATGCAGGCGTAGCTGCTGGCGTCCTCTAGTGCTTTATAAAGCGCAAGTCCGGCCACATGTGGAGTACTGCTCACATCTCTGGGCCGGAGCGCCAAAATATCAGCTTGATCCACTTGACTCCCTACAGAGACGAGCTGTTCGAATCGTCGATGATCCCGATCTCACGGCTTGACTAGAGTCGCTGGAGCAGCGGAGAGACTTTGGTTCTCTCTGCGTATTTTACCGACTCTTTCACGGGGAGTGCTCCGAAGAATTGTTTAATTTGGTACCAGGGTCACCCTTCTACCAATGTACCACTCGCCTACTTAGTAGAGTTCACCCGTACTAACTGGAAGCGTTCTCATCTAGTACGGTGCGCTTCCAGCGATCTTTTCTACCACGTACGTGTAGGCTCTGGAATGAACTACCTGCTGCGGTGTTTCCCGAGCACTATGACTTGTCCTTCTTCAAACGAGGTTTAAAGAGAGCATTACTTTCACGGTAGGCAGCGGCTTTGCTGTGTATACCCTGACATTAGCGAAGTCCATGAGCAGCGGTTACCGTTTAAAGTGAAAATTGGGCGTTTAATATGCCTCTGCCTACCCCTTCGGGGAAACAGGCGTGAGTCTATGTATGTAAACTAGTCACAAAAATTAAGGGATATAAAAAAAATCCAAATTTTTGTGTGATTTTCAACGAGCTGTAACTCCGAGGAAAATGGTCGTACAGAAAAAATAAAAAAGCAAATTGTAGCTCCAAGTGTCTAGTTTTCAAATATGAACTATTCATGATTTTTGTCATGTCCAGGTCTGGAGAAATCCTAAGAAAACTACAAAAATTGATTTTTTTAATTTTTCTCGTCTAAAAAAAGGTCCACGGGCTTAAATTTTTTTTTTTAACAAGTTATCCAAATATCCTTAATTATGCGAATTTTTGTCTTTTTTTCAGTCCGAGATTTCAATTCAAAAAAAATTTTTTTCTCAAAGATGTTTACATTTTCTTATAGAAAATATCGTGCAGTTTTCAAAACCCTCCTTCGATTTCCTATACGATCATTATTTCCGGAGTTTTTGATTATTATCAAATTTAAAAAGAACTTTTTTGCTTTGATTGACGATAACTCCGCGGCAAATCGTCGTACAGGCTTTTTGAATACGTCAAATTAAAGAATATTAAATTCTCTAAAAGAGCTTTTGAACGAAATAATAAAAAAAATTGGTAGTTTTCTTAGGATTTCTCCAGACCTGGACATGATAAAAAAATTCATAGTCATATCTGAACACTAGAGAACACTTGGAGCTATAATTTGCTTTTTGTATTTTTTCTGTACGACCATTTTCCTCGGAGTTACAGTTCGTTAAAAAGCACCCAAAAATTTGGATATTGTTTTATATCCCTTAATTTTTGTGACTAGTGTATGTATTTATGTATTTACTGCAAAAAGTGATATACATAATATAAATACTCGAAACAGGCATAATTTATATGCACCTTATCATCGTTTACACAAATTATCAATTCTTTTGTAGGGCTAGGTATTCGTATTTACAATAAAATACCAATTAGTCTTTTAGAATTACCATTTAATACGTTTAAAAGTAAAATAAAAGACTGCCTTATTAGGAAAGGTTATTATACTGTTAATGATTATTTCAGTGATAAGGATAGATGGTCACTTACACTAGACAACTCATGATCTACGGAAGGTAAGGTAATACGATCCCTGTAGGTCAAATGATCCCCCGCCAGAAATTAGAGACAAATAGTGCCATCTATTATATCATACATCTAGTGAGCGCTTGGCGTGATTTTATTAAAAAATAATCATAAAGTGTGGCTCTGATCTAAGTTAAGCCTGTTTTTGGACTTTCATTACTTTTTACATGTTCGTGTTTATTGAAATGTTGTTTTATTTACGGGTATTAATAGCAGTTAGCTAATATTTAAGCAATGTTCGATCACCGTACGCGGTATTTGAAGGTTATGTTTTGATCGATATCTTGGAATTTGGTGTTTGGGTCGAAATGATCCCTTTCTGTGTGTTTAAAATGATCCCTAGAATCATTTTACCCCATTAGTGTTTGTTATTTTTACAGATCATGCCGAGAATTTATATACGCAAAACAAATCACCAAAATTGGCCTGAAGAACAAATGCAAAAGGCATTAGATGCTGTCAGAGATGGTATTCCTTACAAAACCGCAAGTAGTAAAGTCCCTGTGATGACATTAAAAAGAAGAGCCAAAGGTAAAAATAAAATAGCTGTAGGCTCCACTAAAAAGTTAGGTAGCAAACAAACAGTGTTTAATCTAGAACAAGAACGGGAACTTGTTGATTACATTAAGGACATGGAGTCTAGAATGTACGGGCTGACCACACAGGATGTTTAACCTTAGCTTACCAACTGGCAGAAAGAAATAATTTACCGCATCCATTTTCTGAAGCAAAAGGAAAAGCTGGACTTGAATGGCTTCGTGGATTTAGACGTAGACATCCGGACATTACGATGCGTGCCCCAGAAACAACGTCTTCTGCTCGAGCGCGAGCTTTTAATAAGCCTGTGGTGGATAAAATTTTTTCGACTTTGAAAAACGTGCAAGAAAAACATTATTTTCCGCCCAATCGGATATTTAATGTTGACGAGACGAGTTTATGCACTGTCCCAACAAAAAACTCGAAAGTGTTTGCACAAACAGGCCGTAAACAGGTGGCGCGAGTGACTTCAGCCAAGAGAGGTGACACAACGACCGCAGTGATTTGTACCTTCTTTTCTTCTTCTGGAACTTTTGTTCCTCCAATGTTAATCTTCCGCAGAGTCCGGATGAAAATGGAATTGATGGATGGCACACCTCCAGGCGCTATATGTGCATGTAATCCATCTGGTTGGATGAAATTAGATGTGTTTTCTCAGTGGTTCGATCACTTCTTAAGTCATGCCAAACCGACAGCAGATGATCCGGCTCTTTTGATATTGGATGGTCACCTGTCTCACACAAAAAATTTGAATGTGGTATTAAAAGCCAGGGATAATCATGTCACTATACTATGCCTGCCACCACATTGCACCCACAAACTCCAACCCTTGGACTTTGGAGTCATGTATCCGCTAAGCGTTTATCATAACCAAGCGTTGGAGAAGTGGATGAATAACAATCCTGGGTGAGTGGTAACTGTGTTCCAAATAACAAAAATTTTTACAGAAACCTATCTAAAAGCAGCAGTTCCACTGAATAGTATGAATGTATTCAACAAAACAGGAATATATCCATTCAACCCTGAAATTTTCACTAATCTGGACTTCATTGCAGCTGAAACGACTGAAATGGATGTTGACAATGACACAATAGAACCTCCCATTTCGATCCTTGGGCCGTCAAGTCCTCCATTAGCAGAAACCGTGCAAATACCTTCTCCTCAAGCGAGTAATCCAGAAACTGAAACGCTCCAGCCTTTACAAGTGGATGTCCAGGAATCCCTTCATTTAACACCTCAGCTGTCTCCACTTCAAACTTCGACTCCAATGATGACTCAAAAATCTCCACAAGTACCACAGTCATCGCGACAAGCATCTTCTTTCCCAAAAAATACCTCAACGCCTGAATCTTCTGAAAGACTACCTCCAGCTTTAGCTGTTGGTCTTCCATCCACATCTTTTGGTGTTGTTACACCCAGGGAAGTACGACCAACACCAAAGATAGTTGGAAAAAGAGCGAGTGCAAGACGAATAAGAATGGACACATCGGTACTGACTAGCACACCTTACAAAAAATACCTTGAAGAGGAAGCCAAAAAGAAAACAGACATAGAACAAAAGAAAGCCCTTAAGGAAGCAAATAAAATAAAAAAAACGACGACCAACAAACAGAACGATAAAGGAAAAGGTGGTGGGAAAGGAAAAGGAGGCGGAAAGGGAAAAGGCAAAAAAAAGCAAAACAGATGAGATTCTTCTGAAGAGGAGAGTGATACCGAATGCTTCTTCTGCACTGAAAGCTACTCCAAAGACAATAGAGGCGAAGGGTGGATCAGGTGCGTTGGCTGTCTTAAATGGGGACATGAGGCTTGTGCGGGAGTTGATAGTGACGATGAAGGCGACTTTACTTGCGATATTTGCCTTTCTGGTAAACAATTTGACAGTGTGAAAAAAATTTTAAGGCTATAGGTCTATTTCTAAGTTTCTGATAAGAAAATTATTATTTTTTTAATTAAGAGTTGATTTTTATGTTGCATTTTGACATTGTTAAAAAACTTTGATAGGGATGAGTATTATTTGTGTTTTTTTGATTTAGAAGAAAAGTTTATTTGTTGATTATTTCTATTGCTTGACAAGGTATGTTGTTAATTTTGCAAACCCTTAAAACGTTTGTTGCAATGTTTAATTTATAGTTTTGTTGATTAAGTAGTAGATAATTACAAAAAAAAAGATTTCTAATGAAACTGGAAGACTGAAGAAGTTGTGTGTAACTTGCTTACATACTTAAATTGTTATGAACAATACATATGATTAAAATAAACAGCTGAGTGTTTTATTTCACTGATATTTATTAACTTACCGGTATAAAATTATCCCTGGGATTATTTTACCCCAACCCCAGGGATCATTTTATACATAGGTGTGTATAAAATGATCAATATGATGAAAAAACTACATTAATATAATAAAAAATAAGTATGCAGTTACAAAGTTAAGTAAATTCACTACTTCCAACAGTAAAAATCTTGCGATTTTGCCTTCAACTTTAGCCACAGTTAAGTTTTTCCCTTAAGGGGATCATTATACCTCACCTTCCCCTACTTATATGCTAACATTTCGAGTTCTTTTAAATGATTCTTTGTTTATTATTAGGTCATTCAACTTACTACATTTACATTTGCATTGTTGTTCCACTATTTTTTTTTTAATTTACTGTACTGTAAGATGAAGATAACTCGTGATCATGGCCTGTGAACTAACTTTTTTGTAATTTTGTGTATTCATATACCGTCACTTCTGTAACATATATTTCCAAAATAGTTCTGAACATGGTCACGAGTTGTCTACATTATAAGACGTAAGTGGATGCTCCTGTTACACAATATTCACATTGGAAGGCTAACTAAAGCACTTAATTTAGTAACTGCATTAATTGCTTAAGTATTATGTCTGTAACTAATTACTATTTACAAGTAATTAAGTACAATGTGTAACGGTTGCAGCTCCTTACAAAAATAAAAATGTACCATAATATTGGCGATTTAAAAGAGTGGGCACGAGTTTTATTGCCCGTCCTTTCTCGTGGTTCTACCTATTGCTTTGCGAACGAGGCAGTAAATGTAAATGTAGAAGCATGAAGTAATTTAATTTTAATATTGACGTTCATAAGATTCACCTCGTGACCTAGATGAATAAATGATTTTGACTTTGACATATCACGGGGACAGATACTTTAAACAAGTAGTGTAGGCTTTTGTAAGAATCACCAGATGCTAAAAATCGTAGCGTTATGGCAAGACGAAATTTGGCTGGTATAGCTTCTCTGAAGTCGGTATGATGCTTGGAAATCATTGATGAAATTTTCTGCAGCAAAAACTCAAAATCAGCATAACTCATGCGGCAGAAGTTATCGAATTCTCCAGATGGTTCATTTAGAAGTTCATTAAATTTTTCTTGTATAAATTGTCTGTAACAAATTAAAGCAAATATGAAAATGTAATTATTTACTTATTAATATACTTTATTACACAATAATATACATATAATAATTATAATAACATAACATAGGGTGCATAGGGTTCCCACCAAGAACTTAGGGTCCCAAGCCAACCTCACCTGCAAGTGGTGCACCTGCCGATCAACGGACGAGGCTCTGGCAAACAAAATGTCCCAATAAGCGGCAATAGGCTCGCCACCTATTACGTGGGATCAAAACACTGGCGAAAAGTGGGCGTTTAATATGCCTCTGCCTACCCCTTCGGGGAAACAGGCGTGAGTCTATGTATGTATGTATGTAATAACATATTGTGGGATAACATAACTGCTACAGATAATAGTAACCGTGATACCAAATATACTGAATAACTTATTAGTTACCATCCACCATCTTCGTCGTCGTCGGGCTTTCCTTGCTTTTGCTATACTTTGCTTATATTTGAAATAAAAATATGTTAAACCAAACGTAATCGCCGATACATGTTCGGTGTCCGCCATGCTTGGATGTACGTAGCATACTGACGCACTCACAAGCGTGTAAACGGCTCCCAAACGCCAAGCGAGATTTGTGGACGCTTGGAGCTTGTGGAAGCTTGGCAAGCGCGGAAACGCGGCATAAGACCATTGTTCATTTATTAATGAATATTGTGTCATATTAGAACAAATTTATTTAATAAATAATAGTTTTATTATATCGCGTAAAAAGTTCCTCTTTGAAATTCCTCTTTTGTGACCGTATTTTCTAAAATTATAGCGTCAATTTGGTATAAACATGTTTTAGGATAGTGGCAACATTGGCAAGATCGGCATCCATCTTATAAGTGCTTTGACATTTCTTAACTGACTTCAAAAAAAAGGAGGTTCTCAGTTTGACCTGTATGTATGTATGTTTGTCCGCGATTATCTCGCGTTTGGCTGGACCGATTTTGATGCGGTTTTCAGAGAAGTATTTGTTACACTTAGGAGAAGGTACCTTAACCGACTTCAAAAAAGGAGGTTCCGAGTTTGACCCGTATATACACCGCTATTTTTTAATTAGTACAAAAACTTTAAGGACAGATTAGCGAAGATATTATTGTCATATATGTGACGTAAGAATTTCATAATATCAATAAAGAGCAAAGTTATTATCATTCGTTAATTGTAGAAAATCTCACTTAAATCATAGTCATATTTTACAATCCATTCACTAATTCATTGATAATATTCCATCCTGCTCATTCGCATTCTCTTTGTCGCACTTATGATGTAGGTAGCCATAGAAAATAAAATGAAGAAAAATAATAAATGTAGGTAGTTATTTTTTATTTTTATTAATTCTACCCTCTCCTTCATACTTCATTCGGGCTTAGGACCGGTAAAATTTATCGTTTAACAAGTAATTAAATACGATAATTAGAAAGCAAACAAATATCAAAATAAAAGAAGGTGTTCTGGACTAAAAGAAAAGAGTAATTTTGGCGTATTTATGAAGTTAGAATCATCTGCTATTTACAAATATTATTTTATCATCATCATATCAGCCTAGAGACGTCCACTGCTGGACATAGGTCTTCCTCAAGGTGTGTGGAGAACACAGACCAATTTTGAGCCGCCCGCATCAAATTATTATTTACTTAAGTACGTATTATTTACTAAACTTACAAGTATTCCATTGTCTTTCGAAATTTATCAATGGTTCATTTTACTATGGTACTCGTAGTACTCGGGTCGGTCATAGTATATTATTTATATTAGTATTGCATTTACCAATTATCACGTATTTTTGTGGACAGTTTTAAGACAGTTTTGGGACTTAGTGTTTTTATTTTTTAACTACATAAATATGATCAGTTCAAGATACTTAGTGCTGTGTTAAATTTTTTGTAGTAATTAAAAAATAGCGGTGTATAATAATAATAATAATTTATTTACTACACAGAATTTGTTACATTTCCATAGATAAACATAAATAAGTACTGTTACATAAAAGGACACTGGAAAGTAAACTTATTTACTAGTGGACTTCACACTAGGTCAAGCCTGTCTCGCGAAGATAAATATTATACATGTAGCTCCAATGTGTATTATATTGTAACTTAAGAAATAAAACAAAGAAATATGCAATATGTGAAAGATTAAAACATATCAAATGACCAATATTGCTTCAAAATAAAAAGAAATGTAAATGAAGTAAATGGTAAAAAATAACAAACTGGATACCTTGAATGCATGCACAAATAAAAATAAATATATTAAAATAAAATAACAGTTACGACTAGCGCGCAAAATCTGTATAAGTGTGTGTGTGTGTATGTGTGTGTGTGTGTGTGTGTATGCATGTATGTGTGTATGTGTATGTGTATGTTTGTATGTGTGTATATGTGCGTGTGTGGATGTGTGTGTGTGTGTTGTTCGTGTGTTTGATCAAGACTGGACTCTTAAGAATGTTTCGGTGTAAGAATATGATAGACCCAGCAGCCACTTGGTAATGGCAAATTTTAGTTGTTTTATCATTAATTTTTTTATACTTTATTATAAATTAACATATTTTTGCCACTTTATTATAAATGTACACAAGCATGAATTCTTGCATATGCTGAGCAAAACTGCTACGTACATCAACTTGAGAACATCTATAAACTCGTCGACGTTGAAGTTGAGGATACTCGTCAGATTGCAAGGCTTTTTTATCCTGTTTTAGTACCAATTTCAGAATATAAAGTTGCCGTACATTTAATACTGACGCTTCCCTATATAAACTATCTGTAGGATATCTAAAGGGCTTACGGTACATTACTTTTAGCACTGATCTTTGTGCCCTTTCCAGCTTGATCATTATGGTTATGCCGACGTCACCCCACACTGTTATGCAATAGCCAACAACTGACTCACATATACTAGGTGTAAGGCTCTCCCATTTGCCGAATTGCGCATATGTAAGTTTTAGAATTTTAACCGACTTCAAATAAAGAAGGTTCTCAGTTTGACCCGTGTATATTGGTTTTTAGTATGTTAGTATGTATTGTGTGTGTGCGTGTGTGTATGCGTGTGTGTGTGTGTGTGTGTGAGACTGTGTGTGTGTGTGTGAGAGTGTGTGTAAGTGTGTGTGTGTGTATGTCTCTGTTATTAACAGAAAACAAATGAAGTCGGTGAAAAAATCGAAAGCGAGAGCACATTTTATCACTCTTGTCATTTCGGATCGTTAGGCCATGTCGGAGGCCTTTGGGCGGTCTGAAAACTCTGACACCAGATATTTCGGATAAGTTTCTGTTGTCGTGGGGATGGTTGAGTAATTTGTTCGAGTCAATATCAAGTAAAGCCATGCCTTCTAGGGATTTGACCCAACTCAAGGCAACATTTTATTTTTTTATTTTTATTTATTAGCTTTATACACTTATCGTATATAGGTGGACTTAATGCCTTAGGCATTTTCTGCCAGTCTACCTTAGAGTGGTGCAGAGATTAATAGTAGGTGTATTCTAAAAGTTTGAGTTTGAATTACCTATATATATATATATATATATATATATATATATATATATATATATATATATATATATATATATATATATATATATTTAATAGACATTATGGACACATATTACATACAATTAAATCATTACAGTAATGATGCATATATACATATATACCTACATACATATTATATGTTCATATATAAATAAATATATACCAATACATAAAATATATAATTATAAATGTTACGATATTTCTGCTAACTTAGCCAATAATAGCTGCTTTACCCTTCTCTTAAAACAATACTTATTAGTGGCCGTCCTGATTTCGAGAGGAAGGTCATTCCAGAGAAGAATAGCTTGGGTAGGAAAAGAAGCGTGGATGGAAGAAGATCTATGAGAAGGACAAAGAAGGAGAAGGTTATTAGATGAGCGAAGGTCACGATTGTGTTTGCTGCTTAAGTACTGGAAGTAAGAACTTAAATATTCAGGAGTATTGGGAGACATGAGGATAGAATAGAGAGTAGTGAGAGCACGCAGACTGCGTCTTTGACGAATAGGAAGCCACTTCAACTGGGAACGATAAGTAGACACGTGGTCATACTTGCGAAGATTGAAAATAAATCGAATGCAGTTATTGAGAAGACGGTCAAGTTTGTTAAGAAGATCTGCATTCAGGTCATAGTAACATACATCACCAGAGTCGATCAAGGGAAATACCAAAGTTTGCACAAGCATTGTCTTAGTTTTGGGTGGAAGGAAGTTTCTTAATCGATTGATAGCACATCAACAGATGCCTGAGAGTATATCTGCAAGTCATCGGCGTACAGATGATAAGCGCATTAAAGATTGTGAGTTAGGAGATTAATAAACATAGAAAATAATAAAGGAGAAAGAATACCGCCTTGAGGAACACCAGAGCCATTGTCACGCCACTTCGATGATAACTCGTCGAGGCGGGCAGACTGCTGGCGTCCTCGAAGATAACTTGAGAACCAATCCAGAGCTTCGGATGAGATCATAAGATGGATAAGGAGGGATAGCAGGACATCGTGACTGACGGTTTTAAAGGCATTCGAAAAATCAACCAAAGCCAACACAGTGACTTTGGTGTTCTCCATGCCTTCCCTAGTGTCGCCAGTCACTTTGGGCGGTTGTAGTACTGTGTCCAGGCCTGAAACCAGATTGGTAGGGTAATAAGTTATTTGTGTAGACAAATCTAGACAACTGCCTCTGGACACAGGACTCTAGGACTTTGGACGAGAAAGGAAGAATAGAGATGGGACGAAAGAGATTCGGGTGAGAAGGGTTATGGATTTTGGTTAGAGGAATAACATAAGCTTTACGCCACAGGGCTGGAAAGGTGCCAGAAGTAAGAGAAAAGTTAATGATATGCGAGATGGCTAGAAGGAGTTGGTCTAGGATAGTAGTGATCATGCGACGGCTAAACTGAATTAACTAAAACTAAAACGTTGTGTGCGTTTCTAATATCAGTAATAAAATTATTATTATTATTTATAATGCATGTGTTTTGTGCTTTTACAGGTTACGATGAAGATCAAACGCCTGATCATGGAAACGCCCATCGTCGAGTGAAGGCATCGAGGACGCTGCCATGTCAGGAGAGGCCATGTTAGATGGCAACTCCAGCTGTCCCCTCCATTTGACACCGAACCTATAAAAAGTACCCGCCCGGCTGCGCCAACAGATTTTTATCCCGCGGTCGTCATCGCTGCTTTTGTAGCTTTTCTGCCCGTGTTATTGTAGTGGTTAGAAATAAACAAATACGGGTTTCAGCATTTTTTGAAATCTTCCCCCTAAGAGGGTGAAATAGGAGTTGAATGTTTATAATTGAAAATCCGTCATTCGCGCGAGCAAAGCCGCGGGCAACTGCTAGTAAATAATAAATACCAAGTAAATAAATATAAGATTAAAAACACATTTATTTTAATACCACAATGCGTAAGCGTCGTATTTATTTTTTACGGCGTGCGATTTGTACGGTGTGTGCATTCAGTTTTATACCGCACTCGTGGGTTAACAAAGATGGAGACTGCAACAGATAATTCTGTGTATAGTCTAAGTTCTGTGTTATTAAATGACAGGTAACAAGATCGTTACCATGGAAATGTATTTTTACGCGAATGTCGACCTAATTGTACTTGAATGTCTGTAAGAAAATAAGCTTATGGTATTATTGACCCGATTCAAGTTTGTCGATAGTACATTTCAATTATTCGCACTTTAAAAAAGAAAAGGATCTCCTTACAAAGTCATAGAAATGCATCATAGAAGTTTTTACGAATTAAAGTCGCTAGCTTCTGACGTGGGTAGAAATTTTAATAAAAATACTGATAATGAGAGTGTGAAAATGACAGATATAAAGATTTTAAAAGTAGACGCTGACCACAAAGGGTTCTTTTTCTATAAATCATCTTACGGTGAAAATGAATTAAAATGTGTGCAAGTTACTAGCCGTGCATCAAAATCTTTGGACAAACATTACAGATTGTAGAGATGGGTTGGACTAGGAAAATCAGGGACTAGGTGCACCTAGTACTAGTCTCTTTATATACGTGATCCAAATATCTAGTCCATCTAGTTTACCTAGTCTCAAATACACAATGATCTTGCATACTTCGTAAAATTGGTAATAAGAGCAATATGAGTAAGTGTTTATCTGAATTTAATGAATGAGATCTTGATTCAATCTACGTCTAGATGTCTACTAGTAAGTAAACAAAGATTGAAACTTTAAATTTGAGGATAAATATCTGAATTTATTTCGTCCGTATGGTGACGGATTAAGAATACGGAATGTCACCACCCCATATCATCCTATGGGTGTCGTATGAGCCGACAGAGGGAGCATATTATGCAGAGAACAGCACTGTAAGAGAAGGAAAACTTGATACAAACCCTATGCCAACCCGTTTGGCCAGCGTGGTATAGTAGGCCAATTCCTCCTTTCAAAGGAGAGACCTAGTCCAGCAGTGGACTGTTAAAGGCTGATGATGATGATCTGAATTTAATGAATGAGATCTTGATTTTGACGACCGGTTAGCGCAGCGGGAGTGTAAGCGACTGCTACGCCGAAGGTTGCGGGTTCGATTCCCGCTCAAGTCAAACATTTGTGTGCATGAACATAGATGTTTGTCTTGGTCTGGGTGTTTCTATGTATAGTATGTATGTATTTACAAAAAAAAGTGTATAAAAGTATGTTTATCCATTATCTAGTACCCATAACACAAGCTCTGCTTAGCTTGGGACTAGATGGTGATGTGTGTATGTGGTTGAATATTATTATTATTATTCAATCAACGTCTTGATATCTACGAGTAAGTAAACAAAGATTGAAACTTTAAAATTTAAATTTGAGGATTAAAATATAGATCATAATATATAAAAATATGTCGGTTTTATGAAATAATATCTTCCCTTCATACTTTCTTTACAAGCTTAGGACTGTCAACTTACGAATGATACATTTATCTTCTAATATATATAAATCTCCTGTCACGATGTTTGTTCGCGACGGATTCCTAAACTTCTTAACCTATTTTAAATTAAATTGGCAAACCGTGAGCAGTCTGGTCCAACTTGAGAGATAGGATAGCTTAGATCTTTAATTATAGTCTCAATTTTATTTTATTGCAAATTATTTGTCTATAATTAATTGACAGTCACAATTATCTGTTATCTCCAAAAGATTCTCACAGATGTCGATAATCTTATATTAATAATTTCGTCAAGGAGTACATCGAAACCTTACCTGAATAATAAAACATTAAAAAATAAAGATTTCGAGTCGACAACATATATCCGCAAAATTCGGATTGTCGAGTATTTTGTTAAATTCTAATGGTTCTGACAGATAAATCACAGTCGCCATATTGGCTGTATGATATTGGCTCAAGTTTGCTTTGTACTAAGTAGTTTGTATGTGTAAATACTTTTTACAGTTATATAGTATCCGCCCAATAAAGGAGATTTGTGTTACCCCGAATATCTATCTATCTATACTAATATAATAAAGCGGAAGAGTTTGTTTGTTTATTTGTTTGTTTGTTTGTTTGTTTGAACGCGCTAATCTCAGGAACTACCGGTCGGATCTGAAAAATTCTTTTTGTATACGATAGCCCAGTTATTCCGGAAGGCTATAGGCTATATAACTTTACGCTTTGACCCTTTGGGGCCGGGCAAAAGGCTAAAAAGGCTAAAAGAGAATGTCGGCTAATCTCAGGAACTAGCAGTCGGATTTCAAAAATTGTTATTGCCTATGATAGCCCAATTATTACGAAAGGCTATAGGCTATATAAAATTACGCCACAACTTATAGGGGCCAGACAAGAATAATAAGATGGTCAGATGAGAAGGGGGAGGGTTGGGTCAAAGGCAAAAAAAGGCTAAATGAATAGGATACAATCTATATGGGTATCGTTTTCGGCATTTTCGGGACACTGATTAATAATATGAAATTTATTTAGTGATCCAAGATGGCGGACGGGAAATCAAAGATGGCGGATGGGAAAATTTTAAAAATCAATATGGGTATCACCTTCGATATTTTAAGGGGTGGGGAATCGAAATACAACATCTATTTCGTGATCAAAGATGGCGGATGGGCAATCAAAGATGGCGGATGGGAAAATTTAAAAATATCAATATTGGTATCGTCTGCGATGTTAAAAGGGATGGAGAATCCAAATACAACATCTATTTCGTGATCAAAGATGGCGGATGGGATTTTTTTTTTAATTAATATGGGTATCGTCTCCGATGTTTAAAGGGATGGGGAATCAAAATACAACATCTATTTCATGATTCAAGATGGCGGATGGGAAATCAAAGATGGCTGATGGGAAAAATTTTAAAAATAAATATGGGTATCGTCTCTGATGATTTAAGGGATGGTGAATCCAAATACAACATCTATTTCGTGATCAAAGATGGCGGATAGGAAATCAAAGATGGCGGACGGGATTTTTTTTTAAAGTCGATATGGGTATCATCTCCAATATATAAAGGGATGGGGAATCCAAATCCAACATCTATTTCATGATCAAAGATGGCGGATGGGAAATCATAGATGGCGGATGGGAAAGTTTTAAACATCAATATTGGTATCGTCTGCGATGTTAAAAGGGTAGGGGAATGCAAATACAACATCTGTTTCGTGATTCAAGATGGTGGATGGGAAATCAAAGATGGCGGATGGGAAAAATTAAAAAATCAATATGGCTATCGTCTGCGATATTTTAAGGGGTGGAGAATCCAAATACAACATGTATTTCGTGATCAAAGATGGCGGATGGATATTTTTTAATTCAACATGGGTATCGTCTCCGATGTTTAAAGGGATGGGGATTCCAAATACAACATCTATTTAGTGATTCAAGATGGCGGACGGGAAAAATTTAAAAAATCAATATTGGTATGGAATGCAAATACAACATCTGTTTCGTGATTCAAGATGGTGGATGGGAAATCAAAGATGGCGGATGGGAAAAAATTTAAAAATCAATATGGCTATCGTCTCCGATATGTTAAGGGGTGGAGAATAAAAATACAACATCTATTTCGTGATCAAAGATGGCGGATGGTTTTTTTTTTTAAATCAATATGGGTATCGTCTCCGATGTTTAAAAGGATGGGGAATCCAAATACAAAATCTATTTCGTGATTCAAGATGGCGGATGGGAAATCAAATATGGCGAATGGGAAAATTTTTAAAAATCAATATAGGTATCGTCTCTGATGATTTAAGGGATGGTGAATCCAAATACAACATCCATTTCGTGATCAAAGATGGCGGATAGGAAATCAAAGATGGCGGACGGGATTTTTTTGTAAAGTCGATATGGGTATCTTCTCCGATGTTTTAAGGGATGGCGAATCCAAATACAACATCTATTTCGTGATCAAAGATGGCGGATGGGAAATATAATAATATAAAAAAGTTATTATTGGTGGTGAAAGAGTGGTAGTGGTATTTGATGTTCGATGCAGATAATGGCTATGTTCAGTGGATACCTCTCCTACGGAACCCTTCATGGGCGAGTCAGACTTGCAGTTGATTTAATTATTTAATAGCCATAGTATTTAATAGTATTAGTAATTTAATAATATCCCTAGATCAGTGATCTAACCATATCACTCATATACCACCTTCTCATCTCCTTTCACTAAGTTAGTTTTTCTACCCTAGAAATAATTTATATGGCAAAACAACTTTGCCTAGCAATTAAGAGCTTAAACACTGATGTTCTTGGTATCTTTGTTCTGAATAAGTTGGAAAAGAGTTAAAAATTAATATGAAATGTAAATACATTAAAAAGGCGATACGGAGTTCGCCGGGACAGCTAGTACTATAATATAATAAAGCGGAAGAGTTTGTTTGTTTGTTTGAACGCGCTAATCTCAAAACCTACCGGTCGGATCTGAAAAATTATTTTTGTATACGATAGCCCAGTTATTCCGGAAGGCTTTAAGCTATATAACATAACGCATCGACCCTTTGAGGCCGGTCAAAAGGCTAAAAAGGCTAAAAGATAATGTCGGCTAAACTCAGGAACTAGCAGTTGGATTTTAAAAATTGCTATGCTTATGATAGCCCAATTATTCCGAAAGGCTAGGCTAGGCTATATAAAATTACGCCACAACTTTTAGGGGCTGGACAAAAATAATAAAATGGTCACACGAGAAGGGGGAGGGTTGGGTCAAAGGCAAAAAGAGGCTAAACGAATAGGATACAATCTATATGGGTATCGTTTTCGAGATTTTCGGGACGCTGATTAATAATATGAAATTTATTTAGTGATCCAACATGGCGGACGGAAAATCAAAGATGGCGGATGTAAAAATTTTAAAAATCAATATGGGTATCGCCTTCGATACTTTAAGGGGTGGGGAATCGAAATACAACATCTATTTCGTGATCAAAGATGGCGGATAGGAAATCAAAGATGGCGGATGGGAAACTTTAAAAAAAGTCAATATTGGTATCTTCTGCGATATTAAAAGGGATGGGGAATCCAAATACAACATCTGTTTCGTGATTCAAGATCGTGGATGGGAAATCAAAGATGGCGGATGGAAAAAATTTCAAAAATCAATATGGGTATCGTCTCTGATGATTTAAGGGATGGAGAATCCAAATACAACATCTATTTCGTGATCAAAGATGGCGGATCGGAAATCAAAGACGGCGGACGGGATTTTTATTAAAGTCGATATGGGTATCGTCTCCGATATTTTAAGGAATGGGGAATTCAAAAACACCATCTATTTCGTGATCAAAGATGGCGGTTGGGAAATAAAAAAACAAAAATATGAGTATCGTCTCCGATGTTTAAAGGGATGGGGAATCCAAATACAACATCTATTTCGTGATTCAAGATGGTGGATGGGAAATCAAAGATGGCGGATGGAAAAAATTTAAAAATCAATATGGGTATCGTCTCTGATGATTTAAGGCATGGTGAATCCAAATACAACATCTATTTCGTGATCAAAGATGGCGGATTGGAAATCAAAGATGGCGGACGGGATTTTTTTTAAAGTCGATATGGGTATCGTCTCCGATATTTTAAGGAATGGGGAATTCAATATTAGGTATATAAAAATCTATGTTTGTTTGTTCATCATTTATAGACTCTGAAATGATAAAAGATTAAGCGCTAAGTCAATGGTAACTTTGGAAAAGGGGCTTAGAAAAAAGGGAATTAAATAAAAACTCTTAAAAAGGCGATACGAAGTTCGCTGGGTCAGCTAGTTAGATTATAAAAAATGATTGAAAAATTCGTAAGCAGGCGTATTTAAAAGATTTCAATACATTTACACGACGTTTACTTAACAAATTGAACTATAATATTTTTTCGATGTTTTGTGGTATCTACTTTTGTTTTTTGTTTTTTAATTTTTTTGTGCATTTTGTATTTTTTTTGTACCTAACATCAATTATTCTGATTTAAGAACATTAACTGTTGTACTTTAGGGTACCCAAGCCGAGTTCTCCTATCATTAAGCAGGATTCTACACGCTGAAAATAACCTTTCACAAGGAACACTTGTTGCTATTGCGATAAGGTTAGTGACAGGTAGATTATAAAGGTTCGGATAGCTTGCTTTACGCTGTTTCCACCAGTCAAGAGGTGAAACATTTTCACCTGGCATCACAAGTTTCTACTCCAAATACCTCTGCACTTCCACTATGGCCCTTGACTGCGCAGTCCTTTATGTTGGATGTTCTTAATTTTTTCTTTGTAGTGCCGCCATAAAGTGCTTTGAGTAGCAGTTATTTCAGAGGGATCTATCACTTGTTCGGTATTCTCTGGATGAGCTTGATCTTGATCAGCTTAATTAATTTGAAACGCTACTAATTGTATCACATATTGTTTTGCACTTTCTGCAACATGTTGGTCTTCAAAATAAAGTTTGAACCTGGGATCTACGAACATGCAGAGTGTAAAAGTCGACTTCGATCTAAATTGGAGAATCTGTTTTTCAAGGCACTTATTAAATCCTGTTGTAGCATTTGAACGGGCATAGGATCGTTATACGTTTCTATGTGTTCCACTGATGATAATAGTGAGTATAATAATGCTGCCTGTTACATATTTTTGTCCACAGACTTTTTTTGTTACTTCTTCGCATGGTTTTAATAATTTGACAGACACCCTCGCATAGTTCCCAGTCTACTACAGTTAGTGACATGGCAGTAACATTTAAGTTAGATAGAGAACTATTAACCTCTTCTCTGATTTCAAGAAACCTCTGCAACATATAATAGGTAGAATTCCCCCTTGTACTCACATTTCGCAAAGGCCTTTTAACAGTTTATGTTGGCGCCATTGTCGGTTACAGCCAATAGAATTTTTTGAGTCACTTTCCACTCGTCCGTAACTCGTAACATTTCCGAGGCTAAATTTACGCCAGTGTGTGAGCTCTCAAGAAGAATACATTCTAATAAAAGAGATTTTAAAATGCATTCAGTTTTTTCAGTGTAATGTCCGGTAATGGCCATGTATGAGTTATTAGTACAAGAGGTGCATACATCAGCTGTTATGCATATTGAATCCACTTCACGTTCCACCTCTTGCATTTTTGTGGTCCGTAAAGTTTCGTATCGACTCGGCAATAAATTATTAGCAAAATATTTTCTAGTAGGAATGACATAAAAAGGGAATGCAGATTGTAATAATTTTCGAAATCCTTTATCTTCTACGATACGAAAAGATTGGTAGTCCATTATGAATAGCTCCATAATAAGCTGATCAATATCAGACTTGCACTTGTCAGCATTCCTTTTATAAATATACATATGAGGCAATACTTTTTGAACCCGACTGTACCACGCGCACCAAGTTGGTATTTTCTGATGACACTGTACCCGAAGTAGATGGTGCAGAGGTAGAGGGAATTACATTAGATTCTGAAATCTGGTTACCTGGTGTAGGCTCTTGAATAGCAACACCATTTCTTCTCGTTAAATTAATTAGTGGATGATTTTTTTTTAATGTTTGGTTAAATTTTACACTGAACTTCTGAAACTAAATTTTGCACTCCGCCATATTTTGCCCTTTATCTACAAAATGGTCCCAAGCCATACTGCTACCTTTCGGCGCCATTGTCAAAATTTTAATCAAAGTCATTAATAACTATACGCCAATAATCCAATAATCACCTCCTATCGGGTTCACGAGACTAGAATAGTCTACACGGTACTAAGAAGACTAAGTATACTACTCGCTATGAAATACCGCGAAACATGTCAAATCTCGTAATGCGTAAAACGTAAACTTTAGCCTACGTAGGTCCGACTGACCCGCACAAACCGGTTTCCTCCTGTGAGCTCGAGTGCGAGAGAGTGGGACGAAGTCATACAAATCGTATTGCATCATCTCGCTCTCATACGACGCACGTGAGCGAGATAGAAAAAGACGTATTCAATTATGTGTGCGTTAACAGTGTAAGTGCAGTGAATGCTATGATTGTAAGAGATTAGACGGACTTAGTCTTGTGAAAATTGGAATAGGTGCCACCTAGTCTCGTAAAATTCTTCGGATCTGTTCTACTATATTGAACTCACCTCTTACAGATTGCAATCTGCTTATAAAAAACGGAATGGAATCTCAGAAAATAAGAAGAGAGGACTAGTAGATTTATTTAACAAAAATATGATTCCAAACTATTATCGACAATTTTATGAGGGGTTGTAAAATAAATGATTTATTTTACTTTAAGAATTAATATTCCTGTTTTTGATTTTTTTTCATTACTACAGATGAATTCACGTTGATTTTGATTTCGTTTAATTTGAAAAATAGGGGTTTTAATACACGCAGATTTTTTATTGGTTTAGAAAAAATAAACCTCATGACCGAAATAAAATCGTCTTTTCATATTCAAAATCAAAATTCACCAAGCACCTAAAACAAAAAAGTTATAAAAGTCAGTAACTGTTGGAAATACGTAGTAACGCACGATTATTTCGAGTAGTGTTCTCGAGCGCCGCGCGGCCTTGACCTCGCCGCGCGCTCCGCCGCCGCCGTCAGCTGTTATCTACAGCGGTTGTAGGTAGTTAGTGCGAACCGATAGTGATACGTAATTTACTTAGAAAACAAGATTTAGGTAATTACCGATGCCAAAAATTTTAAACACATTTTTTTCTCGTTTTGTTTTCTTTTTCATTCTTTCGTACATTACTCGGACTTAGAATCAAATCTGTAGGTTCGCAAAATCATAATGAACTTGTAGAAGAAAAACGATAAACTAAGAATTTTCATCTCATATTATTATCTTTTGAATAATTAGACAAAGAGTTTAACAATGGGAAAGTTTAGTACTTGCTTACTTGTATTTCTAACGTATTTATAAGAATGTAATCACAGTAGGTATTCAATAATGAATAAACCATGAACCACCACCGAAGTGACGAGCCACAAATTGCAACCGACCCCCGCCCTCACCCCTGTCGCCCCGCGTTGCGATGCGCGCACGCCGGAGGCGGGGTCTGTACCTATAGTGCAATATTTATCTGTGTGTGTCGTATGTTTAATATCTGTGTATGTGTGTGGCACGATCGAACATACGAGGGGTATTCAATGTATTCTCGGTATCGGGGTAATTTGATATTATTGTGGGCAATTAATATAAAATTTCATGTTGATAACTTCATTAGTTTGTTTGCTACCTCCAGTCAGCGACGACGAAAATGACTGATGCGACAATGTTGAAGAAAATCGAGCATCGTGCGGTGATTAAATTCCTCACTAAACAAGGAAAATCTCAAAAAACTATCCATGAAGAAATTGTAGCCGTTTATCAAGAATCTGCTCCTTCATTATCAACCGTACAGAAGTGGTCAATTGAATTCAAAAGAGGGGCAGGGAAAGTATCGAGGATGATCCCCGCCCAGGTGGGCCAATCACGGCGGCTACCGAAGAAAATTTGAAAATTATCGAAATACTTGTATTAGAAGATGCACGTGTAAAAATCAAGATGTTGGCAGAAATAACTAAGCTATCCGTTGGTACTATACATACTATACTACATGATTATCTCAACCTTACAAAAGTTAGTGCAAGATGGGTGCCGCACATGCTCACTGCGCTTCAAAAGCAACCGCGGGTTGACCAAGTGTCAGAAAACTGTGGCAAAATAATGGCCACAGTTTTCTGGGATTCTAAAGGAATACTATTGATCGAGTACACAAAAAAGGTGAAACTATCAACGCAGAAAAATATTCAACCACTTTACGCCGTTTGAGAGAAGTAATAAAAGGAAAAAGAAGAGGAAAGCTGGCAAAGAATGTGTTGCTTCTTCACGACAACGCACCGGTTTACGAGAGTGCGGGTTCGAGGAAATTAACCACCCACCCTACAGCCCGGACCTGGCCCCCAGTGACTACATTTTATTCCCAAATTAAATAAAAGACCTCAGGGGAAGCGATTTCGATAATGAGCTCAAGTCCCCTGTAAATGAGCATTTTTCAGGCCAAGAAGAAAATTATTTTTTTAAGGGAATAGAAAAACTTATTTCGCGATCAAACAAATGTATTGAACACATGGGAGACTACATTGAAAAATATTTTTTTTCAAGGTTTTATCTTTTTTCTAACATATCCATACCGAGAATACATTGAACGCCCCTCGTACATCGGCGTGGAGGTAACTACGAACTCTCGAACCAATAACTTATTATTTTCGTTACGATTTTTATAGCTTAGATTTCAAATTTTATAAGCTGGTTAGGTTCCATTAACCATTAGTATACAGATAGCTTTCGCTCCAAAACCAATTAAAAATCAGCGTGTATATGAAGTTACTATTGTAT
Source organism: Euclidia mi (assembly GCA_944739405.2). Taxonomy (NCBI): domain Eukaryota; kingdom Metazoa; phylum Arthropoda; class Insecta; order Lepidoptera; family Erebidae; genus Euclidia; species Euclidia mi. The sequence continues at coordinate 36,337,295 of OX123195.2, forward strand.
GTTATTAAAGTATTTTTATTTGTTATGAAAAAATACAAATTAAAACTTACAACAGTGTTTAAAACTTTTGTACTTATAAAGAAAAAAAGTGTTAAGCACTGTTGTAAGTTTTAATTTATATTTTTAAGAGGCTTAAAATGACATAAGTTGATTTTTAGGGTTCCGTACCAAAAAGGTAAAAACGGAACCACCTATTACTAAGCCTCCGCTGTCTGTCTGTCTGTCTGTCACCAAGCTGTTTCTCATAAACCGCGATAGCTAGAAGCTGAAATTTTCACAAATTATGTATTTCGGTGGCCACTATAACAAAAATAAAGCTATAACAAATAATATTAAAGGTCCCATACAATAAACGTATTTTTTTCGTATTTTTTGCTCAAAATTACTAACGGTAACAGGTAGACGCTTAAAATTTTCACATAATATGTAGTTGTACATTACCTTTCAAAATAAATAATTAAATAAAATAAGTAAATAATAAAGGAGTGCTCCCATACAACACACGTATTTTTTAAGCAATTTGTTACCCGATATTAATAAATAGGTAGAAACTTAAAAAATATTGTTACGCCATCTATCGGTGAATGGGGGAGAAGAAGTATACTAGAAGAGATTGAATTTATCGGTGGTTTAAAGGTAATTCAGCTACTCTGTACTAGATGGCGTTGCTGTATCGAGTATCGACTGTTCGCGATTATTTCGACCGTTTTGTGGAAGCATCTAGAATGCGCTAGTGACGTTATCCGGCCAGTATAAATAGAGCGCGAGCGAGTGGACCGGATATAGTTACAATTGAATATCGGAGCGATAAACAAGAAGCGAAGTGAAGTAAGTCGGAAGTGTTTAGTGTTGTTCTAGTGGTGTGAATAGTGTGTTTGATTAGTGGAGTAAAATTAAGTGTATGTATCTAGTGTTATTGTGTTAGTGAATAAAGTGCAGTTTTTCTGGCATAGTGTATATAATTTATCACGAACCCCAGCTCGTAACAAATTGGTGTCAGAAGAAAGGGATAAATTATGCCGGTTATGCCGAAGGAAGAAACTGAAGGAGTTCGTACTAGGAACCAGCGCCAGCAAGACCTGGACCAGAGACGCTTCGAAGACGTTCCCTCTCCATCGTCTGGTGGACCAGGCGACTCCGCGGCTGCAGTGGAGCCTGCAAGTGCACACTCCGTGGCGGTGCCCGACATCGCGGCTCTGATGGCGTTCACGCAGGAGCAGGCCCGCCGTCAAGAGGAGCACGCGCGCCGCATGGAGGAACAGCTACAGCGCGACAAGGAGGAGCAGGCTCGCCGTCAAGAGGAGCAAGCGCACCGCCTGGAGGAACAACTACAGCGTGACAAGGAGGAGCAGGCTCGCCGTCAAGAGGAGCAGGACCGCCGTCAACAGGAGCAGGCTCGCCGTCAAGAGGAGCACGCGCGCCGCCTAAAGGATCAGCTGCAGCACGACAAGGAGGAGCACGCCCGCCGTCTGGAGGAACAGCTGGTGCTCATGAAAGACCTCAGCGCCGCAGTGGGGAAGGACTTGAATGCGGTCAAGGAGGAACTTCAGCAGCACGAGGCCCGTATCAGCGACGTAGAGATGCTCGTGCACGACAAGCTTGACACTCGCGTCGCCTCTATAGAGAAGCCTGTACATAACCACCACGAGACCTGTGTTGCTGAAGTGGAGAAGAAATTGCGTGGGCTAGAAGTGACATCAGCGGCTGTGGCACCCTCACCTCGTGGGTTTAAGGTTCCACCATTTGATGGCTCGTCATCATGGTCTGCATACAAGGTCCAGTTTGAAGCCGTTATGCGAAAAAATGGGTGGAATAAAGAACAGGCCTTCACCGCCCTAACCTTGGGCCTTCGTGATCAGGCCTTGACGGTGTTGGAGGCGCTTGGGCAAGACGTCTCCTATGAAAAGCTGATGGAGGCGCTGGAGGCGAGATACGGTGACGCACACCTAGAACATGTGTATCGTGCTCAGCTGAAGGACAGGACACAACGCACCAGAGAAACTCTGCAGCAGTGGGCTCTAGAGGTGGAAAGGCTGGTCAGGAAGGCATACCAGTCGTCGCCTGCGCTTATTGACGGGAACCTCGTACAAGCGTTTACGGATGGGGTCCGGGACCTGGAAATTAGAGCAGCGGTAAGACGGGCAATTCAAATCCCTGAAGGAAGCCTTAGCCTACGATCTGGAGGTGGAAGCAACGCGTCACGAGGATCGAACTTACCGTATCAGGGAAGTTGTTTCTTCACCGCGGTGCTACAACTGCGGGGAAAGAGACCATATCCGCTTGAGCTGCCCAAAGCGTAAGCGGCACGTTGGTACCCTGTCTCCACCAAAGGGGTCACCTGACGTATCTGTCTGGCGGCAAGAGCAACGTAGCGCAGATGCTCTGACAGGTAGGGCTTACCCCGACCAACGCAAACACTGTGCAAGACAGGAAGCGAAGCCGGCAGTGCTAGTGAGAATGTTGAAGACGGATCTGAGCGACGGATGGAAAGAAGCTTTGCAGCGTGCTCAGCAAGAAGACAAGGACGTACAGCCGATTCTCGAATGGAAAAAATCAGGCGCTCCTAGGCCCAAATGGAGTGATATCGCAGCAATGAGCCCTGTCACCAAAGGTTATTGGGCACAGTGGGAAAGCTTGGTTGTCCAGGATGGAGTTCTGTGCCGCAAATGGGAAAACGCTCGCGGTAACCAGTGCCATTTGCAAATGGTAGTGCCCAAAACTAAGGTGCCGGAAGTCTTGCAGCTCACATCACAATGGTGCTTCGGGAGGTCACATGGGAGTTAAGAAGACCCTTACTAAGATCCGGGAGCGGTTTTATTGGCTCCACTGTCGGGATGCCGTCGAGGATTGGTGCCGCATATGCACAAGTTGTGCGGCTGTGAAGGGGCCACATACTCGTAGCAGAGGGGCATTAAAGGTGTACAATGTGGGAGCCCCATGGGAGCGCATAGCGTTGGATGTCGCTGGGCCGTTTCCTGAGAGCCAGGACGGAAACAAATACTTCTTGGGTGTGATGGATTAGTTCACGAAGTGGCCTGAAGTGTTTGCAATCCCAAATCAAGAAGCTACCACAGTGGCCGATAAGCTGGTGCATGAAGCCTTCTGTCGGTTCGGGGTGCCCTGGGAAATCCACAGCGATCAAGGCCGGAACTTCGAATCTGAGGTGTTCAAGGAGACTTGTCGCGTGATGGGTGCACATAAAACCAGGACCACGGCTTATCACCCGCAATCAGATGGCATGGTTGAACGATTTAACCAATCACTGGAAAGGTACCTGGCGAAGGTCATGGAGAGCAAAGAAAGAGATTGGGACAAGCACATCCAACCATTTCTTCTGTCATATCGTAGTGCGGTCCACGAAACTACAGGAGTAACACCAGCTTTTGTCAATTTCGGTAGAGAACTACGTGTACCAGCTGACTTAATCACCGGTATTCCACCAGAATCTCCAGGCAATGTAACGGATTACGCGACCGAGCTACGCAACAGGATGAACGACGTATACGAGCACATTAGGGAATCTGGACAACAGATGTCTGAGAAGATGAAGACTCGCTACGACTGGAAGGCAAACAACAAAGGCTTCGATGAGGGATCATTGGTGTGGCTTCATAACCCAGTACGAAGCAAAGGAAAATCGCCTAAGTTACAAGCCAGATGTGACGGGCCATATCGCATAATTACCAGGATGAACGACGTCACCTATCGAATCCAGAAGGGGACGCGAGGTGCACCGAAGATAGTTCATGTGGACCGGTTGGCTCGTTACCATGGGTCCAACGATGTTCGAGACGAACACGTTTAAGAGGGGGGCAGTGTTACGTCATCAATCGGTGAATGGGTACTAGAAGAGATTGAATGTATCGGTGGTTTAAAGGTAATTCAGCTACTCTGTACTAGATGGCGTTGCTGTATCGAGTATCGACTGTTCGCGATTATTTCGACAGTTTTGTGGAAGCATTTAGAATGCGCTAGTGATGTTATCCGGCTAGTATAAATAGAGCGCGAGCGAGCGGACTGGATATAGTTACAATTGAATATCGGAGCGATAAACAAGAAGCGAAGTGAAGTAAGTCGGAAGTGTTTAGTGTTGTTCTAGTGGTGTGAATAGTGTGTTTTATTAGTGGAGTGAAAATTAAGTGTGTGTATCTAGTGTTATGGTGTTAGTGAATAAAGTGCAGTTTTTCTGGCATAGTGTATATAATTTATCACGAACCCCAGCTCGTAACAATATTTAAGTATACATACAACAAACGTGATTTTCTTTTATAGCTGATGGCCCTTTGTGTGCGAGTCCGACTCGCACTTGCCCAATTTTTATAAATTGGAGTTTCATGAATAATGACTGATGCCTAAAACCCCCCTTTGTGTGACGATTTTTAAATAATTTTTATAAAAGTTTTAAAATGTTTTTATGTTTTTGACACTATGATACATTTTCCTTTAATCAGTAAAGTAAATCTCTCAATAAATAATTTACATTTTGCGGTATGCACTAAAATGTTTACAAAGAAATTAAAAAATTCCATTCTCTAAAATCAATCATTTTTAGTTTTGTCGCTATTCACGCAAACCAGCGATACGTGGACACATGACACATCCTGTGTTTTAATTTTCGCACACCTAATAATGGTGAAATGTGTACTTTTAAATACTATAACAACTTATGTAAACAATTTCAAGCAAATAAGTGATTCTGATTCTGAAAAGGAAGAAAATGAGCTAAAATATATAGCATACATACACAGCATACACCATCACACACGGAAAAAGAATACAAACGAGTTGAAAAAAAAATGAGGATAACCTAAAGGTTCAAGAAAATTACATAGTTGCTTACTATGATTTACAAGCAGTGCTACCTCTTTCGACGTGTAAGACTTTTGCTTCGTATTACAAATCAAAACTTAAGTTTTTTTAATTTCATAATCTGTGAGTTAATTAAAGAAGTTAGATAAAGAAATTGATTCCTGTATCTTAGAATTTATAACAGAAAAAGCGCAAGCTGTCAATGACTCTAATTTAGAAACAGTTTCCTATATGGACTATTGTTGTGGTCAACAGAAAAAACAATTTATGTATTCTATGTACATGTATGCTCGGGATAATTTTAGAATTAAGAGTATCATACATAATTTTTTAATATCAGGCCATACACAAAATGAGAACGATAACGTACACTCTGTTATAGAAAACAAGTTACGATGTTTTTTAAGTCATCATCAAATATATGATTTGGCTGGATGTCTAGGCAGCTTACCCAAATGCATTGACTCCTAGAAATATTCAGAAAAGTTTCTCAGTTACTGGATTTTTTCCATTCAACCCTGTGATATATTCACAAATGAGGAATATTTATGTGCCTACGTTACTGACAGAGAAAACTTCAAAGTGAAACTGAGAACGTAATAACCTCATCATCTTAATCACCGTCTAATTTATTTAATCCATCTTTAATTGATGTGCCTTTAGTAAAGCAATAAGGAACCCCTGCTAATTGCTCCACCTTCAAGTGATAAATGCTACGCCAGCTCCATCTGGGCTGATGATGAATACTATCAATGCTGTACCAGTTCCACCTGCGCTTTAGAGCAAGTGTGCCAGTTATGGACTCGTTCCGTAATATGGAATACCTTCATTTCTCAAAAACCGTCCGTCGTATTAAGCCATCGGTCGCCGGACGTTAAGCTTCACCCCTCCCGCGGCTCTATAGTTGTATGCCGGGCGACAGAGAGTGCGCCCGTATTCACTTCAGCCATTTTTCGTTTTTATCAACGCGCGATGAAATTTTTACCTAACTTGGTAAGTCATAATATCAGCAAACATTACTGTTTGGGAAAGTGGCTATGTTAGGTTAGGTTCCCCCCCGTGGGATCTTCACCTTGTCGTGGTGGGGGGGCTCAGTAACCGTGGATGCTCAGTAACCGCAGAGGAAGAGAAGATGCGGTGTTGCGTTGCCGTCCTCCCTATCCTCTGCGGCCGCTGGGTGTTTTGGCTGCGGAGCCCAACACCTTAATCCGCCGCCAAGGGGGTTTTGTTCGGGGCCCGCCTATCCACCTGGCGGGCCAATGCCCGTCGGAAGGTGGCGACGAATGCTTTGGCGATGCCCTACCCTCCGACACACTGGTTTTTAGTGGAAACACCACATACTCCGGCTCTCACTTCCCCCAAGAGTCGGAGATCCGAAGGGATTTTCCACCTCGTAAAACAAAAAAAAAAAAAACAAAGGTTAGGTTATAGGTTGTTAGGGGAAAAGTGAGTCGTTTTACAATTATTCATATTAAGTTGCAATATCCAATAACCTAGAAATGTATGTCTATTATAATATGGATCACCGGCATGTTTTAAATATAAACTAGTGGTCCATATTACGAACAGTCACTTATATTTTAATTTTATTGTTATAGGATACCATACAAATTCTTCACTCATCCACATTTATCGGGAGAGTCCTCAAAGTAAAGTGAGCACAGAAGCGATTTTCGTAGTGATAGTTAATCAATCGTGAAATATTTCATAGTGTAGATATTGAATGAATATTTCACAGTGCAGGCCTGCAAAAGTGCTTTAAAATCAAGAATATAATTAAACTCTCTTCACAGCTCAGCCATAAAGATCACAGGAATTAGCATCAGGAATTCCAGCAAGTTCGAGTCTGCAACGCTACACAAGCAAGGTAAGAATAATTTTCATCTATAGACCACGTGTTCCTATATCCATGCCCGTCTTATATCGCATTATATACATTTTTAAACATTCGCAACCTCCATCAATTTTCAATTTCACCATTCGCAAATATACAGTCCACTCTAACCTCCATTCGCAAATTCTAAGAAATTTATAAATGCCAACAAATTCGCATATTCTTATATAGCTGAACCTGCAGCCCAGCTATTTTACATACATACATACATACATAACGTCACGCCTTTTATCCCCGAAGGGGTAGGCAGAGGTGTATTTCTACACCCACTTTTCGCCAGATATACTTTAGTCCCACGTAATAGGGGGCGAGCCTATTGCTGTACCGGGCACATTTCCAGACTCCATGCTGCTACTGAGAATTTCGTGTCAGAAAAACCCAATAACACTGCCCGACCCAGGAATCGAACCCGGGACCTCCCTATCCCACGCGCACATTTATGCCGCGAGACCAACGAGGCAGTCGTATAGGGTTAGATGTCGAGTTTTCCGTCTCTACGCAACGATGGTATTTGCATGTTATCCCTTAGTCGCCTCTTACAACACCCACGGGAAGATACACGGTGGTGACACTTGTATTCTATGCCGTCAACCACACGGCTGTGTATTCTATGCCGTCAACCACACGGCTGATTGCGGCTATTTTCTCATACACGTATAATGCAAAATAACAACAAAACTAAGAATTATTATGTTAACACGAGTTAAGGCAGCAAGAGCACGTTCATCACCTCCGGACTTGTTGCTCTGCTCCACCTTGGAATGCAAACGATACCTAGATGTTTATAAAACATCGAGTATCGATCCGTAAACATCGATGTTTTGATGAGCGATATATCGTCGATACATTGTCTGCTACATACATTCACAAAAATCGAAATCGTTCTTCACTTCAGTCTGTTCGGATTCCTGTGACGTGATGTTCGCTCGCACCGCATTGGTTTGTTGGTGGTAGCGCCATCTATCCTTTCCATTGCTAGTTAATTATGTCAACGTCAATGGTTCGTCGCTGCTCGGCCAATCCGAGCGATCCTTTTCATGAATCCCCTCCCAAAACGCCTCGCTATTCGCCGCCCTGCTCAACGGCGACGAAGAAATAATGGAAGATTCGAGACGCGCCAATCTCATGTCCGCCGCATACCGCAGTCCGCACCGCCATATATAATTATTACCGCTTATACCAAAACCTAACAAAACCGCCCGCGAGTGAAAGTGATTTGTGTAGTGGAGTGATTCAAACAGCTTCAGGATTCTCGAAGACATCAGGAGGCTGCCATTTGCAAAGAAAAAGACTGCCGAGCAAGGTAAGAGGCTCCTATCCACTTCACCTTTTCACTTCCTCATTTCCTAGTCGATAAGAACCGAAATCCTACAGTGCCCCATAGTTTTCCCAAATCGACTAGGAACGTTCGGTACGCCGAAACATTTTTTGATCCATACGAGTCGGATTCATTTACGTTTTATACGTAAAACCTCGTTATATCTCTATACCTAGGCAGTAATAGCACCTAGCTATACTCCTAGTCCATTCACATAACCGTCACATGGTTGTTTTCGCACGCATCAGTAGATAATATACTTTTATGTAGCTACCTACTTACCCAATTATTATTTCTGGAAATATCATAGTTGTCTTGTAAATCTCATATTTCAAGCAACTTTTAATTTCATCGCTTTAAAGTGTTGCCTACTAAGGTAAAATAATAGGTACTTTAGATATTCTTATTTTGTTTCGGTCTCATTAGCTTATACTTACGTAAGCATGTCACAACAAAAGAAGTCACGCGTGTCGGAAGACTAAGAGATGACAAACTTAGAAGCAAAACGCAATATTTTATTTGAGCGTATTCAAAACATCTATGAACGCTCAAAAACCGCATCTATTTCCGACAGTAATAGCGAAGCATTTCTCAGTTATTGTATGACAGTAGATAGTATTCGAACAGATTTTCATAAGTTGTTAGACGATTATAACGCAAGATTACTTTCTATCAATCCTGATGAAAAACCGAACTATCAGGCGTACACCTCATTCGAAGATCTTTATTGTATTATTAAGCGTATACAATCGCAATTGGAGGGTAAATGTTCAGCAGAGCCCGTTGCCCGCAAACCGAGATTACCGCCAATCGAGATTATGTCGTTTGATCGCGATATACGAAATTGGCCGTTATTCTATGCGAGTTTTAAGTCTACAGTGCACGATAATGGTTCTCTGACAGATGCTGACAGGTTGTACTATTTAATAGGTAAACTGTCACCGAAGGCCCAGTCCGTATTTGCAGGTGTCACACCCAGTGCTGAGAATTATCAGGTCATATTTCAGTCACTACTTGATAGATATCAGGACACGCGCGTCCTAGCGTCTACTTACTTTGACCAAGCTTTAAATCTCAAACTGTCCGGCAACGCGTCTGTCGCAAATTTCCAGCTGTTTATTGATAACTTCGTAACCGCGGTTAATTCTCTTGGGAACTTAAAATTAGAAGATCTTTCCGACTTTATGTTGCTTCAACTCGCTTTAAAAAAGTTTGACACTGATACAATTCGCGCATTCGAGATGACGGAACGCAATAATAAAATTACACTAGATAGTTTTATTTCGTTCATCAAAGATCAGTGTCGAATATTTCATAATACGCAGTCTGGTTCACCTGGCCCGTCTAACACTAACAGCAGCATACAAAGGTTGAATAAAACGCGAAATAGTAATAATAACTCGGTCCCTGATCCGCAATCTTACGTAACATGTTCGGAATCTAATAGTAATAATTCACAGAAGTGTCTGTGCAGTAATGTGGTGCACGACCATTTATATAAGTGTCCCACCTTTAACAATTCAAATCCAACCGCTCGTTTTAAATGCGTAAAAGATAACAAAGCTTGCATTAATTGCTTAAGCATAAAACATAAAACAAGTAATTGTTCTAGTAAGACAAAGTGTCGCTTATGCAATAAAAAACATCATTCATTGCTACATTTCGATAAAGATAACCCGTTGTCAAGCCAAGCCGCTAACCTTGACACACTTACGTCGCAGGTGCAGGCCACGGTGCCTTCCCCTGCACGCCTCAGGGCGAAGTATCGTTGTGTACGACGTCCATTGCGCGGGCGACGCGCACGCGAGGACGGCACTCGCGCATCTATAATGATCCGCGCAGGGCAAAAACGCAGTGTATGACGTCTAAGACTGTTCTGTTAGCGACAGCGCAAGTTATCGTATATGATGTTAATGGGTCGCCGCACATGGTACGTTGTCTGCTAGATAGCGCATCTCAGACCAATTTAATAACGTTTGAGTTATTCAAACGCCTCGGATTATGGAATAACTTTAAAAATACTAACTCAACCGTCAAAGGGATAGGCGGATCAGAAAAACATTGCAAGGGTTCCGTAGATATTAAAATACATTCGCGTTTTGATAGGAATAATAATTTTAACATTTCTTCGCTTATCGTGGAGCGTATTACGGACGCATTGCCGAAGGCTAATGTAGACGTAGCATCACTCACCTCGAGTCATTGCCGCTGGCAGACTCGGAGTTTGCGAATCCGGCAGGCATTGATCTTTTGATCGGAGCTTCAATATTTCCGCACTTGCTACTAACTAAAATAGTACGTAGTGAGCGATATGATTTACCGCCCGCTATTGAGACGGTATTTGGGTATGTGATTATGGGTACCGTACCTACGTTACATACTTCTCATTGTATTACGTCTTGTTGTTGTTCTGTTCTTTAAGAGATCAAGGTTGGTGCTAAAACTGTGTGTAAGATAAAGCACTAATTAGCTATGCTATGCTACGCTATGCTATGCTATGCTATGCTACGCTATGCTATGCTATGCTATGCCATGCTATGCTATGCTACGCTACACTATGCTTTGCTATGCTATGCCATGCTATGCTATGCTACGCTATGCTATGCTAAGCTACGCTACGCTACACTATACTATACTACACATCCGCTTTGTATATGGATGACATTGCCTGTAATTTCATATCCACTCCGCTAGCAATTTCGCTTTGTAAAGAGCTTATTCAGCTTTTCAAGCGAGGCCAGTTTGATCTTGTCAAATGGACAAGCAATTCTAAGGAGGTTCTCGCACGCATACCAGATTCTCATAAGGCTTCTCCAGACATTGAGTTTGAGAAGTCTGTACCGCATAAGGTTCTCGGTTTACGCTGGGACAAATCCTGCGATAGTTTTCGGTTTGACGTCTCACCACCAGATGATAAGTGCACCAAACGCACTATGCTGTCCACAGTGGCTCGACTATGGGACATAATGGGTTTTGTGGCTCAAAGGCTCAGTTCACACCGAAATGGCAGCGGCTGGAAGCGACGCGCAGCGGCCGGCATCGAAGAGAAGGCTTGCGGCTGCCCGCGACTGCTCGCGCCTGCCCGCGACTCCTCGCGGCCGCGCGCGACTGCTCGCGCCTGTCCGCGACTGCTCGCGGCCGCGCGCAACTCACGTCACGGCTCAGGCTCACGCTATTCCTATGCGCAGTTTATATTCTACATATAACGAGGAAACACGTGTGTAATTAGCTAATAAAAATAAAGTAGTGAGTGCGCGGCGCGGCGTGAGCGGGCGGGGCGGATACTTCCAGCGGCCGCTCGCGCCCGCCCGCGCCTTCCCGCGCATGCTCGCGGCTGCCCGCGCCTTCCCGCGCATGCTCGCGGCTGCCCGCGCATGCTCGCGGCTGCCCGCGCCTTCCAGCGCATGCTCGCGGCCGCTCGCGCCCGCCAGAGCGGTCGTGCGCACGACGTTTTCAAGTTTGTCAAGTGACTCTATGTATTATAGTCATGGTGATAAAGACTAAAATTATATGACACTGAAACTGCTCTCTGCTGCCCTTCCGGCCGCTGCCATTTCGGTGTGAACTGAGCCAAAGTGTGAGTGGGATGAAACACCCCCGGACCATATTGTCGCCGCTTGGGGCCAGTTTTGTATTGAGCTTACCGCGCTCAAACAAATTACTATTCCGCGTCATCTTGGGTTGGTAGATGGATGTACCGTCAACTTAATAGGTTTCGCTGACGCCAGCGAGCGTGCTTACGGCGGAGTCGTATATCTGCAAGTCCGCATTGGTTCTAACTACTCGGTGCAGTTAGTTTGTGCCAAGTCTAAGGTCTCGCCTGTTAAAACCATTTCGGTTGCGAGACTGGAGTTGTGCGCGGCTCTTCTGCTGTCTCAGTTGCTCCGCAAGGTTCAATACACAGTTTTGCCCCACTACCCCATTAATAAAATACACGCATTTTCCGACTCCAAAGTAGTGCTCGCTTGGATTCATTCTTCTCTTCATCGCTGGCAGACTTTTGTCGCCAACCGCGTTAGTCAATTGATTGAACTTGTTCCCGCTACTTGTTTTAATCACGTCGCGGGTTATCGTACTCGTCTTCAGGAAGAACTTTCCATAGATCATATTGACTGAAAGTTTATTCCACCAGCATCACCACATTTCGGTGGATGTTGGGAAAGCATGGTCAAAGTAATTAAAACGCATCTCTTCAAAGTTATAGGTCAACAGATCCTCTCTTACGAAGAGCTTTTAACTGTCCTTGCACAAGTCGAGGCACTGACCAACTCGCGTCCGCTTCCAACTCACTGAGATCTAGCCTGAAGTTGGATCTACTTCTTAGTTTAAGTATTTAGTTAGTAGTTTTCGCTATTATTGCGTTTGTAGTTTTCGCTAAAGTTAATTTAGATTAATTTTATTGTCATATCGCTGTCTTAGTCTATTGATGGGTTATGCGGTAGTACACCCAACATAGCTAAGTTCAATTCTATTTTTTTTAAAGGCAACCCTTTAGGGCCGGGGGGATATGGTAGCGCCATCTACCTTCCTATCTATAACTAATCGCATCAACGGCAATCGTTTCACGCTTGTCTAGTGCGAGCGATACCATATTTCCGTCCCTGTCTCCCATTCCCTAAGGAGGGGCACGCCTTTGCGGATTGTTCGCGGCGATCGTCGACGCGAGAGACAGTCCAGAACATTCGATTCGCTAAATTCGCGTCCGCCATACCGTATCGATCCGCGCCGCTCCCGCTGTAATTATTACCGCTTATATAAACCGCTCGCAAGTGGAAGTGATGTGTGTAGTGAAGTGAATCAAGCAGTTTCATCCCGAAACCACCAGGAGACTGCCCTTCTGAGACGAAGAAGATCGCCGTACAAGGTAAGTGCCCCCCATCATTAGAATATCCTATACCACTCACAATCATCTCTCCCATTCCAATCCTACATCCTCTTCCCTTATTCCTTTCTAGGCGACCCAGAACTCGCCCTAATACAGTCCATTTTCCTTCTCCAAGTCGCCTAGAACCCAACGGTTTCGGTGTATCGCCGAACCACAGAGCTTGGTTGAGTGTATCTAGCCGCTGTTGAGTGTACCCAACTAGATTAATATTGCAAACTTGTATCTGAGCTGGGCATCTCATTTGTTAACAGTTTTGTGGTGTTGTTAGGTCAGTTTTGCTTAAATACATAACATTTACTTGAATCATTCTATCTATTGAAAAACCGCATTAAAATCCGTTGCGTAGTTTTTAAGATTTAAGCATACATAGGGACAGACAGACAGAAGAGAGACTTTGTTTTATACTATGTAGTGATTATTGTATAAGGGCAGCGATAGCCTAGTGGAGATACCAACGGATTGCCATGCAGAGGGAATCGGTTCGAATCCACGGCACGCACCAATGACTTTTCGAAGTTAAGTGCGTATTAAATTGTTAATTATCGCTTGCCCCGTGCCTTGGAGAGCACGTTAAACCGTCGGTCCCGGCTGTCATAAAGATCTTTGACAGTCGTTACGTGGAGTTAGTACCCTCAAATAAACTGATACTGGTCTAAGCCATGGAATATCGCTATCCCTTTAGGTTGCGGAGCTCAGACGGCAGTCGTTCTGTGGAAAAGTTGATATTCTGTAATATCTGGTTGGACCAGTAAGCGGACCTCGGGGTCTAAGGCGTGTAAGTCTCGGATGCAACTGGGATAACGCTAGGGCGATGATGATTCATTTATATTCGTTATTTTCCTATTATTCATTCATAATCATTTAAATGTTTAAAACTACATTATTTTTTATTTTGTATAGTTACTAAATCATGTTTTGTACTGTAATATAACCATAATGATAAAATAACTTACAGGTGCAAATGAAAATATAGGTTAATTAATAATAATAAATTGCTTTTTTAATTTATATATGCCTTGGATTTAAGTAAAAAAAAAGGATTTTAATTAAATAGTGGATACTTTAAGTACACATTGGCATGAGTTCTATGTGTGTTGGTATATGGGGAAGGAGCCCATACATTTTGCTCATAGTCCTTTGGGACGAAGAAATTATTAACCTTGTTGTTCGAGAGACCAACAGATAAGCAGCAAACCTCGTCGCCAACTCAACGCTCACATTCTCTAGGATTAAGAAATGGGTACCACTAAAAGTCCAGGAACTCTGGACCTTTTTTGGCATCCTGATGCTTCAAAGCATAGTCCCAATCCCTGTAGAAAGGGATTACTGGACCCCATGTTTACCTTATTTAAAAGTAGGGAACTTCGCCAACATTATGCCCTATAACCGTTTTCTGCTTATAAAGCGTTGTTTACATTTTGTAGACAACATTCTATGTGCCAGAGGGATCCCGACAACGCTGTCCAAGATCCGACCAATAATTGACCACCTCAACGACAAATTTAGCTTATTATATCTACCTGAGCAGGAAATCGCCATCGACGAGTCGCTGTTGCTGTGGAAGGGCAGACTGTCGTTCGCACAACTTATTGCGAATAAAGCTGCTCAGGTAGGTATAAAGAGCTATGAGCTATTCGGGATACCTCTGGCACATGCTTGTCTACACGGGAAAAGGGCATAATGTCGGCGACAGGGTAGCCCATTCTGAGCTTGAGGGTGCGACCTCAAGGACTGTTTTGAAGTTAGTCCGTCCTCTGTTAAACAGAGGACACACTCTGATCATGGATAACTTCTGTTACGGCATCTATCGGTGAATCTACTAGAAGAGATTGAATGTATCGGTGGTTTAAAGGTAATTCAGCTATTCTGTACTAGATGGCGTTGGACTATGTATACTTCTATAACCCTACGGTTGTCGCGTGGTCTACATATGTAATCCATTGATACAAAATTGCAAAGTTCTAAAAACCTAATAGCGCCAGTTATTTCATCCTTCGTGTACTATAAGTTGAATAATTGCCGCATTCGCTCAGTGCAGCGCGAGCGTCGGGTGCGCGTGGTTGGGCAACAGGAGCTCCGCAAAGTTCGCGGTCTACGTATGTATGCCGCGCGATCAACTACGTAAGTATTTTTCTTGTGACTGTTGCTTTTATTTTATACAAATATTATATTGTTAGTTTTTTTTTTGGGCGGTAGGTGTAAAAAAGTCAAGACATATTCGAAATTTAAAAGTTCAAATTTAATTATTTTAAAGCATAATTTTCTGCTACATTTGTTAACACTGAGTAATATTGTTCACAATTGCACTGTACTCACGTTTGTAGAACTGATACGTAGGTCTATGTAATCCTACATCTTCAAGTTACACCACCTGCCAGCACTGCACACTCACACCTTATAAAACACTATTTAGAAGCACAGAAGTACCGAACAGCAACTCACATCAGAATGTCTGAGCTATCTGAGATTAAAGCAGCACAGAACAGCCTTGAGGAGATGTTCTCGAAGAGGATGGCGGAGCTTGAGGCGCAGCTACAGGGAGGCACAGTTGCGAAGGTGGCAGAGGAGTTCCGCACCTTCAGAGAACTCATGTTCACAATGCTCTGCCTTCTTCGGAAGCAGATCAATGAGTGCTGTCAAAGCATTGACAATATAGAGACGAGACACCGGCGAAAAGCACTCATACATATTTCTTGGAGTACCGGAGGTGGACAAGGAGGACTGCAGGGATACTATATTGAAGATTCTGGACAGAATGAAGCTTCCAACAATCACTGGAGATGGTATCAACGTATGCCACCGAATCGGCACCTCCAGTAGTGGTCATCATCGTCCAATCCTGGTCTGGTTCTCTGGAATGGACCAAAGGTCTGCTGTCTGGCGTGCTAAGACCAGACTAAAAGGTACATCCACGTCGGTGAAGGAGTTTTTAACAAAATGCAGACAGATGATCTTCGGTAAGGCTCGGCTACACTTCGGAATGCGGGCTTGCTGGACCCAGGACGGTGTCATCATGGTGAAGTCGGCGGATTCATTTGACATTCATTTGACGTCATACACACTTGTCAAAAGGGTATTAGAATGTGCGTATTGGAACAATTAGAGATTTTAAAGCGGGACAAGCATACATTACTGAACGATCAAACCAACTTTAACGGGTCCCCATTGCTGAATATATTCGCACACCGTCATAATGACTCACATCAGTCGAGCAACGGAGGGAGGGGATTAGAAAGTACAATCGTTTATAAGACATGCCCACGGTTGGAAAGCGCTCAGTCGTTGCCCATCGTTCCTGAGGATGCCTCGTGCAGAGGCGAAACACGTGTCGAAGAATAGTCGGCACATACAGCGGGATACTGCAAGTCAGGTATCTTCCAGGAACCCATACCATTCCTATATCCCTTATCCTTTTAGAGGAGTTCGATATTGTCAACCTTTTTCTATTGCAATAGTTGGGGTGGTCAATTCGAGGGTGCGTGGTGGGTTCCTCTTTCCTTCCATTAGGTTAAATAAATAAAATAAATATTGAGATTTTATAATACATTTTATACACGTAAAAATGATTTATTTTATAATGTTTAATAATGTATTTATTTATATTTTCAGTTGAAAACAAAGTTGGGAAGCTGCCGTTTTGCCGAAAAGATTTTGACAAAATTTCATTACCCAAACAAATTTTAGCAACCTTTTTTTATACCATTGCAATATTTCGAATGATTTTAGTACGAATATTTTTATTTGGTCAAATTTTGACATTATGGATTATGGCATTTGGTCTTTAATCAAATGATTTATCACAGCAAACAATTTTCAGACAATAAACGTTAGGTGATATTAGTTTATTTATGGAAGTAATTAGAGTAGGTTAATTATTAACAAAATGGTAAGGTTAGGTTAGAACTGTGACTCCTACGCACGAGCTGAACGAGCGAAGCGAGCGGTGCCGCGGCAGCGGCCGGCGAGTGCCAGAAACGACTTGAATTAATATAAAAAAGAGATCGTTTTTAGTAGGTTACCCGGAACTGAACTATTTAGATTAGGATAATTATTGATTTTGCATAAAAACTGTTATTCCAACTGGAATATTCGACTAAATAAAAAATGTTAAAAGTACTAGTTGGTAAACAAGTTATAGTTTAAACGTTCATTTCCCAAACATTAGGTTTGCGTTACAATTTTTTGTGAATAGATTTTTTGCTAAGTAATAATTTGGCAAATGAAATTACGCAAAAATAATTTTGGGAAGTGAAAATTTGTCAAATTCCTTTCGGGCAAACAAGGGAGACCCAACAAAGTTATTTAGAAAATTATGGACAACAGACGAGAGAGACTGATCGAGGCAAGCCTCGATCAGTCTCGCTCGTCTGTTGCAACAACGCAACCAAGGTTGGGCGATGATTTTGGTGACGACTACTCAAGTTCAGATAGTGAGGAAGACCATGTAGAGGAGCAGCTTTCTGACTCAGGATCGGAACAAGAAATCCCAGATGAGCCTGAACTTGATAGTTCCGAATCTGAAAGCGAACCCGTTCAAAGAAGTAGACGTGGAGATATATATCTTGGCGTTGATAACACTGTTGGGTCAAAGACTGCTCCTTTGAATAGGGGAAAAACTAGGAGCCATAACATTGTTTTCGTGCCTCCCAGTCCCAAAGGCCCAGCCCGTCAGAAAAGTACTCCTACTGATTGTATGTCACTATTTTTATATGATAATATTATTGATCTGATTACAAAGTACACTAATATAAAAATAGACCACATCAAAGATAAATATCAGCAAGAAATAGATGCTAAGTCAACACATACCACTGAGGTAAGAGGTTTTTGGGATCTTGCTTATGGCTGGCGTCTTGAAAATAAACCGTCTGAGTACAGGTCAAATTTTTTACCATGTGAAACACACTTGACCATGTCTGAGCAAAGATTCAACTTTCTTCTCAGACTTTTACGATTCGATGACATACGTGACCGTCAAGAACGTGCAAAAATTGATAGGCTGTCTCCGATCCGTGAAATTTTTGATTTGTTTATTACAAACTTTCAAAGCTTTTTCGTCCCAAGCGCTGAAATGACTCTGGACGAACAGCTGATATCCTTTAGAGGCCGTTGTTTATTCAGGCAGTATATCCGAAGTAAACCGGCCAAGTATGGAGTAAAGATTTTTGCTCTAGTGGACGTTCATTACCCATACTCATTTAACTTAGAAATATATGCAGGGCAGCAACTGGAAGGACCATTTCGATTGAGTAATGAACGAAGCGAGGTAGTAATTAGAGTAGCACGCCCAGTTCTTGGGAAGAACATCAATATAACCATGGACAATTGGTTCTTGTCTTTGCAAGTTGCAAAACAACTGTTCGAAAATGGAACCACCATGGTTGGAACTGTGCGGAAGGGCAAGAGGGAGGTGCCACTCTCATTTCGAGACGCAAGAAGGGATCCCCTATATTTATCAAAATTTGGTTTCCACCTTGCACATTAGTGTCATACTAGGCTAAACCTAATAAGATAGTCATATTAATGTGAACAATGCACAACGACGCAGCAATAGATGCCGATACTGGAGATAAAGGGAAACCGGAAATAATATATTTTTTTTTATAGACTCACGCCTGTATCCCCGAAGGGGTAGGCAGAGGTGTAATATTATACCCACATTTCGCCATGAATTTTTAGGTCCCACGTAATAGGAGGCGAGCCTATTGCCGTACCGGGCACATTACCAGACTCCGTGCTGTTACTGGGAATTTCCTAACGGAAAACCCAATAACACTTTGCCCAACCCGGGAATCGAACCCGAGACCTCCCAATCCCACGCGCACATTTATGCCGCGAGACCAACGAGGCAGTAGACTAGATGTCGGAACGCTGCCGCTACACCTCGTGACTATTCTACCTTCTACTGAATATCTACTGTCCCGCTAGGGTTCTCCCTACGGGCCACGATTCTCCCTACGGGCCACGATTCTCACTACGGGCTGCCATCTACGAGCTGCGGGCGCCGCCGTGCTGCTACCAGCCACCTCCAACGCATCAGCTCCTGCCTACGAGCCTCCTACTGCCAGGCCACGGACGCCTGACTGCACCGGGTTACGCTTGAGCCTCATCGCTCGGCCCACATCGGCTGCACCGCCTGAGCCTGCCGCTCAGCCTACACCTCGACCATTGAGCTGCCTACCCAGCGTGCAATTCGGCCAGCTCACCGTCGACCCTACGAGCAGTCTACCCTGCGAGCGTCGGAGAGCAGCATGAGTCTACACTCCAGCCCTCAGGCTAGTGTTTACCTAGTTCGGTCATACTGTATGTAAGCGGTAGTGAGACAGAATAAAGAACCTGTTCAGCCTGGCAGTGTTTCTCTTGAACCCCGACATCCTACCTGAGATCCTCCGTCTCAGTCTCAATTATTATAATCACACTACAAATGGTGTAGATCTGGTTGATAAAATGTGTTCACTGTATGACGTCTCCAAATATTCAAGAAGATGGCCTGTAACCGTGTTCTATAATCTGATCAACCTCAGTGCCCTCAACGCGCTATGCATACTCAATGAATCTATTCGACGTCGTGATTTCCTCATAGACTTGGCCCTGGCTTGGATAAAACCCCTGGCTCACCAAAGATCAGACAAAAAGACATTGACAAGAAGTCTTTCAATCAAAATAAAAGATTACTTGGGTCTTCCACATCAAGAAAGCCGGCCACCGACAGCAGGACCAATTTAATAACCATGATTGCGGTAGAGCCCGTACTAGAAGTACACGAAAGGTGTGCAGTAGGTACGTGCAAAAAGTTTATATGTCCTGACCATTCTGAGATTGTATGCTTATCTTGTTTGCAAAATACTGATTAGACTAGTTTTTTATGTATTTTTTATTTATTTCATATAATGTGAACTATGTGATGTTAAGACTGAAAAAGAGGTATTTTTGCTTTTAGTTGATTTTTCTAAGCATCGAAGAAATGGTTATGTTCTGTTGACTATTTTAAATACGAAATATATATATCGGAATGGTCATCAGTACAGGACGTCAATTGACTACGAAACGGAAGTGCAAAGATTGCGCGCTTCGACAGAGTCTACGCGTCACGTTCGCTAGAGTTGAAGAGGGGGAATGACGGTTGACGTTCAACGCAGCAACGACAACTATCACTTCTCTTGGAGACTCCGGGCGGGCAACAAGTACCTAGAAACTGTCACTCGTTTCGTGTTCAGTAATACAAAATAGTTATAGTCAGTTTTGTTAGATTTGATTTGGTGTGAACTTATAACGAACTGTGATGTGAAGTGTTGATACCGGCCAAAAATCAAGCAATCCGGCGTCATCAGAAGTGGCATCATGGACCAGCGCGACCACAAGGCGCGAGCGAGGGCGACTGCTAACACTGCTATGTTGGTGAATCAGCTGAGCTGCCAACTTCAACCGTGGTGAGCGTATTTTATCTAATTTTTTTTATTGGTACTACCAATTTTGTTTAGTGGCGGTAGTAATAAAGCATTGCGCGTTTAACCTTGTAAATGTCATGGTCGTTGTGGTGATATCGCCATCACATCGTACAGTGTTGTAGGTTTGATTCCTACACGAGCCACTGAGTTGTGGAACCGTTTGATTGAAGTCGATGTTCAGTAATGGAACTTTTTTGCGACCAATCACAGAGGTTTGCAAGACTCCACCGTAGGGGTCATAGACGCGCAACGCATACGTTTTATTTGACACCACCGTAGGAGTCACGGACGTTTCAAAAGTTAAAGAAAAAGACAAAAGAAAATGTGGGTAGTACTGAACGATATAATCGCGACCTTTGTCGTATTTTGTGCTAGCGTATGGTTGTCTTACTACCACTGTGACATAGCTATAGCATAGATATCGAACGGAGGTTTTAAGTTTGATACGCCGGTTAAAAAGAAAGCGACTCATTTTATTTCTTCGTGCGAAGGTGGCTCGCACTCACGAACCTTGTGATCATATTAAGCTTGCTTGCAAATAGATTATCTTGTCTCGGTCTTACTTTATGGACTGTAATAGTAACGAGAGTGAGCGTACAGGCCGACTTGCATTATTCCAAGCAACTGCGTTTGAGTGAAACGTGCTAGTTATTGTTGTAGTGCAGTTGTAATATTGGTTTTAGAACCAACAGCCAGCTTTTTTTTTTTTTTTTTTTATTGCTGCTAGTGGCAAACGAGCGAACGGCCCATCTGATGGTAAACGGTAACCGCTGCTCATGGACTTCGCTAATGTCAGGGTATACACAGCAAAGCCGCTGCTTTGGTTGGTTTTCTGCTAAATCTAGAACAATAACTCCGGTCTAGCCTGTCCTTCGCAGGGCAGCGGCGCTAAATTTAGTATACTAATCGATCGTACAAACTTAGTTCATAGTGTAAGACTGTGCGGAGCTATTGCTTCTGACTGCTGATTTTGTGTAGAACAGCTTGTAGCTTTTATTTCTTAAATAGACGTGTTAACTGCAGTACTGCCTAGACGAGTGCGGTTGGTTGGTTAGTGTAACCTGACCATAGTCAAAAGATATTATTAGCGCCATTATTTTATCGACTCGTGATGTTGATAATACGTAACGGTTTTCGTTTAAACGTGATCAGAGCCTAAGTAAAAAGTGGCACTGGTACTCTTTGTAATTCTGAGTTGTACAGACAGTCTCGGTATTGCAATTACACCTGCTTCTTTATGTGCATAAAGGACAATGGCAGATCTCCATACATCGAAATGTCTGAAATTAAATTGAAGCGTACAGTAATAAAAAATATATCAAAAAAATTGGCGTAAGTAACAGAGCCTATAAATGATTCTATTTTCACTCAGGAAAGGTGGAAAAAGAAGATATCGGTGTTTGAATTTTTATTTAAGAATTAACAATGTAGGTAAAAGGAAAGTTATAGTATGAAAGTTAAACAATGTAGGTAGGTACGTTTGAATTATCAAATGACATAATATGTTAGATTGACATCAAAACGCGAAAGTATTTTGTAGCATCTAACTGTCACAGCCAAAGACAAAAGCAGAGCAGCACATTTTAAATCGATTTTATGTGAAATCGATACAACATTAAAACGATGCTGTAAGGATTTTATTTGATTTAAACATTGGTTTGCTTCAAAAATGTTAGCTTATTGATATAATGTTGATTAAATATTAAATAACTGCATTTTAAACCAAACCAACTCTATAAAGGTCGATCATATCGATTACTTATTTAATAATCGATACGGATATAGCACTCACGTCTATTCCTGTCACACCATTGTCTATGGCAACAATAAAATAATAAAGTATTCGTAATCAATTGGAATGCTTTTTATCATCATAAAATACTCCAGCTTTAACGAGACAAAGTGAAACTATTAAAAATCGTAGAAAAAAAAAAACAATTTGTTTTGTTCATATGAAGTTTAAGGTCGCCACAACAAACCCAGACCAAATTCTGCCATTGTTCTTTTTAACATGGCACATTAAATTGTTTCTTACTCTGATTATTAGATGGCACCACTAGTAAAATTAAATTCAATTTTAAGATTTTACGTGTGAAAATTACCTACTGTGTGTTTTTTAAATTCATGTGTTACGCTGGGAATTGTTATCAAGTGCCCTTAGTTATGCTTAGGACGTTTAGGAGTGATAGTGTTTCTAGTAAAAGTTGTTAAACTTGATTATCGGACGTAGAAGAAAATTATTGAGTTATCATCGTAGTGCGTTACGATAATCAGTTTCAGAGATTATAATTTTCATCGTAGGTAGAACTAGGATAGTGATCGTTAGTGATGATTGTGTGCTTAACCTTATTCTCATTAAATGGGTGCTTTGTTAGTCGTTGTTGTGATAATTTTGTGGTACTCACGTTACCGTCAGTGATTTGCATAAACTTTATTACTTATTAATCATAGTATCACAAACGTTGTCCATCGTCTTGAACCCAAAAGATCCGTTGGTTTGCTATGTGATAAGGAAAACCAAAGCAATATGTTGAACATACCTAGTTTAAGATTACTTTGATAGACGCTCGAAATGATTATCCGGGTGGTGTTGTGTATCCGGATGCAGGTTTCATAGCGTGATGTTGAAGACCCGATGGATGTCAGAGTATGATCAATGCAATATTTTAATGAGTTTCCTATTATTTGAGCGAGTACGTGTATTGCTCAACATGTCAGCTTCGAGAGAAAGAGTTAGTTGTGATTTTGATTAAAACCTGTAATGATTTTGATCAGAGTAGCTTTATTACCCACCGACTTGGGTCAGTAATACCCGAACGACTAGATTGAGTGCTGTTTCGGCGAACCGAATGTTCCTAGGCGATTTGGGAAAAGTGGACTGTAAGGATTTCGGTTCTTATCGACTAGGAAACGTAAGGGAGGAAAAGTGGGACCACTCACACTTTTCCTCCCTTACGTTTCCTAGTATACCCACGTATAGGATATCCTAAGGATGCTGAAGGATGAGGGCACACCTACCTTGCACATCAGTCTTCTTCTTCTCAAATGGCAGCCTCCTGGTGTCTTCGAGAATCCTGAAGCTGCGTTGAATCACTCCACTACACTCGCGCGTGGTTTAGTTCTCGTTATATCCCGGGAGCGGTAAAAAAGAAATGGCGGTGCGGTTTCTCTTCGTCGCGACACGGATTATTCTAGACTGTCTCTCGCGTCGATGAACGCGGCGACGAATCAGCGAAAAGGCGTGCCCCTTCTAGGGAATGGGATAGACAGGGACGGAAACAAAGGCATCGCTCGCATTGGAGAAGCAAGCGAAGAACGATTGACGTTGATGTGATTAATTCTCGATAGAAAGGTAGATGGCGCTACCAGAGTGCTGTGCGATAATGTTCTTTTATTCCTAGAGCGAAGTGCATTAAGGTGTGGTCGTTGATCGCAATCACGGATACCCTGCTACTCAAGTAGCTCTCATTTGATTTTTGATCGCTAAAATTATCTACCACTGGTTTTTCGTATGACAAGAGCGTGTTGCGAGAATCTGAAAGTACTCATAGACTGCCGATTAGTTATCTCAGAACTCAGTAGTTGCCTCTATGTAGCCAAAGGAAATCAGTTTGTCCGAAAGTAGCTTATCAGTTCTCGCCATGTTCGCATTTGGTTTTAGTTTTTGTCACTGGTCAAATCCAGTTTTGACATAGCTCATTGAGAGTATGAACGGGAGTTACGTTCTGTGCAGTTGTGAAGTTGTAAACGAATTTGATAATCGCTTAAAATTTACGAAGTGCGGACGTTGAATTAGTCTGAAAGAACGGATACTCTATTTAGTGGGTATACAATGAGACGAATCTTTGAAACACTAATGGTAGATTTATTTCCTTTTTGGGTAATCCTGGTGGCTAGCGCGGCCTGATGGCCGGCGCGGCCTGGTAGCTGGCGCGGCATGGTGGCCGGCGCGGCATGGTGGCCGGCGCGGTCTGGCGGCCGGCGCGGTCTGGCGGCCGGCGCGGTCTGGTGGCGAGTGTGGCTTGGTGGCCAGCATAGCCCGTGTGCGCGCGGCCCGTGTGTGGCGTGCGGCCCGTGTGTGGCGTGCGGCCCGTGTGTGGCGCGCGGCCCGTGTGTGGCGCGGGGCCTGTGTGAGGCCTGTATGTGGCTTTTAAGAGCCTGGTAACTGGTATAGCTAAAGCATATCTGGCCGAAACTGGCAATGAAAGTGAAGGTAGTTTATTAAAGGTTTGAAGATGTAGAGTCCAAAGACCTTAGCTTAAATGTTTTGGTTAACTTGGTTTAAAATATCTTAAAGTAGAAAGGCCCATTTGAGGTCACAGAAGTGCTTTACGATCTTTATTTATAATCGCAAAGCCTTTATTCTTAAGCGTAACTGTAAGTACGCACTCGACAGGTTGCGAAAAATGCCTGAAGGTCAAAGTACAACTGACGAAATTGAGGTAGAACAAAGTAGTTCTGATATTGAAGAAAGTGTTTAAGTTTACATGATGATCGGATCGGACCGTACCAGAGGCTGACGTGTAGCCGTAGCTCAGTAGAAATCGGCGTCTACTAACTTAGTAGTCCGTGAGTAGGCGGTATTGCAGTCAGCTCTGGTGGAGGTCGGGTTTCAGTGGCGTTCCCATGTGGGGTTCGCAGAAAGTAGAGTAACTGGAGGTTACTCGGCTATGCGTAGCCATGAACAACTTAAATGTTATGGTTTACTTGGTTTGAAAAAAATATATCTTTAGAGATACCGCGATAGTGAAATGTCAGTTTTACTTTAAGTTTCCTGATTATTGATTTTGATACTGAAACTTTGTGCCAGAGGATCAGAGCATAACTGACGATCTTAAAGAGAAAAAATTGTGAACCTTAATACTTACAAGACAGTAGAAAACTGGGCTTACATGTTGATTGGTTGTGTGATTTAATGTCCGAGGTCGGTTTGTAGCCGTAAATCAGTACAAATCGGATTCAATACAACTGTGAAGGCAGTTGTCCGTGAGTACACGGTAGGTACGCAGACGACTCCGATGTTTGATTGGCGCAGATAAATGGGTGGCAACCGTGTGACTGGTGTAAGGCCTGGTTTAGTAACTGGAGGTTACTGAATGGGGGCAACCGAGTGGCTGGTTGAGTGCCTGGTTTAGTAACTGGAGGTTACTGAACGGATATGAATCACATGTAGAACTTTAGTTATTTGAATTGATTATAACGTGAGTCTATGGTAATTGACTGTATTGTCAGTGATGCTCTGAATCCAGCTCCTATAATAGAATGTAATGTAGGAGGTAATTTTGTAGAAAATTTGATTGGAATCCTAACACTGTTTTGATTCAACCCTTACCTGGGTTACGTCAGGAGTGACCGAGCAATGTGATACTGTGCGTGTAAAATTTTGTTACAGATTAACACACAGGGACGTGTGTCTTGTAGGATGGCCGTATCGGAATGGTGATCAGTACAGGACGTCAATTGACTACGAAACGGAAGTGCGAAGATTGCGCGCTTCGACAGAGTCTACGCGTCAGGTTCGCTAGAGTTGAAAAGGGGGAATGACGGTTGACGTTCAACGGAGCAACGACAACTATCACTTCTCTTGGAGACTCCGGGCGGGCAACAAGTACCAAGAAACTGTCACTCGTTTCGTGTTCAGTAATACAAAATAGTTATAGTCAGTTTTGTTAGATTTGATTTGGTGTGAACTTATAACGAACTGTGATGTCAAGTGTTGATACCGGCCAAAAATCAAGCAATCCGCCGTCATATATTTAAAAATAAATAAACCGACTTTTAGATTTATTTTTGTAGGTGCATTGGGGTAATACCAAAATCGGGTATATCCCGTAAGTTAATAAAAGCTACTACTTGTAACGATAGTTTTGTACAGGCAAAATTTGTCTAGGCGCCATCTTTATTATTCTCGCCGCACCAGTCGTCGTGCGTTTCTAATACTAACATTACGTGCGTTGCATCAAGTTTTCTGCATTGGGTGATTTTCGCGCCAATATTATTGATTCTTAATAACCCCAACATCGATATCTTCGAATTCTGGTAAGTTATTTAAATAATTGTTTGTTTTTATAATAGATTATCGGCTTTTACGTACTTCAGATTGAAACACAATGTCTTAGTCCTTTTTTAACCAAATAAAACAGAAATACCCCAACGGGTTTATTACGGCATAACCTAATTTCGCACACAGATTTTTCATAGTAATGGACAGTGATTCTCAATCTATGTAAAATTACCAATGAATTCAAAAATTATAATGGTGAATTGAAATTATTATTATAATGGTTGTTATGCATATACCAACATAAGTGAAGTTGTAAAAAGTATTTCTTATCTACTTATCACTTTGCTGGCTGCCTTGTTTGTCTCGCGGCATTTATGTGCATGTGCGGTCCCGGGTTCGATTCCCGGGTCGGACAAAGTGATATTGAGGTTTTCCGTTAGGAAATTTTTAGTAGCAGCATGGAGTCTGGAAATGTGCCCGGTACGGCAATAGGCTCGCCGCCTATTACATGGGACTAAAATAAATCTGGCAAAAAGTGCGTGTAGCAATACACCTCTGCCTACCTTTTAGGGGGGGATATAGGCGTGAGACTATGTATGTATATACTTATCACTTTTCTGATTGTAACTATTACTCCATTTACCTATAACGCTCTATTGTTTTTGAAGGCGGTAATATAAGTCATCCGGTATACGACGATTCCGCGCGGTATCACCCGCGTGCTACTACGCCCTGGCAATTAATTCTTTTGACCATATTTCTTGAAATTTGACCTACTTTCGCTTAGAATAATTATGCATAAACTTACTTACCTTCAATATTTTGCAGAGTTATCATGCCCCGAACCTACGTAAGAAACGAAATCAAAACATACACACCGCAAGATGCTGTTGAACAGGTGAAAAATAGAGAACTTACGCAATATAGTGCAGCGCAGAAGTATAAAATTCCCATGACGACGCTTCATGAACACGTAAGAGAAAGTCGTCATACTCTGAGATCATATGCAGGTAGGCCAACTGTTATACCATTAGAAAAAGATAAAAAAATTGCCGAAGCTATCACAATTATGGAAAAATGGGGATTCGGATTATAAAGGTTTGAAGTCATTGAGATTGTAGCTGAATACGTGCGAGTTAATAAAATAAAGACTCCATTTAAAAATAATGTCCCTGGCCCAGACTGGTTTATTAATTTCCGCAAGAAACATCAATTGTCTATTAAAAAAGCCCAGCCATTAGAATTTGTGCGTAAAAAAATTTACTGATCAATTCGTTATCGCTAATTATTTTGATTTATACGAAAATACTCTTAAAGAATTAGATCCTTTTGACAAGCCACAATTCATTTGGAATTTGATGAAACGTCGTTGTGTCTGGATCCATCTCGAATAAAAGTAGTTGGAAAAATAAACAAATATTGCGCGAGCACAACCTATGGCAGTGGCAAAGAAAACATTACGGTGTTAGCAGGTGCAAGCGCCAGCGGCAAAAAATTACCGCCATTAATTGTATTCAAAGGAAACTATATGGGATCAGTGGATGGCTGAACTAGAAGATAGTGCTTACGATTTCGAATTGTCATATGCCGCGAGTGCTAAAGGGTGGAGACAGACATTTTTTACAATTATATAGAAAAAGTTCTCATCCCAAATCTAGGTGAAGAGCGACCTGTCCTGATTATTTATGATAGGCATTCGACTCATGTTGATGCGAGGGTTGTGAGCTTGGCAATTCGAAACCATGTTACAATTCTTAAACTACCTCCACATACATCGCATTTGCTGCAGCCTCTTGATTTGGCAGTTTTCAAGTCATTCAAAACTATATGGGATTCCAAACTTGTAGAATGGCAGCGGAGGAATGTCGGCATAAAAATGATAAAAAAGTGTTTGCCAAACACTCGCAGATACTTGGCAACAAACCAATCCGGATATACTCAAAAGTGGCTTTCAAAAGGCTGCAATTTTCCTCTTTAACCTTTTCACCGCCAGCAACTTCTATAGAAGTTCAGGATTTTCGTACCGTCCACGCCACGACTTCTATAGAAGTTCACTTAAAAAAAATACATTTACGATACATAAACACTTTTGTTTCTTTTGTAATTGTGTAGATGGACACGAATGAAGCCCTATTTATTATTTTCTCAGGCAAAACAGGCTTTTTTCCGTGTTAAAATGGATAAAAACATAAAAGGCCCCAAATATTTTTATGTCCCGCACGCCAACGACTTCATATCAAGTAGGCTAGTGATGTGATGCGAAAGTTGCATTCATTAGAATCTTTTAGATTTATTTGTCTTTTTCCTTCCAATCGTTCTTAGATTCTGTGATTAAAAAGTAATTCCGGTCAGTAAATAACGTATTACATAACACAATTTAAAATTGATGTACGTATCAAATCACTTCATTAAAATTTATTAAATGTACCGAGGGTTTTCGATATTGCTACACCCATCTCTACGTAATGGCAAGATGTCAGTGTCACTAGCGCCGACAACTTCAATAGAAGTAAACCTGTGACGTCTTAAGCGCATAGGTGTCAAGGTCATTGTGTCATAGTGCCGGGCGACGCGCACTCCTTTATCTTTTGACACGACTGCCCAAAAAAAAGAGTGTAATGTTTTTGATTTTGATTTGATACTGGCAATAATATAGAATAGCATATAATAATAATTTTGAATAGCTAAGTTTAATATTTTTTTTATGAATTAGGTATTCGAATATCCTTAATCAAACTAGCCAGTTTTTCATTTGCATTAAATAAAAAATAAGCTGAAAAGGTTTAGCACATCAGTATTAAAAAGTCACTTACTATCCCTTTCCGAAACTACACTTACTTTGCCACTTCAAACAATGTTCCTGAGTTTCCTGACTGACCGTTCATGTTAGATTTCGAATAGGTATAAAGTAAAAACATTCAAGTGTTTTTAGTATAGACTAACAAAAATCTATACACAGAGAGAAAACAATAGACAACCCTATTTCTTATGAAATTTATCGTGCTACGAACGCCAACGACTTGATATGAAGTAAACGGACTACATTTTGAAATAAATAGTGATGTGCCTATTATGTAATTATCTCCAGCAAGTTTATGCATGTATCTTTGTCTCCGATAACGGATACCCATTTTTCTTACTATAAATGCTCATAAAATAAAACAAATTACCATTATAATTTAACAGTGTGTATTTTTAATTGTAAATTTGAGTAACAATTTAAATTTACACATTGTTTTTTTCACTATCGATATGACGTTACCGCCATCCCTGCTTTCGTACTATATAATTGTTATACATTTATACGATGGCGTACAACGACACATCGCGTTTAGTATAGCTGGGCGGTGAAAAGGTTAATGCCCATGTCATACCTGTAGACAAATATGACCCAGATACATACAACAGATATAAAAATACATATTGCTAATTCTAAATCACAACCTGTAATATAATTTTGAAGTGAAAACTTGCATTTTATCTTCTTCTCCATTTTGTGCTGATAAAAAATAATGAGCAAGGCTATCAGGTACATATACATCCTTGAGTGTATGAAAAATCAGTTTTTCGACATTAAAATTTTTTTTAGAACAACATCTATTTACTCATCCATTGATTAGGTGGAGCTACTTTTAATAATGTTGAACTGTATGAATGCATGTTCTTTAATGCTATTTAAGTCATGCCATTATACGACTAAACGTGGAATAAGTTGGTAAATGTTGGCCATTTGGAGAATTAGCCACTTTACGAATTAGTCCTTTTACGAATGAGTCCATTCAAGAATTAGGCATTTTACTACTTAGTCCTTTTGAGAATTAGCCATTTTGCGAATTAGTCCTTTCGAGAACTAGTCCATTCGCGAATTGGCCCCTTTGAGAATCGGGTGCCATTTTGCGAATTAGGCATTATACGACTAAACCGAATTATATGAGCAAGTAGTAACTTACTTTTTTACTTAATTTTAATCCACCTTTGGCATAAAATTGTAAAATAATCACTTGTTTTGACATAAAAACAGAAATTATTTGAAGTATCAATCAACCTTTAAAATAATAAATCACAGTGCCTAACAACTTTCAATAATATTTTTTTTTAAATAATGAGATCATTTGACATAAAATTAGAAAAAAAGATCACAGAGACAACTTTAGGAACTTACTATTTTACATTATTATCTACTACTAGTTATAGGAGGATAATTTAAGTTATAAAATTACAAATTATTTATAAAATCAGTCTTATAATATTATTATGATAAATCACAGATATACCATTATGAAACTTGCTTACTTAACTTTTTCAAATTATTAACTGCTTTGGCATAAAATTTGCAAACATTAACACAATAATTAACTAACATAATTATCATCATTTTCTATATGGCATACTAAATAATGTGAGCAAAATCTTAAAAATATCAAGCAATATTAAAATATAGCAAAATGTCATAATAAAATGTCGGCAATGTGGTACTCTATAACCTATATAGCTCTATATCTTTATGATAAACACCCACGTATTAATTCTATTACAACCATGCATATTATAGTAGATTTAATATGTTGGTACTGAATTAGGTCGACAATCATTCAATCAGTAAAATATATTTTATCTTCATTATTACATAAATAATACTCCTTATCACTTCTTATTCGGACATTTATCTTCTTTTCGATTAATGACTCTGGTACTTCATCAGTATCTTTCCGCGTGGGCATAATAAAAGTTAGATGCTGCTGTCGTCGCATATTTTTTAAGAAATTGATGAAGTAGTATGTTTCTTCGCATACTATTATCTCCTCTATGAATCCTACATAATATTTCCACTTTTGTCGGCTGAAATACCTTACTAGCACTGAATCTTTCATTTTATAATTTTCTTTAATAACACGGTCATTTTCTTGTGTTTCGTATACTACCCCTGTATTCGCCCGATTTCGTAGCAGCTGTTCATCTTTGATGTTCTTTATAGAGTCTTCTCTAATTTCTGTATCTACTCCTTTAATTAAATCGTCCCCGCATTGCATTGCACATTTTTGAACACGTTTTCCTACTTCTTTTTTACCCAGTAGATTTTTTTTTCTTTACTTTTTTTTTCCAACACCTTTATTCTTAGCGCGGAAATTGACACATTTCAAATCGTTGCTAGTGGGTGATTTTTTGTTTTCAGCTTTTAGATAACTTGTTAGTGGCTTTTGTTCTTCATATGTTTTAAAATCATCTTCATAGCTGTCTATTAGTTGTTCAAAATTATCACAGTCAAAAATGTCTGAATCGCTGTGTAGACTCATAATATCGGATACGCTAGTAATTGTACTGTCAGATGAAGGCTCGCGTTTTCTTTTAGACCTATCTTTTTTGTTTACTTTTTTTGGCTGTTTCTTATAATTTCTATTAGATTTATTTATTACTCGGGGGATTTTCATATTTCCATTTCTTCTAAAATTTTTGCACCCATTGTTGCGGTTATGACCTCAGCGCCTTTAGCCACACGTTTCTTTTTTCTTTTGTTGGAAAAGTATCTTTTTTGTCCTGCTGTATTTTACGTAGTACCAAATCTTCGAATGTGCATGATAATTGGGGTTGTTGTTGAGTTTGAAGTGGTGGTTGGGATGCTTTTTTAATTATAACATTTGAAATTATATTTATTTTTGTTGAGTTGTGTGTTTGGTTTGGTATGGGCTGCGGATTTTGTAAGCATATGGGTCATTGTGTTGGTTGTTTCGCCACGAATCTCAAAGTCTGTCGGATTTTGATATTTGAGATAGGTAGGTAATATTTGGCTTCTGAAAACAATCATTGTTGAAAGCTGGCCGTTGATTAGGTTGATACAAAGTTTGTTTAGTGATTTCGGATTCACAGGTTGTGATTTAGAATTAGCAATATGTATTTTTATATCTGTTGTATGTATCTGGGTCATATTTGTCTACAGGTATGACATGGGCATTAAAGAGGAAAATTGCAGCCTTTTGAAAGCCACTTTTGAGTATATCCGGATTGGTTTGTTGCCAAGTATCTGCGAGTGTTTGGGAAAAACTTTTTTTATCATTTTTATGCCGACATTCAATTCATTTAAGTTGTATGCACACATAGCGCGTACCTACATGCATTGTGTTTGTTTGTAAACCTGCATATTTTGAACCATTTCTGCTGATGCGCTCAACCAGACCATTACTTTTTTCTTATTTGTTGCTGTAGCAATTTAATTCTGGCTGATTTTTACGTCCGTGCGACACCAAATGGTCGCACTGAAAAACAGCGCTCTGTTGTGGGCCCTGTGGACCACAGTGGAGCATTATGCTGAGTGCGTACCAAATTCTCCACAGATTGCACGTTTATTTTTTTATTATATGTTAAACATTTTTTCTTTTTCTTTTCTTTCTATTATGCAAATGCGGGCGAATAAGGTAAAGCAAAAAACGTCTCTTGAAAATTTTGTTTCATGTTTAGTTTGTCTTCATGTCAAGACTTGACATGAAGACAAACTAAACATGAAACAAAATATTCTCTGGTAGCCAATATCGATACAGTGTCGCTGAGAAAGAACCGGACATAAATGGCGCCATACATACCGTAATGAAACACACTGCCACACTGAAATACCATGAGGGGATCATAAAATCAAAATTGATTGATTAATTTTGTTTACAAATATTATTTTATTCAACGTTTCATTTCTAGGAATACTCACATACAGTTGCTGTTCATGTTATCTTTTGGCAAAAACAATATTTTTTCCATAATTATGGACTATTTGCCCTCTCCATGTATATTCTTTACTCAAAGAATACAAACAAAAATGGGCGAGTCCATTGCGATCTGTCAAACTTATTATGTCAGGATATGGTCATAGATTAATAAGAAAGATAAGTTAATTTGCAGTTATTATGAACTAGATAAATTCTTATGCGAATCACGAAAGCATAATAATAAATACTACAAGATTTATTACCAGTTTATAAGTAATCGTTTTCTTGGTAGACTTATGTCCTGCAGTGGACGTGTATTGGCCAATATGCTGATGAAGTTAGTTAGCATGAAAGTGAACCAGCATACATTTTATAGTATTTCTTAACGCTACAGGCGCGCGGCTGTACGATGAAATAATTCGAAGAGTATAAATAAAGTTTCAGGAAGTTAATTTCTACCAGTGATCCTTCTTCTATTTTGTTTGTAGGTACTACCTACGTTTCTATGTCCCAATAATTCATTTCATATGGAATGAATATGAAGGGTTAGGTTAGATTCCCTTCATAATTAGTAATTGCGGCAATTTATTTCACATTACCACTTCACAAAATTTTTTTACCTCATATATTATAGTTTTCCATATAATGTTTATCTGCAGAACTTCAAGAAGACAACAACATTAACCAGCCTCAAAATCAAACTCGATTCCTATTTCATAGCAGTCTAAAACTCCAATTAACCATGTTTACAAACATAAATTAAAATTTTGCCAAAGTTTTGTGAGTACTTAATACATGTCAAGAAATCTTTGTCACATCTGTTTTATTTCAGTATTAATCTATGGCTAAATTATTCACTATAGTCTGTTCAAGATACGAAAAAATAAAATGTAAACAAACCATAAAATGGTTCTTTTAATGTCGCCTTCGCAACAAAAGTAGATTTAAGTTAAATACTTCAAGCGAAAGATTCAGTTAGCTTTTAAAAAATACGCCTATCCCTTCAATTTATAAATGGTACAGCATATTTATTATTTTCCTGTATTGTTCATAATTATTTTAACGAATATATTTTTTCAATGTATTAGTTATGCTAATAAACTATTTTACATGATAAAGAACCTAAAAAACCAATGATTCTAAAATGTCAATGTATTTGTTATCCTGTCAACTTATGCATTATACCCAAAGTAACCATTTCGCATGACAGGGGGCTATTTTTAATTAGGTCGGGTTATCCCGATCGGTTGTCGTGCTAACTTATTAAGTTTGAAAATCATTGGTTTCTTTGTTTACCTTTTATTTTTTCGTATCTTGAACAGACTATAGTTATATGTGTCATAGCGTATCTATGGATATATGATATCCTAGAAGTGACAAATATTTGAAACGAGGAATTTATATCGGTTAAATTGGAATTATCTCATATATAAATTTAGTGTCATCGCTTATGTATACAGGGTGTCACAAGACACATCACCAAGCCTAAGTCTACTCGTTTTGCACATCATACCAAGTCATACTACACGAAAAGAATATCTGGGAAACGAAACATTTTTGTAAGCTTAAAAAAATAGACACATTTATAAGCCGCAATGTATAGCGAGCGCTTGCAGGAAAAAATGACACCAGAAATGCATCGTTCCTACACCGACCGTATCTACGCGACGGCGACAGTTTATGATCACGTGGTAGCGCGGCCGAGGGGGTAATGTACTTGTCCACAGCTCAGCTGATGGCTTGTATCGGGTCTATTGCTGCTTATTTTAGAGAAATATTGAAAATTTTGTTTATGTTTATTTGGAAGAAAGTTTACATTTATCATTCAAACCACGATTTTGGAGTTATTAGAAAAACAAAACCTCATACTCATACGCACCCTGCATATGTCTGTAGGACCTGGGAAATTCCTGGTTTAGGAGATATTGAGGCTCAAAGTCACGACTTCTTTTTTCTAATTATTCCACTCGTACGAGCGTTGATGCACAACTAAGCTCGTTTAAGCTTGAGCCGTCAAGTCACTACCACTTCGAGCGAACATGCCGAAATATGCCCGTTTACGCGGGTTCGGTGTTTAAACTTTATTTGACTGGTTACCTAAAAATGTAATTATATTGCGATTTTCTCAATTATGATTGACCATTTTATGAAGTTTGTTGATTAAACGATTTGTTATCATAGATCTGACCAATGCAAATCATGAAATTACCAATGGATAATTATGAGACTTTTCTTGAATTGTGATCATTTAATAAAATGGCCAATTTCACAATACGGCCACGACATAGACCCGCTTTTACCTAGCACCATAGTGATACAAGTAATATAGCGCAACTTGCTGTCATCTATTGTCAATACGACGTAGTTGTGAATAATTGGCCATAGATTTACATTGAAATAAGAATAGATTAAGATTCCTTTATGGTATACGACACCACGCATGTTGAGACTAATCAATCCCGTATATTTAATATGGTGATGTGCACATATACAACACTCCACCCAACGCAAACCCACGCGTCACCATCCATTCAATCCAGATCGGCGCGTTGACGGTGGAGGGAAATACACGCCCATCCGACGCTTGACAAGCAATGTGTTCCGTTAACACACAACGCCATGCGTCAGTTGAAAACATTCCTGTCATGATGATACTTTTTTAGTATTCGTTTATTACATTATATACTTGATATATACATTAGCTACTTGAATTATTAAAATGTAAGCCCACATTATACGATTTGAGTTCAGGCTAATACCGTTATCATTATAATAGAAATAATGCCTCACTATAAATGATGAATCTTCCTCAAAATCACTATTTAGGAAATTATGTCATAGTTTCGTAAATAGTGATTTTGCACGAAGCTTGTTGTACCTTCGCGTGGGGTGTTGTATATGTGCACCGTTCGCATCGTCGGGTGTCGACACGTGCCTGTAGGGTGGGGTGCGGTAAGTATATCTGTTTCCACCTTTAGTACACATACAATATAAAACATCAATATAAAAAACAGGCATTATAACGTGTAATAATATTGTGATCACAACTAGGTTACAGGGTAACCCATGGTAAAGATACAACTTTCATTAAAAATACAGAATCTTTCCAATCTTTGTCTCGTCTGTCCTAGAAGTGACAAAATAAATAGTGAAGTGAAGAATATACGACGGGAGTTTTAAATATAAAATGTACTTAGTTGTATTTTACTTTCCAGCGTCATTTCACTCGCGTTCGAAAGTGATAGTTTGCATAATAGTTAATAGACTCGTCCTTTTTTATTCATATAAGAAATAGACCGGCCCAGAACAAAAAAAAAAAAAATTTAGTTATATTTACTAGTAAACGCGTTTATAACATTTTATTAGAACAAGTAACTACTTGTTCTAATAACTACTTGCAAAATAATAAGTAACTACTTACTTGCAAAATAATATAAAATAACAATTTAAGCTTCGATTGTTTTCCAGAAAAATCGAATATTTTTTTCGATTTTATCTCTCTCAAGTTTGTGAACTAAGAAAGCTAAGGACTAAGTAAAGCGTCATTGTGCCTTAACGACAATTGACTGCCATGTGGTTCTTCTGAAGATTACATCGAACACAGCGCATCTAGTGCTTAATATATGTATTTATAATATTGTTCTTCTGGATGTCACGTCGCACTTAGCGCATCTAGTGCTAAATATATTATATCTATGGCGCCCGTCCCCGGCCCGTGCACGTCATCGCCCCGGTCGAGGCACTGACAGCGCACTGACACGGCACGGAAGCTCCGGCCACGGACTTGTGTGAACGAGTCCATATAAAATGTATGCAACGATTCTTTTCTGCGCTCCGTCCCGTCCACGTCTCGTCCCCGTCCCGTCCACGGCCCGGTTGTGTGAGGATAGACCTTAACTTAGATTTTTCATGTCATTTAAGTCCATGGAATGAGTTGGTAATAGTTGGCCATTTGGAGAATTAGCCACTTAACGAATTAGTCCTTTTACGAATGAGTCCATTCAAGTATTAGGCATCTACTCAGTCCTTTTGAGAATTAGCCATTTCGCGAATTAGTCCTTTCGAGAACTAGTCCATTCGCGAATTGGCCCTTTTGAGAATCGGGTGCCATTGTGCGAATTAGGCATTATACGACTAAACGTATAATTCTAACCCTGAAAAGAAACTTTTCTATGAATGATTGCTAAAACTTACTATAAATAATAAGCTTTTATGTTCTTACATACTAATAAAAGATTGATTTTACCTTAAATATATTTTAATTTTGAAATTTCCACTCATAATATAATTATTAAAGAACTCTCGATTTTTCTCCGTTCCGCTCTACCACAACCTATTTTGTCTTGCTCTGCTCCACCCTACTTCACATCAACTTTTCCATCCTAAATCTTTCTCTTAGCGTTATCCCAGGTTCAATCTGGGGTCCGCTTTCTAGTCTAACCGGATTTGGCTGAATATTAGCTTTTCCACGGAGCGACTGCCTGTCTGACCTCCGCAACCCGAAGGGATAGCGATATTCCATGGTTTAGACTAGTGTCAGTTTATTTAGTATATTTTATTAACTGACGCCCTGTAACGACTGTCAAAGATCTTCATGACAACTGGGACCGACGGCTTAACGTGCTCTCCGAGGCACGGAACAAGCGATAATTAACAATTCAATACGCACATAACTCCGAAAAGTCAGTGGTGCGTGCCGTGGATTCGAACCCGATACCCTCTGCATGGCAGTCCGTTGGTATATCCACTCGGCTATCGCTGCCTTCAACTTTTCCATCCTAAAGTATTTAAGTATTTAACTTTTCCATCCTAAATACTTAAGGAAAAATGTTGGGAACCACAATTGTTTCCTAGGGTAATTACTAAATATAAAGTCACAAAAATCGAGATTAGTCAAACTACCAAAATATTTGGCGTTGTTTTGGTTATGGGGTGATAACGATTGAAAAAGACATGTAAACTTTCTCCAAACTGTAATAAAAGCGAATTTGAACTATTTCGGAATTTCCTGGAGATACACACATCAAAAAAGTCTAAGCAACACATATAAATTTAAATTTTACATTATTCGAGACTCATCGCAAAATTGTTCCGTCCCATTGTGCCCGCGTCCATGTAATACACCATTCATTTCGAAGAGCGCGATTCCCGTGACGTATCGGTGGGCACCTAATTGACCACCGCGCTCGCAGGCCATACTCATGTAGTCGATTTCGCACAGTTTGGCAGCTAACAACAACACCACTTGAATTTTGTCGCCTTAAATCTATCTCTCGGGTGGTTGGCATCGACTGGCGTCATGCAGGTCAGTTGCATGTATCGATCTTGCCGTGTGGTTGTAGACCTACCTCGACCTGGGTGCTGCTCAGCAGGATCTCCCGTGTTAGTGTAACGCTGATGAAGACGGCAAATAACGCTTCTGTTAATACCAAAATACCGAGATACCTGAGATTGACTTCTTCCCGCTTGCAACATCCCTACAGCTCTTTGCATTTCATCTGCGTTCAAATGACGTCGCTCCATGACTAGAAAAATGTCTCAAAATCCAAATTGGTTCAAAACTTTTTCAAATTATTGTTTAAATCATAAAATTTATACAGAATACTAAATTTTAATAAGCAAAGAAAACGCTATAAAATTAGAACAAATGCATTCGCTTTTGAATTTGTGAAAAAAAAAACAAATATGATACTCGAATAAATAAAAAGAACTAATTGTTGTTTAATATCAAAAAAGCACTAAAAAATATAGATACGAAAATAGTAAGGATTTAATGCGAAAACACATTGTAAAATCGAAATTTGAATGTGTTGCTTAGGCCCACTTGCGTAACGTTTGGTTTAAATCGCTCCATAATCTAAATTTGTTGAACAGAATTAACAGTATAAAATAATTTAACTTAAAAGTATTTAGCGTCCTCTTGCACAACAACAACGACGTTTAGATTTAGTTAAACATTTTTTGAGGTCGGTAAAGTAGTTTCTACGTTTTGTTTCATGGCATGATGATTTTTTGTTACGATTTTAATGAAGTTATGCGTTGCTTTTGCATAAAACCTTAAACTATATATCATAAAACAAAACGCATTGTCATTGCCTAGCAACGAAATAACAATTGACAAATAATAACTTGAAACGTTTGAGCATTAACCCTAGAACCCTACATGGAGTGCAGGTGCACCCCACACCGATTTGTTTTCTAAATATCTCAATTTATTTAACGTCCACGAATTCACGCGTCAGAGTATTTTTGTTTGGTGTCAACCTCTTGCCAATACCGTGACGACAGCTGCGTCATGTAGTCGCCTATGTAAGTGCTGTGGGGTATGCCAGTACCCCATTGTAGTAAAATCGTAAGTTATTTTATTTATTACGATTGATGGATTTGTATGTAATATCTTATTTAATTTGATTATTTATTAAAACAATACTCTTATATGAATTAAATACTGATATTTTTAGATGTTATGTGGAGCATCAGGCACAAGTTTGTGCAAAGTGCTCAAACTAAGTTTAACTTAAGGTTGATTTGTGATCTCAAGTTACTGATTATTTATAATTAAACGTATTTTTATCAATTGTTTTTTTATTTTTAGAATTACAGTCATTATAGTATGGGGTGTTCCAGCACTCCAGTGTAGGAATAATATGTGCGCCAGATAGTGTAGGATTCTAGGGTTAACAAGAACACAAGTAGGTATATTGTTATCAGTTATATCATCATCATTTCAGCCTCTTCACCAGATCGTCGGTCCACCTTGTGGGAGGCCTACCCCTGATGCGTCGTCCGGTCCAGTTATACCTACATATAATTATAGTTAATTTTCGTCGCTAATGACAAGTTGCCAACGTCAGTGTGACAATTTTAAATAAAATTAGCCACTAAACAGCCGATTTTCGGTAATTAATTTTGACAGTTCTTAAATCATATTAGTCGACAAATTTTTCGTTGTGCAAGACGCCAGTGGTGTTTAATATTTTTTTTCTCGTTAAATACATCTTAATTCAATTTAAGAATCGTTGTGCAAGTGGGCCTTAGACTTTTTTGATGTGTGTAGTTCGTAATTTTCCCTATTCCTGAAATTCTTGAGCAGATACTTTAAGTACTTTAAGTACCATATTTTCAATTCTCATCTATATATTAAAGTATCTAACTTATAATTATCACTAACCTATATCTTAATATATAAAATTCTTGCGTTACTGACTGACTGACAGACAAGCTACAGCCGAAACTACTCGGCGCAAGAAGCTGAAATTTAGCATGTATGTTCCTTGGGGACCGTAGGGATGCACTAAGACGGGATTTCCCGAAATTCCCACGGGATCGGGCAAAACGGAAAATTCGAAAATATGTGCGTGCGATGCCGTCGATTCTTCCACATTCACACAACACCATCTAGTCCCAAACTAAGCAGAGCTTGTACTATGGGTACTAGACAATGGATAAACATACATATATACTTTTTTTTGTAAATCCATATATATTATACATAGAAACACCCAGACTAAGACAAACCTGTTATGTTATCCATGTTCACGCACAAATGTTTCACTTGAGCGGGAATCGAACCCGCGACTTTCGGCGTGGCAGTCGTTTACACTCCCGCTGCGCTAACCGGTCGTCGATATGTTCATTAATTATAGACTGATGTAAAACTAACGGCAGTAAATGTAGAACTTAGAATATTTTATCAAACTGTAGGGCTTCAGTCATCTCATAGAAATTTATATCGGAATTACCCTAATGCACCTTACTTTTCTTATTTTTAAAATGGTATACCCCCCTGTAGACCACGCGACCAAATGAGTAAATAAACCGAACAGAGAGACAGCTTCTTAAGAGCTTGTAAATTTGTTACCACAATGGTTGTCACAATAGGTTAAGACAAATCGCTTGTTCGGTATACGACAGATTCTGGATTGGACAGATTCGTGATTCGGCAGATTCCCAACTCGACAGATTCGTGGATTGGGCAGATTCTTGCACTCGACGAATTCGCTATACGGCAGAAGTACAGTTGTAAATAAAATAGCGAGTGGAACCAAAAAAGGCATGCACCTGAAACTTTTAAAAGCACGGAATAAAAATATACATTTGTTACCAACGACACGACGTGATTTATTTGACATTCCCAACGATACCACTAATAGTGTTGAATATTTTTCTGGTAATATGATCTATTTTGCTAATAAACATAGGAATCTCCTTTAGCTATTATGTGCCACTAGTTTTACCACGGGGATAGGTAACTAAAATAAGTTTAAAAAGAAATTGTGTAAAACAAATGAACGTCTACAAAACAAATAATTATAAAGTGATCAACCATCGATACGGCTTACAAAAAACAGGTGCATGACAATTCATGACAGACTTTTTTTTGGTATTTTCTTGCTTTCTGACATTGATACGTTAGTAAAATTGTAAATTCTAAGTTACGTCAATAAGGTCGAAAATCGCATGCACCTGTTTTTTGTAAGCCCTATCGATGGCTGATCACTTTCTGATAGTCATTGGTTTTGTAAACGTTATTTGCTTTTACACAATTTCTCAACTAATGAGATCATGAGGATCCCCTGGGGGATCGGGCTAGAAGATCCTGGTGGACAACATGCAAACATGTTAAGTATTTCGTTGCCAACATTGACAATATTTATTTCAGATCGAAATATTCGCGAAACTTTTGCTCGAGCAATTCAACAAATGCGATAAAATTATCAGGAGGTATAATTTAAAAACCCAATTGTACGTTACCATAGTTAAAATCTTTATAATGACTGAATTATTTCATCTAGTATTATTCATACACACAGTATAATAAACAACCATTATTAATAATAAAATACCACGTTTTTACATTATTTATTTATTTCCACATATACAAATATCTTTACAGGTAAAAACCCAATACGACATTGTACTACGAACATCCTGCTCATACACATTACACAAAAATTTAAAGAAAAGAAACATAAAATTAAATACTACAATCCATAACAAATAACGTACAGTGCCATCTTAGTGAATTCACACAGACTACAACAGAATATGTCGAGTTCATTAGCTATAAGGTTAAGGGTGCGAAGCGCGACCGTGAGCGGAGCCTCGTGTAGCAGGTTAGTGCGCGCCCGCGGCACGGCCAGCAGGCGCGGCCGGCGGCGGCGTCGCACGTACCCATCCGGCACAGACAAATACACTCTCTCCAGTAAATCTGCGTGATGTAACCTGCCTCTGATAATGTTGTGGATATAAGTTACAAGTGTGAGTTGCCTCCTAACGTTTAATTCATTATATCCAACCATACCCAACACAAACAGAGTCGGATACATCAGCGGATAAAATGGCTAAACTGCATATTGTTTTAAATAAATATACCTTATAAATTTATATTGTACTGTCTCCAACATGATCCTATATTTAGTTTCATGTGGGGCCCAGATAACTGCGTTATCTGGGCCATACTCTAATTGGCTTCTTACTAAAGTGTTATATAATGTTATATAATGCTTTAATATTTGTAAACCTTTTTACAGTTCCTAGTAAAAAGCCTAGGTTTCTGTATGCCTTTTTGCAAACTAAGTATGTGATCGCAAAACGTTAGCTCAGTGTTAAAAAGAACTCCTAGATCCCTCACTTCTTTGACCCTAGTCATTGGTATCCCATCCACTCTATAGTTATTACAGATAGGGGTGTGTGCCCGTGAGAAAGTAATTGTCACACACTGATGTGTTAAACTGTAATAAATTGAGCTTGCTCCATGTTACCATCCTGTCTATATCACTTTGCAGCCTTATACAATCTTCTGTGCTTACTATTGGAAGAGATAACTTAAGGTCGTCAGCAAATAACAGACATTTAGCATCCCTTAGAACATTGGGTAAGTCATCTATCATCAGGAGAAATCCCAAAGGGCCCAAATTACTCTCCTGACTTAACCCAGATCTAGCCAAATAAGCCCCCGATTGACATCCCCCATAGTCTACGTATTGCTGACACATATAACTCGCAAAAATCTTAAGTAGATGTGGGGTGAAACCGATGCTTGCTAACTTTCTAAGCAACACGTCATTATCGACCAAATCGAAGGCTTTTTTAAAATCGAAGTAGGCTGCATCGACTTGCCCCCTACTGTTCACTGTCGGTATTACTTCTGCTTCGTAGCTAAGAAGATTGCTTGCAGTACTTCTAGCCGGCCGAAACCCGTGTTGCGCATCAGCGAGTTGGGATTTAATTTGCAGATACATATAATAGTGTATAGCCGATTCCAGTACCTTTGCCGGCGTTGACAAAACCGCTACAGGTTTTTATTCTTCTACTTTAGTCCCCGAGCCCCACTTCGGTACTGGTATAACCCGAGTTATTTTCCATCTGTCAGGAAATACAGACGTCTTCAGACATAAATTAAAAATGTGTAACAGAGGTTGGACCAGCACCAGCCTACAGTCTTTAAAATTGTATGGTGGTATACCATTAGGCCCGCTTGACATTTTCGGCTTTAATTGCTGAAGCGCGCGTTTGACGTCATTTAAATGAAAACTGTCCAGATGAATCCGCGCCGCTTCATTAACACAACCCCCCTCCAATATCGCGGTACCTACATCTAATACTGGTCTCTCTGTGCTATAGACTGATTTAAAAATCTCTGCCAATTCGAAAGTCGCCTGTTCAGAGGTTAGGCTCTCCCTATTTTTTATATCTTTTGTGTAAGTCTACTGCCTCTGCTAGATTTAATAAAATTCCAAAATGATTTCGGGTCCTTTAATAGATTTGTTTCCCGTGTGCAAACAAATCGAGGCGATATTCTGCCAAAGATACAGATATTTTACTTTTTACCCGTGTCCTACACTGAGCAAAAGCCTCGTAATCACAACTTAAGCCACTTCGTTTAAACGTTTTATGAAGTATAGCTTTACGTTTTATGTCGCTAATTTTCTTACCCGTATACCACTCGGGATAAATGTACCTCGAGCGCATACGGCTTCGCCTTTTTCTCGGAACACAGTCATCTAAAATAGCATTTATATTATCATAAAAATAATTCAAACTATTTTGCAAATCTAACTCAAACATAGGTGTCCAGTCAATCGCTGCAATTTGTGAATATAACATCTGAAAATTGTCTTTATTAAAATTCCAACCATTTTGAGGGTTTGTATCAGACGTAATTGAATTTAAATCAGAGTCCGAATTTTTATTGAAACGCAAAAGCGGGTGGACAGATATTTGTAACGGCGGGTGACAAGCGTCTATGGGCACAAGCGGCGCCTCCGCCGCCCGCACGTTCACACCCTCAACCTCAACACGAGTACTCAAAACTAAATCCAAGCAACGATCATTGCAATTACATATTCTGTTGTTCTGTGTGAACCCACAATACGTTAGGAAAAAGTCATTATAGTATGTACTTACATAAGTTGA
Organism: Euclidia mi; assembly: GCA_944739405.2. Taxonomy (NCBI): domain Eukaryota; kingdom Metazoa; phylum Arthropoda; class Insecta; order Lepidoptera; family Erebidae; genus Euclidia; species Euclidia mi. The sequence goes on from OX123195.2 coordinate 36,381,763, forward strand.
ACATGAAAACAAATTGAAATCGCCTATCACTATTACTTCAGTATATTTATTACAATATTGTTCAATAATTCTGAATAGAACCATGTACTCACTATCACTACTATTCGGTGGTATATTAACCACACATATCAAAAACAAAAATTTGTTACGCACATAAACCTTCGCACTAACCAATTCAAATACGTAATGATTAATGTTTACGCCGCCGTCCGGCAGTGATGCTCGCCGCATCTCGACTCGCGGTGTGGCCACGAGACCCGCGCCGCCTTGTTTACGGCCGTCCGCTCGATCGCATCTTATTACATTGTATCCGGGAGGGATTATTTCCGCGTCACGGATTTATCCATTTAGACCAGTCTCGGTGATTGCATACAAATCTGAGTTAAATGAAGATAAACCATGATAAAACTCCTCCAGCTTTGTTCGCAGACCTCTTACGTTTTGGTAGCAAATATCAATAGGTTTATTCTGACATTTTGTCTTTATTGGGTGGTCCACGAAACCACACCCACTCACAGAACTCGACGTTTACGGGCCAATTTTCGGGCTGGCATAATATTTCATATTTACTCTCCGGTACACCTATAATAAAAGATGCATAATCTTTTCCTGTTTTATGTTTTATTCTTTCTACTTTTACTGGGGTTTGCATTCCACATATACTTATAGCATAGTTCTGTAAACTATCTTCCTTAGTTTCCTTCTGTAAACGCCATACATGTAAATATTTATACTTTTCTGTTCCTTTGATTTCATTTACTTCTTCCTTTTTTTACTTCATTGTTAGGGTATCGTTTTCTACGTCTACTTAAAACTGTCCAATTTGCTTCTTTGTCTCTTTCCTCCTTGTCCTTTATATTTCCTTTATTGATGTTTTCGTAATTAATTTCATTCCTCTCACTTATTGTTTGTCTATGTGAGCCCTCCGCATCTGGTCTTGCCGATTTCATGGCCACACCTTCTTTTGTTGGCGAACTATCTGTGTAATTATTGTTTGTTACCCGCTTTGTATTTTTGGTAACAGCTTCAACAAATGTAGATTTAGATGGTGCTTGAAAACCTCGAACTTTGTCTGGATGGGCATCCTGCGCAGAACTTTACCTCTTTGACTCGGCCTGTAAGAGTTTATTTTGCTCGAGTAGAACTTTTATTCTGTTTTCTAACATATCCACTTTGTTCGCTTTTTTTTTTGAACTACCTCCATGACCTTTCGTTTGATTTGTTATTCATTTTCTGTTTTTATAAATCTAGTCTGGAGCAGCGCATACTGTTTCATTTGTTCATCCAGCCCTGACAATATTTCGATCCGAAATTCCCGAAGTTCATTTTGAGACGTATTTTCATATTCCGAGTCGCTCTCTTTCAAATAGCGACGACTACCTCGTTCGGTGTTTAAATAGCAGCCACTCGCGCTAGGCGTGATTTTTTTTTTTATTTATTTATATTTTTTGTCTCACGCCTGTATCCACGAAGGGGGTAGGCAGAGGTGTAAATATTACACCCACATTTCGCCATGAATTTTAAAGTCCCACGTAATAGGGGCCGAGCCTATTGCCGTTACCGGGCACATCACCAGACGCCGGGCTGCTACTGAGTATTCGGAAAAACCCAGTAAGACTTTTGCCCGACCCGGGAATCGAACCCGGGACCTCCGATCAGCAGTCGCATACGCTATCCACTGGACCATGGAGGCGTAAGTGTTTTACTCACGATAATACTTCCTTTGACTGGGGTATCAGTATTGTCACTTTTAGGAATGGTACGTACACATTCTGGACATATCCAATTCTTCTTATATTCTTGTGTAAGTGCCTCAAGTTTCGCCGCTGTCATACCCACACATTTTATATGGAATAGTTTTCTGCACGTTTCTTGCGAACACTCCATATATACAATTTCTTTAATAGCGGCATTGCAGCCGTTTTATTTCATAGTTTATCGAAAACGCAATTTAATGGTTGAGCACAACAATATACACGTCCACTCAGTACGACGGTAGAGAGAGAATTTTATTTAAAATATTAAAACTTGCAACGTACAAAACAAACAACGTGCGTCGTAATAACCCTGAGATTATCAACTGCCTGTGCCTACGTAAACCGTTTTTTTCCAGTCTCGCCGCGTACACGACAAGCTGCCAGTGGTCACGCACACATGCGCCGCGTGCTTGTAGTACTGCAACCGATTCGCGCTGTCTCTGTTCCGTTTATCTACTCATGTGACGCGACCACACACGTCACTTTTAGATACGCGACCACCGTAGAGTTAAATAAGATCAGATTTGCTACCAATAATAGCCAAAATAATTTTTAGAAGAGGGTTTATGACAATAATTTGCAATTTGCTCATAAAATGTTAACAACCGTTTTATTCCAAAATGGTGCATTTTGGACCCTTATATGTAGGGGATAAAAATACTCCATTATGGCCCTAGAATCACCGCAATAAAGGAGAAATACCAAATACGGCCTGTCGCGGCCAGAAAGTTGTGAATCGTTGAAATTAAACATATAATTTTTTAAATTTATACATCGTTTTCGTTTCTTGATAGAGCTTCGGTGAAAGAATTTAGTTTTTATAGATTATTATTTTGAATAGGCTATGGTAATAGCGGATGAATGTCTTATGTTGCCAGCATTAAAAATAAAATGTAGTATGGTAGGCAGAAATTGTTATAAGGAAATAATATTTTTATTATTATATTAGAAAACAACATCTTTTATATACCTTATAAATATATTTGTAAAAAAGAATCAAGAAATATATAATATATTCCATAATTATTAAGCGGTAAAAATCGTTGTTTTTTAATCGATAGTAGAAATATTTTTTCAAAACATTTGCAACACATTTTTTATCTGTTATGTCATTCGTGTTGCTACTGCGCATCGTGAATATTTTGCTCTGATTTATTGGTTTTTTCGTACGGTTTTAATTGTAATGTAATTGAATATAAATTCAATAATAATGATCACTACCTTCTACCCATGCTAAGAATATGCAGCGGTGTTTGTGATTGTGGTTAGTTTTTTTGGAGGAGTATACATAGTACGAGGTTCCCTAGTACATAGGTGATTATTCATTATTATTGACCTCTCTTTATGTAGTTTTTGTTCTTTATGACACAAAGACATACCTCTATTTATATCTAGGTATTATATTTATGTTAAAATTCAATTTTGAGGTATATTTAGTTGTGGTATAATTTCCATTTCAAATATCTCGTATCTTATTACCACCAAAAGTTATGTAAAAAAAAATTATACAGGTTAATAGAGTAGTCATTTATCTTCAAAACACACATGGTGTCGTGTTTGTCCGTGCCAGGCCCATAATGTATGGCGAAATGGTACATCTCCTTTAATTAAGGGAATACGAGCAATTACAAATCACCTGTATAGGCAGGATGATATGCAGGTGACGCTAAAATTTTAAATACCAAACCGGGTGAATATCAGAATCAGACGTTTGAATAATCGAGTGCCGAAATCAAACTTTTTGCATAAATCACAAGTGCTAAATATAATTGTTGGCACATCGAAAAACGCTTATAAATCTGAAAAGAATGTCAATGTGATAAGCAATTCTGAAGTCAATAAATCATCACAAACTTTACCAGAGCGATAGGCAGTATCGATATCTATAATTTAATAAAGCATTTCTACGTTTCATGAGTTCTGTCTTCTCTATAAGCAAGGATTTCAATACCTTTTTTCCAATCAAAATCACCACGATTGTATATGTTACCAGAGATGCTGATTTCAGATGGTTCGGAAGATTTTACAAATGTTTTGTGCAATTTCATAAAAAAAGAGCATCTGATAAGCTCTAGATCTGATTTAATATGTGAAAATAGTTTTGCAAATACAAAAACGGTTTCACATGGCTGAGAAGCTCTTTGATTTATTGAAATATGTAGACCTCCAAGTAGCAAGAAATCTAGAGTAAAAAACCATAAATGACGTGTTTAATCAATTTAAGTTTTTAGAAACGTGTAATATGCAAAACCCAGACAATGAATGTCGACATCATGCTCTTATAGAAGTCAAGCACTTTGGTTTTGCAGGTGAAGAAGTTGTAAAAAACAATGACAGTGGAAATTTAATAGAACAAGATTTTAAGCATGAAAGATTATCATGGTAATTTTAATTACGAAAACCTTGAAGTTGTCATTTCACTTTTACTTGTAGTTCCTTCTTCAAATACAGAGGTGGAAAGATTATTCAGTGTTCTCAAAAATGTCAAAACTGACAAAAGAAATGGGGTATCTTATGAAACCCTGAACGGCTTGCTTATACAAAGCTGGGAATGTAAGCAAACAATGGCTCTATTTTGGAATCCAAGTGATATGTTGAGTGCAGCAAAAGAATATAAAAGTTATGCTTCGACTTCCAACAACTCTAATCCTGCACGTTGATTCTATAAATTTCAAACAACAACTCGCATTTCACGTTGCTATTCGCTCTCACTTCGTATAGGGTTCAAAATGACCTTGATTTTGCATTCTATAAGCATCACCTAAAGCGACCAATACTGTACTAGTAGTACTGCCATGCTCAACAATATGTAAATCGAGATTTATCGGTTTTTTATTTTACCAGTTTTTGACACTGAATTTTAGCTATTATGATGTTTAAATTAAAATTTCTTATTTTAAGGAATTTGAGGCAGCTAATAAGTAAAAAAAAACAAAACTCTAAATTCGTGCCGTGAATACAATCTATGCTTACCTTATGAAAAGAAATGACTGGCAGACAATATCATTATTAATCTGTGGACAATATTTTCATCTAGTGCGTTGCATTGTTTTGTTTACGTTTGGTTTTTTTTTAGTTCAGTGCCGATAATAATTGTGAAATAATCCTGAAGTAAGTTTATATTTCTGGTTGTAAAGTTCGAAAATAATATTAATTAAAGAAGTATTTATTTTGTTTTCTAATCCAACAATAATGTTTCAATCCAAATGAGACAGGTTCCTCTCACCCATCGTCGGCTCAGGTTGAAACTCTGGTAGAGTTTATGGAAAGAAACCCTGGCATGGCGAAGGGTTTCTTGAAAACTGAAAATGCCAGAGAGCGAATTTGACGCCAGTGGGAGGAACTAGCTGTGCGCCTAAATAGTATATAGGTGGCACCATCAAAACATACAAACAGTGGACTAAGGTTAGGAGTGCTTTTTTATATGTTAGAATCACTTAACATTCCTTATAGCACTTCTTAACACCACTTAAAATGTGCGACGAATCTTGGTTTAAAGTGTGTTCCTTAATTTCATAAATATCTTATTTTAATTTTACGTTAATTTTACTCAGTTCTTGACTATTAATAATAAGAAAATGGAGATTTTAATGTAGTTTGAAAAATACATGTGAATTTAATAACAGCATTTTTTTTTATTCTCTAACAAAATGTCTGATTGTAGTATTGGTCTGACAAAAAAAGCGCCATAAAAAAGTTGCATCACGCTCTGCTGCTAGGCATAGGACTGGTGGTGGGTGGAGAATGAAGTGGAGCTATCAGAGCTTGAAGAAAGAATTGTTGCTTTATGTGGTGGTGAAAGCTTTTCAACAGGAGATGCACATTTAGACATACAGCCATTTCCGGTAAGAAATTTAGAAATGCAATAGGTAAGTAAGTAGTACTGGAAGCACTCTGCAAGGTTTGCTGTCGTTTTTTATAGCGTCAATTTATTTTTTTGCTAGATTAGACCCTTTCTGATGTAAAGTGATTTTTCATTCGAATTTTTTGTTAAATTTACCTACCTGTTTCAGGAAAATGATACTCCGTCTCCATCACATGAAGTGCAACAAATACAAGATGCTGATACTGACAATCTACACTAATATAATATCATAGCTGGGCATTAACTCGTTAATCCGTTAATCGTTAATTAACGAAGTTAACATTTCCACTAACGGATTAACTTTTAAGTTAACTTAAAAAAGTGTTAACGGACTTCTTAACTTCCGTTAAAATTTTCCAAGTCCGTTAATCCATTACCTACTATTTACCGCACCGTGCCGCGCCGCCGTGCAAAACGTGTTCTGACAAGTTTGTTCGGGTCGGTCGACAAGTGTGGCACGGCGCGTGCCGCAAGTGAAATGAAACTATATGCCTTGCCAGCGCGTGTAACTGAGAAAAGAATACTGCGAAGAAATTTGATTCATGAGTTTCATGCATGACACAGTCATGTGTGTAATTCGTTCGTTTAGCGTTCGGCGTTTAGAGTAGGTAACAAGTGTTTTGTTTGCTAAGTATACAAATACTGCGTACTTTTTAGATTTTATAGTCAGTTATAGTTTACGTCTGTGCAGTGTGTATATTAAACAGAGTCGGTATTGTGCAAATAAAAACCACAACATGCAGTTGGATTCCAGGTCCACTACAGACGAAAATCCATGGCCACACTTGAGTGATTATGTTAATTTTGTGTTCAGATCGAGAGACATGAAATCAAAAGACTCGTTCGACGATGCGGCATTTCTCGGGGAGCAGATATTCATAAATCTGTTTATTAAATATAACACTGTTATACCCTCAAGCTCTGCAGTTGTATGTCTTTTTTCTACGGGCAAAGGTATTTTAAGCCGCCGTGTGGTTGACGGCATAGAATACAAGTGTCACCACCCCCTATCCTCCCGTGGGTGTCGTAAGAGGCGACTAAGGGATAACACGATGCAAATACCATCTTTGCGTAGAGACGGAAAACTCGACGTCAAACCCTACTGCCTCGGTGGTCTTGCGGCATAAATGTGCGCGTGGAATCAGGAGGCCCCGGGTTCGATTCCTGGGTCGAGCAGTGTTATTGGGGTTTTCTGTCACGAAATTCTCAGTAGCAGCACGGAGTCTGGAAATGTGCCCGGTACGGCAATAGGCTCGCACCTTATTACGTGGGGACTAAAGTATATCTGGCGAAAAGTGGGTGTAGAAATACACCTCTGCCTACTTCTTCGGGGTTATAGGCGTGAGACTGTGTGCAAAGATATTTTAACGCCAAAACGAGCTTCGCTTTCAGACGAGAACTTGAACATATTATTGTTCATGAAGGCAATTCTCACACTATACCGGATGACTAAATTACACACTCTATATATACACGTCGATTTTTTTGTTCCTAACCTGTTAATTCCCAATACCTAAACCAACAGTTCTTATAAAATTCTCATGAAATTGTATTTTTACCATGTGTTAACGGATTAACGATTAACGTTAACTTGCAATAACTCGTCTCAAATGTAGCGCTTTAACGTTTAACGAAGTTAACTTTTTTAGTGACGGAGCTATGTATAATATATAATATAATATCATAAAGAGGAAAAAATTTTTGTTTGTTTGTAATGGATAAACTCAAAAACTGCTGGACCGATTTTAAAAATTCGTTCACCATTAGAAAGCTACATTATCTGCGAGTAACATAGGCTATATTTTATTGAAGAAAAAATAGAGGTCCGTAAGATATTTGGGTTTTTCGAGTACGCGAAGTAGTTCCCTCAGACGCGTAAGATATTTAAACATAATTCATAATTTTATGGGATTAATTAATGATACACTCTTATCTAGCATTTATCTGTTTTTATTTACTTATTATTTGTACCACAACAACAGCAGAGTCAGGCACCTACAGAGGAATCACTAGCTATTGTATTTTATTTAAGCTATATTGTACTAAATACTAGGTTGTACCTAGTCACATCAGATTTATATAGGTACATGTATCCACTTTTATAAATCTAATGTTTCTAGATTATATTCTATTAGATCTAAATGAAGTACCTTTAAATATTCAAATTCATTACCAATATAATTCAAATAGTAATTTATGTGTAGGGTACTATTTGCAGTCAAAATATTTTAATCTAATAACTCTATTTGCAGTCATGATTGTTTCTGTTGTTTCAGAATAACCAGTTAGAACACAGTCCTCCTCCAAATCCTCATGTATATCATCCTAGCCTGTCCCCTCCAACTATAACACTTTCACACACACCAACACCTTCACCTTCACGCCGTGTTTCCACCCAAGTAGCCTCCCCAGTGAATCATCGAACTGCTGCTTCATAATGTAAGTGACCAATAATTATATGTTAAACAACTTTCACTACTATTAGAGCTCCGCCTCTTTAAGACGCCATGGCGACGTCGCCGGCTACGTATCCAAGCAGTTAATATTGAAATGTATGGTACCTAACTCACTTGGCGACGGTTTGGCAACGTCGCCAAATTGGAAGCGTGGCCACGAGCTACAGTTCTCTACGTGGCTTCTGGATACTCTGGCGGCTTGGCGACATTGCCACTATAATGTACGCGGTAAACCGCACCTCGCTCACTCAGTCGCCAGTCAGCCGCCATTTTGGACGCTCACTCGAAATATAGTACCTAGTTGATGTTGTAAATAATGAGTTTCGATACTGAAAAATTTATAATAGAAATTCAAAACCGTCCTTGTATATGGGATAGCTCATCTAATGAGTATTCCGATCGTAACTTAAAAATTAAAGGTTGGGACGAAATAGTTAACATATTTAAAGAAAAAGACGAAATGACAAACCAAGAAAAAAACAACTAGGTAAGTAAGTGTACATTTATTAACTTTTATTTATACATTTTTGTCTTGCCATGGTAATGTATTTTCAGTTACAAAATAATCTGCTAGTTTGTCTCGAACTGTGAGTGCCGTTCTTCCTCCTCTATCGCGATTTCGACTTGTACCTGGTTCAAATCCTGTCACCGTCAGAGTATCTTCGTAAGAATAGCCATCTCTGGAACGTACAAAATTGTGCAATATGCAACATGTCCTTACAATCGCTTTTGCCATTTGGCAAAAGCGATTGTAAGGACATGTTACTATTTTTAGACTATTAACGTACCTAATACGCAAACGCAAACACAACAAAATACTGCGCAAGCTATTACACCTACTATACTATAACCGCTGGCGACTTGATAAGTTCATACTAAGCGGAGCGCGACCCGCGCGGCGCGTTGTGACATGACGTCACAAGCGGTCACGTGGCTGTTAGCGGGACTCGAAATTTTTGTAAACTTTGAATGCCTATAAAATCAAAAGTACTAGGTATTTTTGAATACAACAAAAAGTAGTGTATTTGTATACATTCATATAGATTTCTACATGAACATTCATTGGCCTTTGAAAAATCCTCCACTTGTTAGATAAAATCCCAAATGTACATTCGATACATCGGCATACTCTTGATAATCGGTATTGTAACAAAGATTGTGTCCTCCGTATGGTCTCACGAGGTTTTCATGAAACGCAAAAGCTTCATCTCCTACTATTACGTATGGAATATTGTCACCGTTTTTTGTCAATGGGTTTGCCGCAGGAATATGTAGGGATTGGTTAATGAGATTATTGTATAAAGCACTATCTTTATAAATTGCTGAATTGCTGCTTTTTCCATACGCTCCAAGGTCTATATTTAGGAAATTGTAATTAGCATCACACAGAGCAAGTAATACAAAAGAAAAATAATGCTTGTAATTAAAGTATAGTGATCCAGTATGCATCGGTTTAACAACTCTCATATGTTTCCCGCCAATGGCGCCAATGCAATGGGGGAAGATTGCAATTGTTCCAAATCCTCTTGCAACTTTTTCCCAATCATTTTCTGTCTTTGGAAGACCTATAAACTTTTCTTGATATTGACATATAATGCTACACACTTCTCTAATTATTGTGCAAATTGTTGTATGACCGAGTATGTAGTTGTAGTAAATGTCCATGAGTGAACACCCTGACGCAAAATACCTAAAACAAATGATAACATCATTATTGGACTACAGTAGGCTGTTTGATTGATTGATGAATGGTTATACTAAACTTCTTTATTTTTTTCAGCTGATACTTTACAAAAAAGGTGGAAAAGTATCCGTGGTTGCTTCACACGAGAACTGAACCGGCAAAAATCTTTGAAGTCCGGATCGGGTCGTGGACCACGTAAATACGAATATATTTTTTTTAAACCACTTCTGTTTCTACAGAAGGTTGTCGCATTAAGAGAGCCTGAAGTTGTGGCATCAAAAGAGTCTGAAGTTACAGATCCTGATGTTGAAGTTATGCCGCGTTTCCACGCTTGCCAAGCCTCGACAAGCACAAGCGTGTAAACAGGCCGATTGGCTTGGCTTGCGTGAGCTTGTGGACGCTTGTATAGGATCCGGTCTAGTGTCGGTTTTTGGACACAGATCAAAGGGCGCTTGCGGCAAGCGCTTGCGACGCGTTCACACGTTGGCGCGTGCTTAGTAGTCGCTGTGATCTCGAAACGAACGCACGTCTAGTTCTGTCTCAAAATGAGTGGCTGGTCGAACTTCTTTTGCTTGTTTGTATGATTATGCACTATATCGCTCCCAGAGGAATGTCACGAGGGAACATATTAATAATATGCAGGTGTATTGACATACCTAATGCCGTAACCTATATGGCACCAGTAATATTTCGAGGCTATGTAGGTAAGGTTTTCCGTAGAGGGTAAGGAAAAGGCCCTGGCAATCTACATCATACCAAATAATTGGTTTTGCTTCTCTTTAAGTGTATTTCAAATAAAAGTAGGTTAAACCAAAGTTTATAGTCGATACAAGTTCGGTGTCCGCCATGCTTGGATGTACGTAGCATACTGACGCATTCACAAGCATGTAAACGGCTCCCAAACGCCAAGCGAGATTTGTGGACGCTTGGAGCTTGTGGAAGCTTGTCGAGGCTTGGCAAGCGTGGAAACGCGGCTTTACAGATCCAGACTTGCAACAAGATCGTTGTCCGAAAAGAAAGAAAAAGAAACAGAAGACTGCACCTGAAGATGACGAATTTTTAGAAGTCCTTAACAAGTCCATCAAAAGTAGAGAACAATATGAAGTTGGAAATCAAGATGAAGACAGGTTATTCATGATGTCTTTAGTTAGCACTTTAAAAAATGTGCCTCCTCAAAAAAAATGGCAACCAAAATTAAAATAATGACAATTCTTGAAGAAGCAACCCGCTCTGTGCCCAACATTGATGATAGTGCATTATACCGTCAAAGCTACTGGCCCCAAACAGAACCGCCGCACTGTGTTTCGTCTAGAACATGCTAGCTGGACAAAAGTCATTGTCTAATTACCTGAAATTTATTACCTGAGCCTTTTACCAGATACCCAGGTGCCCCAATTCTGAGAATTGTTTTGGACACGTGTCAACTACTGATAAGGTTAGTATATAAGGAAAGGGTAAGAAAACCACTTATTAATTGCATTTTTGCGTGTATGGAAGTAACATCCTATGTCAGTGAGTTTAAGTTTTTTTCAAAAGTGTTAGTGATGGATCTTCAAGTTAAAGGTATGTTCTTTTTATTTCTAATAAGAAAATAGGTTTACATTTCCCCATTTTTTAAATAGCTCGAGTTTAAAGAAGTTTGTCAAATTTTGATGATTTTCTGAATTCATTGGACTAGAAACTACTTGTACCCTCTTGTACCCGGGCTAGATTTTATATATAGCATAGCCATATCTGTTAGCTTTTAAATTTTAGTCATCTTAGCCTGCACACTTGAGTACAACTTTGTCATTTTGTCTGTTTTCTAGAATACGAATTCTCAGTCTCGAAAATGGAGTTTTTTGATGAATGGCAGATACATGCTAAAGAGAACCGCAACAGTAGACTGTATGAGTTTATAGTGATGAAACATGATCTTGTTAATATCACGGAAGCATCTGAGCGGGAAATTAAAATGACAATTGGAAGATTGTCATCCAAATACACAGAAAAATGGGAAAAATGTGGGAAATGCCGTAATCGCTTCCTGACTAAGAATTCTGAGTGGTTGTCTGGGGATTTTACATTCAAAGCATGTGTCCACCTCTCAACACCATCATCATCATCAAGTAAGAGTTCGATTCGTGGACGTCCATCAATAGATTTTCCTGAAGCAAGTGAAAAAACAAAAAGGAGACGCGTGGAGGACCTACTACACACGCGAGATGTAAACCAGCTAGTAGCCGCTGCTGAAATATCGGCACGATTATCCGGACATCGGAATTTGGCTACTGTGATTAAAGAAGCAAGCCATAGTCCGGAAAAGTGCCAAGAAATGAAAAGATATGTGGGTGAAAAGGTACGCGAACAACCAAGATGTTTTTCCAAAGAGGAGGCTTTGGCATATTATGTGGATGCCAAATCCACGAGCCACTCTTATAAACAAACGAGGAAATGGAGCATCAAGGCAGGACACCAGGTATTCCCATCATTTTATAGTGTTAGGCAGGCAAAAATTGAATGCTACCCTCCCGAGGAACAGATTTTTATGAGCGAAACGCGTGCAGAAATTCACTTCAGGCGGTTTTTAATAAAACAGCTGAACGTCTAATTTGTGCACAGCGTGAAGTTTTAAAATCTGTAGATTCTGGCTCATCACTCTCCCTTGTTAGCAAGTGGGGGTGTGATGGAAGTTCCGGTCATAGCACTTATAAACAAAAATTCTCAAACAGTAAAGACACAGATGAGTTTTTGTTTATGTTCTCATTCGTGCCACTTCAGTTACGTGACAATAGTGGTAGAGTTGCTTGGCAGAATCCTCGACCATCTTCTACCATGTATTGTCGACCGATTAAGTTTATTTTCTCCAAAGAAACAACAGATTTTCCTATAATAGAAACCAATAAGATTTTGGAGGAAATAAACCAATTGGTGCCAACAATAGGTAATATAGATGGTAAAGAGATATCGGTCAAACACGAATTACTGTTCACGATGATTGATGGTAAAGTGTGCAACGCTATGACTGAAACTTCGTCAGCACTTAAATGTTACATTTGTGGAGCTACTCCTAAATTTATGAATGATGAGTCTAGGGAATTTGTTGTAAATAAGGAAACTCTTGGTTTTGGTATATCTCCCCTTCACGCTTGGATCCGGTCTTTTGAATGTTTGCTTCACATAAGCTATCGTCTTGAAGTTAAGAAATGGCAACTTCGAGGTCAAAGTGACAAAGAAAATGTGAAGCAACGTTCGACTCGTATCCAAGAAAGGTTTAAGGTTGAAATGGGTTTAATTGTAGATAAACCAAAACCAGGATTTGGTAATACGAATGATGGGAATACTGCTCGTCGGTTTTTTGAGAATCCTGAACAGGCTTCAGATATTACAGGTGTAGATGTGACACTAATTAAGAACTTTGGCACTATCCTTAGAACTTTAGCTTCGGGTTACGATATTGATGTTGTTAAATTTAATTCTTTTACACAGGACACAAAAAAATTGTATCTTAGTCTCTATTCGTGGTACAAAATTCTTGTGCACAGTGTAGAAATTGTGAGATCGGCTCTTTTACCTATTGGGCAGCTTTCTGAAGAAGCTCAGGAAGCGCGTAATAAGGATTATAGGAGGTTCCGGGAGCACAATACTCGAAAATATTCACGTATTGCCACGAATAGGGATTTACTTAATATGTTGCTAATTACATCTGATCCTGTAATAAATGGCCTTAGGGAAGTGCCGAAAAAACCGACGAGTAAACTTCCTTCTGAGGTTTTAGAATTAATTATACCCCCTCCTGTAAATGTAAGGTCTAGTGTAAGTCATTGTAGTTCTCATCAAAATATGTCAGATTATATGGTAGATGATTCTTCAGAAGAAGAATTTAGTGATGCAAAATAAATAGAAGTTGTAAATAATTGAAATTAAACTACAGTTTACGGATTTTATCGCGTTGTATTGGTTTCACTAAGTTTAGTTTTAGTTTCAAATGTAATAACTTAGTGAAACCAATACAACGCGATAAAATCCGTAAACTGTAGTTTAATTTCAATGTGTAACATTCGCGTAAACCCAAGAAGATACTAGTTGTAAATAATATTTTACTAATGGTTTTTTTAAGCTGTGTACCTTATCTAACTTTATTATTAGTTGTCAACATATTGTTTTTTAACTGCATATTTTTTAAGTAAAAAGTATTGTTATTGAGTAGGTAGTAATAATGCCCTATTATGTAATTAGAAGCCAAGTCCTTAGTAGCACAATATTTTATGACTATTGTTATTTTTTTTCATTGTTATTTTTTACCTGTCTGACTATAAAAGATTAATCGCTATTATATTTTTTTTTGTTGGCACACGTGCACCTACCTCCTGTTTTTTGGTGTTATATGCGCTAACCCATTAGAATATCATAATACGTAACATAGTACGAACTAAAAAACCTCAATAAATAATTTTGTCCAGCTAGCATGTTCTAGACGAACCACAGTGCGCCGCCGTCACGAATTTATCACCCTGGATATTCTACTGTTCGCGAAGAAACCCTACCCATGATGGACTACAGAGATGGAGTCATTATCTAGTGCACCGTTTAGCACACCACCGTCAAATATGACAAATGCTTCAGAAGATTCATCTATTTTAGATATATATGATTAACTTTAGATGTTTAATTTTCATAAATTTGATTAAAATTCTACTTACCTGAATGACACAAATAGTTTTTCTTCCGGACTTATCGATATTCTAAATACCGTAACCTGTTTAGTTAAATCATTTCTACATAAGTTCAATAATTCGTCAAAAGATGCTATTGACATTCTCGTGTAATTGAAAAATTTTTCAGGATATTTTTGTAAATCTCCATACAGTTTAAAAAAATACCACTTCGGCTTCCATTTGATATAAAAGGATGAACCCTTAGTTTCTTTTTTTTTTCTGTTTTTCTACGACGTAGATAACAAAGAAGTGCGATTTCTTCTACATCCATTCCTGACGACGTAAACGAACTGACTGTCGAGACGCCATGGCCACTCGACTTGGCGACCTTCGGATGCGAGAAGTAGCCAGGCCTGCGCCGCTGGCGACGCACGGTGGGCTGAAAAAGTTCGCTACTGGACTTAGGGATTTCGAAAAAACTAAAGTGGAATATAAATAAACTTCTTCCATTTTTGGATTCTATGATCAAATACAAGTCAAAAATATTTTGACAATTTTTTGATTAAACGCGTGTTTTCTGAGTTATTTAATATTAAAGATTTTTTTTATATGGAAGAAAACAATAAAATGAGAATTGTTCGTAATTCTTAAACTATCTCAAGAAAACAATGAAAGTTTATGATAGTAGATATTTTTTGCTTATTTATGCACTATATTGCGAACTGCGTTTTTTTGCGTTTTGGCGGAAATATTTTATCTTTTATTCCACACCACCCAGTGAGGTTAAAGATTAGGCGCGTTTTTTTTATGTGGTATCCCCAGTAGGCCTAATCCACTTGCCACACTTGAAAAAGTCATCATTATTCATAAATTTGAAACTTTTAAATAACCACTAAATCATAAAATGCATAATTACATGTTTACACAATATTATCTTTATCACAAGTCACATCTATAAACTCAAAGTTTTCTTTGTCATCCTCAAAATCTTCAGTAATTATCAGTAACTCTTTAGTTTCTGCTGAAAAAGGTTTGTGTTTTCGTTTTAATTTCCGTCGTTTCATTGAAATGCATGGATCTGAATTTATTAACAAATTATTTAAAATGTCCTCGTTAGTTGCCTTTCTGCAAAACTGTCTGGAAGGATTCTGACGGTATCTTCGAAAATCCTTGTTTCGGGCTTCTGCAGCTTACATACATACATAGACTCACGCCTGTTTCCCCATAATCATTAACAGTATAATAACCTTTGCTAATAAGGCAGTCTTTTATTTTACTTTTAAACGTATTAAATGGTAATTCTAAAAGACTAATTGGTATTTTATTGTAGATACGAATACCTAGCCCTACAAAAGAATTGTTAACTTTATGTAAACGATGATAAGGTGCATATAAATTATGCCTGTTTCGGGTTATGTATATCACTTTTTGTAGTAAATATATACATACGTATTAACATACATAGACTCACGCCTGTTTCCTCGAAGAGGTAGGCAGAGGCATATTAAACGCCCACTGTTCGCCAGTGTTTTGATCCCACGTAATAGGTGGCGAGCCTATTGCCGCTTATCGGGATATTTTGTTTGCCAGAGCCTCGTCCGTTGATCGGCAGATGCACCACTTGCAGGTGAGGTTGGCTTGGGACCCTAAGTTCTTGGTGGGAACCCTATGCACCACTTTTGCAGCTTCATTAGATAATTTTCCTATTGAAATTAAACCAAAACTCTCTATTATTGCTGCTCCATGAACGAGAACCTTGTGAACGCTCGAAGGCATGTAAAACCATTCATACAAACTTATGTAGAGCTTCAAAGTGTCTTCAGTATAGTCTTTGATTATTTTCGTATTAAAGCAATGGCCCGATGAAACGGCTTCTAAAGTAATGGCAAATGTTTTGTTCAAATCTTCATCGACACCTGTTATCGAAGCTGCAAGGGTTGGCGAAAAACCTCCTGGCGGTATTACCATCATTCGTGGTTCCATGGCCCTGTTTCACAACATCTATTAATAATCCTGTTTGAATCTTAAATGTTTCTTGTACGTTTTTCTTTTTTGCCTCCATGATTACTTTGTTTTCTATTTTTATTGACCACTGCTTAATATCTAATCTATAAGCAATGTGTAAAATGCACTCCATAAATCGGATCCACATGTGCAATGACGATAAGCCGTATTGGTATAAATCAGTATCACTTCTTTTTGACAGGATCATAGGTAATTTGTTCATTTCAGTTGGAGTAATTGCTTTACATATATCGCACCTCTGTGCAGATGTGTCACTAAGAACGGCAGTAGCTTTTCCATCTATCATGGTCAACAATAAAGAATGTGTAACTTTAATTTCTCCTATTTCAGTTTCTTTGATATTCTTGATCTCGGACTCAATAGCATTCTTTTCAGTCATTTTAGTTAACTTTTTTTCTTTCTCAAATTTGAAAAACAGTGGACGACACTAATTAGCTGAATTCAGCGAATCATTTTCCCAGCCAGTTTTGTCTGCTGACGTCATTTTAATAGGCACTAAACTTCCCATAAATATAGTTGAATCATCAAAATCAAATTGCGGGTTTTCAGAATCATATTTTTGTTTATAATAAGCTTGATTGGAAGCACCGTCAAATCCCCATTTACAGATCAGTGACAGTTCCTTATAGTCGTCATCAATACCGATTGTATTTACTATTCTCTTTGCAGTTATGTCCAAAAGATCCTGCAATTCTATTTTAGCTGATATATCTGTAACTTTTACACTTTTTAGGCGGGTAACACTCAATCTTCGCTCGTTGAATTTTATAATATGAAGGAAATAAATGAAAGTTCTTTTCTTCAGTGCTTTCTTTAAGTGTTTTATATTGCCATTTAGATAACTTGAGGGATAACATCAAACCTAAGGCTTCATCTGGAGTAAAAGAAGTTTTCTCTTATTGTTTTTTTTTCAAAAATATATTCTTTAACTTTTTTTATATCTTCGGGATTTTTAAGAAGATGATCAAGTATATTGGCAATGTCTTCGTTCCCATCAGCTGTTAACTTCGACAAATATGAAAAAGTCAATTCATCAGTATTCAAAGTGGTTTCAATTTGTGCTACACGTCTTTTCTTTTGCTTAGGTCCTAGTTCACAAAAAGGTTTTCTTGGACTTATTAAATTAGTTGACGTACCAATAGAGGATTTTGCTGGGGATACGAATTGAAATAATGTACTAGGTGTAGGTTCATCATCGCTCTCATTCTGATTGAGAGTTTGCTTTATGAAATCGGGCCAAACTATTTCTGATTGCAACCACTCACCGTTATTTATTCTAAATTTTTCTTCTTTCCTGTATGCTTTCTGCCAATCTTTTGTTTAAATTAAAGCAATATTTTGTACAATAAATCTTTAATTTCGCACTATTCTCATCACACAAAGCAGCGGGTAGTCTGCTAATTATAACACTGTACAAGAAACTGCCGTCATTGATTTTACCACCACCTTCAACTAGTTTCACAAAAATATCAAGATTTATCACTAAACCACATTTTTTACATTTTTTTATCAAAAGGTTTTACCGATTTTAAAAATAAAGAAGTAATAGAAAAGATATAATAATAATAATAATATATGAGATTGTACATCCCGCGGAAGTGCGGGGGTCGCGGCTTCTTAACTGCCAAGACCCTCCATTACCGCGAGGTGTGCAATCTCAGGGAATATTTTCTCAGCACTGACGCGAGTGTCCACCGTGATGTGGTCATTGTGGACAACGGGCTTACCCTGTTGGGTCTGGCTAAGGAGAACTGGCGCAAACCTGCCGTACTTGGTGTAGAGGAGCGCAAGGAGGTATGGAAAGGTAAAGAGCTGCATGGACGTTTTTATCGGGCCCTGCATGGACCCGATGTAGACTTACCAGCTTCTGTGTCCTGGCTACGTTTTGGCGATCTGTTCGCCGAAACAGAAGGTTTTGTCTTTGCGATTATGGACGAGGTTGTCATGACGAATAACTACCGGAAGTATATCTTTTATATATTTGCACAGGCACAACCAAGTAGCTAGGATCATCCATCAGCAACTTGCCTTAAAGTACAATCTTGTAGACTCTGAGATACCGTACTACAGGTATGTGCCCGACCCAGTTCTTGAAAATGGTCGTGCCACCATGTATTGGGATCGATCTATCATTACTGATAGAACTATTGTGGCTAACAAGCCAGATATAGTAGTGATAGATCGACTTAAGCGCCTTGCAATGATCATCGATGTCACCATTCCCCATGACGAGAAAGATAAACAAATAAAATATTTGAATTTGGCTCACGAGATTGTCGACATGTGGGATGTGGACTCGGCGATCATTGTACCGATAGTCGTGTCAGTTAATGGTCTCATTGCCAAGAGCCTCGATCACCACCTCAAGAGGCTCGCGTTAGACGGTTGGATTAAGTCCTCTATACAGAAGGCAGTATTGGCCACGGCTTGTATCGTCAGGAGGTTCCTCTCTCTGGAGCCCTAACCACCGTTAACATGGTCCCAGAACCCGATAAGGGTGAGCTCCGTAATTTTATTTTATATTTCTATATTGTTTTCTCTAAATCACATAAAAATGTAAAATATTATTTATGAGAGAATGTTTAAATAAAGAGAATAATAATAATATTTATTTATTTATCTTTCTGCAATAATAGTATATACGAGTATAATTCTAAGGTAAGTAAGTACTAGATTATAGTGGGTGCCTGTACTAGGTTGGACCTGTGCCACAGGCGGTAAGAGCACTATCATATGTTTGTTACTACTAATTAAAATGTTTATACTAATACTTATTACTGCCTACACTATTTATAGAGTTACATAATTACATGAATACCTACAAGACAAATGCATAGTTCGGAGTTATTTTTATAATAGGTATAATATGCAATAACAATGTCATGACAAAGGTACAATTTATTTTAGCACTATTAGCAAATCTTCGGTCTGCTTATAATCCAAAGATTGTAAATACTTATACACTAATTGCTTACAGTTGAAATAATTTACGTCATATATATACAGTATTTTGTTTAGTTTGTTATATATAAAAGGCCCTAAGAAAGCATAAAACCTGTTTGTGAAGATGAATTTAGATTCGGAAAGTGCAGTACATACAATATCTTTATGCCTCTTATTGTTAGTGAGATTAGTGTCATAAGTTAACGTGGTGTGCTGTTTTAGGACAATATACATAACGAAAAGCTGTCGTACAGTTAGTACATTACATAGTTCATATAGGCGGTGCGTGGGAAAGCGAAAAGGCCTACAGGTTGCCACTTTTAGAAGTGCTCTTTGGGCCCGTTCAATCGGCAACATTATGGATTGTGGAGCCCCGCCCCATGATGTGATACAATACTGTATAATAGACTGACATAGGGCCTGATATACACGTATGATGAGCTTATTATCTGCTATGTAACGGAGTTTTTTAAAAACGAAGAAAAGTTTACGTATCCTAGAAGTTAGGGCCGCTATATGTTGCTTAAAAGAGAGGCAATCGTCAAGTATTACTCCTAAGTATTTAATGTTAGTGGTATTATGGATAACAGGGCAAGTGCAAAGGTTGAGTGACGGGTCATTGCAGTTATGAGCATATAAGGTGTTATTACTTAACTGAGCTGGTGGCTTCCGCATAGAGAATTTAAGGAATTTAGTTTTATCTGCGTTTAGCGTTAGAAGATTATATTTTAGCCAGTTGTTTACGATGTTAAATCCGCGTTGAGCAAGATCGTGTACCTTCTCGGCCGTGTCAGCGGCAAAAAGGAGCGCTGTATCGTCTGCATATGTAATAATTTTGCCATGATCTAAGGTTTGATTACAAAGGTCGTTAATATAGACTAGGAAAAGGGTAGATGCGAGGATACTTCCTTGTGGAATGCCATATTGAGGTATTTTTAATTCTGCGCTAAAAATCTCGCCGATTCGAATACTTTGGTACCTGTCCTTTAAATAGTCAGCAAAGAATTTTAATTGTGTGCCTCTTATGCCAATGGCTTCCAGCTTTTTCAGAAGTTTAGGTATAGACACCGTGTCATAGGCCTTAGCTAAATCAAGGAAAATTCCAATGACATGCTTTCTCTTCCCCAGTTCTTCTGTCACATAGGTCGTTAATTGATGTACCGCATCTGCTGTAGACAACTTAGGTCTAAAACCGAACTGAGAAGTGGATAGCAGAGCATTATTTTCTAAGTATGCCATTAATCTACGGTTGACTATTTTCTCTAAAACTTAGCTATTGATGGTAATAGCGAAATTGGCCTGTAGTTTGTTATAAGACCTTTTGTACCGCTTTTGTAAATTGGGACTACCACTGCCTTTTTAAGATATGTGGGAAAGACGCCCTCAGCAAGACATAGACGGTAAATGTGGGTCAGTGGAGGCACAAGAATATGTTTAAAATGCTTTAAGATGTTGTTACTAATTGTGTCCCATCCTGCTGCGCTGTTATTTTTTAAAGTTAGTATGACACTTTCCACTTCGATTTCATCTGGATCTAGCATAATAAAAGATCTGCCGCTCTTTAAATGGGTTGAGATATTTGAGTGATTATCATAAAGGTTGTTGCCACATTGACTTTGTATTTGTTGTGCAAATTTTGTTCCTACGTTGACAAAAAAAATATTTACTTCGTCAGCCGACGATTGAGGCGATTCTTTTCAATTTAATAAACTTGTATGGACTATATTTTCTTTAGAGGTATAGGTAACTGTTTTAGGTACTTCCAAAGCTTTTTACTGTTATTACCTGCGTCATTTAG
The DNA here is from genome assembly GCA_944739405.2 of Euclidia mi. Taxonomy (NCBI): domain Eukaryota; kingdom Metazoa; phylum Arthropoda; class Insecta; order Lepidoptera; family Erebidae; genus Euclidia; species Euclidia mi. The sequence continues at coordinate 36,402,928 of OX123195.2, forward strand.
TTGTTGTTTGTCGTACTCTATTTTTATTTTCCTGAGCAGATTATAACAAAAATTTCGGTACCTTTTATACGAAATTTGCAGTATAGGGTTGTCGGGACACTGTTTAGCTCTTAAATGTAGCTTGTCTCTATGCCGAATACATCTAATCAAACCTGGAGTTATCCATGGTTTCAAGTTATAGTTTCTCTTAGTGACGGAATAAATTGTATAATTTCTAAAAACGCTGCTTTGCACTGTGTTAATAACATAGGCTAATGAATTATTTGCATCAGCACTATTAAAAACTGGACTGAAGTCAATGTTGCTCAACGTATGTTCTAAACCACTCATGTTTATTTTAATTTTTACTTGCGGTCGTCTAATGTTCTGTGACTGCGCTAAGTCCAGTATGATAAGGACAGCGCAATGGTCAGTTATGGAGGAGTTAGTGACAAGTGTTATTGACGGAAACCTAGCTTTAAGCATGACGTGATCTAAGCAGGAGCCGCTCTGGTGTGTAGGGAAAGCATGAGAAGGGAAAAGACCATGGTATGCACATAGGTTTAGGTAGTCTTGGGTGCCGGCGTCACAGGTATCAGCATTTAAATTTATGTTTAGGTCACCGGTTAATATAACATTTTTATAATGAGATAAGCTTTGTAATATGCAATTTAAAGCGTCATTGAAATGGTCTAAGTTTCTAAAACATGGAGGTCTATAAATAGCAAGAATCGCAATATCGGTACCGATATAAATAATTAAACAGTTGTGTTCTTCAACCTTCGGTTCTTCGACAGTAACAAGTAGGGATTTTTTTGCATATATTACCACACCGTCGTTTTGATTTAAAGATACCGTGCTTTGAAACCTGTTGTACCCTGACAATGCTGGTAGTTTATCGTTTCTGTGAGCTAGCCAACATTCTGTAAGAATGATGACGTCGCTTTCAGCTTTTAACCTATGTAAAAATATGCTTAAACTATCAATATTCTTATAAATACTGCGGATGTTCTGGGTTAGTATAGTTAATGGTGTAAAGTTCGATATGTATTGACTGCAACTTTCCGTATCACACATTTTTGATGAATGTATAGAGATATTGTCTAATTCACTAATGACTTAGTCAATCATAGTATTTACGAAACTAGGGTGTTACTAAATCTAATAGAACTGCAAAACTTATAAACAGGGACGGCGCTCTTAGGCGCCCTCACTATAATCTACAGAGTTAATGTACCTTGTCTCTGCCATTTTTCTCGCTTGACACTCGGGGTCGCCTGTTTTGTGGTCACTCGGCTTTTTGAAGCGGAAGCACGTCGCACATTTAGGTGTATTCTCTTTTTTAGTGCATTCATTTGCTTGATGACCTACCTCACCACAAAGTCCACACGTGTCTACGGTCTCACGGCAGGTCTTTGCAGCATGACCATACTGCAGACATTTAAAGCATCTGGTAACGAGCGTAAAATCTCTAACTGGACAAGATGTCCAGTTGATGAAGACTCGTCCTTGGGTCAAAAGTGCTCGTCAAATATTCTTCTAGTATTCAGAAACTTCTAGTATGAAGTTGCAGGTAGTGGCTTCTCTTTTGCCGGATTTGTGGCTAAGCTTGATGGACGACTGGAACGATTCTCGGGACAGGTTGGGCAGCTTGTCGGATACATTTTGCTCGAATATACAGTCATAAACCTCTTGTTCTCGCATACCCGCTGGTACTCCGATAAAAACGATGCGTGGTCTTCGTTTTGGTGGCTCTTCCACCTTCAGGCCCGAGTTACTAAGCTGTGTCACTTGTCTAAGCTTTTCAATATCGTCCTTGGATTCTGTGCTTATAATCACACCTCCGTTTTTTGTCGTGCGCAGCCCTCGCACCTGTAATTTCATTTGTTCTGGGCAGATGATTTTCTGGACGAGAGATTTTGTTTCATCACTAGATTTTTGTTTATCACTTGGATAAATAGCGATAGAGCTCATATTTTTGGGGCACATAAAGGTATTTTTGTTGGTTTTGACCATATCAGCAAAGGACTTTACCGTCTCTGGTTTAGCGCAACTTTCCTCTATGGTTTCCGTAATTGATTGTTTGAAATCTTTTAGATATTCAAAAAAGTCTTGTTTTTCTTTCAGAGCTTCCAGTTTTGCAGTTACCAAAATGTTGTTTTGCTTAAGTGCTTGATAATGGGCAGTCATTTGCGTCGCGCCACCATTTATTTTTCTAGCGATGTAGTTGATTTTTAATTTTTGTTCCGAATTTAACTTTCCTTCGGCTACAATCTGGCATATTTCATTAAGGCAGCTATCCATTGAAGACATCCAGGATTTGATTCCACTGGCGGTCAGGACTTCCAATGACTCCTCAGCAGCATGTTGCTGTGGCTGCGGGGTGCTGGGAGGGCTGCGCTGCGTTATCGTACTCCGATTAAAAGGGCTATTTTGTAGATTAGCCATCTCTAAACTCATATGACTAACATAATTCACGAACACACTGACTCAGCGTATAAGCATATAACGCGGTAAGTAGGTCACAGATTTTATGAATTGCGAAAAACATGTAATTATTTAAGTATTGGTACTAAGTCCCGTCTACTTGCTTTGAATGCAATGCAGTAAAGTTTCTACCCTCATTTTTTTAGCCAATCATAATAAAAAATTATGAGTGTCTTATTATTTAATTATCACTAACATAATAAGGTATGTGGGTTAACACTAAAACTTACAAATAATATTAATTCGATGTATTTCAAGTTGAATACCTGATGTTACAAAATTATATTTCCTTCCTGCATAATGTTTATGAAGGCGCTAAATCTGTGTAACTAATATATTAAATGATTGTATACCAATAGAAAAAGCTCATTTGTAAACAATGTAATTATTTATGTACTAATAAAGAACTTGATAAGAGGCCACGAGTAAGGAATTAGGTTTAGCGCATCCTGATTGGTTGATGACAAATATTCGCAACCCTAATTAGTGTACATGATTTTGTCAAAATTCGTGACCTGTAATGGGTGGTGTGGATATTTTATTGTTTCATTTTTGTTGTATTGACTTGTTAACAGTGGTAGTATTGAAAATCGATATCGTTTTTTTTATTTTCCACTAGTTTCATACAAACTTCAAAGAATTTTATCTCGGTAAGTAATAATAATAATAATCATCTTTATTGTACAAATGCCAAAGAAACTACATTAATGGATCATAACAAAAAGAAAAATAACAGATAGTACAAAAATAAAGTATTTACTTTATCAAAAAAAGTCAGAGGATAAACAATATTGTTTTCATTGGTAGAATCCAAAAACAAGTCTTTTAGCCCCTGAGTCCACATTTTGATTTTTCAGCCCACCGTGCGACGCACTAACGAGCATTTTGATTTCAAAATCGGACAAAAGTAACAATTACAAATTTCTGCAAATGATTTTTAAGTTGTCATTTTATTGCACCTGAGTAATGGTACTATCATAAACCGGTCCTACCTCGGACCAATCCCCTCCGCGCGCCCCGTTCAGGTAGTCGGAAACTAGTCATTGTTTAGTACGCACGTCTACTTTCACGATACGCTCTACGAAACTGTATTATTGTGACTATGCGGCGTGTGTAAAACAATAAAAGCATTTTTCTTTCTTTCTTTCTCTATTGTTTTCAAACTTGCATTTGGTTTAAAAAGTGGTTAGAAGTGGATAGTGGAAAGTTTTAACCATGGAGTCTGAAGAACAAGGTATGTACTTAATTGTAATGTATGTTATCTTTAATACGATTGACTATTTTATATTTTTAAAACCAGCATCTATAGATGGGAAAAAAAAGTGAAAATCGTGGTTTTTTTTTACATATTAATACATTTGTAATGGTACCTAGTTAGATCGAGCTATTAGTATACCTTTGTGGTAAAATATAGAGTTTTATCTAATCAAAACAGTAATAACATTTACCACATCATTCCACCATTCCAAAAAAATTTACTTTTAAAGTGATATTACGGTTTTTTTATCGTTTAACACTTTGTCGTTTTTTTTGCAGATTCGACATCAAATGTGATTCAGATGACTCGGCAATCGTTGTATATGCTTTTTAAAGAAAGCCTAGCAAGAAGATTAGATGACAAGCTGTCATTTATGGAAAACAAGGTCTGAGAAATTACGAAATGTCCCCAAAACGAGTATCAAACCTTAAGTCATGATTTACGACATTTCAAATCAGATTTAAAGAAGAGATGGGCATCGTGCAATTATATTGAAGATAGATTCATGAAAAAAAACGAAAGGTGGCTTAATGTTTCGATACTAATACATATATGGACGCCAAACACTAAGCCGGGGCGCCCAAGCAAGGACTTCCAAGAATTGACTGATCGCAGTAAAAGACGAAAAACTAAAGAACTTCGCGAGGACGTACCAGTGGAAGTGCTTACCTTTGCAGCTAGCGTCAGTCAACATATGTCGGGGAATGCTGCGGCTTCAAAACTTATAAAAGATGCAAATTCTACGCCAACAAGAGCCAAACGGTACAGAAAATCAATAAATGCTGCTCAGGAGCCAAAAATAAAGAAGCACACACCTGAAGAAGCTTTGCGCATATTTATAGAAGGTGGCTTTACAAGGAAACAGTGGGAGTTACTGCATGATGCAACTAAGGGTATGTTCCCTTGTTACACTCTTATTAGAGAAGTAAAAAAGCTCTGTTATCCAAAACCAGAGGCAGTTCGAGTTACGGAGACTTGTGTGGAAGTTGTGCTCCAAGACTTACTGGATCACACAGCTAAAAGACTCTGTCTTTATCTTGAGGATGTACTCGAAAACTGTACAATAGAAGAGTTGGAAAATCTGGAGCTCATTTCAAAATGGGGATGTGATGGCTCTCATCAAACTGCCTACCAACAAAAGTTTTTAGACAGCTCTCATGATGACTCAAATATTTTTCAAAGTTCATTGGTTCCCTTAAGATTACAGTCACGAATTGGAGAAAAAATTAAGACTTTATGGCAAAATCCAACACCTTCATCTACTCGTTTTTGTCGACCCATCCGCATTCGATTTCTTCACGAAACAGTAGACATAACAAATGATGAAATAAACTATATAGAAGACCAAATAAATCATTTGTTAAAGACTGAATTAGAAAATTATAACAGAGCCACTTTTGTGCAACATACATTGCTCCCAACCATGGTTGATGCGAAAATTTGTAACGCAGCTACTGGCACATTATCTACTATGAGATGTTACATATGTGGCAAAACGTCCAAAGCCTTCAATGACTTCGAAAATTTAAATGTGGAGGATCCTCAATCCTTAAAATTCGGATTATCAATTCTACACGCAAGAATCCGTTTCTTTGAAACGATTTTACATATCGCCTACAAACTTCCTCTGAAAAAATGGCAAGCTCAAACTGTAGAAGAAAAAACTGTGGTCAAGAAAACAAAAGAGAATATACAAAAGAAATACAGAGAAAAGACTGGCCTTGTTATAGATATGCCGAAACCTGGTTTCGGCAATTCCAATTCAGGCAATACGTCTAGAAGATTCTTCGCCGATCCTGATTTAGCTGCTGAAATCACTGGCATAAATAAAGAGTTCATAATTAAGCTTAAGGTGATTCTGGAAGCAATGTCATCTGGATTCAAAATTAATGCAGAGAAGTTCGGAAAATACTGCAAAGATACAGCAAAAATGTATGTCGAACTGTACGGTTGGCATCCAATGACGCCGACTCTTCACAAAATCCTAGTCCACGGTACAACTGTGATCAAATATGCCATCCTGCCTATCGGGCAGTTATCCGAAGAGGCCGCAGAAGCCCGTAATAAGCACTACCGTTCATACCGGCAAAATTATGCCCGAAAATTTTCGAGGATTCAGTGTAACCACGATGTCCTCAACAGACTGCTTCTCACATCAGATCCTTACATAAGTTGTCTAAGGAAACGTAAACCGAGCAAAAGCCAGCCTTTTATGAGTGATACCATAGAGCTGTTCGAGGCAGAAGAACTGAACACAGAAGTAGACCAATCATCGAGACATATTTACTCAGATGATTCAGAATAAGATTCATCAGAATGAAATAATTTGTGTTTTTTTAAGTATTTTTAGTCATGTTCATAAAAATATACGATTTTCTGTATTCCTTTACGTATTTTTATTCATTTCCAATTAAATAAAAGTGCTAATTAATTTTGTCCGATTTAAAAAGCAAAATGCTCGTTAGTGCGACGTCGCCATGGCGTCTTAATGAGGCAGAGCTCTTAAATCGAGAATTTTAAAGAAGTTGCATTGTTTAAACTATTTTTTCTTTTTTATTTATTACTTAATTTATTAATTATTAAGATTAAGCGACAAAAAAGTTTTGGCTTAGGTAAAACAAATAGTGGTCATTTCTGCTCACAAGAGATTTTTTATGTTTCGAAAACTAAGTAAGGTTTTTTACTATTGGTAGTTGTCTATATGATGGTCATTATTAGATATAATATCCAGCAAGATGAATATTGTAAATCACAGAAGTGACGACTTAAAGAACCTTCATGCATGTTATGTAAATATTTATCTTTTTAGCTTCACGTCACGCAGCTTCAGTTGTTTCACCTTCTCGCCGCCATTGGACAGTGGTTCTGTGTGTAAGTACTCGTACAAACTAAAATAACTATCAAAACTTCATTTTTGAAACAAATGACAACGAAAAGCTGCTCCTCCACCATCACATCACACGCGGAACACTGAAACGAGTGCGCGTTTCACGTAGGAGGAGCTCAGGCGGCGCGCGCTTCTGCAGCGCCGGCCGACGGCACGCGCCTCACACTCGGCACGTTTGAACTGCGTGACTATGAAACGCTACCACTAATCTAGTGTAAGGCTGGTTTCAGAGTGACGCGCGCGGCACGCGCCGTCGGCCAGCGCGTCTCAACAGCGCGTTTGGCGCGCGGACCACTGTGAAACGAGTTCGCGTTTCTCATTGCAATGTATGAAGCTTCGGCAGCGCGGCCGGCGCGCGCGTCTCGCACGCGGCGCGTTTGAACTGCGTGACTATGAAACGCTACTACTAATCTAGTGTAATTGTAAGCGCGCGCGTGTGGCCCGCGCCGGTCAAACGCGTGACACTGAAACCAGCCTAATTGTAAGCGCGCGTGTGGCCGGCGCCGGTCAAACGCGTGACTCTGAAACCAGCCAAACGCGTGAGTCTGAAACTAGCCTAACTATGTTTCGCCTACGTAATTGCCCTAGATCTAAAGGACGATGGGCGGAATCGTCCCCACCCATCAACAAAAATTAAATGTAACTCAATTGATACATCTTGGCAAGATATTTTTTTTTACTATGGGGACATTGCCTAAACGCATGGGGTTGTCATAGTAATTAACGGTTAAACAAATATTCGTATAAGTACGTATTTTTGACGATTATTTGTAAAACACATGCTCATTTATGTATTCATTAGTGCATAGTGAACATAGACCAGTAATATTAACACTCACTATTGTTATTTGCCTACAAGGCGGCGATAGCCGAGTGAACATACTAACAGACTGCCATGCAGAGGGTATCGGGTTCGAATCCACGGCGCGCACCAATGACTTTTCGGAGTTATGTGCGTATTGAATGGTTAATTATCGCTTGTCCCGTGCCTCGGAGAGCACGTTAAGCCGTCGGTCCCGGTTATCATGAAGATCTTTGGCAGTCGTTACAGGGCGTCAGTACCTTCTAAGTAATCTGACACCAGTCTAAACCATGGAATATCGCTATCCCTTCGGCTTGCGGAGGTCAGACAGGCAGTCGCTCTGTGGAAAAGCTAATATTCAGCCAAATCCGGTTAGACTAGAAAGCGGACCCCAGATTGAAACTGGGATAACGCTAAGAGGATGATGATTGTTATTTGCCTACTATGAGCATTATACGAATGAATAATTAGAAGAAAATTAATTTAAATGATTTTTTTTTTAAGACAACTCCCGCACTAGGACCGAATCCTGTGTCGCGGGGGACTTTACAAACATACATCTAACGGACACAATGAACACCCAGACTCGAAACAACAATTTATGAATCACACAAAGTGTTGTCTCACCATTTATTTTTCTAGCGATGTAGTTGATTTTTAATTTTTGTTCCGAATTTAACTTTCCTTCGGCTACAATCTGGCATATTTCATTAAGGCAGCTATCCATTGAAGACATCCAGGATTTGATTCCACTGGCGGTCAGGACTTCCAATGACTCCTCAGCAGCATGTTGCTGTGGCTGCGGCTGTGGTGCTGGGAGGGCTGCGCTGCGTTATCGTACTCCGATTAAAAGGGCTATTTTGTAGATTAGCCATCTCTAAACTCATATGACTAACATAATTCACGAACACACTGACTCAGCGTATAAGCATATAACGCGGTAAGTAGGTCACAGATTTTATGAATTGCGAAAAACATGTAATTATTTAAGTATTGGTACTAAGTCCCGTCTACTTGCTTTGAATGCAATGCAGTAAAGTTTCTACCCTCATTTTTTTAGCCAATCATAATAAAAAATTATGAGTGTCTTATTATTTAATTATCACTAACATAATAAGGTATGTGGGTTAACACTAAAACTTACAAATAATATTAATTCGATGTATTTCAAGTTGAATACCTGATGTTACAAAATTATATTTCCTTCCTGCATAATGTTTATGAAGGCGCTAAATCTGTGTAACTAATATATTAAATGATTGTATACCAATAGAAAAAGCTCATTTGTAAACAATGTAATTATTTATGTACTAATAAAGAACTTGATAAGAGGCCACGAGTAAGGAATTAGGTTTAGCGCATCCTGATTGGTTGATGACAAATATTCGCAACCCTAATTAGTGTACATGATTTTGTCAAAATTCGTGACCTGTAATGGGTGGTGTGGATATTTTATTGTTTCATTTTTGTTGTATTGACTTGTTAACAGTGGTAGTATTGAAAATCGATATCGTTTTTTTTATTTTCCACTAGTTTCATACAAACTTCAAAGAATTTTATCTCGGTAAGTAATAATAATAATAATCATCTTTATTGTACAAATGCCAAAGAAACTACATTAATGGATCATAACAAAAAGAAAAATAACAGATAGTACAAAAATAAAGTATTTACTTTATCAAAAAAAGTCAGAGGATAAACAATATTGTTTTCATTGGTAGAATCCAAAAACAAGTCTTTTAGCCCCTGAGTCCACATTTTGATTTTTCAGCCCACCGTGCGACGCACTAACGAGCATTTTGATTTCAAAATCGGACAAAAGTAACAATTACAAATTTCTGCAAATGATTTTTAAGTTGTCATTTTATTGCACCTGAGTAATGGTACTATCATAAACCGGTCCTACCTCGGACCAATCCCCTCCGCGCGCCCCGTTCAGGTAGTCGGAAACTAGTCATTGTTTAGTACGCACGTCTACTTTCACGATACGCTCTACGAAACTGTATTATTGTGACTATGCGGCGTGTGTAAAACAATAAAAGCATTTTTCTTTCTTTCTTTCTCTATTGTTTTCAAACTTGCATTTGGTTTAAAAAGTGGTTAGAAGTGGATAGTGGAAAGTTTTAACCATGGAGTCTGAAGAACAAGGTATGTACTTAATTGTAATGTATGTTATCTTTAATACGATTGACTATTTTATATTTTTAAAACCAGCATCTATAGATGGGAAAAAAAAGTGAAAATCGTGGTTTTTTTTTACATATTAATACATTTGTAATGGTACCTAGTTAGATCGAGCTATTAGTATACCTTTGTGGTAAAATATAGAGTTTTATCTAATCAAAACAGTAATAACATTTACCACATCATTCCACCATTCCAAAAAAATTTACTTTTAAAGTGATATTACGGTTTTTTTATCGTTTAACACTTTGTCGTTTTTTTTGCAGATTCGACATCAAATGTGATTCAGATGACTCGGCAATCGTTGTATATGCTTTTTAAAGAAAGCCTAGCAAGAAGATTAGATGACAAGCTGTCATTTATGGAAAACAAGGTCTGAGAAATTACGAAATGTCCCCAAAACGAGTATCAAACCTTAAGTCATGATTTACGACATTTCAAATCAGATTTAAAGAAGAGATGGGCATCGTGCAATTATATTGAAGATAGATTCATGAAAAAAAACGAAAGGTGGCTTAATGTTTCGATACTAATACATATATGGACGCCAAACACTAAGCCGGGGCGCCCAAGCAAGGACTTCCAAGAATTGACTGATCGCAGTAAAAGACGAAAAACTAAAGAACTTCGCGAGGACGTACCAGTGGAAGTGCTTACCTTTGCAGCTAGCGTCAGTCAACATATGTCGGGGAATGCTGCGGCTTCAAAACTTATAAAAGATGCAAATTCTACGCCAACAAGAGCCAAACGGTACAGAAAATCAATAAATGCTGCTCAGGAGCCAAAAATAAAGAAGCACACACCTGAAGAAGCTTTGCGCATATTTATAGAAGGTGGCTTTACAAGGAAACAGTGGTAGTTACTGCATGATGCAACTAAGGGTATGTTCCCTTGTTACACCCTTATTAGAGAAGTAAAAAAGCTCTGTTATCCAAAACCAGAGGCAGTTCGAGTTACGGAGACTTGTGTGGAAGTTGTGCTCCAAGACTTACTGGATCACACAGCTAAAAGACTCTGTCTTTATCTTGAGGATGTACTCGAAAACTGTACAATAGAAGAGTTGGAAAATCTGGAGCTCATTTCAAAATGGGGATGTGATGGCTCTCATCAAACTGCCTACCAACAAAAGTTTTTAGACAGCTCTCATGATGACTCAAATATTTTTCAAAGTTCATTGGTTCCCTTAAGATTACAGTCACGAGTTGGAGAAAAAATTAAGACTTTATGGCAAAATCCAACACCTTCATCTACTCGTTTTTGTCGACCCATCCGCATTCGATTTCTTCACGAAACAGTAGACATAACAAATGATGAAATAAACTATATAGAAGACCAAATAAATCATTTGTTAAAGACTGAATTAGAAAATTATAACAGAGCCACTTTTGTGCAACATACATTGCTCCCAACCATGGTTGATGCGAAAATTTGTAACGCAGCTACTGGCACATTATCTACTATGAGATGTTACATATGTGGCAAAACGTCCAAAGCCTTCAATGACTTCGAAAATTTAAATGTGGAGGATCCTCAATCCTTAAAATTCGGATTATCAATTCTACACGCAAGAATCCGTTTCTTTGAAACGATTTTACATATCGCCTACAAACTTCCTCTGAAAAAATGGCAAGCACAAACTGTAGAAGAAAAAACTGTGGTCAAGAAAACAAAAGAGAATATACAAAAGAAATACAGAGAAAAGACTGGCCTTGTTATAGATATGCCGAAACCTGGTTTCGGCAATTCCAATTCAGGCAATACGTCTAGAAGATTCTTCGCCGATCCTGATTTAGCTGCTGAAATCACTGGCATAAATAAAGAGTTCATAATTAAGCTTAAGGTGATTCTGGAAGCAATGTCATCTGGATTCAAAATTAATGCAGAGAAGTTCGGAAAATACTGCAAAGATACAGCAAAAATGTATGTCGAACTGTACGGTTGGCATCCAATGACGCCGACTCTTCACAAAATCCTAGTCCACGGTACAACTGTGATCAAATATGCCATCCTGCCTATCGGGCAGTTATCCGAAGAGGCCGCAGAAGCCCGTAATAAGCACTACCGTTCATACCGGCAAAATTATGCCCGAAAATTTTCGAGGATTCAGTGTAACCACGATGTCCTCAACAGACTGCTTCTCACATCAGATCCTTACATAAGTTGTCTAAGGAAACGTAAACCGAGCAAAAGCCAGCCTTTTATGAGTGATACCATAGAGCTGTTCGAGGCAGAAGAACTGATCACAGAAGTAGACCAATCATCGAGACATATTTACTCAGATGATTCAGAATAAGATTCATCAGAATGAAATAATTTGTGTTTTTTTAAGTATTTTTAGTCATGTTCATAAAAATATACGATTTTCTGTATTCCTTTACGTATTTTTATTCATTTCCAATTAAATAAAAGTGCTAATTAATTTTGTCCGATTTAAAAAGCAAAATGCTCGTTAGTGCGACGTCGCCATGGCGTCTTAATGAGGCAGAGCTCTTAAATCGAGAATTTTAAAGAAGTTGCATTTTTTAAACTATTTTTTTCTTTTTTATTTATTACTTAATTTATTAATTATTAAGATTAAGCGACAAAAAAGTTTTGGCTTAGGTAAAACAAATAGTGGTCATTTCTGCTCACAAGAGATTTTTTATGTTTCGAAAACTAAGTAAGGTTTTTTACTATTGGTAGTTGTCTATATGATGGTCATTATTAGATATAATATCCAGCAAGATGAATATTGTAAATCACAGAAGTGACGACTTAAAGAACCTTCATGCATGTTATGTAAATATTTATCTTTTTAGCTTCACGTCACGCAGCTTCAGTTGTTTCACCTTCTCGCCGCCATTGGACAGTGGTTCTGTGTGTAAGTACTCGTACAAACTAAAATAACTATCAAAACTTCATTTTTGAAACAAATGACAACGAAAAGCTGCTCCTCCACCATCACATCACACGCGGAACACTGAAACGAGTGCGCGTTTCACGTAGGAGGAGCTCAGGCGGCGCGCGCTTCTGCAGCGCCGGCCGACGGCACGCGCCTCACACTCGGCACGTTTGAACTGCGTGACTATGAAACGCTACCACTAATCTAGTGTAAGGCTGGTTTCAGAGTGACGCGCGCGGCACGCGCCGTCGGCCAGCGCGTCTCAACAGCGCGTTTGGCGCGCGGACCACTGTGAAACGAGTTCGCGTTTCTCATTGCAATGTATGAAGCTTCGGCAGCGCGGCCGGCGCGCGCGTCTCGCACGCGGCGCGTTTGAACTGCGTGACTATGAAACGCTACTACTAATCTAGTGTAATTGTAAGCGCGCGCGTGTGGCCCGCGCCGGTCAAACGCGTGACACTGAAACCAGCCTAATTGTAAGCGCGCGTGTGGCCGGCGCCGGTCAAACGCGTGACTCTGAAACCAGCCAAACGCGTGAGTCTGAAACTAGCCTAACTATGTTTCGCCTACGTAATTGCCCTAGATCTAAAGGACGATGGGCGGAATCGTCCCCACCCATCAACAAAAATTAAATGTAACTCAATTGATACATCTTGGCAAGATATTTTTTTTTACTATGGGGACATTGTCTAAACGCATGGGGTTGTCATAGTAATTAACGGTTAAACAAATATTCGTATAAGTACGTATTTTTGACGATTATTTGTAAAACACATGCTCATTTATGTATTCATTAGTGCATAGTGAACATAGACCAGTAATATTAACACTCACTATTGTTATTTGCCTACAAGGCGGCGATAGCCGAGTGAACATACTAACAGACTGCCATGCAGAGGGTATCGGGTTCGAATCCACGGCGCGCACCAATGACTTTTCGGAGTTATGTGCGTATTGAATGGTTAATTATCGCTTGTCCCGTGCCTCGGAGAGCACGTTAAGCCGTCGGTCCCGGTTATCATGAAGATCTTTGGCAGTCGTTACAGGGCGTCAGTACCTTCTAAGTAATCTGACACCAGTCTAAACCATGGAATATCGCTATCCCTTCGGCTTGCGGAGGTCAGACAGGCAGTCGCTCTGTGGAAAAGCTAATATTCAGCCAAATCCGGTTAGACTAGAAAGCGGACCCCAGATTGAAACTGGGATAACGCTAAGAGGATGATGATTGTTATTTGCCTACTATGAGCATTATACGAATGAATAATTAGAAGAAAATTAATTTAAATGATTTTTTTTTTAAGACAACTCCCGCACTAGGACCGAATCCTGTGTCGCGGGGGACTTTACAAACATACATCTAACGGACACAATGAACACCCAGACTCGAAACAACAATTTATGAATCACACAAAGTGTTGTCTCGTGTGGGGATCGAACCCACAACACTGCGCGCAGCGTCAAGCAGCGAGGCGACCGCTTAAACCACTACGCTAACCGTGCAGTCAATTATATTATACTAGACGGCGCTAGCGGCCTCGCCCGCGTCAATTATACATATAAACCTTCCTCTTGAATCATTATATTTATTAAAAACCGCATTTCAATCCGTTGCGTAGTTTTTAAGATTTAAGCATACATAGGGACAGACAGACACAAGAAAGACTTTGTTTTATACTATGTAGTGATTATTATATAAGGGCAGCGATAGCCTAGAGGAGATACCAACGGATTGCCATGCGGGAATCGGGTTCGAATCCATTGGTGCGCATCAATGACTTTTCGAAGTTAAGTGCGTCTTAAATTGTTAATTATCGCTTGCCCCGTGCCTTGGAGAGCACGTTAAACCGTCGGTCCCGGCTGTCATGAAGATGTTTGACAGTCGTTACGTGGAGTCAGTACCCTCAAATAAACTGATACTGGTCTTAACCATGGAATATCGCTATCCTTTCGGGTTGCGGAGGTCAGACGGCAGTCGCTCTGTGGAAATGTTGATATTCTATAATATCTGGTTAGATCAGTAAGCGGACCTCGGGCTGTAAGGCGTGTAAGTCTTGGATGCAATCGGGATAACGCTAGGGTGACGATGATTCATTTATATTCGTTATTTTCCTATTATTCTTTCATTATCATTTAAATGTTTAAAAATACATTATTTTTTGTTTTGTATAGTTACTAAATCATGCTTGGTACTGTAATATAACCATAATGTCAAAATAACTTACAAGTGTAAAATTAAAATATAGATTAATTAATAATAATAAATTGTTTTTTATTTATATATCCCACAGATTTAAGTAAAAAAAAGGAATTTAATCAAGTAGTGGATACTTAAGGTACACATTGGCATCAGTTCCATGTGTGTTGGCATATGGGGACGGAACCCATACATCCTTGCCCATAGTCCTTTGTATCTTCTATGTCTGCTAGAAGTGCCTTAGACTTTTGATGATCGGTCAGTGAGTGACAAAATTAAGAATTTTGACTCGTTATAATTCTTAAACTACTGGTTCAAATTGAATGAAATTTAAAATACATCATGTTTATACTATATCTGCATGGTTACAAAATCAGGCTTTTAGTTTTATCCACAACGAAGTTACAGGGGGTCGAAATTGGCCTGAATTGCTTCGAGATAAGGATGGTACGGCCGTGCCGCTTTTTTGCTCGACTTGGTGGGGGACACTACCGTGCCCCCAGATAAATAGGGCTCAAATGTGCTTCACCTCTGGAGGTCAACACTTAATAGACATCATATTTAAATTATAATGCAACTAAATTTCATGCCACAAATATACTATATGTCTATTTAAAAAACTTATTCTAGTTTTCTAATTATTTAGAAACGAAGTTGTAACTGAACCAAATAGGGTCACTTTTGCGCCATCCTGTACATTAAATAAGATACTGTGGTTTATTGCTGTATTTTATTTACGCTCCCTAAATAAAGGATTTATCACAGTAGTCAAAGGAATTTTGGGATAAATTCAAAATAATGTAGAGTAATATTATTATCCGCTTGACCGCGCACAAGTGACTAATTTCCCTTTTTGCAAAAACAGATGAGCGCGTAAACTGTCATTTTTCCCACGCTTTTCCGCTGCGCACTAATCTGTTTGTGGAACTCGGATAACTTAACCGATTGCGGTATGTTGCATATCAATCGACGCGTAATTAAATGAGCTTTCCAATGATATAAATTAAAACCATATAATATGGTTGAAGCCAACGCAAGCGCAGTATAAAGTGACAATTTGAAATTTTTTCCCGCATTTTTTGAGCGCGATTTTATATTTCTGACATATTCCTTTTTCTCGTCGTTTTTTAGTATGGGAGGTATATAAGTATTAAACACAGTTAGACTGGTTATTTAATTTACTTTTAGAGGAAATAAATATAATTAAAAGAAACATTTTAATATTAAACATAAAAAAAATAAAACAAAGATTTTTTTTTAATTCGCGCCAATTTTCATATTTAATTTTTTTTAATACCGTTTTATGGTATATATCAGATTTAAACCTAGATAACTTTCTTTCCATCTAGATTTCCAAGTATAAGAACCAATTCTGATAAGAATCTGATACGAATGATTTTTATTGGAAGCTGCACTGTTGTTTACTTTTTCCCGACAAAAAAACTGAGGTTCCCGCCAAAATTTTCGATAGCTAATATCTCATAAATAATATGAGTATTATTATATTTATTTTATCAAAGGTTTATTTATATACTAATAATAAAAAAATACAATGCATAAATGTAACCTTATATACATACATATATGTATTTAATCTTTTTTACATAAAATAAAAAAATACGATTTTACGATATTTTTTTGTCTATAATTAAAGTAATACACATTATTTATTTGTTTTTTTGCTGTAACTTCATAATTAATCAGTTAATTTACAATAAAAACATAAAAGTATGATATATAATTACAAAATTTGTTTACAATGATGTTTTTAACCCATAATTACGCGTATATTTTTTTTCAAATGCTTACATTAAATAATTTTCTGCAAGTATTGCTGTAACTTTATTTTATTGCATAGATAATATCACCAGGTACATGATAAAACAACAGCAAACAAGATTCAGCTTATAAATTTATTATGATAAAAAATATCTAGAACTTGACGTGTATTGTTCCCTTAAATTATCCTAAAATTGTCATGACAGTTCGTGGAGTAGGCCTACAGGGGAAACCACAGTAAAAAAAACCGCGCCAAGTGCCAAGTACACTACCTCACAGGTGGCGTGGAAATGTATGGTTAGGTTTTATTTTGATAAAACTTACCGTTTTCGAGAAAAATCCAAAAAACCTCATTTTTTTACGTTTGACTCCGAATAACTTTTGTCTCACACAGGATCGATGGGGACTTTTAAGACTTTATTTTTAATAGTTAACCCTAGCTCTCCACCAATATTTGTTTCTCCGACAATTTTTGTTATTTCATATGTCTATACTGACCGGACTATTAGGTATCATTACTAGATCACATTTCTGAAAAAAAAAACCAGTAGGTTAAATTCACTTATCGAAATAATTTTTCTTATGTAAATATCAATCCAGCCTGGTCACTAAGTGTTACGTAAACACATAGTAGTCGCGTAATAAACTTCAATGAGCAAGGGGAAGTGCGTGAGCCGCGGGGGTAGTGGGAAGGGGTGTGGTCAGGAAACGAAATTAAATTCACCAGACGGCCGCGCTCGCGCATCGCGAGTGTAGTACGAAACACTTCCGCATTGATCTGTGCAGTTTTGACGCAATGGCGCGGCGCCCGGCGCTCTAGCCTACAATGTATTCCAGCCGCGAGCACTATGAAATGGTGCGAAGCTACATTTTGAGTGGTGAGGGCCTTATCAGAGCACAAAGGGTATACGAAGAATAAAGTTTACCCCGTCTGCGGACTCAAGGGTACTTGAACGCTGTGATACCCAATCGTCGAACAATTTTAGCAGCTAACCAGAAGCTGTTAGATCATGGCCAATTCACGACCACATTTCTCGCTCAAGCCCGTGGCAATCCGAGATTGGCGGTAGAAGTTGAAGACGAGATCATGGATTTCTTTGAGAGAAATCCGCGTTCAATAATAATAATAATTGTAACTTTTTATTTGTTTGAACATAGTGGTACATAACATGCAAGATGTTACAATATAATAATACATAGTTTCATATGTTCAGCCAGTTATTGGCTTACAAATTTTAGGAGTAGGTACATTTTAGGCTAGTGTTACAAGGACCCGTTACCACCACAAGCACGCCATTTAAATAAGACCCAACTTATTAATTATCTACGTTATCTTAACTTAATAGACTCTAATATTATATAAAAGTATTTATATCTTAATGGGTAATATTATAATAATTAATCACATTAGTTTATCAAATGTAACGACCTCCTTTATTTAGTTGTTGGACGTCACTGGCCATATTGGCCGAATAACAGGTGTCAATAAAAAACAAAAGCCTGCCCGGCTTTTGTTTTTCTGGGAGAGGCGAATAGTTATATAGAATGGAGGATGCGAATAAACATTGTAAATAAATACACTGAAGTTTAATTATATACGTCGTCCTGTCGCCTTGCTGCTCGATATCGTACGCCTTGATTTCATCTCAGAAGTGGGATAGAGCATCATGCTTGAACCATACTTCCGTGGGCTGGGAAAAAACAAGAAAGAGTCTCAGCGTCACCTCGTCGGACGAAGATGTATCCGGAAAAGTCAAGAATTTTTTTTCCTCACACGCTGCTAAATCTGCCAACGCTTGGGCCACGCTTCTACCGCCTGCTGGTATGGCACGAGTCGGTCTGTTGGTGGCGCGACCTTCCAGAAACTACACAGGTACGTCAACTCACCTACATCTACTACTTTTGATAACCTATCAGATGTGTATAGAAAATATTATGTTACTGTTAATGCAGTTAACATTATTACATTAAAGACAGCCGAATGCTTATAGCTAAAAGTTTTACACTGAAAAATTTTGATGAAATGTTTTGGTGGTTCACAAACGATGATATTATATTGTTCACAAACATTGACATAAGTATATATTACTGCGTAAGAACTGGGCGGACCGCATGTTACAATGACGCCTCGAAGTTGGTCCTAAAATGGTCTTCCCTATATCGAAGTGAACTAAGACGCATACCTACGTAGTAGGTATCCCTATAGTCTGTGTAGGACGCGACGCGATCAGCTGTCATCGGGAGCGGTCGTAAATTTTACGAACAAAAATGCCAAGTTGTGCCGTGAAAGGTTGCGTGAACTACGACAAAAAAAAGCATAATAAAAACTATGATAACATTTCATGTCACCGGTAACTTAAAAATATGTCATTAAATCAACTTCTAACATTATTTAAAGCAATTTTCTTTCATATTGGTAAAAACGGCGCGAAGCCGCGTAAAAGTGCGACATAACTTTGCAGCAGCGGGCGTTGTAGCCGATGAAATGAAAAGATTTAATAATATTACTTTAAGATTAAATAATGTACAAAATTATTTTTAATTGATTCTTAAAATTTAAAGATACACCAACGTTATAAAACATTACGAATCCAAAATGTTAAATATATATTTTTTGTATCTCGAAACATACCGCACCCCGCTCTTACAAGGTTTTGTCTAGGAACAGAGCGCGCCGATTTACATCGTAGTTCATACTAGTTTTAATAGATGGCGTTATTTTTTTTTCGTAGGGTGACTGCGTCCGTCAAATATTCGGTCGAACGTATTCTTTAATAATTAAATCAATGTTCACAAATATCTTCGTTGGGTAGAGCACAGTTCAATTTGCGCATATACGAGATATTTTATTAATAGTGATGCTAAAGTAACTGACACAGACATAAAATTTAATAATCAAATTTGATAATAAGCCAACCAATTATAAACTAACCAAAGCTAACACGTTGCTAATTCTGAACCTTTTCTTGTTATCTGTGTTCTAAACATGTCAAGCTAAATTGAGAACAACACGCGATACAGACAGACAACATACGACCTAACTAATATTAAATTATCTGCGAATGACTTCATAGAAACGGTCCCGTTATTTTTATCAAATGATATATCATTGCAGCTAGGAAATAAGTACTTGTTAGTGCATACATTACGAACGAAATACACAAAGACAGTATACTAATAACCTGATCCATTATTTTCGATTTTGGTAATGAGTCATATTTTATACCACAATCTACTTATTTGAAGATATGGCAATTATTGTTTATAAATAACAAATTTGGGTGAATCCTGTATTAGCTGGTGGGCAGGCTGATTTGTATTCGATCAAGCTGACGTTTTTTATGCCTTCGATCCGTTCATATCCCAGAAGGCCAATTCTCGTATTTAAAACTATAACGTAAACTATTTTTTGAACGAATGAGATTATATTTTGCATTTATCGGAATCAATATCCTGCTAATTTTATGTCACTATCGTTTAATTTGACGTCAAGGTTATATAGTTCAACGTTGACACGTAAGTAGTTTAATTTACGATCTAGTCACCATACATATCATTCCACTACCATTCAAATACCTACCTATCAGTTAATTTAGTAGAATACCATTTGTGACATGAGTTGGTATGACACTGACATGCTATCCTAACTGCATTATAAACAAGTATAATTAGGAGAATTGGGCCTCGGGATGTAAATATGAGTTTATTAACAGAAAATATACTTACTTGTCATTACGGACGTCAAAATGGGAGATTAAATACCACACTAGAGATCACATGCGACATATTGATGCCTTTTAAGTCGCAACCCAATGATAGATAGATACCTACAGCCGTTATACGAAGCATGGTCAAGGAAAATTGGCGCATAACCCTACAAATTCAAGATGCACATATTCAAAGTATAAAATTAAATTATAAAACAGTTAAAAGAAGGCAAACGAAACTCAAATACATTCTTAATAAGTAGGTAATTACGAAGTGGTGGACGATTGCTTATAAATCGCAAAAGTATACATGGTAATAGGTTTGTAATACCCATAATGTCAAAGTGGAGACTATTGCATAATATCACGATCATGTTGGGTACTTGGTACTTGGTACCTACTTAGTAGCACGGGCTGTTTCCGCAACTCCACGTCTTGGCGTGTATTTTGCGTGCGGGTGGGAATGGTCTTGTCACTCGAGCCGACCCCGAGCCATCAAGTTAGGTATCTGGGATTTAATAGGTGTGAAATGAGAATCAAATCCCAATGATGGTTCGTAGGAGTGACTAGGTTTATCAGAAATCTTGCAATGCGCATATTCCAAGTGCAACTACGGTAAACAGAAGAGCGAGCTACACCCTATAGAAAAACCACGAATTCCTATGCATACTTTCCATGTCGATCACTAGGGGCCGTTCCTTAAAACACGCGTGGTAATATTTACCTCCCCGTAGTTATTGACTCGTTTACGAAGTTTGTTTTCGCTAAAATAATAACTGACCGTGGAGCCGCATTCACAAGTAGATATTTTACATGAAAAGGCAAATAAAACATGTCCTGAATGCGATTGCCTTTGCAAGATGAAACCCTCAAGTTGATACTACAGCAAAAAGGAGTGCACTTGGGACCAAATAATTAACTGATATCGTATGGGGAAATAGCATGCGGTAACCGGATATACACATTTAATTTAATGTTTGCACACACTAACACTTTTTTTTTCTCTGCTTATACTTGACTTAACTTCGGTTAAACAGTTTGGAGAACGTAGACAGAAGGCTAAATTACGTACTGATAGGCAGATTATGATAATGAAAGATCACTTTGATATAAAACATTAAAGCTGCAAGAAATACGAGGAAGGCGATTTAGTCTTATGGAAAGGAGGACTATCCCGTGATCAGACCACAGGTGTTATTAAAATATTAGGTACTCACTCACTATACGGGACCATGTAAAATATTCAAGGCGGATCATTCTATCGACCCCTACACTATAAACAGCTTAAAGCGTATTAAAGGGTACAAGAAATTCAGTGTTTTGTTCCTGGCGATGCCTAACGGACATATAAGTTATCGGTTCAATCTAACAGAGAAGTAGACAGAGATCCCTACTGCTAGATCCCTGTAGATAATATATTTAAAATCTAGTACCTAACTAAATTAATCTAGATCTTTGTGCCTAATATATACATAAATCAATATTAAAATCTAGCAATAACAGCTGGATCTGTGTGCCTGATGCTGAATCAGAAATAAATAAAATCTAACAATTATAAGTTAGATCTGTGTGATAATAAAATCTAGCAATAGCAGCTAGATCTGTGTGACTGATGCTGAATCAGAAATAAATAAAATCTAACAATTATAAGTTAGATCTGTGTGATAATAAAATCTAGCAATAGCAGCTAGATCTGTGTGACTGATGCTGAATCAGAAATAAATAAAATTTATCAATTATAAGTTAGATCTGTGTGATAATAAAATCTAGCAATAGCAGCTAGATCTGTGTGACTGATGCTGAATCAGAAATAAATAAAATCTAACAATTATAAGTTAGATCTGTGTGATAATAAAATCTAGCAATAGCAGCTAGATCTGTGTGACTGATGCTGAAACAGAAATAAATAAAATCTAACAATTATAAGTTAGATCTGTGTGATAATAAAATCTAGCAATAGCAGCTAGATCTGTGTGACTGATGCTGAATCAGAAATAAATAAAATCTAACAATTATAAGTTAGATCTGTGTGATAATAAAATCTAGCAATAGCAGCTAGATCTGTGTGACTGATGCTGAATCAGAAATAAATAAAATCTAACAATTATAAGTTAGATCTGTGTGATAATAAAATCTAGCAATAGCAGCTAGATCTGTGTGACTGATGCTGAATCAGAAATAAATAAAATCTAACAATTATAAGTTAGATCTGTGTGATAATAAAATCTAGCAATTGCAGCTAGATCTATGTGACTGATGCTGAATCAGAAATAAATAAAATCTAACCATTATAAGTTAGATCTGTGTGATAATAAAATCTAGCAATAGCAGCTAGATCTGTGTGACTGATGCTGAATCAGAAATAAATAAAATCTAACAATTATAAGTTAGATCTGTGTGATAATAAAATCTAGCAATAGCAGCTAGATCTGTGTGACTGATGCTGAATCAGAAATAAATAAAATCTAACAATTATAAGTTAGATCTGTGTGATAATAAAATCTAGCAATAGCAGCTAGATCTGTGTGACTGATGCTGAATCAGAAATAAATAAAATCTAACAATTATAAGTTAGATCTGTGTGATAATAAAATCTAGCAATAGCAGCTAGATCTGTGTGATTATAGCTAGATTGTTGTGCCTAATAATATACCTATCTAAAATAAGAAATATCTAGCAATTGTAAGTAAAATCCTTCTGACTTTAAAATCCAGCAGGCTAGATCTGTGTGCCTGTTTGATATCTGCCAATAATGAAATATCTAGCAATTATAAGTTAGATCCGAGTGACTCTAAAATCTAGCTTTAAAGTTTAAGCTAGATGAACGTGCCTGGTATTTATACTTATACTATTACATGTCTCTATGTATTAATATCTACCATAATCTAAAACATCAGGTTGATTTATATTGTGACTACAGACTATTAGACAGCGTATATCATAATAATTGGATACACAGCAATTAAAGAAATTAACATAACTACGCCTCTAGGTACCTACTCTACATAAAGTGCAACATACTTATGTAAGGTCACCCGAGGGTTGGACTATTATAGCGCTTTATTTAAGTATAACAAATGTTAAAACAAAGAACATTTACTGTTTTGTCCTTTTATTTTTTCAGGGGCCGAAGAATTCAGAAAATAGTCAAGATCGCCCTGGGACACGGCTCATGCAGGATGGCCGAATGTTACAAGGACCCGTTACCACCACAAGCACGCCATTTAAATAAGACCCAACTTATTAATTATCTACGTTATCTTAACTTAATAGACTCTAATATTATATAAAATTATTTATATCTTAATGGGTAATATTATAATAATTAATCACATTAGTTTATCAAATGTAACGACCTCCTTTATTTAGTTGTTGGACGTCACTGGCCATATTGGCCGAATGACAGGTGTCAATAAAAAACAAAAGCCTGCCCGGCTTTTGTTTTTCTGGGAGAGGCGAATAGTTATATAGAATGGAGGATGCGAATAAACATTGTAAATAAATACACTGAAGTTTAATTATATACGTCGTCCTGTCGCCTTGCTGCTCGATATCGTACGCCTTGATTTCACTAGGTACATTTTAATTAATTCTGTAATATTCTTATTCATTAAGTCAATAATACTACTAACACAAATCACGCAATAATAAATAAAAATTCAAATGAGATCATGCTTAAAACAATATTAAATATCTACACAAAAATTAGTGCTTGGTAATGTCAGAATTAAATTTGTGTCAGAATTAAAATAAAAGTGAAATTGGTTATACATGTCAATATTAAAGTTCAATAAAAGAATAGAATGTCACAATAAAAAGAAATAAAAAATATAATTAAGTTAACGTAAACATATTAGTTTCCGTGTGGTGACGGATTAAGAATACGGAATGTCACCACCCCATATCATCCCATGGGTGTCGTAAGAGGCGACAGAGGGAGCATATTATGCAGATAACACCACTGTAAGAGAAGGAAAACTTGAAACAAACCCTATACCAACCCGTTTGGCCAGCGTGGTATAGTAGGCCAATTCCTCCTTTCAAAGGAGAGTAGTCCAGCAGTGGACTGTTAAAGGCTGATGATGATGAAACATATTAATTAATCATTCTGTTTCCTTATCTACAAGGAAGTTTGATATATTGTAATAAGCTTTCAATAATGAGTAATTTCTAAGTTTTATTTTAAATTGTGTTGTGTTTAGATATTGCCATGACTCAGGTATTATAAATAACAATATATTTATTATAAATAACAGGAGCCATACAGAACAAACTTTTCCGCATAAGTGTAGTCTTTGATTCATGTAGGCAGAGTTTAGTTTTATCTCTCCTGTTCCGGGGAAATAAATCCGATATTTGTGGAAATAGATCCCTATTTGTCTTGACAAACATAGCTTTATCCAAGATATATTATAGCGAAGGTAAAGTTAATATTTTATGTTTTTTAAAGTAAAAGTTGCAACTGTCAGTAACTTTAAGGTTGAACTTTGCGCGTATGCATCGCTTCTGTGCTTTAAAAGCTACTTCTACTATTTCCCCAGAAAATTACTCCATATCATAGGATTGACTCAACTACACACCACACTTACGATATCTGAGAGTTTGTGAAGAGCTAACGCTGATTTACTTATTCTCTGAAAAAGTGATTTTATGTGTGGTTTCCAACTTAACTTTGCATCAATTATTAAACCTAAAAATTTTGTGGTATCACTTGAGTCAATATTTATATCATGGCAGTTAATATTGAGATCTTTAGCTGGCAATATACGTTGTCTAAAATGCATTATATTTGTCTTCAAGCACGAGAGATGCAGGCCGTTTCTTCGAAGTGAGTCAAAGATGCCGTATGGAGGCTGTTGAACTCAGATAATATGCACCTATACCACTATAAAAAGGTGCAAAAATTATACGACGGATATGCAGCACGGCAGCGAACGTTCTGTGAGTGGCTTATTGCAAACCTTAATGCGAATATTTTGTGGACTGACGAAGCATTATTTACGCGTATGGGACTGTATTTTTATTTAGCCTGGGATAATAGGCAACCAACTTCTAGGCCCATATGAAAGAAAGTCGGCTAACTGGGGGTAGATATTTAGAAATGTTGCGCGGTACCATATCAAATTTTATGGACGATATGCCTTTGTCTTATTATCACGATTTTTATTACCAGCAAGATGGTGCACCGCCTCAATATTCCGCCGCCGTACCTGACTATTTGAATTTAGAACACGGTAGTCACGGATCGGCCGCCAAGGCCCAGTATCATGGCCGCCGCGATCGCCAGACCTTACGGCATGTGACTTTTTTTGTGGGGTGAGATCAAAAGACGTGTTTATGTGAAAGAGGCCGAAAGCCTCGAGGACCTGAAATTGCAAATACAATCTGCATTTGACCAAGTGCGAAATGATAGTGTAGTGCTTAACAAATTAAAACACAATGTGCAAAAACAGCGAGACTCTGTTTAGAGTGAAACGCTTTGCACTTCGAACAATTATTAAAAAAAGATAAGAAAATAATTGTGTAAGGAATTTTTATTGTATTTTAATCATTGTACATAAGTTGATTCAATTTTTTTAAATACGCCGGATTGCAAAAGTCCGGTCGGCATGTATGGTTACATTTATCTCTAAGTTTAATAATCATAATCAGCAATCGCAGTCAACAAAGGCCTTTTGCAATTTGACGGTCCTAAGCCTAAGCGTATAAAGTATGAAGGAAAAATTTGCAACTTATGAATATTATGAATGAAATGATGAAGTGATGGCAGCGACGCCTGGCTGGCCGCCGCGCCGTCTCAGCACAATAAACATCGCAGAATCAGATTTGGTAAGTATTTTTCTTAAATGATTGGGTTTGGTTTACTTATTTGTTTTTCTATTTTTTACAGACGTAATTAATACCAATATTGTTCATAAGTCGTTATTAATACCATAGATTTATTGTACATATTTGAGTGTATTTAAATTTAACTTTTATAACGTATGAAGGCAGCGACTTAGGAATGCTGTTAAGTTTATCAATGAAATGAAGAAGCGGGACGGAGCAGTTTGTTGTCATATTGTTAGGTACTCTGTGTGTAAGAGCGCGCGTGGAAACGTGGTGCCCATAAACTCAGACATTTTTGCGGCTCAATATTTCAATATTTTTGTACTGAACGATATTAATAAAGTTATGTACATAAATGTTATTAATGCCATGGATTATCATATTAGAATTTTGGCATATATTACAGAATCACGGTGTATGTATTTACCTATATTATACCGATTAAGCAGATTTGTGAAGAAAGTTTTAATACACATTTAGCTTCCATTGACTGGGATGGGTTTGTGCAAATGCTAAATGAGCACGGTGGACGAGATGGTAAATGCATTTAACCAGCACGTCTTGTCGGTGTTTGATATCCACGCGCCGCTTAGAACTTGTATTATCAAAGAGGCGTCTTACCCATGGATAACCGACAACATCAAATTAATGATGTGTCTGCGAGACGATGCCTTGGCCAAATATAGAAAAACAAAATCTGATAGTAAAAAAACTTATTACAAGCAACTTAAATCACTTGTGTCGGCCGCATTGTATAATGAGAAGACTGTATATTTCAAATTTAATATTAATAAGAAAGTCAAGGATCCAAAATTATTATGGAAAAATATAAAAAACATAGTCGTGCCATCTACACCCAACATAGATATAACAACTAATTTCACATGCCCGAATATAATCAATAGTCATTTTTTAAATGTTCCTGGGCCGAAGCACGTTACCATCTCGCAGCTGACTTACTTCGAGTTTCATAGATATGGTTTAGCCACTTTTTCCTTAACACCAGTTACTCAAAATTCTGTACTACGAATTTATTCATAGTCTCAAATCTAACGCCGAGGGTTGCGATGGCATTAACCTTGACATGCTTATTTTGACTGTGCCACACACATTACAATTGATAACCAGTATCATAAACACGTCAATTGCATCGTCAACATTCCCCGAAATCTGGAAACTCGCAAGTTTTAGACCGATACCCAAAGTGTCAAATCCCAGAGATGTCAAAGACCTCAGACCTATTAGCATACTGCCTTGTTTATCTAAATTGATGGAAAAGGTAGTGTGCCAGCAGCTGACCTCTTATTTAGAAAAAAACAACATGCTGCCCGTATATCAGTCAGGGTTTAGGAAGAAGCGTGGCACCTGTACGGCACTTTTAGATGTTACCGACAACATCCTATGTGTACATTGTTGGTATTATTGGACTATTCCCGGGCATTTGATGGTATCAATTTGCAGCTCCTTTTATTCAAATTAAGGTACTACGGGTTCGATCAAGGAACATTGCTATGGTTCAATAGCTACCTTACTAACCGAATGCAATATGTTGAATTGCGTAAAAACGACGGTAATAGCAACTATTCTAATGTGACGTCAATAGAAAGAGGCGTACCCCAGGGATCCATTGTGGGGCCAATTCTTTTTATTTTATACTGTGCAGACATAGTTACGCGCATTCAACATTGCAAATACCAGCTGTATGCCGATGACTTCTAACTGAATATTTCTTTTAAGCCTGCAAACTATCAAGCTGCTCTTACTAAATTGAATGCAGACCTAAATAGTATATTTGCGTGGTCAGATGAAAACTGCTTAGTATTGAATCCTTAGAAGACAAAGTACATGCTGTTCGGTACTGATCAGCAATTGCAAACAGTAGCGAGGGACTTACATGTTCTGCTCAATGGGGGCATAATAGACAGGGTACATAAAGCCAAACACCTTGGTCTGAAGATAGATTCAAACCTTCGTTTTGAAAATCATATAGCCACTGCAGTCCGGAATTGCTTTTACCCTATAAAATCCTGTACAAAATAAGGCATCACCTATCACAAGAATTGCTAATATTAGTTGACACATTGGTTTTGTCCAAGTTAAACTACGCGTACGTCGTCTGTGGTCCTAGGTTGCTCGCTAAAACGCAGCGTCTTATACAGCGAGTCCAAAATGCGTGTGCACGGTTCTGTTTCACTATCCCCCCAAGAACACATGTAACACCGTTCTTGAACCAACACAGCATACTAAAAATTAAATTCCGACGTAAGCATCACTTGGCGTCTCTACTATTTGGTATTATGAAGTATCATGAGCCATCCTATTTGTATGACAAGTTGAGTTGGATGGCAAGTAGAAGGGAGTGCACAAGTAGGCAGTGCTCACAGCAGCTTGCCCTACAGCCTCATAGATCGGCAGCATTTAAAGGTAGCTTCAGATACGCTGCATCGATATACGAAACATAAATGCGCTAGCTACCTTTAGAATACGATTAAAACAACATCTTATAAATGCACAACGGCAACATGGCAATATTAATTGTGACATGTCTTTTATTTAAAATTGCTAAAGTTGAGGTGGTTTTTTGTTTCGATTTTATGTTCGCTTTGCTGAGTTGGATTAGGTTATAAGTAGCTATGGGGTATTATTATCGAATAACATAATATTGTCGCTATACTGTGAAACTGATTTCCGAACACTTACGGTTAAGTTTAATTGGCGAGCTGCCCGGTTTAAGTTAATGCACGTTAGGTAACATATTTATTCGCTAGGTCTACTGTTGTATTTATATATTTAAATATTTACTTATCGTTTATCTATGTATTTTATATCTACATATGCTTATACAATATACTAAGTCAAAAATGTTATATAGCTATTTATGCTTATTGGCTTCCGTACGTCACTATGGCAGGCTCCAGTGGAAGATCAGTGCCTGGTCCTCAGGACCAGGCAAATACTGAACTGGTGGCCTGATTGCTGTAGCTGTAGGACACATGACTATCAGTGATTTACTTGTTTCTTTGTATTTTTTATACTTTTCCTTTACACACTGTGTCCCTGTAAGCTGCATGCAATAAAGTTTTCTTTCTTTCTTTCTTTCCTATACATAAAGAGGGAATTACATATCTATTTATTTATGTTACATAGTTCAATACAATTATTTTACAACTTTACTTATACTTATTTACATTTTAAACTATTATTTACAACTAAAATTATACGTATAATCCTACAACTAAATTTAAAAAAAACAAACAAACTATACAGGGTAATTTTTTATGTAGTTCGGATATTTTTTTCTGTGTTTCTATATCAATAATAGAACATGTGGCGTGCGTACTTCGCCACACAACACCGTGACGAAATTCGTATAGTTTAAACTTGGACCAAATCGCTAATTACACTAAATCGCTTCCGCTTATGTGACTTGGTCCACACGACTATACGGGTTTCGCCGCGGTGCAGTCCCCGCGCCCGCGCCCGCGCCGACCCCTCTGGGCCGGCCGCCGCCACAGTCACTGTATATATTCTTTACTCTGTGTTTAATACTTCACTTGGCTTACGCGCGCGCTTTGAAATTGTTGTACACTAGCTAATAATTAACTCTGCCTATCGCTCTCAATATTTTATATCTTATAACTAGTAATAATTATAATTCAATTTAATAAATCGTGTACCTATCGTTCATAATAATATTCTTCATTTCTTCCGTCTACGCTATTCTTTCTACCTGCTTTCATCTATCTACTACCTACTACCTCTTCGATCTGGATGGTGAAGGAGCTGTATAGGGAATACAGGAACCTTCCCATATTGGTGACCCGCAAGTGTTTGAAACACGTACGCCCTTGAACGACCTCCGCGGAACGTTCGAGAACTCGCAGGTAACGGCCGGACGTTGGTGTGTGGTACAAGCGTTGAGCGGTGAGTGATTTTTTGTACATTCTAGAAGATGTCAACCTCAAGTGCACATGATAATTTTGTGGATGCTCAGCCTGTTGCTGGGACGGAAGTATTGAGAGTAGGTGTTAGGCTTCCGCCGTTCTGGCCAGAAGAACCAGCCTTATGGTTCGCTCAAGTGGAAAGCCAGTTTATTCTTTCAAAAATATCAACGGATGAGACTAAATTCTGCTACGTGGTTGCACAGCTGGATCATCAATACGCGGCAGAAGTGAAAGATATTATTACCAATCCACCCACAAATGAAAAATATAAAAAATTAAAATCAGAATTAATTAAACGTCTTTCAGCGTCGCAGCAGAAACGTGTAAAGCAGTTGCTGATGCACGAGGAGCTTGGTGATAGGAAGCCCTCACAGTTCCTCCGCCACCTGCAGAGCCTTGCTGGACCAGCCGTGCCCGAGGACTTCCTGACCACCATGTGGGCAAGCCGACTGCCTGCGAACATCCAGACGGTAATCGCAACCCAAGTAGACTTACCTTTAGACAAATTATCAGCTATAGCAGACAAGGTCCACGAGATCGCTCCTACCTACCCTCAGATGGCTAGTGCGTCAAAAACGGAGAGTACTGCACCGTCATCATCGTCATCTAATGATGATTTAGCAAGGCAAGTATGCGACAAGTTGCCAAGCTAGCAGAACAGGTGGCCAACGATGGACGATCGCGCTCACGGAACAGGAACAATCGCTATACCAACCACAATCACTCACGCTCACGCCCACGCTTCAAGTAACCACCACCAGGCTGTACACTATACTTTTACCATTTCAACTACGGATCTCAAGCATTTTCGGCGTCGGGAAACAACCAGGGCGGTCGCAAGTAGCGGCCAACGACTGCCCTTCTTCTCCAACAGGCCGTCTCTTCGTCACCGATCGCGCCTCGAAAATACAGTTTTTAGTAGACACTGGTTCTGACTTGTGTGTTTTCCCACGGTCGGCTATCAAAACACCCTGTACCAAGTCGAAGTTCACCTTGACAGCTGCAAATAACTCCGTCATACATACCTACGGCCTCACGCAGCTGAAACTGGACTTAGGCCTGCGACGAGCTTTTACATGGAGCTTCACAATCACCGACATATCTAAACCAATAATAGGTATAGATTTTCTCAGCTTCTACGGTCTGCTTGTGGACTGTAAGAATCAACGTCTCGTGGACAGCATTACTTCACTCTCCGTCAATGCTCTTCATTCCAGATCACCTGATGACACTGCGTCCATTAAGGCTGTGACAGGTGAATCGGAACTTCACACGCTGCTGAGAGAATTCTCTGAGATAACCAGACCTGCAGGTATACCCTCTAGACCTAAGCATAATACACTGCACCACATTAGGACTACTCCTGGTCCTCCCGTCTCTTGCAAACCTCGACGACTCGATCCTGTTCGACTACAGGCTGCAAAGAAGGACTTTGACAACATGGTCGCAAGTGGTGTAGCCAGGCGATCTGAAAGCCCGTGGTCTTCTGCCTTGCACCTAGTAAGGAAGGAAGACGATGGATGGAGACCGTGCGGTGATTACCGTTCACTCAACGCCAGAACTATACCTGACAGGTACCCTATACGTCACATTCAGGACTTTTCACAGCAACTTACAGGCTGTACCGTCTTCTCCACTATAGACCTAGTGAAGGCCTATAATCAAATACGCGTTAATCCAGACGATATACCGAAGACAGCCGCCACTACACCCTTCGGACTCTTTGAATTTGAATACATGACCTTCGGACTTCAAAATGCGGCCCAAACCTTCCAGAGGTTTATCGACGAAGTGCTATTGCGATTGGACTTCTGTTACGGGTACGTAGATGATATTTTAATATCTTCCCCCACCAAAGCTTGCCATAAAACCCACCTACGGAAGCTGTTCGAGCGCCTGAAACAGTACGGCGTTCTCATTAACACCTCCAAATGCGTACTGGGTAAGCCGGAAGTAACTTTCTTAGGCTATAGCGTCTCAGCAAAAGGAACTCGGCCACTGGAATCCAAAGTCGAGGCTATCAAGAACTACCCACCTCCCAAGAATGTGAAAGAACTTCGACGCTTTCTAGGCATGCAAAATTTTTACCGTCGCTTCATTCCTGATGCAGCAAAATACCAAGCACCGTTGAACGCAATACTGTCTGGTCCCCTGGTAAAAGGTTCACTCCCAGTAGAGATGACTCCAGAATTGATGTGTGCATTTGAAGACTGTAAGACTTCGCTTTCTCAGGCAACACTACTTGCTCATCCTGATGCCTCAGCAGAGCTCGCGATCGTCACAGACGCGTCTGACACTTCCATCGGCGCTGTGTTACAGCAACGCAAAAAGTACACCGCAGATTGGGAACCACTGGCATTCTTCTCACATAAGCTGTCTAGTTCTCAGGTCAAGTATAGCCCTTATGACCGGGCGTTGCTCGCCGTGTACGAAGCTGTCAAATATTTTAGACACATGGTTGAAGCCAAACCATTTACAATCTTCACGGACCACAAGCCGCTTACCTTTGCCTTCTCACGCGTCAAATTGTCGTGTTCTCCGCGTCAGTTTCGACACTTAGACTTCATTGCCCAGTTCTCGACGGACATCAAATACATACCTGGCAAGGACAATGTTGTTGCTGACGCACTATCTCGTGTCGAAGAAATCACAGGTATCGACTAACAAGCCCTCGCACGCTTTCAGGCATCAGATCCAGAACTGCAGGACTTGTTGATGCATGGTTCCAGCCTCAAACTCCGGAAGTTAAAACCTGTAGATAACGATGTACCCGTCGTTTGTGACGTAGGCGCAGAACAGCCTCGCCCTTACATCACTCCACAACTCCGCAGACAGGTCTTCAACATGATGCATACACTGCACCATCCCGGTACAGCAGCTACAGCGCGACTGGTCGCGCAAAGATTTGTGTGGCCAGGGATTCGTCGAGATTGTAGAGAGTGGGCCAGGCAATGCTTACAATGCCAACAATGTAAGATCACCCATCACACTAAATCTCCACTTTCCTCTTTCCTTACCCCTTCCGCGAGGTTTTCCCACATACACCTTGACCTTGTGGGCCCGTTACCTTTGTCGTCTGATTACAGATACTGCCTCACCGTCATTGATCGCTTTACACGATGGCCTGAGGCGGTTCCTCTCAAGGATATAACTGCCGAGACCTGCGCTGCTGCCCTGGTGTCCACCTGGATCTCCAGATTTGGCTGTCCTGCTCGTGTGACCACAGACCGCGGTCGCCAGTTCGAGAGCCAGCTCTTCAAATCATTGGCCTCAATGATCGGTGCGAGTCATTTTCGCACGACTGCCTATCACCCCGCAGTCAACGGCATTGTGGAACGTCTTCATAGGCAATTGAAGGCAGCCCTCATTTGCCACGCTACCTCGCAGTGGACAGAAACTCTTCCCCTGGTGCTTCTTGGCATGCGCAAGTAGTGTAATATTGGGGATTCTGTATCATTTGTTCTCGCTTCGCTGCGAACCGCATGATACAAAATCCCCAATCGTTTTCACCGTATCGTATATACTTAACATTTACAAACAATAATATCAAGTTCGACTCGTTCTATCAACATTATTGATCTATACTTTATTACTTGACGAGTGTCATATTTATAAGTAGAACAATGCAGTGTGTATCAATTAGTTGATCAAGAATTTATTTGCATTTTATGCTTTGGTCTAGAGATTGCGAGTTGGCGACAGCCGTGCATGGTTTGATTTCCGATGGCAAGTTTTAGGTAGGTATTTGGTATTAGGGATCGAACCTACGACATTTAGTGCAGAAATTGATTCAACCACTGTACCAATAATACCACATTATCATTAAGTATGTAAATAAATTAATAAATACCAGGATATCGAGATCTAGCCTCATACTTGCTCAATTTTCAAAGTAGGTATTTATTATTATTTTATAATTAAGAATGGCTAAATAAAACAAAATCCAGACTGAAACAAATACTTATTTGTTCCGTGCGGGAATCGAATCCGCGACACTTGGCGCATTTACTAGCAGTACATTTACAAACTAATATTTACATTGTGATGCATAGAGCCGAGCTCTTATCCAATGCGCCAAACATGTCGTCGAAAATGTGACAAAATACTGAATCGCTTCATACGTTTTTCTCACTAGTTCGAGCCTCATACTTGCTCAATTTTCAAAGTAGGTATCTATTATTATTTTATAATTAAGAATGGCTAAATAAAACACAATCCAGACCGAAACAAATACTTATTTGTTCCGTGCGGGAATCGAACCCGCGACACTTGGCGCATTTACTAGCAGTACATTTACAAACTAATATTTACATTGTGATGCATAGAGCCGAGCTCTTATCCAATGCGCCAAACATGTCGTCGAAAATGTGACAAAATACTGAATCGCTTCATACGTTTTTCTCACTAGTTCGAGCCTCATACTTGCTCAATTTTCAAAGTAGGTATCTATTATTATTTTATAATTAAGAATGGCTAAATAAAACAAAATCCAGACCGAAACAAATACTTATTTGTTCCGTGCGGGAATCGAACCCGCGACACTTGGCGCATTTACTAGCAGTACATTTACAAACTAATATTTACATTGTGATGCATAGAGAAGAGCTCTTATCCAATGCGCCAAACATGTCGTCGAAAATGTGACAAAATACTGAATCGCTTCTTACGTTTTTCTCACTAGTTCGATTCCCACGTGGTTCAAATATTTATATAACCTAAAGATAGGTGTTCAGGATCTGTGATATTGTATGTTTGTAAACATATAACACAGGAGAAAGTTTGGGATATTAATCATTTTCAATGAAATAATATCATACACCATAACACAACATTACACCTGTAGATATACCTCCGAAGGGGTAGGCAGAAGTGATTGCTGCATCTGCAGTTTATGCCCATGTTCTTAGTTAATGATGCTACTGAAGGATTCCTGACGATGAATGGTGATAAACCCAATAGCGTTTTGCCTGACCTGGGAATCAAGCCAAGAACCCCACGCTCAACAGTCACAATTGTACCACTAGACCAGCAAGGTGGTCTAAAACTACTGCTAATAAGTAAATTATTCGTTCTACAATTGCTAAGGCTGTCACTGTTGACCTTGTTGTTGAATCTGTTTTCACCACATGGATTGACCACTAACTGGTTTACTATTAACCCTTTTGGTGAATAATAACCCATCCTGATCTCATTACTATATACGAAGCACAGTTTAGTGCTTATATGATGCCAAAATACAAAGTTTATAGGCCGATAGCAGATAGCAGTATTAGTATTAGATCGATAAAGTACATACGATTTCCTTTTTAGAATTTCGTCTCAAGTATCCGCGCCATCGTGTCGCCACCTTCCAAAAAAGGAATTGCAGCCTGTGTGCATAGTGTCGAAGAATAAACAAATGATACTAGACTTTATTTTATGAGTGCATACGATTGAAATTAAAATATATTACGCGTTCAAATACTGATGCATCGTTTGCAATAAATAATATAAACGCTACCTTAAGTGAAAAACTATCCCGCTTCGATCACGACAACTTTTGTTTAATCTTTCACAAGTGCTTTGTTGAGTGAGTTGTGTTGTGCAAAGTTTCCAGGAGTAAGTATGTATGTATTTCATTAAATCAATTTTTAAATATTGTTATAAGAATTTTTTTCATAAAACGTTAACGTAAGTCAGGGTGTTGAATATAATTTATTGTTTTTATATCCATTCTGAAATCAGTTTACAGCATTTTTTCTGTTTCCATACCCATGAATCTGTTTAACCATGAATTATTGTTATGATTAGAGTTTTTTTTGTGTTTTTTTTTCGTTTTAAATAGTTTGTTATGGCAATTATCATGGCTAGAAAGGAATTAAATACTGAGATGATGAGTGAACGAGATATATGGAAGAATACATTGACCTGAAGTATATAGCGATAAATAAGTATAGGAGCATGATGATGATTTAGACATCGGGTTTTTAATGTACATATTTAATGTTGTAGATAGATTTGTTAACATATTTTCTTGTGTAACCTGTATTATAATAGTATATTTATAATTACTAAGTATGTTTTATTTTCTCGTTTAAGGTCGGCCAGAAATCCTTTCGATTCCGACACGGAGGTCATTTCGCAACCAGCCCGCGAAATCAAAAGCAAGAAGGAGAAGAAAAGAAAAATAAAGAGCACAACTAAATCTAGACCAGAAAAGTCTAAGAAAAAGGTCCCGGTCGCAGTCCAACGCGACTTGTCGGATGATTCAGAGTCTGAAATAGCAGCAGTTCCCGATCAAAAATCCCGTTCGATATTTTCTGATTCTGAGGTAAGTCATAAGCATAGCATTAAGTTTCGAACTAAAATGTTTTATCTCTACAACAATTGTCCGCGGACCGTTGGAAGCGAGCGCTTTTCACACTTCGTTCAGCACATGATGATAACGATGAGGCTGAGGATGCAAATATAAAGCCGATACTTTATCCATCAATTATACTATATATATATATATATATATATATATATATATATATATATATATATATATATATATATATATATATATATATATATATATATATATATATATATATTATAATTATATAACCATAATCATTTTAATTATCTGCGTATGCCATTGTTTAACAAAATCTTAATATTTCAGTGAGTACTATTATAGCGTGAGTACATTTTATTAAAAAATTCTACTATTTTAATGATTTTTGTGTGCATATTTAATCTTTATTTACATTACATTGCCTTTACAGCTCCATTCCAAAAAATCTTTGGAATAAAATCTGTAAACTCTGAAATATAAAAACTGAAAACTCTGAAATATGAAAATTCTGAAATATAAAAACTGAAAACTCTGATATCTAAAAACTGAAAACTCTGACATCTCAAAACTGAAAACTCTGAAATATAAAACTGAAAACTCTGAAATCTAAAAACTGAAATCTCTGAAATATAAAAACTGAAAACTCTGAAATCTCTGAAATATAAAAACTGAAAACTCTAGAATATAAAAACTGAAAACTCTGAAATATAAAAAACTGAAAGCTCCGAAATTTAAAAATTACAATTCAATATTTTTTAAATCATAGCAATCATTTAAAATAATTAAAGTATTTGAAAGTTATCATAACTTGTTGTCAAGATTCAATAAATTAGATAAGCATGAAATTTTGTGATGATTGTCAGCTGTATGTCTCAAAATATTCTTCACATAAAAAAAGTAATTTACATAAAACCAATTGTTTACTTCATACCGAATTCGAAAATGTTCAATTAATAGCTAGTGCTTTTAGAGGAAGAATAGCTAGTTACAAAATTAATCCTCAAAGTACCAAAATGATAACACCCGAATTATTTTTATCTAATGTGTTCAAGACTATTTACGATTTATTTCAACCATTACTAAATAAACATAAATCAATAAAAATTAATTTTGAGCTATTTATATTATATAGGCTACCGAAAAATTAAGAAATATCATTAAAATCTTTCAATACTAAATACTCTATACTGAATCAAAGTATGGACTTTATGAATTTATATAACGAATGTGTAGAGAAGTTGATATGTAAATGCGCGGAGTTTGAATTATCAGAATCCGGTTGGACTTTAGAGAAAGTTAGTCATTTAGAGATAAATGTTGCTAAATATAATCCTTTGAGAGCTGAAAATCTCATTTCATTATCGCCAAGAATTAAAAAAACAAAGGCATGTCTTAATATTTTGAATATGGACAATCACTGTTTTCTTTGGTGCATCATAGCACATATGTATGTATCCAGTTAAGAATAATCCTTACCGAGTTTCATCTTATCCACATTATTCTAAGATTTTAAACACTGTTGGTATGTCTTTTCCGCCAACATTTGATGATATAAAATGGTTTGAAAAACATAATACCAATATCAGTGTCAATGTTTATGGTTTGGAAAAAAATGACACAGTTACTGGTCCCTTATACAAAACTTTGCAGCGAAAACTTAATCATGTAAACTTATTATTTATTAGCAGAAAAGGTAGGAGTCATTTCTGCTTAATTAAAAACCTAGAAAAAATCGTACGTAGTCAACTCACAAAGCACAAATCTAAAATTCATTTATGCGAAGAATGTTTTTTGTATTTTGAATCACCGGAAAAATTAAATAATCATAATTGTGGTAGAATGCAGACAATTCTTCCGGAAGATAACAGTAAAATTACTTTTTCAAATTATCAAAGAACCCAAAGAGTACCAATTGTTATTTACGGAGATTTTGAAAGTTTTTACGGGAGTATTCAGATAAAAGTAAAAGTAAATTTACCGAAAATATTCAAATTCATGAAGCTACTTGTTTTGCTTATTACATATGCTGTGAGTCTAACCCTGAATTAAATAACTTAGTATCTTATCGCGGTCCAAATTGTTCAAAAAGATTTGTAGAGTCAATTATTAAGGATTCACAGAGATTGTATGAAATATTAATGATGCACAGAAAAATGTTACCATTGACGGAAGAAGAACTCAGGTCTTTCAAATCAGCCGAGGCATGTCATATTTGTAGAAAAAGATTTACAGACAATGATTGCATTGTTCGTGATCACGATCATTTCACTGGTAAATATCGAGGGCCTGCTCATAATAAATGTAATTTAAATAATGAAATATGTAAGTTTATTCCAGTTATATTTCATAATCTCTCTGGGTACGATTGTCACTTATTTATAAATTGTCTGCCGTTAGTGGCCATATAAAGTTAATTCCAAAAAATAAAGAACAATATATTTCTTTTAGTAAACATGTTTCACTAGATTCAAAAACAGCATTTCAATTAAAATTTATTGATTCTTTTAATTTTTTGAGTTCCAGTTTAGATAACCTAGCAAAGACTCTAAAAGTTAGCGATTTGAATCATATGCGACCATTTTTTATTGATGAAGATTTACTGAGCTTATGTCTAAAAAAAGGTGTATATTGTTATGACTATATAGATTCTTGGGACAAATATGAAGAAATAAAGTTACTAGACCGTTTTTATTTTTACAGTAAACTTACTTCAGAAATTGTTTCAGAAGATGATTATAACCATGCTTTAAATGTGTGGAACAAATTTGGTATCAATAATTTAGGTGAATACACTGATTTATATTTGAAATGTGATGTCCTGTTATTATGCGATGTTTTTGAAAATTTTAGATCAATGAGTTTAAATCACTATGGACTTGATCCTTGTCATTATGTTTCATCACCATCTTTGAGTTGGGATGCTATGTTATTAGTAACTGAAGTTGAATTAGATTTACTATCAGATATAGAAATGTATCAAATGCTAGAAAATGGTATCAGAGGAGGTTTAGCTCAGTGCTCCCTAAGATATGCGAAGGCCAAGCAACAACAAGCTCCTAGTACATATTTGGCTTATTTAGATTGTGTCAATTTATATGGTTATGCTATTATGCAGCGATTGCCAATCGGAAATTTTAGATTTTTAACAGATAATGAAATAATTAAGTTAAATGTAAATTCTGTTTCACCTGACAGTGATGAAGGTTACATACTTGAAGTAGATCTTCACTATCCTTCTGATATACATGATGATCATTCTGATTTGCCATTTGCAGCAGAGAAAATAATTCCTCCGGTCCCAAGCGCTAGTAAAAGTACTAAATTAGTAGCCAATCTTAATGACAAATATAAGTATGTTATACATTATGTTCACTTGCAAGAATGTTTAAAAAATGGTATTGTACTGTTGAAAATCCATAGAATCTTGGCATTTAGTCAAAAAATATTTTGGCACCATATATATCTTTAAATACTTCACTCAGAGAAAAAGCTACATCAGACTTTGAAAGGGATTTTTTTAAAAAACAGAATAATTCAATATTTGGGAAAACAATTGAAAATAAAAGAAAGTAAGTTGATGTTAAGTTACTTAATGTATGGAGGGATAAATTTAATAAAACCAATAAGATCTGCGGTGCTGAAAAATATATCGGTGCCCCCAATTTCAAAAATCTAGCTATTATTGAAAATCTTATAACTATTCAATTACAGCCTGCGAAAGTTGTTTTGGATCGACCAATATATATGGGCTTTACTATATTAGAACTAGCAAAGAGTCATTTATATAATTTTCATTATTCAGTTATGAAAAAAATATATTTTGATAACATTACACTATGTTACACTGATACCGATAGTCTGTTATATTTAATACACACTCAAGATTTTTATGAAGATATGAAAAATAATATTGAGTATTTCGATACAAGTAATTTTAAGATTAATAATATTTACGGCATTCCGCATTCAAATAAACAAATACCAGGATTTTTTTAAGACGAGATGGGTGGAGATGTTATTTAGGGTTTATTGGTTTAAGAGCTAAATTGTATTGTATTGATACTTTAAGTTCCATAGTTATGAAAGCTAAAAGTGTAAAGAAATCTGTCTCTAAAGAACTGACCAAAGAGAAATATAAAAAGGTTCTAAAGTGTAACATTAATTTTAGATATCCCATGTTTGTCATAAGATCCAAAAATCATAAAATCTATACCCAAAGAATCAACAAAATAGTACTCGATGGAAATGATGATAAGCGTCAAAAAAAAAATGTTGCTATTTTGCCTTGGGGGCATTACAGTACTATATTTTAATCTTTTATGTAACTTTTTTTTCCCCTCCTCATTCCTCTCCCCTCCGGACCGTCTTCCAGTACAGATGCCTCACAGGAAACCTTATGCAAATTTTATTTGTAAAATAAAACTAAAAATAAAATAAATAATTTCGAAAAATAAAAGTCCGCATCTACCAGGAACACAGCTACGAAGAGGCGTCAAGCACAATATTGTGAGTAAGGAAGACAGTGCCTGTGTGAAAGAGATAACAACTATCTCGCAGTAGTTACAAACTACTGTTCAGACTCTGGCGCCATCTGATCGGTAAGTGGCGAATCACAGCGCCAAACTGCTTTACTACGACACTAATAAAGAGCCTGTGGAGAGCGCCATCTGTTTCATTACAAGGGTACTACGAAAACATTGCAATACCTTGAATGCATATCGATTTCAACTTCCTCCGCACGTACTTCTTACTTTACAGTACAGAGGGCGCTTTATTAAAACTTACTCTGTTATTTAAGGATGATTGGGCATTCACCACCAAATCCTACTAACACCCAACCAGGTCGCCACAGCTCCTATCCTAATCTGTCAGACACTGCGAATGAAGACCGTAATATCACACAAAGGCCTAAAAGAAAGCATGATGATGAGTTAGTCAGGATGGAAACTATGATGTCCGACATGAAAGGTATGTTTAACGACCTACTCAGCC
Organism: Euclidia mi; assembly: GCA_944739405.2. Taxonomy (NCBI): domain Eukaryota; kingdom Metazoa; phylum Arthropoda; class Insecta; order Lepidoptera; family Erebidae; genus Euclidia; species Euclidia mi. The sequence goes on from OX123195.2 coordinate 36,444,170, forward strand.
AGCAGGAGTCTCAGAATAAAAAGTTTGATATATTGTCCGCTACAGTACAGGATCTGAAACTGCAAAATGCTGAGATTAAAAATTCGCTTGAATTTTTATCAAACAAATATGATGGTTTCAAAACTAACAAAGTTTGAGACAGAAAATAAATACTACGTTGCACGAATACATGCTCTTGAGCAGAAAATAGAGCATTTGGAGCAAGGTACCATACGCTCTAAAATAGAACTACGCAATCTGCCTCCCAGCGACTTGGAAACCAAATCATCCCTGAGCACTGTAGTTCAAGATATAGGCAAAATAATTAACCAACCTGTCTTGGAATCTCAGATAAAAAATGTCTACCGCCTACAGCCAAAAAACACCCACCCTGGCACAGTTGTTGTTGAGTTTGCTGCTGCTCCACTCCGGGATAACTTCCTTAAATCAACAAGGCTTTTCAATAAAAAAAATCCTGAAAATCGTCTGAATACTTCCCACTTATCAACTAAAGAAAAACCTCAACCATTGTATATCTCAGCTGCATTACCAATCTCGATAAAGAAGCTCCACTACGCTACGAAATGCTTTGCAAAAGAACACGGCTACGAACAATGCTGGATAGCAAATGGATTAGTGAATCTTAGGAAGAAAAAAGAATTGCCCAGTATCCCTGTCACATCCGAAGAAGACTTAAAAAAAATAATTACCCAAGGATGACTAGATATTATTTTGCAAACTTACATTTTCTGTCTGAACATTATTTTCAATTTATTTATATATAATGCATGCTAGGCTTCGTATATATCTAAGAATTCATCTTCAAATCCATTACTCGATTACTAAAACTCAACCACACATTACTTATATACACACACCACACTCATACAAATACAAATATTACTTACATATATTACAGACATATACATACAGACCAATTCAAAATAGGGGTTACACATACCTGCCCTTCCTTAAAACAATCCGAATCATATGCATGTTCAACTACATAACAATTAAAATTCGATACTATTACTAACTTATTACATAACGTGGATTCCGTGTCTGTCTCTAATGCTTACACCTGTGATTTAGATGAATGTATCCTCTACGACCGGAATCCTAAATCTTCCCTTAAGATAGCCACCCAAAACATCCGAAGCGTTAATAAAAATAAACCTGAACTTGACATTATGTTACATAGAACCAAAATTGATTGGGACATTATTGTTTTGACTGAATGTTGGCTGAAAAAAAACTACACTATACCGCCTCTGTATGGCTACAAAACCCATCACACGAGTAATAATCTAACCCAAAACGAAGGTGTTATAATCTACTCTAAGAATAATTTTTGTTGCTCAGTTGAGGAACCGAGGTTCCTAGATGCAAATTGTCTTCTGTTAATGGTGAATAATGATGTTGTGGTTATTGCAATCTACCGACCACCCTCTCATACTGACCTTACAAATTTCCTTACCAGTCTTGACACAATACTGCTTCAAACCTCCTCCTTTTCAACTTGTATTTTGGTTGGTGATATAAATATTAATATCCGCGATGACTACTGCCACAATAATAAAACTATCTACCTATACCTATTAGCGTCACATGGCATGCTACCAGCCCACACGCTCCCCACCCGTGAAGACAGCTGTCTAGACCACGTTATTCTAAAAACTGTCCATACTGCTAATACTCTAGTAGCGCATTCATCTTTAACAGACCACCAAGCAGTTTTCCTCCTATTAAATAGGAAAAAATCCAAGTCTTACAATAATAGCACTATTAACATAATAGACTATAGAAAAGTATCAGAAATTATTACAAACACTGACCTTAACCACATTCTCCACTGCAAGGACCCTAATATCGCTGCTGATCTACTTATCACCTTTTTAAGACGCACCATAAAAATATGTACTACTACAAAAAAAGTCCCCAATAGGAAAAGAACTATTCAACCATGGATGACCGCGGGTATTCTTCGTTGTTTAAAACACAGGGACAGTCTACACAAAAAATGTAAAAGAAACCCTAATGACGGTATTCTCAAACTTTCGTATACACGATACAGGAATTTTTGTAGCAAGCTCCTTAAACGACTTAAAAGAGAATATGAGACAAATGAAATCAAAAGTGCGGGTAGTGATAGCAGGCTACTATGGGAAACAATCAACAATATAACCAATAGAAAGAAACCAAAAGAACATGCCTCTGATCTTTTACTATTAGAAAAATCACCTAATAACTCTGTAGAAGCTATAAATACCTACTTTGTTGGCGTTGGGAAACACCTTGCCGTAACTTTCAGTAACCGGCAACCAATATCCCACTTACAGTCTCTTATATGTACTCCACCTTTTTCTATGGCCTTTTTACCGACAGACGAAGATGAAGTCAATAGTATCATCATGTCCCTAAAAAATAAATGTGCTTTTGGATGGGACGGGATATCTACTCGTCTTCTAAAGGATAGTAAAATAACTCTAATACCTATCATAACCCATATCTGCAATTTGGCTATTACAACTGGCACTTATCCAGACGCCTTTAAAAAGTCCATTGTCCACCCTATCTTCAAAGGTGGGAAAAGAGACCGTGTCAACAGCTATCGCCCTATCTCAATTTTAACTTCTATGTCCAAAATTTTAGAAAAAATTATGAACAATCGCTTAACAAAATTTTTAGAGACCAACAATCTTCTTTCTCCAGCTCAGTACGGTTTTCGATCTGGAAAAGCGACATCTGATGCAGTTGATGAACGTGTTGACTATGTAGTTAGTTATTTAGATAAAAAGGATAAAGTCGTGGGCATATTTCTCGACCTAGCGAAAGCATTTGACACGGTCTCCTCCCCCCTCCTAATTTCAAAACTTGAGCGGTTAGGAATACGAGGTACTCAACTCAGCCTTTTTAAAAGTTATCTGGCAGATCGCAAACAGTGTGTCACAGTAAATGGATATACCAGTACTGAACTTCCCATAGAATACGGCGTGCCGCAGGGCAGTATACTCGGCCCAACTCTGTTTATTACTTACATAAATGAGCTCTGCCACACAAGCCTACAAAATGGCAAGATTATAACTTTTGCTGACGACACCGTACTACTGTTCTCGGGAAAAACCAAAGTTGAAGTGCATGCCTCAGCCCAAACTGGTTTGAATATTGTCACTGCATGGCTTCAACAGAACCTATTGACCCTTAACGTTGATAAAACCAAATGTATGGAATACTCCATCACTCAACCAAACACCTCACTTTCTCAAGCTTTCCCTCTGGTTGCCCATTATTGTACTACCACCTCTATGCCATTATCAAACTGCCGTTGTGCCCCCCTAAAATATACAAGCACTGTTAAATACCTGGGAATACTAATCGACAACACGCTGAGCTTTAAAATGCATATCGAGTCAATGTCCGGTAGAATCAGAAAGTTAATTTACGTTTTTAAGTCCCTCAGACATGTCGCTGATTTTACTTTACTTAAAACAGTATACTACGCCCTCTGCCAATCTATTTTAATCTACTGAAAACTAAAACATCTTTTCTGCAGCTTGAACGCTCTCAAAGAGCCATCCTTAAAGTTATGGCCTTTCTTCCCTTCCGCTACCCCACAACAGATTTATACCAGACCACTAAAATTGTCACAGTGCGCCAGCTGTTCATACTGTACACTGTCCTAAAACAACACCACCTTCTCCCCTACATTCCTAAGAAATCGATACAGGTTACCAGACGCTTCAATCCTGCTCCCCGCCAAATAAATCCCTTGACCACCAGCTTTGCTCAAAGATTTTTCTGCTTTCTAGGTACCTCTACAATAATCTTAATAAAGAACTAGATATTTATGCACTTACTAGATTCCAAGTAAAAAAGAAAGTTACGGAATTCCTCCTCACTCTAGACTACGACAAAACAGAAGCCCTTTTGAAACCCCTTAAATAAACAAACAATCATTTATCCATCCATTAATTCACACACACACACACACACACACACACGCGCACGCGCGCGCGCGCGCTCACACACACACGCACACACGCACATGCGCACGCGCGTGCGCACACACACACGCACACACACACACACACACACACACACGTACAAACACTCACATGTGTCATAATATGTACCTATACCTATCTATAATTTATAAATTAGAACATTTCATTCATGAAAAATATAATCTAACCTTGTAGCATGCCGTATAACCGTCCGAAGGGGAGGCCTGATGACCTGAAATACAGGTTTGCGCCCCGTTTAGGCATCAGTCTCCCGCAATTTTTCTACTAACCCCCTATGCTAAGTATTATACTCTGTATAAGGAAGAACATTGTGAGAGAATCAATAAATATATTATTATATATTATTATTATTATTTTAAAGTGTAAGAATTTAAGTATTTACCTAAATTGTATATGTTTTCATAGTAGTTTTATTGTACCTATATTTTATAAAACTATGAATATGTTTTTGATTTTATAAAACTATGTATTTTGTAATGAAATAAAACCTTGTATTTCAAATTAAATATGTTTTAGTGTGTTTTTATACAATGATACCTACCCGTAAGATGAAAATCATAACATATTTTATAATAATTCATCATCATCATCCTCCTAGCGTTATCCCGGTTGCATCCTGGAGCCCGGGGTCCGCTTTCTAGTTTAACCAGATTTGACTGAATATTAGCTTTTCCACAGAGCGGCTGCCGTCTGACCGCCGCAACCCGAAGGGATAGCCATATTCTATGGTTTAGACTAGATACATGAGGGTACTGATGCCTCTAACGACTGTCAAAGATCTTCTGATGACAGCCGGGACCGACAGCTTAACGTGCTCTCCGAGGCACGGAGGGGTGTGACTTTTTGTGGCTGGTCACCCATCTATAAACCAGACGGTGACGAACGCGCTTAGCCTCGCGAATCGCTTGATTCGAGCGGTCGCCACTGTGCCACGGGCCCCTCATATTTTATAATAATTATTACATGGAAAATTTATAGTTAAAATTTAATATCCAGCAGTGGATTGAATACGTGCTGATGATGATGATAATGATAGTTAAAATAAAAAATCTGTATGTATAGATTTATAACTTTATTTATTTTTGTAAAATAAATGTTCACAAAATAGGTACTGGCTCCTGCTATATATTTTATACTCTTTACAATACAAGTTATAGATGTCTTACTAAGTACTTGAACTATAGGTATTTTATTAAAATAAGATTACACTAATAAATTTAAATATAAATATGATGCATATTATACAAAGTATTAAAGTCTAATTAATACATTTTAAAATAAATTAATATGATAAAATACAATACCTAATACATTAAAATAATAAAAATTATCTTAAATTTTAATAATAATTTAATTAAACATTAGATCTGCTTAACTTTTGCACTATTTTACTAACTAAATGATCAGTTTCGTTCATGATATCATCGTAATCACTTGTCACTACATATATACTGTACATTCACGCTCGCGTTATCAGTTTCAATGTTTTCTTCCATGTCACGACCATCCAAATCACAGATCTGAATTTTTATCAAGTGACGGGCGTGCCCTTGCTCCTTACGCACGATAAAAGAAGCCTTTTTAAAATATTTTTTATTTTTCTTTCTTAATTTTCGCTCTGCTGGTTTTTGCTGTCGATCAGCATATGCTTTAGCTGCTACTTCAATATCCCAGCTCTCTCTATCTTGAGCATAATAAAAAGGATTGGTAATTGGGTCTGGGTCGTCTACCACATTCTGAAAGAAAACAAAGAATATTATTACTGAATGACAAGAACTATGTATAATATAACAGTTATGTTTTGAAAATAATCCTACAGGTACAAACCTCTAAATTCTGAGCGTTGACGATGTCTAAAACGGGGCTGTAGGATATTGAGTGTGACATGATTCTGAAACAAGTATATTATTATTAGTTTAATTAAATTTTATTAATATATACTTTTATATGTTGCCGTGTGGTTGACGGCTTAGAATACAAGTGTCACCACCCCCTATCATCCCGTGGGTGTCGTAAGAGGCGACTAAGGGATAACACGATGCAAATACCATCTTTGCGTAGAGACGGAAAACTCGACATCAAACCCTATACGACTGCCTCGTTGGTCTCACGGCATATGTGCGCGTAGGATCGGGAGGTCCCGGGTTCGATTCCTGGGTCGGGCAGTGTTATTGAGTTTTTCTGTCACGAAATTCTCAGTAGCCGCACGGAGTTTGGAAATGTGCCCGGTACGGCAATAGGCTCGCCCCTTATTACGTGGGACTAAAGTATATCTGGCGAAAAGTGGGTGTAGAAATACACTTCTGCCTACCCCTTCGGGGACAAAAGGCGTGACGTTATGTATGTGTATGTATAACTTTTATAAAAATTAAATACGTACCTTGGAAATACCTATAAAATCGTAAATAAAAGGACCTGCTTATGCAAAGGACAGCTACGAACTAACCGCTTATTTAATGATATGATCCAAGTTGCAAACACCATCTCCTATAACTTAGAAACAATAAACAATGCACAGGTTTCGACTTGTTCTTGTACTCCAGATATTGAGTACAAGAACAAGTCGAAACCTGTTCATTAGTGTGTAAGCGTTCAATATATAAAAATAATATTTCAATATATAAAAATAATATAACTCTTTTTCTTATTACATAATTTGACGACCGTATGGCTGAGTGGTTAGTGTATCTGACTCCCACACCGAAGGTCATGGCTTCGATTCCCGCACAAGTCAAATATTTGTGTGCATAAACATGGCTGTTTGTTTGACGAAAAAATATGCATATAAGTATGTTTATCAGTTGTCTAGTATCCATAGTACAAGCTCTGCTTAGTTTGGGAATATTAAGTATTATATTACCTAACCTACTGTATATAAATATTTCGGCTGTCTTTTAGTTGTAGTAATCGACAAGATGAAGTTGATCAAGCAGCCCATTACTCTTAAGGTTAATAATATCGAATTTAATTAATCTTCTCACACGATCAGACATAGCATTTTATTGCCTAATACGATTCGATGTATAATATGCGGTCCTTCAAATTGTGGCAAGACGAATGCTATGATTAGTTTACTGTTACATGAAAATGGATTAAAATTTACAAATATTTATCTTTACTCCAAAACTTCTTTTCAACCAAAATATCGTTTCTTAAGCGAAGTATTAAAAAGAGTGCCGCAGATTAATTTCTATGAGTTTAGCAATGACAAAGAGGTTATATCTCCAAATGAAGCTTTAGCAAATTCTGTGTTTATTTTTGATGATGTTGCATGTGAAAATCAAATAAATATCCGCAATTATTTTTGCATGGGTAGACATAAACAAATTGATTGTTTCTATTTATCGCAAACCTATTCAAAAATTCCGAAGCAATTGTTACGCGACAATGCTAATTTTCTTATGATATTTAAACAAGATGATGTGAATCTAAAACATATTTATGAAGAGCATGTTAGTTCTAATCTACAATGGAAACAGTTCAAAAACATTTGTCAAACTATTTGGAGTAAACCTTACAATTTTTTACTTATTAACAAAGAATCATCATTCAATAATGGACGGTATAGACAGAACTTTGATATATTTTATAAATTTGACTGATGGTTTATTAATTAATATATTTAAGTGATAATATTTAATTTTTCCTTGGTCAAACGCCGAGTGAAGTTACATATCTATAATTATTTCTATATGGCTAGACATAATTTTTTCTATTATGAAATCAATTGAAACTTATTTGTTAAACAGTTTGGTACAATTTTTATACTTTTTAATGATTTACGCAGAATTTCCAATAAATAACGGAAGATACAGGCAGCATTTTGACACCTTTTGTTTTTTATTATGACTGTAGTTACATATTTATAAACAAATTTAATAGAAAATACAGTTTAGTGCAATTCTGTCCTTACTTGAATTCGCTTGTCATTTAAGAAAAATGGAGAACAATATTAAGAAAGAATTAATGAAGTGTGTTGATTCTATAAAAAATAAAATAAAACAAATGAAAGATCAAGAACATGAAATCAACTTATCAATAGATAAAATGCTCAAACCTGTTTCGGAGCACCTCAATAGCCTTGTGAAATCTAAAAAAAATGTTGAAGTCGATAAACATTTGAAAAATGAAACGTCCGAAAATTTTATGGAAATTGAGTCAGACGAAAATAGTTCAAGCTCATCAACTAAGTGTGTTAGTTTTCATGACGCTGTATTAAACTCAGCAAGTACTCCTAAAAATGAAAAAAACATAACATAGAAACTTCTTTGGAAAATGAAGACATCTTTGGTATTTACAATGGAGTGAATGTGCCTTTTGGAATAAGAACTGAAAACAAAACTTTAATGATGGGCAACGAAGTAGTTTCATTTTCTAAAATTGACAGCTTAGACAATGATGATACAGTTTTAGTTAAAATTGGTAGTAATACTTATACTTTAACCCCGGGGCTTCAAGAACTTTTACTTCGAAAGAAACCCAATTTAAAGTTAATATCAAACATAGATAAACTTGTCTATAAAGATATACTAAATCATACTAATGCTCATAAGAGAGATTTTAATCCTAGGGGTCAGATAAGAGGTGATAAAGGAACTAAGTATCGTCAAATTATAAAGCCATTATTTTGTGAGGCTTCGATGGAAAAAAAACAAACTAAGCTTGGAGGTAGCTTGCCAAAACTTAAAAAATGTAAGAAACACACTGATTTGGTGTATTGGGATGATCCCAATGAATTAGTTGATAGATTAAAATTATTAGTAGCTTCAAGAGATGCTGGTAACACAAATCATGATAATGAAATTTTATCAATAATTGAAGAATTAAAAGAAGCTTACATAATTAAAGAATAAATACTGATGACAAACAAGTTTTGACTTAGTATTACTAAACCGTTCAGAATGATATTTGTTTGATTATTTTAACTCCATGATAGTATGTTCAGATACTGTATTGAAAAGGAGTTGACTGAAATTTCTAAGCATGAGTAAGAATGATATTGTAAATGAAATTCATAAAAGTGCAAGGGTAAACTTTCCGCGAAGAACTGTTATTATGAAAGATATAGATGATCTTTGGCAGGCTGACCTAATTGATATGCAATCAACATCCAAAGAAAATAAAAGCTATAGATTTATTCTTACAGTTACTGACACATTTTCGAAATATGCTTGGGCATTTCCTCTGAAATCTAAGAATAAAGATGTTGTATGTGACACTTTCAAGAGTTTGTTGAATGATGGTCGCAGTCCTAAAAATCTACAAACTGATAACGGAACAGAATTTTATAATAATAAATTCCAAAAACTTATGAAATCTTATAATATTAACCATTATTCAACCTTCTCCACAAAAAAAGCTTCGATAGTTGAGAGGTTTATCAGAACTTTGAAATCAAAATTGTATAAAGAATTTAGTTTAAAAGGTAACTACAATTGGATAGATAACACCCTCAAAAATGTTATTTATAAATACAGCCACACCTATCATCGAACAATTAACGAAATTCTTGTAAAGGTCAGTAGTGTAAATAAAAAACGCATATTACAAAGATATGAAAAAAATATGAAGAAAATCAGTAGGAAACGCAAATATAAAGTAGGTGACTATGTACGTATCAGTAAGTACAAAGGAACATTTGAAAAAGGCTATACACCTAATTGGTCAACAGAAATATTTAAAATTCGCAAAATACAAAACACATCTCCTATCACTTACCTGATTGAAGATACGATTCGAGGTCAACCTATTTTAGGAGCATTTTATGCTCAAGAACTTCAACAAACGAAACATCCTGACATATATTTAGTTGAAAAAGTTATTAAGAGTAAAGGTAACAGGGCTTTTGTAAAGTGGCTAGGTTTACCATCTACTGAAAATAGTTGGATTGATAAGTCGAATATTTTATGAGAACCAATAAACTTAATCTATCAAGTGACAAACTCATTGGTTTGTATGCCTATTTATTAAATATTTAATTCCAGATAAATCAGTCTTATTATGTGTATTGGAGAGAGTAGTCTTCTCCACTGGCTCATAAATCATTTGCCATTTGAATTACATTTACCAGGATACAATTACTGTGGACCTGGTACAAAATTAATTAAACGACTAAAACGTGGAGATAAAGGTGTAAATAAATTAGACGAATATTGTAAAGAACATGATATTGCATATCACAAGTCATCAAATTTGAAGGATCGACACAAGGCAGACTTAATTTTGTTAAAAATGGCAAGGAAGCGCGCCTTTGCCCCTGATTCAAATACAGGAGAAAAAATTGCTGCGCATTTAGTAAGTAATGCCATGTTAACGAAAATTAAAACAGGATCTGGGCTAAAAACACGTCATCAAAAGTCTTCGAGTAAGACAGCATCTGGAAAAGGTCTTAAAAAAAATTAAAAATCTAATTACTGTTGCGGCAAAACGTATGAAAAAATTGAAACCAAAATGCAAGAAAGTGGCAATAGAATTAGCAATGGCTGCTGCCAGAGAATTAGCTGATGATTCATCCATTAAGCTTCCTCGAGTTATTCCTATACCAAAATCTGGTGGAGTATTACCTCTGATTCCTATTTTCGCGGGATTATCAGCTGCAAGAGCTTTAGCAGGTGGTGCAGCTGGTATTGCAAAGACTATAAATGAGTACAAGATGGTAAAAAAACTGTATGAGGAATCAAAGAGACACAATAAAAAATGGAGGCTCTTTGCATTGGAAAAGGACTGCACCTTAAACCGCATAAAAAATGGACTTGGAATCTTCGTATCAAAAGCAAAAACTAAAATACCGGCTACCCAACCGCGCCTTAACTAACTTAGATATTTTGAAGTATGGACGAAGCATCCCATATTTTAGAGATGTTTTTATGAGAGATGAGCTCCCTAAGTGTCCCTACAAAAGAGAATGTGGAGTTGTTAATTTAGATATATCTAAGAATCCAGGTTCTCATTGGGTAGCCTATGCAAAACATAATCAATATATTGAGTATTTTGACAGCTATGGAAATCTTAAGCCTCCCAAGGAAATTATAAATTACTTAGGCTGTAAAGTCCAATACAATTACGAAAATATACAAGGCAATCATCCTTTCAATTGTGGACATCTATGTTTAAAATTTTTAAGGACCTTTTGGCGTAGATATGGAATAAAATAAACAGTAGGGCTCAAAACTGTTCAGTATGCAAGTATGTCTATAACGGTAACTATCTCTGGCAGCAAATCAGAATTAGAATCATATTTTCAACCACCTCTGAATTTATCTGGAAATTATGAGTGCGGTTTGCTGTATTGTTCAATTTTAAACTCAGCATCAAATGTGTATTCTAGTAATACTAAAATTCCACCTATTATCAGGATTGAATGCGATATAGTATACGGCTCTTACACCAACGGATTACCAACTCATATTATTCATGAATTTGTACCTAATACTACTGCAGGAGACCATTACATAGGTTTCTATGTAAATAACACTTTGAGGCGTTTGCCTCAAAGTGTTATTTACATACCCGTGAACAAAAATATAATTTCATCTATATCCATTAAGATTGTTGATCAGTTTAATCATCTCATTAACTTTATAGATCATATTCAATTACGTCTTCATTTAAGAAAATCAAAATGATTGGTAGCGCCATCTACCTTCCTATATATAACTAATCGCATCAACATGAATCGTTCCACGCTTGTCTAGTGCGAGCGATATCATATTTCCGTCCCTCTCTTTCCCTCTCCCTGGAAGAGGCACTGCCTTGCGCCTGATTCGTCGCCGCGAAACGTCGATGCGAGTGACAGTCTCGAACATTCTGCTCGCTAAGAACGCCGTCTCGATACCGCTCCGCGCCGCGCCGCTGTATGTGATTTTGCCGCTTCCACCAAGGAAAACCCGCTCGTGAGTGAAGTGAAAACAAGCAGCTACATCACGAAAACACCAGGAGGAGAAGAAACGAAGAAGGCTGAGTAAGGTAAGTGCCTTCCATCCTTGAAATAGCCTATACCCACTCAATCACCTCCTCCCGTATCCATCTCCTCTTCCCTTATTCCTTTCTAGGCGACCCAGAACTCGCCCTAATACAGTCCATTTCCTTTTCCAAGTCGCCTAGAACCCAACCCCACGGTTTCGGTGTATAGCCGAGCCATTTTTTTTTTATCCATACGAGTCGGATTCATTTACGTTTTATACGTTATACCGCTATACCTAGGCAGTTATAGCACCTAGCTATACTCCTAATATATTCATATAACCGTCACATGGTTATTTCCGCCCGCATTAGTAGGTAAACTTTTATGTAGCTACCTACTTATTAAATTATTATTTCTGCAACTATCATAGTTGTCTTATAAATCTCATATTTCAATCAACTTTTATTTCCTCAGCTCTAAAGTGTTGCCTACTTAGGTAAAATAATAGATACATTAGATATTCTTATTTTGTTTCGTTCTCATTAGCTTATACTTACGTAAGCATGTCACAACAAAAGAAGTCACGCGTGTCGGAAGACAAAGAGATGACAATCTTAGAAGCAAAACGCAATATTTTATTTGAGCGCATTCAAAATATCTATGAAAGATCAAAAACCGCATCGATGTCTGACAGTAATAGCGAAGCATTTCTCAGTTATTGTATAACAGTAGATAGTATTCGAACAGATTTTCATAAGTTGTTAGACGATTATAACGCTAGATTACTTTCTATCAATCCTGATGAAAAACCGAACTATCAGGCGTATACCTCATTCGAAGATCTTTATTGTATTATTAAGCGTATACAATCGCAATTGGAGGGTAAATGTTCAGCAGAGCCCGTTGCCCGCAAACCGAGATTACCGCCAATCGAGATTATGTCGTTTGACGGAGATATACGAAATTGGCCGTTATTCTATGCAAGTTTTAAGTCTACAGTGCACGATAATGGTTCTCTGACAGATGCTGACAGGTTGTACTATTTAATAGGTAAACTGTCACCGAAAGCCCAGTCCGTATTTGCAGGTGTCACACCCAGTGCTGAGAATTATCAGGTCATATTTCAGTCACTACTTGACAGATATCAAGACACGCGCGTCCTAGCGTCTACGTACTTTGACCAAGCTTTAAATCTCAAACTGTCCAGCAACGCGTCTGTCTCGAATTTCCAGCTGTTTATTGATAACTTCGTAACCGCGGTTAATTCTCTTAGGAATTTAAAATTAGAAGATCTTTCCGACTTTATGTTGCTTCAACTCGCTTTAAAAAAGTTTGACACTGATACAATTCGCGCATTCGAGATGACGGAACGCAATAATAAAATACCTACACTAGATAGTTTTATTTCGTTCATCAAAGATCAGTGTCGAATATTTCATAATACGCAGTCTGGTTCACCTGGCCCGTCTAACACTAACAACAACAAACAAAGGTTGAATAAATCGCGAAATAGTAATAATAACTCAGTCCCTAATCCACAATCTTACGTAACATGTTCGGAATCTAATAGTAATAATTCACAGAAGTGTCTGTGCAGTAATATAGTGCACGACCATTACTATAAGTGTCCTACCTTTAATGATTTAAATCCAATTGCTCGTTTTAAAAGCGTAAAAGATAACAAAGCTTGCATTTATTGCTTAAGCATAAAACATAAAACGAGTAATTGTTCCAGTAGAACGAGATGTCGCACGTGTAAACAAAAACATCATACACTGTTACATTTTGATAACCGGTTGTCAAGTCAAGCCGCTAGCCTTGACACACTTACGAGTACGCCGCAGGTGCAGCAGACCACGGTAGCTGCGCCTTCCGCGTCTGAGGGCGAAGTATCGTTGTGTACGACATCCATTGCGCGGGCGGCACGCACGCGCGGACGGCCTTCGCGCGCTTGTAGTGATCAGAGCAGTGCTAGGCCGCCATGTATGGCGTCTAAGACTGTTCTGTTAGCGACAGCGCAAGTTATCATATATGATGTCAATGGGTCGCCGCACATGGTACGTTGTCTGCTAGATAGCGCATCTCAGACCAATTTAATAACGTTAGAATTGTTCAAACGCCTCGGATTATGGAATAACTTTAAAAATACGAACTCAATAATCCGAGGGATAGGCGGATCAGAAAAACATTGCAAAGGTTCCGTAGATATTAAAATACATTCGCGTTTTAATAGGGACATTAATTTTAACATTTCTTCGCTTATCGTGGAACGTATTACAGACACGTTGCCAAACGCTAATGTAGACGTGTCGCTCCTCACACATCTTGAGTCACTACCACTAGCGGATTCGGAGTTTGCGAATCCGGCAGACATTAATGTTTTGATCGGAGCCGCAATATTCCCGCACTTGCTACTTACTAAAGTGGTACGTAGTGAGCAAAATAACTTACCGCCCGCTATTGAGACGGTATTCGGGTATGTAATTATGGGTACCGTACCTACATTACATACTTCTCAATACGTTACGTCTTGCTGTTGTTCTGTTCTTCAAGAAAACAATATTGACTCTCTTCTCAAGCGATTTTGGGAGCTTGAAGAGGTTACCGCACCGCCCTCGATGAGCCATAAAGATCTCGAGTGTGAAGAACATTTCCGCGCTACCACTGTTCGTGACGACAGTGGCAGATACGTTGTGGCGTTGCCATTCTGTGGTGACCCTTATTCGTTAGGCGACTCGTACGCTGCTGCGCTCAGACGTTTCCACTGTTTGGAACGTAAACTTGATGCATCACCTAAGTTACGCAGCGCCTATAATGACGTCATTCGTGACTACATAGATAAAGGTTTTTTGAGTGTAGTTGTAAACAACGAGGGCAACTCTCTGCCCTCATATTATATCCCGCATCACGGCGTAGTTCGCGAAGATAAAACCTCTACTAAACTTCGTGTGGTTTTAGACGCTAGTTGTAAGACTACATCGGGTCAGTCGATTAATGACATTTTGCATGCCGGCCCCAATCTACAGGGTGATTTATTTAACATCATAATAAAGTTTCGTCTTTTCCAAATCGCTCTGTCAGCTGATTGCCGCCAAATGTTCCTCAATATCGGCGTTTGCGAATCTGACCGTAGATTTCAACGGGTCTTTTATCGTTTTGACAAGAAAGAACCTTTATCTGTGTATCAGTTCAATCGTGTTTGCTTTGGACTCAAGTCTAGCCCATATCACGCGTTACGAGTTGTTCGCCAGTTGATCGCTGATGAAGGCGATCACTTTCCCGCCGCAGCGGCTGTTGCCACTTCCGCTTTGTACATGGATGACATTGCCTGTAGTGTCATATCCACTCCGCTAGCAATTTCGCTTTGTGAAGAGCTTATTCAGCTTTTCAAGCGAGGCCAGTTTGATCTTGTCAAATGGACAAGCAACTCTAAGGAGGTTCTCGCACGCATACCAGATTCTCATAAGGCTTCTCCAGACATTGAGTTTGAGAAGTCTGTACCGCATAAGGTTCTCGGTTTACGCTGGGACAAATCCTGCGATAGTTTTCGGTTTGACGTCTCACCACCAGATGATAAGTGCACCAAACGCACTATGCTGTCCACAGTGGCTCGACTATGGGACATAATGGGTTTTGTGGCTCCCACAATTTTGTACGCCAAGCTCTTGATCAAAAAGCTTTGGCTATTAAAGTGTGAGTGGGATGAAACACCCCCTGACCATATTGTCGCCGCTTGGGGCCAGTTTTGTATTGAGCTTACCGCGCTCAATCAAGTTACTATTCCGCGTCATCTTGGGTTGGTAGATGGATGTACCATCAACTTGATAGGTTTCGCTGACGCCAGCGAGCGTGCTTACGGCGGAGTCGTATATCTGCAAGTCCGCATTGGTTCTAACTACTCGGTGCAGTTAGTTTGTGCCAAGTCTAAGGTCTCGCCTGTTAAAACCGTTTCAGTTGCGAGACTGGAGTTGTGCGCGGCCCTTCTGCTGTCTCAGTTGCTCCGCAAAGTTCAAGACACAGTTTTGCCCCACTACCCCATTAATAAATTATACGCATTCTCCGACTCCAAAGTAGTGCTCGCTTGGATTCATTCTTCTCCTCATCGCTGGCAGACTTTTGTCGCCAACCGCGTTAGCAAATTGATTGAACTGGTTCCTGCTACTTGTTTCAATCACGTCGCGGGTATTGAGAACCCCGCAGATTGCTTGTCTCGTGGTGTCACTCCACTTAATCTTCTGCATCATCCATTGTGGCGTCGTGGACCTTCTTGGATCTCCCATGATCCGTCAGAATGGCCCATGCAACCCTTTGACCACAGTGCAGAAGACGAAGATGTACCCGAGCGGAAGTCTGTTTCTTATCCCGTGATTGCTGAGGTTGCGGAGTCTCCCATCTATGCACTCGCACTACGCATGTCATCGTGGTCTAAGTTACTCCGCGCCATCGTTTATGTCTATAGGTTTCTTAGGCACCTACCTAATGAGACTTTTGTATCAAGTACTGATCTGAAATTCGCAGAATGTAAGTTACTACGAGCTGTACAAGCTGTTCATTTTAGTAACGACATTCAAAATTTAAAGGACAATGTACCTTGTTCTCCCGCTATCCTTAGACTCAAGCCGTTTCTCGATGAACATGGCGTCATACGCGTTGGGGGTCGTCTGTCAAATTCGGATGAACCTTATAACTACAAACATCCTTGTATTCTGCCGCGACATGATCATGTTGTCGACCTTCTTGTTGATTTTTATCACAAGAAGCACCTCCATGCCGGTCCGGAGTTGCTTATGTCCTTACTTAGGCATAAGTATTGGATTTTAGCCGCTCGACGAATAATTCGTCACAGAATACATAAATGTAACGTCTGTTTCAAATTTCGTCCGCGTCCGACTTTCCCTCCCATGGCCGATCTCCCTAGCCAGCGCGTCAACCAGGTTGCTAAAGCGTTTACACACACCGGTTGTGATTACGCAGGACCACTGCAGTATACGCCAGTGCGTGGTCGAGGTGTTAAAAGCCGTAAAGCCTGGCTATGTATTTTTACATGCTTAACGACGCGCGCTACGCATATTGAAGTTGCGACAGATTTAAGCACGGTGTCATTCCTGGCAGCCCTTAAACGATTTCTCTCACGGCGCGGCCCTATACAGTGTTTGTACACGGATAACGGCACTTGTTTTGTGGGCGCAAGCTCTTATTTACGCGACCTTTATAAGTTTCTCAGGGAAGAATATCGTACTCGTCTTCAGGAGGAACTTTCCATAAATCATATCGACTGGAAGTTTATTCCACCAGCATCACCGCATTTCGGTGGATGTTGGGAAAGCATGGTCAAAGTAATTAAAACGCATCTCTTCAAGGTTATAGGTCAACAGATCCTCTCTTACGAAGAGCTTTTAACTGTCCTTGCACAAGTCGAGGCACTGATCAACTCGCGTCCGCTCACGGCATTGAGTAGTGACCCTGCAGAACCATCCGCGTTAAGCCCTGCACATTTTCTGAACACAGTGCCATTATCGTCATTTCCGGCTCCTGAAGCAGACTCTTCAAGCTTGCTCCAGAGACATACTCTGCTGGATAAACTCGTGCAGTCGTTCTGGCGGCGCTGGCGTGCGGAATATCTACACCAGCTTCAGGCTAGATCCAAGTGGAATAGTCCTGCATCCCCTATACAGGAGGGTACGTTGGTCGTCATAATACATGATAATGCTCCGCCGCTTTCATGGCCGTTAGCCATCGTAGAGAAATTGCATACTTCCAAGGACGGTACAACTCGCGTTGTTACCGTGAAAACCGCCAAGGGGAGTTACGTGCGCCCTGTTGTACGTCTCTGTCCGCTTCCAACTCAGTGAGATCTAGCCTGAAGTTGGACTTACCTCTTAGTTTAAGTATTTAGTTAGTAGTTTTCGCTATTATTGCGTTTGTAGCTTTCGCTAAAGTTAATTTAGATTAATTTATTGTCATATCGCTGTCTTAGCCTATTGATGGGTTATGCGGTAGTACACCCAACATAGCTAAGTTCAATTCTATTTTTTTTAAAGGCAACCCTTTAGGGCCGGGGGGATATGGTAGCGCCATCTACCTTCCTATATATAACTAATCGCATCAACATGAATCGTTCCACGCTTGTCTAGTGCGAGCGATATCATATTTCCGTCCCTCTCTTTCCCTCTCCCTGGAAGAGGCACTGCCTTGCGCCTGATTCGTCGCCGCGAAACGTCGATGCGAGTGACAGTCTCGAACATTCTGCTCGCTAAGAACGCCGTCTCGATACCGCTCCGCGCCGCGCCGCTGTATGTGATTTTGCCGCTTCCACCAAGGAAAACCCGCTCGTGAGTGAGGTGAAAACAAGCAGCTACATCGCGAAAACACCAGGAGGAGAAGAAACGAAGAAGGCTGAGTAAGGTAAGTGCCTTCCATCCTTGAAATAGCCTATACCCACTCAATCACCTCCTCCCGTATCCATCTCCTCTTCCCTTATTCCTTTCTAGGCGACCCAGAACTCGCCCTAATACAGTCCATTTCCTTTTCCAAGTTGCCTAGAACCCAACCCCACGGTTTCGGTGTATAGCCGAGCCAATGATATTATATAATATAAACCCTCCACTCAAAATAAAACACCTTATTTCTCCTAGAACCACTAAGGTGCATAGACGTAAGAAAAAAGTGAACAAATTAACTAAGGCAAATATAGACTTTCTTAAAGCTCTGGATTTTCAAGTATGAATATGCTGCAGATTAATGATTTACCACACTTTGATACTTCTATCGAAAGCTATGAAATCCATTCTTATAATCCGTACAACAACTGCTTTAGAGAAAACGATGAAATTCGAATTCCCATACACCAACAAGACATATACGTGCTACCATCAGCCAGCGCAATTTATGTCGAAGGGCGAGTCAAGTTCTTTGGCAAAGATGGAAAACCGATTGAGAAAACTGGTACATTTAATAATAATTTTATTATGTACCTATTTCAAGACATCAGATACGAAATTAATGGTATTGAAATAGATCGTATAAAAAATTCGGGAATAACAACTACAATAAAGTCATATATCTCATTTAATGAAGCGGAAAGTAAAGTTGCTAACTTGTGGGGTTGGAACTTAGAGGGATTTCAAAATAAGGATCATTTCAGTGCTTTAATACCATTGAATATGATTTTAGGATTTGCGGAAGATTATAATAAAATTGTAATAAACTGTAAACATGAACTTATATTGAATAGAAGTAACTCTAACTTAAACAGCATTACGCTCACTGATGATATTGCAAACTTCCAAATAGATATAGAAAGAATACAATGGAGAGTACCACACATAAAAGACTCAGATCGTGAACGGCTAACTTTGTTAAAACATTTAGAAAAAGATAAACCTATTCAAATGGCTTTTAGAAATTGGGATTTGTATGAGTACCCCTTACTGCCTAAAACTACAAAACATTCATGGTCAGTTAAAACTGCATCACAGCTAGAAAAACCTAGATATGTAATCTTTGGCTTACAAACTAATAGAAAAAATAATAAACTGAAAGATAGTTCACTGTTCGATCATTGCGAGGTAACAAACGTGACCTTGTTTTTAAATTCACAATATTATCCATATGAACCTTTAAGTTTAAAGTTTTCTGAGAACAAATACAGTATATTATACGACATGTACGCAAAATTTCGCCAGTCGTATCACAACTGTCCAGTCGATCCATTGCTCAATCTAAAGGAATTTAAAGAAAAGGCTCCCTTGTTTATCATAGACTGTTCAAGGCAAAACGATAGTCTAAAGACAGGTCCAGTAGATGTTCGATTAGAAATTGAATGTTCAAAATTGATACCAGATAATACGGCTGCGTATTGCTTGATTATAAACGATCGAATTGTGGAATACAAACCACTGAGCAACATTGTGCGTAGGCTATCATGATTGCCATTGTCGACATCCAAGGCTTTAAAACAGAAGCAAATGAATTTATACTAAAAGAAATAGCTATATGGTATAATAATAACCTTCAAGTGTTTTTAATTAAACCGCCATTTCCTTTTTACGATTTGACTAAATCAGAAAGACGACAGGTTTGCTGGATTGAACGAAACAGAAAAATATACTGGGGCGAAGGATTTATACCTTACTCAAATTATCAATATTTAATTTCAGATGTTTTAAAAGATAAATGTGTTTACGCTAAAGGTCTTGAAAAAGTGTTATGGTTGAAGGATATGTTAAATACTAATAATGTAATTAATTTAGAAGATAAATGTTGTCCTAACTTGTTAAGTTTATATGATCGCTATAAATGTTCTGAAGATTTGTACAATTGTATCTATCATGACTCAATATGTGCTTTAAAAAATGTTCTGTGTTTAAAAAAATGGTGCATTGATAATAAACTTTTTAAAGATTGATAGTATACATTGTTTTATTTTACTTAATAGTTTCCTTGACTCACTAACATATCCATTTATTTTTAAATAGTTGACATGATTACATTGATATTACATGAAGTGAGGTTCATAAGGTACACACATTCATAATAAAACTCACTAAAAGCTACTATTGATCACTAAGAGAAGGAATTAAATTGCTAAACATAATGTTAATTATAACAGTATGGTATTACTGGGCACTCTCGGTGATGCAGAACACATTATATTAATCGATCAGATATTGAAGTAGCAGCTAAAGCATATAATGATCGACAGCAAAAACCAGAAGAGCGGAAATTGAAAAAAATAAAATTGATATTACAATTACCAATATTACACTACTTGCGCAGTGCCTGGAGGACGATCTCCAGTCGTCGGCAGCCGAGCTCGTCTACGGAGAACCCCTTCGCTTACCAGGACAGTTTCTGTCGCCGAAAGAAGATTTCACCGCAGATGACGTCACCCAATACGCAACCCGCCTCCGAGCTTATGTCCAGAAGCTCGCTCCTCGACCTACTTCATGGCATACTTTTTCGCCATTCTATTTTCCTCGCAACCTACAAACTTCTTCTCATGTCTTCTTGCGACAAGATCGCGTACGCAGTTCACTCGAACCTCCATACGTAGGTCCCTACCCCATCATCGAAAAGCATGCGAAGTTCTTCACTTTCGACGCCAAGGGCAAGAAGACCAACGTCAGCGTCGACAGGCTCAAACCAGCGTACATGACACGAGAGGTCCGACAACCCAGCAGTCTTTCTCCGAAAAACGATGAGCAGCCAACTCCAACCCCAAAACCAGCCCCTGAGGAGAAGAGAAGTCGAAGCGGCAGAAGAGTACGATTTCCGGATTTTTATCGACCGTAGCCACGGTCTGGCCGGGGGGAATATGTGGCGTGCGTACTTCGCCACACAACACCGTGACGAAATTCGTATAGTTTAAACTTGGACCAAAATCGCTAATTACACTAAATCGCTTCCGCTTATGTAACTTAGTCCACACGACTATACGGGTTTCGCCGCGGTGCAGTCCCCGCGCGCGCGCCGACCCCTCTGGGCCGGCCGCCGCTACAGTCACTGTATATATTCTTTACTCTGTGTTTAATACTTCACTTGGCTTACGCGCGCGCTTTGAAATTGTTGTACACTAGCTAATAATTAACTCTGCCTATCGCTCTCAATATTTTATATCTTGTAACTAGTAATAATTATAATTCAATTTAACAAATCGTGTATCTATCATTCATAATAATATTCCGTCTACGCTATTCCTTCTACCTGCTTTCATCTATCTACTACCTACTACCTCTTCGATCTGGATGGTGAGGGAGCTGTATAGGGAATACAGGAACCTTCCCATAAACACATTTCCATAAATAACTTTTTACTTTTTTATCCCACCAAATCCGAGTAAAAATATCTGAGAAACAAGGCAATCATAGACACAACGTTATTCATTGCAATAATACTATCAAACAGGCGCGCGATGCGACAGGGGTACGTCACGCGGGATGCAGGACGCGGGGTGCGGGGCGTGGTGCCGTGACTGCCGTGCCGGCCGCGCGGCGCGCCAGTCAACTCGGGCGCGTCGCGAAAGTGACACGTGTCGCACTTTCGCGCAAGCGCCGGCGCACTCGCCGCGCGCCGGTCGTAAGTCGTTAGAATGACGTCCCAACGATTTTCAAATCGCGAGTGCTACGAAATGGTACTAATTTATTTACTCAGTGGTGAAAGCCTTCGTGCAGCTAGAACAATGTACGAACAAGAAAGTGTAAATCGTATGCAATGCAAGCTCAAGGAGTTAACAACCCAGTAGTTCCAAGTAAACGGAATATTTTAGCGGCCAACCAAAGGCTTTTGAATCATGGCCAGTTCACAACCCCTAGCCATGCACTAGGCTAGGGCAGACCTCGCCTGGCTACTGACGTCGAAGACTTGATCTTCGAATTCTTCGAAAGGGATCCACGAGCCAGCACATACAATGCAGCACGTCGCTTCGGTGTGAGCCAGCCCGCAGTGTGGAGACTGCTAAACGCAGCCGGTCTCCATCCGTACGATTACCAGCCGGTACAACATCTTCAGGAAGTAGACCAAGTACCTACCACGACGAGTCTTGTGTGAATGGCTTATTAATCATGCCGAAGCGAACATCCTATGGACTGATGAAGCACGGTAGGTACGTGAATAACAATAATTTTGAAGCTAGAACACAGTATCAGATCGGTGTAGGACCTACACCTATCTGATACTTGTGTACCTACTACGCTACCTAGTAGGTAGCGCGCCCGCGCGCTTTATTGTGTAGCGTGCGTTGACCTCACAGCTGATAAGCCATCGAGTGACCATGAACATCTGTTTGAAGTAGATATTCCTTAATAAGCGATAACTTTGTTATTTTTTGGTAAAACAAAAAAATAAAAAATACGTGTTTATTAATTTTCGTAAATGTATAACATACTAAAATATCCGAACTACATCAAAAATTACCCTGTATACATAAAAAGGCAAAGCGTCTAGGTGTCGTAGTATTCCTCCGCATCACTGTCATGGGGTAACGTGCCCAGAAGGCTGGCAGCATTGCCACGTTGAATGGCAATGCTGATTCTTTGAGCAAAGAATAAACCAGCCCTCTGGTCACGTGAGACGTCGATCACGCGTTTGGAGAAATCTCGGTACAAAATACGAGCGCTCGGACCCCATGAGCCCAGCGTTTCTACCCCGAACGGCTCAAATACGTAATTGCCAACTAGATTACCGTATTTGCGCCGTTTGAGGGTTTCCGCCGTTGCAGCAGCAGCACCAGGATGACATGCTGTGCTTGGAATATGTGATGGCGCAAGGGTGTCTTCGCACGTTGCGTCCAACACCAAAGGCCTAGCCATTTTCCATGGCAACAACGACATACCGTCAGATCTCTTCCCGTCGTCTCGTACCAAACCATTAGGTTGGAGATATATAACCTATATATAATATATATCGAATTATAATATATATCTATATAATTATATTATCTTAATTGTTCGTAATATTTCAATGTTATTTTCGTACGCAACTACGCCATCGCTCCATATTTTTGCTTATATCATTCCTGTCCATCTCAAGGTTGCCTGGAAGAGATCGCCCTAGGCGAAAAGGCCACCGATTGTACATTATCATAGTTTTACGTCACTTTATAAAATGTATATATATCTATGTTGGTGTGCAATAAAGGGTATATAAATTGTTTGAAATAGAAATATTATTTGTGATAGGTCAAGTCGATTATATCGATTTGGTAGCGTTTGGCTTAATCTATTGTAAATTTTGACTATGGTCACACTGAACCGACTTCCGTTTCTGAAAATTGCTTGGACACAGGTTGAAGGTCTTGGGCTCGCGCCGTTTTGTCTCTCTCGCGTGGTTTTGTAATTGAAATAAATTGTTCGCCTTTTGGAAAGCTCACCCCAGTAGCTTCGCGAAGTGATAAAAGATAAACTTATAAGTAACCTATTGAACATTGTAAAAATTGTGCACGTGGTTGGTGCCCGACGACTTCGTTGATGAAGGACGCCGAACTGGACCTTGTGGTATTTATAACGATTTTCTTGTTATTTTGGCCAAAATTATTAGTTAATCTTATAGGTCCACTCAAGAACATCATCAGGAGCATCAGTGAAGATTTGGTAAGTTAATTAACACGTTCGCGTGAGCAACGTCTTACAACGTCGTGTTGATATAATTTTGAAATGGCGCAACGTCATACGACGTCCTCTAGATTGTCATATTTATTTTGACGGATCGTCTTTGGACGTCGATTTTAAGAGCAAATTCCTATGGCGCATCTACTTAGCGCCGCAACACGTTCAATTTTCCAAGCCAAAACCACCGCATGACCAAAAAAGTAAACATCTTTCTAGTTTTGTACCCACACATGCAAAAGTAGCGCGCACTAACTCACAACGTCTTACGACGCCCTCCCTTGTACCGCTATCCTCACTGCCAGTTGACCTGCGCGCAGTGAGACGACCTAACGTGTGTGTATTGTGAACGCCATCCAACTTATCTGGATTACGTAATATTTTATCATAAAAGGTAAATATTATAAATTTCTTTATTACACTTACTTGGTTTAAGTATCCGCATGTTTTTGAGGAATAAATAAAGTCATAACTAACATGAATTTGTTAAATTTCAAATCAGAAGTTCGTAACGGTCTTTCTGTTTTTTGTTGCATTTGCTTCTTTTGAACAGTGAGAATATGGTAATAATCATAAAATAAATAGTGTTATGGTTTTTATAATAACGTAACATATACTTACATTGCTATTTGCTTTAGTAAAGGTGTAATATTGCATTGTTATAGATGGATAAGGAAGAAGAACGTATCATGAAACTTTTCGAAGAAGTGTCATCGACGGGAAGCACGATACCAGATCCATTTAGTGTTAGTGGTGATGATGAATATGGATCTGACGGAGACTATAATCCTTGTAATGACGAAGTTAGTAGTGACAGCAATACTTCTGTACAGGGAAGTAGTTTATGTCGTCGTAATCGTTCTTCTAATAGATCTCAACCCGTAAGTACAGCTCCAATGCATAATCGTAGGTCTAGTTTGAGCTCATCGTCATCATCTGATGTGAACCAAACTGAATCTCTACAGACTGATTCTGACGAATGTCAAGATGTGACCTTAATTGAAAATGTCACGATGATTCTATTACTTCGTGTGAATCTGTGCAATCGGAATCAATACTCCGGTGTAATACTACCCAAACGGTCGAAGAGCAACAGGAGCGTGATTATAGTTCGAATATACCAATGCAAGACCCAGAACCAGGCCCAAGCAAGGTACCGGAAAGGCATAACAGGCCCGTTACACCACCTACAACTGTAAATTGGGAACACACAGAATTAGATATCCCTGACTTCAATTTCGATTCTACATCAACAGGCGTCCAGTTTCATATTGATGAAAATACTTCGGTTCTCGATGTATTCAGACAATTATTTCCATCTCATATTGTTAGGCAACTTATCGAACAAACAAATAAATATGGTGAGGCTCTATGCAATAAAAATAGACCGATGACGCGACATAGTCGTAGGTACTCGTTCAGGGATGTTGACGAAGATGAATTTCTTAAATTTATAGGACTTTGTTTATTACAAGGACAAATATCTGTTCCTAAAAAACGAAAACTCTTCACTTATTCAGACGTTCTTTATTATCATCCAATATTTCCTTATACTATGTCACAAAGAAGATTGGAACAAATACTAAGATGTCTTTACGCTTCAGACTTAAATGCAAAAGGAAGTGCTAAGATCGATAATTTTATAAATAACATGTGAAAAGTATTTCAACATTGTTACAAACCTGAAAAAGAGCTTTCGTTAGATGAATCGTTACTGTTGTTTAGAGGAAGAATTAAGTTCAGGCAGTACATGAAAGGCAAAAAAGCTAAATATGGAATACAATTTTACGAGTTGACGACTGCAGAAGGATGTGTTCTTAATATAATGATGATGCTGGAAAGACTGATGATCCTTCTGATAAAGGAAAGAAAACAGAAAAACTTGTTCTTCGGCTAATGAGGCCGTATGTGTTGAAAGGCCACCATCTCTTTATGGATAATTACTATAATTCGGTGCCCTTGTCTGAAAAACTATTAGATTTAAAAACACATACCAATGGAACTTTAAGGTCAAACAGGAAAGGTAATCCTAAAGAAGTTGTTTCTAAAAAACTTAAAAACGACAGCATGTTTGGGCTAGAAAAAATAAAGTGTACGTGTCCAAATGGGTTGACAAAAGACCTGTACACATGATTACCACCCTAAACCATCCTAAAATAATTAATGATCATAACAGACATGGTCAATCTAAATCTAAGCCGCTGGAAGTCTCGATTTATAATAAATATATGTCAGGTATTGACCGTTCCGACCAAATGGTCTCATATTATTCATCTCCCAGTAAGACAGTAAGGTGGTATAAAAAGGTACTTTTCCATATACTAGACCTAGCAGTTTGGAACAGCTTTTATATTTATAAAAAATATCGTAAAGGTAATGCTAAGAGTTATGAATTTATAGACTTTCTAGAGGATTTAATAATAAAACTCTTAAAATTAGATCCAGCTCTAAAACCAGACAAATTAATAAAACATCATAAACATGATAATCGACAGAAAGTAAGAAAAGAATCTGTACCATCCTCGAATGAAGAAACATCTTTTCCGACTGGTCACTGGCCTGAAAAGATACCAAAGAAAATCTCTTCCAATAAAAATACATTTTTGAAATGCAAGATGTGTACTAAGAACAAGACACGAAGAGAAACTAGCTATAGGTGCAAAGGGTGCCCAGACAAGCCAGCTCTTTGCCCTTCATGTTTTGAAGAGTGGCATAATCAAACAGCCACAAACCTATAATCTACATCTTATTTATTATACATTCCTAACATTATCTTGTTTGTTAATTATTAATTCATAGGTACATGTACAATTAAGGCTGATTAAAAAGCAATAAAGATTTTGGACTCATAAAAATAAGAATGTTAAGAGTTATTGATTAAACTTTTGTTTCTTTATATCCAGTTGTATCATTTCAATTTCCTTAATTTAAGTTGACGCCTATGATCGTTGTGTCGTTTAGCATGGTATGTCAGACCTACGTGATGGCGGTAGCGTATATAGACGTCGGACGTCAAATAACGTTGCGCAACGTAATATACTTCTAAGACGTAAGTATTACGGCGCGACGTCTTTAGACGTTGCTTAACTTTGTATGGGAAAATGGTGCGCCAGAGTACCAACATTCAGAAATGAGGTTGCTCACGCAAACGTGTTAATATTGATAGTTGTAACTTGCATGTTCTTTGAACTCATCACTGTGCAACGCAGTGCATTGTGTCTAGATCCTTGTCTTGTCGTAGTCAAGCAGATGTATTACAACTTCCACTGCGCACTCTGAACAATTTCCTGCCTGCCTACGGCAACTCTAGACATAATTTTTGGTGCAGAGCGCTGTTGTATCTTAGCCGCTGTTGATTGTACCTATACTTAGATTGGTATTGTATAGGCTTGTATCTGAGCTATATATTCATTGTTAACAGTGTTGTGGTGTTCCCAGGTTTTGTTTAAAATACATCATATTTATTTGTATTGGTTGACCTGCATAACTTGAAACACATGTCATACATAACCTCAATCAGTAATTGTTTGAATTAAATAGTTGAAATCTAGTATAGATTTGTTGTTGTTAGTACCTATTAATAAGACACTTTGATTGGATACATAACAGTTACATGTATCAATTAATGAAGTTAATGGTTAATTGGATATATTGAGTTTGAAACATTATAACAACCAAACTTGACAAACCTTTGTTGTTATAATATATTGATAAAATTGTTAGGTAACACAAACTGGTGCCTACAGTTGTAATATATAATACATTTAGTCTGTTTGTTGCAGTAATTAATTAATTACCTAATTTAAGTTTCAACTTATTAGGTAATTTGATGTAAGTTATAACTTATTTTGTGTAAAACAACATATTGAACGGAGCAGATTTTGAGCTTGTTATTAATTTTGTTGGGCAGTAAATACCTGTCACTTGCTTGTGCCAGCAGTAAACAGCCTAATACTTTGTTGGTTTCAAAGAATTAACAAATATTAAGCTTTAATTGATAGTATTGTTTAACGCTTGTCCGAGCTCTTTTGAAATTTAATTATGTCAGCTATCAAGGACTTGCGTGCGGCTGCTGGTGCTATTGCATCAGATTTGCGCTGGTTTGCCTCAGCCAGTGCCTTGGTGAACCGGCCTGATCGCCAGCAGGCCTTAATACAAAGATATGAGCGGATCGATGACCGCCTGGCAAGTGTGGAACAGCAATTTCGTACTTTTAGCGCTTGCTGTCTCGAAGTTTCAGCTAATGACTTCACCGCTGACCAGCGAAATAAAGTCAGCGAGGATTATGCCCAGATTTTAGATCTGTATGATGCTGTCTCCAACTGTGCAAGACAATTAATTGCCGAGAGGGACGGGCAACCCGTCCTGAAGCAGGAGCTTCCTAGGACAGCACCGGGACTGGTGAGTAGGCTTCCCACGTTAGACCTCCCGCATTTTGATGGCTGCCTAGGAAGCTACCTGGGCTTCGTTAATTTATTTGACAGCCTGGTCGATGACAGGGCTGACCTTCGGCCGGCACAAAAATTGGCATATTTGATGTCGGTTTTGGATGGGCCAAAGGCCTCATCCAGCATCTGCCCGTGTCTGCCGAGGCGTACCAGACGGCTCGGGACTTAATTACCCGTAGGTACCACAACAAGCGTGGCCTCGCAGACACGCACATCGAGCAGATTTTGGGTTTGCCCACGCTCACCTGGGTCTTTGGGTTGCGCACCCAACTTTTGAACCCGCTCTTGGTGGCAATCAACGCACTTAAGTGCCTTGACCTACCCGTGGACCAATGGTCCTATCTATTGGTGCACATTGTACTTAAGAAGCTGCCTGCCGACCTGAGGTCGCGTTTTGAACAGCGCTTTGGTGGGGATAGCGCAACCCATCTGCCCCCTTTTGTTGACCTGGGGAGGTTCCTCGAGGATGAGTGCCGGGCCTTGGACAACTCCGGTCGTGATACGCCGGCTAAGTCACAGCCGCCCAAGGTCAAGGAGCAGGCTCGCGTTCACACCCGAGCCAATGTTGACCGGCGCCCTCCTCGCTTTACAGTCACGCAGAGCCCACCGGAGTGCTCTTACTGCAAGGTCACGGGGCACAGAACGGCCAGTTGTAGGGCATTCTTGGACCTGCATGTCGCCTCTCGTAGGCGCATCGCAAATGCCCGCCGCCTTTGCTTCTCTTGCTTGGGGTCCCACTACCAGCTAGACTGCCCAAACTCTCGCCCCTGTCCTCACTGTGGAGGACAGCATTTGGACATTCTCTGCATGAATGTCAGAGAGGTAGGCCGCTTGTCCAACCAGCCAACGCCGCGCACGGGCGGGTGTTTTGAAGGTGGCAGCCGAGGCTCACCGGCGCGTAGCCGAGAGTCGCCTCGCTTAATTGATCGCCACTCACCCCGCTTGGAGAACCGTAGTGTGCGCACGCCTCCTCTCTCTCGCGCACCAGAATGTGCGACCGCTCAACGTCACCAGCACCATGACTGCTGCCCCAGGTATTCCCTTCCTTTGGCGGAGCATCCCCGCCTTGACTCGCGCCCACCTCGTTTTGGGCGGGTGCGTCATTATGAACCCCACCGATGGCGCGCGGATCGAGTCATCGCGCCTTTGAGGACTTCAAGCCGCATCCTCGTTTTGACTTGCCTGGTCCTGGCCAACGGTCGCAGCCCAGGCAACAATAGGTCATTGACCCCTGCCCTATAACGCCAACCTCCCCCATTGCGACCGTTATCCTACCAACGGTTGCTGTTAGGGTCTGGGGACCCACGGGGACCTCTGTTGTAGTCCGTGCTATTTTGGACACAGGTTCACAAGGTTGCATTGTTTCCACTTATTTGGTAGGGCAGGTTAAATTAAATATGGGTTCTTTTCCAAATTGTATACGGGGAATAGGTGACGTAGCCTCTAATGTTGAAGGGCAAGTTAAGGTTTTGTTTGCCCCTGTTGAATCTTCACACCCGAGGATTAAAACCTCAGCTATTGTGCTGAAGAATATCTTGGGTATGCATCCACAGAAACAGCTACCTGCTGCTGTGGTGAATTTGACATCGGGATTGGAACTGGCAGACCCCAAATTTGACACACCGGGACAAATCGACTTGTTGATTGGCTGTGATGTCCTCGGTGGAATTTTGATTGGTGGGAAACGGGTCTTGGTGCCAAATGGTTTGACTGCCATCCCGACCATATTTGGATTTGCTTTGATGGGACCTGTGTACCTAGGGACCCCCCTCCACCCGAACTTGATAATTTGTTGGCTGTAGGCTCCGCTTTCTCTGATGTGGTTCAGAGGTTTTGGGAGGTAGAAGAGCCCCCTCAAGCTGCCCGTTTGAATCCAGAACATGAGGAGTGCGAGCTGTTCTTCCAGAACAACACCGGTCGACTCCGGTTTGGTCGCCTTATTACGAAGCTACCATTTCTGTCTGTTCGGCCTCCGCTTGGTGAGTCACGACCTTTAGCCGAAAAGAGGTTGTTGGCTATGGAGCGTCGCATGGGTCGTGATCCGGAGCTCAGACAGAAGTATATTGAGTTCATGAGAGAATATGAACAGTTGGGACACATGTCCGTGTCAAATTTGGATTGGCGTTCGGTGGAGCATTACTTTCTCCCGCATCATGCGGTATTGAAGCCATCGACTGGCAAGCTGCGCACAGTGTTTGATGATTCTTTCAGACTTCTACAGGCGAATCCTTGAACCAGTGCTTGCATTCTGGTCCCAAGTTGGTCAAGGACCTTTGTGACGTCACCACCAGCTTCCGACGACATCAGGTTGTCTTTGTGGCCGATATAAAAATGATGTTTAGGCAGACGATTATCCACCCTGATGACCGTCGCTTCCAGCTGGTCCTTTGGAAAGAGAATCCTCGCGATCCCATGGTCGTCTACGAGCTCAATACCAATACGTACGGGTTAAGGTCGAGCTCCTTCTTGGCAATACGTTCTCTTTGGGAGCGCGCAGACCGCGAAGGCTTACGTTTCCCACGAGCCTCCGCCATCTTGAAAAACGATATTTACGTGGATGACATTTGTTCTGGCGCCTCCACAGCGGACGAGGCGATCCACCTGCGGGACGAATTGATAGGTATTTTGGCCTCCGCTGGTAATGAGTTGCGCAAATGGACTTCCAACTCACCAGCGCTTTTGGAAGGCTTGCCAGAGGATCATCAGCAGGATCCACATCTATTTGAGATCGTTGACAACCCCGCCATGATGGCTGTTCTCGGCGCCCAGTACAGACCAGTCCAAGACATCTTTACGTCTAACGAATACTTGAAATTGCCTTGTTCTTGGATTAAACGTCTCGTATTGTCTACTGTCGCCAGAACCTTTGATCCAAACCGTTGGATCTGTCCAGTTATATTTTGGGCAAAATGATTCTTGCAGAAGCTTTGGACAGCAGGATTGACCTGGGACGAACCTCTACACGGTACTCTTGATGAGGAATGGACCTCCTTTGTATCCTCATTTCCTGCCGTCAACGAGATCTCCTTGCCTCGTCCCATCCTTCTTACCGGGAAGTACAAGGCAACCCTTCACGGGTTTTGTGATGCCTCGGAACGTGGTCACGCGGCCGTGGTGTACTTGCGCACAGTCAGTGTCTCAGGTCAGGTGAGGGTTTCCCTGATCATGGCGAAGAGCCAGGTTGCACCCCTTTGGGCATCTCTGACCATTCCGAAATTGGGCCCTACTCGTACGATTGTTGAATCACGCGTCTCATTCTTTGTTGGTTTAAGGCTCCGTCCACACCTTGGAAGTATTTGTCGTGAATCGCGTTTCTCAAATCCAAAAATCCGAAGTCACGCTTGTTTGGAGACACGTGCCAGGTGATCTCGACCCCGCTGATTGTGCCTCGCGCGGATGCTTGACGCCTAGTTTAGTAGGCCATTCGCTGTGGTGGGGTCCGGAATGGTTGAGTCGACTAGAAATTGATTGGCCTCGAACGCCAGTTTTGAATACTTCTAATTTGCCGGGTCTGCGAACACTCGCTCTTGAGAATGTGGAATGCGCCTTCGAACCCGATTTTTTGTTGAATCGCTACAGCTCCCTTGACAAGTTGTTAGGTGTTACTGCTTGGATAAAGTGTTTTGTTTTTAATTTTAGGCACCCACAACAGAAACGACTGACACCGTTTCTCTCACCACAGGAGCGACAGGAGTCCCTCACCTTTTGGATTCGTTCTGTGCAATTGGCGCATTTTGAGAAGGACATTGCTATCCTTAAGTCAGAGAGATCGAAATTATCGGGAGCTGTATCTAAATTGAACCCCTTTTTGGACGATACGGGTCTCTTGCGCGTTGGAGGGCGTCTCAAGAACGCCAACCTCCTTTACGGGGCACGTCACCCCCTTTTGTTACCCAAGGACGGTCACTTGGTACGTTTGTTGGTAACTAACCGTCACCTTAAAAATTCGCATGCTGGTTGTAATGCCCTGTTGGCTATTTTGCAACGCGAGTATTGGAAATTTGTCTGCCCGAAGAATTATTCGGAGTGTAGTCTTTCGCTGCATACCTTGCTATAAGCTCAAGGCTTCAACCATGCAGCCCTTGACGGGAGTCTTTCCGGCAGATCGCGTTACTGAGAGCAGGACGTTTGACGGTGTTGGCACGGACTTCGCTGGTCCCTTTTTGGTGAAAACGTCGACACTTCGAAACAGCAAGACTGTTAAGGCCTACTTGTGTGTTTTTGTTTGTCTCTCCACAAAGGCCGTACACTTAGAACTGGTCTCCTCGCTTACGACCGATGCGTTTGTAGCCACATTTGACAGATTTGTATCCCGCAGAGGGCTGCCTTCCTTGATCCGTTCTGACTGCGGCACTAACTTCAAGGGCACTTATAATTATTTGAATGACGTAGTTAATTTCCTTGAAACCAACAAGGCTGATATAGGCAATAGGCTTGCCCGACGTGGGATAAATTGGTTGTTTTCCCCACCAAATTGTCCACACTGGGGTGGTATTTTTGAGGCCGCTGTAAAATCGGCCAAAACACACTTGCGCAGGACAATCGGTGAATCCGTCCTTACCTTTAAGGAACTCGCAACTGTGTTTTGTAAGATTGAGGCCGTTTTGAACTCTAGGCCATTGTGCCCGATCTCCTCAGATCCGAATGATTTGGAGACCCTTACGCCGGGCCATTTTTTTATTGGTCGCCCACTTGTCGCCTTGCCTGAGTACCCCTATATTGATACGAGACCTGGTCGTCTCTCGCGTTTTGAATTGCTACGCCAGATTACTCAGAGCTTTTGGAAACGCTGGAATTTGGAATATTTGCATATACTCCATCCAGCAACGCGTTAAGTGGACCGACAAGACCGATCCACCCAAGATTGGTGACCTCGTTTTGATCAAGGAGGCTAACCTTCCGCCACTCAGATGCCGCAGGGGGCGCATTCTTCGTTTGGTAACTGGGGCTGATGGAGTTCCCCGATTTGCTGAGGTCTTGGTGGACGGTTCGATTCTGAGGAGAGCGGTTACAACGTTGTCTCGTCTACCAACTGATTAGCGGACCGGTAGGCCGGTCCGGGGCGGGTGGATGTTTGAAATAGAAATATTGTTTGTGATAAGTCAAGTCGATTATATCGATTTGGTAGCGTTTGGTTTAGTCTATTGTAAATTTTGACTATGGTCACACTGAACTGACTTCCGTTTCTGAAAATTGCTTGGACACAGGTTGAAGGTCTTGGGCTCGCGCCGTTTTGTCTCTCTCGCGTGGTTTTGTAATTGAAATAAATTGTTCGCCTTTTGGAAAGCTCGCCCCAGTAGCTTCGCGAAGTGATAAAAGATAAATTCAAATTTAAATTCAAATTCAAAATCCTTTATTCATTTGGGTCACAATGTGACGCTTATGAACGTCAAAATAATAAATTTATAAAATAATTACTTATACTCAAATTTAAAACATTATTACTGTATGCTTCTACAGTTACATTTACTGCCACGTTCGCAAAGCAATAGGTAGAACCATGAGAAAGAACGGGCAATAAAACTCACGGTCACTCTTTTTCAAAGCCAGGTTTTGCATTATACACAATTTACATTTTGTAAGGTGCTGCAACTGTTACACCTTCTATATCACTTGTATGTATATATTTACTGTACATCATAATACTCAAGCATAATACTTTTGGTTAGCCTCAGAATAGACATGGTGAAACAGGAGCATCCACTTACATTATATATACCTAATAATGCAGGCAATCCGCGAAAGTGATCAGAACCATGATGGAAATGATGCAGTTAAATATTAAAATCTAATACCAGCCCGCAAGACCGTCATCGACCAGTCATCGCAAGTAGCACCCGTTCACGAGTATGACGCATGTGCCAGCCATCATCCCTCTCGCCATATTAGAGGGACAGGGATGACCCGACACACGACGCCACCACAAGAAATGACATTTTAGTGAGCATGACGACAACGGTATACGAACCAGCAGTAAGAAACAATCTGTTGGTATACTGACCATGACCGCCAATTACCTCCATTTTCCAGATCGTTATTATTAACATAAGTTAGTGGAACGCGTGAAGGAATGCAAATGTAGAAAGAATTTTGTGAAGGTGACAAGTGAACAATGATATGATCAGAGATAAATAATGTTAAACTACATTCAACAAATCATAAAAATATCCAAATCCTGCAAAAAAAAAATCATGTGTTCACGAGGCACCTCCACTTAACATGTAAATAAAATAATCGTGAGTTAAACAAGCCTAAGCCTATCCCCACGGTGTCTTATCATTTAAAAATTCCTTAATAGTGTAATAACCCCTTTGTAAAAGAAAGTTCCTAATTGTCCGTTTGTATTTGTGCATGGGTAAATTCATTATTTCAAGAGGCAATTTGTTGAAAAATCGTATACCAATCCCCGCAAATGAGTTCTGAACTTTATGTAGACGGTAGTTAGTTCCCACCAGTTTATGTTTATTCCTTGTGTTCACGTTGTGCAAATCACTATTTTTGCGGTATAGAATTAAGTTTTTCTTAATGTACATTAAGTTAGCATATATATATTGCGATGCAACTGTCAATATGTCTACTTCTTTAAATTTATCACGTAAAGAATCTCTAGCACCTAACTTATAAATTGCACGTATGGCCCTTTTTTGAATGACAAAAATAGTCTGTATATCAGCAGCTGTACCCCATAACATTATTCCGTAAGACATTACGCTGTGAAAATAACTAAAGTAAACTAGTCTAGCAGTATCTATATCTGTGAATTCCCTAACTTTTCTAACTGCAAACGCTGCAGAACTAAGTTTTACTGCGAGACAGGATATTTGGGCGCCCCACTGAAGCTTACAATCTAAAGTTACACCTAAGAATACGGTTGATTCGACTAGTTGAATTGTTTCCTATATATATGATAAACTTATAAGTAACCTATTGAACATTGTAAAAATTGTGCACGTGGTTGGTGCCCGACGACTTCGCTGATGAAGGACGCCGAACTGGACCTTGTGGTATATATAACGATTTTATTGTTATGTTGGCCAAAATTATTAGTTAATCTTATAGGTCCACTCAAGAACATCATCAGGAGCATCAGTGAATATTTGGTAAGTTCATTAATATTGATAGTTGTAACTTGCATGTTCTTTGAACTCATCACTGTGCAACGCAGTGCATTTTGTCTAGATCCTTGTCTTGTCGTAGTCAGGCAGATGTATTACAACTTCCATTGCGCACTCTGAACAATTTCCTGCCTGCCTACGGCAACTCTAGACATAAATAAAAAAATAATTGTTTATTTTTTTATTTATGTCTAGAGTTGGTTGTACGTAAAATGGAAAACGTAAGTGGAAACACTGCTGGGTATATTATTCGGCAAAAAGCGAGAAAATATATGTACAGGGTGTAAAAAGACCCTTAACGAAAACTGAAATCTCATGTTGTACCAATCTCTATGAACATTTTTTACTTCGGCACCATACCTGGGAAACTACTGGTTCAGGAGATATTGAGGCTCAAAGTTAGTATGGAATTTTTCTAATTAGGTACAAAAGCGATGCATTTACCCCGCCAATATGTTCTTTAGATGCCCTTTAACCCAATGGATAAGTATGTGTTTCGAGCATTGCATGCGCACGCTTTTAATTGCTGTTTAAAAAATGTGAAAACTCAAAAAAAATTAGTTTCCCAGGTATTATATTTGGTTAGTATGACTTGGCATGCTGTCCACAACGAATAGACTTCGGCTTGGTGATGGGTCTTGTGACACCCTGTATAAGAATGCCAGTTTCAAAGCAAGCGATTGGTGGTTCCATATTTTTAATCAAGGTTAAGGAATAGGTTATAGAAATACGTTTGCTAACTATAACTTGAGAAAAATTATCTACAGTACCCGGCGTTAAATATTGCACATCGATAATTATTTGGAAAGAGACAATCGGCTATGGAAGGTATAATATGCAAAATTTTCAAAGTATTTTTTACTTGAACATATGCGAACGGGTCTCGCATGTTGTCGACACCCGATCCTAACGTAGTACTGATACTTTCGTGGAATATTATGCCTTACTGGCATACATTTACGGAACTTTGTCGCGCAAAACACTAAAATACTTGCAACACTTTCAAAGTATTTTTTACTTGGTTCGCAATCGCGTCTCACGTGTTGCCAACCCCCGATCGTATTGTAGTACTTATACTTCCATGGAATAATATTCCTTACCTCCATACATTTACGGAACTTTGGCGCGTAAAACACTAAAATACTTGAAAGCATTTGGAGTACTCGGAAATATAAAACTTGCAAGTTTTTGCGCGATAGTGTTCCATAAATATATGGTATTAAGGAATAAATTTCCACGAAAGTATTTAGAAAAGTCCATTTTTAGTTTTGCGATAGACATCCTTATTCATATGAAGGTAAGGTTTATTTTTCCATACAAACTTGCATTACCAGGGCGTCACACGAAGTTTTCTATACTCGAGTGCCTAACACTGTATTTTGAAACCTGGTTTTCGACCCTGGTATTTTTATAAAGACGCACTTGGTATACTTGGTACGCGATTTTGCAAGTACGACTCATGACTACAATCGGCTAATTTCGGCTTCGTAGAGCGTTATCTCTGTCGCACACTACCTATGTGACTAAGTTTTGGCTAAGAACTCACGGAGCGATTTTCACCCGCGACCGCCGCCCGAAATTAAAGCACAACTCACGACGCGTTTTACGCCCGCAGTGTGCGCGGTTGTTTGCGGTTCCCGCTGTACCGGCCCACAGTGTTATTATTCCCTCGAAAAACGGACATCGCCTTTTTCTTAACTTATCCGATAGAACAGGTTACTTCAAAAGTAAGAGTAAAATACCCGTGTGACAATTTTGTCCCAATCTAGAGATATAATTTTTTAAAAATTTTTCAATGGTTTCCATAAAAATCATAGAAATTGCAATAACTTTAGATCCAAACCCTTTTTGTTATGTTTTTGATTGCAATTACTTAATGCTTTACATAAGGTAAATTATCAAGCAAATGCTAAATTTTTATTGTTATCCGGTGGTGAGTAACATTGAATTTTACATATTTTCGATTTTATTTCTTTATGGGCTTATTTCGTGGTATTTGGATTCAATATCGAGACAATGTGTTGCTTTGGCACTAAGAAGTACTGATTTAAAATATCATATGCAACTCTTAAGTTGTCTAGAATATACAGGTCGCTGAAATTTAGGCAATAGGGTTGGCACAACTCGTATATTATCATGTTTTTTTTTTAAATAATTACGTAATAATAGGACCTTCTAACGATACGGATGGGCTTCCATTTTTTGTATATGTATTCATTGTTATAAAATATTTAAAATATAAAATCTTATGAGTAAAAATAAATAAATACATAGTAACATGTCTATCTGAAATAAGTTACAATATTATTGATTTTCATGTTGTTAATGATAAATCCAAATATATTCATATTATTTTATCAATAATTGAAAAGTAAATGAAAATGAATAAATGTTATTGTGATGCTATGAACTCAACTAACTTAACTCCCTTGTCGCTCTAGTGGTCGCAAGCGCGACTGCTGAGCAATGAGGTCCCAGGTTCGATTCTCGGGTTGGGCAAGTGTTATCGAGTTTTACCATCAGGAATTTCTCAGTAACAGGCACGGAGTCTGGATTTGTGTCCGGTTGGTGGCTATAGGCTCGCCGCCTATTATTTATTTATATTACGCAGACTTAAACATAACCGTGTACTATCAGTACTAACACCTTTGCCTTTCAGGGATAACAAGCGTGATGTTATGTTATTTAATGTTATGTACCTAATCCCGCTAGTGCTATTTTTTAATTTTTCTCTTTGTACCAAGTGCGACTTCATTTTTGTGTCCAGACAATTTCTGTCAATTCAAGGTTGCCTGGAAATGATCGCAGAATACGATAAGGTCGCCTGTATATTTTCGTGTTTGATGTCTTGGTGTAAAATAAATAAATAAACAGTTTTAGAAATGTATTTTTTTAGCTGTTTAGCTGTTTTCTTTGGATATATTTTTGTAAATTTTTAATTTCATACGACGTTAAATAATGATGATGTACAATAAACGAATTAAAGGACCATGCCCATCTGTGCCCCAGAAATATCCAGAGAAAGTAAATTACAAGATCGTCCTAATAAATTAAAACTAGAATTAAGTTGTTAATTTTGAAACCTATCAAGCACTGGATAAAAAAACGAAAAAAAAAAAGACTTGTTTACTTTGCAGTACCTATGATAAATAATGTTTCATTCATTCATGCACTAAAAGTGCAGTTTATTGCGGTCTATAACCACGTTCTTTAGCCGATTTATTAATTCCTTGTGATAGTATCGCGGTTTTACGGAGTACTCTTTCCATGTTATTATTTATTCAAGTACCTACTTAAGTTTTGTATCTAACCAAATTGTTTTCACATTTATATAGATGGAGATACTATGGAGACAGACTATATAATTCCAAATAACTGAAATGTTTACAGACATATAAGTATATAAATGAACACTTATTGGGCCGAGCTTATGTGATGATTATGAAGTGCCTAGTGGAAAACTAATAGCAATGCTGTTTGTAAACGATAAAATGTATAAACAATAGGCGTTAGGCAGTTATCATGTCTTGTTTTACGTCCAATAACTTTTCAACCAGTGCTTTATATGACATTAATACTAGATATCATAGAAATACTGATAATAAGTTATCGTATGACATAGAGTTGCAATTTGGGAAATGCCTAGCATTGACGGCATTGCTGGGTTTCGCCTCCATACTAATATGGGCATGGTCCTTTATTCTATCCAATGAAATCTGATGGGAGTGAATGAAGCAAGAGAGATATGTCTGGATCGTTGCAAATGGCGTTCCGTAGTCTCTGCCTACCCCTCCGGGAAACAGGCATGAGTCTATGTATGTATGTATCCAATGAAAGGCAATTTGTGATGCGGGGAAGGGATCCGCCCTCGTTAGGCTTAATTCAAAACCCTGTACCTATACATATTGCCTGGAGGAACGGGGGTGAGGCACCATGGAGCCGCAAAAGACCCATGGCGCCACTTTGCCTCAACAGGGCTTGACCGGATTTGTTGAGGGATGTCTGACCGGATTTGTTGAGGGATGTCTGTCCGGGCTCCGACCGGCTGACTTATTGCAAGGAGGGCATGAGGGCGCCAGCCCTCATGTTGGTCCACGAGTGGCTGTTTATGAAGCTGTGGATAACACCACAGTCGGTGCTCTTCAGCCTCCGGGAGTATCCGCAAATACACGAGGAGAATTCACCAAATTAGAAGCATTTAATTTTCTGACGAACCTATAATAAAGAAATTCCGCCCTATTGACGTAGATTTTACCAAAAGAACTGTTGCTATTTTAAGAGCTCTGAATATGCCACTTTCATATAAAGATAACAAACAAGTCAAAACTGTGATTTCTAATTTTACTACCAAATGTGAAAAACTGTACAAAAAATGCAAATATAATATGAAATTTTTCACCAAAAAAACACCACTAATGGTTGAAAGAAACTTTAAAAGCGATTTTCCCAAAACTATCGAATCAGAAATGGAACAGGTCGATCTAGGTTTTCCTCATAATGTACCTGGACTTTCTGCTGAACGTAGTTTACCTCCCGATTCTGACTCTCGTATTGAAACTTCTCAAGATAAGCACTTCAATCTCCATCTCAGAGGCTATTTGTGCACCTGAATCTATTCTGGAACAAAAGCTAACTAGTCCGAAGACTATGCCCGAACCTGATCATGTTCTTGAATTTGAGTTGTTTCCAAAACAAAGCCTATTGACGAACCTGAAACTATTCCAGAGCCTAACCTTATTTCCGAATCTGGGCCTATTCCCGAACTTGAGCCTATTTGCGAACCTAACCCTAATCCCGAACTTGACCTTATTTCAATACCTGAGCCTATTACCGAACTTGAACCTATTTCCGAAACTGAGTTTATTACAGAGCCAGAAGATAGTTTTGAACCTGAACTTATACCTATATCTGAGCCTGGTCCCAGTTCAAATTACAATACTCTGTGTGAAAAACAAAAGCGTAGATTGCGAAGATCTCTTCAAGACTCCCTTGATACAGAACCACAACCAAAACTAATCAAAGCTTTTTCAAGCATAGTAGAAGCAGGTGGGCAGAAATTGCAGACTAGTGCATCCAAAAATCTTGAATTTGTGATTAACACCTGTTTAAAAAACCCAACAAAGTCGACTAAGATAGCCACTCAAATACACTCAAAAACAATAAGCCTCAGCCATATACATATACCCCTGAAGAAGCATTAGCAATTTATATTGACAGAAAATTTACAGTTGAAACATATAATTTTCTTCAACAAGATTTAAAATCAAGGGGGTAGGTACTCCGCGTTTCCACTATATAGTCAAGTTCATGTAGCAAAAAAATTACCTAACACCTCCAGTACAAGTGACTGAAAGAGAGGCTTCCGTAACGTTATATGGTCTACTCTCCAGGCTCGTTCTTTTATGTGAAGATGTTATTTCTTTATATTGTCCCAAAAAATACACAAACATTGAACTGTATTTTCTAAGGATCTTGGGGATTTGATGGGAGTACAGGTCAATCATTTTATAAACAAAGCTTCTCTAAAGATCGAGAAGACGAAAACAGCTTGTTTGCCACCACATTTATTCCTTTACGAATAACTACAGATACCTGTCAGATTTTATGGATGAACCCTATACCTCAGACTTACAGATTTTGTCGACCGTTACATATCTAGTACCGTAAAGAGACCAAAGATTTAATACTCGCTGAAAAAATTGGGTAACAGACCAAATAAAAGAAATATACAGTATTGTGTTAAATCCTCAAAAAACAACATTCAAAACAAAAATTCAACTTTACTTGACCATTATAGACGGTAAAGTGCTCAATATAATCACAAACACTTCATCACAACTAAGATGCCCATTTTGTAAGGCGACTTCCTCTCAATTTAATAAGTTGGACATTGTGCTTTCTCAAGCCTTAGATAAATCGCTCATGAAGTACGGCATTAGCCCTTTGCACGCGTGCACGCGTGGATACGTGTCTTAGAATTTTTGCTTCATCTTGGATACAAGATGCCGGTTAAAAAATGGAGGATACCTCACAATTCCCCGGAACATTTAATTGTGGAAGAGACTTAAAAAAGGTGCAACAAGAAGTAAGGGAAAAAATGGGGCTTCTTGTTGATGTGGTGCGGCCCATTGCAGGCACCACCACCGATGGTAATACTGCTCGCATAGCATTATCTAACAAAAACCGTGGAATGTTTGCAGACATATTAAATATTCCTCAATGGCTGATTGATGATTTATATACAATATTAGTTTTTTTTTCTTGTGGGCTACCAGTTGATACCAATAAATTTGGGGATTAGCATGTCACTGGCTGTTAAGTACATCCAAAATTTTGAATGGTATCCTATGATTGTTACATTGCACAAAATTTTAGTCCACGGTAAAGACACTATGCGAAACTCTGCAATGCCTGTGGGTTTACTCTCAGAACAAGCGGGTGAAGCAAGAAACAAATTTTGGAGGTCTGACAGAGAGCATCATACTCGAAAGGTTAATAGACTTGCAACTATGACTGATTTGTTTAACCGGGTATTATTAACATCAGATCCATTGATTTCGAGTGTCAGATTGAAGCAAAGGCAAGCAAAATTAAGACGGGTACCATTACTACCCACTGTTCTTCAATTGTTACAATCGGAACCGTACGAAATACCAAGGGAAGAGGTTTCGGTCCAAGATAGCTATATATTAAGTGACGAAGAAGACGTAATGCAAAATCTTATAGAAGGCTGGCATGACGATAGTACTGAATTTTTAACTACGGCAAATGATAATTAAAGTAGGTACTTAAGCAAGTGAAGTTTGTAAATATTTTATTTAAAAATTCCAAGTTTATCGACCCACTTGGTCGATAAACTTGGAATTTGGCTGAGGCTGTGCGATAATTAGTGCAACATGAAAATTAGTTCAAAGTACACGATAAAAAAAGATTTAAATAGTTGCCAAGTTCTATGGAGGTAAAATATATAGTTTATTCGGTTCCTTGTTATTGGTTATGCAACTTGGCAAATTTTTAAAAGTCAACTTTAACAAACATCGTATGTGTAATAGATTTATGTGGGCGAAAGTAGCTCGAATGGTTCGTGTGCTTCGCCCTGTTCATCTCCGAACTTGTCTTGACATGTAATAGCATGAAAAAATATTCGCATAAATAATTAACTTACTGCAATAAGAATATTATTTATAAAATGTATGCGTGGGTGTAGATGTATCTGCGTAGATAAGTATAATGCTATGATAAAATAAAATCCAACATAAAATTTAAATCTACAAATAAAAATATTATTTTTTGTGAAGTGATGACCCTAAAGTCAGGATTATCAAAATAAACTTTAGAAGTTAATAACTCCAAGACAGCGCGAGATTTGAATTTGTTTTTTTTTTCTCGTAATTGGTTGGAGTCTATATATAGTGCACCATAAATATGGAACCCAACTAAGCAAAACTACAACCCTGAAAAATCTAAATCTAAAAACACAAAAATATAATATTTCTTCATATCTGTACCAGTTAGTGTTTTATTACACATAATAAAGAAAAGGGTAGAATAATGCGTATTTTTTTGTTATAAATTAATTTAGAAAAGCTAAAAAAAAATACAAAACTTTTTTTTACTCGTGTTTGGTGTAAAATTGTCACACGGGTATTTTACTCTTACTTTCGAAGTAACCTGTTCTATCAGATAAGTTAATAAAAACGGGATGTCCGTTTTTCGAGGGAATAATAACACTGTGCGGCGGGCAACTAGTAGAATTGCGCGGGCCGCGGTAACCCGCAGCCTTAGCGGGTGGTGCCCGCGTGCTCTGTGATCGGTTGGCGGGCTACCGCAGTGACCGTCGGGGAGCGGAGGGTACAGAAATCCAACACCATTTTGCACCAGCCAGTGACTTGACAAATGTTTGTGCATGTTTAAAATTAAACAAACATTTACTTTGGCGCAAGAAAGGCCAGTCCTATGGGATAAGAGCTTAGCAGAATATAAGTTCAAGAATTTAACGCTCTGTGTCACATCCCTATTTCCAATATAAAATTGCCGAGTTGCATTATGCCGATTGACGTCAATAGCTTAGTGCAATTCAGCAATATTTTTCCTATAAAAGCCGGTGTCTTTAAGTAAAACGCGCTTGTTATTATTCTAGTGCAGTTGTCATTTTGGTCATTAGGACCAATACCCAACTTGTTGGTGTTCTGCTAAACCTAGAATAATAATTTCGGGTCAGCCTGTACTTCGCAGGGTAGTCGTGCTGAAATCTAAGTTCGCGACCAAATTTGTGAGTGTAGTCCAAGTACTACTTAACTGTGTGATTGACCTTGTGTAGAATTTTGGTAACTTTGTATTGAAGTAAATAAACGTGTGTGACCTTCAGTGCTGATTTTTTATAAGTGCTGAGTCGCCCGATCTAACAGTTCGAAGCATGGGAACAAATATGTGGTACTTTAAATAAAGGTTTTGAAAATTTAAATGAAACAAATAAAAAAGAAAAGTAAGTATTGGTAATATCTTTATTGATTCGGGTTACCTATAATCTACATACCTAGAGAGTTGTAAAGAACTCGAGTATTTTACCCGTATTTATATACAAGTAATTACTTGGTGCTAAGTAATTACTTAATTAAGTAATTACTTGACGTTAGAATGCTTCATTAAAAAATCTTATTCTATAGTCGAGTAATGTGCGTTACTTGAGTAAATGCTTAAGTAAGTAATAGTTCCTGAGTGTTATTTCCGACTGGTAACACTGACTTACTACGTTTTGTTTCATTAGACGATATAGGTAAAATGTAGATAACTTTAATTAAACGTCTAAAATATAACTTAAATTTTATGTTTCTTCTTAATTCCAATAAATCTA
Organism: Euclidia mi; assembly: GCA_944739405.2. Classification (NCBI taxonomy): domain Eukaryota; kingdom Metazoa; phylum Arthropoda; class Insecta; order Lepidoptera; family Erebidae; genus Euclidia; species Euclidia mi. The sequence goes on from OX123195.2 coordinate 36,488,598, forward strand.
CGTTTAAACCACCAATAAGTAATAAATGATTTCATAAAAAAAAATTAGAGATGTAAATCTTGGGCAAAACAAAACGTTTGACATGACAAAACCCAACAAAATTAGAAAGTATCTTTTTACACTTGAGTTAGCTACTGACACATGGTTTTTAATTTTATTTCCTTTGTTGACTTCGTCAGTTTAAGATCGCTATACTCTATTGATTTGTTTGAATTTAAATCATATTTGCTCCTTCTCCGAGACAGGTTTATACATGTAGTAACGCGGGATTGTACCTGCGCCATCACAAATTTCATAGGTAAAAAAAAATTAAAAATAAATTAACAAAAAAAACCACCTCCAAAAATCTGGAAAATGTGTGAAAATAGCACTAAAAAGTAAAAAAATAATTGGGTTATTTTTACTTCTATTTACTTATAAACATCACCTATTCAACTGACTATATATACTTATACGAGTTATACGTATCTACCACTTAATTCACATACCTGACACAATACATATTTTTATATGTCTAACAAACTAAATTAAATACCTATCACCAGAAATCATCAAAAAATGAATATAGGAGACAACCGTCAACGACGTCCGCCCTCACGTGTCTGCCCGCGTTCGGGTCGGTCACTTAATCATGTTCCCCCCTGCCGCCACGGTATAAGCTCACCGCTGCGAGCCTTGCTGTTCAAGATAATATACTCGTACTTCGCAACTTCATAATTACACGACTGCCAAAAAAGAGCGTGATGTTTTATTAGCGTTCATGTATGTATGTAAATATGTGAGTTTTTTATTCCGACATAACTTCTGTACGCATAAACCGATTCGGATGTGCGGCATATCGTTGCAATCCTTACATTACCCCGAGTGATATAGGCTATATTTTTTTTACTTCATAGTTCTTATTTATTTATTTATTTAATACTTTATTGTACACTTTTAAGAACATATGTACAGAAATTTTATATTAAATAGACTACAAAGGGCGGCCTTATCGCTAACAGCGATTTCTACCAGGCAACCTTTGGATGGAGATATTATTGGTAGGAAAGAAATGGTAGTTGTAAGTGTACCAGTAATAGATGATAATACTTTAAATATATACATTTATGTAATATTATAATAATGTACTACACATATATAAATACTTATACATACAAACATAAATACATACATGCATACATACATATATACAACATACATACATACACATACATAAATAACACATAAAATAATATTAGAACGGAAATATCATAGTGATAAGTAGTGATCCTTGACTAAGGATTTGAACTTTGTTACCGTCTGAGCCTGTCTTATATGTAATGGGAGTGCATTCCATAGGCGAACAGCAGTGACACAAAATGATTTATCAATAAAATCCGTGCAATGAGCCGGCATCTTCAGCTTTAAATTTTCTGATGACCTTAAACCACCACCTTTTCTTAATTGATGGCAGTGAGGTTTTATTAATTTTGAAATAATTGTTTATTTCATTCTTAATCTCAGCTGGCACCGACTGCAAAAAATTTTATAATTGTATATTATAGTCCTAATAAAAAAAATACTTAGTCCAAAAATATAATATACTTATCTGATTTCTGGTGATAGGTATTTAATTTAGTTAGTTAGTCATATAAAAATATGTATTGTGTCAGGTATGTGAATTAAGGTGTTATATCTTAAAATACATGGTTAGATATATAAAATAAAATGCCTTAATTAACAGTTTAGTGCAACATGTGTATAGGTAAAATTTTTCCATTCAGCAGCATTTTCGCCATCCTGTAGTTTTCCATTACTAATTGCGTCAGTGTGGATTTGAACGTCGCACATAGGGGTATTTGATGTTAAATCATGGCCAAAAATCACTATTTTGAAGTTTGCTATTTTAACTATATTCTTATTTCGTAGAATAGTTTAATACATTTTGCACACCATGGCGGCCATTTTAGTATGCCAGAGCTAGCCATTGATCAGTAGCGTCAGTCGGAACATAGCTATTGTCTAAGGTGCACGTGCAGTTCTCGGCGCTTTAAAAAAATCAGGTTTCACGAGGTGTTATAACAAAGTAATTGAGTGTTATTGACAAGTTTTGATGATGGATACTAATAATGGAGGTATGTACCTTAATATATACGTTATTTTAATAGTGTTTATATCATTTTGAATCTTATTTATGGCTTAAATTAAAAACACTAAAAATTTGATATAAATATCGATAGAAGTTAATAAATTACTATGTTTCTTATATTTCCGGGCTAGTCCGAATAGAAAAATGTATAGAATCGTAAACAGATATATTCTGGCAAGTTAAATCAACACAAATATGTTGCGGAAACAGAGCGTTTATTTTTTAATGATTTTTTTTTGTCGTGTCTACAAAGTTTTTAAAATAGACTATTAATTGCAGTATTTAAATATAACTTTTAATTTGTTCCAGATGCGTCAAATAAAATATTTACAAGGAAAGAATTGTACGATATAATACTACAGTGCAATTATAAGCAGACTAACAGAAAGCTTGAGTATTTAGAAGAATATATTTCTGGAATAACCACGTGTGCAAGAAATGTATTAAAACATAAGTTATCCCATTTTAAATCAGATTTTATACGAAAATGGACAGCAGCTCTCAGAAAAAGAGAGGCTTTTGAAAAAAAGAATGAAATTTGGTTGCAGGGGACGATTTCAATACCCGTGGTGACGTCATCTTTACCTGAGAGTAGTGGCAATAACAATAGAAATGCTCGGGGTCGGCCATCAAAATCTTTTGTTGACTTGAGTGAAAGGTCTAAACGAAGGAAAACGACGGAGATACGAAAACAAATTGCTGCTAGCCAATTAACATATGCAACGTAAATGAGCTTAAGAGCTTCAGGCAACGCGGTTGCTTCAAATATTTTGAAGAACATTACAAAATCTCCAACAAGGGCGTTAAAGTTTCGGAAATCTGTTACTCAAGCTGATAGCCTTAAAAATAAAAAGCTCTCGCCTACAGAAGCATTGTCTATGTTTGTAGAAGGAGATTTTACCAGAAGACAGTATAATATTATAAGTGCTGCAAACAAGGCCCGATTTCCCTGTTACTCTGTGATTCAGAAAGCTAAACAAGAATGCTATCCAAAGATTGAACGTATTACATCAACATGTGTAGAGGTAAAGTTACAAGATCTTTTGGACCATACTTGTGCTCGGCTTAGTCTTTTTGACGGAAGTATTTGAAATTTGTAAACCCGAAGAGTTAAACAACTTGGAACTGATTAGTAAATGGGGTTGTGATGGTTCTCAGCAAAGTCAGTTCAAACAAAAATTTGAAAATATAACCTTCTCCGATGCAAATATATTCCAGAGTTCTCTTGTACCAGTGAGATTGATCAATAATAAAGGCACAGAAAAAAAAATATTATGGCAAAACCCACTGCCATCGTCTCCAAGATTTTGCAGACCCATTAGGATACGTTTCATTCACGAAACAAAAGAAGTAACCCTGGATGAAATTCAATATGTGAAAAGTCAAATAAAGGACTTGGTCAAATCGAAGGTAGTTGTTAACGAATCTAAATATCATATAAAAAACACTTTACTATTCACTATGGTAGATGGAAAAATATGCAATGCTGCAACTAATACAGCATCTACTATGCGGTGCTATGTGTGTGGCGCGACCTCCAAAACTTTTAATGATCTAACAATCAAGAAAAATGTCAACCCCGAATCATTACAATTTGGGATTTCCGTTCTTCATGCTAAAATAAGATTGTTCGAAAGTATTCTTCACTTAGCCTATAAGATTCCTATCGGCAAATGGCAAGTCAGATCGCATCAGGATAAAAACACTGTAGAAGAAAATAAAAAAAATAATACAGCAGAAATTCAAAGACGTGATGGGGCTCTTGGTTGATATACCGAAAGCAGGATTCGGAAACACAAATGACGGTAACACAGCTCGAAGATTGTCTAGTGAGATAACCGGAGTGGATGGTAACATGATATATCGACTAAAAGTAATTTTAGAAGCCATTTCAAGTGGTTATGATATTGATGTCGATAAATTTGAAAATGTTGCTTTTGAAACGGCTCAATTATATGTCAAATTGTATAACTGGCATCCAATGACGCCCACCATGCACAAAATTTTAGTGCATGGTGCGGCAATAATATCCCATGCCTTATTACCAATCGGACAACTCTCCGGTCCGAGGAAGCAGCAGAAGCCCGAAACAAGCATTTTCGGTCTTATCGATTAGGATTTGCCCGCAAATTTTCACGGGGAGATTGTAATAAAGATATTATCAACAGATTACTTTTAAGCTCCGAACCGTATCTTTCCTGCATGCGCCCATTGGCAAGAAAAAAATCAAGACAATTTTGTAGTGAGACAATTGACCTTTTTAGCCCCCCGGAATCTGGTGTAACTGAAGATAAAAGCGGAGATGTTTCTAGCGACGAAAATTCGGAAAGTGATGACTGATTTAAAAATGTTATGTGTCAAAAAGTCAATAAAATGTAAAAGTATATATATTATTCATGAGTTTTATTCATTGTTATTCGACTTTAGAAACAATTTTGTAAAAAAAAAATTGATTGAAAAGTAAAAATTGATTTTTGGCCACATTTTAATATCAAATACCCCTCTGTGCGTCGTCGCGGATACCTATATTTTCAATTTCGATTGTAGAAATTATAATAAATATTTTTTCAGTGTCATAAAATATTATTTTTAAAAACCGAATCTTGACCCACCCCGTAACAATACGTATAACTCGTATAAGTATATAACATTCAGTTGAATAGGTGATGTTTATACATACATACATAGACTCACGCCTGTTTCCCGGAGGGGTAGGCAGAGACTACGGAGCGCCATTTGCAACGATCTTGACATATCTCTCTTGCTTCATTCACTCCCATCAGATTCCTAATGCATGCTCTTCTGTTCAGGGTGCTTCTAACCTGTCCTGTTTTTAGGATGTTTATAAGTAAATTGAAGTAAAAATAACGCAATTATTTTTTACTTTTTAGTGCTATTTTTCACACATTTTCCAGATTTTTGAAGGCGGTTCTCTTTTGTTAAATTTTTTATTTCCTGTTTTTTGGTGAATTTTCCTTTCTGGGCTTATCTGATTTATCGAAATTAAAGATGGGTAGACCTACTAAACGCGCTGCCCATATGAGATAGAGCCGTTTAAATGAAACTAGCGAAGAAAGGGAGAAACGTCTATCTCAAAGCAGGTGATCTCGGTCCAAGGCCATTTCAAGAGAAAGTAGTGATCTGCGTGAAAAGAGTTTACTGCAAATCCTAATTTTACTTTAATTCAAATATCATTCCTTTTTCGTCCTTGCTTATAATTCTAGATTTCCTTGTTTAATCGTGATTTAATTTTGATTTCCATAATGTCTAAAACTGAGATTACTCCTACTGAAGAATATCCTATAAAAATCTTTTGCGATTTTATTGATACATATAATGGAGATCGTGAGACCTTGACGGCATTCCTAACGAATTGTCAAAATTCATTAAATCTTGCATTAGAAACTCAGAAAAAATTACTGCTTAAGTATATTCTATCTAAACTGCGAGGCAAAGCTCAAATAGCTTGTTCTAGTAAAGTGTTTGAAGATTTTAATTCATTACAGACTTTCCTTCGTAAAAACTTTTGCGAAAGGAAGCATTACAGTCATTTATTTTTCGAATTGCAATCTTGTAGGCAACAAGTAAATGAAACAGTGTCACAATTTTCGTTGCGTATAGAGACCTGTCTCACGGATATGCAGACAGAAATTCATAATTCCGAATCATTAAAAAAAGATTTGCCCGAATCGCAATGACGGAAGACCTTGCCCTTCACACTTTTACATTCGGGCTACAACCGAGACTTAGTAATATGGTGCGGTGTAGAAATTCTAAAAATCTAAATGATGCAATTAATATTGCCATGGAGGAGGAAAAGATTCAAAATTTTACTCTCAAGGTCGCTCCGAAAGGTGCTAAGATGTGTAAATTTTGTAACAAACCAGGCCATTTAGAGAGTGAATGTCTGATGAAAAAATCCCAGACCAAGCCTCGATCTTCTCCCAATTTCCAATCTCAACAAAACCTCAAGCCGTATCAATCCTCAGATATTACTTGTAGATATTGTAAAAAGCCGGATAACGATATTTCTCAATGTTATAAACGTAAATATAATAATTTTAAGGCTAAAAATAGCGACGTCTCAATGCAACACAATATCGTGTCACTACCCGATCAAAATGAATCGTGGGAAGAAACGCAAGAACATAATGACGATTTAAACTAAAGAGTCGGGTATCGTCTTTGTGCCGCCATATACCCGACCGTATTCAAGGCACAGTAAAACCTCTTATTAAAGATTCACGTACCAAATCTGAGTTCTATACTGCCAATCGACAGGGTAACCAAACCCAAACCGTAGACAATTTTCTATCTCCAGTAGCCAATCGACAGGGTAACCAGCCCCGAATCGAAGGTAACGCTCGTTCTTTAAAAGCCATGCAACAGGGTAGCCAGCCCCAAATCGAAGGCAATTCTCGTTCTCTAAACGCCATGCGACAGGGTAGTCAGCCCCAATTCGAATGCAATTCTCGTTCTCTAAACGCCATGCGACAGGGTAGCCAGTCCCAAAACGAAGGCAATTCTCGTTCTCTAATAGCCATGCGACAGGGTAGCCAGCCCCAAATCGAAGGCGAACTCATCGTAAATGAAACTCAAAATACTCCGCCAGGAATCTCTGAATCTTCAAACTCAAATCTTTCGCAAAATCAGGAATCTGTCACCCCGATTTACGAAATCAAGTCTTACAAAATCTCCTTACCTCACGTATTCCTTAATACAAATTACTCGAACAAACCTTTGTGTTTTCTAATTGATACTGGAGATAGTGTTAGTATAGTTAAACTTCAAAATTTTAACTCAGTGTCATCTTTATCTGACATTAAAATCAAACTCAAGGGGCTGAGCGAAGATGACTCCTATTATGCAACGTTAGGATCATTTGAAACCAAATTTAAATACATTTTATCAAATTCTGAACTTAATTTTAATTATATTCTGCATGCTGTTAGCAATAAAATTAAACTTAACTACGACAGTATTCTGGGTAATGATTTTCTAAAAGCTCTAGATTGTGATGTTAAATATTCCCAAAATGCATTATTAATTAAAGGTCACCTTATCCCGTTAAATTTTAGTCATCCAACATACATTATTCCACCTCGTTCCGAAGCGATCGTCGAATGTTCCGTATCAAATTCTTTAGACAAACTACGATCTATGAAGGAAGGATTAGTTTTAGACCACAAGTATTCGGAAGGAGTTTATTTAGCAAATTGCATAGTTTCTTTGAAACCTAATAGACGTGTTAATATTTCGGTACTCAATACCACTGAATCAGAGGTTGTTTTTAAAAATGATAGTGTCCATTTAATTCCTTACGAGACGGTTAGTTTACAGTCCCATATTATTAATTACGAAAATCCTTTATATATGAATAGTCTAGTTAGCACTCCTCCTAAGAGGTCGCAACAAGTATTGGACGTCATCCGAACAGAAAATTTAAATCCTGAAGAGACAAAATGCCTCTTAGAATGTTGTGCCGGTTATACAGATATTTTCTACCTCGAGGGCGAGCCCTTAACCTGTACCAATGGCATCGAACATTCGATCAGCACCGGTGACTCTGTTCCAATCCATTCAAAATCATATAGGTTCCCCGAGTGTCACAAGGCCGAAGTTGAGAGCCAAATAAAGAAAATGCTCGAACAGAATATAATACGGCCTTCAAAATCTCCTTGGAGCGCCCCTATTTGGGTCGTGCCTAAAAAGATAGACGCGTCAGGTAAACAAAAATGGAGAAAAGTAATCGATTACAGAAAACTAAATGATGTAACCGTTACTGAAACCTATCCTATTCCTTTAATAACTGATATTCTAGACCAGTTGGGTCACTCTAAATATTTTAGCACACTTGACCTTGTAAGCAGTTTTCACCAATTAAATATAAAGGCAGAAGATGCGCCGAAGGCCGCCTTCACTGTAGTGGGTAACGAAACATCTGGGCACTACGAATTTACAAGAATGCCCTTCGGGTTAAAAAACGCCCCCGCTACCTTTTTAAAACTAATGAATACCGTCCTATCTGGCCTCCAGGGTCTTCATTGCTACATTTATTTAGATGACTGTATTATTTATAGCCAAAATTTGCCCAGTCATATAGAAAAGCTTAAACTAATCTTTGATTGATTCCGCCAATTCAACTTAAAATTGCAACCCGCTAAGTGCGAGTTCTTACGGCACGAAGTGTCGTATTTAGGTCATATAATTAGTAACAAAGGCGTCTCTCCTAACCCAGACAAAATCAAGGCCATTACGCAATTTCCAACTCCAAAAAGCCCCAAGGACATCAAATCATTTTTAGGCTTAGTCGGCTATTATAGGCGTTTCATTGAAAATTTCTCTAAAATTACGAAACCATTAACTTCACTATTGAAAAAGGGTGTAAATTTCATTTTGTCAGGCGAACAAGAAAATGCTTTCAACATTCTTAAACAAAAATTAACTACAGCACCTCTTTTGCAATACCCCAATTTTACTCAACCATTTCTGTTAACATGTGATGCATCAAATTATGCTGTCGGCGCAATACTTTCGCAGGGCGAGATAGGCAAAGACAAACCTATCGCGTATGCATTGCGCACTTTAAATAAAGCCGAAGGTAACTACTCCACCACGGAGAAAGAATTGTTGGCAATCTTATTCGGTGTAAAGACATTCCGTCCATATCTATTTGGTTATAAGTTTAAAATTATTACAGACCACAAGCCCTTAGTTTAGTTATTTAACGTTAAAGACCCTGGTTCCAGATTAATTCGTTGGCGTCTTAAATTTGAGGAATACAGTTACGAGATAATACATAGGCAAGGCAAGTTAAATTGTAACGCTGACGCCTTATCGCGGTTCCCGTTGCGCGACGATAATAATAATTCAAGTCGTCCTGTATGCGCTATCGATAATAATGACGCCTCTGAATCGTCGAATTTACCCTACGATTGTCCTTTGCCTTCAACAGCCGATACTTACGAAAAGTATCTTAAACATATTAGACAGCCAAGCTTTAGTTTCGACACTAACATTCAAGAATTCAAAGAATCTTTATTAAAAGCTAAATGCAAACTAATCACCTACCCTACGTCAATAGATTTAGACGACTCTGTGCCTTATTGTAAAGAGATTATAGAATTAGCTACAAGCCAACCTAGCGTCCGTGACATTGAACGTGAACTCTACACCTTATACTGTACGTCAAATGATTACCATTTGTTTACACACTTATTCGTACGAGTCCATCATTATGATGAGATGTCATATAAAGATATGATTAAATTTTGGTACATGGAAGAAAAACAATTTGCTGTATCTGATTTCTCTGACCCATTCTCAAAACTCTCTTATTCTAAAATCTACAGTATAATAGCTTACGTATTTCATAACACGGGTATCAAAGTCAACATCTATAGAAACTCTATTTTACACCCTACTCCTCATGAAGTTAAACAGATACTTCGCGACAATCACGACCTGCCCTCAGCCGGCCACCCCGGTATCACGCGAATGTTAGAAAGAATCAAATCCATGTACTGGTGGAAAGATATGCGGCAAGACATCGAAAACTACGTCAAAAATTGTAAATCCTGTCAGATTAATAAACCGTTACGTCAAACAAACCGTGCACCTATGATTATAACTTCCACCGCGACAAGGCCGCTTGAAAAGTTATTTTTAGATATAGTAGGACCGTTGCCCGAGACCTACGAATATAAGTACAAATTCATTCTTACAATTCAGGACGATCTCACGAAATATTCACAGGCTTATCCTTTAGAGACATGTTCAGCAGATGAAACTGCTAAAAAATTAGTACATTTTATATCTCACCTTGGAATCCCCAAAATGATCGTACCGATCAAGGGACTAATTTTAGCTCCGAAGTCCTTAAACAACTTAGTAAATTATTTGGTATTAAGCATATTTTCGCGTCGCCTTATCACCCTCAGACTTGCGGCGCCTTAGAAAGGAGTCACTCTACGTTAAAAGAATATTTGAGACCCTTCGTCAATGAGAATGCACACACATGGGACTTGTATTTAAATACAGCCATGTTTTCCTATAACTCCAACGTCCATTCTACTACAAATTATTCTCCGTTCGAACTATTACTCGGTTTTAAACCTTACATTCCTATATCTATAGATACATTAGAAAATAATACATATACGGATTACGTTAGAGTACTAAATCATAGACTGTATTACAGTAGGCAAAAGGCGTTACAAAATATACAAAGTTCTAAAGAAAGGTCTAAACGTCATTACGATTCTCACGCTAAACCCGTAACATATAACGTCGGGGACTCGGTGTATCTTAAGTGTCACCACAAGCAAAATAAAGCCTTGTCTCCAGTTTGGAAAGGTCCATTTAAAATAGTTAAGATAAACGGTAACCATACAGTGACACTACTTATAAAGCGTAAACATGTACGTCACCATTATGACGAAATTAAGTTGGCGTCCGATGACACAATCACTTGATTTTATTACAGGCACCTTGCAGCGTCGTGCCTAAGTCAGCAAGTCGTCACGCCGATAACAAGCAGTCCTGGTTTATATTATGATAGAACGATTAACGTAAAATTCACTAGTGACGACTGGAATGTAGTTACTTATTTAGATATTAGTAAGATACAATCGCACTTAAATTTAGTCGAATCTTTGTTTAATAGAATTAACTTATTTTGTAAGGATCACAGTTCATCCAAAATTCAAGTAGATTGCTTAAATGCGTTATCTGCACTACAGAGCCAACACGATAACAATGTCAAAAAATATTCATCTGTTTCATACGTTGTAAATAATAAAAACCGATTCAAACGAGGTCTTATTGACGCCGGTGGATCGCTCTTGAAAACTTTCTTTGGCACGTTGGACTTCGAAGATGCGGTTAAATTCTCAGATGCCATAGACCAAGTACAGTCAGACGAAAAACACTTAGCACATCTTATGAGAGATAACATCCATGTTATAAAATCGACAACTACAACATTTAGTAGTTCTTTATCCAAAGTACACGAAAATGAACAGCGACTGAATAATAACCTCGAAATTATTGATAAAGCCTTTCAACAGATATCGAATACTATTGATAAGTTGCAAATTAAATCTAATATAAATACGTTATTAAATAGTCTGGAAGGTATAACTATTTCATTATCATTTGATATAGAAGACGTTAACAATGCTATTTTATTTAGTAAGGTCAATATTTTGCATCCGACATATGTACTTAGCCCTTATCAACTATATAATGAGCTCGAACAGAATAAGAATAATATGCCAAGGTATTACGAACTCCCTGTATCTTTATCCCTACAGAATATTGATGAAATAATCGATTTATCTAAACTTATTTCCTACTTCCATAATAATAAGATAATAATTGTGATTAAAATCCCGCTCATCCTACCCCAAACATACAACTTATATCATATCATTCCAACACCTGTTCCTTACGATATTGCGCAACCAAATACCTTTGCGCTTATCGCTCCAAGTCACCCTTACCTTGCAATAACAGTTGATCATATGTTCTACTCATTGCCACACAGTATAGATAAGTGCAAAGTGATTCATGATTAGTTTTACGTTTGCGAATTAGAAAATGTGTATTCAAGTGTAGTGAATCCGGTGTGTGAAACGATTCTTATTACGGAAGCAGTGAATAAGCTACCTAGTTCTTGTGCGGTTAAGTTGCTGAGAGGCAGTATTGAAGTGTTTCACAATATCAGTAATAATAGATAGATATTTGTTCTGTCTGAACCCGGTAAATGTCATATATCTTGTGAAAACGATGGTAATAATTTTGATAAAACTTTATTTGGTACTGGTATTTTGTCATTACCAAAAAACTGTAAAGCATTTTATAAAACTTTACAATTTGTGTCATCATCAAACGATGTTTTGAATGTAAGTTCTCATATTGTCTCGAACTTTAACCTTGTGGAAGATGATTGTTGTCTAAGGTATATAGTTAACAAGTCACTTATCCGTATGCCGTATTTAAAGTTAAATAATATAAACAACTTAGACTCTTTATTACAGGCTAGTATGCATTTAAACTCTTTTGAAAGAGAATTAAATAATATTGAATATTCTAATAATTTTGATAAATACGGAATTCATTATATGTCTTTAAGTTATATATTTTTCATTACATTTTCTTATATCTACTTTACAAAGCTCGTAATTACTTTTGTCAAAATTCTAAAGCTCCTTGTTGTATACAGATATTCAACCAGTGTAACTCAAATAAAACAAAGAATTGTCAACCTCAGCAAGCAATAGAGCTATCTGTGATCAATGATAAATCATATTCTACGGTCGAGGAGCTTGATGTTCCGTTAGCATCCAGACCTGGGGCTGTTATATCTTAAAATACATGGTTAGATATATAAAATAAAATGCCTTAATTAACAGTTTAGTGCAACATGTGTATAGGTAACATTTTTCCATTCAGTCAGCATTTTCGCCATCCTGTTGTTTTCCATTACTAATTGCGTCAGTGTGGATTTGAACGTCGTCGCGGATACCTATATTTTCAATTTCGATTGTAGAAATTATAATAAATATTTTTTCAGTGTCACAAAATATTATTTTTTAAAACCGAATCTTGACCCACCCCGTAACAATACGTATAAGTCGTATAAGTATATAACATTCAGTTGAATAGGTGATGTTTATAAGTAAATTGAAGTAAAAATAACGCAATTATTTTTTACTTTTTAGTGCTATTTTTCACACATTTTCCAGATTTTTGAAGGCGGTTCTCTTTTGTTAATTTTTTTTATTTCCTGTTTTTTGGTGAATTTTCCTTTCTGGGCTTATCTGATTTATCGAAATTAAATGGGTAGACCTACTAAACGCGCTGCCCATATGAGATAGAGCCGTTTAAATGAAACTAGCGAAGAAAGGGAGAAACGTCTATCTCAAAGCAGGTAATCTCGGTCCAAGGCCATTTCAAGAGAAAGTAGTGATCTGCGTGAAAAGAGGTTATCACAAATGCGGGCTTACAGTGTAAAATATTAAATCGTTAAACGCTGAGGAACGTACTCATCGTCTCAGTTTGATCCACGAACGTTTATCAAATGAGACGGAGGAGCAACGTGCTCACCGTCTCAATTTCATACAGGAACGTCTACCTAACGAGACGGAGGAGCAACGTCATCATCGTCTTGGCTTGATTCACGATCGCTTATCAAACGAAACGCCTGAAGATCGTTTACATCGACTTCATGTAATGAGACAAGCCAGTCAGCTTCAGAAATATAGCTTTTTAGGAAATATAGCGAGTTAGGAAGCTTTTCAAACGGCAATTTGACATTATGCTGATGTTTCATGCGCTGTTTGTAAAAGAACTATTTACCCACAACTTAGTTGCTTTAAGTACAATATGTACGAGCTCCCGATGTTATAATACTATCAGAAAGCGAAAAATTCCACCAACTGCATATTGGAATAAAATGATGCCCGCAGAAATACCGCCTGAATTAGCCAACCTGACGAATGTTGAAAGACGGTTTTTATGTCGTATGACATGCAAAAATTAAACCAAGCTTTAACCTGCTTAATTGCCAACAACCATCTTTACAAAGATGTTAGAGCTTATTTTGGATCTACGTCGAATATAACTCCGTTAGTCCAAATAGCTGAAAATTTTTCTGTTTCAGAAGATCGCCGTGGCACTTCAGAAATTACTTCGAACCATTATGCCACCATTACCATTGTTGTCAACAAGGCGATATTACATGGATCATTTCACCAAGGTGACTTGCGATTCAATTCATCATCGGGTAAACAATGCACTGCGATAGCGGCTGTTGCTTGTGCGGCATTTAGTTTAAGGTCACATTGGTCATGAGCGTTCCTCGAGCGTACGCTCGGCGTCCGTCCGGCGTGCGCGCGGCGTTCACTTTGTACTACAGAGGGAACGCCGAGCGTTCGCTCGAGGGACGCTGACGCCCAATGTGAGGGAGGCCTAATGGATACCAACGAGTGGACCAGCAGTGATATCGATTATATTGTAATCATTGGCGATAAGTACTATAATGACTGCATTGCTGCTAGAGATAATCCTGCGTCTGGCGAAATAATCCCTGACTACCTTGCTGTAAGGGATCATATGCCAAGACTAAAATATAATATATATCAGATATAGGTCAGGGCAGTTATTTTTTAAAAACGCAGAACCGTTGACCTTCGTTTGGTCAGCGGCTCTGCTTTACTACCTTACGCCTAACACTTATTATACGGCAATATTAGCTTGTAACTATGATCGCTATTTGTAATTAGATTTATTGCAAAGTATGGGAATTCTACTCGAAGCAAAATAAGCAAACAACTATAAACGACAGATAATTTTATTACAACCAACAGTGATTCTACTTACAATGTTTCCTTAGTAATACCAGCGGCGAGACTGAAGACTCGCCTTTATAAAGGTTCGGTCGCCCCTCCATCGGCGAACGTCATCAACAAAGTATTATAACAACAAATTGACAACGTCACAAATGGTGATAATTAATTTTAATATTTTTAAACCTTACTTTTTATATTTCAGTGACCTAAATTTATGAAATATTGATTGGAATTATTTTAGATTTATTTTAACAAAGTTCTACAAACACCCTCAACATAAAGTTGACATTCAAAATAATAAACTAATACAATCAAAAGATTATTGAATTACATTAATGAGACATCTCTGAATTACTATATTGAATAAACAGACATTTAAATCAATCAATGAATGTTAATTTAAAGTTTCTAAAGTAAGCTTAAAAACTAGTCTTATAATGTTCGCGGCGACATATACAATATGTTGGGATCACAGCTCTTGAAGAAACCAATTTTAATGGTCACATTGACAATGATAATAGTTCCGATGGCTTCCCTAACCTAAAAAATGCTTTATGCAGTTTTTAGAGAACATTCAAGTGGGATACTTACAGCTAACGCAATTTCCGTAGGCAGTACATTGTAGTATTTCAGCTGCAAATTAAACATATTGTGCTCCAGCGCCCAGGACGGCACCGCTTGTTGCATGCGCTTTAGTGATCTGGATGATTTAAGTACATGCCGTTTTACGACGTAATTTATTTGTATCGCCATAGAAAGTGTCCGAGGGAAACTTTCGTAATAATCTTAATGTTTTTTCGTTGACATCGTTAATTATAGCCAGACACAACCAAATAGAATCGTCTAGGCCGGTATTGGAACAATCGGCAACTGCTTGGATAGAGAGTCCAACTTATACACCTAATAGCAAATCGCTCCAAGCAACCCAAACACAACCGTGTAGGCGTATATCGGAACAATCAATAATAGTGAGAATGAAGAATGTTACTAGGTATGCCAAATCGATTGAAATTTTGTCTCAGTAAAACCTGTATGTATACAAATACACTACTTTTTGTTGTATCCAAAAATACCTAGTAGTTTTGATTTTATAGGCATTCAAAGTTTACAAAAATTTCAAGTCCCGCTAACAGCCACGTGACCGCTTGTGACGTCATGTCACAACGCGCCGCGCGGGTCGCGCTCCGCTTAGTATGAAGTCGCCAGTGGTTATGGTACTTTTACGTTAAAACTCTAATAATAGTAAATATTATCCGATTAATAAAATGGATGAAGGATTCGAAAAAATCGGATAATCTACCTAAAATAGATGAATTAATGGTTGCGCATTATTTATCAACAATAGTGATTTCGTTGCCGCTGAAATGCGAGGAATGAAAATGCAAAGGTAAATAAATTTTCCTTGCCACTACTTATGCTCAATAGTTTGTCTGTTCTAAAATGTTTTATCAAAACAAAATACCTACCCAACTAATGTCGTAATGGAAGAATGCAACTCAAATAGTAGAAGTACCTACCTACCATTAATTTTTTACGTTAATATGGCAACAAATATGTCGTGGGATGACAAGTAAAACTCAATAACTCATTAATTGCATTTGTAGTTAATTAGAGATAATGAGATTTTAAACTTATTTTGTTATTAAAAATCAGATTTTAGTTATAGATCTTTGAATTTGTGGTGACTGTTAGAATAACGGATATCCTACAAAACCTAAAATAACTTTTATTAAAAGAAGTTAAAGTATACTTGTTATTTATAAAAATGTACTTAATGAGTTTTACCTGCTTTGAGTTTACTCATTTATAGGTATTTAATGAAACAATAAATGCTATTGTATTAAAAAAAGACATCTTTTATTATTTTAATTTTCATCACTATCATCAAACGACGGTTCAGGCACACCATCTGATGCACCACTCGATGATGGTAAACTTTTATACCATGGAATTAGTTCTTCTGGAATTAGACCAGCATTGCACTATTTTAAAAGGTCTCCTTTTTTAGATGCAGATAAAGGGAGCAAATTTTTATAGGCTAGATTGAGTTCCATAGTCTGTGTACGTCGGCGTCCCCTTCCTGCATTGACATTGATCTCATTGTAATCACTTGTATGATCTTCATACCTATAAAATAAAGTGCCGGGAAACTCCTTCTCAACTTTAATGCATTTAATTTTTAACCAAGTGCAAAGAAAGTGCATTTTCATATTTATAGAAGGTGCATTTTCATACAGAAGGATATTTTGTAATAATTATAACTTTTCTTTTTTCAAGCCAAAAAAAGATCTCTGTGCCTTAGGCTACAAATATGAAAATGCACCTTCTGATCAGAAAAAGGATGTGGAAGCGGAATATTGTTTACATTTAATAAGAAAAGGTCAATGTAATGCAGCTAAAGCCCAAGGCAAACTAAGATGTCAAGAGGACCCTTCATTTGTTACTTGTACATTTGACTCACAGAGTTTGCTACAAATACCCTGCTCGAGCGTTTCTTTATTCTATCACTCACGAAAAATCTGTATTTACAATTTAACAATTTACGTTGGAGATGGGAAAGAAATAAAAAAGGAATGACTTTCATGGAAAACGTGGCAGTAGTGAGAAAATTGCCCTCAACGGTATCTGAAATCTCATTATTTTGTGATACCTGTGGGGGGCAAAACAGAAATCAGCAAGTAGCGGCTATGTTGCTCTATGTTGTTCAGAATATTGAACATTTGATGAAGATAGAACTCAAGTTTTTGGAGTCGGGTCATACGTACATGGAGTGTGATTCCATGCACTCAGCTATAGAAGCAGCCAAGAAATACAAAAGTGCCTACTGCATGACTGATTGGGTTGAGATTTTTAAATCTGCTAGGAATAAAAGAGGCAAAAATAAGAGCAATGATAAATATAAAGTGCATGTTTAACTTACAAAGATTTTTTTATAACCTACAGGAATTGGCTGCATCTACAATTAAAAACCTAAATAAAGACAAATATGGTAATGAGGTGACTTGGCTAAAAATTAAATGCATTAAAGTTGAGAAGGAGTTTCCCGGCACTTTATTTTACAGGTATGATCATACAAGTGATTACAATGAGATCAATGTCAGTGCAGGAAGGGGACGCCGACGTACACAGACTGTGGAACTCAATTCAGCTTATAAAAATTTGCTCCCTTTATCTGCAGCTAAAAAGGAAACCTTTTAAAATAGTGCAATTCTGGTCTAATTCCAGAAGAACTAATTGCATAGTATAAAAGTTTACCATCATCGAGTGGTGCATCAGATGGTGTGCCTGAACCGTCGTTTGATGATAGTGATGTAATTATGGCTTATAAAACCGCGAAAATTGACACAATAATTAATGGTGACATTGACGTTGAGCGTTGGTCGACTTAGTTAGTGACGTAAAGTAGTGCTCCGGCCGCATTATGTTGCCAGCACAAAGTCATTAAATACAAAATAAACTTTACCTGCCGGAATTTTTTTTAGAAGCAGTAGATCATAATTAATTTTTTTTTAATTGCAAAAATAGGAAAGTACGTACTTGGTGACTTTTTCTTGTAAACGTTTATGCGAAAATAATGAACTTAGTGAATAAAAGTCATTCTGCCCAAAAACTGTACTTAGTGAGTTTTTCTTTTCACCCTACGATGTATTATAGTTTTGTAGCTATAGGTATACGTATGTATGTATAGGTACCGCTGTTCTTAGTAAATTTAAATAAATACATAGGTACATTGATTTATTTCAAACTAGCTTCCGCCAGCAGCTTCGCCCGCGTTTCCCCAGGAATTAAAAGTAGCCTAGATATGTGCTTTCGGGTTATCCCAGACTTCGTCCAGATCCGTTTAGTAGTTTTTGCGTGAAAGATAACAAACACACACTCACAAACTTTCGCATTTATAATATTAGTAAAAAGTAGTAGGTACCTAAGATGTAGATGTAGTGGGTTGAACGTTACAGATGTAGGTACTAAACCTTTTTTTAACAAAATACGTAAGACCATTTTATTTTATTTTTATTTACGTACCACACCTTATCATTGTAGTTTAGAATGCAATGAAAAGGATCAAGAAACTTTAAATGTAACCTGCGAAGATTGTGCCGCCAGCAGAGGTGGCTGTAAACATACTATAGCATTTTTAATGTGGCTACATCGTCGAAGCGAGGAGCCTTCAACGCTTAGACTACCTATATTATTATATATTACTTCCTTACTTTATGCTTCAACGCCTGCTACCAAGTGCTATTAGAATAAATCAAAGTTTTTTTGGCAAACTAGCATTAATACTTTGAGAGCTTCATATACAGTGTTCTCTTTCACATTTTATAAATGAAAAATAAAGAAGTTGAAAAGATGTCTATTCATTATTTAATTAATCGTTTATCTCCAAATGGATCTAACCTCTTCATAGCTTTATCATTTTTTTTGCGCATTTTAATGTCCTTTGTAACTATAAAAAAACAACTTTTCCGGCGAATTAATAGTTGTATTTTTACATTTAGGCACAACACATGATTTCCTAGTACTTGGATTGGACATTTTTAAAATTATTTAGGTATTATTTCAACGGCACGGGCGCGCGACCGCGAGTGGACTGAGTGAGCCAGACTGAGCGTGTTCTACGATGACGTCACACCGACACCGGCAGCCCGCGTCGTGCGGTTACAACTGGGTTTACTTCTAAATCGGAAATTAATTAACGTATCGAAGTAATTATTTCACTAGTATTTTTTATTTTTGACAGAGAATATGGAGTGCTAATAATCAAAATTAGGTAACATTCTTCATTGAAAGTCCAACTTATACACCAAACAGTAGCTCTTTCCAACCAACAATACGCGTTATCAATTCTGTCCAAAGAATTAATCAAACAGCATCAATCGAAGAATTAACTGCTGGTATTTTCTTTTTCCAGATGGGAAGAATGGCTTTGGTGAGGAAAGAAATAATCCAGTTACTCCCTTGGATTACTTCCAGAACCGTGTTATGAGTGGTGACAAAAGATTCAACAGAACAGAGTATTTATTTTATGCTCTATCCATTGTTGAATATTTTCGTGCAAAATCAAGTGTGTCTGTTTCATGTAGGCAAGGTCAAGGAAATCAAACACCTCAGGGCCTTTTTGGATAACATTCACCTCACCATGCGGAATATCAGAGGATCAGCAGCATATTGGCAAAAATGTTGCTCGAAGTTAATTGCCATGGTTAGAACTTTAGGGCCACCAACATGGTTTTTACACGACTGCCCAAAAAAAAGGAGTGTAATGTTTTCAGGATTCATGTATGTATGTATGTGAGACACTCACATACATACATTTATTCCACTATAACTTCTAAATGCCTGAACTGATGATGATGTATGGGGTATCATTAGAATCCTTACATCACCCCGAGTAACACTGGATATATATATTTTTGAAAAAGTCAACAGGGCAGTCGTGTTTTTAATTTTTTTAATTATATGGTTATTAAAATTTTCTTGCAACGATTTGAATTGGCCAGACATGTTAAAAGCTTTGTTGATCGCCAATGGGCGAGATATCGATAACGCCGATCGCCTGACGTTCCCGGAGCGATTAGATTTAGTACAAAGACATCCAGTAGTGATAGAACGACAGTTCACACTGCGTGTTAATGCTCTCATGCGATTTTTAAATTAAAGCTGGTATCTTTGATGGCCCCCAAATTAGACAACTTACGAAAGATACTCAATTTAGAAATTCTATGACTGAGTTAGATCTAAAGGCTTGGATAGCTTTTCGGCTTTGTGATGCAAAATTTTCTCGAAAATAAAAAATTAAAATATCATATTGAACTTGTAGAAGACCTTCTGCTACAATTAAAAAATCTGGGGTGCAATATGAGTATAAAACTCCACTTCCTCCATAGTCACCTGGACAGGTTTCCGGAAAATTTAGGAGATATGAGTGAAGAGCAGGTAGAGCGTATGCATCAGGACTTACGCGTCATGGAAGAGCGCTACCAGGGTTTCTGGGATAGGGATACGAATATGATGTCTGACTATTGTTGGTCTCTAATACGACATTTTTCAAAGTCTACACATCAGAGAAGAGCTTTAAAACGAAGATTTTAAGATTTTTTTAATTAATATTTTTTTAAGTACAGCTTTTCTTAGTTTTTCCTTTTTAATACCTATATAGCTAAAACTCAGAAACTAGAGCTGATGAAAATCTTTTAATTATATCTTGGAAAACAGCACATCATATGTAGTCAGCAACAGCTAACATTTCTTCGGCAACAGATGTACTGTAAACTAATTAATAATACATTAATACTAATAACTAATAAGTGATTCAATATTTCGGCACTGCTGCAAGCACCATGATCATAGATCTGCGTGATTATGGCATTTACAACACTGCCGAAATATTAATAGAAACTAAGGTATGGTATGCTATAACACAAAAGACAATGTAGAGTTATTGTCAATGACCACGAAAGTACCTGTAATTTTTTAAGTAAGTATAGTCTTATATTTGGTATTTTTTCGTACACTAATTGTGTAATAAACATTAAACTGATTTATATATGAAGTTGCCTGTTAATTGCAAAGCATTTTTAACATTATTTATGTAGGTGATAATAGTCCACAAGATGGATAAAAAAGTCGCCTTTGTTCACCTGGGTGAATCAATTCCTAGGTGAACAAAGGACTCTATGTATGTCGACTCATATCACCTCCGGCTAACAGCTAGGTGAAATAATGCCGAGGTGAAATAAGGAAACCAAGAAGTCTACTTTGTTCACCCAGTGACCCAGGTGATATCACCCAGGTGAACAAAGTGGAATAAACCCACAAAGTACATGCACTTACCTTTTATATTTGCGAAAAACACACAGTGTTTATCACGATTATCTATTTTTTATCATTTTTCGAAATCACGTAGGTTATACCTGATCAGTCGACAAACAATGGCCGTTACGCGGCATAAATGCCATCTACATTTTTTATGTTTAACTAAGTCGATACGTCGGTTTGTTACAGATAACTTTCATTGACAAAGAATTGGTTTGAAAACATATTTGAATTTTGGCCGAATCAGATTCAGATCGCATCATATAGGTTTATCAGCAGATGTAGAAAAGGCATTAGGCAGAGGCAGAAAAGAACGACGTTACAGGGTTTCTATGGCTTAAGGATACTTGTTTGAAATAGAATTAGTTTTTACTATAAGTCAAATCGATTAGATCGATTGACATCTTGTTTAGTCTATTGAAAATTTCTGACAATGGTCACACTGAACTGTCACCTCCGTCCTTCCCTTGAAAAAAAATTAACTGGCCGGTTGTCGTCTCGTACGTAAAATATCGCCTTTTGAATTAACGCGAATTGAATTAAATTGAGTAAACCGTCTTGAATGCCGCCTGATCTAGTGCTGGCAACGGTAAATTGATTGTGAACTATTGATTGACATTTGTGAAAATTGTGAATCCGGTATCGAGTCCACGTGCCAACGTGTCCTGAAAACGTCGCGTTTGAAGCTTAATAGCTAAGTATAAGATACTTCATTCATTTATTTAGGCCAATATACTTGTATGAATGTGTCTAATTTAGCTCAAGCCTGACATCAGCAAGGATAGCTGGTAAGTGAAATATAATATTGATTGATTTCAATTCATCACTGTGCAACGCAGTGCATTGTGTCTGGATCATTGTCTATCGTGGTCAGGTACATCATTCATCATTACATCTTCCACTGCGCACTTCTGATACACCTTCCTGCCTGGCTACGGTAATTCTAGACAAAATTTTGGTAGCAGAGCGTGGTTAACTGTGCCTATATTGTAAACTTGTATCTGAGCTAAGCATCTCATTTCTTAACAGGTTAACAGTGTTGTAGTGTTCTCAGGTCAGTATTATCTAAAATACATAATATTTAATTGTATAAGTTGACCTAGATAATTTGAAACACATTGTCACACATAACCTCAATCAGTAATTGTTGATTTGTATTGTTGAAAAATCTAACTTAAATTTGTTGTAGCATTAATAAGTCACTTTGATTGGATACATATCAGTTATATGTATCAATTGATTTAGTTTATTGCATATATTGATATATTAAGTTTGAACCTTACATTGTTAAACCTTGTTATAATATAAAGATAATATTGTTAGGTAACACATATTCTGTGCTTACTTACTATTGTATATCTCAAATAATACAGCCAGTCTGTCTGTTGCAAGTAATTAGTTAATTTATTTGAATATTTAACTTTAATTAACTTATTCGAAGGTTCAACCTTTGATAACTTTGACTTTGTTTTGTGTCAATATATATTGAAACTATTAATTTTGTTGGACAGTAGATACCTGTCACTTGCTTGTACCAGCAGTAAACAGGCTAATACTTTGTTGGTTTCAAAGAATTAAGAAAAATTAAGTTTTGATTGTTAATATTATTTAACGCTTGTCCGGGCTCTTTTGAATTTTGATTATGTCAGCTATCAAGGACTTGCGTGCGGCTGCTGGTGCTATTGCATCAGATTTGCGCTG
The DNA here is from genome assembly GCA_944739405.2 of Euclidia mi. Lineage (NCBI taxonomy): Eukaryota > Metazoa > Arthropoda > Insecta > Lepidoptera > Erebidae > Euclidia > Euclidia mi. Next base: position 36,511,596 of record OX123195.2, read on the forward strand.
GTTTGCCTCGGCCAGTGCTTTAGTGAACCGGCCTGATCGCCAGCAGGCCTTACTTCAAAGATACGAGCGGATCGATGATCGCCTGGCAAGTGTGGAACAGCAGTTCCGCACTTTCAGCGCTTGCTGTCTCGAAGTGTCAGTCACTGATTTCACTGCTGACCAGCGAAATAAGGTCAGCGAAGACTATGCCCAGGTCTTAGACCTGTATGATGCTGTCTCCAATACTGCGAGACAACTAGTTGCCGATAGGGAAGAGCAACCCGGCCTGAAGCAGGAGCTTCCTAGGTCAGCACCGGGGCTGGTGAGTAGGCTCCCTACTTTGGACCTCCCCCATTTTGATGGCTGCCTAGGAAGCTACCTGGGCTTCATTAATTTGTTCGACAGCCTGGTCAATAACAGGGCTGACCTTCGGCCAGCACAAAAATTGGCATATTTAATGTCGGTTCTGGATGGGGAGGCTAAGGGCCTCATCCAGCATCTGCCCGTGTCTGACGAAGCGTACCAGACAGCTCGGGACCTAATCACCCGTAGGTACCATAATAAGCGTGGCCTCGCCGACACGCACATCGAGCAGATTTTGGGTTTGCCAACGCTCACCCGGGTCTCTGGGTTGCGCACCCAACTTTTGAACCCGCTTTTGGTGGCCATCAACGCACTTAAGTGCCTTGACCTGCCCGTGGACCAATGGTCCTATCTATTGGTGCACATTGTGCTGAAGAAGCTGCCTGCCGACCTGAGGTCGCGTTTTGAACAGCGCTTTGGTGGGGATAGCGCGACCCATCTGCCCCCCTTTGCTGACCTGGAGAGGTTCCTGGAGGATGAGTACCGGGTCTTGGACAACTCCGGTGGTGACACGCCGGCTAAGACACAGCCGCCCAAGGTCAAGGAGCAGGCTCGCGGTCACACCCGAGCCAATGTTGACCGGCGCCCTCCTCGCTTTGCGGTCACGCAGAGCCCAGCGGAGTGCTCCTACTGCAAGGTCACGGGGCACAGAACGGCCAGTTGTAGGGCATTCTTGGACCTACATGTCGCCTCTCGTAGGCGCTACGCGAATGCCCGCCGTCTTTGCTTCTCTTGTTTGGGGTCCCACTACCAGCGAGACTGCCCAAACTCTCGCCCCTGTCCTCACTGTGGAGGACAGCATTTGGACATTCTCTGTATGAATGCCAGAGAGGTTGGCCGCTTGCCCAACCAGCCGACGCCGCGCACGGGCGGGTGTTTTGAAGGTGGCAGCCGAGGCTCACCGGCGCGTAGCCGAGAGTCGCCTCGCTCAATTGATCGCCACTCGCCCCGCTTGGAGAACCGTAGCGTGCGCACGCCTCCTCTCTCTCGCGCACCTGAATGTGCTGTTCAGCGTCACCAGCACCATGACTGCTGCCCCAGGTATTCCTCCCCTTTGGCGGAGCGTCCCTGCCTTGACTCGCGCCCACCTCGTTTTGGGCGGGTGCGTCACTATGACCCCCCACAGATGGCGCGCGGATCGAGTCATCGCGCTTTTGAGGACTTCAAGCCGCACCCTCGTTTTGACTTGCCTGGTCCTGGCCAACGGTCGCCGCCCAGGCAACAATAGGTCATTGACCCCTGCCCTATAACGCCAACCTCCCCCATTGAGACCGTTATCCTACCAACGGTTGCTGTTAGGGTCTGGGGACCCACGGGGACCTCTTTTGTTGTCCGTGCAATATTGGACACAGGTTCACAAGGTTGCATTGTTTCCACTTATTTGGTAGGGCAGGTTATATTAAATATGGGCTCTTTTCCGAATTGTATACGGGGCATAGGGGACGTAGCCTCTAATGTTGAAGGGCAAGTTAAGGTTTTGTTTGACCCTGTTGAATCTTCACACCCGAGGATTAAAACCTCGGCTATTGTGCTGAAGAATATCTTGGGCATGCACCCACAGAAACAGCTACCTGCTGCTGTGGTGAATTTGACATCGGGATTTATTTATTTATTTTATTTATTTATTTATTTGTTACAACTGCTCAGAACACTTACAGTCACCCAATGCGTGTACTGAGCCATTCAAATACATAAAGTACAAAAAAGAAAGTTCACATACAAAAAAAATATACAAAAACAAAAAGTAGAAACATGTGATAGTACCCACATTTCATCTCAAAGTGTCATTGTGTGACAACAAATTTTTAACTGCATTCGAAATTAATGCAAACTGTGAACAAAATATGTCAATGTTTGGATATTGAGCAACCAGAGTGTTAAGCAGTGTGAGTGCATGACATGTGGGTGCATATTGCGCTGTATATGTCCGTACTTGAGGTGTAGCAAACAGACGGCGCGAGCGCAGTCTCGTATACTGGTCCGGCACCGATAAAGAACAACGCGACAGCGTGGCCGCATCGTCGAATTTATTATTAAGTAAACAATAATAGTGGAAAATAAGTGCACACTTACGCCTTAATGCAAGCGTGTTAAGTCTCACCATGCCAGACACATAAAGTGATGGATATAAGTAAGGATAGTATCCATAAAGCTTTTTATAAAGATATCGGCAGAATTTTCGCTGTACGCGCTCTATCATCGTACTATACTTATCCTCGTGCGGATCCCAGATTATGGAGTTGAATTCCAAAATACTTCGAACAAAGGAATTGTACAATAGAACTACAGTTCCTCTGCTTTGAAACGGAGTCGCTTGTCTCATCACAAAACCTAGTGATTTGAAACTTTTACTACACAGTGCTGCGATATGTGTATTAAAAGTAAGACTAGTGTCTAAAATCAAGCCTAGATCACGTATCTGTGTGACTCGTTCCAGCGGGACACCAGATATATTGTAGTTGTGACGGTAAGCAGAGAGCGAACGAGTAAAAATTATTGTTTTGCATTTAGATGCATTGAACTCTAAGCGGTTGCGGACCCCCCAGGCTACTACACTATTGATGTCCCGCTGCAGGGCGTCACAGTCTCTTTGCGAGTCTATACCCAAGAATAACTTCAAATCATCAGCAAACAAGAGACACTGCGCCGTGCTAACAACATTTGGCAAGTCGTTAATCATAATCAAAAAGAAAGTCGGGCCCAAAACACTGCCTTGGCTTACACCAGAGCGAGTGTCATATGAGCTAGACTGGTAGTTACCTAGCTGAACATATTGTATACGGTGCTTAAAATAACAACACAAAAAATTTAGCAAATTTGGGGTAAATCCCATGGCTGCAAATTTCTGTAAAAGTGCGTCAGTATGGACACGGTCAAATGCCTTTTTGAAATCAAAATAAGCAGCGTCGACTTGTCTACAATAGTCCATTTTAGTAGTACAATAGTCCACAAAGTTAATTAAATTGGTAGTAGTAGATTTACCAGCTCTGAACCCATGCTGACACTCACTAAGTTGTTGTTTAAGCTGTTTAGTTATCTGACTGTTTAATATAAATTCGAAAACCTTGCCAAATGCTGAGAGCACAGCAATGGGCCTATGGTTCGCTACTTGTGACCTGGAGCCAGCCTTGGGTACAGGCGTCACTCTAGACACTTTCCACAAGGCAGGATATGTGGCAGTTCTTAAAGCTAGATTAAAAATATGTAGGAGAGGTACCTCCAGAACACCTACACAGTCTTTAATAATATATGCAGGTACACCATCTGGCCCAATTGCGGAACTAGCCTTTAAACGTTTTACTGCCTGCAATAAATTAGATCGACTTATGCTTTCGATGTTAATGCGCGAAGAATACAAATTACTTACATTATCAGTTCTATCGATATTAGTATGGCCTGTTGACGGTTCTGTCAAAAAAGCAGTTTTAAAATGCTCTGCAAAGGCGTCCACAGCATCTGAGCCCGTCACTATGCGACCATCATACTCAAAATCACAACTGGTTTGTTGTGAAGAACGCTGTGATTTCACATAATTCCAAAAATATTTGGGATCATTTCTTATGTTTTTCTCAGCACTATCTATAAAGCTAGTATAGGCGAACTTTATTAGCTCTTTCGTACGTTGCCTATAAAAATTAAACATGACATTATTAAATTCTAAATGTAACTCTTTGTACTTTTTTAAGTGGAAATATTTATTTTTTATATTTTGTATTATTTCTGGCGTATACCATGTAGGATACACATACTTTTTAGTATAGCCCCTTAATTCTTGTTTAATTGGGACATTGGCATCAAGACATGTTTCAAGCTGAGAATAAAAAATATGTAATGCATCATTGACGCTCGTACATCTTAGCACTTATGACCAAGTTAACGATTCAAAGCTGTTATAAAGTGCCTTGAAGTCCGCTTTCCGAAAGTTCCACCGTCGTGAGTGTGGGTGTTGCGGTGTCGGGTAGCACGGTGGCGGCGGCCGAGCCCGCGCAGCGACCGCGCGCTCAACACACAGGTCGACACCGAGCGGCGTGTGATGCGCGTCGGCCGCCACCAACGGCTCGACATCGCCAACGACACACACATACTTATCACCTAGGCTACTCAATACCAGATCCAACATATTGCCATAACTATTTAATATTGTATTATGTTGGTTCAATTTACAAAATGACAATAGATAAGTATAATGCAAATGAACACTTTGACTACTAGACTTTAAATTGAAGTCACCTAGTACAAGGACATCTAATTTTCTGTACTTTGATATTATATTTTCAATAACGGTGAATGTATTGACATAAAATTCATCGTTAGAATTGGGTGGAATGTACACTACACAAATTAATACTTGCTTATGTTTTAAAGTAACAATAGCGGCCACCAATTCTATATCACAATTGTAACCGTCAATGTCAAAAACCTGTTGCACGGAATATTTTGACTGTACTGCCAATAACACTCCTCCCCAACCAACATCGTTAACACGATCACGGCGGATCACAGTATACCCTGGAGGAAATACTTCCGCATCAAGTATACTACTCAATAAAAATGTCTCAGTTAACGCATACATATTGGCACATTCACTTAGTACAGATAATTTAAACGTTTCTAATTTAGAGCGCAATCCTCGAACATTTTGGTAAAACAACATATAACGCTTAAGCTTGGGTGGTTTGCCTATCTTGCCTACGAAATCCATTCCGCCAAGGTTTCACACATATATCCTCGGGCCACTTATCTGGAGACATATACTTTTCCAAATATTTTGCTGGAACACATAATTTAAAGGACGCATAATCACCTCGCGATTCTAATGCTTCGGCGGTACAATGCACATTCGGACAAATTGTATTTAAATGTTCTATCACCTGATGGACTGACGTACCTACTTTTAAATAATACAAATGTAGGTAAGCCTTACGTTCGGCTGCCGACAGCAAAGTGGGAGTCGGCGCGGCGGTACCACGAGTCACATTCTCGCTCACTCGCTTAGCAGGACGGCGACGAACTTCGATCCAGCCGGTCTCATTTCCTTCATGACAACTCACGCGCGACTCGATCGCCGCGGGTTTGTCGCTGGCGGACTGTTGCGTCGGTGACACGTGATCCGTAGTAGGGGACGAACTTGTTTTTGCGACCGGAGCTAGCTTCGGTTTATTTAGCCGAGCACCCGCTGTGATAGCCGATGCAGCCCGAACACGAGCTTCACGGATTGGACGCACGTTCGATTCCATCGATGGAGTACCTCCAGAAGTGATTTTGTGAGTGTCGTCCATTGTCACTGATTCTTTGCCAATCAACTTTTTGATAAGCTTATTTTGCTCCAAAATAAGCTTTTCTAGCGCAGACACTTTATTCTGAAGCAATATCACTGCCTTATTTAACTCCCCAATGGTGTTTTCAGCACTTTTGGTTGACATGTCTAATTATATTACTTATTATGCTGAGGCGAATAAAACAACGACTTATTCCGCGAGAGAGAGAGAGAGGAAGAGAGGGCAGGATTGGAACTGACAGACTCCAAATTTGACACACCGGGACAAATCGACTTGTTGATTGGCTCTGATGTCCTCGGTGGAATTTTGATTGGTGGGAAACGGTTCTTGGTGCCAAATGGTTTGACTGCCATCCCGACCATATTTGGATTTGCTTTGATGGGCCCTGTACCTAGGGACCCCCCTCCACCCGAACTTGATAATTTGTTGGCTGTTGGCTCTGCTCTCTCTGATGCAGTTCAGAGGTTTTGGGAGGTAGAGGAGCCCCCTCAAGCTGCCCGTTTGAATCCAGGACATGAGGAGTGAGAGCTGTTCTTCCAGAACAACACGGGTCGACTCCGTTCTGGTCAGATTATTACGAGGCTACCCTTCCTGTCTGTTCGGCCTCCGCTTGGTGAGTCACGACCTTTAGCCGAAAAGAGATTGTTGGCTATGGAGCGTCGCATGGGTCGTGATCCGGAGCTCAGACAGAAGTACATTGAGTTCATGAGAGAATATGAACAGTTGGGACACATGTCTGTGTCAAATTTGGATTGGCGTTCGGTGGAGCACTACTTTCTCCCGCATCATGCGGTATTGAAGCCATCGACTGGCAAGCTGCGCACAGTGTTTGATGGTTCTGCGCAGACTTCAACAGGCGTATCCTTGAACCAGTGCTTGCTTTCTGGTCCCAAGTTGGTCAAGGACCTTTGTGACGTCATCACCAGCTTCCGACGACATCAGGTTGTCTTTGTGGCCGACATAAAAATGATGTTCAGGCAGACGATTATCCACCCTGATGACCGTCGCTTCCAGCTGATCCTTTGGAGAGTCTCCTCGCGATCCCATGGTCGTCTACGAGCTCAATACTAATATGTACGGGTTAAGGTCAAGCCCCTACTTGGCAATACGTTCTCTTTGGGAGCTCGCAGACCGCGAAGGCTTACGTTTCCCACGAGCCTCCGCCATCTTGAAGGACGATATTTACGTCGATGACATTTGCTCGGGCGCCTCCACAGCGGACGAGGCGATACTCCTGCGGGACGAATTGATAGGTATTTTGGCCTCCGCTGGTTATGAGTTGCGCAAATGGATTTCCAACTCACCAGCGCTTTTGGAAGGTTTGCCAGAGGATCATCAGCAGGATCCACATTTGTTTGAGATTGTTGACAACCCCGCCATGATGGCTGTTCTCGGCGTCCAGTACAGACCAGTCCAAGACATCTTTACGTATAACGTAGACTTGAAATTGCCTTGTTCTTGGACTAAACGTCTCGTATTGTCTACTGTCGCCAGAACCTTTGATCCGAACGGTTGGATCTGTCCAGTAATATTTTGGGCAAAGTGCTTCTTGCAGAAGCTTTGGACAGCAGGATTGACCTGGGACCAACCTCTACACGGTTCTCTTGTTGAGGAATGGACCTCTTTTGTATCCTCACTCCCTGCCGTCAACGAGATCTCCTTGCCTCGTCCCATCCTTCCTCCCGGGAAGTACAAGGCCACCCTTCACGGGTTTTGTGATGCCTCGGAACGTGGTCACGCGGCCGTGGTGTACTTGCGCACAGTTAGTGCATCAGGTCAGGTGAGGGTTTCCCTGATCATGGCGAAGAGCAAGGTTGCACCCCTTCGGACATCTCTGACCATTCTGAAATTGGAGCTCTCGGGAGCAGCACTACTTGTACGCTTATTGAACCACGTGTCTAACACTTTGGGTAAAAGCATTTGTATTAATGGGACCTACGCCTGGACAGACAGCCAAATTGTTCTTTGTTGGTTGAAGGCTTCTGTCCACACCTTGGAGGTATTTGTCGCTAATCGCGTTTCCCAAATACAAAAATCTGAAGTCAAACTTGTTTGGAGACACGTGCCAGGTGAGCTCAACCCCGCTGATTGTGCCTCGCGCGGATGCTTGACGCCTAGTTTGATAGGTCATTCGCTGTGGTGGGGTCCGGAATGGTTGAGTCGACCAGAAATTGATTGGCCTTGAACGCCAGTTTTGAATACTTCTAATTTGCCGGGTCTACGAACACTCGCTCTTGAGAAGGTGGAATGCGCCTTCGACCCCGATATTTTGTTGAATCGTTACAGCTCCCTCGACAAGTTGTTAGGTGTCACTGCTTGGATAAAGCGTTTTGTTTTTAATTTTAGGCACCCACAACAGAAACGACTGACACCGTTTCTCTCACCACAGGAGGAACGACAGGAACGACAGGAGTCCCTCACCTTTTGGGTTCGTTCTGTGCAATTGGCGCATTTTGAAAAGGAGATTGCTATCCTTAAATCAGGGAGATCGAAATTGTCGGGAGCTGTCTCTAAATTGAACCCCTTTTTTTTCTCTTGCGCGTTGGAGGGCGTCTCAAGAACGCCAACCTCCCTTACGGGGCTCGTCACCCGCTTTTGTTACCTAAGGACGGTCATTTGGTACGCTTGTTGGTAACTGACCGTCACCTTAAGAACTCGCATGCTGGTTTTAATGCTTTGTTGGCTATTTTGCAACGCGAATTTTGGATCTTGTCTGCCCGAAGAATTATTCGGAGTGTAGTCTTTCGCTGCATCCCTTGCTATAAGCTCAAGGCTTCTACCATGCAGCCCTTGATGGGGGACTTACCGGCAGATCGCGTAACTGAGAGCAGGACGTTTGACGGTGTTGGCACGGACTTCGCAGGTCCCTTTTTGGTAAAAACGTCGACACTTCGAAACAGCAAGACTGTCAAGGCCTACTTGTGCGTTTTTTTGTCTCTCCACAAAGGCCGTACACTTAGAACTGGTCTCCTCGCTTACGACCGAGGCGTTTGTAGCCACATTTGACAGATTTGTATCCCGCAGAGGGCTGCCTTCCTTGATCCGTTCTGACTGCGGCACTAACTTCAAGGGCACCTATAATTATTTGAATGATGTTGTTAATTTCCTTGAAACCAACAAGGCTGATATAGGTGATAGGCTTGCCCGACGTGGGATAAATGGTTGTTTTCCCCACCAAATTGTCCACACTGGGGTGGTATATTTGAGGCCGCCGTAAAATCGGCCAAAACACACTTGCGCAGGACAATCGGTGAGTCTGTCCTTACATTTGAGGAACTCGCAACTGTGTTTTGTAAGATTGAGGCCGTTTTGAACTCTCGGCCATTGTGCCCGATCTCCTCAGATCCGAATGATTTGGAGGCCCTTACGCCGGGCCATTTTTTGATTGGTCGCCCACTTGTCGCCTTGCCTGAGTACCCCTACATTGATACGAGACCTGGTCGTCTCTCGCGTTTTGAATTGGTACGCCAGATTACTCAGAGCTTTTGGAAACGCTGGAATTTGGAATATTTGCACATACTCCAGCAACGCGTTAAGTGGACCGACAAGACCGATCCACCCAAGATTGGAGACCTCGTTTTGATCAAGGAGGCTAACCTTCCGCCACTCAGATGGCGCAGGGGGCGCATCCTTCATTTGGTAACTGGGGCTGATGGAGTTCCCCGATTTGCTGAGGTCTTGGTGGACGGTTCGATTCTGAGGAGAGCGGTTGCAACATTGTCACGTCTACCAACCGATTAGCGGACCGGTAGGCCGGTCCGGGGCGGGTGGATGTTTGAAATAGAATTAGTTTTTATTATAAGTCAAATCGATTAGATCGATTGAGTAACATTTTGTTTAGTCTATTGAAAATTTCTGACAATGGTCACACTGAACTGTCACTTCCGTCTTTCCCTTGAAAAAAAATTAACTGGCCGGTTGTCGTCTCGTACGTAAAATATCGCCTTTTGAATTAACGCGAATTGAATTAAATTGAGTAAACCGTCTTGAATGCCCCCTGATCTAGTGCTGGCAACGGTAAATTGATTGTGAACTATTGATTGACATTTGTGAAAATTGTGAATCCGGTATCGAGTCCACGTGCCAACGTGTCCTGAAAACGTCGCGTTTGAAGCTTAATAGCTAAGTATAAGATACTTCATTCATTTATTTTGGCCAATATACTTGTATGAATGTGTCTAATTTAGCTCAAGCCTGACATCAGCAAGGATAGCGGGTAAGTGAAATATAATATTGATATTGATTGATTTCAATTCATCACTGTGCAACGCAGTGCATTGTGTCTGGATCATTGTCTATCGTGGTCAGGTAGATGTATTACATCTTCCACTGCGCACTTCTGATACACCTTCCTGCCTGGCTACGGTAATTCTAGACAATACTTCTAAACCGGTCACGGCACGGACGATAAATTATTATGTATGAGACTTGCTCGCGTGCCATTTGGAAAAATGTTAAGCCCATTTTGCTTAACGCCACCATCTCATGAAATCAAAGGATTCCGTCATTGGAAACGCGGCTAGTGACATATACGTAGATGGCCTAGTAACTGGTGCACGGACAGTGCAGGAGGCCTTGATTCTTTATAAACGTTGTAAAGATACATTTCGCACTATATCTATGAATCTAAGAGAATGGAACTCGAACTCTAAAGAATTCATGCAGGAGATTTTTGGCGCACGACAAAATCATACCGTAAAATTGTTGGGTTTAGAATGGCATTTAAAAGAAGATACCTTGCGACTGCGTTTTAATAATAACAAACCTAATGCAGATACCAGGAGAGGCGTCCTAAGAGTAATGGCTTCAGTCTATGATCTTCGTAGTTTCGCCACGCCTACATTGTTGCCAGGAGGACAATTGTTACAAAAATTATGGAAAGAGGGGATAGAATGGGATACGCACCTGAAAGTTTCGCATAAAAATAGAGAGAAATCAACAATAACCTTAATGAGATCTCTGAAATCGCATTACCAAGACGTTGTACCAGATTACCTAGAGAAAACTATGACTTGCATTGCTTTACAGACTCGTCTACGCAAGCATACGCTGCAGTAGTTTATATAGTATCCAAAGGCGAGATATCATTTGTAATCGGCTTGTCTCGCCTAGTTCCAATAAAGGACCAGGAGTACTTGAAGATGCCTAGATTGGAGTTGTTGGGCGTATTAATTGGAAGCCGTTTAATGAGATATGTAATCGATGCTTTAAAACTAGAAGTGAGTCGACAGGTATTGTGGACCGATAGTCAAATAGTTATCGATTGGGTTAATTCAGACAAATTATTACCACCGTTCGTCGCACGGAGAATTGAAGAGATCGGGAGAAGCAAAGAAATGGCCATCAGATACGTCCCATCAGGGCTCAACCCTGCAGATATTGCTACAAGATCGGTGAGTGCAAAGGAGGACAGAGATAAATGGCTGGTAGGACCTCAATTTCTGTCACAAAGATCCGAAACTTGGCGTACAAGCGAGGTTAAGTCCATAAACCTGTTGTCCCGGGAGGATATCCTGAGGGAGCCTCGAGTCGAAGGAGAGTGTCAAGATACTAAGGAGAGAGAATTTACTAATAGCATTATAAAGAAGACACACAATGAAAATTATCATGTAGGTACAAACCACACCTTGAGCATCATACGTCAATTCTGCTGGATCCCTCAAGGAAAAGGTCAAGTTCGGAAACTTCTGAGACAGTGTCCGAATTGCGTGAAACATGCTGGGGGACCTTTTAAGCTTCCATCTACATCGGCGCTGTCGCCAGAAAGAGTGAACTGTAGTACGCCATTTGCTTTCGTTGGAGTGGATTACATGGGACAACTTTTGGTGAAAGGAGAAAACGGAGAGAATAAAAGATGGATTTGCCTCTACACCTGTCTGGCAGTAAGAACTATACACCTGGAAGTTGTTCAGGACCTAACAGCAGAGGAAGGCCTACTGGCACTGAGGAGAATGATAGCTACCAGAGGCGTTCGAACACTGATGACATCAGATCAGACAATGCCACGCATTTTGAACTTATGTCTGAAATACTGTCAAAACAATAAGGTACCGGCGTCGGGACGTGACGACCCCACCGCCCACTGAGGGAGTTACTCTGACGAGTAGATACTAGTCATAGTATCTCCCCCAGCGCAAGCAGTCAACCGAAAGATGGCGGTCAAACCATCCGAACCTGGCGGAAGTAAATCCCAAGATGCTAGATGGGCAGCAGCGTCCAGCACTAAAAACTTCCGCCACTGCGATCGCCAATACGCCTGCCAAGCGTGGCGATTATGGCAAATCCCCCCATAAATGAACCACACTAACAAAATCCGGCCCCTAGTCCCCGGCGGCCCCGCTAGTCCTGGTTATGGTAGCGGCCATGGTAACGGCGGGGCAAGGGGTGCGAAGAATCTCCGGAAGAGATCGGGCTACCACCACCAACGACAATTGGCCCTGGCAACACTGAACACGCGCACACTGCGGACCGACGAGAAGATTGTCGAGCTGGAAGAAGAATTGAGCAAGTTGCGATGGGATATCATAGGCCTATCTGAAGTCCGAAGACAGGGGGAGGACTCGATAGTTCTTAATTCCGGCAACTTGCTCTTCTACCGGGAGGGCGACCAACAGTCCCAAGGTGGTGTCGGGTTCATCGTCCACAAATCTCTCGTGACCAACGTGGTAAATATTGGGAGTGTGTCGAGCAGGGTAGCGTACCTTATACTCAGAATATCCAAGCGGTATTCGCTGAAGGTCATACAGGTATACGCTCCGACCTCGACGCACCCCGATGAGAAGGTGGAAGCCATGTACGAGGACATATCTCGGGCTATACATGGCTTCAAAACCCATTACACCGTGGTCATAGGAGATTTTAACGCGAAACTGGGCAAACGCGACGGTGATGAGCTGAGAGTGGGGCAATTTGGTTATGGGCATCAGAATTCCCAGGGTCACTTACTGGCTAGCTTTATGGAGAAGGAAGGCCTCTATATGATGAATTCCTTCTTGAAGAAGCGAGAATGCCGCAAGTGGACCCGGGTAAGTCCAGACAGTGCCACCAAAAATGAGATCGACTTTATCATGTCGACGAAGAGGCAGATATTCAATGATGTCTCCGTGATCAATTCACTTAAAGTGGGGAGCGATCACCGAATGGTAAGAGGCACATTGAATATCTGTACAAGCCTCGAACGGTCGAGGTTGATAAAGTCCACGCTCCGACCGGCACCGGTTCATATCCAAAACCCCGAGAGCTTTCAGCTCGAACTCAAGAACCGTTTCGAATGCCTGGGCGAATGCGTAGATGTGGACGAGTACAGTAACGGGTTCGTGGATGCTGTCCATACAACAGGGGCTAAATTCTTTAAGCCCCAGAAAAGCAAGAGAACCAGCAAGATCTCGGGTCCGGCCCTCGAGCTGTTAGAGGAAAGGCGCAAGATGGTTCTGCTATCCTCCGACGACATGCCGAAATATCGGCACCTCAACAGACAGATCTCTAAGTCTCCGCCAATACAACACAAAATGTGTTCGTGAGGCGATCGAGCAGAATAAGGGATCCAAAGTGTTCCAGAGGGATCTGTCTGTTGGGCAGAGTCAGCTGACAAAGATGGCAGAATCGTATCGTCCAAGCCTGAGCTCTTGGAGGAGATCGAAAGGTTCTATGGACAGCTGTACACGACAACGCAACAACCCGCAAGTACTCCAGCGTCAGACCCTAGAGCTGGATTAACCCGACACTATACCGAAGATATCCCGGCGTCAGCATGCACGAGATTAGTGTGGCTCTCAAACAGCTCAAAAACAACAAGGCGCCGGGTGATGACGGAATTACGAGCGAGCTTCTGATGGCTGGCGGTGCTACCGCTAGAGAAGCCCTTCGGAAGCTATTTAATTCCGTCATTCTCGAGGGTAAAACGCCACAGGCGTGGCACAGAGGTGTGGTGGTGCTTTTCTTTAAGAAAGGGGATAAAACCCTCTTAAAGAACTACAGACCCATCACACTTCTGAGCCACGTCTACAAGCTGTTTTCGAGGGTCATCACGAATCGTCTCGAGAGCAAGCTAGACGACTTCCAGCCTCCCGAACAAGCCGGTTTCCGTAAAGGCTATAGTACCATAGACCACATACATACGCTGCGGCAGCTTATACAGAAGTCCGAGGAGTATAACCAGCCCCTATGCTTGGCGTTTGTGGACTATGAGAAAGCCTTCGATTCGATCGAAACCTGGGCGGTGCTACAGTCTCTCCAACGGTGCCGGATTGACTACCGATATATCGAAGTGCTGAAGTGTTTGTATGAAAACGCCACTATGTCAGTCCGCCTCCAGGACCAGAGTTCGAAACCTATTCAACTCCAGCTAGGAGTGAGACAGGGGGATGTCATATCCCCGAAACTGTTTACCACTGCGCTGGAGGATGTTTTCAAGCTTCTGGACTGGAATGGACTCGGCATCAACATCAACGGCGAGTACATAGCTCACCTTCGATTCGCAGACGATATCGTAGTCATGGCTGAGACCATGAAAGACCTAGGCACAATGCTCGATGGCCTCTGTAGAGTCTCCCAACAAGTAGGTCTTAAGATAAACATGGACAAGACAAAAATCATGTCGAACGTCCATGTTGTACCTGCTCCTATTCAGGTTGGGAACTCTACGCTCGAAGTTGTCGACAAGTATATCTACCTGGGACAAGTAGTTCAATTAGGTAGGTCCAACTTCGAGAAGGAGGTCAATCGTCGAATCCAACTCGGTTGGGAAGCGTTCGGGAAGCTACGACATATCTTCTCGTCCGATATCCCGCAGTGTCTCAAGACGAAAGTCTTTGACCAGTGTGTGTTGCCAGTGATGACTTACGGATCAGAGACGTGGTCGCTCACTATGGGCCTTATCAGAAGGCTCAAGGTCACTCAGAGGGCGATGGAGAGAGCTATGCTTGGAGTTTCCCTGCGAGATCGAATCAGAAATGAGGAGATCCGCAGTAGAAACAAAGTCGCCGACATAGCTCTCCGGATAGCCAAGCTGAAGTGGCAGTGGGCAGGGCTCATAGCTCGAAGATCCGATGGCCGTTGGGGCAGAAAGGTTCTGGAGTGGCGGCCACGTACCGGACAGAGGTAGGCCCCCCGCAAGGGGGACCGACGATCTCGTCAAGATCGCGGGAGGCGGTTGGATGCGGGCGGCTCAAGACCGGTCTGTGTGGAGAACCTTGGGGGAGGCCTATGTCCAGCAGTGGACGTCGTTTGGCTGATATGATGAATAAGGTATCGATAGAGAAATGAAGTGGAGATTCATGCCCCAACTAGCACCGTGGTTCGGGGGTTTTTGCGGGCGACTAATCGGTATAGTTAAAATTGTTTGAAAATAACATTGAGAAAACACATGCTGACACACAATCAATTAACTACGGTGACAAAAGAGATTGAGGCATCTGTAAAGATGAAACCACTCACTAGCGTGGACGCAGAGCTAGAACATATTCTGAAACCAGCAGACTTTCTTACAATAGGAAAATGCATGGCGGTGGAAAGCTCGCCTGAAAATTTTGTCAACGAAGGCACCGTAACCAAAATCGCTTATTGAAGATTGGAGGAAAGGATTGGTCATTTTACAGGAATTCAAAGAGATGTTCCAAAACGGATATTTACCAAGTCTTCGTGAGGGATACCAGCATTCACACAAAGAGCCAAGAATGGCTGCGAAAGTCACACCAGCAGTGGGCCAGATCGTCCAGTTGCGGGGTGATTCCAGGAATAGAGAAACCGGAAAAGTAAGAACGATAGTCTCACTTCAAAAGGTAATGGATGGACAATGTAGAATAGCTAAAATAAAAATAGGTAACAAAGAATTCACAAGATCTTTGGCGCAGCTATATCCTCTTGAAATAGAAGACAGTGAAAGCGAATATAATCGAGCATTTAACGAATTTATGGGTGGAAGTGAAGAGCTTGACACAAAAGATACTCAATCTATAGACATAGCTATGGAACCTATAGACATAGAAAAACCCGGTAATACTATAGAGGATCAAAGAGACGAGACCAACTGCGTCAAACATGCATCAGAACATAGTGAAGAATCACTAGAGGCTGGGAGGATAGATGACGATATGATAGATGACAAAAGCATTCACGAGAATAGCAAGTATAACGAAAACGACAAAGAAGTACCAAAGGAGAGAAGTGCGGCCACAAGAGCTCTGCTAAGGATCAGAGAGTGGACGCAAAATCTAATGTCATTACTTTAATTTCCCGGCCGGGAGTGTCGCGGGCCTTTAAAAGATATAATCCGCGAATGTAAATACAACAATGACCAGACATAGCAACACTACAATAATAATTCTGCAGTGGCAATACCGAGGCTGCGTGGGAAATGGCGCGCGCGCGCTACTCAAATCAGTACGACGGTTGGAGAAAACAATTTTTCTAGTTTGTGCGTAGCTTAAAGTTTGGTGAGAATTCGTGTTAGTCAAACAGAGTTCGTATCGGAGTTGAAGACGGCATCTCTGGATTGAAAGCTGAGTATCTAATTATTTAAGATTGATTATTAATATTTTAAGTACCTACTTATATTTATTCATTGAAGCCTTTGTCTCTTTATAATACAGATATACTAATGAATAGTGATTACATATAAACCAATGAGGTTAGTAACCTTTCTATGTTGTAGTTGTATATTATAGCTGAAACTTCTTGAGATCTCAATTAGTGCTAGCATAGTGATTGAAGTATAAGCGTGGGGACCGTAAAGCTCACACGAGGTCCTCTGGGCGCTCTTGGAGGATAGTTCAAGAGCGTAAAGACTATGAGATATTCCGTGGGGATCGTGAAGCTTACACGTGGTCTCCTAAGTGCTCTTGGAAGTGAGTTCCAAGGGCGGAAGCCATACCAGTTTCCAGTGGTTGAGTACTTTAATACAAGAGCTAATATCCGACATTTGGTTTCGGTAAACACCCATAACCCCAGATGCTCAGATTATCGAAGTATCAGTATCATCTATAATGTCTATCTACAGATGGTAGAAATGGCCCCTGTGTTCAAGTCTTGTTGCTCTGCGTTCCATGCTCTGTCCATGAAGAGTTACCAAGCGAAGCAGATAAAGTAAACACAGGTACAAGCTACACATTTTTTTTTTCCTCATTGGCTACGTCTGCCAAGAGTTACACTCTCATAAGAGATCATCATAATAATCTAGTACTACTTGATAGCTCTGAATAAATATAATCTTTAACGTATACGGGCAGACTTAGCGACACCTGTCTTGGAAAATCATTAACTAAAATTCTAATGGGTAACATAAATGCAAAAGTCTTGTTGAAGAAATTTGCGGTGCAGCTAAATTAACTGCTCAAAATTTATTAACAGGGCTCCTCATCAAGGAGGTTCTTTGCTTTGGCCGGTGTCAACAAAGTAGTACAGGATGCCGTTAGAATTGCTACTCCAGATGAGACACTATTCGGGACGGACTATGCTGAAAAAATTAGAGCTGCACAAGCTATTCATAAAGCAGGCTCCATAATCAAGACTACAGATAAAAAGACTGCTAAACCAGGAACTCAGAAGAAGCAGGGAAACTGTAGAGGCTCGCCGCAGTACCAACAACATCATCAAACTCGTGCCGGGCAGCAGCCTCAACAATACCAGCATCGGAGACAGCTCCGTCCAGATCAACCACGCTGGAGAATTCAGAAGCCGGCACAATCCAGCTTCAAGTCCAGGCTCCGCGGATAGACCCCCAGATACTTGCAGGCAGACTTAAATATTTTAAGCACAAGTGGTGTGAATTTACCAGGATCACTGGATCCTAAAATAGATTGAGGGTTATGAAATTCCACTCAGGGAATCCCCACCTCCTTATGGTGCTGTACTACAAAATTTCTCAGAAAAAGCAAAAGGATTAATTAAAATAGAAATTAACAAACTAGTTGATCTAGGTACTGTCTCAGAGTGTTTGTATTGTCTATATCAGTTTACATCTCTAATATTCTTAGTTCCAAAATCTAATGAATCATATAGATTTATATTGAATTTGAAAAAACAGAACATTTCAAATTTGAAGATATTAGGACAGCTTGTAAACTTATATCCAAAGATAGTTTCATGGCATCTGTTGATCTAAAAGAAGCCTATTTCTCGGTTCCTATAGCAGATAACTATGAAAAATACTTAAGGTTTACTTTTGATGGCCATCTATTTGAATTTAATGCTCTACCCTATGGTTTATGCACAACACCATTTGTTTTCACAAAACTATTGAAACCAGTTTGTACTTACCTGAGAAACAACAATATCATTATGACATGTTATGTAGATGTACCTCCATAAATCAAAAAGAAAATACATACATACATAGACTCACGCCTGTTTCCCGGAGGGGTAGGAAGAGACTACGGAACGCCATTTGCAACGATCCTGACATACCTCACTTGCTTCACTCACTCCCATCAAGTTTCTCATGCATGCTCTTCTGTTAAGGGTACTTCTGACTTGTCCTTTTTTCAGGATGTCTCCAATCTGGTCAGAGAACGTCCGCCTAGGTCTTCCCCTTTGTCCTGTTCCATTCACACTTGCCTTATATATCTTCTTTGTCAGTCTATCGTCATCCATCCTCTCCATGTGCCCAAACCATCTTAACATGCCTTTCTCAATGCTTGTCACTACATCTTCTTTTACCCCACACCACTCTCGTATCACACAATTCTTTACTCTGTCGGTCAAAGACACACCACACATACTTCTCAGTGCTCTCATTTCTACAGCATTTATTTTACTTTCAAATCTCTTCTGCCATACCCAACTTTCACTACCATACATAAGGGTAGGCACTAACACACCTCTATGTACAGCCAAACGTGCCTTTTTGGACACGTTTTGACTGTTCATAAACGCTTTCAGAGCTCCATTCACAATATTACCTGCATTAACTCTCCTTTCAATATCTTCTTCATTCTTACCATCTCTTGTAAACAACGTACCTAAGTAAACAAACTCATTCACTTGTTCAAAACATTACAAGCCGTAACGCATTCCTCCTTTTCAAAAACCATAACTTTCGTTTTTCTTACATTCACTTTCATTCCTTTCCTCTCTAACGCACCATGCATGATTGCTACCATCTCCTGTAACTCCTCCGCTGAAGATGCAAGTATTACCTGATCATCAGCATAAAGGAGGCATTTGACGAGTAACCCATTCATCCTTAATCCGCAGTCACTATGTTTTAAATCTTGCAAACAACTGTCCATGAAGAGGTTAAACAGCCACGGCGACGCAACACATCCCTGTCTAACACCTTTCTCGATGGTAAACCAGTCAGTGTATGCCCCGTTTATCCTCACCCAAGCTCTAGAATCCTCATAAAGGGATTTCAGAGCTCGAATGAGGCTGCTGTGTACCCCATT
Organism: Euclidia mi; assembly: GCA_944739405.2. Classification (NCBI taxonomy): domain Eukaryota; kingdom Metazoa; phylum Arthropoda; class Insecta; order Lepidoptera; family Erebidae; genus Euclidia; species Euclidia mi. The sequence continues at coordinate 36,530,599 of OX123195.2, forward strand.
CATTGACAGCACCGACCACATTTCATTCCTCACCACTTTATCGTAAGCCTTTTCCAAATCCACGAATGCGCAATAGACCTTTTGACCTTTGGCCAAAAACTTTTCGGCTATGCTTCGCAAGGAAAAAACCTGATCCGTGCATCCCATACCCTTTCGGAATCCCGCTTGTACATCCCATATTTTCTTGTCGGTTACTTCCATAACTCTTTCAATAAGTACCTTTGCATACAATTTGCCAACAATGCTGAGAAGGCTTATGCCTCTATAGTTTTTGCAATCTTGTTGCGAGCCTTTTCCTTTATAAAGAGGCACAACTACAGCTGTGGCCCAGTCATTAGGTACTCGGCCGGTGCTCCAGCACAAGTTATATAACCGCTGCAACTGACCAACTATGATGCCCTGTCCAGCCTTCAGCATTTCGACTGTAATCCTATCATATCCTGCAGCCTTACCTACTTTCATACTTCCCAGTGCCTTCACGATCTCATCCACGCCAATAACGCTTTCATCATTGCTATCGTTACCATTCATTTCAGCTATCGGTGTCTCTATCGCCGATCTTTCAAATAAACTTTCAAAATACTCTTTCCATCTCTTCAGCACGCACGATTCATCATTTACTATCTTTCCATTCTCGTCTCTGATGGATGTGTGTTCTGAGGATTGAGTTCTTCCTCGAACTGTACGAACGGATTTCTAGAAAAACTTAATGTTCCTCTGGAAATCGTCAATCAAACTCATCTTTATTTTCCTCTTTTTTTCCTTTTAACCATTTCTTTCACTATTCTTTTTGACCTAACAAACTCCTTTCTTGCTTCATCTATGTCTACACTCGTTGCTTTTCCCATTCTTTCATTTGCTCTGGCAGCCAACCAATCAGACCAAGCTTTCTTCTTCTCTGACACTGCTGATTGTATATCCTTGTCCCACCATGTATTCTTAACCGTTCGTATTTTCCTTCTCTTGAGCACACCACATACTTCAGACGCTACACATACTACCTCTTCTTTAAAGGCCTGCCATAATTCTTCCATATCATTTATGCAATCGAACCTCTCAAATTTTGCTATCAATCTTCGTTATCTTTCACATCTTTCTCTTGTAGATTTTCTACCTTAATAATGTGAGGATAATGTTAAATTTTCAGTAAATATTTTAGAAAATTTAGGATTTGTCATTAATTTTGAGAAAAGTCACCTCAAGTCTAGCCAATCATGTCAGTATTTAGGTTTTATTTTAGAATCAAAAAATCTTACTTTATCTGTTCCTCAACAAAAAGAAATTGCAATATTAGAGAAAATTAAAACCTATCGGTCTAAAACTCATTGTCAACTTAGAGAATTTTCACAATTGTTAGGTATCTTCCATATCATTTATGCAATCGAACCTCTCAAATTTTGCCATCAATCTTCGTTTATACTCATCTTTCACATCTTTCTCTTGTAGATTTTCTACCTTAATAATGTGAGGATAATGTTAAATTTTCAGTAAATATTTTAGAAAATTTAGGATTTGTCATAAATTTTGAGAAAAGTCACCTCAAGTCTAGCCAATCATATCAGTATTTAGGTTTTATTTTAGAATCAAATAATCTTACTTTATCTGTTCCTCAACAAAAAAAATTGCAATGTTAGAGAAAATTAAAACCTATCAGTCTAAAACTCATTGTCAACTTAGAGAATTTTCACAATTGTTAGGTATGTTAAGCTCCCCCCCGTGGGATCTCCACCTTGTCGTGGTGGGGGGGCTCAGTAACCGTGGATTGGTGACCCGCGGTGAAGCTAAGAGGGATCCAGGAGGGGACGCTCCGCGTGGGCTTGACGGAGGCCTGCGCAGGATGCGTCCAACGGTGCGGGTGCGGGGGACAGTTCTGTCTGTCCCTCGCAGTCGGGTGCGATCGCGGGAGGAGAGGCGTGTCGGTGTTGCGTTGCCGCGCGCCCTATCTCCCGCGACCAAATGGGGGCGCACCATTCGATGCGTCGCGGTGGGGCCGCAGAGGAAGAGGAGATGCGGTGTTGCGTTGCCGTCCTCCCTATCCTCTGCGGCCGCTGGGTGCTTTGGCGGCGGAGCCCAACACCTTAATCCGCCGCCAAGGGGGTTTTGTTCGGGGCCTGCCTAACCATCTGGCGGGCCAATACCCGTCGGAGGGTTGCGACGTATGCTTGGGCGAAACCCGACCCTCCGACATACGGGTACATGAGGCACACGGGTTGGTTTTTAGTCAGTAAGAGTCTGACAGTCCCCTTCGCCCATCCCCCAGGGCGGAGGGACTCCATGAGGATTTTCCAACCCGAAAACAAAAAAAAAAGGTATGTTAGGCTCAGTTTGCCTAGCTATTCCATATGGTTGGGTATATGCTAAAATATTAGAAAGGGAGAAATATTTTAGACTGTTACAGTCAAATGTTAATTATGATGCATTATTACCGCTTAAAAGCATAGTTATTCCAGAATTAGACTGGTGGATTAAAAATGTACATAAATGTAATCCAATTAAGCAACATAATACAAAATACTTTCAAGTATTTTAGTGTTTTGCGCGACAATGTTCTGTAAATGTATAAAAATGTAAGGAATATTATACCATGAAAGTATAAGTACTACGATACGATCGGAGGTCGGCAACACGTAAGACGCGATCGCGTACTTTCAAGTAAAAAATACTTTGAAGGTATTGCAAGTATTTTAGTGCTAAAACCTGGTTGGCGTACTTACAAACGAAAACCTGGTTTTAAAACCTGGTCGCGTAAATACGCACCTTCCCTATAAAAGTGTGATAAAAACGGGTCTTGTGTCTACTAAACTATAACTATTTATCCATCAGTGTTAGTAAGAAATGAGTTAATAACAAAAATGCACGGTTTCTTGTGATAGCACGCTAAAACTAACTTGCAATACGATTAAGGGCTGATTTTTCAATAAATAGATAACAATTATTCAACATACTAATAATATAACTAGGTATACCTATTTGTGTATTTGTAAATGTTGATTTAATGTTATGAATAACCTTTATTTAATTATTGAAAAATCAGCCCTAAGGACTAATTATTATATACCTACTTAACTTATTTCTCGCTTATGTTTGGCTGTGCAGCTTATTGCATGTTTTGGTGGACTACTCGTGCTTCTCGTGCATAGTGAGGTGTGTGAACTCTTTGAATTTGGTTTGCTTCTAAGATGCCGCGCCCTTCTTTTAAAAAATCTATTGTCTGGACATTTTTTGACATAGATGGTGACAAAAAGAACGTAACGTGTAAACTTTGCCGTAAATCCTTTGTGCATCATGGCAACACATCTAATTATAAGGAACATCTAAAACGCATGCATCCTATTCAGCTGCAGGCTTAAGAAAATGAGCGCACCCGGATAGTGCGCTCTACTCCAGAGCCTGGCCAACAGCTGTTTCACAAATTCCAGTGGCAAAGCGACGAAAACAATTACGCCTGTTCGCGTCAGATAATGATATAAACAATTTGACAGACGAAAAAATTGCCCGCCTTGATCGCGCCGTCATAAAAATGATAGTGAGGGATTATCAACCACTGTCAATTGTTGAAGATAGCGGATTCTGGCAATTGATTAACGAACTTAATCCGAAATATCAGTTGCCCTCACGAAAAACACTTTCCGAGAAATTATTACTTGAAAACTACGTATCTATTAAAGAAAAATTGCGGACTAGGCTACTTGATGTAGAATTCATTTCAGTAACTTCTGATTACCGGAAAGGCAATAACGACAAAACCTTTTTAAGCCTAACTGCTCATTACATTTACGAAAGTAAATTAATAGCATCTAATTTAGCAACCAAAGTAATTACGGAATCCCAGACAGCATCCAACACTGCCGCTGCCATAGCAGACATTTGTAATGACTGGAGCATACTACATAAATTGTAACAGTGGTCACGGACAATGCAGCCAATATGGAAAAAACAGTAGGAGAGGAACTAGAAACGCCATCATCCTTGTGTAGCACATACGTTAAATTTAACCGTCTCTGAAGCCATACATGCAAATGCTGAGTTAGTAGCTATTTTATCAAAATGTCGTAACATAGTTGCACATTTTAAGCACAATTCTGTTGCTGCTTATAAATTGAAGCAAAAACAAGTAGAACTAAATTTGCAACAATTAAAATTAAAGAAGGACGATCCTACAAGATGGAATTCAGTTTATTTTATGGTTGAACGCTTGCTATCAACTAAACAACCACTTACATTAGCCTTATCAGAATTAGAACGTGCCCCAGATAATTTGACAGGTACTGAGTGGGTTATACTTAAAGACTGCTTAACAATTTTAAAACCAGCGCTAGAGTTGACAGAGCTACTCTCAGGGGAGAAATATGTCACCATGTCTATAATAGTGCCACTAATAAGAGGACTTCAGTATTCTTTACAAAATACTATACCAGACACAACTGTGGGCACTAACCTTAAAAGAGCTTTTAGTGATATGGCGTTTCGAAGGCTCGGTTAGCTAGAGTCCAATAAAATAGTGGCAAAGACAGCATTCTTGGACCCACGCTTTAAAAAAGCAGGCTTTGGCACCGAGAGTCACGCTACCAACGCTCAGCAATGGGTAATTGAGGAACTGAGCCATATGATTTGCCAGAACCCTAATGCAAGCACAAGGACAGAAATAACGGTAACCGCAACTGATGACGCTTCGATGTCAAACTCACAACCCGCTAATACAAACACGTCCATGGTCATTGTTTGATGAAAAGGTGTCTCAGTAGCAAAGGCTCGACACACCCAGTGCTTCAGCACATGATATGGTGAAGCAATACATAGATACAGAGCTCATAAATAGGGATTATGACCCTTTAGAGTACTGGGACGAGCACGATTGAATATTTCCTGGCCTTTACAAGATGGCAATGAAATATCTCTCAATACCAGCCACATCCGTGCCCTCCGAAAGATTGTTTTCGAAAGCCGGATATATTTTAAGTGACCGACGCGCGACGTAGTAGGCTAAGTGCTAATAAACTTGATCAGCTCATATTTCTAAATAACAATATCGATTAATGCTTAAATAAATATATGGATGTTATTGTTATTGTATATGACACGCAATAACAATGATATATTGCAGATTTTTTTTACGTTGAAGCGTCTGCGACACGGTATTAAACAACGGTTTGAAACAGAGGTTTGAAACAGTATAGACAGTTGTTTAATGCCACATTTCATGTGACATTCAAATGCCCTTGGCAGCACAGCTTGCGTTGCAAACCATTGCCTCTAGCGATGGTTTGAAACGTGTTTGAAACCGTCTAGCCGCTTGTTTAAAACCACGCGAACGACAGTTACGCTGCGGCAGCGAGCGCGGGCGCACGTTACTAACGTTTAATCTATGATGGAGCAACTTAAACGTGAAGTGATCACGGCATTTGTAGAACTATATAGAGACTTGCCCTGCCTTTGGGATTTGACCAGTGATACATACAAAGATTCAGATCACAAAAAACAAGCGTGGGATTTATTAGCTGAAAAATTAAAAACTATCGATCCAACGGCAAACGCCGCGTCTGCAAAAAAGAAGATTGATAATCTTAGAATTTCCTATACCCGGGAATCTAAAAAAGTACGTACCTACTAAGTTAATTAATATAGAAGTACCTCTCAGTTCCGAATTTAAATAAGCTTTTTCTTCTTAACCTATGGTCTTAGAACAACCTAATGTCAAGAGTTCAAACCGCCCGTAAACCTCCGGCATGCTGGTTTCCTCACGATGTTTTTCTTCACCATATATAAGCGAGTGATAATGATAATTTTACATTTCGTTTGCGACAATTCTTTTTTTACACTTAGGTACATAAATGATGTAGTACCTACTTACGTCTCTTCATAATAGTTTACCCACCTAAAAATTGTTAGTAACAATTTTTTTACGATAACTTTCCAGGTTCTAGAGTCAAAAAAACAAACTGGATCGTCTGCTCGTGACGTTCATAAACCAAGTCTGTGGTATTATGAGCTAATGACATTCTTGGAGAAGAAAGTTATGCGAAAAGAAGGAGAATTGATTCACTACTGAGTGACGACGAAGAGGTAAGTTGTATTTTTGATTCTATATGTTGTATGGTAGCACAGTAGGACGATATCCATACAGTAGTGAAACGCCTTTGATCTTGAGCCGTGCCGACCTAGAGATCCCCTCAACGCGGCCGTTCGCAAAAATGCTAGGGTTGTCGTAGTTGCCACGTGGCGCTGTGACAGCGGCGTAATGTACCTACGCGGCTACGTAACTAACTTTCTTTAATAATATCAATACTTAATTTAATAATTATGTTGCTTATGCTTAGTCTTTTGACATAAATTATACAAAATTAATTAGGCATTGTAGGTATGCATTGTAATATTGGCGGCTATGTAAATTGATGCAAAAAATGGCGTGCAAATACTTACTAAATAAATACGTTAGTTATATGTTACTTCTCGTCTCGAGGAAATCTGTGAAATTTAAAAATAATTCGTTTTATTTTCTGTTGTCATACTGTTACATCCATAAATAGAACAAGTGCGCACCATTGTAATGAAACTAATTTTATTAATCAATGTGTTTATTTACGATATTACATTATGTAATGGTGTTGCTGGCTACACCAAATTAAATAATAATATATAGTCCTTAGGTCGCATATTTGTTTCCACATGTGTTTGTCTTATCGCTACGATGGCGCCAACGCCAAATTAGTAAACTCATAAATTCTAAGAGGTTGACAAATTTATAAGAGTTATAAGAAATAGCCATGAAATATGAGAAAACATTTACACTGTAGTGTTCACATGCGGTATAGTTGAGGATCATAAAAAAAGGGGACCAACCATAAGAAACGGTCCCTATCAGGTAGTAAGAGGCCAGGGGCGTTGGCTTGGGGGTGTTTGACTGGACAGTCGCACTGTGGTTCGTCTAGAACATGCTAGCTGGACAAAATTATTTATTGAGGTTTTTTAGTTCGTACGGCTTTATCCACTCACGTGCTTTAGGTAGCTGGGGCTACCAAAGTGATTTCGCTTGTAGTGCCTCTGGTAACTGTGGCTACCAAGGGGACTACGTTCCATTTCAATCAATCAATATCAATATTTCTTGGTTATACTTCGTTATGCAGCATACTTCTGTGGGTCTAAGTCCAGGATTTTATAAAAAAATATATTTCTGGTCTACAGGTTCAAAGTTTTTCTTAAAATAGGCATAAACATTTCGCATTACCTAGTAGCGGTAAGCGGTGTATGAGGAATTAGTGCTCTATTTCAACATTAATTTTAAGCCCTTTTTGTAGGATGGCGTATACATATTAAATACTTAATTAAAAGATTGATTAATGTACTTTATAATTATAATAAACAAAACATATGTTATCGATATAGATTTCGAACAAAAAAATATTTTCGTTAACAACTTCATAGTTTGACATGTGTTTTAAGTTCCCCTATTTTTTATAATTTTAAATGGTTGTTAAATTCTTAGAAACTTCAATGAATGAGTTCTCCGTACTCTAATCTATACAAAACAGTCAATTGTTTACCAAATAACCCCTTGGAACCGTCGTAAATCAAGTTTTATTATACTAAGGCGCGCTGGCGCTCCATGTAACTTTTTGGTAAGCACTACAAGCGCTTTTTTGTTGTGACGTTAGCACGTGAGTGGTTATTATGATATTCTAATGGGGTATTAGCGCATATAACACCAAAAAACAGGAGGTAGGGTCACGTGTGCCAACAAAAAAAAATATAATAGCGATTAATCTTTTATTGTCAGACAGGTAAAAAATAACAATGAAAAAAAATAACAATAGTCATAAAATATTGTGCTACTAAGGACTTGGCTTCTAATTACATAATAGGGCATTATTACTACCTACTCTAAAAAATATGCAGTTAAAAAACAATATGTTGACAACTAATAATAAAGTTAGATAAGGTACACAGCTTAAAAAAACATTAGTAAAATATTATTTACAACTTCTATTTATTCTGCATCACTAAATTCTTCTTCTGAAGAATCATCTACCATATAATCTGACATATTTTGATGAGAACTACAATGACTTACACTAGACCTTACAATTACAGGAGGGGGTATAATTAATTCTAAAACCTCAGAAGGAAGTTTACTCGTCGGTTTTTTCGGCACTTCCCTAAGGCCATTTATTACAGGATCAGATGTAATTAGCAACATATTAAGTAAATCCCTATTCGTGGCAGTACGTGAATATTTTCGAGTATTGTGCTCCCGGAACCTCCTATAATCCTTATTACGCGCTTCCTGAGCTTCTTCAGAAAGCTGCCCAATAGGTAAAAGAGCCGATCTCACAATTTCTACACTGTGCACAAGAATTTTGTGCACAGTAACAGGCATTTTATACCACGAATAGAGACTAAGATACAATTTTTTTGTGTCCTGTGTAAAAGAATTAAATTTAACAACATCAATATCGTAACCCGAAGCTAAAGTTCTAAGGATAGTGCCAAAGTTCTTAATTAGTGTCACATCTACACCTGTAATATCTGAAGCCTGTTCAGGATTCTCAAAAAACCGACGAGCAGTATTCCCATCATTCGTATTACCAAATCCTGGTTTTGGTTTATCTACAATTAAACCCATTTCAACCTTAAACCTTTCTTGGATACGAGCCGAACGTTGCTTCACATTTTCTTTGTCACTTTGACCTCGAAGTTGCCATTTCTTAACTTCAAGACGATATCTTATGTGAAGCAAACATTCAAAAGACCGGATCCAAGCGTGAAGGGGAGATATACCAAAACCAAGAGTTTCCTTAATTAGAACAAATTCCCTAGACTCATCATTCATAAATTTAGGAGTAGCTCCACAAATGTAACATTTAAGTGCTGACGAAGTTTCAGTCATAGCGTTGCACACTTTACCATCAATCATCGTGAACAGTAATTCGTGTTTGACCGATATCTCTTTACCATCTATATTACCTATTGTTGGCACCAATTGGTTTATTTCCTCCAAAATCTTATTGGTTTCTATTACAGTAAAATCCGTTGTTTCTTTGGAGAAAATAAACTTAATCGGTCGACAATACATGGTAGAAGATGGTCGAGGATTCTGCCAAGCAACTCTACCACTATTGTCACGTAACTGAAGTGGCACGAATGAGAACATAAACAAAAACTCATCTGTGTCTTCACTGTTTGAGAATTTTTGTTTGTAAGTGCTATGACCGGAACTTCCATCACACCCCCACTTGCTAACAAGGGAGAGTGATGAGCCAGAATCTACAGATTTTAAAACTTCACGCTGTGTACAAATTAGACGTTCAGCTGTTTTATTTAAAACCGCCTGAAGTTTAATTTCTGCACGCGTTTCGCTTATAAAAATCTGTTCCTCGGGAGGGTAGCATTCAATTTTTGCCTGCCTAACACTATAAAATGATGGGAATACCTGGTGTCCTGCCTTGATGCTCCATTTCCTCGTTTGTTTATAAGAGTGGCTCGTGGATTTGGCATCCACATAATATGCCAAAGCCTCCTCTTTGGACAAACATCTTGGTTGTTCGCGTACCTTTTCACCCACATATCTTTTCATTTCTTGGCACTTTTCCGGACTATGGCTTGCTTCTTTAATCACAGTAGCCAAATTCCGATGTCCGGATAATCGTGCCGATATTTCAGCAGCGGCTACTAGCTGGTTTACATCTCGCGTGTGTAGTAGGTCCTCCACGCGTCTCCTTTTCGTTTTTTCACTTGCTTCAGGAAAATCTATTGATGGACGTCCACAAATCGAACTCTTACTTGATGATGATGGTGTTGAGAGGTGGACAGATGCTTTGAATGTAAAATCCCCAGACAACCACTCAGAATTCTTAGTCAGGAAGCGATTACGGCATTTCCCACATTTTTCTGTGTATTTGGATGACAATCTTCCAATTGTCATTTTAATTTCCCGCTCAGATGCTTCCGTGATATTAACAAGATCATGTTTCATCACTATAAACTCATACAGTCTACTGTTGTGGTTCTCTTTAGCATGTTTCTGCCATTCATCAAAAAACTCAATTTTCGAGACTGAGAATTCGTATTCTAGAAAACAGACAAAATTACAAAGTTGTACTCAAGTGTGCAGGCTAAGATGACTAAAATTTAAAAGCTAACAGATATGGCTATGCTATATATAAAATCTAGCCCGGGTACAAGAGGGTACAAGTAGTTTCTAGTCCAATGAATTCAGAAAATCATCAAAATTTGACAAACTTCTTTAAACTCGAGCTATTTAAAAAAAATGGGGAAATGTAAACCTATTTTCTTATTAGAAATAAAAAGAACATACCTTTAACTTGAAGATCCATCACTAACATAGGATGTTACTTCCGTACACGCAAAAATGCAATTAATAAGTGGTTTTCTTACCCTTTCCTTATATACTAACCTTACCTTATCAGTAGTTGACACGTGTCCAAAATAATTCTCAGAATTGGGGCACCTGGGTATCTGGTAAAAGGCTCAGGTAATAAATTTCAGGTAATTAGACAATGACTTTTGTCCAGCTAGCATGTTCTAGACGAAACACAGTTAGTCGGTCTTAGGAGGCGGAGCGAGTCGGGTCCCAGAAAAGCGCGGCGTGGTAGTACGGGACAGTCAATGTGGGGACGCGGAACCGGGCGGATCTCGGACAGTCAGTCTTAGGACGCGGAAGAGGGAGAGCTCGGGAACGAACTCGCGTGGTAGTTTAGACAGTTGGTTTGGAGGCGCGAGAGAGATCGGACCTGGCCTAGCGCGAAAGAGGTTCGGTGTTGGTCGATAATTAGTGCTTAGTGATATCGAAGAACAAGGCGAGCGGCTTCAAGAGAAGGTGATCAGCACAGGGCAAGGGGTAAGTTTGGCAGCGACGCAGCTAAAAGTCCGGTGAGTGTCTGTTATTCACTTTACTGTAATTTATTGCATGAACTGTATAACATTAATAACTCTGTTGAGTATCTATATCTATATCACACCATATATATATATACCAGGCTGACTAAAATATAAAGTTCTCTATGAGATATTGTACATAGTTATATTATTAATAACCGCGTGTAACATTAGTAGTGGTTCGTACCTTGTTGATGATGGATGTGAAGACGAGCGATGTATGATGGGAGTCTCCGTATTCGCGATCAGGTGGTAGAATGCAGGACTTTCACAATCGCTGTCTAAACCTGCGTACAGGCCAGTACATAGCAGCTGACAAGGTTTTAAAGAGCGAAAGAAGAGCTACCTGTCGGTCACGCGGTAGACGTAAGTCCTGGCGGCTAATCTAGTGGCGATTGTAACGAGAGCTTCCCTGCAAACTATGCGCGATGGCTTAATACGTTTTAATTGACTACGTTTGTATGGGCTTCAATGTTGTGACTTGCGGCAAGGAGGCGTTTTTTGACATCAGTTCTGAGACTGTTACTGTACGCTCAATACTATACACTGGATATCGCTGAAATACTCGGCGCCGATAATACTATATGACTAATATACCTGGATCATGTTCTCCGTCTCCCTGGAGCTGCCGTCTCTGAGATACGCTGCCTTGTACTCAAGTACCAATATGTGAAGCATGAATATATGGAGAGTGATTTTGTGATGACAAACCAATACTAATGTATCGCTGTCTTTAGTATTTTGATGTCCACCTTTCATTCAATTATAAGCGTATACGTTTGGTAAATGCTGTCAGTAGAGGAATATAGAGGAAGGGACGAATTCCATAGTTCCTGCGCGGGCGAAGGGGCGCGGGAACCCTGGCAACAAATTGCTTGGCAGGCTGAATTTGATATTTTAAACTCAGTTAGTAAGAAAACTAAAATTTTAATCAGCCTGGGGTCCATAGGATTCCGTTACAATTAGAAACCTGTAAAATTATCAGTGCTTCTCTATTACATTATACATGTATTATTTGCATGTTTTATACATATTCACCTTCCTCTTAAATCACTTTATCCATTGAAAAAAAACCGCATCAAAATCCGTTGCGTAGTTTTAAAGATCTAAGCATACATAAGGACATACAGCGGGCAGCTACTCTATTTTTTACTACGTACCTAGCCATTCGCTTCACAATGGATACTATAGTGTCCTGGCCATTTTTCCGTCGCTTCACCTAGGACACTACAGTGACCATACAGTGGTATACCGAAAAATATATGCATCCTGCCTCAACTCGTAGAAAATATGTATAAGACAATGATCCATCCTTTTCTTGATTAAATTTGTCATACACTTTACCTAGATGTCGCTAAAATCAAACGAATCTGACATTGTTTAGCTTTTCCTGGATGTTAGGATAGAAGGTTTACTGGGTACTGGCAGAGTGACGAGGTACTTGTTCAGACGACGTCGTGACGAGTATAATAAAACTATTCTTGAAGATCGGTATCGGTAAGTGGTAATAATATATTTACAAATAGTGGCAAGCTTTATACAAAAAATTACATTCAGAGAGGTTACATACTGGTGGCGATGAGCACAATATTGATATTGACCAATAAAAGGAGACTTACAACTAACGGTTATTACATGACTACATATTATAACTACCTATAAACACAATTTGATTTACATCGGTCAACTCACTCTAACTAGCGCTCTGTCCTTCACGCACACTTTATAATAAAGTGGCTCACTGAACAAAACTCGGTGGCCGCGACATTCGTCGCCAGTCAGATGTAATGCGTTGGCGAGGCAGGTGGACGGACGGACGTTACGCTGCGTAGGGTTGTGCGTACTGTGCAAGTAGGTATGTGCACGTAGCATGCCACAAGCTCATTTCAAAGTTGACCGTATTTGACCGTTCGCCACGTGAAAGTTTATCCAATAAGTTCTACATAATTAGAGGTTTATTGTGATTTGTTGAGCTTTATTGTGATTTGTTGTGGTTTATTGATAAACTAAATTATAAATGATAGTGCCTACATATTCACCGTTATATTTGTGAACAGATTATTACCTAAATACCTTCAAAATCATCCAAATTTGTTTTAATAAAACATTTTTGTTATTGCTTGAGTATTTAGTAGCTGTTTGATTAAAATACTGTATGAAATGGATACTGCAAGTAGCCTGGCGACTTTAGAGCATGCTTATTGTCATTAAAACTCACAATAAATGCAGATTAACGCTAATTAATGACACCTCAGTACCCGCGGTAAATATGACGTAGCTAGCTAAGGCTCGTACATACTGAGGTCAGAATAATTTGTACCTAATCTCTGTCTTTATTACCGCATTTACACATGCGTGTTCGTCATTCGCCTCGACACTCCACGAATATTCGTCGAAACATTCTTATACGAATGCTGTCGCGAACTACTGTTCACACATTCGTGGAGTGAATCATTTTCAAATTCGCACACGAACATGGAGGACGTGAAAATAATCGCAGCGTGCGCGCTACATTTAATGAAATTATATAATTATTTAGATATCCTGCGTAAAAAGTAAAAAAAAGCTATCGTCACAGACGATTTCTTTTTTGAGCATGTAAATTATTAAATTACTTTGAGAATTACTCATATAAATAATATTTTTTTTTATTTTTATTTATAGACTCACGCCTGTATCCCCGATTATAGAATTCCTTGAACTATTTCAAAAAGAAGAGCTCATTTGGAACCCAAAACATCAGAAAGATAAACGGTGCTTGGAACCGTATGTCTGCTAGTATGGGATTGCCATTAAGCACATTAAATATAAAAAATCATACTTTGGCTGAAACAAAATGGATTATCAACAAACATAGTAAAAGATATGACTGCCTCGTTGGTCTCGCTGCATAAATGTGCGCGTGGGATTGGGAGGTCTCGGGTTCGATTCCCGGGTCTGGCAAAGTGTTATTGGGTTTTTCCGTTAGGAAATTCTTAGTAGCAGCACGGAGTCTGGTAATGTGCCCGGTACGGCGATAGGCTCGCCCCCTATTACGTGGGACCTAAAATTTCAGAGCGAAATGTGGGTGTTATATCACACCTCTGCCTACCCCTTCGAGGATACAGGCGTGAGTCTATAAAAAAATATTTTGACGGAATGGTAAAAAAATTATACAGTAACTTTTCTGGTATCAAATATGTAATTTTTCTATCTTTGAACACTATTCTCCTGACAAATGTATTTTATTGTAACTGATTGTAACATTAGGTACTCAAATAAATTATTAGCCACTTATTATTTTATCACTTTGCTGCCCTCCGCCTCAGTAAGTACTTGAACATTTTTTGTTATTGCTTGAGTATTTAGTAGCTGTTTGATTAAAATACTGTATGAAATGGATACTGCAAGTAGCCTGGCGAATTTAGAGCATGCTTATTGTCATTAAAACTCACAATAAATGCAGATTAACGCTAATTAATGACACCTCAGTACCCGCGGTAAATATGACGTAGCTAGCTAAGGCTCGTACATACTGAGGTCAGAATAAGATGGTCAGATGGCAAAAGACCAGGGGCCCGATTCTCCTAAATACATTTGTTCAAAATACAGTTTCGATATAATGTCAGTGTCACAAATGGTATTCTCCTAAATTAACAGATATTTGAATGAAATTGTAATGAGATCGTAAATTGAAAAAAGTGTCAAATATGTGTCAACGACGAACTGTTTATTTCTAATTATACGATTATGACATTTGGTTAGCAGAATACCGATTTTGAGTCAATTCAAAATATAATCTCATTCCGTTCAAAATATAATTTCAATGTCATATAAAATCGGAGAATTGGCCCCCAGACGGGATGTCGTTACTGCCGTGGAAGCTGGGTAGGCCTTTGGTATTGGACGCAACATGTGTCGGTACCCTTGCGCCATCTCATCTTCCCAGCACAGCAGGTTGTGCGGGCGCTGCTGCTGCTACAGCGGAGACCCTCAAACGGCGCAAATATGTAAATCTAATAGGAGATTATGTATTTGAGCCTTTTGGGGTCGAAACATTGGGGCCATGGGGTCCAAGTGCGCGATCACTTTTTAGAGATCTCGCAGACTCATAGACGCCTCGCGTGACCAGAGGGCTGGCACGTATTTGGCTCAAAAAATAAGTATAGCCATAAAACGAGGCAATGCTGCAAGTCTTCTGGGCACGCTTCCAATTGACTGCGATGCGGATAAGTTTCATGTTTCATCTTCTAAATTTTAATTTTTAATTTTTTTAATTTTCACTTGTATATATTAATTAGTTTTTTTAATTATTTTTAGACTTAATTTAATTATATTGTTATTTAAATAATTATTGGATATATATTTTTTTATCATAGCTTTTTATGTTTTATTTTTTTAATACAATGTATTAATGAAGTAGCGCATAACCTCTATAATAACCGCATAACTAATTTATTTGTGATTAATTCTGGCACGCGCAGGAGCTCAATTATTTAGGTGCCGCATCATGAAAAATAGAATTAAAAATAAAACCCACCTTAATATCATTATGTATAGTGGAATCGAAATTACACTCGATACTGGAAAATATGCGCTATTTCGTTATTAGGTTTTAAGTATAATATAAACGGCTACTAACATAAAAAATGTGTGCGTGTACTTATGAGTACATAAGTAAGCGTAAGAAGTTATACTTCTTTGGCATCATTAAAACAAATGCATGCAAATAATTACTTACAATAAAATATAATAGGGGTTCTATTTCTATTTTGTTGGTAGCTTTTTTTGAGACTTAATGAGCGGTTTTGCAGACAGCTTCAACCTGTGAATTTTGTCTGACGCATGCGCGCGCATCTTAAAATTTCATTCTCATCATTTTTTCATAACGCGCCTAAAGAAGTATAATTTGAAAAATGTACAACTGCTTATAATCCATCGCATCTTTATCTTCTAAACAGATTTGTGTTGCTTGCTTATTACTCGCTATGGTTCGGTGTCGCAGTGGGCGAGGTGGCCCATATGTTCGGGGTGGTAGTAGAAGAGTCTGTCTGTCTGTCTGACGTGATAGGTTTGATTTTTTTACCATACTCTGGTTCTTTTATAAATATAGGAATTACAAACTTACTTTATTTTTTAGCAGAATAAACAACCTGATCACAAATCAATACAAGACAATTTCAATCATTAAGAAGCTCTACAGATACATTGACTAGCTTAACAGAACCAGAACTAAGGCCTAGCTCAACAGAACCTCAATTACTGACTAGGTCAACAGAGCCGGAACCATCGACCAGCATAACAGAACCTAAATTATTATTGACTAGGTCAACAGTCAGAACCATCAGCTAGCTCAACAGAACCGCAACTAGCTACAAGCTCAACAGATAATACAAAGGAGAATGACCAAAACTGGGCTGTTTTGTGGCACGTTTGCTTCTAAACCATTCATATCTAGAAAATCTTCTTTTATTTTATAATTATATATATAAATTAATTTTAATTTAAAGCAAAACGGGGATTTTTAGTTCAAAATTAAAAGTATCTGCGTTGTTCCGGTCGTGACATCGCCATTTCATATTTAAAACTCATTTTGCATATTTAGGCAAATGTTTTACAGTTTCTTGCAAACCCCTTTTAATTGGGAAAAATTACATTCATAGTGAAAACAGGGTGACATAACAAAAGTTCTAATAAGCAAAATAACACCAAAATCTTATGACATTTTGAAAAAGGTATTGTGGTGAAATATTTTTTATAAATAATATGTTTATCCTTTTTGCAACATATAACCCACGAAATAATGTTTTGTACTTATCGAAAATATGGGGACATATTTTTATTATACTGGCATCTGTAATGTCTTACGCAAAGAAATATAACCTTATTACTAGTCCAACAGTCCAACCTCTCTGGTCTTACGTCAGTTATTTTGACATGAAAACAGTCAAATATAAGTAATTTATGTCGTTTATATTGACTTGAACAATCCTTTGTGGACCAAACAAGTTTATTTCGTGTTATCAAAACTCGTGGGTTTACTAAAGTATGAAACAGTCTTTATTGGTAACATAAGTATGTCGTCTGGACTTAGAACAACTAGCCGTGGTGAGAATTGCATGTTATCTCTTGTTATGTTAACTATCCCTTTGCGGTACCTCGGCAGCAACACGTTCGTTCTTTGGACAAGCTATCTGATTCGGAGTTCAATATTTTGACATCATGGATAGCGCCAGTCTGAGTAAGTGTTGTTTACTTCTCTTCTCAATTCCTACAATTCTCTCGTCCTCGCCGAATATTCAAACTACTTTAATTGTTTGTTTCAGGAATTGAACAGAGTCTTATGTTTAGAATGCTACACATTAATTGAAGCTGTTGTAACTTCTGAGGCCATACCTGCACCACATTATGGTATACGATATACAAGCTCCTGCTTCATTTTGAGGAGATTTATTTGAAGAAGATTTAGGTATAATAACAAATAAAATAAAGAATAACATAAAAACTGAGTTTCATTTACCTATTAAGCATAAAACAGTGTTGTTTTAATGCCAACTTTTTAATAAGGTCCAATGGAATGAGCTTATCTTTTGCGAACTAGCCTCACTGAAATTTTCATTAATTGTACCACATGGTATTGAGAATTCTCAGTAAGAAATATATCAGTTTGAAAAAACCGCAAACTACTATAATGTTCAAGCGTTTCTTTCGTAGCTCCACTTCTTTTTACAACTATTTTCTATATTGTATAATATACATAGAGGCTTCTTATAAATTCCTCTAATATGATTAAATCATATCATCACCTGGAGTTATGTCGGTTGCATCCAAGACTTCAACGCCTAGGAGCCCTGGGTCCGCTTACTAGTCTAACCAGATATGACAGAATATTAGCTTTTCCATAGTCTGACCGCCATAACCGAAAGGAAAAGCGATATTGTATGGTTTAGACCAGTAAGTATCGGTTTATTGGAGGGTACTGACTCCCCGTAACGACGTGCGATGGTGAAAGATCTTCATGACAACTGTAAGTACTCTTCGAAGCACGGGCGATAATTAACTAATTTACTACTATTTATATAAAAAATACATTTATTACCAAAAGAATAATATACAAATTGCGCAATGTCCTTTGGCCCCATACTAGGCAAGCCTGTCCTGTGCGTACCTTTCACGATTTACAGAACGTGTTGAGATGTGCTCGGTCGAGACTGTTTTATTTATAAATAAGATATATATTTATAATATAGATATAAAATATAATATGGAAACTAACCTAATTAGAGTAATACACATACACACACACACACACACACACACACACACACACACACACACACACACACACATATATATAGTTTATACTTGGTGCACAAAGATATTTTCAGTCGCGTCATATGTTAGTGACTCCACTGACCACTCTATTACCGTTACTTTTGCCTCAATCGGCGAAGATTGTTTTACATCACATGATGCAACCACTTTATTATAAATATAGTCTTTGTATGGGCTGAAACGTCTAGCGAAAGATGTTTTGACTTTTGGAATATTAATTCTATAAACACGGCGTTTGAGCAGATCCGGATATTTTTTAGAGCGGATAATTCTTGTATGCATCTTAAGGAATGTCCTTAATACAAACAATTGCCTCACGTTAAGTACCTCACTTTCTCTGTAAAGCTGAGTAGTGGGATACTCAGGGCTTTTTTAACATTGTTTTAAGGACGGAGCGTTGAGCTCTCTCAATGCGTATCATTGTACCCTTCGACGCATTTCCCCAGCTACCAATACAATATGTGATCAATGACTGGGTCAAAGCAAGATAAACAGTTCGTAGTATGTTTTTTGGTGCTGAGGAACGCAGAAGTCGCATAATATTCGCTGTCTTCCGTACTCTACTCGAAAGGGAATTAACATGTGCCATAAAATTAAGGTTTTTGTCCAAAACAACACCAAGGTATCGCATGGTGTCCGTTTTTTCTATATGTGGACATTTACATACGTTCGGCGGTTGACACAAATGTAGTTTTATTTTTTAAGTGTCATCTGGAGTAGTCGCTGCAGTCTTTTCAAAACATATATAATTATTTTGTTTTACCGGCATTGAGTGTCAGCAGATTATAGTTCAACCAAACTGATATCTTTCTCATGCTTTCCTCTGCTTTTTCAAACGTTTCTGCCCAAGTGGAACCGTCAACTAGCAAAACAGTATCGTCAGCATAACATATGATTTCTGTGGGGATAATGTCGTGTATGTCGTCCATGTACATTATGAATAGTGTAGGTCCCAGTACACTGCCCTGCGGAACGCCAAAATCCATTGAGTGTAAGTCACTTTCATAGTTGCCAATTTTGACGTACTGCTTTCTCTCAGTCAAATAGCTTTTGAACCATTCAAGTGCTATACCTCTAATACCAAAACGCTTTTCGAGTTTCTGAAGCAGTAATGAGTCGAAACGGTATCAAAGGCCTTGGCTAAGTCTAAGAAAACATCTATGCAGTGTCTTTTGTCATCTAAAAGTGACGATACCGAGGATGTCAGCAATGCAACAGCATCATCAGTCGATTTGGCCTTCCTGAAACCATACTGCTTCGGCGAAAGAAGGTTCTTGGTTTCAATGTAATGCATGAGTCTACGATTAACCAACCTTTCCAACAATTTTGAAAAAGCTTTTAACAGAGAGATAGGTCGGTAGCTGTCTGGGGAGTCTTTGCGACCACTTTTATAAATCGGCATAATACGCGCAATTTTCCATGCATCAGGAAAGGTGCCAGATTTTAAGCTTAAATTGAAAATTTCTGATAGCGGCGGAATAATAATATTTCTGATCTCCTTCAGCACCGTGTTTGTTAGACCATCTGGACCCGGAGCCTTGCCACTATCCAGTGAGAGTATAAGAGACTCTATTTCCGCGGGGTCAGTAGGCTTCAGAAAAAAAGAGTCCTTCAAAGGTTTGCTTTGCACTTTACCAGCAATTGCTTTCCTGGGTCATTTGTAGATTATTTAAAATGCCATTGGCAAGGTTATGACCGACCGTAGAAAAGTATTTACTACATATGTCGAGTGAACTAACAGCATCTACACTGCTTTCTAGCGATAAGAGTTCAGTTGGTGTGTTTTTGTTTCCGCCGAGATGAGATACAGTTTTAATAGAGATCCACATCTTTTTCGGATCTTTTGTGTTGTTGGATAGCTCTTTGCTTTCATGCTCTATCTTTAATTTACGCAATAGGTCATTACAAAAATTCCTATATCGGGTGTAAATTATTCGTAACAGCTGGTCATTAGGAAATCTTTTTAATCTCATATGCAGGCGATCCCTGTGACGCATGCATCGAATAAGTCCTTGTGAGATCCAGGGTTTTAAATTGAACTTTGAGTGACTTACGCGTATTTTATGGTATGTTTGTTGACAATCTCAGACACCCGGTTGCACAAATAGTTTGTCGCTTGGTTTGCATCTAAAGTACTGATCCGAGGTAGCCATTCAATAGTTCTAAGCTCTTTTTTAATGGCTTCAAGGTCTCGCTTGATAGTGGTTCGATCTAAGCTTCTTTGGTGAACTCTATTAGTAGCCAAGCCCAATAAAACCATCTCATGATCTGTTATATCTGTACAGCAAATAACGCCTACAACATTTTTTACAGTGTTGATAAAAAAATATGATCAAGACAGGCATCCAGTCTCGTCGGTTTTGTTATAGCGGGATATAAGCCATGTTCCGCAGTTAGACATAAATATTCCAGCTCCTGATTTGTTGCAGTGGCCAGAATGTGGATATTTAAATCTCCCGCTAGAATCTGTGTTTTGGATTTACTTTGATACACATCAAGCATTTCATGAAGGGAATCTAAAAAGTTATTAATATTTTTAAATGATGGTGGGCGATATATACCAAACACTGTTATATTGTTATCTAAATCCAGCTGGAGACAATCCGACTCACAAATATCCGGCTCAGATACACTAGCATTCAAACTATCGCGAACGTAGATCACAACACCGCTGTTTTGATTAATATATTTTTGTGTTCTATAGCTAATATACGACTGTAGTTGAGGAATCACTGTTATGTCATCTAGCCAGCACTCCGTTAATATAATAATATCAATAGAAATGCTAATTCTTTGGAGAGTAACAATCAAATTATCAAAATTTTTGTTTATGCGCCGAATGTTGAGTGACAATACTGTAAAGTTGTATACTGATGTAATTGCTATGTCACAATACTCAGGCGCTTCTATTGTGTGACATTTTATAGCAATGGAATCTAACTCTTCTACAATTACATTATCAATCATTTGGTGTCATATAACTTATATAGCAATGTAGAATATCTTGGAAATGATGTTATATTAATTGTCACACTACATAGGTAAACCAACTTTACCATGGGCACACAATTTAGACAAGCCAAAACTGTCAAATTATATGTTTGTACAAATATACAATAAATTAAGTTAAAAACTAGGATCTTTATTTTGCACCATATACATGTGTTTGTTAGTTTAGCAATATATATATATATATTATTTCTCTTTTGTTATACATATATAACAAAAGAGAAAATTCTGCATTACGACACAGAAAGCATTTCCTTGTTTCAATGTCTATAAATTTATTTTGGATATAATAATGATACAATGTTATAATCAATAAATAAAATGTATGTGTAAATCTATAGTAAACAAATGCAGAGTTGAAATCTACTACAGGCAGCAAATGTGCAATTTCAATTCTCTTTTGGGGTGTTAAATATACGTAAGAGATCGTCATGAGTGCGTACCGACAGGGCAGGCTTACCTTCACGTTGCTTAACATAAATAACGCCATTAGTACACCAGCAGTGAGCGTAGTTCTGTTCCTTTGACTTCTTCCCGAAAAAGCATCCTGTTTAGCTTAGTGAGACGCTCGTTGTAGTATATTTTAGTCGGATATTTTAATGATTTTAGTCGGAATACTTGTAAAGAGCCTGGAAGATGCGTAATTATTGCGGTTTACTCATGAGCTCTGAGCAGTACCAGAACTTTGGATACCTAATAGAAAATAAAATAACATTTCAATCTGCCAAGAATGACATTGCAACATTAGAAAGATTATGGTTCGGATGCGGCTATGACGGTTCCATCTTCATAGTCATCGCGACCAATACTGATGCGGAGCGAAGGATGGTCGCATCAGGTTTATTACTTGACATTCGACAGTCATGCATACCTCGCAATATGAGTAGTTTCTTCGATTAGTCTTGGGTAGTACGCGTACGATGTACTAATAGGTACTAGTACAGCGTACTGTACTAAAAGTAACGTTTCATAATGGTAGCTGTTAATCGGACATTTCGCACTATTAGTACACTGTGTCTAACTTCAAGCCGTTTCGCTACGGAACGAGAACTGCGTAAGCGCGAGGCATTGGTAAACCGTTTGAGAGTAAAAGGGACAGCGATACATGATGTTCGTTCGGTTTAGATTTGATTTCTTTGCATTTGCAATAACGATTATATAATATATACCGATTTTCAATGTTGATAAAATAATGATGACCTAACATTTTGAAAATTTCTTCTTTATTTTGTGCACTCTGTTTTGCGTCTGGGCCATCTGGTAACGGATTCAACCATTTACTTGATTTCCGAACGGCTTACAGTGAATGTAAAAATTCACTGAGATTTTAAAGTTTGTACTTAAGTTTTCACGTACTGTTCATGTTACTAAATTCTTAAACAACTGTACTAATAGTACTGATAATACTACTAAAAATCAAATAGCATGCTTATAGCTTATAAAGGCCGACGCTTAAGTTTGAACGTACTGTTCATGTTACTATACTCTACAAAAACTGTAGGTACTAATAGTACTAATAGTACTACTAAAGTGTACTAGTACGTTGTGTGAATAGTACTAGTACGGTGCGCACCTGCAGATGTCCGATTAGGCACAAGACTATCTTCGATTACGCGATGGGTAAATTGACTTCTATGCCCGAAAGAATTAAGCTGTGCAACCAAATTCGAAGGTCACTCGCCGTACGTCCCAAGTTACGCTGGTGCGGATCGGAACACGAATCTCTGTATGATCGCGACATCGTACAGAACGCCAATGAAATCAATGGCTTGGCTGAACTAGGAAGGGGAATCGGCTTCAACGCTATTTGGGTTGGAGAGTATCCCGAGATGGGTTACAACCAACACACCTTTGACGTATACGAACATGCTCTTTCCTTTGAAGATGAAGGTCAAAGGAAATTAAGCGTGTTATTTCACTCCATCGCAATATATGACGCAACCATTGTATGTATATGTGGATTCATCGCCAGGGAACGCTTGGTTGAGCTCATTACGTTTTTACCCGAATGTCGCAAAAGTAATATCGATCGACCCGAGAGAGCTGTTTGAACACTCTGATTCCAGAGTTATACATTATCTGGAAGCAGTGTCCTCTCCAGATTCACTATATATGCAAAAAATCGTGGACGAGAAGAATTGCGTATTGGTGTGGGACGTGCGTGGAGATGCGCGCGACGAAGCTTCTCGCGATGCACTAATCCTGAGCGAAATATCACTCATCAATGATATCCTCTCTGACGAACGTTTGGAGGACCATTTTTTCATGTTACATATAAAGATAAACATGCGCCATATGACCTCTTATTCGCTCCCAAGTTGTGGACGTTTCATCATCCAGCCTTTCACTCTTGGACGTGACGTATTCGAATCCCGATATGTGTGCTACTTACGCTCCAGTTCTTCTAAGAATTTTGAAGCACCAAGCGAGCAGCTACGATATCGTTTGATGGAAGAGATGACCGTTGTACGCGACAATTTGACCAAAGACTTCTCTATGGAGTCCAAATTGACAGCTAACGCACTAACAGCTCGCTATAGGAAGGTAGATTACATTCAAGAAAAAGCATATAACAATTCACATGAGGAAGTGTTCCTCTACACTATAACTCATAATTCACCTGAACGCGTGATAGGTCACTTACAGCATTTACGAGACGCCAAGAAACGCTATGTGGTAAGCTTCTTCACGGGGCCGGCTCTTGGAATGGATATATACCAATTCCCTGAAGGGGAGGTCCTGTTAGCTGGCTTAGGCACTATAGTCGACTCAAGGTCCATTATTCAGGCGAAAGTTGAACATTTGTATTTCCTTATATCTGACGGTCTCAATGACCTTTTCCGGGAAGAGGAATTCACTTCCGAAACTTACAAGATACGAAAGACAGAGTACACCGTGTCTTCGCGTTCGAGGACCCCTCATTACGACAATGTACGACAGGAGGCGTGCGCGCGATTGGGTGCGCACTTTCCGAAGTTTCCATGCGAATTTAGTATAAGCGACAACCTTCTCTCTCCATCCGGGCACGCTCTGCGCATGACTTTAGAGTTTCTCGTGGGAAACGCCTCCATTGCCATGTTCGCACAGAAAATAGTATGCAAATTCCGTAATATACAGCGCAGCTACTTGCGCTCTAGATTTGGAACGGGACAGATTCCTGTAGCTCGTTCATCCTTTGCTACTCTGTTAAGACATGACGGAATAGACGCCTCAAGCATCGAAAGAAGTGAGCGTACCATATGGCATAGTGTGCGGGAGTGGACACGTGGTATTGAAGCCGCGGCTGCTATGCAAAACGTCACGCAGTTTAATATGGAGCAGTTGAAAGCAGTAACGAATTACCTAACGCAAAACATTGTATGTCAGCACCCTGGCGTCGAAATCTCAAAATTTTACGAGCGGGCATTCAATACTCAAGCCCCCTTAACCCCTCCTCGACAGGCGAGAAACAGCCCTAGAGCAAATATCGATAGCCTCGAACCGATCGCCCTGGCCAGCATCTTATGGACTACCTTAGAGGAAAATCCTGGAATAAATTTAGTTATTTGGTTAACCTCATATGACGCTCGTCCTCTTACCAGGGGCTTGTGGCGTGCAAGCATAGTCAAGTTAAGAGCCGACGCTCTCATACGTGATTATATATGTCACAAAGCTTATATAAACGCATTAAGCGACAAATACCCAAGTCACGACGTAACGAAGACAGACTCACTAGAATTTGCGTTGAGCGCCTACGCCAGGTCTTTACCAAATCCTCCTCGCCATTTATTCTTTCTACATTTCTGGAGCAATTCACATCATCCAGAATACAGACCCTTACGGTATATATCTCCCAATCTAAAGGCGCAACTTGAAAGAATGACTGGATTATCCGATGTTGTAAAGCATTTAGAAGAAATCGAACCCTTGTTACAAGCATTAGAAAAGCACGCGGACGAGCATCCAGATTTATGGATGAGCCAGGATGAAATTGACGAATTCATAACAGATCTGTTAGCCAGACGATGGCAAAAGGATCTCCCAGAGCACAGATGCGTAAATTCACCACAACTTGGCGCTCTGCCCACAAAGTACGTCAACAGACCATGGGTTAGCGCCACCTTAGCTAATCAACGGATACGAACATTTATTGAAGAGGATAGAAATTATTTGCGCTTTGATGTACAGAGCGCAGTAAGGATATCCCATCCTTTTCTTTATCCATGACGCAATCTATTTTGTATAACACTTGGGCTAAGCTCGAGTTATCTGAGTATTACCAAGATAGACAGCGCTCATCTACGCGTTCCTCGTATTGCCCGACTATATTTCAGTTGGTGTACCAGGAACATCAATGTCAGCGCTCGTGATGCTTTTTCTCGACTTTGAAGCTTTAATTATTTGATCTCGTTTATGTTTGCGTATAAGGCGGACTACTACCGGTCGTGGAAACTTGGTGTTATTTTCAGCATATAATGCGGGTTTCAGACGAGGATATGATTAAATCATGTAACTATCACAATACTTAACCTCAAAATATTTGAAATCTTTAATGTCCGATAGCTAAGAACTGCCGCCGAATATCGTATTCATTTTTTCTTAATTTAATTAGGAGTATATTTACTATATTTTACTGGTCAAATCATCGAGAAGCAAACTTAGCCCATCTTCCATACAAATTTGGTCAGTCTCCTTTGAGTTCCCAACTTAGAATGGTTCGTAAGAACCGAGCGTTGGACAAAAAGCGTATTACAGTGCTTAAACCTGAAGATAAAAAACGTCTGTTTGAGATGAAACGCCTTAAAGAGGTAAACTTTATGATAATGCCAGATGCTCCAATGCCTAAAAGACATAGAAGACGTTTATCACCTAATAGAGTGCCATGTGCTCTGGTGCCTGGCACTCCAGCTGTACCCCCTGCGAATGTATCGTGCCCATTGACCACAGTGTCTGTACTTGGTACTCCACAGCAGTATGTATGTAATTTTTGTAATTGTGATTATACACATAATTTTTTTAACAGGTGGTTATTGATTGATCATTCTGTTTTTTTACATCAAAATGTGAACGTTATACCACCTGACTCACTCCGTAAATCTTTGACGACGGAAATGTAGCAGTGTGTATCTTTTATGTAGGTACATTACTATGATTTTTAAATAATTGCCATATAATATGATTTTTTGTAGAATTCAAAACACCTTATAAATTGTGCCTGCGATCAGCGAAGAGGTGGTTGTAGAAAATATGGAAGTGATGAATGTAGCAATTCAATTCAATTCACAGCGATATCGGGTCCAACATTTCCAAACTTCACTGAACAAAAAAGACAAGAAATGTTAAGTACGCTTTTACGCAAGTGGGAATTCCTTCAATCAGTCCCATGTATTTCTGTATTGAATAGACCTATGCACTTAATATTTACGCATAAGTTCCTCTATGAATGTAGCTTTCAGATAGTAACTATATTTTTAAGTTTCGTGAAACTGTATAGTCGTAATAATTTAATTCTGTTGAAAAATTTTCGCCGTCGGCAAAATGTTTTGTGCCAGTTTTATGCCTGTAAATAAATATTTTTTTACTATGACGTGTGTTTGTATTTTTTTTCGTATGAAGATAGAACCCTACCACCAATAAAAGCCATAAAATATATATGGTATCGATTTACTTTTCGAAATAATAATTTTTAAAGTTCACATAATGTTTATTTTCAACCATAGTCAATGTTTACCATTTATTATAATAAATTAGAGACGAAATATCAACAAACACTTAACACGACCCGAAAGGGCTAGGCATGGGCGTTTTCGGATTTTTACGCAAACCGATAAATATTCGATTTCAGATTTTGAAATCGATTTCAAAAACCGATTTTAGAAATCGATTTCAGTAGCGGATGTTGGAGCGTAGCATACGACAAACGTAAACAATTGAAATCTTTTTGTATTTTAGGCATGAGACCAATCAAGTCAAATAAAACTCTCCAAACATAAATTCCTAATAACTATTTGCAATTTTCAAAACAAACAAGAAATAGTTGCAATCTGAATTAGATATTATCGCCTCGATATTTAGTTTTATTTTATCTATTCAATCTGTAATTCATAAAACCACCAAAATCCAAAACGATTCGCTTGCTTGCTGACAATAAAATTCGCTTCATCTCTTTCGCTCTTTCCACGGATCAGTAAGTTAGAAAGAAAGGGAAATGAAATTCGCTCTCTCTCATTCTAACTAACTAGTCGTTTGGTAGTGTGAAAGAGAACGAATGAATATGAAAACTATCGAAAACGTAAGCTTTAGATTTTCTTTGTAGTTTGGTTGCGCTTGCACAGTTTAGTTCGGATTTGTGTAGTTTGCGTTATCGTGGTATTGTTTAGCGTTTTCTAAAATCGGTTTTTTCACATTGGTATATCGATACGATACGATTTCTGACTGCAATCGTATTTCAGATTCGTTTTGATATATCGGTCTCATGCCTAGAAAGGGCCATTCATAAGCTCTAACAAAAACATAACTTGAGATTGCGCCCGTCGCCAACGAGTAAACAAAAAAATGTTTTGTTGGGTGCGGGCATCTGGCGCGTGGCGTTACGTCACTTCCGATGTTCTAGCGCCCCTGAGCGGTTCATTTAATAAAAACGGAACAAAGAAACAGATTCATAAACAAAAATGAATCTGCAATTTTAAAAACCAAACAAGGTATAAAAGATGAAGGAGGCTGTGTGAATTTTAACCCATCAAACAGAATGTTAAAATATAATTCTAATATTTATTGCGATGATGATGATGATTAATAAATAAAAATATGTTTTTAAAATCAGTATTTTTATTGGTATATTTTCCCTGTGCAAGTTGGTATATTTCAGTATTTTTTTAAGGAGCTTCGGCTTTTTTTTTAAATTTAATCTGGTCACACTGCTAGTGTAAATTGATAAAGCATTTCAAAATAAAAATAAATCTTAAAATTGTCTTTTTCTTTTTTGTACTGTACCCTAAAATTATTTAAATGACGTAAATTAATTAACCTAAGTAAAATACATGCATGCATAGTCTCAGACCTATATCTCCGAAGAGGTAGGCAGAGGTGTATTTACTACACTTACATTTCGCCAATTTTGTTCTTTGGTCGCACGTAATAGGGGGCGAGCCTATTCCCATACCGGGCACATTTCCAGACTCCGTGCTGCTACTGAGAATTGCCTTACGGAAAAACCCATTAACACTCCCCAGCCCGGGAATTTAACCCGATATAACGCCCACATTTGTCCACTGAAACCAACGAGGCAGTCAAGTAAGTAAAATTTATACGATAATACCGCTTTTGAGTACCGAGTGTGCCCTATACTTTATGTTTTCATGCACCAATTTATCTCTGGACACTATAGTGTCCATTTATAGAGGGGTATATTTTTATGATTTTACACTTACTTTCAGTGCTCATAATGGGTATTTTAGCATTTATTTAGCTAGAAGACATATTTTAGTTTCTAACAACTGAATTACTAATGGTGCCACCATACAAAAATCAACCGTACAGAAGTCCGAAAGAAGAGCAATGGTGGGAACATTCTTTCTAGCAAGCAGTGTTATTTTCAGATGCCTTTTTAATAATTAAATTATTCTTTCAATATTGTTTTCCACATAGAAATATTAAGAAATGTATTAAGTTTCAGAGATAATATATATTTTTTATCCATGTTCATTACCAATAATTCAAGGAGCGATCAAAACTGCTCTTCGAATTTAGTACGTCATTTGTGGGCGAGTGAATCAATGGGTGTGCGTTCGCGCAGCGGAATGTTGTTGAATTTAAAGATTTTAATTATGCAGATATTTAGTGTATGACGTCGTATAATTGTGTATGGTAAAAAAAAATTTGTGCACGCAGCCATTGTGAAGAAATTAACCAAAACCTGATTCCGCTGGGCGAACGTTGTCCTGGCGGAACTTTTTTTAATCCATTGACTTTAGAAGAAAAGAGATGTGTCCAAAAATTAGTGTGTATTTGTGTGTAATTGTGTATGTATGAATAAAATTGGTGCATGCATAAACTTCGGAGAAATTCAAGTTTCCGCTACGCGAACGTTTGGCCATTAGCTAGTTTTCATATAAAGCGCTTACATAGAGAGCTGTAGATTTTTACATACGTTGTTTTGAATTTGTTTATATTTGTTTAAAAAACAGATTTAGAAAAAATCGTAGGGCTTAAAAGATAAAAATATAAACGTAAAATACGCTTATTAGGTCTTAGTTCTTAAAGTATGCACTTTGGGGTCTAGATTTTCACGTTTATACAAACCTTGTAAGTGTCTGCAACATGTTGCCATGTATCAATGATGTTCCGTTAGTAATTAAAGAGTTATAGGACAATTTACCATGAATAGATCACTGTTTACAAAGCAGTCAAATATCACGACGTTCTACAGGAATTGCATGGTAAAATGTATGCCAATAATTAGTGTATTCATTCAACTATTCACATGCAAAATGTCATGTCATTAAATTCAGTAATTAAAGAAAAACAATTATAATACTGACGAAGCATCGAAAACCTACATAACCCGACCAAGTTCGGATGGCTACAAAAAAGCGGCCGTGCCATATATCTAAGAAACGTTCTTAACCTTCCAATATAGTATTTATTAATATGGTACAGTTGCGTACACAAGTATTAGGAAAAAATAAGTCAATTGCAATTATTGAATTAAAAATATTTTTTAAATAATAACGCCACTATCTACGATAAAAATAAATCTTCAATTAACAAGTATTTAAATATCTATATATTACATAATTATGTAATGATAATAACGTTAACAAACGCTTGCAACGACAGCAATGGACTTAAATGTATTTTAACTAAAACAGGTTTAATAAACATATTGCCCTCTCTTTTCTTCAAGGATGGAAGTACCGTTTCAAGCGGGAAGCCGCCTATCGCTCGTTGCGCGCAGCGCGTTGTCTATTTTTTCACACTAGAATATTTTTGATCAATTCATAACTACAATACTTAGACTATTTAACCAAAGGACTAGCGTACCGCTTTGAACAAAATAATTCTGCATATTTTGGTGGGGTGCGGGGGAACACATACATAAGTCACTACCAGTACAACGGTATACATCAATTAAAAACTCGATTCAACTAGTAGTTTTTTTTTTAAGTTATTAGATTGTTCGATCCACTAAAGTTGCAAAGGAGAACGCTCGGGAATACCTAGTCCATTGGTTAAATAGTGTAATAAGCTACAATATGATAAATATTTACCTAAACAGTAGTATTTACATGTGGTAATTATTTAATTTCCCTAAGAGGTCTATAGTTAGAATTCTGATCCGTGAACTCTTCAATAGAAATTAGCTGTATGAATTTTATTTGTCTTAAATTTTAATAATATATCTAGATTATATCTTAAGTCTCAAGCGCATACTTAAATAAAGTACCAACGTAAATAGTACCTACTTTCTGTCATAGTCAAATACATTTAAAAAAGTAGGTGTACAAAAGTAAATGACCTATAAATTATATCGAAACAACAATTGTGTTATCATCTATACCAATTCAGTACCGGTATTATACTGTAAATTTTGGGATGTTACCTAAATATATTGCACGGCCGCTTTTTTGTAGCTATCCGAACTTGGTCGGGTTATGTAGGTTTTCGATGCTTCGTCAGTATTATAATTGTTTTTCTTTAATTACTGAATTTAATGACATGAAATTTTGCATGTGAATAGTTGAATGAATACACTAATTATTGGCATACATGTTACCATGCAATTCCTTTAGAACGTCGTGATATTTGACTGCTTTGTAAACAGTGATCTATTCATGGTAAATTGTCCTATAACTCTTTAATTACTAACGGAACATCATTGATACTTGGCAACATGTTGCAGACACTTACAACGTTTGTTTAAACGTGAAAATCTAGACCCCAAAGTGCATACTTTAAGAACGAAGACCTAATAAGCGTATTTTACGTTTATATTATTATCTTTTAAGCCCTACGATTTTTTCTAAATCTGTTTTTTAAACAAATATAAACAAATTCAAAACAACGTATGTAAAAATCTACAGCTCTCTATGTAAGCGCTTTATATGAAAACTAGCTAATGGCCAAACGTTCGCGTAGCGGAAACTTGAATTTCTCCGAAGTTTATGCATGCACCAATTTTATTCATACATACACAATTACACACAAATACACACTAATTTTTGGACACATCTCTTTTCTTCTAAAGTCAATGGATTAAAAAAAGTTCCGCCAGGACAACGTTCGCCCAGCGGAATCAGTTTTTGGTGAATTTCTCCACAATGGCTGCGTGCACAATTTTTTTTCACCATACACAATTATACGACGTCATACACTAAATATCTTCTTCTTTCTCTTAGCGTTATCCCAGTTTCAGTCTGGGGTCCGCTTTCTAGTCTAACCGGATTTGGCTGAATATTAGCTTTTCCACGGAGCGACTGCCTGTCTGACCTCCGCAACCCGAAGGGATAGCGATATTCCATGGTTTAGTGTCAGTTTATTTAGAAGGTACTGACGCCCTGTAACGACTGTCAAAGATCTTCATGACAACCGGGACCGACGGCTTAACGTGCTCTCCGAGGCACGGGACAAGCAATAATTAACAATTCAATACGCACATAACTCCGAAAAGTCATTGGTGCGCGCCGTGGATTCGAACCCGAAACCCTCTGCATGGCAGTCTGTTGGTATATCCACTCGGCTATCGCTGCCTATCTATACACTAAATATCTGCATAATTAAAATCTTTAAATTCAACAACATTCCGCTGCGCGAACGCACACAACAATGGTCGAAATCAAAACCTCATTATTTGAAAATTTACATAAATTTTGCCTTATTTCATGCATAATTCGTCATAATTTACACGTGAGATATATAAAATACTAAAAATATATAGTTCCATGCTACTACATTCGTATAAAATCAATTTAAACGCAAATAGGATGGACATTTCTTTGATTTACTTTATACCCCAAGAAAAATAAAATCAGCAACGATTAAGGCTGAAAACGTTCATTATTATGTAGCCTAATTGAGAGCAAAATAAATATAATATCAATAGTGTCCTACGAACGCTTAGGGTCATAAATATTGATTTCGTTGCCTACGCAACGCGGGCCCGGTGACCGCCCGGAGACGCGGTGCATTTGCGGTCCAACGCGGGCGCGCCTGGTTTAGCGAGGGGCTAATGATAATTTAAAAAAAGTATTTATTTAATTATTTATTTCAACTAGTTTCTAAACAAATTTATCATCCTATCTTGAAAAGTGACGCTACCAACACTATTGAAATACTGAGTGAGAGTATTTCTGATGTTTTTTCCATCTGTCGAAGGCCTCTGAATGTTTCTTTGCAGGGATGTTAGCTGATTTGATGCTTGACGCCAAGTCCCATCGATAAAAGTACCTCTTTCTATGCCTTCTCTATCAACACATGTAGGAGTCAAATATGTTTTCGACTTTTTCCTTAAAAATTATGTAAAGCACAACTCGCGAATACAACTGCATCTACATATATTTTCGAGACTTAAATTTAGGGGTTGTCTAAAAACTCGAAACCGAGACGCTAGGATGCCAAAATCGTTTTCGACAATTCTCCTAGCTCTGCACAACCTGTAGTTTAATATTTTTCGCTCCCTTGAAATGCTCCGTTCAGGAAATGGTTTCATAATATGTTTTTCAAGTGCACTATCGCCCAAAAATACATATGGAACAGATACATCTGTTCCTGGTAGCAAATAGGATTCCGGTAAATGCAATTCGTTGTTACTAAGAATTGCATAAAATGATGTCTCCTTGAATATACCTCCATCAGACTGGCTCCTATCTGAGCCAGTATGAACGTAAATGAATTCGTAATTTGCATTAACGATGGCGAATAAAACTACGCTAAATGTCCTCATGTAGTTTAAGAAAAGAGATGCACTTTGAGAAGGTTTTTGAATTAAAATTTGTTTCCCGTCCATACAACCGACACAATTATTAAAATGCCATTTTGTTTGAAATAAATTCGCTGACATTTTCCATTCTTCCTCCGTTGACGGCAGCTGAAATGAAAATGAGATATTAATTATATCATTTAAAATTAACTCACGTTATTTACGCTTTTTGTTTCAGAAAAACAAATAAGTGGAATGAAACGAAAAAACAATGCAAGAGAACGCAACATCGAAATGAAAAAGAAAAGCTCAGTCGCAGTCGAATATCGCTATCCCTTCGGGTTGCGGAGGTCAGACAGGCAGTCGCTCCGTGGAAAAGCTAATATTCAGCCAAATCCGGTTAGACTAGAAAGCGGACCCCAGGTTGAGACTGGGATAACGCTAGGAGGATGATGATGATGATTACAAAAAGTTCACTTGCGACCCTTTCCCTATAAGGTGTGGTGTGGCTGCATGTATAGCGTTCATTCATTCGCCACGAACTAAAGTCGACTTAAGTAAAAGTCGATGTCGAATAAGTCGAATTATTTATTCGTTCCCATCATTCAGTGACCAGACTGAATGATGAGAACGAATAATAATTCGACTTCAAGTTAGAATTAGTATGCCATGTTGGTAACTAATATCGAATGTCATTCGAATGAGTTGATGATTGACAAAGTCGAATGATTGACAAAGTCGAATGATTCGAATAGGATCATTCATAGTCGCGCATCGCTATTATGAACTTAAAAAAAAATAATTCATGATCATTATTTTAAACAATTGTAGCCTATATTATAACCAATAACATTATTTTGTAGTTAAGTAAGTTAAACCATTTAATGTCTTTATTGTTTTCAGGGTACAGCAAAAAATCTTAGTGGACCTTATTTTGTTTTGAGTAGTATACATTCCAGACATCATAAAAACCTCAAAAACAGGCAGCCTTCAGCCGTTATTACATCTAAAAACCTTTGATAATAGAATTGAGATTTGCCCAGTCACCGCCTTAAGATGTTACATTAATAGAACTAAACCACTGAGAAACAGTACAGACAAGTTAATACTCACCTTTAAAAAACCACACCAGCCTGCATTAACACAAACTATAAGCCGGTGGATTAAAACAACTTTACGTGAGGCTGGCATTGATATTAATATCCACATCAACTGCTAACGGGTCTGGCATCAGTATTGATCAAATACAAAGAACATCTGGATGGTCTCAGAACTCAGCCACCTTTGCTAAACATTATAACAGGCCAGTTATTCAAGAAGTAACTGTGTTCAGTGATGTAACGAGTATATGTAACACTAAATAATATGTCTTAATCTCATGATTTGATTATTTTTTAAGGGTGTGTTTAATGCTAAGTTAAGTAGATAAGATCATGTGACCTTAATAAATACCTTAATAAATCCTATTATGTAGTATTTATAAACTCACAAACAACCCTAACTGACTTCCAACATCTACATGTATAAACTTGTCTCGAAGAAAGGAGCTTCATATTATATAATAGAACTTCACTTAAGGTAAGTTCGTTTAATCATATAATTCTTTGATAAACGATAATTATGTCCGAGGAAGACAGGAAAAAACCTTTCTCGAGTCTGGAAAAGGTTATAAAGGAGTATTATTCAAAAATATGAGGCTATTTTAACTGCAAAACAAACAAATGCAACAAGTGCTTAGAAGAAGAAACATTCAGGGGAGAATATAGAGAGGAGTTTAATGAGCCGTCTATCGTTAGTCAAAAGGTAATATACCTATTTTGTATAGCTGATGTTAAGCTTTATTAGATTTAAAAAGAGACCATGCTTTTTTATAATTTCATTGTGTAGCATGGTAATTTTACAAGAGTGCCCCAAGCGTAACTTAGTTTTAATCATGTGTTATTCCTATAGATAAGTACAGCCTATATAATTATTTTGTTTGTTTTTAGGCATCTACAAAACAATTAATAAAGTTATGGTACAATATGAAAGCAAAAGCGAGGCAGTCCAAAACAAAGGAAAATCTTCGCCACTTAACTGGCTTTAGAGAAAAGCACTCCACGATCGATCAAGTGCACCGAATAACCAACATAATTGAAAAACACTAGACGAAAAAAAGTGTGTTCCACGGTATTTCTCGACGTCACTCAAGCATTTGACGTCTGGCATGAGGGCCTAATATTTAAGTTAAAAATGATGCTGCCACAACAATTTTCGGATATTCTCGAATCATATATTTTAGACCGAGTCTTTCGAATAAGACAAGAAATAACGCCAATAAAAGCTCGTGTGCCACAAGGTAGTGTCTTAGGGCCGGTCCTATACCTACATACAGCGTAGTTTTGTGTCAAGTGTTATCACAGGTGTATACCTACACTTGACACAAAACTACGCTGGAAAGCACATGTTAAAAAGAAAAGAGAAGAGCTTGGTATACGGTATAAAAAAATGTACTGGCTGATGGGTCGACATTCTTCATGGTCAGTATATAATAAAATTCTATTATATAAGCAAATACTCATGCCAGTGTGGACATACGGCATCCAGTTATAGGGGTGTGCCAGTAAGAGCAGTCGGCAAATCATCCAAAGATTCCAGAATAAAGTACTGAGGGATATTGTCAATGCGCCCTGGTATATTCGCAATAACGATCTCCATCGGGACCTCAATATGGACGACGTCGATAAAGTTTTACAGAAATATGCAGAAGCACACGAACGGCGTCTTCATCATCACGTGAATGTCGAGGCGATTCAACTCCTCGACAACACTGAATTAGTGAGAAGACTAAAACGGACAAAACCATTTGAGTTAGTATAGTATAGTGACGTTTAAATAAAAGTGTAGTGATAAGTGCGCTGTGAAAAAGAACACATGAACAAAGTGTCTTCGCCTTAACGTAAACTAAGAAATTATGTTATTGGACAATTCTTAGATAATAATGTTACGTAGCAATTTAGGTTAAATTAAAATTACACATTAGCTTCAAGGCTAGATTGTAATATAAGTAAAATATCGTTTAGGTATTTTATACAATAAAAAAAACTTAACTGGCGGTGGGCCCATCTGTCATGGACATGAACCCTATCGATGCCAAGGTGATGGACATAGACAAAAATATCCTCACTAATATTGAAGTGGATATTGATAGTGATGTTGACGGTAAGAGATTATCCTTTGCTATAACTTAATAAATGTACATGTTTCTCCAGTTATTTGAACGTAATTATTATTAAATGCTAGTTGTATACCTAGACCTATCCATTCACCATTCAGTACAGAGATCTAGATGTATAATATTTCTTACCTAATCGAACTATGTTTTACCTCTGTCACAGCCATAAACAAGTACTTTAAAAAAGCATATTATATGCATTCATTTTTGAACTTAATTAAATATAACACTATTTGTGCAACTAGGACATACAGTAGAAAGCTCTTTTAAAATTATGACAATATTTTCAGGAAATGTATCCATATAAGGTGACACTAATAATGAATCATGGCAACGAGATATAACTATGCAAGCTACACATGAGTCAAAGGGAGAAGAGAAACATTGCATTGAGTATAAAACTCCTATCCAAAGGAGTTATGATTGTAATATAAGGACAAACAAAATTGATTTACTGAAATGTAAAACTTTGGAGGAAGAATTGGAACTTAGGAAGAATCAACATGAAGAAGAAATTAAAATTTTGGAGAGGGAATACAAAGAAGCTTTGTTTAAATTGGAATTAGAAATTAAGTTAATATAATTAAATAAATGTAATTTGTATAACGCTCTTGTGTTGTCGTTTAATTTATTTATTTCCTTAAATTGTGTCATATAGAGAAATTATATTTGATCGAAGTACCAAACCATCACTGGTACTCATTGTGCTTATACTAGAAGGCTGAGAATGAATATTATGAGTTTCATTTGCCACATCATCTTCATCTTCAAAAAGATCATTGACTTCCACAGCTATGTATATTATGTAGCACTGCGCAAGCCACTATGACATTGGCTGTTGTTTATAATTTATATGCCAAACCATTTTGTAAGCAAGGGAACCGTCTTTTCAACACTCCATATAAACGTTCCACTCTATTTCTGGATCTTATTTGCACCCTATTATATCTTTCCTCATGTGGGGTTGCAGGATTTGAGATTGGTGTCAATAAATGACTAAACTAAAGAATGTTTCATTGTAAATAAGTTATAAGGTAGTTCAATAATTTAAATACACTTGATATGTATCTAATTTATTCATAAGTATATTATTACATAAATTACTTAGTGCAAGGATATCCAACATCTGCAAATAGCACCCCAACAGTTTCATGATTCTATGTTATATTTATCTAAAGTTTCTTAAGATGAGTACTGCCTGCCCAGCGCACTACTATCAAACTACTATCAAATTAGGGCCACCAACTACTTGAACGTTTAATGAAAAATAGCCTTTTCTGTCCCGGTATTGTTTAGTATACACTCTGGGTTTGGTGATTATAATATGAGTGCAATCGATTGCACCAACAATATTTTTCAGACTAGGCACTTTTCCTATACAACCAAGACTTCTTGGTCTCTCTTAAATTCTCTGGAAACCTAATAACTCGTGCATTAGCAATGCCAGTTGACGAGTAACTCTTTTCACTATTTGACACACTGTTGATGGTGAAATACGCATGATGTCTCCACATACAATCTGGAAGCTACCAGTGGCATAAAAACGTAATGTTGTTAATAACTGACACAGTGGACTCACAGGCATTCCTCGTTGTGTCTCTGATTGTAAAGAGTCTGCAATTCGTGGTAAAATTACATTCATCACAACACTTTTGGAAAAACGAAATCTCTTTCTAAAAGTATCTTCCGAATAATCATTCAATGGATCCACATCACGAAAGTAAACTTTGCGACCTCTGGGCTCAGCAACTTCTATCTCCGGTAGAATATCGACATCAATATTATCTATAACACCATAAATAGCTTCGATGCTTTCCATTGCTAAGAAAAAATGCAACTCAATCGTCAAATTCTAATGCTCAAGTAACCAAAATGGCGACTATTACTTGGCTAAGTGTCTGTTTCACAAAGTCTCAGTAAATTCATCAGTAGCTACTTGATAAGTTTACTACTGAGGCGTTAAATCCTCTCGGTAACTTCCGCTGCGTTTCACCATCGCCACGCCCCTTTTTTTAAATGACGGTTAACTGACCTGTTTACATGCGCGGGAACACCGGTGTGCCCGCTATTATTATTCTCGATATGCTCACCGATACGCGGGAACACCGGGGTTCCCGACGGTGAGATGCATTTAAAGCCCAATTTATGAATACATTGGGTTGATTTTTGTTCAACGATTTTATTTTATTGAGACCATAGATAAATGTTGCTTGGGTTTTAAAACGAATATACATAAGTACGCGCCAGAAAAAAAAGTTGAAATGTTACATTACTTTTGCGTACGAGGCGTGTCTGTGCACACAGTGCAGTGGTCTTTTATTGGATATTTTTAAGGTAAGTGCATTTTATTGTTAGAAAAGTAGTATATATTCTGTTATTCTGCGAATGGAGAAGCTATTTACACGAACAGAAGTTAGAAATATGTCGTAATTCATATTGTTTTCAACATAGAAATTCGTTCATCTATATCCGCGATTTTCAACTGTTTTGCTCTGTAATTTAGACATATACATGAAAGTGATAATAAATAAGAACAATTAAAGTTATAATTCGAACAAATACAGTGCATTCTCAAGTAAAATTAGTAAAATATTTATCAGAATTATCAAAATTCCGTTATAAAAAGTGTTCAATATTCACTATGCAGTTATGATCGTTACCGCTATGGCAATATGGGTCATAATAGGGTGAACGTTTCAGGTATGTATTTGTTAGTAATGTGCATCGATTACATCAGTTATCGACATTTTTCTTTGGATTGCGATTTTATCGATACACATATCTGAAACCTTAACCTGGCTCCCAGTGACTATTTCCTTTTTTTCAAATTTAAAAAAGAAGTTGCGGGGACGAACATTTGCGGAAATTGCGGACGACAGTGAGATGAAGGCGGCCGTGGAAAACCATTTTGAAGACAAATCTAAAGAATATTTTTTCAATGGTATAAAAGCATTATATTCACGGGATGTGAAAAGTGTATTTCACTTGAGGGGGATCATATTGAAAACTAAAAAAATAAAATCTATAATTTTCTCTCATTAACTACCCTAGGGCCTAGGCCGCGAATTTATCAGCCGCCCCTCGTATATAGAAAGTAAAATTACGTAATATAATAATAATAATCTATAATATAAAAATGAATCGCAAAATGTGTTGGTAAGCGCATAACTCAACAACGCCTGGACCGATTTGGCCAATTCTTTTTTTAAAATGTTCGTTGAAGTTCAAAGCTGGTTTTTACGGCGAGAAAAATTCTAATAATTGCCGAAAAACCCCTAAAAACAGCCCTCTTCTTTTTCCCATACAAGCGTTTTCTAACTAAAACGTAGAGATAATTTGTAATTTATTACTGCTGCATAAAGTTCAAATTCGCGTGCGCGTTGATATACTTTTTTGTTTGATGGCAGTTTTGACAGGTTTGCGGACCTGAAGCATAGATTACTAAACAGTTACTACGTCCTGAAGTCTCACCACTCTGCGCTGAGGAGGTACAACAGTCTCAACAGGGCTCTGCATTTTGTTGATATCGATCCTGCCACTGACGCCACGTACCCAACCAACAGTGACGCTGCAAGCTTTGATCGAATGCACCACAGAACATATATACACTGGAATGCACCATCTGAGGCCAATTATTGATCACCTTAATTCAAAATTTCAAGCAAACTATCTTCTGTCTAAAGACAGCATTAGCATAGACGAAAGTCTCACTCTTTGGAAAGGTAGGGTAAATTACAAAAAGTATATTCGGTTGAAGACTGCAAAGTTTGGGATAAAAACTTTCGAACTCTGTGAGAGCGCTACCGACTATTTGTGGTCTTTTTTGGTCTACACAGGAAAGAAGTGTTCTTCGACCTGGAAGGCACATGTCGAAAAGCGCCGCAGTAGTTCGCAAGTTAATTAGACCCTTGCTAAATGAAGGACATCGTTTATTTATGGGTCCATATTGGCTCACCTAAAGTTCTTTACCCGAAATTGTTCTTCCTAACGATTTGTAATCCGAATGATCACTCTACCTAAAATTGTTCATGCTAAAGTTTTCATTCATACTATTTATAGTGCAACCGGCGATGTTCATAACTCTCATGTTTCCGAAAGTTGTAATTAATAATATCATTAATGTAAATATATTTAAACTCCTACTGTTTTTTATCATACCGCTTTTATCTCTAAACATAATTACCATAATATTTTCACTCATACTCAGAAAGAAACATTTACCAAGTGTAATAAAATATATAATTATGACACTTTTACCAAGACACTTTTAGCCTTATATTTAAGTGTTTTACGATAGAATCGAGAAAATAAACAATTTGCAAAAATAACACTTTGTTGGAGATTTTTTTTTAAGTCCTCGAGCCGTAGCGCCCCCAAGGCTACACTGCAACCGAAATTCAAAAAACACGACTCACTTACGGTTATGTATATGGTCTGGAAGTTTATACCGCAGTTTTAACCGTACCGTAAAATGTATTATTAATTTCAAATGTTGGTATTTCTTATTTCATTTTATAGCCATAAGACATTTATTTACATTTCTAATGACCTTGTTTCGTTTCTCTTCACTTTGCACTTTGTGAACTTTAAGCTATCATTTTTGACACAAGTGACAATTTGTTGTCTATGACCACTGACATTTCTCGATGAAGGGTGTATCGTTTGGATTAAAGTCACACACGCATAATATATTTTGTAACATTAGTTAGGCAATTAATAATATTTGTTTTTATACATATATTAATTAATTTATATATATACTAATTTATTTATTTTTAAACTTTTAAATGTACATAACTGTTAAAAACTAATTTTCAACTATACTTTAGCATATTTTTTTTTATTTTATTTATAGACACGCCTGTATCCCGAAGGGGTAGGCAGAGGTGTAATATTACACCCACATTTCGCCAGGAATTTTTTAGGTCCCACGTATTTCTTTTTTACAATTTTTTTAATACCATAGATAAAATAAAAAACTCGTAAATGTCCTATATTTTCTTTTTTTTTTTTGTTACTATAAATTTTACACCATTTTTACTTTAGTTTAACTATTAGATTTATACCTTTTTTATGATTTCTATTGTTTTTATAACAAGACTGTAAGAACCTCCACGCTATTCTTGTTTCCGAATCGTGGCTTAAGCCAAGCCTTCCTTCTACTTCCTATTCTTTGCCCGGCTTCCAACTTATTCGAAATGACCGTACCGTGGGCGGAGGCGGCGGTGTTACCATTTATCTCCGATCCAATATTGTCCATAATGTGGTAAGCATGTCGTCACAGCCGCCCCCGTCTAATGCTGATGAACATTTGTTTTTGGAAGTCGAGCTATATCATATAAAAATACTTCTTGGCGTTTACTACTGTCCTTCTTTGCGAATTGATTTCTTTTCCTCATTCGAGAACCTGTTACTCAGTCTTTGTCCGTCTTACAGTCAAACCATTATTATGGGTGATTTTAACGCCTTCTCAAAAATGACTCCCGCTCTTCATCATTAAATTCTATTTCAGTTTCTAGCAACCTACATACATTGCCCCTTAACGCCACTCATCACTTTCCACATTCTACACCTTCACTTTTTACCCTCAATTTTGTTTCTTCTCCTGACCACGTCGCTAAACATGGCCAGTACTGTGCAAATGAATTTTCGTACCATGATCTTATTTTCCTTTCTTACAAAATTCGTCCTCCTAAGGGCGCGTTCACACGACACGCGCACGCTCAGCGCACGCCACCCGCGTCCAACTCGCATTGAAATTTGTTAAATAAGAATTTGAGCCTTATAATGCATCAGTAGATCTCAAATTGCATTTAACGAGGTCTACACGCGCACGCCATGCGCACGCCCCGCGCCCGCCTCGCGCCAACCCTGCACTCACCCTGCCCGCGCTCTGCACCCTCCCCGCGTACGCCTTGCGCCCGCGCTATGGCTGGCATAGATGAGAATATGGCTAGTTTTGTATTGACTGTGATCAAGTTTAGTCGTGTGGCGTGTTTTTTGTTTTAGTAATATATGATAGATAACTTCGACAAAGAAACATTCATTTCTTTGGTGGAGGAAAGAGATGAGCTGTGGGATAAAACCCTTGAAAGCTATAAAGATAAAAGGAAAACTCTACAGGCTTGGCGTGAAATATGTATAATTATTAATGACGATTTTGAATCGCTGTCGGATGTGGAAAAAAATAAATACGGTAAGTATGTTTGAATATACATATATATTTAATAAATTGTTAACAATATTTAATTTGCCATGGTACTCGTCCATGCTTAGACATAAAGTATTCCGCAAAATGATTACGAACTGTACTTGCTGTCATAGTATTGTATTGTATTGATGGCGACCTTGGTAAAGCCAAGGTCAGGGCCAAGATTGATGGTTGATATTTCACGCATACCCTCTTCTTTATGTATAAAGTTCTGTAGTAAACAACACGTTTTTACAATTTTAACTGCTAAATCAAGTGACACATCTAGAGGACGATAAAGAATTCTACATTTATAAGCCATAATGCCAAAAGCACATTTTACATATCGCCTTGCTCGGGTCAAACGATAGTTAAAGACCGATTTAGTCGCATTCAGCTGTTGGCCACTGAATGGGCGAAGTATGTTTTCGTGTAACCCAAAAGCCTCGTCCCCAACAAAAATGTAGGGTAGATCGACATTTGATTCTTCCAGTTGTGCAGGCGTTAGCAAATTTAACATCTTGTTCACTAAGCTTTTCCAAAAAGCAGTCTCCTTGAAAACATTCGAATCACACTCTTTGCCGTATGCACCAACATCAATGAAAATATAATTATAATTTGTATCAACTACCGCCATTAAAACAATTGAAAAGTAATGTTTGTAATTTAAAAACATTGACCCACTTCTTTTGGGCTTTATAACTCTTATGTGCTTGCCATCTATAGCACCCAGGCAATGAGGAAAATTGGCTTTTAGGCTCAGTTCACACCGAAATGGCAGCGGCCGGAAGCGAAGCGGAGAGCAGTTTCAGTGTCATATAATTTTA
This sequence comes from Euclidia mi, assembly GCA_944739405.2. Taxonomy (NCBI): domain Eukaryota; kingdom Metazoa; phylum Arthropoda; class Insecta; order Lepidoptera; family Erebidae; genus Euclidia; species Euclidia mi. The sequence goes on from OX123195.2 coordinate 36,573,942, forward strand.
GTCTTTATCACCATGACTATAATACATAGAATCACTTGACAATCCGCGCCGAGTCGGCGCGCGACCGCTCTGGCGGGCGCGAGCGGCCGCGAGCATGCGCGGGAAGGCGCGGGCGGCCGCGAGCATGCGCGAGCATGCGCGGGAAGGCGCGGGCGGCCGCGAGCATGCGCGGGAAGGCGCGGGCGGCCGTGTACCAAATAATCCGCGTTTCCTCTTCTTCTTATTCAATTATACGTGCAATAACTATTAAATCCACAATACTAAGTTTCACAGCTAATTACACACGTGTTTCCTCTTTATATGTAGAATATAAACTGCGCATAGGAATAGTGTGAGCCTGAGCCGTGACATGAGCTGCGCGCGGCCGCGAGCAGTCGCGGGCGGGCGCGAGCAGTCGCGGGCAGGCGCGAGCAGTCGCGCGCGGGCGCGAGCAGTCGCGGGCAGCCGCGAGCCTTCTCTTCGATGCCGGCCGCTGCGCGTCGCTTCCAGCCGCTGCCATTTCGGTGTGAACTGAGCCTTAAACAGAAGTTGCGAGCAATTTCATACCACTCATATTTAGTTGGTACTTTCACATATGTTTCTGACAATTCTTCCCAGATACTTTGGCAAACTTCTCTGACTATATAACATGAAGTACTTTTTTCGATACTGAATCCGTATCGTAGATCAGCGAAATTATGTCCTGTTGCTAAATACCTGAAAAAAAATGGAATAATAAATAATTATTATAATTAATAAGATCTGTTTGACTTATTTACAGGAAAACTGGTTGTGAAAAAGTGGAAATCTATGAGAGACGAATGGATGAAATGTCATAGAAAATTAAGCGAGAGCAAGTCGGGATCGGGAGCTAATCCATCAGTTCATAAGTACACATAATACGACAATATGAAATTTTTGACAAAAATTGCCCAACATAGAAATACTGAGTCAAATATGGTACCACCCTGCAACACTGAAAGCGATGACAGCCATGATACATCAATGATCAAGAAGAAGAAGAAAGACCAAGTGCAAGATAAAAATTTGAGTGCAGTAATCGATTTTAAACTTTCGCGATTTGTATACATCATAGAAATTAATTTAGCGGGTCTTAATCGCGTTAACTTAACTTATTTAAGGTATAAATACCTATTTGTTACCGACGTTTCGCTCATCATCATCATCATTCGCTCGCTCAGCGACGTCTTGTGGAAGTGCGGGTTTCAGCACCTACCCTCACTTGGTCTTTATTTAAGTTCGCAATGTCGGTACTCCGACACACTACACTAATGACGTCTACACACTGTTGAGATTTATCACTGCGGCGGTGTTTACACTTGCTGATGACTGGATTCCAAGTGGCCGATAATCTATATCCATCCTCCCGGTTGAAATTGTTATATTTCTTGATTTCTACCGCTTCACGTACTATCCTGGAGTAATAGTGACGATTGGTGGATAAGACTTGTGGTTGATGCAGTTCTATCCAGTGGTTTAGTCCAGACTCCAACAAATGCTCAGCTATCGCCGACTTGTTAATATGTCGGTTTTTTACAGCTGCGATATGTTCCTTTACCCTTTCAGCGATTGTACGCTTAGTCTGCCCGATATATGAACTACCACAGCTGCAATCGACTTTGTAGACGCCAGGTGTTTGGAGAGGAATTACATCCTTTGGTGTACGCAGATTGTATGTTATCTTAGAGAGCGGACTGTATACAGTCTTGATGGAGTATTTCTGGAGTACTGTTCCAACTTTGTCCGTCACTCCCTTTAGATACGGCCTGTAAGCGGGCACTCTGCTTACTTCAGGTTTACGCTCGTTCCTCATCCGACAGAGTAAGTTTTTCTTGTATCCGTTGCACCTAAGTACCTCCCGAACATGTGACAGCTCACTGTTTAATTGTTCGGGGTCACATAATTCATACGCTCTGTTCACTAACGAGGACACAACGGAATCCAAGTGCCGCGGATGGTGGTGCGAGTTCGCGTTGAGATACCTGTCGGTGTGTGTCGGTTTCCTATACACAGTGTGTCCAAGGGTACCATTATCTCTCACTGTCACTTTAACGTCGAGAAAGGGTAACGATCCGTCTACCTCCATTTCGAATGTGAATCGGATGTTTGGATGTATGGAATTCAATTTGTGTGCGAATTGTTCTACGTCCTGCTTGTTGCCCTTCATGATGCAGAAGATATCTTTTCAATAGTTTCACATTTGACGTCTGCATGTCTATGGATTCCTCAAAGTGCTCCATCCAGATGTTGGCCATTACCGGTGCTATAGGGCTACCCATAGCCACTCCATCAATCTGGAGGTAATGTTGTCCACGATATAGGAAGTAGTGTCCATCCCAGCAATTCCTGAGTAGAACGATGTATTCGTTAGACAGACCGTTTTCCCTTAATTTCCTCTCTATTGTCTTAATCGCGTTAACTTAACTTATTTAAGGTATAAATAGGTATTTATACCTTAAATAAGTTAAGTTGACGCGATTAAGACCCGCTAAATTAATTTCTATGATTGAGTGCAGTAGATATAAAAATGATGCAATTTATCGATTCTATGCAAAAAGAAGAAAAGAAAACTTCTGATGACACCAGAATTATGTCATTTTTCAAGAGTATTGCTCCAACAGTAGAGAAGTTCAATGACGATGAAGTTATCGAATTCCAATATCAAGTTATTTCAATACTAAGAAATTTTAAACAAAGAAATCTAAACAGCAACACGTCAGAATCACAAAATATACAATTGTAACAGCCCATCCAACCTCAGCCAACCTATGATACTGAAGCTTATGGATATTCTACTGCAGCTGTACCTTCTAATGTGAGGAGCCAAGAAGCTTATGGATATTCCACTGCACCTGAACCCTCTAATGAGAGAAGCCAATCTAGGCTTACTAATTATAGTTCCGAACTAGAATTTGACACTTACACTATAATTGAACAAAGTCAACCCAGTGTGCAATCCAGTATGAGTGACGACCTTGACTTTGCGACACTGAATTAATTTTATTATTTTTCTACTGTAATATCTACCGCTGTAATTTAAGATAATTATCGTTTTTGATTAATGTAATTATCTTACATTTTCTAAAATTAATAAAGGATTACAACAAAAATATGTTTCAATGTGTATGGTCACGTTCAAAATTGGAGCCATATTACTATAGTTTGAAATAATTTACTTAAAAATGACATGCGCTTTTTCTATTTTTGTGCTCGTTTGTAAATAAACTATAAACCTTTCGGAAATACAAAAATATTTTCAACCATACGCGCATGCTACAATCTTGAGCGAGACCGTGACTACTTACCTCAAAGTTACAACCAGCCTTTCGGCAGAAGAAATACTATCTCGCATAGCTGTGTGCTGATGCTTCAGTTTAATGTTTAAAACGGACAGTAATTTATCAAATGTCCTTTTAGTCATTCGAAGATAGTTATAAAATTCATCATCATAATTGCGTAATTCCGCATAAAGGATATCAAATTCGCCATGCTTCTCTCTGCGTGTTAATATAGGGTGAATCCAGTATTTTCTTGTAGTATCATAATCTTTTTACTGTCTTTTTCTTTCTTCCATTGTTTATACATATAGAATATAATTAGAACTTTGTTTAACCTAGTCAAATCCATTTTGGTTTAAACGTGCACACGTTGTGACACCTGGAAGCCACTATGCCTAGCGAACGAAGTAGTCCTGTCACTAGTAGTATAAGTGGGCGCGAGGCGTGTGCGAGGCGGATGCAGCGCGTGTGCTGGTTTAAGGCGGGCACAACGCGTGCACGGGTGCTGTGCGTGATCGGCGCGTGTCATCTGAATACGCTAAAGCAAAGCTAAGAATTCTCTTGCAACGCAATTTTAGTGGCATGGAAATGGAACGCCTTCGTGATGATGCTAACGCAATTGACTGGGAACCGTTGTTTTCAGCGGAATCATTGGACCATAAAGTCGAAATATTTGAGAAAAATATAATTGAGTTGTACGACGTCCACTCACCAGTTCGGCCCATAAAACTAAAGCATCTACCTGCACCTTGGCTCAATAATGAAATAAGATTACTCGTTCATAAAAAATCTGTAGCGAAGTCTAAATACCAAGCAAAACCCACAGCATACAATAAAGACAAATATGTCACAATCAGAAACCACTGTAATAAGGTGTGTAGGAATGCACAAGGCCAGCATATTCATAACTCCGTACAAAACGGTGATCCAGCGAAGTCTGGAAATTTCTTAGATCATTAGGAGTTGGAAAACAGCGGCAAAATATGTTTCCGAATAACATAGATATTAATCAGCTCAACCTGCACTTCTCTGCTTCGTCTGATTTCGATAAGACAACTAAAACAAACACTTTACATTATTTTTCATCACTTCCAACTCCTGATTATACTCCATTTGTTTTTAGTCTATTCACTGCATGTGATGTTAAGAAAAGCATTTCATCCATAACATCCAACGCTGTTGGTAGTGATGGTATCGCCCGTAACAGGATCCTTCCTATCCTTGACGAAATCCTACCTGTTATTTCCCACATCCTAATTTTTTCAATCTCCAACAGTGCCTTTCCCACATCGTGGAAAAACGCCCAGGTCGTCCCCTTACCCAAAAAATCTAATCCTGTAACCTTTGCTGAATATCGACCCATATCCATATTACCTTTCCTATCTAAAGTCCTTGAACGCCTTATCCATAACCAGCTCAACTCATTCCTATCTAGAAATAATCTTCTTAATCCTTTCCAATCCGGTTTCCGTCCTGGTCACAGTACCACTACCACCTTAGTCACTATTACGGACGATATCAGGGCAGGCATGGAGGATGGTAATCTCACAGTTCTCTGTCTACTGGATTACAGCAACGAGTTCAATACTGTTGACTTTGACATTCTCCTTGCCATGATGTGCTCTCTTAACATATCTCCATCAGTGGTCGACTGGTTTCGCAGTTACCTATTTGGCCGGCGACAACGAGTTCGCCTGGATGACTATTACTCTTCCTGGTGTGACAACTCTGCCGGCGTACTGCAGGGTGGCGTTTTATCTCCTTTGCTCTTCTCAATTTTTATAAATACTATTTCCAATCATATATCTTCTTCCTACCACCTTTGGGCTTCATGTAAACGACGCCGGAACCGCACCGATGCCGCACCGCAAGACTGTGTATTCACAGCAAAATCGCATCGCCACCGCGTCGCAGCCGCACCGGCGCCGCACCGACGCCGCATAACACCGCATTGTCTCCGCGCTAAATTATAAAGCAGCGATCACAGTTTAGTATAGTATTGTCGGTGAAACTGTACACACGTCGCTGATTTTAGTTATACCTACTCGTTATGTTAACATTAAGCAAAAAAAAAGAAAGTGCTACTTATTTAATCTACAAGCAGTGGCAGGATCAAATTAATAATAAACGTAGAAGAAGATTTTGCGTACACCCTGTTTTATCCTGTAGGGAAGACAAGGGAGAATTTCATGTACTCTTTGAAGGGTTGAGAAATTATGAAGAAAAATTTTTTGAATATCTCAGAATGAATGTAAAAACTTTTGATGCACTGCTGAACATTTTACGAAGTAAACTTCAACATCAGGATACCAATATGCGACCTAGCATTTCTCCTGCAGAAAGACTGGTGGTCACCTTAAGGTAAGTAAAATACATTAAAGGACAATGCCCATTTCTGGGCTTAGTCGTTACAAGGGAAATTCTTTTTGGAAAATATTATTATTTTATTTTAAGAGAAAAACATAGAAAATATATTCAATTTCCAATAGGAAAACTAAGAAAAATGAAAATTGATGTTCATTATACTAAGCCTCTGTTAATTAAGTATTCTTGTGCTGCTAAAAAACCTTGGTGTCAGATAGTTATTAAAACACGATGACTAACTGTCACAAACGTCAAAAGTATCAATAAGTACTTCAAAATATATTTGTAGGCGGGTAACTAGATTATTGGCCGATATAATCACTTCAGAGTGTTCAGAGTTCCTACTAAGTGGGCGCAGCTGGGTTATTGTGCATTGAATACACACAAACTAAAATACACTATCTACTTTAAAACACGAAAAGCATTATCTTGACAATTATATTCAAACACTTTTCACTTGCAAGTCTTTTAACGAACCGAAGACGGATTCATGGTGTACCGTCAACCAGGCGACCCGACTAAATGTCCCGCAGTCCGCCAGACAAGTCCACATGAACACCGTCAGTGCCCCCCGCCACTGGACCGCAATTCGTTTCGTCACAACCGGCCGGGAGCACTTCGATTCGTTTAGAGACTGTACTAATGACGTGATGACGTTTCATGACATCTGCAATTTCCGTTCCGACGTGAAATAATAAAGAGGCGCTGGTAATGCGCCGTCATATTCGTTTTGTTGCGCTTGCGACTGCGAATGTGTTCTCTGGTTGCATTCATATTTTTTGTGATTTTACCAATGACTTTGGCTTTCTTCTGGAATCTGACGGATCTTGCACTCGCGAACGAACTCGGCACAAACACGGACTCTGTATCTGCTACTCTGACTGACCAAGGCTTGTTTTATATGACATCGATAAAGATAGACAACTGCATCTATTGTGGTATTGCTACGTCTCGTTGCAATGCAAGGGGCAAACGGTTTTTGAATGAACAATCCGTCTTATCTATTGTGCGTGCTTGGGTTGCTCCACGAACAGTAACTGCCTCAAAATAGTATATAATATGAGTATTTCTGTATCTATATTCACACTTGTCAATGTGTAATGCATTTCACGTATATTACTAACGATTACTTTATTTTATTTAAGATGGATGCTAGTCATCATCTCTGCCAAGCTTGTTGGAATTTGGCAGTTAATAGACTGCTATTGCCCGATTCAGCCGACACACCAGCTCCTCATGGCCATAAACATGTGTGTATCAACTGTGGATGTTCGCTTCTAAGGAACAAACATTCTCATCAATTACATTCTAATACTGAACGAGAGCAAAGAGTGCTGAATTTTATATCAAAATGGATATTACGACGAACTGTAAGTTCTATTTAATAGTTTATATTCTCTGTACATTTTTATTTTATTTCAGAATAGGTAATTGGTAGGAAAATCATTTATTTAAATCAGAACTAGTGGTTTCTTAATGCTCATTATGGCAAACCATTATATTATGATATTTCTTTAGGCAACAAAATATATTATGTAATAATTATGAAGAAAGCAGATTAAAGAGATTAATTTGTTAATGGTATTTGTTTAAGGTTGGGGCTCTAAATGAAGTATGTCATTCTTGCTGGGTAAGGGCAGACAGAGCTGCCTATCAATACATTTTGCAGCCTACTACCATATTGTAATAAAATCTAATAGTGAAGTAACTCGGCCGTCTAGACAGGCCAACGATGAGGTGCGGTGCGGGGCAGAGCGGCGTCCCCCCGCCACTTTTTCGCAGGCGGCCCGTCCGCCCGACCTATACTGCGCGTCGGTACGAAGATACAAGTGTGGCTATCGCGCTATCGCTAATATTTTTTTATGCATAGGCGACAATTTTTTAATAATGCGTTCTACATGTGCAGTCTACGGTTGTTTGTCGGCATCGTACAGCAGCAATAATGTAAACATGAGATTCCATCGATTTCAAATTAAATTTTCAGCACCATGTGTTGCTTTCCATTGCAATTCTTAATCTGTTTGTATGTGTGGATGAGAATCAATTATATCGAAAAACTAGCGACCCGCCCCGGCGTGCCTTTATACATTGCACACGGGTGCAATGTATAAAGGCACGCGCCGCCGCCGGCCGCCAGCCCCGCCGCAACCACTAAGTATATCCCTGCATTTTAACCCTTTAAGCATTTTTGTATCTAAATATGCACAACACGTTTAAATAAATATAGCACAAAATCCGAAAGTCACTCGAACCTTTTCCTTTTTCAGTACAAGTTATCAACGTACAAACGAACGAAAACGCAATACGTCACGCCACGGATATTTTCTCTTTCTTTTCAATCACAGCAAAAACTTAAACGGTCCGCGGTGAAACTGAGTAATGGTGGACGTATATTAAAATTTTGTTAAAAGTCGTAGTATAAGTGGGTATACCGCAAATATTTTTGGTTCATTTTATTTGAAACGCATCAAATTATTACAAGTATAAATATTTCATTACAAAATTTAGTTATTTTACGTATTATGAAGGAAAAAAGTATTTGTATCTAAATAGATACATCGCAACTTACCCCTATTCATCGTGTTTATTGCTCATGTATCTATTTAGATACATGAGCAATAAACACGATGAATAGGGGTAAGTTGCGATGTATCTATTTAGATACAAATACTTTTTTCCTTCATATCTATTTAGATACTGGGCGTCTTTCTTAGTGATTAGCAAATTATTTGTTCGTGTCTAAAAAGATACAACGATACTCAACGTTTTTTATCGAAAATGAAGCGAAGTTCGAGGGTGTCAAGAATCTTGGCTCTGGTGCCACCAGCTGACTCAGGGTCTGATGATTCTGACTTAGATTTAGACCTGCCTTCAGACGCTCCCAATATCCCCAACGAGATAAAGGAAATTTTTCAACAATCGGATAGCGAAGATGACTGTTTACAATAACAAATACAACCTCCAAAAGCATATTTATGGTTACGCGATGCATCAGCCGTGAGTGTTACGATCCCATCTTCACGTTCTCTTGTGTCAGTCAATTCTGCACCCACCACAAAAACTTTACAGTCGCCAAGTACGCCAAATACAATATTCAGTATTTCAAGTCCTCTGATACCAATTGCATCCAGACTACTGCGGTCACGCAGACCAGAAGCTCAAAACCAAACCATAGTACAGAACCATCATCAAGCACAAGACAAGAAGCCCTAATGCAACTACAGACTTCTGAGGTTAAAGTTCAACGTACAAGAAAAAGAAAAGAGGAACACACAAAGTTTATGTGGTCGGTAGACAGCGCAATAAGTGTAGAGAGTTCATTTCAGGAGCAAGTTACTAGTATGGACCCACCATAGCAATACTTCAGAAGATTATTCGACAATAAACTGATGGGATTTATTCATTATCAATCAAAACTTTACTGTACTCAAAGCACAGGAAGATCAGTTGAAATGGCAATATAAGAATATAAAAACTTTTTAGGTATTGGTTATTATGCTGATGAGTATTGTTGGTATGCCTGCTTACAAAGATTATTGTTCACAAGGTTATGCCACTAAAATGGTACCAACGTGACGTAAATACATGCATTTTTTCGATAATAGCAACGCTAACCCTAATGATCGATAATGCAAGGTGAGACCTATCTTGGAACACGTAAGAAAAAAATCTTAGAAAATTGAGCCCAAAAAAGTTGATGACGAGATGATGCTCCCATACAAAGGGACAAGAGCTGGATCAAGAAGGCAGTACATTTAAAAAAAGCCTCATCCTTGGGGTTTAATTTTTTAGACGAGCTGAAGTATCTGACATATTTTATGACATTTCTCCTTTACACTGGTAAAACAAAAGCCAGAAGAACCGATAGCCGTTGTAGCGGCGCGGCGGCCATGCAACCGAAATATGATTTCTGTGGCAGGGTTTCAGAGGCAGGCTTCCCGCAAGGCGGACTGACGATCTTGTTGGGATCCCGGGTAGCGGATAGATACGCGTGGCTCAGGATCGGTCTTATGTCCAGCATTGGACGTATTTCGGCTGATATGATGATGGTGAAACAAACTTTGATAACGTGAGTTTTACAGACACTGAAAATGAATATTTCGGACCAACAGTAATATGTGTACTAAGTGTGGCAACAAATATTGCAGGATATTCGCACTGATGGCCATTATCCCTACTGTTGTAAAGAATGGTCGAAGCAGGAACTGCACAACGGGTCAGACAGTAATAAGTTGTCTGAAATATGATACGAGGCTATGTCTCACGAAAAAACCTAACTATTTTCATGAATTTCATACGAAATAGTCTACAATGGCCAAATTAATTTATTTTAATTATTTTTAACCCTCTGATTTCACAGAAGTTCCTATTTGAGTTAACAAATTTTATTGCCTGAAGCTAATTAATGTTCATAGTTTATAAGCCCCAAAGTCATTTTGTGTATTTTTGGATACAAAGTTCGCAATAATCTATTTTGTTCAATCGTGTCTTTGTATCTAAAAAGCTACAACCTGAGAACTCAGAAAAGCGTTACTGAAAATTATTTTTTGTTTTAAATTCTGTTTAAGGTATAAAAAAATACTGATTTAGTTTATTTCTTTTCTTATTCATCCATCTCTTCACCTCCTTGCTCCATAAAGGGTTAAATATTTCATATGTCTGTAAAGAGCCCTATTAATCTATATTACATGTTTAATGTATTTAAGGTACTTAATCGGATAAAGATTAATAAAATCGCCTCGTAAATAAGCCATTATTCTTCGTAAAGGGGAAAGGATAAGAAATGGTTATTGTGGGCTATCCCTAAGAAATAGACATAATTATACCATTGCGGTCTTTTTTGTAGACCTTTTTAAGTTGTACAATACTGTAGTACCCATCGAGGTAACATATAGTACCTACATTATTTTGATCCATCTCGTAGGGGTCAGGCAGCGTTTGCAATGGGTTTATTTACGACATCACATTAGAAACCTCTAAAACTACCAGTGTTTCTCTACTATATTATTATGCATGTATTATACATATAAACCTTTCTCTTGAATCATTCTATCTATTAAAAAAATATCAAGTCAGTCAACATTATCAGTCTAGTTTTAAAGATTTTAGCATACATAGGGACAGACAGAAAACAGACTTTGTTTTAAACTATGTAGTGATAGTGATGAGGATTGTGATGATACTGAATTAACAACCGAAAATTAAAATCGTCGAACAATAAATGATGCAAATAATTGCTCGTTAAAGCATCTCTAAGTAGATAAATAAACTGTAGATTTTAACCTGCATTTAATTTATTACTTACACATCGCGAAGAATAAACATTAAAGCACGAAAATGCTAATAATAAAAATGCTAGAAATCAATACTACTACAACACGTAGATTAATTTGAATTTACAAACATAGGTACATATCATCTGTATGGACGGAAGTAGGTACTTGCAAAATGTTTTTGTGTCAACCCTTAGTTATTTGCAGTGTCTAGTCGGTTGTCGGCATTTAGCGCCCAGACAAAGAAGTTCGCTCACTATTATTACACTATGCTACTACCTCGAGATCTGGCATACTTACATTACCAAACGACAGATCAGACCTTATCCATCTATCAGAAGCTGAATCTTCCACCCCAGGACTGGCTGTGACAATCCAGCCATCAGATGATGTTCCTATTATTTTACAGCCAATCAAGATAATCAACCTCAAGGTACAGTAGTGTTGCCTGAGTATCTGAGGCCTGTTCAAACAGAAAGTAGATATTTTATAGAAGGTTGCAATAGAACAGAACGCAATAGGGTGCCTTCTATGAGGAGAAATCTTTTGAACATGCACAATTAATATGTGCCACCCAATAATAGACTTTGTAATTATTATTTGTATGCTGTAGAACATTTACATTTATTAATAAGTCTTTCGAATAATAATGTGAATACTTTCACTGAAACATGTACAAGATATGCTTGCTTTAAAATCTCCCACATCTGTGTTACTCAATTTCGATGACATCGAAGACCATGTATTTTGCTATTGGATTGGGTTTACCGAAAGTCAATTTCAGCAACTGCTTGGTCAAGTACCTACATTAGCACGCATGTCAAGGGGTGTAACAGCATTGGCTGCATATTTAATTAAACTTCACACGGGTGATTCTGATGAAAGATTGGTCAGTTTATTAAAAATGCCAAGATCAACCTTAGAAAGGCTTATCAAAAAAGCTAGAGAATCACTGATAATTATGTGCCTCATCATTTAGGGCTTATCATATTAATAAAGAACAGATGTGTGCAAGAACTTTACCCATTCTTGGAGGATTATTTGGGAATCACAATGGTGAAAGCAAACCTGTTGTTATTTGCGATGGAACAAATATATATCCGCTTTTTTGCTCCGCGCCGCAACCCGCGCCGGCCCCTCTGCCCGGCCACTTGAAAGCAATAACGATCAAACGCCCGCGCGTTTTTATCGCCTCGGCGCGCGGGTCGGGTTTCACACAATTGGTCCTTGTGTCTCAATTTGTTTTGAAAGGTTGTCAAGTGTTATATTATTTATGTTTGTTATGAAACTAACTATACAATGTTTTCTTTGTTTATTTAGATTACGACTCTGGTGTCGAGTGATGCTCGTTTGAAATTGAGATAGCGCGTTTTAGAGCTCGCTTTGTATTTATAAGTTCATACCTCAAAACTTAAAGCGGGGACATATCGTTTTTAGACCCAAGTTCACCAACAATGATTTAACCGGCGATCGGAAAACCAACTGTTAACTTGCTTATTTAGTTCTGCGCGCGCATTGTCATATGGGATGGGATGCGTATTTAGTACTGCGCGCGCATTGTCAGATTAATTTAACGGAAAGATAACCAAGATAAAGTGTCGGTGAACACCAACCTTAATATTTAATTACGTTAATTATATAATAGATAATAAGATAAAAAATAAAAAAGTACACTTGTTCATACATATTTATGAATTTACAGGCCTCTGATTCCAAACCATTATCTGGCGCCGCGCGGCGTACTTTCTGTTAAATTTGATAAGGCCATATAATGCACAAATAACATTTTTAAGCATAAAATTAAATGAACACTAAATAAGTAGTCTTATATTCTTTTAAAACAAAAAGAAATCATAGGGATTGCATTCACCACTTCTGAGTAATATGAACATTGCTGAAACAGTTCCCATGCTCTCAGTAAAATCACTGTTGCGCGCCAAAATCTAATTTCATGCTGGAATTTTTATATATACGTGTTAGTTATTTACAAACCTTGATAAACTCAATAGATCTTAAAAAATAAAACTAAATTTAACAGAAAAAACAGCAGAAATACACTCACACATTCCGTATATTTCACTCTTTCGACCTCGGGAGCCATGTCATACTGTTTATGACACGGGCAAAGTAGACTGAGATGCGATGTCATATGCCATATAACACGGGCAATTTAGTGTTTGAATTTTGTTATATGCCATATAACACGGGCAAACTAGCGGATATGTTCAAAAAAGCACCAATTATATGTATCAAAAAAATACTTATAGCCATCACAAGTTCACAAATACAGAAACTTAGTGAAACCATTTATAATGGTATGTACTGATGCGTACATTATTGATGTTTTGGGCACCTATCCAGCTACTGTTCTGCTTTTTATACCGCCCAGACACCATGTGACACCGTTTTTAAACCATAAATCGATTTTAAAAATGAAATTGCGACGAAAATTGCATTTAGCTTCTGTCATGTTCGGTGTTATTAAATTCCAACAACCGCCATATCTACACCGTAGACTCAGTTGGGTGACTGGTGAGCGAGACTGTACCCGCAGACAATGTTTGCAACAACTCTCAATACTACCGCATAAAACTGCTGCGTTTACGGGTAGCTTCCGCTATACGGCGTCAAAAATATGGAATAATCTTCCACCACCGATTAGGTCTGTCCGTACGATAGGTGCATTCAAAAATCGATTACGAAGTCATCTTGTTCACGCACAGCGGAGGCTAGACATGGTAAATAGTAATGAGAATATTTAAAATGGAACGATGCGCGGAGAATGCATGCGCTTGTGTGTCTGTTTGTGTATGTGTGTGTGCGTGTATGTGCGGTGTATGCGAGTATTGTCGTGGGGTTGAATTTTGTACCTTTGTTTTATACCCTTCTTGAGAACGAATAATTATTAAATACATTTATCCGTTTCACATAGTAACTATTTAGTAACGAACGCTTTCTTGTTGTCGGCTGGCGGCTGTTTTTATGTTATTTTTGTTTTTAATTTTTTTTTGTTATTACTATATTCGTGTTTTTCTGTAGTGATTTAACTCATTGTAAGTTGCGAGCACGTGATATACCTATTATTAAGGTATGTTATGTAAGTAAAATATTTTATCGTGTTGCAAGTATAGGTCGCGGTTGCGCACTGTGAGGCGTGGGTTTACTGACGATTCAGTTCATTAAGTGGAAGGCAACGCTTCCCGTTGCCTCTTACACCGCTCCCTTTCTCCCCGTGACCTGTCTTGTTTGTATTGTTTTGTATGATTTTACATATACAAATGTTTATTGGACGAAGTACCTACCTATACTGGTTTGCATCACGAACAGGGCTTAATTGAAAACCAGCGCCAAGCTTCGGCCTGGCATAATGCTGAATTAGGTCCTTTTTCGTCGTATGCAATGGGGAATGTGTTTTTTGTTTTTTTAATTTTTTGTGTATTTATGCCTTTCGTGTGGCGAAATAAATGTATTCTTTTCTTTCTTTTCTTTTTATTTTCTACCACATCGAATGCAGTCATTACGAAACAAGAATTTAAAGATGGAACTGTCATGAGAAATTATTTTGAAAGTGGTGATGCATTTGTACAGGATAGGGGATTTCGGGATGCCTTGCCCTTACTTAACGCGTGTGGTTATCGTACGTATGTACCTGCGTCGTTAGAACAGGATGAAAGACAACTGTCAACAATAGAGGCAAATAAGTCAAGAGCAGTCTCAATCTGCCGCTGGGTCGTAGTAGTTGTTAATGGTAGATTCAAAAGAGACTTTAAACTTCTACGGCAGGACTTTGTTAACCTTGCATCCAGACATCTAATGGAAGATTTTTAAGTAGCTGCTGCTCTTATAAATTCATTTCACCCTGTTTTAACTGACCATGATGATGCTGGGGAAATTCTGCAGCTCATAAATCAAAATATGTATGTTGAAAATGGATTAGCAAATTATGTGTTAGAAAACAATTTAAATAGAAGGACAGCTAATTATAATCCAATAATTATAAATAATGATGTTGTAACAGATTTTCCCCGGCTTACATATAATGAACTGATTTTAATTTCATTAGGTACATACCAAAGCCGACAAGCACGTTCTTATTATGGAGAACATGTAAGGGCAGATGGCTCCTATGTGATAGAAGTGTGCAGAGAGGTTGATCATAGTTTGTTAAGAGAGCTGTCTACATCAAATACCACATGGTTACTGCGAGGAAAAATACAATGTCGACATATAAGTAAAAAGACATTTTATATATATTTTAGTAGACAGCCCTCTAACTGGCAGGCAAGCAATATTGCTGTATTATTGTAATTGCATTGTTGGCAGACGCACAGTAGGCTGTTGTGCGCATACAATGTCAATAATCTGGTATTTAAGTTGGGCCAGATATCAAGAAAATATTTCACCTCCTGCACACTTCCTAGAGGATACTTTGATAATATATGAAGATGAAGAATAATAAATGAATTAATTACATAAAAAAAATGTTTTATTGTTCTAGCCCAAAACTACCTTTTTAAGTATCAGATTATATTGCAATATGCTAAAAAGCATTGCAATATCAGCAGTGTTGCAATGCATACTAGTATTTTTGAGCACCAATAATTAAAATATATTATTAGGTTTTGACTTTCACATTCCGCTCTATTCTTATAGGTACTATACAGTATGTATATACTGTATAGGTAAACATAATATGATGATTCTGCATGTAAATCTATCATCACTATCTTATTATCACTATCTATTTACAAAGCAATTGAATAAAATCTTATTTTAAAACTATCATAAAGTCATAATCAAGCTAATTCTAACCTAACTCGACTGTGAATTCAAATGCAAAGATCTCAGAAGTGCCATTGCCAATTTAAATGAAATTAATTTAGGTACATTAGACTTGGCATAATTCTCTAAAAAATAATGCTACATTCATAACTGTAACGTCAGGCCCAAGGATATAGGCAAAATGGGCATTGTCCTTTAATCAGAACACATTTATTCACGAAGGTGCCAGTCATTATAATTCGAAATAAACTTAAAAAATACATACATACATACATATCGTCACGCCTTTTATCCCCGAAGGGGTAGGCAGAGGTGTATTTCTACACCCACTTTTCGCCAGATATACTTTAGTCCCACGTAATAAGGGGCGAGCCTATTGCCGTACCGGGCACATTTCCAGACTCCGTGCTGCTACTGAGAATTTCGTGACAGAAAAACCCAATAACACTGCCCGGCCCAGGAATCGAACCCAGGACCTCCCGATACCACGCGCACATTTATGCCGCGAGACCAACGAGGCAGTCGTATAGGGTTTGATGTCGAGTTTTCCGTCTCTACGCAAAGATGGTATTTGCATCGTATTATCCCTTAGTCGCCTCTTACGACACCCACGGGAAGATAGGGGGTGGTGACACTTGTATTCTATGCCGTCAACCACATTTAAAAAATATAACTCATAAATTCAGTTTAATTCTACAAAATCCAAATCAAGAGTAGATTCATCGGGGCTCATTGCATTATCTCTCAAAGAATTGGTCCCACTGTAGTTTGAATTTTGAGATGATGCCCGTCTAGTAAGCGAAGATTCAGTTGCGGCAGCAGAACGATATCCGTAAGAAGTAGAGGATTGCATTTCGGCATTGTAGTCATAGGAACTTAGTTGTCCTATTCGATGAGCGGTAGGTACATTGGTATTTGGAGTGCTATATTGGTAATCATAATGAGCATTTGTAATTCTGTTCTTGTTTTGTGTATTTCGTATGATTGACATTACTTGAAATTTAAATTCTACCATATCAACGTCACTGAAACTGTCGACGGCATAGAGATATTAGAATAGAGTGGCAGAACAGTACCTAACTCAATACTGTGTCGTGTCCGTCGGTGCGAGAGAGAACGCAACATTAAAGGCCCCCTGCATCTCTCTCTAACAATACATGCACAACATCAACATTACGCAGTGGCGTGCTACCTGTAACTATTATTTAAATCAGTTTATTAGTAATCAATAGTTTAAAAGTTGTTTTTCTTGATACACGAAGATAGTTCGAAGTGACAAAAATGTTTTTATATTTGGCAGACACGAATAGGCCCCACTCTGCCACTCTATTCTTAATATCTCTATGGTCGACGGTTGCTGCAATGCTTTTAAAAAATTAAATAGAGCGGCTCTCATCTTCATTTTCAACATTATCAATAAACTTCAACATTCTTTCGTCTACTGCACTTGTCATTGCTGTAGTGCGTGGCCTTTTCGGGCTGTAGAATCATTATTATTAAATTGGCGGGACATGTTTGAGTCGGTTTCCCTTGCAGTAATAATTTTCTTTAAGAATATCATGTTATCGTAATACGCGTATTTGTGAAGTTTCTTAGCACCTGATCCTGATTTATACTCATTGAGTTGTTTTTCGTATTTTATCTACGAATCTCTCATATTTCGCCATTTATTTAACAATAATTTACCTGAAAATAAATACGGCATTGTTAATTACCTATTTTTTATCTTTGCAGATACCTTGCAACTGGAAACTCAATGGCTGATTTAGAATATAGGTTCAGAATTGGAAAGAAAACTATAAGTATGATTATAAGTGAAGTATGTATTCATTTATGGTCAGAGCTCACACCGGTCTACATGAAAATGCCTTCTGAAAAAGAGTGGCTTAAAATAGCTCAAGATTTTCAAAATGTAGGCAATTTCCCGCACTGCCTAGGCGCCGTAGACGGAAAACGTATCAGACTTATTAAGCCCCAAAAAAGTGGATCAATGTTTTTAAATTACAAGCATTTTTTTCCATTGTCCTCATAGCTGTAGTTGACACAAATTATTATTTTATTTTTATTGACGTTGGAGCTTATGGCAAAGACTGTGATTCGAGGATTTTTAAGGAAACAGAATTTTGGCGAGGTCTAATAAATAACACACTTAATTTACCACCACCTCAGGCTTTGCCCAATACTAATTTGGATTTACCCTATATATTTGTGAGCGATGAAGCATTCGCCTTACATTCTAATTTACTACGACCATTTAGCGGCCAACAACTTGATGCAACAAAATCAGTCTTTATTACCGGTTAACTAGAGCTAGAAGATATGTAGAATGTGCATTTGGTATTATGTCTAAAAAGTGGCAAATTTTCAATCGCCCCTTAAATGTGTCACTCAATTTGGCCATAGATTTAGTAAAATCATGCTGCGTATTACATAACTTTATTCATAAATACAAGAATATCAACGACATAATAAATATGACTAACTCAGAGTTTCATTCCTTACGAAGTTCCAATAGTCTACAAACTGATCTAAATGAAACGGCAAACGCAATTCGTAATAGATTTGCTGAATACTTTATGTCCGAACAAGGACGAGTGCCATGGCAAAATATATATTCATAATTTGGACAATGTAGGTATCTATGCTGTTACGATTAAACAATTTCAATAAAGTAAATGCAACTTACCATATTCGTCTTTTTCTCTATCGGACAGAGTTTCAAATTTGTCATTTAAAATAACACAAATTTCTTGCCAGGCTTTTATATCTTCCTTTTATCTTTATAATATTCATTTGTTTTATCCCATAATAACTCCCTCTTCTGCACTAAATTAATCAGTAACTCATAATCGAACATCAATCGAAAAAAAAAGACGTCCAGGCTAAAAAAGAACTTGCCAAAAGCTTTTCCTGATAGGGTTTTCGCAGCCAACCCTATATCGTCGTGTTTCAGTCAAGTAACGCTCATTTTTATACAGTGTGTTTCATATCCCCCTGTCCGGTCCCGAAACCACATATTACTGACTTGTAAGGCATACTAGGAAAAATAATAAAAAAAATCTAGGTCTTCATAAAACGTCACAATTTATTTCCTTAGTATAGTATTAACGAGAAACATTACCCCGAAATTAGGGAAAATTCCCTAAACTAGCAACACTCCACTCAGCGGCGGTATCCTTTATGATTGTAATAAAAAGCCGCTCGAGACAATACCGAAACGCGGTAGAGATGTTTACGTTCGATAGCAGCTAATATCGATTTAATAAATTTTAACATGAAATTTGACACAACATTAATTTTTCAAAGAATTATTACATTAATGATATTACGATATCGACACATTACGTAAACAAGACTTAAATAATACTTTTGTGTTACAGAACTTAGTCGATCATAGACAAAAGACTATGATCTACTAATTTCGGTAACCTAAATCAAATAAAAAAGTTACATAATTTTTATGTTATAACAATAATTTTATTTAAAAACAAACAACAAACTTGCGTTGGATACGTGCCCATCTCGTACGGGGACAATAATAACATATCGATAAAAACAGAACTCCAATAAATATCATTGGTTACGAGGGTCAAACTGAAAGTTCTTAGAAAATAAAAAACTGATTACATTAGCCAGTTATTAGTTTTATTATATCTTTTCAAAATATTGTCCATTGACGTCAATACACCGCTGCATGCGATGGAACCACTGGGAAAAGCACTTTGCCCACTCGTCCTTAGGGGTCTCTTCAATGGCATCGCGATACGCAGCCACCGCTTCTTCAGCATTCATAAACCGCTTTCCTTTAAGTTTTTCTTTAATTTTTGGAAATAAATAAAAATCACAAGGCGCGAGGTCGGGGCTATACGGCGGGTGACCCAGTAATTCAACGTTTGATGTCGCCAAATAGTCGATCGTTCGCTTGGCGGTGTGCGACGAGGCGTTGTCGTGGTGAAGGAGGATCCTACTGCGAGGTCGTTTCTCTCGAACTTTTTCCAAGACAAGTGGCAAACAATTAGTAGTGTACCATTCTGCAGAAACTTTTTGTTTTTTGATCCTCTAACACAATTGTTGCGAAATGACCTATCCTTTCAAAGAACGAGGCCACCATTTTTTTTCCCGCACTTCGATCTCTCTTCACTTTAGTTGGCAACTCCTCGAAAGGAAACACCCACTGAGCAGATTGTCTTTTGGTTTCAGGATCATAACAGTAAATCCAGCTTTCGTCACCTGTTAGTATGTCGAACACAGCATTTGAGTCACCTCCGTTAAATCTTTCAATCATTTTACGGCACCAATCCACACGATGGAGTTTTTGAGCCTTAGTCAAATTATGAGGTATCCACCGGGCGCAAAGCTTCCTGACCGCTAAATGTTCGTGGAGGATTTTGTGCACTTGACTCATACCGATGCCTAAGCTTGTCCGAATCTGCTGATAGGTCACTCTTTTGTCAGTCTCTATCATACGCCGCACAACACAGATGTTATTTTCAGTCGTCGCCGTAGAAGGCCGTCCCTCACGTACATCATCAGTGAGATTAGTGCGACCACGTTTAAACTCATTAAACCAGTTGTAAACAGTCGCACGAGATGGGGCTTCATCGTGAAAGGCCAATCGTAGTCTATCATAACTTTCTTGTTGACTTAAATGACATCGAAAGTCATAAAAAATCATTGCACGAAAATTTTCTCGTGTTAAATTCATGTAGACGTGACACAGACAATTTTCAATTTGCCGCCAAATCGTAAAACAAATGACAAATGAATGAAATATATACTCAGTAATATTGGCAAAGAGTTCTATTTTCAAATTTTAGAATATTTTTTTTATTATATTGTTTATAAGTGGCCAGTTCTAAGAACTTTCAGTTTGACCCTCGTACATCCCTAGCTGGCTAGTTTTTACGACTTCAATTTACCTACTGATCACTCAGTCTTGCCCTAGGATTAGTTTCGTTCGGACTTCCGGAATAACTTACGTTGTGAAATAGTTACGTCGTCGGTCGTATTCAAACTCTGAATACTTTAACATTTCGATGTGTTTAGGTAGGAGTGAATGCAATTAATGCAGGTGCACGTAGTGATAAGGAGGAACAGTCCGCTGGACCACCAGGTCTGCCAGTGCCTTTGGAGCGCGTTGTTCAACGGCTTCACCACCTCGTGAATTACAGTGTGCTAGTTAGTGTGGTTTCAAATAGGTAGGTACCTTTGATGAAAAGGTACCGCAAGTTTCTTAACCTTTACGGTCGACATGTGGAGCATGATCGTCGTACGCAGCTTACAAGTAAGTTGATGTTTTTCGTAATTAAAGGTAACCTGCCTAAATAAGATTAAAAAAAATGGTAAATGCCGTAAATACTGCAGCGCTCATAGCGTGACTAAGCTTTTGGATCGTTATAGTTTGGCAAAGTTAAGCAACGGTTGCACAGGTCATCACTTGGATGGGTGCCCACGTACTCAGAAGGCACGTAAAACTGAATCTAAGAATCGTTAGGCCATGTCGTGGGCCTTCGGGTGATCTGAAATGTCTGAATACACGGACACCAAAGTTGGCTACGCACTCTTACGAAACAAACAAACAACGTAAACAATACTTTCCGTTTTACCTAATAATGCAATGAACCAGCTGTTGCAACAAACTCATAAATAAAATGGGTATACCTACCTAACTAAAATGATGGCACGTGTAAAGTTGACGTTCGGCTTATGTCAAAGGATTAGGGCGGCCGATGCACTCAACGACCTTTTATGAACTTTAGGTAGATACCTAGTTATTACGATTTATGATTCTTCAGTGTTGCCATGGGTAATCTGATATGATATTATTTAAAGTTAATTAAATTTACCAGGGAAAATTTTATCTCGCATTTCCGTGAAATATTGACAAATCCCTCATCATTTTACTCTACCCTACAACCCCTTCATTGATCGGACGGGGGGTTCTGAAACACCCTGTATAAGAATTGTCTATTAAACAAATTCCGTTATCCACTAAGGCCTAACACCTCAGGCGTGGAGTGGGAGTGCGGTAGTTCTGTTTTTCAAAAAAGGTGAAAAACCTTGCTGAAAAACTATAGACCCATTTCACTCCTGGCCCACGTCTACAAGTTGTTTTCAAGAGTCCTAACAAACCGCCTCGCCAGAAAACTCGACGATTTCCAGCCACCGGAACAAGCCGGGTTTCGAAAAGGCTTCAGCACCGTAGACCACATCCATACTGTTCGGCAGATTGTACAGAAGACCAACGAGTACAATCAGCCGCTGTGTATGGCTTTCGTGGACTACGAGAAAGCCTTCGACTTCATCGAAATCTGGGCGGTTCTGGATGCTCTGCAACGGTGTCGCATCAATTGGCGCTACATCGAGGTATTGAGATGCTTGTATGGCACGGGCACTATGACCGTCCAGCTCCAGGACAGTACAACCAGCCCCATCGAGTTGTGAAGAGGGGTGAGGCAGGGGGATGTAATATTCCCTAAGCTCTTCACCAACGCACTTGAAGACGTCTTAAGACTCTGGACTGGGCTGGACGGGGCATAAACATTAATGGCGAGTACATATCCCACCTTCGGTTTGCCGACGATATCGTCATCATGGCAGAGAGCCTGGAAGAGCTGAGCGAGATGTTGCACAGCCTAAATGGAGCCTCTACACGGGTCGGTCTCGGCATGAACTTGGATAAAACCAAGATTATGTTCAACGAACACATTGTCCCGGGACCGTTTTATGTCGACGGATCGATGCTCAAAGTTGTTCAAGAGTATGTCTACCTTGGGCAAGTAGTCCAGCTTGGTAGAAACAACTTCGAGAAAGAAATCGACCGCAGGATCCAGTTGGGTTGGGCAGCGTTTGGGAAGCTACGTCGAGTTTTCTCTTCGCCCCTACCGCAATGTCATTGCGTATAAAGTTTTATTAATTAAAGTCGTATCGTAAATGAAAAGTCAAATATATATTTTTTATACTTTTCCTAGTCTGGGCAGGATTTTTTTGCCAACTCATTCGCGATATTTTTTTTACATGCAAAATCTAATATAAAATAGGTACTTTTCATCCGTTAACCAGATCGGAGAATGTCGCTCTTCTACGGATCTTAGGTTATCATCAGATCCTTTCTATCTGAAAACACATTGGATGTATTTTGCTTCCTACGTGCCTATTACAAAAAAACATACTTGTATGTATTTACATTATTTAAACTCATTGTATTAACTACCTAAATGCCTAACCTATTAGTTTAAAACCTTTTTTCTAAAGAGTCTCGAAAGTCTCATTTTTCCCGGGAATTTTGAGACCGGGCTGAGTCTCGAAATTATTTCGCGGGACTTGAGATCATCGGAAAATTTAAAGTTATCGGTACCTGTGCATTCTACAGTGTTTTTTGACAAATCTTTCACTGTCTTAGCTGCACGTTTGTGGAATGCACTACCCGAAATAATAAGACATGCTAAGTCACTGTCAATATTTCAAAATCTTGTCAGGAAGCACTACTTGTCACTTTAAAGATTTGTTTAGTCCAGCTACAATATCCGAATAATAGGTATATTTTATAATATAAGAGTATATATGGATATATGTGTATATTATATGTATACTAATATTTAATATTTATAGTATGTATATATGTCATGTACTTATATGTTATGTACTTATGTATGTTTTATACTTATGTATATATGCGCGCGCACACGATGAACCCGCTAGCACGACGTGTCGACCTCAACCTAACAGGAGAGGGAGCTGGAATAGTCAGCAAATAACATTGAAAAAAGTAGTTCGAGTATAGAAAAGTCTAGAAGGCTATAAATACTTAGGTATCTAGGCACCTAAGTATTTGCACGTAAAGCGTTGTGAGTGCTATGGAATTAGCGTGAAAATCATTAAAAAACGAGTTATGAATAGTTGCGTGAATTAGGTACGTGCAACGTGCGTGTATTACAGATAAAACTCACTCTCAAGCTAGAAAACTTTATAGAGCTGACGCCATGATAGCGTCACCTACACATGCTTAAACGTTTTGAAAATGCAACGCCTTTTAATGTAAATAGCCGAGTCGAAAACTTGGGCGCAGCGCTATGTTTATAATCACTAATTGTTTATTTGTTTGTTTATTTTAATTTTTGTGAGTTTAGTAAAAAAAAACGAAAAATGAGAAAAAGAATCATATCCCTCGACCCATTCATACTAAAGCAAAAGGAATTGGTGGAAGGGTCGGCTATTATGCCTTTTTCCGATAGAATAAATAAATTCTGGAATAAGTAGGTACTTCCGTGAAATTATAATGATATTTTTGTCGTTTTTCAAAAGCCGGATTTTCCGAAACTTTGGCATTAAAAAATAAAGAAACTACAAGTCTTAGCGAACCCGGAGTTTTACTCTTATCCTCAGAATTATTGTAGACTCTATCGATTAATTCAATAAAAACAAGAAGGAAAATCCAGAGGCAGAAAATGTTTACATACACCATTCAAATCGGACACGAAAAGAAAGAGGTATGACACTCTTATTTTCTTAGCTTATTTGGGATTACTAAAGACCGTGTTATCCCTTGAGAGCGTCACGCCTTGCGACTTTTCATACAAACTTTCAAGTCCTTATTTTTCGAAATGAATGAACCGATTTTAATGAAACTTCATACACAAAAGCAGGATACATAGGTCTAAAAAGTTAATTGAAAATATTTTTGGTGGTGTGGGGTGGACATTTAGTTTTGAAATATCTATCTATCTAAATCGTTACGCCTGTCTCCCATTATGTAGGCAGAGACTATGGAACGCGAACGCCACATACTTCGGTTTAGATATACTAGGTAAGGTCCAAAATTTTCCGGCCTACCCAACTTGAATTAATCAAATAAACTAAAGTAGCATATCATTGAATTAACACACTTTTAGTGACCTAAACACAATTAAAAGTATTAGGGTGTTTCATTTATAAACAAAGTTATAATTTTTTTAACAAGAGAGTCGACAGAAAAATTGTAATGGATGAGATTGAATACCGAGCCGTGATACAATTTTGGCAAAAGAGAGGAAGATGTCGGGCGAAATCAAAAACGAATGGATGCTGTATATGGCCAACTCTCCCCGTCGTATTCCACCGTAAAAGAATACTCGAAACAATTTCGTTTAGGAAGACAATCGATTGAAATTGAACTCCGCCCAGTATGTCTTTCTGCAGCCATTACGGATCCCAACATTACATTTTTTGAACAGAAAGTACTGAATTATAGTCGGTTGCAGGCAAAAGAAATAGCAGCTACGTCAGGACTTTCGAAAGCAGCTGTGTTTAGAATCGTACATGAACATTTGGGTAGGAATAAGGTCAGTGCAAGGTGGGTCTCAAAACTTCTTTCCGCTGTTCAGAAACAAGAACGTGTTAAGTGCTGTGTTCTCCAAGGCTTTCACAAAGAATGCAGTTTAATTAAGCTCGACCATCCACTCCATAGTCTTGACTTGGCCTCTAGTGACTATTATTAATTTTTAAAATTAAAATCTCGTATACAGGGGAAAAATAATTACACGGATGAAGAAGTGATGTCTGCGGTTTTGAAACATTTTGAGGACAAAACTTCAGACTATTTTTGAAAGGTATTGAAATGATAATAAGGCGATGTGTAAAGTGTATTGAAATAAAAGAAGACTATATTGAAAAATAATAAAAGTTGTTTGAGATTTATCCTTCATTTTGTTGTTCAGGCCGGAAACTTTTGGACCTTACTTACCGTACCTCTTTGGCTTCCTCGACATTCATTAACCTCATCATGCATGTGCGTTGGTTATGTGTGGGTACTTTTAATGTGGCTCTTTTTCTGTACTTCACCCATTTGGATTACGTACCTCTACTTTGGGCGTCCCCTACCGACATCTCCATTCATTCTTACCCAATACACTCGCAATATTCCTTTTTCAATCTGTTACTACTTTTTCTTTAAGACCACACTTCTCTCGTGTCATACTGTTTCTCACTTTATCTATCAGACTTAGTGCGCACATACTACTCAAAGCTTTCTTTTCCACAGCATTCATTCTACTTTCATGCATCTCCTGCCGTACCCATGATTTGCTACCATACATCATTGTTGGCACCAAAATCGCTACAGTATAGCAAGGTGAGCCTGCCTTGGGATAATACCATTACTGATGATGGACTGTAAGGCGCCATTCACACTATTTTCTGCTTTCATTCTCCTTTAACATTTCTCCGTCGCTCGATACTCAAAATCATTCACTTGTTTTCATCTCCTATCATTATATTACATTCTGCTGTACTATCTTCCCTCCCTACAACCATGACTTTGGTTTTGTCAACATTCACATTCATAGCTTTCTTCTTATACGCCTCATTCATCATGGTGACATCTGCTGCAAATTCGATGCGTACTTCGTAAAAAGTACCTGGTCATCAGCGTATAGCAGGGTCTTAAACACTGATTCACCGATTCTTAATACATATTCAGACTCTTTCAAATCAGTCAGAAAACTGTCCATGAACAAATTGAGCAGCCTAGGAGACGCTTCACGTCTCTGTCTAACACCAAAATCAATGTTAAACCACTCCGTATAGGCCCCGTATAATCTGCCACAGGCCCTATATATGTATGGATAATATAGAAAGTGCCCGTATCAGACTGCTGCTCACTTCATACACAGAAAGTGTTGACCGAAGTTTCATACCTCACTACTCGATCGTAAGCCTTTTCCAAGTTAATAAATGGGCAATTCCTTCTGGTGTTTCATCACAGAAATGAATCGACTAGAATGGTGATAGTCACTTAATTCCTTACGATGCATGCGTGGCACTAGTTCAACAAGCCACGCCCACTGCGTTGACGTGGCGTCGGCCAACTAGTGAAGAGACACACACTGTCAGTTATCGATAACATTATAATACTACGTATACATCGTTAATAATAAATATTTTGTAGTGTTTAAAAAATGGGTATATTGAGAGCAAATGAAAGACTTAACTTTAATTAATTATTGTAATGACAACATAGCCACAGTCACTGTCCTTGAAATAATAAATATTTATTAAACAATTGTCGCTTACTGACCGTAGCCCTCAAATTTTTTGTTAAGTAGCGTAACCTGTGTCTATATATCTATCAGTTACTGCGCGTATAAGGTGGATCATGTGATTTTCATTATTAACTATCTGTGTACAAAATTTCATCTAAATCCGTTTAATTCTTGTTGTGTCATAGAACAGAAACTATTCCAACTTAATTATTTATAATTTTTAAATATAATTAATAATATCAGCCGACCGAAGATATACATAATATTTTTTTTAATTTCAAGTGAGTTAATTATTATTAATAATAAATTAAAAGGAAATAATTTACACTAAAACTACGTTCACAATATTTATCGATAACTTTTTATGTTCGTGAAAGTAACATCACTAATTCATTCAATGGTTGAGTCACTATTGTCACTAACCAATGACAGCGCGTTCGCCTTACCTGAATGTGCCGGTGCACTATGGTTCGTCTAGAACAAGCTAGCTAGACAAAAACAACTCTTAAATTCCTGGAAGTTAATTACTATTACGAACTCATTACCCCTATACATTGAGGATTACACCTATTAATTATCAATACTACCCTCATTAAGAGCGTCATTAAGGTATGTTTATAAGATGTTGACTATTTAAAGGGCATTCATTTGCATTTTTACATCATATTTGATAGCATTGTTTATGTCACTAAAAGAAATTTGTGAAAGTGTTTTTGTGATGGATTGTATACGTAAGGGTAAGTAGTTATATTTTATTTCATTTTCAACATGGGAACTTCATTCTTTAGTCTTATAAAATGAAATGTTTGAATTTTCACCCACTTTTTTACTCATTTTTTCAAATTCATCGGTCAAATAATAACATGTCCCCACTTGTCCCCACCGTAGAACCTATCATATACGATTCTCATAAGTGTCTAGTAGTTATACGTAAAAAAATTCATTGCGATATATTTGCACAACTAATTTTTATTTATTTTTTTCTTTCAACAGTTTTTACCGTCTCAAGAATGGATTTTTTCGAAGAATGGCTGAAACACCCGAAGGAAACGCGGAATGAGGAGCTCTTTCGGTTTATATCTTTGAGATATAATTTTGATGGTGTTACGGAGCAGTCTCTGCGAGATATTAAAGTACTAATCTCAAGATATTCAACGAAATTTGCTGAAAAGTGGAGCAGCTGTGGAAGAAATCGAGAGCGATTCCTACAAAAGTATTCGACGTGGCTGGAGGGTCTTGACATATCTTTCGATGTGTCCGTTTATTTATCTCTGCCAACTACATCTGGAGAACCGGGACCCGGAAGACCTACTAAAGATTTTGAACATTCTAGTCTCAAAACGAAGAGACGACGTGTAGACGATCTATTACAGTCCAGAAGTGCTAGTGAATTAATTTACGCCGCTGAAGTGTCAGCTCGAATCTCGGGTCAGAGAAGTGTAGCACGTCAAATTAAAGATGTGACTAGTGATCCTTCAATAACCAAGACCACGAGTGAAGAAAGTGCCCCCAGGAGTTTAACAAGTGAGGAAGCTTTAGCGTACTACGTTGATAGTAAATCAAGTAGCCATAGCTATAAGCAGACTCGGAAGTGGAGTATTAAAGCTGGACATAAGGTGTTTCCGTCAATGTACAGTGTTAGAAAGGCTAAAATAGCCTGCTACCCGTCAGGTGAACAAATTACAGTCAATGAAACGCATGCTGAAATCAAAGTTCAGGCAATTCTTGATAAGACTGCCGAACGTTTAGTTTCAGCACAACAAGAAGTTGTTCATAGTCTGTTACCTTGCACGTCATTCACATTAATCAGTAAATGGGGTTGTGATGGAAGTTCCGGTCATAGTATGTACAAACAAAAATTCACTAATTGTGACGATAGTGACGAGTTTTTATTTGTATTTTCTTTCGTTCCTCTTCAATTGAAAGATGAAAGTGGTAATATTGTGTGGCAGAATCCTCGGCCCTGTTCTACAATGTATTGTCGGCCAATAAAGTTTATCTTTTCTAAGGAAACGAAAGATTTTACGATTTCGGAAACCAATAAGGTTTTAGAAGAGATAAACGCTTTATTGCCGACAACCTGCAAGGTGATGGAGACCGAAGTATCTGTCACACATGTTATGCTTTTAACAATGATTGACGGAAAAGTTTGCAATGCTCTGACCGAAACTTCTTCCTCACAAAAATGTTTTATTTGTGGGGCAACTCCAACAATGATGAATGATCTGTCAAAAGAGTTTGCTGCGGACAAAGATAATCTTGGTTTTGGTTTGTCTACGTTGCACGCTTGGATAAGGTGCTTTGAATGCTTGCTTCACTTTAGCTATCGACTAAATATAAAAAAATGGCAGTTAAGAACAGCCGAAGACAAAGCTAGTGTGAAACAACGTTCAGATGACATTAAAAAACGATTTAAAAGCGAAATGGGCTTGATTGTAGACAAACCAAAACCAGGGTTCGGTAACACTAATGACGGGAACACCGCGCGAAGATTTTTTGGAAATCCCGAGGCTAGTGCCGATATTACAGGGTTAGATGTTTCACTAATACAAAAATTTGGCATACTACTTCGCACTTTATCATCGGGATATGATATAAATATTGAAAAATTCGTTAACTTAGCTCAAGAAACTAGACAACTTTATGTAAATCTCTATTCATGGTATTACATGCCCGCTACTGTCCACAAAATACTTTTGCACAGTGGCGAAGTAATTAGATCGTCCCTTCTACCTATAGGCCAGCTTTCCGAGGAAGCACAGGAAGCTCGGAATAAGGACTGCAGAAGATTTCGTGAGCACAACACACGAAAGCGATCACGGGAGGCTACGAATAGAGATTTACTTAATATGTTATTGATAACATCTGACCCTGTAATGAACGGTTTACGAGAAGTTCCTCGGAAGAAAATAGGTACGCTTCCAACTGAAGTATTAGATTTAATTGTCCCACCTAGCTGTAAGGAACAAAATGTTAATATGATTTCTACTTTTCATAGTTCTGCCCCTCACGATCATGACTATTCAATGGATGATTCATCTGATGATAGTGATGATAATGAGTAATAGATTTAGTTCTTAGATATTTTATGCATCTGTTATTAGATTTTATAGCGACGTCGAGGGATAAATCACTTTATAAAATGTTCAAAAAATATATTATACACATATGCCCGATAAATGTTTTTTTTTTCATGACACCAGCTCAAATGACAAACTGCCTTGAAAAAAGTACCAAAAACCTTATATCTTTGCTTATTAACCGCATCTAGACATAAAAATCAAATAAAATAATTTTGTCTAGGTAGCTTGTTCTAGACGAACCATAGTGCGGTGCCGTGGAATAGTTAGTTATTCAGCGTTATTGTGATTCCCGTTTGTTCGACGTACATTACGCGCCCACTTGATGTTTTTATGTACGCGCGATGATAAGTGAAAGTAATGTATACGTAATTTGTCAAATAAATATACGAGTTAGATGGTGATTGACGAACATGGTAGAAGTGGAATAATTATTTTAAATCTTAATATATCTCGTTTATTACAGAATTTAGTACTTATAAATGATACGAAATCCCTCCTTTCTTTAAGTTTACTTCCACACTTTTATTACGGCAGTTTGCGACCGCGCAATATGGCATATTTCCGTATTTTTTTAAATATTTGCAGCTCGTAGGTATATTCACTGGCGGCGCGTGGCGCAGTGAGCGCCCGCTTAGATTGTCAAGCAATATATTGCTTATGGCCGGCACGCGGACCACGCCTACTTCACCATTCTAGTAGATTCATTTCTGTGTGTTTCATTAAGATTTTCTCTGAAATGCCCCTTGATCCGTTCATCCCATTCCCTTTCTGAATCCTGCTTGCACTTCTTAAATTTTACTAGTTCTCTAAGTTCAGTTTCAGAGATCACTCTTTCAGTTAGTATCTTTGCGTACAATTTGCCGTCAACGCTCAGAAGGCTTATGCCGCGATAATTTCTGCATTCTTTTTGAAACCCTTTACCCTTATAAAGTGGCACAATAACAGCCGTGTTCCAGTCACCTGTTACGCGACCGGACTGCTAAAATTAATATTGAAGAGTAGGTACAGCAGCCTTGCAGTGACACCTTCGCCTACCTTGAGCATTTCAGCAGATATCCTGTCATATCCCGCAGCTTTACCCGCTTGCATACTTTTCAAATACTTTAACTTATAACGCAAGATTTTTATTTTAAGTACTGTTACATATTTTCTAAATGCCGCTCCTACTGGTGAGGGATTAAGAATAAAAAGTATCACTACCGCGATTCATTTTGTTAGCGACGTGAAACGACGTTAAGAAAACACACTAAACAAATTGTAACTTTGCGTAGAGAAGGAAAACTCGACATGAAACTCTATACCAACCCGTCAGGCGACCGTGGTTATAGTAGGCCAAATCTTCCTATTGACTCACTGCTACCGTGATGCTCAATTCATGTCCAGCAATGGACTGCTATATGCGGGGTAAATAGTATACTTTTAGTTATAGGTAGGTAGGTATTTAAGTAATTAATTTCTAAGAGTTACCTATGGTGCAGGCGCCAATGGACATTGAGTATAGACATGGGGCGGGTAGTGGTTTTGTCGGGTACCCTGCACATTTTTTGCCGGGTACCCGGCCGGGTAGCGCTTACAGGTCGTGTGACATGCGTCTCGCTTGCCCGCTCGGGCGCACCTAAAAGGCGCCGGCCAGCTAACGCGTTGCATATTCCGCGGGGTGCGGGGACTGTTTTTGTTTATTCTCGTTGACCGAGCGTGACGAAGTACAAAAATTAATAACTTTCTTTTGTTTTTATCTATTTATAGTGAATTCAACTAAATAACATACTAGACACTGACATATTATACCTAAAAACATGGGTGATTCGTCTAGTGGTGCGAAAAAGTCAGGTGTTTGGACTTGTGGAGGCTGACCAAAACTGTGCTAAGTGCAATTTATGTGAAGCAAAACTGTCTCGTGGCGGCTAAGGAAGAAAAAGAGGAACGTCGAGTATGAAAAAACATTTGCAGTTTAAGCAAAAGGCAGAATTTGTCAAAATTTTTGGCCCGGGAGCTACAACCAGCAACGAACCAACAAGCATCGCTTCTACTAGCGCGGATTGTAAGTCATCGGCCACTTCTTAAACAACCATCCTTAGCGGAAACCCTAGAAAAGAAAAAGGTCTGGGATATCAACGACTCACGAGCAAAAATAGATTAGTGAAATGATATTTGATTGGTGAAATGATTGCCGTTGATAGTGAACCGTTTGCAATGGTAGAAAGTCATGAGGGATTTCGGCGATTGTTGAACAACATTTTGCCGCAATATGAGATACCCACGGTTCCCAACTAAGGGGTTTTCCCCCCAGATTTAGGGGGTAAATAAGTGAGGTGTTTTTAGGGGTATTTTCAGGGATTTTTTGACTTTTTAACATTTTTAAATTGATAATATTAATATTTATGTCTTGACCTAGCGACTTGTCGTTCGTAATTCTACAACCACTCTGTGGTGACTGGCGTCAATACTGGCGCCACTGGCGCTCATTTTATGGTCTGTGCATATGGCGGTGTATAAGTCTATATTTTTTTAAACTTGAACGTATGTTTGACATTAGCTTATGTCAGATAGGATACCGCCAAAAAATAGTTTAACCTTTTCACCGCCAACAACTTCTATAGAAGTTCAGGATTTTCGTGCCGTCCACGCCACGACTTCTAAAGAAGTTCACTATAAAAAATATACATTTACGATACATAAACACTTTTGTTTCTCTTGTGATTGTGTAGATGGACACGAATGAAGCCCTATTTATTATTTTCTCAGGCAAAACAGGCTTTTTTCTGTGTTAAAATGGATAAAAACATAAAAGGCCTCAAATATTTTTATGTCCCGCACGCCAACGACTTCAGATCAAGTAGGCCAGTGATGTGACGCGAAAGTTGCATTCATTAGAATCTTTTATATTTATTTGTCTTTTTCCATTCAATCGTTCTTAAATTCTGTGATTAAAAAGTAATTCCGGTCAGTAAATAACGTATTACATAATACGTTTTAAAATTTATGCACGTATCAAATCACTTTATTAAAATTAATTAAATGTACCGAGGGTTTTCGATATTGCTACACCCATCTCTACGTAATGGCAAGATGTCAGTGTCACTAGCGCCGACAACTCCAATAGAAGTAAACCTGTGACGTCGTAAGCGCATAGGTGTCAAGGTCATTGTGTCATAGTGCCGGGCGACGCGCGCACCTTTATCTTTTTACACGACTGCCCAAAAAAAGGAGTGTAATGTTTCTGATTTTGATTTGATACTGGCCATATTAATTTTGAATAGCTAAGTTCAATTACTTTTTTATGAATTTAGGTATTCGTATATCCTTAATCAAACTAGCCAGATTTTCATTTGCATTGAACAAAAAAATAAGTTAAAAAGATTTAGCACATCAGTATTAAAACGTCATTTACCATCCCTTTCCGAAACTACACTTATTTTGCCACTTGTGATCACTTCAAACAATATTCCTGACTGACTGTTCATGTTAGATTTCAAATATAAACTAAAAACATTCAAGCGTTTTTAGTATAGACTAACAATAATCTATACACAGAAAGAAAACAATAGACAACCCTATTTCTTATGAAATTTATCGTGCTACGAACGCCAACGACTTGATATGAAGTAAACGGACTACGTTTTGAAATGAATAGTGTTGTGCCTTTTATTTTATTATTTCTAGCAAGTCTATGCATGTATCTTTGTCTCCGATAATGGATACCCATTTTTCTTACTATAAATGCTCATGAAATAAAACAAATTACCATTATAATGTAAAAGTGTGTATTTTTAATTGTAAATTTGAGTAACAATTTAAATTTACACATTGTTTTTCTCATTATCGATATGACGTTACCGCCATCCCTGCTTTCGTACTATATAATTGTTATACATTTATACGTTGGCGTACAGCGACACATCGCGTTTAGTATGGCTGGGCGGTGAAAAGGTTAAGAATATTCTTACGACTATTGTTATTTCGATTTTGGTTTGTATTGTGTGTCGACAAGAAATGTGATAATGATGTCTAAGGAAAATAAGTATAAAAAACGTACAGTCAGAAGTACACGAAGATTTGGGAAACAGATCCAGATCTAAAAGGTAAGATTTCATTACATTTTTGTAATTTATAAATGATCAAGACAAACAATTCAATATTTATGATTTTTTACAATAGTATCATCGGCGTCATCTAAAACTTCGGCTGTACGGCAGTACTCGTTCTTCAATAAAATTTAAAAAGGTATCTTTATTTAGTTAGGTAGTTGTTGGAGTGGATTAGTCGGTCAGTGGTATTGGTGATGTTTGATATATTATGGCTTTTTCAAAGTTTATTTCGGGTTTGGACATAATGCATACATAAACAAAATTTATAAAAAATGTTTTTTTTTAAGCCATTTATATTCTGGCTGCTTTGGCCTTTTCAGAAATCGACTGAGTGATGTTGGTGTTGCCATAATTGAATGTTTTCCTATTTTTCACCAAAATCAAAGCATGTTGTGATTATACTTCCCAACTATACATTCATTCAATTCATAATTCAATCAAGTTATTAACAATGTATGCTTTTATTGCAGGGTGGCTTGCACCAGATGTTACGAGTGAGACATTCGCGACCTGTAAATATTGCCGCGTTGTGTTAAAAGCCCACAAATAAGACTTGGTTAGTCACGCTAAAACTGAAAAAACATAAAAAAGCCACAGCCTGGGAAAAATCAGCGAAAGCATATAAATCTATTTCTGAAGTATATAAACCAGTCTTGTCAGAAAGCACGAAAATTGCGGAGTTGAAAATCGCTGCCTTTATCGCCGAACACTGTTCCTTGTTAACTGTATATCATTTGATTAGTATACTCCCTCAATTAGATCCTTCATCAGATGCTCTAAAAAACCTAAAAATTCATCGAACTAAGTGTTCAATGCTAATAAAAAATGTACTTGGTCCATCGATGCTCCAAGCTTTGGTTGAAGATATAGGAGATTTTCCGTACTCCATTATAATAGATGAAAGTACTGATCTTTCGACACAAAAAAATTGGTTGCCTGTAAAGTCGGTATACGGGCGAAAGTTTTACGTGACAACGACTTTGAGTGGTAAAATAATTTTAATGTGAATATTCATTCGTATAGTAGGAAGAAGGATGAAAGACGCGTGCCTTTCACTTTTTATGTCTGTCTCTCTCGCTCTTAGGCGGGACGCGTGCCTCTCACTCGCTCTCATTGTGAGCGCATAACGTGAGCGGAGCGTAACGCAGTTTCTTGAAGTGTCACCCGGCAAACCAATTTATAAGACGTTGTCACGTCAAAAAGTGTTATGCATTATGATTCGCTTTCTTTCACATAAGGCAAAGCAAGTTGTTACAACATTTTACCGAATAATACAGATAATAAAATGTGATGCAAAAAGTATGAATGAAGCATAGAGGATGGCATAAAAATTGAAAATATATTATGGTTATGGTTGGTAAACATAATTCGGTGACTGCTATTTTCAAAAAAAAACTGCCTGATTTAATTGTTGTCAAATGTGTTTGCCACTCTTTGCATTTATGCGCGGAAAAGGCGACTGAATCATTACCACGCCAATTAGAATTTCTTGTAAGAGAAACCCATAACTGGTTTTCATACAGCCCTAAACGTTTGGACTATTACAGAACATTATATGAAACCATGAATAATAACACTGATCCGGAAAATATCCGAGGACTTAGCGGAACTCGCTGGCTTGCTCGTTATCAAGCTATTAATACAATTTTGGAGCAGTGGGAGGAATTGAAGCTGCTTTTTTCTATTGCAAAATCTGATGACAAATGTTACATGGCGGAATAGCTTTATGATATCATGCGAAGTCTTCCTTTTAAAGCTTTATTGTTTTTTCTACAAAATGAATTAAAACATGTGACGCAATTAAATTTACTTTTTCAAAGTAACAATGTTGACCCTATAAAATTGTTTGAGGATTTGTTTTTGTTATACACAAATTTGCTAAGACGACTTGTTGTACCTTCACAGTTGGAAAAATTGGTGGACTCTCGTGTCACTGGAGGCTTAATTGGCATTACTAAAAATGAGGATGCGATGCAGAGATGGGTGCTCCTTTATCCTTTTAAAAACAGTATTCACGAGGCTCTTTCTTCATATCTCGGAATACAAGCAGCCTCTACAAGTGACATTATTTGTCATAATAAATGGACGCAACCCAGGATCAATAAAGATGAAAAAGATATTATCGTAAATAATACTAATATTCACAACATAAGCATTTTACTTATTTACATTCAATGACAGTTAGACAGGAGACGAGAACTGAAGTATGTGACACGCCTCCGCCGTGAATCAAGGTAGCTGGGAGTAGCTGGTTAAGGTGACGAATCCACGTGAGCCCACAGTCCATCTTCACTTCGTAGTAAAGATTCCCCGATTTGCGATGGTGCCGAATTCTCATTTCTTTCTGGGTGTGGAATAGGTCCGGGCTTGTACTCGGCTCCCTAGAGCAAACTGCCTCAAACCTGAGGGGCTGACAGCGTCAGCGTTCCTCTCATTTTCCTTTGATGGTTTTCGGACCATTCCCTGTAATTTAGTCCTAATCTCTCTTCCAAACATGAGGACAAACGGGGTGACACCGGAAGGGCCAGGGGTTGACCTAAGGATATTTTTGACTGTCAGAGTTTTGTCTATAATTCCGCCTGTCTCCCCCTCCAATTTATGCAATGCTCGCTTGACCGTCTGAACAAATCGTTCTGCTTGTCCGTTAGTGGCAGGGTGGTACGGGGCCATTGTTTTGTGGACTATACCGTTGCTCGATAAGAAGTTTTCAAATTCCCTAGAGACGAATTGTCTACCGTTATCAGAGACAAGGGTGTAAGGTAGAAGGTCCGAACGTGCTGAAAGTTTCCTTTAACTTAGTGATACAGAATGAACTTGTAGTGTTTTTCGTCGGTATGATCTCTACCCATTTCGTATAAGCGTCGACTATAATCAAAAGTTGATAGCCCGACATGGGACCTGCAAAATCGATGTAGATTCTCTGTCAGAAATCCGAAGGTTCCTCCCAATGGTAAATGGGGGCTTTTGCAGGTTCATTCATCTCTAATCGACACGCTCTACATGATTCACCTTGTTTTCAATGTCGTGATCAATATTTTTCCAATAAACGAAGCTGCGAGCCAGTAATTTCATGTTCAGAATACCTATACGTCCTGCGTGCAGTTCTTCTAAAATCCGTTCACGTAATTTTTGTGGAATCATTACTCTTGTGCCTTTCAGAATACAGTCATCTTGGAGCGTCAACTCATTATCTTTGTATCCCGATACTCGCAGCGGCTGACCTGATTTAAGCGCCTGAAGTAAGTTTTGGAGTTCAGCATCTTCTTTTGTTTCTTTAGCGATTATTTCCGGAGTTACATCTAATACGTTCATTTGTCTCAATTGAAAAACGCAATGTTGATCAATAGTGTTTTCGTTAACTTTTTCAACTGGGCATAGGTTAATACGCTGCGGCAGGTTATACAGAAGTCCGAGGAGTATAACCAGCCTCTATGCTTGGCGTTTGTGGACTATGAGAAAGCCTTCGATTCGATCGAAACCTGAGCGGTGCTACAATCTCTCCAACGGTGCCGGATTGACTACCGATATATCGAAGTGCTGAAGTGTTTGTATGAAAACGCCACTATGTCTGCCCGCCTCCAGGACCAGAGTTCGAAACCTATTCAACTCCAGCGAGGGGTCAGACAGGGGGATGTCATATCCCCGAAACTGTTTACCACTGCGCTGGAGGATGTTTTCAAGCTTTTGGACTGGAATGGACTCGGCATCAACATCAACGGCGAGTACATCACTCACCTTCGATGCGCAGACGATATCGTAGTCATGGCTGAGACCATGGAAGACCTAGGCACAATGCTCGATGGCCTCTGTAGAGTCTCCCAACAAGTAGGTCTTAAGATAAACATGGACAAGACAAAAATCATGCCGAACGTCCATGTTGTACCTGCTCCTATTCAGGTTGGGAACTCTACGCTCGAAGTTGTCAACAAGTATATCTACCTGGGACAAGTAGTCCAATTAGGTA
Organism: Euclidia mi; assembly: GCA_944739405.2. Taxonomy (NCBI): domain Eukaryota; kingdom Metazoa; phylum Arthropoda; class Insecta; order Lepidoptera; family Erebidae; genus Euclidia; species Euclidia mi. The sequence continues at coordinate 36,611,792 of OX123195.2, forward strand.
GGTCCAACTTCGAGAAGGAGGTCAATCGTCGAATCCAACTCGGTTGGGCAGCGTTCGGGAAGCTACGACATATCTTCTCGACCGATATCCCACAGTGTCTCAAGACAAAAGTCTTTGACCAGTGTGTGTTGCCAGTGATGACTTACGGATCAGAGACGTGGTCGCTCACTATGGGCCTTATCAGAAGCCTCAAGGTCACTCAGAGGGCGATGGAGAGAGCTATGCTTGGAGTTTCCCTGCGAGATCGAATCAGAAATGAGGAGATCCGCAGTAGACCCAAAGTCGCCGACATAGCTTTCGACGACAATATTTTTAATTCAGCAGCGTATATAGCAATTTTTTCATCTGGCTGTTGTAAACGTGATATAAATGTGTGTTGAGAAGCCCATATACTTGGTTTTGGATCAATGTTATTATCCAAGATTGTAGTAAGTTCGTCGAAACTCTTGTTGATTGGATCATCCGGGGTGCACAGATCGTGAATCCTTTCGTGTAATTCAGGTGGAATCGTAGACAGCAGCGTATGGACTTTCACTTTTGGATCAGTTATATTATTGAGTAGTAAGGCGCTTGGTGAAATTTTTGAAAGTCTCTTAGTCTTGAAATGTTTGAAAATTCAGTCTAAGTTGTTGCTCGCGTTGTGATATCGCTACGGGTGCAACTTGGTTAGCGGTAGGAGCGGCCGTAGCCGGGGGTCTTAGTTTGTTCAGCAAACGTACCATTTTCGAGTGTAAATCCGTGTAAGTTTCGTCACATTCAAATCTGTATTGAATTTCTACCTCGAGGTGTTCGTCTTCTATTTCTTCTTCAATTTGGTTTTGTAACACTTGTAAGGCTTTATATGTATTCTATAAGGTCATCAATCGGGTCTCGATCTCTTCAAAAGTATGTAAATTTGTTTCTTCTTGAAATGCATTTTTAGATTTTGTTAGCACACCACGTAGGGTGGCTCGTGATCGTTTAAGTTTCTTTAAATCAATCGACATCGTCGCCAATATCGTAAATAATACTAATATTCACAACATAAGCATTTTATTTATTTACATTCAATGACAGTTAAACAGAAAACCGTTACTAGGAGACGAAAACTGAAGTATGTGACAGATATTCAAAATATCATAAAGTATTTCAATGCTTGTAATACTTACAATGACACCGAGAATCGCGCTTCGAAATATCTACACCGGTCAGCTTGCTGATGAATTCGCAATGTTTGTTAAATATTGTAGAAAATTGTGAGGTTATGTAAGTACGTATGAAAATGAACGATTTGTTCAGAAAAATAAAAAGTTATCCGAGCCTATTAAAAAAAGTAAATTTGACAACTTTGTAACTGCTTCTGAGAAAGGAAGTAAAAATACTTCTAGTAAAAAGTTGCAAGATGCAACAGATATAAGTCTCTTTCAAAAAAAATTGTGTTGGCTAATCAACGAGGATTTGGCACAAAAATGTTAGCATCCTAAGGCTGCTAAACACAGTGCCGGTGGCATGGCCTGCGGCTGTGCCGCCGGCTTATCGATATTTTGGATCGCAATGGATCATAACACAATGTATCGACCCAAGTATCGATCCGCTCCATTTGATATGATACAGTGGGTCGATCCGGTATCATATCAAGTACAAGAAAACAAACCTTTTAAGTTTAATAAACAAAATTTTACTTATTAGGGGAGCGGGGTGCACGTTGTTACAGGGGTAAGAAGTTACACGCGTTTTTACCGGGATTTTAAACTCTTTTATGGACATAATTGGACTCATTCGTTTTCTTTATAACATCGTGCATTAGATAAAAACAATCAGTGACCCGCCAAACGCTGAGCTGCTAGGTTGTGTGCCTGTGCCTGTGTCCCGATTTCAAACAAGTAAGTAAAAAAATCCTTTACGAAATTTTTGATTCCTGATGACTATATTTTTTATTTTGTCAAAATGTTTAACCTTGAACGTTCATAATATATCTACCTTTAATTGACCATATTGTTTAATTCTACTAACGATATTCATTAATTTAATAGATTATTTTATCTTCATTTAATTTCCCAGAATGAGGTACACGGATCTTTTTCTTCGTACTGGACTAGTAAATAACGCGATTGGAGCGGGCGATTCTTCGGGATGGATGACAGTAGAATTTTTAAAATTTATGGATCATTTCATTCAACATGTCAAGCCTTCTGCTGAACAGCCCGTTCTGCTCCTTTTGCATAACCACAGCTCGCACGTAAATTTTCATGTCTTTGAGAAAGCCAAAATAAACAACATAATCATGCTGTCATTTCCACCGCACTGCTCTCACAATTTACAACCATTAGATGTAGGAGTTTATGGTCCTTTTAAAAACCACCTTAATCGAACACAGACAGCCTGGATGTATAATTATCCAGGAAAAACCATGACGATTCATGATCTTCCTGCCGTGGTCAAAGATTCACTGCTTTTGGCCCTAAATCCTGCAAATATCATGAGTGGATTCAAGTTAACAGGGATATGGCCCTTCAATCCTGACATTTTTCAAGACCGTGACTTTGCACCTTGTTATGTCACTGATCGCCCTAATCCAGAAACAGATTGTCCCATGACTTCGCAGAACATCTCCAATTTGACACTAGACCTTGAAAATCTAGAATTGTTACATTCTGCACCTCAACTGAACATAAGCACCACTGAAATCATACAGGCAATAGAAACAGCAACAAATCCCATGCCTGACACTACTAAAAATATTCCTGTTCCATCTTGTCCAAAGCCCGTTAGTTCGCAAGATACAGAATGTTTGACTACATCACTAAACCAGATTTGGCAAGTTTTCAAAAAGAAAATGAAATAGAATTATCGATACCAGGTCCATCTGCTATACAAAGTAAATTTGAATTTTTTTGTTATTTCAGACTAAGTCTGTGTTTTTATATGTAACGTAATACTACACGTATTGCGTTATAATATCTCGCAGGCGCTTAACGCCAGCTTAGCCGTTCGCAATATTACCAAATATGGTCATGTTCACTAGCCAAAGGCAGTTGTGAGTCATAGGCCTATATCTATATAAGATGGGTGCGCGATCTGAGTCGATCACTTGCCCTACACACCGTCTCGCTGATGGTTGTAGTGACTATTACTACCTACTATTATTACTATCCTACTTCTACTGTCCCGCTGGGGGTAAGCATATTCTAGTTGTCTGTGTGCCTATACGTTCTGTCTGTAGTATCTGTGTCTCCTAAGCATAACAGCCGATCTAGGGACCGCCTGTTCCTGACCGGTTGTTGTGTATTCTCTATGCTGTTTCCAGTTCTTCCTACGGGCTACGTTCTTCCTACGGGCTACGTTCTTCCTACGGGCTACGTTCTTCCTACGGGCTCACTGCACCTGTCTTCTCTCTACGGGCTACAAGCCACGAGCTGCTGGCGCCGTGCCGCTACTAGCCAGCTGCCACCCAAGCCTCCGTTCCTGCCTACGAGCTCCTACAGCCAGGCCATGGACGCCTGTGCCTGACCGCTCAGCCTGAACTTCGACCACAGAGCTGCCTGCGCAGCGCACCTTGGCCAGCTCATCGGCGACCCTACGAGCAGCTACCCTGCGAGCGTCGGAGAGCAGCAGGAGTCTACACCCCAGCCCTCAGGCCAGTGCTTACCTAGTTCGGTCATACTGTATGTAAGCGGTAGTGAGACATAATAAAGAACCTGTTCAGCCTAGCAGTGTTTCTCTTGAACCCCGACATCCTACCTGAGATCCTCCGTCTCATATATAAGATTTAAAAATGTTCCTGCCAAAGTGATTTTCTACAAAAAAAACTTAAATAATTACCATAATAGATATATATACTCATAAATGTTAGAAGAGTGATAAAGTGATCTCTATTGTTTATATCGTTTTGAAATACTAATAAGAAATATGTATTACTGATGATTTTGTTTATTTATCTACCGTAACATCGTGCCCCGATGATGTAACAACTAACCCCAGTTCCGGGGTAAAGGCCCCTGTACACATTGGCCCAACTAGCTGGCCCAGCATGTTGGGCCAACATGATACGACGCACACTGGCGAATATTTGCTAAAATCTGGCCAATAAATTACTTTAAAATATTGTTGATAGAACACTTTTATAACACTTAGCTTAAACCTTAATAAATGACGCAACTTTTGAACATTCTTTGATATATTTTGTATGGTAAAATTCTATAACAATCTGTCTAAGAATTTGATCAAAAATATCATGCTTTCGAATGAATCTCAAGTCGCATGTTGTCACTCGTTGTTTTTACAACTGTATATGTTTGGTGTTTTTCTGTTATGGATTCTATTTCTAGAGGTAATTATAATAGCTGTCAGATGTTACTACTTTCCAAAAAAATCCTAACACCGATACCCTTACCTAGAAATTGACAGTATTATTTAAGTACTCATATAAGCAGAAAGAATAAAAAAAATAGTACGATATTCTTCTGTATTCCGAAAAATAAGCTGTAGTAAATTGAAGCATATAATGGTAATGCTAGTATTTAGTTTGTTTTAGATTTGGCTGTCGATATCTGCCTTATGATTAGTTTTTATTAGCTGCAAGTCCCTGTATTTACGCGTACATTTTGCCGTGGAATATTTTGAAGTCTTGAACTTGAGTTCATTCTTTTAATGAGTGGTTTTAAAAAAGTTGTTATCTATCTGAAAATGCACAAGAGTCAAAAAATAAGGATATAAATAAATATCACTGAGCGCTCGTTCACTATTTCGGGAAATTTCGAAACGTTTAATCGACGTCTCACCATAAGGATGGTTTATTCTTTGCTCAGAGAATCAGCATTGCCATCCAGCGTGGCAATGCTGCCAGCCTTCTGGGCACGTTACCCGATGACATTGATGCGGAGGCATTTTACGACGCCTAAACCATGTAAATATTTTCAATTTTTAATTTATTTTTACGGATTTTTTGTAGTACATTCATTAGATTATATAGATTCATTATGATTTTAAGACGTTAATAAAGTTAAAATTTCACAGAGACTTCACCAGAAAAACGCCCTGTATTTAAACTACAAATGAGTCATTGATTTCAAAGAATTTGCGTTTCTTCAGTTCCTTATATCTCAACTTACGTAAAACGTTCAGAAAGCCCAATACGCAGTTGCCCTGAATGAAATTTAACTATTGAAAGAACCTGAAGTGCAGTATTTGATATTTAAACAAACTTAGATATTCATATTGGATAACATATAGTTTGTGTATCTCTGATCATTCATGTTTCTTAGTTATGAATGTTATTAATTATAATACAATTTTTGATAATTAAATTATTGTTATTCTCTATCATATATATATACTAACTATTATCCTTCTATTGTTTTAAAACTATCAATATCATAAAGTCAGTATTTAAATTCGCGCTGGTTGGAACCCGGCCTTTTTTCATAAAATAAAACTTATTCATAGATCAAAAGGCTACATTTAATTTATTATTAAAACATTTTGGCCATCTTTTTGGTAATATTCGCCAGTGTGCGACGCCAAGGTTTCTATTTACACAATTGCTGACGGAAGTGACGGATCATTCTGCATTGGTGCTTAGACAAAGATGGACGTAGAAGCACTTGCATGCATCCACGGCTATTTATTTAAACAGTGCGTTAATTATTACTTGCGCGAACATGTGTAGGTACTGAAGTAGAATGTGATGCATTCTACATGTTGTCATTAATGATTATTGTTTTCTTTTTGATTTCGTTAATAGTGGCGTGGAGCCTTATGGCGGATAAAATTTATATTCAATTTTATCCGCCATACGGCTCCACGCTTCATTTACCTGAAATATAAAATAGGTAGCTTATTATTAATAAAAGAAATGTTGGTTAAATAACCTACCCCAACTATCAAGCCTAGAAGATATCAATGTGGTATTTAAGAAAAATATGTTTTTCAAGTTACTTCGTTTTTAATTTTACAAAAATTAATAAAAAAACAACATAAAAATTAGTAAAAAGATATATTTTATTGTTCAATTTCGGTACAATTACTATAAATTGTAAAACTCCATTGCTGTCCTACGCCGCCGCACTCGTTATATATGTATCTATTAGGAGTGGGCGTTATTACCCGACTGCGCGACGCAAAGGAGGGTAATGTGTTTATCAGTCTATGTATGTATGTATGTATGTATGTTTGTTTCTATGTGGCGTTCTAGAGACCAAATGCGAAGGCCGATTTTGATGATTCTTACATCAATCGATTCGTCTTAACCTTGCGAGTGTCACTAAAGACATGACAGTAACCAAAATTCACCACAGCGACAGCCAGACGCCATATTGTCAATCTGAAAAAAGTAAAAGTCGATGAACTATGTCAAGTGGGGTGTCGTTGAATAGGTATTTTAAAATCATCTTTAGGTTCCTTTTACCACTTTTAATTTTAAATAATAGTTTAGGATATATAACGATTTAAAGTTGTTTAACAAAAAAAATCTCGCTAATTTTCTTACTTATTGATTTAAGTTTTTATTTCAAGTATAAACGATATACAAACACTTAATTGCGAAATTTACCATCTTATAACGAAGTCAATGAATCGTAACTAAAAAGTATAAAATAAAAAAAATAATTTAAAGAAAAACAAAAAACCCGACTGCATAAAAACTAATTTTAAATAATACGTGAAAATACTAACTTAAATAAAAACAAAAAAGAAAGAAACAAGCCCAGAAGTTTAGAATTCTGTTAAGTAATATGCAGAACAGAACGACTCACAGTCGGGGCCCCTTGGGAAGATTTGATTGGTAAAATTTGAATGGGCCCCGACTGTGAGTCGTTCTGTTCTGCATATTACTTAACAGAATTCTAAACTTCTGGGCTTGTTTCTTTCTTTTTTGTTTTTATTTAAGTTAGTATTTTCACGTATTATTTAAAATTAGTTTTTATGCAGTCGGGTTTTTTGTTTTTCTTTAAATTAATTTTTTTAACGTAATCGATTCATAAAACTGCGTACGTATACACGTAACCGCATAAGTAGTTTCGTGGCTGATTTAACTAGTTACTTTTCGTAAGCGGTTCCAGCTACCAGTATGTGTATAATCTACGGTTCTAGCTCTGTATGTAGGTATGTATCGCGCGCGCGATGCTCGACGCGCGGTGCGCCTGCACGACAGCTCATTACACGAAACTATACGACTATACCAGAGTTCGTCCGAGCTTGATGCGCTGGGCTGTGTCATAGTGTGCGTAATAATTTCGTAATGCACATCGTATCAACATTGTCTTATGTCAAACTCGATGCTTAAATAAAAATAATTAATCAGATAAAACTTTTGGGATATTTCAAATGAGAATGCACCTTATGTAAATCAGAACGATAATTTGCTATGTTTGTATAAATTATTGTTCTACAATAGTAGTGGTATGATCAATGTGTGCAATTTCTCAATATCCATTTAATACGTAAATTTATATAAAAAATAAGTTGTGCAGCCAGTCCTAAGCCTGGCTAAAGTATGAAGGAAAGTTCATTTAATACGTAAACAATGAAATTATGTTTACCTTTAAAAGTAATGGGCAATATTTATTACAATATGAAAATAGATATATGGTTCATACTTGTAAAGTAACTATTTAGCATAATTCTACAGTAATGTTTCTTGGTATACCGTATCGACACTGCATTGAACTGTCTGACTGCACGGTTGGCGTAGTGGTTTAAGCGAGGGTTCGATTCCCACACGAGACAACACTTTGTGTTTAAACTTGTTTAAAATTGTTGTTTCGAGTCTGGGTGTTAATTGTCCTCGTTAGATGTATGTTTGTTAAGTCCCCCGCGACACAGGATTTAGTCCTAATGCGGGAGTTGTCTTTTTAGAAATAAAAAGTTACAGAAATAATCACTTTTGGAACCGATTATGCGTACTCACAAAACTACTTACAGCCGATTTTGAGCAAAACAAGTAACGACCTACTACTAATATGTATATTAACTTGGGAACGTAAATATATTCACGCGCAACAGTACTGTCGCCGCTGAAGAGCGGCAATCTTACGTAGTATTTGTATATTCTTTGAGCGGCAACGAAATGAAAAAGGCGCCAACGTGTGAACGCTGTTGGCGAAGCGCGCCAAGATCCTTTGATGTGTGCACAAAAAACCGACACTATTCGGCTGGCCGGCCAACGTCGGCGCCAACTACACCAATTAAGCCAACATAGCGCCAAGTAGCTCTCTACACATTGGGCCAATACGTTGGGCCAGAATGTTGGGCCAATGTGTACAGCGGTACATTAAGCCAACATAGCGCCAAGTAGCTCTCTACACATTGGACCAATACGTTGGGCCAGCATGTTGGGCCAATGTGTACAGCGAGCATAAGATGTTACAATCTACTTGTTTAGTTAAATTCTCTATTGTAAAAAAATTACATAATTTTTTATAATTTTTCAGTTATATTTTAATAGCTTAATAGACATACTAACATTACAAGTAATCATATGTATAATTTATTTGAAAGCTTTTGTCATATTAACAACTACGTAAAAATTGTAACAACGTGCCAAAACAAACAGAAACATAACCTACAAAAGAAACTTGCATTAAATTCTGCCATACAGTAAATCAATTGTGGTGGGGGAAATAAGAGATGAGCATGCAGATCAAATCGATTCCAAGTTGCATTTAACAGAATCAACCTTCAAAGAAAAGCATTCACAGTAATTTTGTTCGATTTGCAATTAATGTAGGAGAGATTCTTTATATTTCAACTGCATGGTTGGCCGTGGCTTAAGCGACCGCCTGACGTTGTGCCAAGTGTTATGGATTCGATCCCCACACGAAACAGAAATTGGTGTGAATTTTGTGTTTGTTAATTGTATGTTTGTATAGTTCTTTGTATGTTTCTTTGTTCTTCTTCTTTTAATTTTTTACATAATGAAATGAAAGCTACAGCTGCTATGGCAATGTTGACGACTTCGTTATTCATCGTAATCGATAACCAATCACAAAGTGTCACCTCACTAGCGTTCTACACGACTGTCACAACCGGAACAATGCCGGCGCCACAGATGCCCGCCAAAAGCCGTCGGCACGAGCCGCGCGACAAAAGCCGGCGGCTCGTGACGCCGGCACTGTGTGTAGAGCAGCCTTTACGAAATTTTGGAGTACTGCAAGTACCTTTTTGACGCAGAAGGCTTTTACAGAAAATCTCCTAAATCGGAACTTGCTCATGAAATTGAAAATAATTATAAACGCAGCAGGACGTATTTTTTACAAACTCCAAAAGTTTATATTGTTGATGGTATGGCACTTGTTCATCAAATCCAATAAAAAATTTCAACACCTTTGGTGATTTTGCTGAGGCATTCTACAATAAAATCCATATAGTAGAAGAGACGTGGAACATCGACCTTCACCGATCTGATAACCAGATGAGACGTATTTTTTATGTAATATAATTTATAAATAAATATGCCTATAATAACTTGCCTCTGAAAAAACTGCTCATAGCTATTTTAAATTTAAGTAATTTTAATCAACCGCAAATATAACTTTGTCGTTTATACAAATACTATGGAAAACAAAGTTATTTTTGGTGATGAAAAAGTGACGGTGAAGGTCGATGTTCCACGTCTCCTCTACTAATACTCTTTTCTTGCAACCAAATGTAAAACGAGTAGATATTGTATTTGACAGATATAATAATATATCGATAAAATATTTGGAATTAAGTCAAAAAATTAAACATTTTAAAAAACATTTCTCGAAAACATTTCTCGTATTTTGCCAGCATTACACTCTCTTAGGTTAGGTTAGGTTGGAGTCCCCCCCGTGGGATCTTCACCTTGTCGTGGGGGCTCAGTAACCGTGGTTAGGTCACCCACGGCCCCGGTGAAGCTAAGCGAGATCCCGTGAGTAGACGCTCCGCGTGGGCTTGACGGAGGCCTATGCAGGATGCGTCCAAAGGGGCGGGTGCGAGGGGCAGTTCTTCTGTCCCTCGCAGTCGGGCGCGGTCGCGGGAGGAGAGGCGAGTCCATGTTGCGTTGCCGCGCGCTCTATATCCCGCGACCAAATGGGGGCGTACTATCGTTACGTCGTAACACAGCTTGGTTTTTAGTCAGTAAGAGTCTGACAGTCCCCGTCGCCCTTCCCCCAGGGCGAAGGGACTCCATGAGAATTTTCTAACCCGACACCAAAAAAAAAAGGTGAAAAAATATCAAAGAAATATTTGGAATTTACACAATTTTACCTTGGTATTATTTGGTTTCAGGTTCACCTGGTCACTCAGGTGTTAGAGTAGTGACCCGTAGATCACTTTTTGATAAAATGAAGGAGCAAAATTTGCCTAATTTTGAAGAAAAATTAAATTACTTGGAAAATTGGGTTTTGTCCAGTGAAAACTATTCTGAAAATTTCCATTTAATAGCTGCTTTTCGCATGTTAAGTCGGCATTTAAACAAAGGTGGAAAAAAGCTGATAAAACGGAAGCTAGATTTCTTCACAATAATGACGAATGGCTACAAAATATATTCGAAATACCGAGAGCGCAGCCTAAAAGTTCCGGTCGACCATCAAAACTAGTGTTTTCGGAACCGGTATTCTTTAAAAGAACCGGGAATTTCGGTACTTTTGTATAACGGAACCGGGATTTCCCGGTTCTTTCGGTTCTTGCTAGTTTTTGTTATAGAAATAGTCAATCACAGTGTTATTGTTAGGTTCTTAATTACCTAAGTATTTACTGTTAATAAAATGGTAAAAATTAGGCAGTCACCTTAGATTCCTTAAACATTTAGAAATATCTTAAACATTTTTCAAAGAAAACAAAATTAAACTTTTTTAACAAAAAATAAGTAAACATAATATCTCCTTCCGAGTATTCATAAAATATGGCGTAACCAAAGTTTAGCTTTTTAAGAGCTTTTAGCTCACTCTTCTCTATAATAGGACATTAAAACAACAGTGCATCTAGACTTTTGTCACTCAAACGAGCTCATATTTTGTTGCATAGCAAACCAGCCGAAGAGAAAACTCTTTCTGGCTCATCACAGGTTGGCGGAATCGTTAACAGATGGTCATATGTCTGAGACAAGTGACGCCCACGATCTCCTCCATTCTCAAAGAGAGCCATTTCAATCCTAAGACTCGTAAAGAGATCTTCATGAGCAGAAGACCTAACGCGATTTTCACTAACAGATTTTGCAAGTTCAGCATTGAACTCATCGCCTTTTGTCAAAGCAATGTTTTGAACTTCAAGCACATCAGAGTCAAATTCACGTTCTCACGCCTGTTCACCTTGTGAAGTTTGTATTTGTAGGGGTTCAGCTTGAGATACAGGAGTTGATAAGGATTTGGTGCGACTTAGCAATGACACTATTGCGTTGCACATTTCATCGCTGCTTGGCTGCGAAAAAACTAATGAATCTTCATCATTTTGTTGGAGGAAATAACTTCTGGATTTTGCAAGTAATTCAGAATCGCAGCTGCAACGTTGAGACGCCGTTCTGTCTATCGTTTTTTTAACATCATGAACATTTTTTCGGCCACATAGTTATTTTCAATATTTGCAAATATTTTTTAATGCAAATTTGATAGCAACATCTGCTGTCAATAATATAGAATCGCGACGACATAAAGCCTCTAATACGGTTTTTATTGTGTCAAGAACTTCGTGTAACTTCCTAATTAGTTCCCAATCTGCTTCTGAGAATTTTATTGTGGATTTTAAATCAATTAATGCTTTCACAATGCAAGGTCGCAGCCTCAAGAATCGTTCAAGCGTAAAAGCGAGGCTACTCCTACGTGTTACTGATTCACAGGTTAGTGAATATTCTGTATGAAAATCTGCGACTGACGTACTTTTGCAGGACGCCATAGTTTTTAGTTGGAGATTTGCGGAAAAGTTTTACAACTTTTTTGACTTTTAGGAGTAAATCTCTGTATTCAAATTGACGTTCTGAAACTAGAGACGTATTTTGAGACAAGAACTCGGCGCCATCGGCTTCGCGTCCGAATCTAAATTCTCATCTAAAGATTCCATGTTCATTTTGCGCGTAATTTGTTTTAACGCTGAAATATTCACGTTAGTTTTGAATGGTTGAATAGTAGAAAGTGTGGAAATTAAAGTAAGATTAAATAAGTAAATAGTAGTATAAACTAGTGTGAATCGCGTAATAAAAATAAAATTCAAGTACCGAAAGAACCGAGAATCAAATTTGATTTCCCGGTTCCATTTTACTGGCAAAAGAACCGGGAATTCCCGGTAATTTCGAGACCGGGATTTCCCGGTTCTGAACCCTAATCAAAACCATTTAATGAGCTAAGCGAAAGAAGTAAGAGAAGGAAAACTGAAACCTTACGTATTACAGCGGATATGTTGATACATGCTGCACAAACAAATTTGCAAACATCTGGCAAAAAAGATGCTTCAAGTATACTTAAGCAGATTATGAAGTCGCCAACGAGAGCTACAAAGTTGAAACAAGCATATAAAAAAGTACAAGACGACAAAAAAAAACAGCTTACACCTTTATCGACACTTTCAGTATTCGTGGAAGCTGATCTCACTCGGCGACAATATGCAATAATAAGAAATGCCCGTAAAAAGTTGTTTCCTAGTTACAGCATCATACAAAAAGCAAAAAAAGAATCCGCCCAAAGAGTCATACGTAGTGACTGAAGCATGCGCACAAGTAAATCTTCAAGATTCACCGCACTTGTGTATCCGCTCCGCCTAAATGTCAAAAGACACCTGCCTGGCTATGCCTAGATTGTAGCAAGATTATGCACAAAGACACTTCGGGAGAAAGATCAAGGCCAGACGATGATGGTGGCTCTGATGAGTTTGTAGATTCCAGTCCATTGGGAGCAGCTGCGGTTGTCGGTACGCCATCTACAGTGACAGATATCAACATGGACCTGCAGATGTTCAGGGAGGAGCTGCGGGCTGAGTTTGGATCATTGCGCAGGGAGTTCCAACTGTTACGTGCAGATATTATGCAGTTGAAGGACTCAGTGAACGCTTGTAATACCCGCATAGACAGTCTTGAAGTACGACTGAACGTCCTCGAAAGCTGTCCCGAACAGAGAGGTAATACAAGTGTGGAAGTGGACGAGATGGTGGCCCAGTTGCATCAGGAGTTCAACGATCGCAACCAGGAGCTACTATGTAATGTAGTCGAAATCTATAACATACCTGAACCTGTCTCTGAGAATGTGTCTCACACAGTGAAAGCGATAGCTTCTAAACTCGGTATGAAGCTTGAGGATCAGGACATCGTGAGCACCGAACGCGTCGGCAGAAAGCATGTCAAAGCTGTCAGCTCGACTGGGGCCGAAGTGATACGTCCGCGCCGTATAGTTGTACGGCTAGCGCGGCGAGATGTGCGAGACGAACTGTTGCGTAGTGCGCGAGTGCGTAGAGGCGCCACTACTGCTGATTTGGACTTGCCCGGCACGCCTCAGCACTTCTACATAAATGAATGGCTTACGAAACAAAATCAGCTCTTGTTTCGACTGGCGCGGGAGACCGGACAGCGCCGCGGTTGGCAATACATCTGGACAAGGCGAGATCGCATTCTTGTCAGGCAGAAGGAAGGTGGCTCAGCCAGTGTCATCCGTAGGGAGCAAGACATTTTGCGAGTATTTGGACCTGAAACTCAAAGCGAGAAATAGATTTGATGCCTATCTCTCTAAAGTAATACTGCCATCAAATTCTGACTACTTGATGGTTACGTTGGGTCCTTTCTTTTTAAATTCATTTTTATTTTTACTTTTAAGGTTAAAACAGGTACTTATTCATATTTGGTTGTATGTACATAGGTTAGGAACAAATTATTTGTATGCATATAAAGAAACAAACAACTGTCATTGTAAAATTATTGTGAAAAGTGCATTAATATACTTATACTTTTATAAACATGAAAAAAATACACATATTATATTCAAATAACAGACCCTTTAAGTCTGGTACTACTTTACTTATGAATCACAGTTGTATGTTAGTTGGTTTTGGTTTAATATTAATGATTGTGTATTGTATCCATTGCAACTTCTATTTATCTAACTATACCATAAATGAACAATAGCAAACAATTGATGTTTGGTTTTTTGAATGCCGGGTCTCTTTCAACAAAGCATGATGAATTTCTTTTAGCTATGAGCCGCCATTCAGTAGATATAATGGTAAAGAGCGGGAGAAGGTCGTGCCCCAGTGGTGCCAGGATATAGACTACGACATATACCACGCCCCCTGACAATTCGTGGTGGACGTGGCGGGGGTGTGGCATTTTATATCAAAACTGGCATAAGTGCACATACACAGCTTCATCCTCATCATCCTAATGTGGAGCAAATGTGGATTAGTATTAATATTAAAACAAAAAAAATATTAATAGGAACTGCTTACAAACCACCCTGGCTTGAGTTAGATACTTTCTTAGATGCAATCACTGAAAGTTTCTGTGCACTAGCGCCTTATGACAATATTGTTACGCCATCTATCGGTGAATGGGGGTACTAGAAGAGATTGAATGTATCGGTGGTTTAAAGGTAATTCAGCTACTCTGTACTGTGCTGTATCGAGCATAGACTGTTCGTGATTATTCGACAGTTTTGTGGAAGTATCTAGAATGCGCTAGTGATGTTATCCGGCCAGTATAAATAGAGTGCGAGCGAACGGACCGGACAGTTACAATTGAATATCGAAGCGATCAACAAGAAGCGAAGGAAATAAGTCGGAAGTGTTTAGTGTTGTTCTAGTGGTGTGAATAGTGTGTTTTATTAGTAAAGTGAAAATTAAGTGTGTGTATCTAGTGTTATTGTGTTAGTGAATAAAGTGCAGTTTTTCTGGCATAGTGTATATAATTTATCACGAACCCCAGCTCGTAACAAATTGGTGTCAGAAGAAAGGGATAAATTATGCCGGTTATGCCGAAGGAAGAAACTGAAGGTGAGCGTACCAGGAACCAGCGCCAGCAAGACCTGGACCAGAGACGCTTCGGAGACGTTCCTTCTCCATCGCCTGGTGGACCAGGCGACTCCGCGGCTGCAGTGGAGCCTGCAAGCGCACACTCCGTGGCGGTGCCCAACATCGCGGCTCTGATGGCGTTCATGCAAGAGCAGGCCCGCCGTCAAGAGGAGCACGCGCGCCGCATGGAGGAACAGCGACAGCGCGACAAGGAGGAGCAGGCTCGCCGTCAAGAGGAGCACGCGCGCCGCCTGGAGGAACAGCTTCAGCGCGACAAGGAGGAGCAGGCTCGCCGTCAAGAGGAGCACGCGCGCCGCCTGGAGGAACAGCTTCAGCGCGACAAGGAGGAGCAGGCTCGCCGTCAAGAGGAGCACGCGCGCCGTCAGGAGGAGCAGGCTCGCCGTCAAGAGGAGCATGCGCGCCGCCTGGAGGAACAGCTTCAGCGCGACAAGGAGGAGCAGGCTCGCCGTCAAGAGGAGCACGCGCGCCGCCTAGAAGAACAGCTCCAGCGCGACAAGGAGGAGCACGCGCGCCGCCTAGAAGAGCAGGTGGTGCTTATGAAGGACCTCAGCGCCGCTGTAGGGAAGGACTTGAAGGCGGTCAAGGAGGAACTTCAGCAGCACGAGGCCCGTATCAGCGACGTAGAGATGCTCGTACACGACAAGCTTGAGACTCGCGTCGCCTTTATAGAGAAGCGTGTACACGACCACCACGAGCCCTGTGTTGCTGAAGTGGAGAAGAAGTTGCGTGGGCTCGAAGTGACACCAGCGGCTGTAGCGCCCTCACCTCGTGGATTTAAGGTCCCACCATTCGATGGCTCGTCATCATGGTCTGCATACAAGATCCAGTTCGAAGCTGTGATACGATCGAATGGGTGGACCAAAGAACAGGCCTTAACCGCCCTAACCTTGGGCCTTTGCGACCGGGCCTTGACAGTGTTGGAGGCACTCGGGCAAGATGTCACCTACGAAAAGCTCCTGGAGGCGCTAGAGGCCAGATACGGTGACGCGCACCTTGAACCCTATTATCGTGCTCAGCTGAAGGACAGGACACAACGCACCGGAGAAATCCTGCAGCAGTGGGCTCTAGAGGTGGAAAAGCTGGTCAGGAAGGCATACCAGTCGTCGCCTGCGCTTATTGACGGGAACCTCGTACAGGCGTTTACGGATGGGATCCGGGACCTGGAGGTAAGAGCAGCAGTGAGGCTTGGGCACTTCAAGGACCTTAAGGTCCTTGAAGAGCGTGGGCTAAAGCGTCCTTGCGGACGCTTTAGCCCACGCTCTGGAGGTGGAAGCAGTGCGACGCGACGATCGAGGTCACCGCATCAGGGAAGTTGTGTCGTCACCTCGGTGCTACAACTGCGGAGAAAGAGGCCATATCCGCTTGAGCTGCCCAAAGCGTAGGCAGCCTGGTGACACCCTGTCTCCACCAAAGGGGTCGCCTGATGTGCCTGCCAGGCAGCGAGAGCAGGGAAACGAGTAGAAGCCAGGACTGCGGGGCGGGTGCTGGCTGGTAATGGAAGAGCCCCAAGTATCTCGATCTCGCAATCATGCGACGGGAACAGCCTGATCATCGAAGGCGAAATTAACAGAACACCATGCAAGCTGACATTGGACACGGGTGCTTCTCGCACAGTCATCGGTTTCCATCTGGCAAGACGGGTTCTTCGGGGCTGCTTCAGGAACAATGAATGTGTGAATCTGAGAACAGCTACCGGTCAGCACATAACCATCCGAGGTGAAATGGAGGTGGATCTGAAGCTAGGCAACAAAGTTTACCGTCACAAAGTCATCGTAGCCGATGTAGTGGACGACTGCATCCTGGGCCTAGACTTCATGCGGAGGTATCGCTGCGAGATCGATGTTAACCAGGGAGTGTTGAAGTGTGCCTCGGAAGAAGTCTTCATGGAAGGTGCAACTTCAGGAAAAGTGTACTGCCTGAAGAATGTCATTCTTCACCCGCGGTCGGAAACGGTTATACCAGTTTGTCTACCAGGGAATTCTGGTCGAGAGAACCGCTGCGTACTAATCGAAGGCCTAGAGAAAGAGGCCCCGTGGAAGATTGCACGAACCTTGGTAAGGGGTACCAAAGTTTCATCAGTACGCGCACTGAATGCAAGTGACAAGGAAGTGTCGCTCAAGAAAGGGACGGAATTGGGCACCTATGAAGGAGCGGCTTGGATGCGTAGATGTCAAGAGCAACCTACCAGCGCCAAGGTTCAGGGTGCACGATTCGACGTGTCTTCACTTTTGGAGGACTGCCAAAGTACCCTGTCAGAAGAACAGAAGACCGAGGCTCAGAAGATGTTGAACCGGTTCGCGGATATTTTCTCGACCAGTGACATAGGGAAGACAGCACTAGTCCAGCACAAAATAAACACGGGAAGTGAAGATATCATCATATCACCGATTCGCCAGCGACCAAGACGTGTGCCAGTAGCACGGGAACGTGAAGTGGAAGCTATGATCGACGGTATGGTGAACGAAGGCGTAATCGAGCCTTCGTCCAGCCCGTGGTGCTCTCCGGTTGTCCTAGTTAAGAAGAAGGATGGCAGCATGCGCTTCTGTGTAGACTACCGCCGATTGAATGACATCACGAAGAAGGACAGCTACCCGCTGCCAAGGATCGATGACACACTGGATACGCTGACGGGGATGAAGTGGTTTTCTACCTTAGACCTAAAAAGTGGCTACTGGCAGGTGGAAATAGATCCTCGAGACAAAGAGAAGACGGCATTCTCCACAGGCAAAGGATTGTGGCAATTTAACGTCATGCCCTTTGGATTGTGCAACGCTCCGGCTACTTTTGAGAGACTGATGGAGCGAGTGCTTATGGGACTGATTGGAGACGCCTGCCTGGTCTACTTGGATGACATCATCATCGTGGGGCGCACCTTCCAGGATCACCTTCGAAACTTGGAGCAAGTGCTGTCAAAGATACGAGGAGCTAATTTGAAGCTGAGTCCGAAGAAATGCGCGTTATTCAGACGGCAAGTGAACTTTCTAGGACATGTGGTCTCGGAGAACGGTATTCAAACTGACCCGGATAAGATCATTGCCGTGAAGGAATGGCCAGTTCCAGAGAACAAAACGCAGGTCAGAGCATTCCTCGGATTATGCTCCTACTATCGACGGTTTGTGAAGAACTTTGCTGACATTGCTCGACCTCTTCATAAGCTCACCGAAGACAGAATGCAGTTCTGTTGGAATGAGAGCTGTGACGTTGCATTCCAGAAGCTTAAGGAACATCTGTGTACTGCACCTATTCTAGGCTACCCTGACAATGAGCATGGATTTATAGTTGACACAGATGCCAGTAACACCGGAATTGGCGGCGTGCTGTCACAGAAGAAGGGTGATCAAGAAGTTGTTATAGCATACTTCAGCAAGACCTTATCCAAACCCGAAAGAAACTACTGCGTCACCAGGCGGGAACTCTTGGCTGTAGTAAAGACGTTGCAGCATTTCAACAAATACTTGTTGGGCCGTAAATTCCACCTGCGAACCGACCATGCAGCGCTGAAATGGCTACTTCAATTTAAGGACCCAGAAGGACAAGTAGCTAGATGGATTGAACTACTGCAAGAGTTTGATTTTGTAATACAACATCGCAGCGGCAAGTCCCATGGTAACGCAGATGCCCTATCGCGTAGGCCGTGTCCCGACCAGTGCAAGCACTGTAGCCGACAGGAAGCAAAGCAGGCAGCGCTAGTGAGGATGTTAAAGACTAAGCGACGATCTAAGCGACGAATGGAGAGAAGCTTTGCAGAGTGCTCAGCAAGATGACAAGGATGTACAGCCGATTCTTGAATGGAAGAAATCAGATGCGCCTAGGCCCAAATGGAGTGATATCGCAGCAATGAGCCTCATCACCAAGAGTTATTGGGCACAGTGGGAAAGCTTGGTCGTCCAGGATGGAGTTCTGTGCCGCAAATGGGAAAACGCTCGCGGTAACCAGTGCCATTTGCAAATGGTAGTGCCCAAAACTAAGGTGCCGGAAGTCTTGCAGCTCTATCACAATGGTGCTTCGGGAGGTCACATGGGAGTTAAGAAGACCCTTACTAAGATCCGGGAGCGGTTTTATTGGCTCCACTGTCGGGATGACGTCGAGGATTGGTGCCGCAAATGCACAAGTTGTGCGGCTGTCAAGGGGCCACATACTCGAAGCAGAGGTGCATTAAAGGTGTACAATGTGGGAGCTCCATGGGAGCGCATAGCGTTGGATGTCGCTGGGCCGTTTCCTGAGAGCCAGGACGGAAACAAATACTTCTTGGTTGTGATGGATTACTTCACGAAGTGGCCTGAAGTGTTTGCAATCCCAAATCAAGAAGCTACCACAGTGGCCGATAAGCTGGTGCATGAAGTCTTTTGTCGGTTCGGGGTGCCCTTGGAAATCCACAGCGATCAAGGCCGGAACTTCGAATCTGAGGTGTTCAAGGAGACTTGTCGCGTAATGGGTGCACATAAAACCAGGACCACGGCTTATCATCCGCAATCAGATGGCATGGTTGAACGGTTTAACCAATCAGTGGAAAGGTACCTGGCGAAGGTCGTGGAGAGCAAACAAAGAGATTGGGACAAGCACATCCAACCATTTCTCCTGTCATATCGCAGTGCGGTCCACGAAACTACAGGAGTAACACCAGCTTTTGCCAATTTCGGTAGAGAACTCCGTTTACCTGCAGACCTTATCACCGGTATTCCACCAGAATCTCCACGCAATATAACGGATTACGCGACCGATCTACGCAACAAGATGAACGACGTATACGAGCACATCAGGGAGTCAGGACAACAGATGTCTGAAAAGATGAAGACTCGCTACGACCGGAAGGCAAACAACAAAGGCTTCGATGAGGGATCATTGGTGTGGCTTCATAACCCAGTACGAAGCAAAGGCAAATCGCCTAAGTTACAAGCCAGATGGGACGGGCCATATCGCATAATTACCAGGATGAACGACGTCACCTATCGAATCCAGAAGGGGTCACGAGGTGCACCGAAGATAGTTCATGTGGACCGGTTGGCTCGTTACCATGGGTCCAACGATGTTCGAGACGAACACGTTTAAGAGGGGGGCAGTGTTACGCCATCTATCGGTGAATGGGGGTACTAGAAGAGATTGAATGTATCGGTGGTTTAAAGGTAATTCAGCTACTCTGTACTAGATGGCGTTGCTGTATCGAGCATAGACTGTTCGCGATTATTCGACAGTTTTGTGGAAGTATCTAGAATGCGCTAGTGATGTTATCCGGCCAGTATAAATAGAGTGCGAGCGAACGGACCGGACAGTTACAATTGAATATCGAAGCGATCAACAAGAAGCGAAGGAAATAAGTCGGAAGTGTTTAGTGTTGTTCTAGTGGTGTGAATAGTGTGTTTTATTAGTGAAGAGAAAATTAAGTGTGTAATATCATCCTGTTAAGAGACTTTAATGTAAACATGCTAGACGAGTCTAGCAGCAATAGAAATAAACTTAATCAATTCCTTATCTGTAGCAACTTGACCCAAATAGTGCCGGTTGCTACGCATTTTGTTGGTAATAGTGCCTCGCTTATCGATGTCATCTGTACTGACGCGCGTTATCGATCTGTCCTAGTAGATTGTATAGGCGAACTTAGCCACCACTCTTTCATTACCTGCGAACTTTTATCTAAAAAGGAGAAACCAAGGTGTAATATAATGGACCTATCGTCCGTTTACAGATATTGTTTTAGATCTTATCTTTTTGAGCGTGACCTTGAGCTGATTCCATGGCATACAATATGCAATATGCAAAATGTTAATGACATGGTCTGTCTGTTCAACACTTTTGTGACACAGATTTTTGATGCCCATGCCCCAGTAAAAACAAAAGTTGTAAAAGATGCCCCGACCCCCTGGATAACAGACACAATCAAAACCATGTTTAGACTAAGGGATACAGCTCGTGAACGGTTTCGTCGGACTAGACTGGAAGCTCATAAAGAATACTATAAAAGTTTAAAACAGCAAGCTACTATCGCCCTTGCCAGTGAAAAAAGTGCATTTTATGCCAAATACATTAACAATCATATTAAAAACTCAAAGGTCCTTTGGAAAAACCTGAAAAGGCATGCTCTCCCAACCCACAAAAATAGTGAGCTTCCAGAGCAATTTGACGACCCTGACGCTATTAATTTGGCATTTTTGGATGTGCCTGGAAATTCTAAGGTTTGTGCGTCAGAACTCAAGAATTTTGCAGAAAATCGCTATGGTACGGCTAGATTCACCCTTAAGACTGTAAGTCAAGAAACTGTAGCTAATGTTCTGCAGTCCATCAAGACAAGTGCGCAGGGGGTTGATAGTATATCAATTCACATGATACGTCTGACACTTCCGCAGTCTCTGGGGGCCATTACATCAATTGTTAATCAGTCAATAATAACAAATTGCTTTCCAGACCTGTGGAAGTGGGCCATTGTGCGACCCATACCGAAGAAAAATGATCCCCAAACATATAAAGATCTCAGACCCATAAGCATCTTGCCTTGCTTGTCAAAGACACTGGAAAGGGTGGTACAACAGCAAGTTTCAGAATTTCTGGAGAAACATACCATACTTCCGGACTTACAATCAGGATTTAGGCGGGGTAGAAGTACAGCTACGGCATTGGCAGATGTGGGTAACATCATCGAGGGAAGGGACCGTGGGGAAGGATCGATTTTGGCTCTCCTGGACTTTTCCAGGGCGTTTGATGCCATCAGTACCAGCCTGCTGCTTGCCAAGTTGCACTATTATGGCTTTGAACATGACACAGTGAAGTGATTCGAAAGCTATTTGACAGGCCGTTTTCAGCAGGTGGATATTAGCAATAATTCCGGATCAAAATCCACTTCACCTCCACGACCTGTCCTCAGAGGAGTTCCCCAAGGATCATTAATCGGCCCACTTCCCTTTATACTCTATAGTGCTGATATTACAAGACGCTTTGAACACTGCAATTACCACATGTATGCAGATGATACACAAGTCTATTTGTCCTTCCCAGCCAAAGATACTCGATTAGCAGTTGAAAAAATCAATGCTGATCTTTCAGCAGTTGCATCATGGGCAGAAAAGAACTGCTTGGTGTTTAACTCAAATAAATCTCAGTTCATAGTGATGGGTAGTAAAAGACAGACAAAGGATATTATAAGTGCAAACCCAATAGTAAAAATAAGAGGCGAGATAATCGAAAGAGTGGAGGTTGCGCGTAATCTAGGACTTATCATTGACCCAGAATTAAGGTTTGAATACTATATCACTAGTGTTGTAAAAAATTGTTTTTACAGACTCAAAATACTATATAGAATACGACAGTTTCTCAATGTCAGTACCAGAAAACTATTGGCGGATACTGGATAGTTTAGTTTTATCGCGTTTAAATTATGTTGACACTGTTTATGGTCCATGTTTACTGTCTTGGACTGATCGATTGATACAGCGAGTACAAAATGCATGTGCTCGCTTTTGCTTTAATATACCTTGGCGGAAGCATGTAACTTCCTACATAAATTAAAATGATTCACTGAAGATGACAGCGAGAAGGGAGTTACACCTGGCTAATTTATTGTTTGGTATCATTAATTCAAACAAACCTGCATATCTTTATAAGAAGTTGCAATGGAGGCATGAAAACAGTCATTACTCCGCACGGCCCATTACAAATCCATGAGCTATTCCACGGTACAGAACTTCAGCTTTCAGGGGCTGTTTCAAGTATGCAGCTACTCACTGCTGGAACAATATACCGCCACCACTCAGATCCTTAAAAACCAAATTTAATTTTAAATATCACTTCAGGAAATACCTACTAAATAAACAAAAAGTCAGTTAACTTGTATTTACCTTATAAAGATTCCCAGGCCTGTTGGTCTAGTCTAGTGGTTTGCAACATTGGCTACTAAGACAGAGGTCCTGGTGAGATAAGCACATTCATTCCATCTGAGCCTGAGTGAAATTCTTCTTCATCTGAAATAGGTGTTAAGTATTACCTACATTACTAAATATTTATTTAAATAGGTAGTATCTCACATGCTTGGCTGACATGGTTCAGGCGTTGCGTAGTTTGGTCAACCGTGTAAGTATATTGAACTTGCAGATGTCCCAAATATAAAATTATGTATTAATCAGTTCAAGGTATAAACCAGTATTACAGAGCTGTTTTAGAAATTCTAACAGTCATGCTTTATAAACCTGCCATTAGCCACTTTTCAGTTTTGACTCATTTTTGTTTCCTATACTGAAGTGCCACATGGTGTAAGTTTTATGTACCTGCTTGTGGTAATATGATGTATAATCATTGATAAGCATACTTACTGAACCTGTGTCATTTTTCCATTGTAGGTACTTAATGTATGTGTGATTAGCTGTGCTCTAGATACATTAATGATCTAACGTTGACAAACTTATTGTTAAAGAGAGGAAAAAATCATTCAAGAGAAATTTAGACGTGAAACTGGTCTAATAGTGGGTGTACCGAAAGCTGGGTTTGGCAATACCAATGATGGTAACACAAGTATAAGATTTTTTTCTAATCCTGAATTAGCTGCAGAAATAACTGGAGTTGATTATAATTTCATTTACCGAATCAAAGTCATCCTTTAAGTCATAACTAGTGGTCACAAAGTCCATTTGGACAAGTTTGCAGATTATTGCATAGACACACAATTTATATAAGTTTGTATCCGTGGCATCCTATGACACCTACGATGCACAAGATCCTGGTGCATAGTGCTACTGTCATAGACAAGGCATTGTTGCCAATTGGATTGCTTTCGGAAAAAGCCGCTGAGGCACGGAATAAACATTTTCCGGTATGGGTACGGCCATTATTGCCTGCCCCGTGGCGATTGCCAATAGTTGGCTGATGGCCGTCGAATTCTGATTGGTTGGGTGTCACCGCAAGTGCGGCTCCTGAAACCGAAACCGCAGAGGTGCTTCCGCTGTCTGAGCGGTGGCCACGTTGGTGCCAAGTGCACCTCTGCAGTGGACTGCAGCGGCCGTTGTTTCAGATGCGGCCAGCCCGGTCATTTGGCCGGCAATTGCGATGCCCCGCCGCACGGTGGTGCAGGTAGTACGGGAATGCAGAAAATATTATTTTTAATTCAAATACGTTGCACATAACTATAAAACTTTATTCAAATGATAAAAAGAATGTATTAGTGTATCAAGACAAAGATATAATAATAATAAATATTTTTTTAAACATGGTACAATTATGGTTTTACATGAACTTTTTTTACAATACAATATAAATTCACTTGAAATTTATATTCCAATGAATTGCATTACGAAAAACAGGATTAAGTATTTAAGCAGAATTATAAACAAATATTAATTAATCAACTAATAAATACAGAAAAAAAGGTTTATAGATGGGTGCTATCCACTAATAAAACTTTGGCATCATCATGAAGTGGATAGTTTTAGCGGCGTTAGATAATGACCAGGGGCCCAATTCTGCTAATTATATTTGTTCAAAATGCAGTTTCGATATGATGTCAGTGTCATATTTACGTCATAATGGTATTCTCCTAAATTAAGAGACATTGAAATGATATTGCGAGTATATTGAGAGTTGAACAATACATAAACGGTATTCTGCTAAATATATTTTTGTTCAAAGACAAACGTCAAACTGTAAATACACATATTCAAAACACCCATATTTTAAATGTTCGATTTCAAATCGTACGTAACATTATTGATTATGTATCAAAAAATCTCTCACAATCCAACGAATAAATTCATTTACTAAAATGGTACTGGTTAGTATAATAGACTGCCATATTGCACTGCTAGGTAGTATCATCTGTATATATAAAATTCATTCACAATTCCCTGACTAACAGCAATGCACAGCCGAATTTACTGGGCACAAGTGGCTAAAAATTTGCATGTACGTTCCTCGAGGACCGTATGCTGCACCCTTACGGTCCCTGACTAAGAAGAGATTTCCCGAAACATCTACCAGATCGTAAGGAACTGTTAAATTGAAATAAAATGTGAGAGCGTACTTGCGGGCATATTACATAAAAAACAAATCATAGGCAACGCTGTAACATCAAATTACCAGCAATAAAGTTAATTATTTCATTAATGGCAATACCTACTCATGTCAGGATATTTGTCATTAAATTGAATATATCGAAATTAGAATAGAATGACATTGTGTAGCAGAATACCGATTTTGAGTCAATTCAAAATATAATCTCATTCCATTCAAAATATGATGTCAATGTCATCTAAAATAGCAGAATTGGGCCCCTGGTATTTCCAGGGTCGCAGATAGTCGCAGCTAAATTTGATGTATATATGATCTATAGGGTCTAATGAATCTCGTTAAGTGTATCATTGTCTAACGGTCGGTAACGGAGATTAGTTATAGTCTCATAATTGAAAACAAATGGTTCCATATTAACTGCTTCATTACAAGTGTAATGACAAGTAAATACTCATTATCTTAATATATAAAATCCTTGCGTTACTGACTGACTGACAGACACGCTATAGCCGAAACTATTGGGCGCAGGAAGTTGAAATTTGGCATGCATGATGGATGATGGATTTCCCGAAATTCCCACGGGATCGGCCAAAACGGGTAAATTTAAAACAACATAAAATTAAAAAGTCTGATAATGTAGTCGTATGTTTTGTATGACCTGTTTCTAATTAGATTCTAGTATACGTGTACCAAATTGTAGGCATTTTAAACAAAGTTAAAAAAAAAAGTTTTTGCCGCCCCCGAACCACCGCGCGCCGCACTGTGTTTTGTGTGCGGCGGCGAGCAAGTCGGCCTTTCAGAGGGCCGGCACAAAGAGTTGCGCTGCACCCATAAAACAAAAGGGTGCAAAGGACGGTCAATCGGCCAACAAGGGCGCCACTCCCGTGGCCACTAAGGCGTCAGTCGACACGCCAAATATGGATGCCGAATAATGGCTCCATATCTACGCCTTCTTCAGGCGAATTTAAACCACTGCGCCAGAGCTCAGGACCTCCTACTCCAGAGCATGGCGCAGTGGTCAATCAACGTCGCCCTCGTCGCCGAGCCGTATTTTATCCCCTCTCCGCCGTAACGATTGGGTGGGGGACGTCAGCGGCTCCGCGTGAATTTATTAAGCCGCCGCCCGCATCCCGTCCTTCGAGAACATCTACCGAGGGCGGGGCTGCGTCGCAGCACTCGTAAAGGATACGGTTGTGGTGGGTGGCTACTTCTCACCCAACTGATCCCTCGCCGACTTCGAGGAGTATCTCCTCGAAATGAACGTCGTTGTCGTTCGCAGCCGTCCTCGTGTCGTGCTCTTCGCCGGTGACCTCAACGCCAAGTCTACGGCTTGGGGTTCTCCGGCCACCGACGCTAGAGGCGAGCTGCTGGAGCAGTGGGCCGTCGAGAACGGCCTGCTCGTCCTAAATCAGGGGTCAGTGCATACGTGCGTACGTCAGCGGGGCGGTTCAATCGTGGACGTTTCCTTCGCGAGCCCCGCACTAGCACGCCGTATCCGAGACTGGCGCATCATCGAGGAGGTGGAGACGCTGTCGGAACACCGTTATATTCGGTTCGACGTCTCCGCCGAAACAGCTCCGACGCCCCAGTCTGAGGCGCCCCGATTGAGGGCGGTCCGCGTTGGGCCTTGAAAAGTCTGAATCGGGAGGCCTTCCTGGATAGGGGTGGTCTGTAACAGGTGAAAGGCAAAACCTGTTCCACCTGTTCCACTCAAATAACAGGTCCAATAATCTGTTCCAAAATAACAGACTGTTCCAATGGAGTAACTTCAAAGTAAAGATGCAGTTTCGGAAGTGAAAACCATCCATCAATAAAAACCTGATAAAAACAGCTGTGTGCCACGAATACTAAACAAGTGGTGAGCCGCGTTCGGATACACACACAACAAAAATTAAAATTGTTATAGAAAACCTCAGTTTCACTACTTCATTTTTTATACTTATTAAAAATTTATTATTGAGATTTACAAATGTGAAATCTCAATGATGAATTTTAATGTAATATAAGCAACTTTTGCTTACAACGAGTGCAGGTAGTACGGGAACGAGTCGTACTGGATGGATGTAAGTATCCGGACGCACTACAGCATAGAAAACAGGTGGAACCTGGTGGAACAGTGACACGCACAAGACTCGTACTATCTCTATCTTTGTCCAACACCATAAGCTCAAAATAGGAACGCAGATATCAAAATAGTAGTCTAGTACTACTAGTACGTATTGGATATAGTCTATTGTAGGAACTGGAAGAGACGAAATAGTTTTATGAGAACAGGTGTACACTGTTTCATTCGAAAACATGTTACATATACCTGTTCCGATATATACGACTTACTCCTACTCCTGGAAGCCTAGTTCAGGCCTGGGTATCTACACCTTCCAGGCCTGACGACAACAACATGGAGGCCGATTGGTTCAGGGGGGCAATGACGCAAGTTTGTGACCCGGCGATGCCTACAGTCCGTAGGACATCTGGGCCACGCCGGGTGTTCTGGTGGAACAACAACATCGCGCGCCTGCGTAGGATTTGCGTCGCAGCGTGCCGCCAGTACGCCCGGTTTCGCAGGAGGCATCGCCGCCCTCCCGATTAGTGAAATCGCCCGGGAGGCGGCATCATACGAAGAATACAGAGCGGCCAAGCGTGATCTGAAGATGACGCTATCTGGCGGGCTAAACAAGACTCCCGCCAGGAACTGCTGGAGATGCTCAATAGAGATCCGTGGGGGCGCCCATATTTGATGGTCAGGAACAAGTTACATTCCTGGGCCCCCTTTAACAGAGTCTCCAGCCACAACTAGTGAAAGAAGTTGTGGCCGCTCTTTTCCCGTCGCAGACGGAACATATCCCTCCGCCCATGACGGCGCCGCCTTCCGAGGCAACCAACGCATACATAGACGACGACGTTTCCGAGGTGACTCAGATAGAATTCCGAGCGGCGGTGTTGAGGATTAAAAACACCGCCCTAGGACCCGACGGCATTCCTGGCCGAGCGTGGGTCCTGGCAATGGAGGAGCTCGGACCCCGACTAGGGAGACTCCTCACAGCGTGCCTTGAGGGGGGCCAGTTTCCACGAGCCTGGAAAATGGGGAAACTGGTCCTCATCAGAAAGGCCCGGCGGACAGCACGTCCGCCTACCGGCCCATAGTGCTGTTGGACGAGGTCGCGATGATTTTTGAGTTTATCATCGCGGAGCGCCTTGTCCACCACCTTTCTACGGTGGGCCCAGATTTGGCGGACGTGCAGTTCGGTTTCCGCCGAGGGCGCTCAACAATCGACGCAATAAGATCAGTGAGGAGTCTGGCGGAGGAAGAACTTTCCCGGGGCGGGGTGGTCCTGGTCCTGGCGGTGTCTTTAGACATCGCCAACGCCTTCAACACCCTGTCCTGGAGTTGTATTCGGGAGGCACTCACTTACCATGCATCGTGTGCCTCCATACCTCCGCTGCATAGTCGGGGTTTATCTTAGTGAAAGAAACATCATCTACCCGAGCCTCTCGGTCAAAGTCTGCGAGTTATGTCGTGCGGTGTTCCACAGGGGTCGGTCCTCGGCCCCCTTTCTGTGGAACATCGGTTACGACTGGGTGCTGCGCGGTACGCTCCTCCCTAGCGTGGGTCACTTGTTACGCCGACGACGCCCTCGTCACTGCGAGTGATAAGACGTACCGGGCGGCGGCTATAAGGGCGACGACAGGGGTCGCACAAGTCGTTGGAAAGATCCGGCGTTTGGGCCTAGAGATGCCACCATTGTGGCAGCAGCCACGACCCTGTCGAAGACACGGCGCTGCATACTTTGGCGGAATGCCCAGCCTGGGCATCGCAGCGCCGTGATCTGGTCTCGGCTTTGGATACGGTTGCCTTCTCACTCCCGGCCGTAGTTCTGTCTATGGTCCGGAGTGAGAGGTCCTGGAACGCCGAAGCCTCCTTTTGCGAAGCAGTCATGCTGAGCAAGGAGGTGGCGGAGCGGCAGAGGGAAATACATCGCCCTCTCTCCAACCGTAGGTCTGGGCGTCGAGGACGTCGAAGAAGGGACGACCTCCGACCACCATAGTTTCATTTAGTACCTGCGGACGGCAAGCGCTGGGGCTGCTCCCTGTCCGCCAAAAGGCGGGAGGCGGCGCGTGTCCTCGCCGCCTCCCAAGTAGCATTGTAAGGTGATGGATGCAAGTGTGATGAATGAATCGATTTAGACGGATTGCGAGATCATAACGAGTCGGGCCCGCTAACACCAACGGCGGGCCAATCCCGGGCGGGGTCGCGAGAAAGTATGACCCCGCCAATATACGGGACCCGTAGGGACACCGCGGTGGGTCTTAGTGGGTATGCCCCGAACGTCTTTAGGGGAGAGCCTCCACATACCTCCTCCGCCAGTCCCAAGCTCCGCCGTTTTAATGGCTGGGTTGACGGAGTTGACACGACTCATAAGGAAAGTTTCCCACCGTAGTGAACAAAAAAAAAGGTTAGGTTAGTAAGTGGTTGCGATTCGACTAGGAGATTGGGCTCGAATAAATATTGTAAAAGCTGCATCGTTGGATTTTGTGCAAAATGGTCTAAGGCATTTAGGAAATCTATACCTAACAGTCGAACAGTTAATGGAATTAGACACAGTTTGCACCTACCTTTTCTCAAAAAAAAAATTACTGCTGATGAACTTCGGTATAAATTAATTTGTTAAAATATCGGCTTCGGCTTAAATTTACTAAAAGTAATTTGCACAACTGATGCTCTACATTTACATTTGTTAAGAGCTTCAGCACAAACATATATATGGATAAATGCTGACCAAACATTCCTCGATCAAATTGGGGACGTCCTAAAAACGGCAAGATCCGAAGTACCCGAAACCGGCGAGCATGTATGAAAAGAGTAATGAATGTAGAGTAAGCGCGTGAGGTTTGTAAGGATAGAAGCAAGTGGCGTTTTGTTGTCTCTGCCTACCCCGACGGGAAAAAGGCGTGAGTATATGTATGTATGTATAGTTATAGTAGTTATAGTTGGTCGTGGGTTATCCGCACTTAGCCACTTATTTGGGCCATTGTGCGTATGTGGCGACTTCATTGACGCCGAATACTCATACCACCTTAGTTTCTTCCAGAAAGCCATTAGTTGGCTGGTGTCGTTTAAAGCTTCACTCATGGTTCTGGGGTTGTTCAGCAGCTTTGCCCGTTGATCGCTCACACTTGCACAGTGCAGAATGACGTGAGCGGGTGTTTCTTCGGTTTCCATGCAGCCCCTGCACGGTGGGCTGTCCGTAACGCCTATGTTGAATAGGTGCTTGTTGAGTGGACAGTGGCCGGTTATTATGCCCGTCAGATGCTTTAGTGTTTTCCTATTAGAATGCAGCAGCTTGTGTGAGAGTCGCTTGTTCAAGCAGGGGATGGCATCTTTTGTTTGTCTGCATTCTTTTATGTTTGCCCACTGTTTTTCGTGTTCATGTGCGGTTCTCTCACGTAGCCACGTTTTGATTTGGCTTGCTGGTATCGGTACAATCGGCTCGGGTCCCATTATCATTGTGTCCGATCCTTGCCGTGCCAGTTGGTCTGCGGCGTATGTATGTATGTATGTATGTATGTATGCTGACCAAACATTACTACAGCCTATTGATTACACCTTATTAGGCTATGAAAAAAAGATGGTAAATTGTATCCACGACAGCTAACACAGCGACCACTACTGGGATTGTTTATTCAGTCCTGCAAATGTACATCTAATTGTCAAACAAAGGCTTGTTCGTGCAAAAAGTTATAACTAAATTGTATTTCGTTGTGCAAATGTATTAATAATGACTGCCAAAATGAAAAAGATTGA
The DNA here is from genome assembly GCA_944739405.2 of Euclidia mi. NCBI lineage: Eukaryota > Metazoa > Arthropoda > Insecta > Lepidoptera > Erebidae > Euclidia > Euclidia mi. The sequence continues at coordinate 36,642,522 of OX123195.2, forward strand.
TTATTTGTATTTTTTTGTATGACCTATGTTAAAATGTTCTTTTTCCTATTAAATAATTTTTTAATACAAAATTGTTTTCTTTAACTTTTTTTAATTGACTAACTATAAGTATTATACTCTGTGGGGAAATAGAATGGGCGTGGCGAAAATTGGAACTAACATTAAGATTTGTACCTAGCAACCCTACGCAGTCATCTGTCAAATGTCAAATGGAGTGTGTAGAAGGTTTTTGTCTCTGAAATAGTTTAACGTGTTATTTTCTTACAATTATGTCGAAAAAAAGTAAAACTCTACACAGTTCCACGAGGGAATTATTGTTTAACATTATTCAGTTTTGTCAGAAAGAGAAAGCGGCAAATTCCATGTTCATTGATGTTAATAATGCCACGAAACGTGTGGCGGCTATGACTGCTATGTAACTGATCTTTATTAGTGTTTTTACCTGTTTCTAGACTTTCTGTGTAACCTTTGACCTCTGATGCTTAAGAATGTTTATAAATTATTTGATATAAAAAGCAAAAAAAATATTTGCTTTATTTCGTTCCTTTTTGGTAGAAGGCACAACAAGTCTTGATACTTTCTGTTTATAAGTATTGCATTTATTATTTGTTCCTGATGTACCTTTTTTTTTTCAGGTGTCAGTAGAAATGCTATATTACAAACTAGAGGAAGCCAGCAGCTACGCCTGCATTTTTTAAATTTACCCGTTTTGGCCGATCCCGTGGGAATTTCGGGAAATCCCTTCTTAGTGCACCCCTACGGTCCCCAAGGAACATACATGCCAAATTTCAGCTTCCTGCGCCCAATAGTTTCGGCTGTAGCGTGTCTGTCAGTCAGTCAGTAACGCAAGGATTTTATATATTAAGATAAAAAAGGAAGGTGCAACAAATAATGGAGTATGGCGCACACCTGGGAAAAACCGTAAAGGACGACCCAAAAAAGTGTTACTAGATGACTTTGATAAGTGTGTGATACGTAACAAAGTTCGTGAATTTTACGCTGTAAGGAAGGAGGTACCAACTTTGAGGAAGCTTCATCGTGTGTTAAAAGAAGATATAAACTTTTGCGGTGGAATAACTACTCTCCGTTGTGTTTTAAAAAAACTGGATTACAAATATAGAAAATGTGAGTCAAAACGAAAAGTTCTTATTGAGAGACATGATATTGTGATCTGGCGAGCTAAGTATTTGAGAACAATGAAGCGTTTCAGGGAATCTAGAAAAGCAGTTGTATACATTGACGGAACATATATTCATACATGAAGACACACATGAAGTGAATAAGTGTTGGCAAGGTCCGGGTGAGCCTGGAGTTAGTAAGTAAATTTCTCTAGGTGAAAGATATATTATTGTCCATGCAGGTAGCAGGGAAGGGTTCATAGAAAATTGTTTGCTTGCCTATAAAACTAAAAGTGTTTCAGCAGACTACCATCATGACATGAACCCAAACAATTTTACCAAATGGATAAAAGAAAAACTTTTACCTAATTTGCGATAATAAAATAAGAACGATCTGTCATTGTGCTTGACAATGCATCTTACCATAATACACGCCTGAATAAGCCTCCAAGTAGCAACGACAGGAAAGATACTTTGAAAAAATGGTTGGACGAAAAAGGCATAGAATATCCTGATGATGCGCTTAAAAATGAACTTTTAGGTTTAGTAAAAAAAGAACAAAGAAGAACCAATATTTGAGATAGATCAAATACTTGAGGAGCATGGTCATTCTGTTGTCAGGTTACCACCGTATCAGTGCGATCTGAATGCAATAGAAATGATATGGAGTTTAGTGAAAAGACAAGTAGTATCAAAGAATGTAAATATTTCAGCAAAAGAACTTTTGCCAATTATTAATGAATGCTTCGAAAATATTACAGCAGAACATTGGAGAAATGAGTGCGATCATGTGGTACATGTTGAAGAAAAATATTGGGAACAAGACCATTTGATAGAAGATACGCAAGAATTTATAATTAATGTCAGAGATTCAAGCACATCAAGTTCAGATGGAGATGACTCCTTCGATCTTTCCAGTGGTTCCAAGAATAGCATCATGTCTGGCATTGAATATTTGGAATCAGATTTTGATTACGATTCTGATTAATAATCTGCATTGGCCTCTAATCTACATCACATGAACTTTAACTGCAGCTGCTCTGCGATTCAATTTACACCTGCCTGATGTGGCTATCCGCGCATTGGATTATTATTGTGGCCATCATTATTGTAAATATAAATAATTTTTCAGATAAATAAATATATTTGTCATATTCCTAATTGTTTCTATTTACTTTTTTTACTATAAAAGCTATTAAAGTTACCTATAAAAATTTGTCAAAAATGTGAATTCTACATTACGAGATCGAGGGTTCGAGTCCCTTTAGTAATTTTTAACTTATGTACATATGTACGATTGAAAACCCTTATGTCTGTCTGAGTAACACAGGCTCAACAGATCAAGATTTTTAGTCGCACTATAGTAAATTAACAATGTTGCCAACATGAGAAATACGGTAAGTACGTATTGTTGCGCCCTCAAATCAAAAGTCTGTTCTCTTTCCGCACAGACTCTAGTATTTTTAATCATAATAAATAATTGAATTTTATCACTAAAACAATCATTGAAATGGTTTCAAAGTGCTTGTTCAGTCCATTTACTTGAATATCTAATAAGGGGGTGGGGTAAAAAAATGTTGGACCAACAAATCTCCCGCCATCATCCAGAATCATAATCTGCAAGCTTTTCTGAGTTCAAAACTATTTATTGAATGCGGTCCTCACATTTTGCACACTCAACTCCATACAGCGCCCGCTGTACTACATTTTTAAATGATGGGCGTGCATCAACCTGCTTTACATTCATTAAATCTCATCATTATTATACAATTTATATAAACGATCGAATCGAGCGAGTCGAGTCGAGCACGGTGTGCGAACACCAATATTCCGTATTGGTGTTCGCACACCGTGGTGAATTAATTTCTCACGCATTATTAAATTTTTATTCTGCTATATCTTCTAAGCTATTCATTATAATGATAAACTTTAAGAAACAATTTCTATCAGCACATCGATATATGTGTCATTCATTGTAATAGTGTAATTTAGTAGTAATTATCTCCTTGTAACTGAATTTTAAAATAGCGAATTTTTGGAGTTGCTTCACTTTTATAATGAAAGATATGACTAAATGTGATACTATTAAGCAAAAAAAATATATATTTTAAAAATATGGAGTTACACCACTTTTACAATGAACGACACATATAATACTAGACAGATATCGTGTCCACGCAAAAAAACCGTCTCGGCAAATAACGGCTCGCTTGACAGCGCGATCGTATATTGTGTTTAGTTCGTTTGAAACACAGCCAACGTCAACACGTTTTACAATGACGAAGTGCCTAATCAAAAGTTGCAAAAATAATGCCTGAAAATGCAATTTAATGGATGGAGTGTCTTACTTTCGGTATGTACAAGTTAGGGCCTAACCTTCGATAGCTCTTAAGTATAGCCCTAAGCTTGCACGTACCTAAACCTAGACTTATCCTAATTTAAGCCTACTGGTTCCTATATCTAGCCTAACCTATCTTATGATATATCATAAGATAGGTTAGGCTAGATATAGGAACCAGTAGGAACCAGTAGGGATAGGTATACCTATCCCTATTTTAGATCTAACTCTAACCTAACTCCCTAGTCTACCCTAGCCCTGTTAGGTATAGTGTATAGCGAGGCCGTGTACACTGTGGTCACACAGACTGTCGCGTATACAACCCTAATCCCTAGTTCCCTAGCAGTCCCTGGGATCCCTAGGCCGGGATATCTGTCGCCGGGAGACCTAAGGCGACAGACGGAAAGTGGGTAGGATTAGGGTGTAGTGAAGTGGGTTTTCCACTGCCGGTCGAGCAGACTCACAAGACCGATCATGGTGACGGCTAAGGGTGTCTTGGCCGCAGTGAGAGGTGAATTGTAGCTCCAAGTGTCTAATTTTCAGATCTGACCATGAAAAATTTTTGTCATGTCCAGGTCTGGAGAAATCCTAAGAAAACTGCCGAAAAAAAATTTTTCCAAATTTTTTCCCGTCTAAAAAAAGGTCCACGGGCTTCAAAAAAATTTTTTTGATTGTTTCGTTCAAAAGCTCTTCTAGGGAATTTAATACTCTTTAATTTGGCCTATTCAAAAAGCCTGTACGACGATTTGCCGCGGAGTTATCGTCAATCAAAGCAAAAAAGTTCTTTTTGACTTTGATATTCAATAACTTCGGAAATAATGATCGTACAGGAAATCGAAGGAGGGTTTTGAAAACTGCACGATATTCTCTATAAGAAAATGTAAACATCTTTCAGAAAAAAATTTTTTTTGAATTGAAAACTCGGACTGAAAAAAAGACAAAAATTCGCATAATTAAGGATATTTGGATAACTTGGTATAACTTTGGATAAAATGGATGAACGAAGGATATCGTCGGTAATTTTTCAACCTCTAAGTGTCCCCTAAAATCCCTCAAAAATTTAAAGCGCTGCGATTTTTTTTTCATTGTGCCCCGAAGCTTCAAATTCTTTGTTTTTGCAAAAATCACCATTATGAGCAATTTTGTGATTTTTATTCATTTTTTCAATGAAAAAAATATTTTTCTCTCTAAAATCTTTATTTTTTCGATTAAAGAGATTGATTTTTTAAAAAGATTGGAAAAAAAAAAATTCAATTTTTTCGAATTTTTTTTTCAAAATTTTCTCGATTTTTTCGACTGCTGTTTTACCGCCGGCATTAGCGTTGTCCGGGTCAAGGTAGACGACGAATCACTACCGAGCGTGATGATCGAGCTATCATTCGCGAAGCTCGTCGAAACCCTACTGCCCATGCTCACACGATCGCTCCTCAATTCCGCAATCGTCGACAACGTCCTCCCCAACAACACATCTCGGCATCAACGGTCCGAAATCGCTTTCGAGAGCAGGGACTACGCGCGCGACGCGCAAATCGCGTGCCTATGCTCACTCCACGACATCGTCGAGCCCGATTGGCTTATGCGCATGACCATCACCATTGGGGTCGTAGACAGTGGACTAGTGTCTTATGGACTGACGAATCTCGATTTTGTCTTCATGGCAGCGATAGACGATCTCTCGTTTGGCGCCGTCGCGGGGAACGAGATCGGGATGGTTTTACAAGACCAGTTACGGCTTTTAATGGCGGATCCGTCATGGTGTGGGCAGGCGTGTCCTTCAATACCAGAACCCCGTTGGTCATCGTTGGTGGGACGTTGACTGCCGACAGGTACGTCGACGAGATTCTGAGACCACACGTCCTGCCTATGCGCACACGCATGGGAGCAAGACGGTTCATTTTGATGCAGGATAATGCTCGTCCTCATACTGCAGTTCGCACGCGAACTTTTCTCCGCGCCAACAACGTAACAACGCTTAATCATCCAGCTATGAGTCCTGATTTGAACCCAATTGAGCATGTTTGGGACATGCTTGGGCGTCGATTGCGGCGAGACTACCCGCAACTGCACAATCTTCATCAGTTGACTCAAGCGTTGTTACGTTGTTGGCAAGGAATTTCGCAACGTGACATTCGACGATGCATCAACATGCAAGAGCGCTTACAAGCTGTGATTCAGAACAGAGGTGGCAATACACGATACTGAACTGTTACTGCCGTGCGTACAGAGGTACTTCAACAGCTGCAGACAGACAGACAAACACACAGTAGCACGCACGCACGCACGCACGCACGCACACACACACACACACACACACACACACGCGCACGCGCACACACGCGCACACACGCGCACACACGCGCGCACACGCGCGCACACGCGCGCACACGCGCGCACGCGCGCGCACGCGCGCACGCCCGCACGCACGCACGCACGCACGCACGCACGCACGCACGCACGCACGCACGCACGTACGCACGCACGCACGCACGCACGCACGCACGCACGCACGCACGCACACACACACACACACACACTAAGAATTTGAAGCTTCGGGGCACAATGAAAAAAAAATCGCAGCGCTTTAAATTTTTGAGGGATTTTAGGGGACACTTAGAGGTTGAAAAATTACCGACGATATCCTTCGTTCATCCATTTTATCCAGTTATACCAAGTTATCCAAATATCCTTAATTATGCGAATTTTTGTCTTTTTTTCAGTCCGAGTTTTCAATTCAAAAAAAAAATTTTTTTCTGAAAGATGTTTACATTTTCTTATACAGAATATCGTGCAGTTTTCAAAACCCTCCTTCGATTTCCTGTACAATCATTATTTCCGAAGTTATTGAATATCAAAGTCAAAAAGAACTTTTTTGCTAATTTCCCAGGTATGGTGCCGAAGTAATAAATGTTCGTAGTGATTGGAACAACATGGGATTTCAGTTTTCGTTAAGGGTTTTTACACCCTGTATATTGTAATAAAAGTTCGAACTATGTCTACTTAATGAAGCCCTTTTTATTTGTATGTTGTGATGGTTACATCATAGAGATATTGGGTCCATAACCTGCCACCACAACTGATGCTGATATAGGTAATCAATAATGAATCCAGTAACTCGTCTATGTCTTTGCGGCAATACTTCAAAGACGGTGATGTCTTCATATTGGACAGGGGCTTCAGAGATTCAGTCCCGTTATGAGAACAGTGTAACTACTCCGTTCATGTCCCTTCATCTTTAGAGGATGATGAAAATCAGTTATCAACATAAGAGGCAAACTAAACTAGAGCTGTCACAATTTGTCGATGGGTGGTTGAAGTGATAAATGGATACTTTAAGCAATAGTTTAAAATATTTCGGAATGAATTCAATAATAGAGCTTCACCGCACCTAATGATAGATTTCAGTATAGCTGCTGCGCTAATTAATAGATTTCGACCCCCCCCTTACAGACAGATTTGATGCTCCTCAGATCTTAGAAATTATACAAAAAAAATATTTACAATAAATAATACATTAAGTGATTATATAATACAAAATAATTATAATAAAAGGAGGGCCCAGTTTTCTAATATAAATGTAAATAATAGGAATGTGACAGACTTTCCTCGACTAGATTATCATGATTTAATTTTAATAGCTTGTGGTACCTACCAACTGCGTCAAGCTCGCTCTTACTATGGTGAGCATATTCGGTTTAATGGACGTTATAGCATTGAAGTGTCCAGGGAGGCTGGAATGAATGATTTAAGAGCTGAGTTGTCTCTCTCCGAAAGTACTTGGCTTTTAAGAGCAAAAATTCAAAGTGGGCATGTTACTAGAAAAGTATACCTTGTATATATTTTAATTAATGGTAATATTAATGGAAGAGAGGCAATCACACAATACTTTTGTAATTGCAAAGAAGGAAAACGAACTGTGGGATGCTGTTCTCACACCATGACCATTTTGTGGTACCTTGGTTGGGCACGGCATCAGAATTCTATTGAGCCCCCTGCACAGTTCCTTGATACTTTAATAATTGATTATGATGAACAAAATAACGAAACTGAATAAAACTATCAAAGTAATATAACTGTGTTTGATTTCAACATTCTCAATAATCCAATCTTCATATCTAAAATCATCCTATGTTTTTTTTTATTACAAGTTCAACACAATATTTTATTTTAAGAATAAGTTATTGGTATACTCCAATTAAAATCCTTTTCATCACTGTTGATGACATTTAATTATCAAGCCAAAGTATGGGGACCTGGCATTCTTCTTTCCCGCTCTTCTTGGGATATAGTTAAGAGGCAGTAGTGATGTAGGGGGCAGTTTCATTTCTCCAGGTTCCAGGTATAATTAACCCCTCTTTTCCTTCACTATCTATACATCCTTGCGGCGTGTACTGTGATCTTGTCAGATTGTTTTTTCTCAAATAATTATGCAAATGTAACAATACATTTCTGTAGCTCGTCAAAATTTTTTGACGTGCGTCAAAACATTTTTATGGCGGATTAAATCATTAATTTCGTTTAAAATATTATATAATTTGGTAATTCTAAGCTTAAAATGTAACTTATTTTTTATGTACTTACCGAAAGTAAGACACTCCAACCGTTAAATTGCATTTTCAGGCATTATTTTTGCAACTTTTGATTAGGCACTGCGTCATTGTAAAACGTGTTGACGTTGGCTGTGTTTAAAACGAACTAAACACAATATACGATCGCGCTGTCAAGCGAGCCGTTATTTGCCGAGACGGTTTTTTTGCGTGGACACGATATCTGTCTAGTATTATATATAGATGTGCTGATAGAAATTGTTTCTTACAGTTTATCATTATAATGAATAGCTTAGAAGATATAGCAGAATAAAAATTTAATAATGGGTGAGAAATTAATTCACCACGGTGCACGGTGTGCGAACACCAATATTCCGCTCGACTCGACTCGCTTGATTCGATCGATTATATAAATTGTATAATAATGATGAGATTTAATGAATGTAAGGCAGGTTGGTGGACGCCCATAATTTAAAAATGTAGTAGAGCGGGCGCTGTATGGAGTTGAGTGTGCAAAATATGAGGCCCGCATTCTATAAATAGTTTTGAACTCGGAAAAGCTTGCAGATTATGATTCTGGATGATGCCGATGAGATTTGGTGGTCCAACATTTCTTTTACCCCACCCCCTTAAATATTCAAGTAAATGGACTGAACAAACGCTTTGAAACCATTTCAATGATTGTTTTAGTGATAAAATTCAATTATTTTTATGGTTAAAAATACTAGAGTCTGTGCGGAAAGAGAACAGACTTTTGATTTGAGGGCGCAACAATACGTACTTACCGTATTTCTCATGTTGGCAACATTGTTAATTTATTATAGTGCGACTAAAAATCTTGATCTGTTGAGCCTGTGTTACTCAGACAGACAGAAGGGTTTTAAAACAATTTTAGTAGCAATCTTTGGTTGTAGTATCATAGGTTTGTGTAGAACTCTAAAAACTGAGCTCAGAATCCCGAATGCATTTTCCACACATCTACGTGCTCGAGATAACCTGTAATTAACCCTTAAATGCGTACAGTTGCATTTCTGCAACATACCCTTTTTAGTCAGTGAAAATTAAAATTGTCTGAAATCTATTTTTGAACGAATATTCCATAGACTTCAATATTGTTTTTTTTAATTTTATAACAATTGCCGCCAAACAGCTGTTTTCGAATGTTCAACTTTTTACGAATAAAATCCGCGAGTTGGTTGGCGCCAACTGAGGCGAAATTTTGAAGTAATTATTTGTGTTTTCTAATAATATTTCCAGGTAAGATGATTATTGTGTTTTTGTTTATTGGTAATTTAGATGTTCCTTAACATGGAAATCATAATAATTTTTCATTATTTATTTGTTTTCCTATTGTAATTAGGATAAGTTGGTTTGTTGCATTTCTGCAACATTGCACACTATTCGCTATTTTTTAACTACTATGAACTACTAAAGTTAGTATTTTTCTTTCATTTATTATACTTTTAAAAGTATATAAATATTATATATATTTTTAAGGATGCCGAGAAATATATCAGATGGAGACATAGAACACTACTTGAATACCCTGAATGATTCTGAAGATGGAATAGAGTCGTCAGAAAATGAGGAATGTGATGAAGAGGCGTACTTCAGAAGTGATTTGGAGTTGCTTCAAGCATTAGAAGATGAGGAAGGCGAAGAGGTGGTGGACGACAACCTTCAAGACCCACCCTTGATTGAAGGTACTGCCGATGACGTAAAGGAAACCGATCCGCCCCTAATTGTTGATAGCACATTACCTAACCGAAATGCTCCCTCAATTCGTCAACGTAACATTGTCTGGAAACAGCATAATTTTGTAAATGACCCGAATAATATAGTTTTTACAGCTCATATTCAATATCCGGATGGCTTATTAGACATAGATTCCTCGCGAAGAGGTGGTGGACGACAACCTTCAAGACCCACCCTTGATTGAAGGTACTGCCGATGACGTAAAGGAAACCGATCCGCCCCTAATTGTTGATAGCACATTACCTAACCGACATGCTCCCTCAATTCGTCAACGTAACATTGTCTGGAAACAGCATAATTTTGTAAATGACCCGAATAATATAGTTTTTACAGCTCATATTCAATATCCGGATGGCTTATTAGACATAGATACTCCATACCAGATTTTTTGCTTCTTCTTTATCTCAGAATTACGTCATAAAATTGTAGAAGAGAGCAATAATTATTCGACACAAAAGAATTTATCCAATATCTGATATGATTAAATTTTCAGGAATATTAGTATTCTCTTCATTAATTAAATACCCTAATTTCCGCTTGTACTGGTCAGATAACTATGGATTTATGCCTATCAAAAGTGCCATGACTCAAAAACACTTCGAAAAGATTTCAGCCATTTTACATTTCAATAATAATCTGAACCATTTGCCTCAAGATCACCCACAGCATGACAGGCTCTTCAAGATCAGACCCGTAATTGATGAACTCAATGCAAGATTTCAAACAATACCGGTCGAACAACGATTATCTATAGGATACGATAAAAGCATAATAAACAATGATTTTCTGCTTTTTATTTACCGACAAGTTCAGTTTACCGGAGGCAGCTTTTTTTTTTTTTTTTAGAAAACTTTGACAGCCTTGGGGCAGTATAAAACATTTGAATAAATTTAAAAAAATTACTCATCAGGGGCCCAATTCTGCTATTTTAGATGACATCGACATCATATTTTGAATGGAATGAGATTATATTTTGAATTGACTCAAAATCTGTATTCTGCTACACAATGTCATTCTATTCTAATTTCGATATATTCAATTTAATGTCAAATATCCTGACATGAGTAGGTATTGCCATTAATGAAATAATTAACTTTATTGCTGGTAATTTGATGTTATAGCGTTGCCTATGATTTGTTTTTTATGTAATATACAAGTACGCTCTCACATTTTATTTCAATTTAACAGTTCCTTACGATCTGGTAGATGTTACGGGAAATCTCTTCTTAGTCAGGGGCCGTAAGGGTGCAGCATACGGTCCTCGAGGAACGTACATGCCAATTTTTAGCATCTTATGCCCAGTAGATTCGGCTGTGCATTGCTGTTAGTCTGGGAATTGTGAATGAATTTTATATATACAGATGATACTACCTAGCAGTGCAATATGGCAGTCTATAATACTAACCAGTACCATTTTAGTAAATGAATTTATTCGTTGGATTGTGAGAGATTTTTTGATACATAATCAATAATGTTACGTACGATTTGAAATCGAACATTTAAAATATGGGTGTTTTGAATATGTGTATTTACAGTTTGACGTTTGTCTTTGAACAAAAATATATTTAGCAGAATACCGTTTATGTATTGTTCAACTCTCAATATATTCGCAATATCATTTCAATGTCTCTTAATTTAGGAGAATACCATTATGACGTAAATATGACACTGACATCATATCGAAACTGCATTTTGAACAAATATAATTAGCAGAATTGGGCCCCAGATATCATGTCAGTGGGTAGCAAGTTTCTCGTGGTAGCCAAAAGCAAAAGTAAAATAAAATTTTTTTTTGATCCACCCTACACCCTACTATGTATGTTCCGCGATTTTGCAGTTTTCCAGTTATGATTTTTTTTAGCTAACTCAACAACTTTGCTTTACACGTGACGAAAACTTGCCAGCTTTCTAGAACTTGATAGTCCAGTACAGTTCTTTTACAAAATATTTCTCAAGGGACTTTTTATAGAAATTGCCAACCAAACTAACCTTTATATCGTACAGAAAGATACTAACATGCCATTCCGCGTCACAGAGACAGATATCCAGCAATTTATTGGTCTGGTTTTCAGTATGTCGTTAGTGCATCTACCAAGAGTGACGAAACATTGGAGTGGTAGTTTAGGAACACCTCCAGTAAAAGACACAATGCCGGTAAACAAATTTGAAAAAATCAGAAGATTTATTCACTTCAACGATAACTCGCACATGGTTCCTTGCAATTACGCATACCATGACCGGCTCTATAAAATCAGGCCAATAGGCTTGTGTCCAAAGTGTAATCAGCGATTGATTCATTCCTTTATTACGTGTTAAACCGAAATAACTGTTATTTTTGCAAAAATCGATCAGCAACATTACTAATTAGGGCCTGTGCAAACCACGTTTTTTAAACGCGCCGTCGACGCGCGTTTCAAAAACGCGCGTCGACGGCGCGCTTTTATCCTACAGAGCAGTTTGTTGTCGTTTGTATCAATACAAACGCGCCGCACCGGCGCGTCTGTATCGATACACACGCTTATGCGCTCATATATTAGAACAAAAGGCAGATGGAGCGCATTCATCAAAGTGAGGCACGTTGACAGCTATGTGTGCGTGACATTTGGCGACTGCACTGTACGGACACGAGCGTCTATGTGCGTGTAAAGTTGCCAGATTATGAATAAAATCCCACTCATCATCATCAGCCTTTAACAGTCCACTGCTGGACTAGGTCTCTCCTTTGAAAGGAGGAATTGGCCTACTATACCACGCTGGCCAAACGGGTTGGTGTAGGGTTTGTATCAAGTTTTTCTTCTCTTACAGTGCTGTTCTCTGCATAATATGCTCCCTTCGTCGGCTCTTACGACACCCATGGGATGATATGGGGTGGTGACATTCCGTATTCTTAATCCGTCACCCAATCTCCCACTATTTTGCACATAGTTTTGTAATAGATTGCATTACGTATAATATTCATGCACCGGAGACAGTGAACATTAATGAAAGCTACGTACACTATACAAGTGAATATAGACAAATTCTCTCACGGTGAGAGAATTGGTCTATATTCACGACAAATACCTATACAAGGGTGAGAGTCTCACCCTTGTATAGGTATTTATAAACCGGCGAAATTTTGTCAAGTACACAATGAAGTATACATATTATGATTTGTAGATAACACTAATTTTACTATTAAAAAAAAAATATTAGAAGCGCAAACTCATGGATATGATTGTTTATTCAGACCATTCCAACGCACGGTTCTCAAGCCTGGTCACCTACCCAGCTTCACAGGTCACGCCTAGGGTTCTGCCAAAGAGACATAGAGCGCTGCATCCTGGATCTTCAACTTAAAGACAGGATACGGAACACCGAGCTGCGTTCTAGAACAGGCATCAAAGACGTGGGAAGAAAGGCTGCCAGACTCAAATGGAACTGGGCGAGCAGCGTCAGCCGTATGTACGAGGCTCGTTGGGCAAGAGTATTGTTACGAATTGAAAATAACGCCATCTATCAGTGAATGGGAGAACTACATGAGATTAGATGTATCGGTTGTTTAAGGCTGTTTCATCTATCCTCTAATAGATGGCGTTGGTGTAAATAGAACATTTACGCGACATCTAGAAACACGTTACACGTTTCCAGAAATTTCGTGAGTCGTCTCGAAAAGTCTAGTGATGTTATCCGGCCAGTATAAATAGAGTGCGAGCGAACGGACCGGACAATTCAATTGAATACGGAAAGCGATCAAGATCAAGCGAAGGGAAATAAGTCGGAAGTGTTTAGTGTTGTTCTAGTAGAGTGAATAGTGTGTTTTATTAGTGTTGGAAAATTAAGTGTGTGTATCTAGTGTTATTGTGTTAGTGAATAAAGTTCAGTTTAAGTGGCATAGTGAGCTATAATTTATCGTCGAACCCCAGCTCGTAACAAATTGGTGTCAGAAGAAAGGGATAAATTATGCCGGTTATGCCGAAGGAAGAAACTGAAGGAGTTCGTACTAGGAACCAGCGCCAGCAAGACCTGGACCAGAGACGCTTCGGAGACGTTCCTTCTCCATCGTCTGGTGGACCAGGCGACTCCGCGGCTGCAGTGGAGCCTGCAAGCGCACACTCCGTGGCGGTGCCCGACATCGCTGCTCTGTTGGCGTTCATGCAGGAGCAGGCCCGCCGTCAAGAGGAGCACGCGCGCCGCATGGAGGAACAGCTTCAGCGCGACAAGGAGGAGCAGGCTCGCCGTCAAGAGGAGCACGCGCGCCGCCTGGAGGAACAGCTTCAGCGCGACAAGGAGGAGCAGGCTCGCCGTCAGGAGGAGCAGGCTCGCCGTAAAGAGGAGCACGCGCGCCGCCTGGAGGAACAGCTTCAGCGCGACAAGGAGAAGCACGCGCGCCGCCTAGAAGAGCAGGTGGTGCTTATGAAGGACCTCAGCGCCGCTGTAGGGAAGGACCTGAAGGCGGTCAAGGAGGAACTTCAGCAGCACGAGGCCCGTATCAGCGACGTAGAGATGCTCGTGCACGACAAGCTTGAGACTCGCGTCGCCTCCATAGAGAAGCGTGTACATGACCAGCACGAGACCTGTGTTGCTGAAATGGAGAAGAAATTGCGTGGGCTCGAAGTAACACCAGCGGCTGTAGCGCCCTCACCTCGTGGATTTAAGGTTCCACCATTTGATGGCTCGTCATCATGGTCTGCATACAAGATCCAGTTCGAGGCTGTGATGCGATCGAATGGGTGGACCAAAGAACAGGCCTTCACCGCCCTAACCTTGGGCCTTCGTGATCAGGCCTTGACGGTGTTGGAGGCACTCGGGCAAGACGTGACCTACGAGAAGCTTCTGGAGGCGTTGGAGGCGAGGTACGGAGACGCGCACCTCTAACATGTGTATCGTGCTCAGCTGAAGGACAGGACACAACGCACCGGAGAAACTCTGCAGCAGTGGGCTCTAGAGGTCGAAAGGCTGGTCAGGAAGGCATACCAGTCGTCGCCTGCGCTCATTGACGGGAACCTCGTCCAGGTATTTACCGATGGAATCCGTGACCTGGAGGTTAGAGCCGCGGTAAGACTTAGGCACTTCAAGGCCATCAAGGAAGCCTTAGCCTACGCTCTAGAGGTGGAAGCAGCGCGTCACGAGGATCGAGCTTACCGTATCAGGGAAGTTGTTTCTTCACCTCGGTGCTACAACTGCGGGGAAAGAGGCCATATCCGCTTGAGCTGCCCAAAGCGTAAGCGGCACAGTGACACCCTGTCTCCACCAAAGGGGTCGCCTGATGTGCCTGTCTGGCGGCGAGAGCAACGTAGCGCAGATGCTCTGACGTGTAAGCCTGACCCCGAACAACGCAAACATTGTGCCCGACAGGAAGCGAAGCAGGCAGCGTTAGTGAGGATGTTAAAGACGGATCTAAGCGACGAATGGAGAGAAGCTTTGCAGAGTGCTCAGCGAGATGACAAGGATGTACAGCCGATTCTTGAATGGAAGAAATCAGGCGCTCCTAGGCCCAAATGGAGTGATATCGCAGCAATGAGCCCTATCACCAAGAGTTATTGGGCACAGTGGGAAAGCTTGGTCGTCCAGGATGGAGTTCTGTGCCGCAAATGGGAAAACGCTCGCGGTAACCAGTGCCATTTGCAAATGGTAGTGCCCAAAACTAAGGTGCCGGAAGTCTTGCAGCTCTATCACAATGGTGCTTCGGGAGGTCACATGGGAGTTAAGAAGACCCTTACTAAGATCCGGGAGCGGTTTTATTGGCTCCACTGTCGGGATGACGTCGAGGATTGGTGCCGCAAATGCACAAGTTGTGCGGCTGTCAAGGGACCACATACTCGAAGCAGAGATGCATTAAAGGTGTACAATGTAGGAGCTCCATGGGAGCGCATAGCGTTGGATGTCGCTGGGCCGTTTCCTGAGAACCAGGACGGAAACAAATACTTCTTGGTTGTGATGGATTACTTCACGAAGTGGCCTGAAGTGTTTGCGATCCCAAATCAAGAAGCTACCACAGTGGCCGATAAGCTGGTGCATGAAGTCTTTTGTCGGTTCGGGGTGCCCTTGGAAATCCACAGCGATCAAGGCCGGAACTTCGAATCTGAGGTGTTCAAGGAGACTTATCGCGTAATGGGTGCACATAAAACCAGGACCACGGCTTATCATCCGCAATCAGATGACATGGTTGAACGGTTTAACCAATCACTGGAAAGGTACCTGGCGAAGGTGGTGGAGAGCAAACAAAGAGATTGGGACAAGCACATCCAACCATTTCTCCTGTCATATCGCAGTGCGGTCCACGAAACTACAGGAGTAACACCAGCTTTTGCCAATTTCGGTAGAGAGCTCCGTTTACCTGCAGACCTTATCACCGGTATTCCACCAGAATCTCCACGCAATATAACGGATTATGCAACCGAGCTACGCAACAGGATGAACGACGTACACGAGCACATCAGGGAATCTGGACAACAGATGTCTGAGAAGATGAAGACTCGCTACGACCGGAAGGCAAATAACAAAGGCTTCGATGAGGGATCATTGGTGTGGCTTCATAACCCAGTACGAAGCAAAGGAAAATCGCCTAAGTGACAAGCCAGATGGGACGGGCCATATCGCATAATTACCAGGATGAACGACGTTACCTATCGAATCCGGAAGGGGTCGCGAGGTGCACCGAAGATAGTTCATGTGGACCGGTTGGCTCGTTACTATGGGTCCAACGATGTTCGAGACGAACACGTTTAAGAGGGAGGCCGTGTTACGAATTGAAAATAACGCCATCTATCAGTGAATGGGAGAACTACATGAGATTAGATGTATCGGTTGTTTAAGGCTGTTTCATCTATCCTCTAATAGATGGCGTTGGTGTAAATAGAACATTTACGCGACATCTAGAAACACGTTACACGTTTCCAGAAATTTTGTGAGTCGTCTCGAAAAGTCTAGTGATGTTATCCGGCCAGTATAAATAGAGTGCGAGCGAACGGACCGGACAGTTCAATTGAATACGGAAAGCGATTAAGATCAAGCGAAGGGAAATAAGTCGGAAGTGTTTAGTGTTGTTCTAGTGGAGTGAATAGTGTGTTTTATTAGTGTTGGAAAATTAAGTGTGTGTATCTAGTGTTATTGTGTTAGTGAATAAAGTTCAGTTTAAGTGGCATAGTGAGCTATAATTTATCGTCGAACCCCAGCTCGTAACAGTATCAACACTGTGGGTACCAGAGGATAGACGACGTCGCCGAGGCCGGCCACGAAACAGGTGGCGAAATGACCTAGACGCCTACCACAAGAGCTGGCTTGAGATTACGTGCGACAGGCATACCTGGAAAGATTTGGGGGAAGCCTTTGCCCAGGAGTGGGACAACGTAAGCTGTTTAAAAAAATGAATGCCTGCAATCAATTACTTCTGTTTCTACACATTAAGTACATGAATATTTAGATCGTATAGGGATCGAACCCAAAACAATGTATACATATTGGAAAGCCTATAACAATATTTGCTAATAAAGATATATCTAAAATGGAGGGTACAGGGGCAAAACAAGAAATGTCACATAATATTCAAATAAATGTTAGGTATGGCAACACTTAGCTTGTGGCGCGTACTTTTCGGTATCGTCTAGTAAAAAGCGTAAAAACAACAGCTGTCCCTCATATCGCGAGTTTTCCTTAATCGTGTACAGGTGCTAAACTGGGAAGGTCCTTAGTGTAACGGAACGAAACAAGGAATGTCCAACTGTCAATGTCAGTCATTTGTCAATTTTGAGGTTATGTTGTGATTGCGTGGGTTGTTTTATTTGTTTGTAAAGTGTGTTTCGGTGGATTTGTGATATAAAATGCATGAAACCGATGAAAACAGTAACCATAATTTAGTGAAATCTACAAAAAATACGAAAGAAGACGGGAAGAATACGTGATGTAATGAAAACAATGAGTTTCTACGCACGAGACAGGAGAGAACTGTAGGTGTAAAAGACTTAAGTGTTTTGATAGAATTTCAGCCACTAAACGTTCTGAATTATTAAAAAGATTTAATAACATGAAATCTACAGATGAACAAAATATATTTTTGTGTGGATTGATAAATGTGTGTTCTATTAAAAGAAGGCGTAGTACAAAGGATGAGATGGATGCAAATTTTCACCATAATCATTTTACGTATAAAGTAAGAATAGTAGAGGAAGACGATAAGATATTAGAAGTACCTGTATGTTACAAAGCTTTTTTGTCTATTTTTGGTATTACAAAAGGAAAACTTGAGCACTTGCAGAAGTTATTAAAATTGGGAATGACACCAGATGATAAAAGAGGAAAAGGTAGTTCACACAAAAAAATTTGATGATAATAGGAAGCAATTAATATGTAATCACATAAAATCATTTAAAGGAAGGCAAAGCCACTATAGTATAAAAGACACCAAAAAAGAATATTTACCTGAAGATCTAAATATAAAAAAAATGCATAAGTTGTACCCTCGCACTGACACTTGTAGTGCCTGTGATGAGTTTAATATTAAAGCTAATGCTTTGGTGGCTGAAGGGAACCAGGAAGAGTTACAAAGACTAACAATTCTCAACAATCTACATAAGAAAAAGTCACAAACTTTTTACGACAGAAAAAATAATGCCAGAATTAAAAGTAAGACTGATATATTTTCTACATTGGCTATTGCTATGGACTACCAGAAAAATATTAGCTTGCCTAATATAACTACTAATGATGTATATTATAAACGACAGTTGTCCATTTACTCATTTAACTTGCATGTGTTGAGTGATGCTAGCTCCTACTTTTACACTTACCCTGAGACTTGTGGGCGTAAGGGTTCAGACGAAGTTGTTTCATTTTTATTTCATTATTTAACAAACTATTTGGATCCACGTGTCAAGAATTTAGAAATATTTTGTGACTCAGCAGGTGGACAGAATAAAAACTACACTGTGGTAAGGTCTATTCACTTTGTTGTCCATGTTATGAGAATTTTGGATTCATTAAAATTACTTACCCAATCAGAGGACATTCATACTTAGAGTGTGATAAGAACATGGGGCTGATAAATTTAAAAACCCATATGGAAGTTCCATACCAGAGGTATGATTTGCTCAAAATAAGTCGCCAAAGGCCCAAACCCTTTGAAGTTATTGAAGTGGATAAGGGTGAGATTATCAGAAAATTTTCATATTTTTTTCAAAATCATTACCTGAAAACGTGATCTTTTCCAATTCAGTCCCAAAGAGAAATCATGAGTGTGAGGGAACACCCAAGATTTATATTACATCGAGCGAATTACAATGGTATATGGGAGAAATCTCCGATATCGATTAAAAGAAAACCAACTCAACCAACTCTGGAACCGAACTACGAGTTTGAACTACCTGATTTTTCGTACCAGGAGTACCTGCCAATTAGTGCAGAAAAGCATAAGGATCTTATGGATTTAAAAAGATTTTGTTCTTCTGAGGCTCAAGCCTATTTTGATAGCATTGCCAATGCATAGTGTTAGATTTGGACATTCCCTGTATGGGTTATATTGGACATTCCTTTTTGTTGCACTTCTCTTCCTAAAAAGATATTACTTTATTTTTTTATATTTTACATAATTGTAAACTGTTGTCAAAAGTATAACTATGCTTAAAGCTGATCTCTATAAGGTAAACTTGAGTTCCTATTAGAAATTTCTATGGAAAATAATTATAAGAAAAAGTTATAAACTTTGTAACATTAAAGTCTGGGCGTTTAATATGCCTCTGCCTACCCCTTCGGGGAGACAGGCGTGAGTCTATGTATGTATGTATGTATGCATTAAAGTCTTAATTACACAAAATCTTGTTTTTGTGACATTTCTTGTTCTGCCCCTGTACCCTTCAAATATACTTTTATAATAATTATGTTAATATATTTTTCATTAACATGACAATTCTTATTACATATTACATAAAGCAATTGACAAGTGCATTTTCCATAATACAAGGAAAACGACGTCGACGTAAACTGGCAACACTTAACCATTTTTTGCAGAAATACGAATTTTATCGAAATTAAATTATGAAACAGTCAAATAGTCCATAGATAACTGTGAAAAGATATTCTATCTTTCTGTTTTTGCTTTTGGAAACAACTTTTCAATGTTTAAAAACGCATGACGGCATTTTATGAATTTAAAAGTTGAGTTGATCGAGGCGCGTGAGCTGTACGATGCTTCGTTTCGCACTGAGCCGGATTTGTATTCGCTTTTCAATTTGTATTTGCTGTAGTGGCCTCACGCAACTGTTCAGTGCGCTCCATCTGATTCTTGTTCTATAATCTGAGAGCGTCTGTATCGCTACACACGCGCGTGTGCATCGCGTCTGTATCGCTACACACGCGCGTTTGAATTTATACAGGTGTGCAAAGCTCTACAGGCTGCGTCTGACTTGCGTGCGTATCGCGACTGTATCGCTACAAAAAGTTAGAAATTATGGTAGAGACTTGGAATGACATTGAACCAGTGATATTGATGAACGGATTTCGAAAAACTGGTATATATCCTTTGGATAGGAACCAAATTGGAGAACACAAATTTGATCCTTCATCACTACAGCGCTGGAAAAATCATTTAGCAAATAAAATTACAGAAGTACCAGAAGAAGAAATTATCACCCAAACTCAACAAATACAAGAACAGAATACTGAGACAGATGAAACAACACAAATAATTCCACAACTGGAACAACACCCACAATTTGAAGGTGAAATTATACAGGAAACTCTAGAAGAACAAGCACAAACTAATGAGATCATCGAAATAACACGGATGATTCGAACATTACAGGAACAACAATTTGAAGAAGAAATTGTTCAGAATAGTCAACAAGTACATGAACAGAAGGATGAAACCAACGAAATAACACGGATAATTCAACAACCACAGGAAAAAGAATTCGAAGAAGAAATCGTACTGAAATTAAATCAAATAAAATGTAATGGCGCAAAGAGCTAACTGGCAAGAAATAAATAGAGAATTAGAAAAGCAGGAACTAACATTTGCTGCTAATCATCTAAAGGAAACAAAAATATTTGGTTATGTAAACAGAGGACCTGCTAAAAATGTTGGCAAATTTAAGCTTATCCCAAGAAAAAAAAGTGATTCTGATGCTTTAAAAATAATAAGTCAAACTAGTGTTATTATGGAAAATTCTGAGGTAAAAGGAAATTAACATAGTACCAATGTTACTTTTGAAAGTTTATTGCTAGAAACTATCTCAAGAGGAAAAGAAGAACCAAAGCAAAAAAGAAAACGTTTGGGAATAGGAGCTGAAGTGATCACAACAAATGACTATATTGAAAGAAAGAAAAAGGAGATTAAGGAAAAAGAGAATTTACATAAAGGAGCAAGAAAAGTTGTTAAAAAGAAATCTAAGAAGCCAGTTAAGCAATGGCCCAATGTGCGTCTTTGCTGACTACGCATCGGATGACGACGTGCGTTATTATGCAAACTGCACAATTGCAGATTTAGTAATAAGTTTACCTAATAGATTATTTATAATTGTAATTTAGTCTTGTAGAACATTTTAGTAATTAAACATTGTTTTAATTAAATAAATCTTTTTTTAATAGTATTTCCGTTCGCCGTAACTTAACTGGCGCAGTCGGTAGGATCGCGACACTCAGCTTCGAATAGAACTCTTTGGCTAGAGTGAACGGTATCTATCGTTATCTTCGCGATCGCACATACGAATCTACGACGGCGAATACCCCGCGGGAAGTCCGGAGAATTGGAAGTCCTGCGTTCTACAAGGCCCGGCTGGAGATGCAGAGGATACTAGGGTGAGTGCTTGTTGTATTCCCAGTTTCCTATGCTATATTTCCTGTCGTTATTAGTTAAATGTTTTATGTGTGTTTGTTTATAGGCTGAAATCGCAATAGACAAATTACTTAAGATATAGAAATAAAATAGATATATTTCACACTAAGTGCGTAATTGTATATGTGCTCATATCGCAATATACGATTCGTTCATTTTTTATTAAATAATAAAATATACGTGTTCATTTACTCGCTACAATCGCGTTTAATATAACACTCGTTTTAACGTAACTTAAAGCTACGTACTAACTAGGAAGGTAAGCAGATAGGTAGCTAACTTAATAATTAGTATATTTCAATATAGTTTTGTTTGTTTTGCGACAAAATACATTAATTCACAATGGCGATGGCCAGTATCGAATTAGCGACATTCAAGTTCGTACCGGAACTGTTGCCAAAGTACGAGGGCAACCCTAAGACATTAAATTATTATATTAGAGAAGTAGAGAATGTTATGGCATTAATGGACACCGCAGTTAGGGAGCACCCCGCCCTTATTAGTTTGATAAAAAGTAAATTAAGCGGCTCTGCAATTAGTGCATTAGCCTCTGAAGGAACTATTGATAGTTGGCTTACAATTAAGACCGCGTTAACGCGTAGGTTAGGCGAACCGCGTAACGAAATTCAATTGATGCAGGAGTTAACGCGTTTGCGCCGAAATAAAATTGAAGACGCTGAGTCGTTTGGAAAACGATTAAGAGATGTATTAGACACCTTAAACGTTGTAGGGAAGCATACGGATAAGGCGTATTATGAGAGTATGGTAATAGACAAATACGTTAATAACCTAGGCTTCCATGTGTCCATTGGCGTGCGAATTGCGCAGCCCTCTACCCTTGAAGCAGCTATAGTAACTGCTAGGCAAGAAGAAGCGCGACTAGCATTTAATAGATTAAACAATAGTTTTAATTCTTTGTCTATACAAACCAAACCAAAAGAAATACCTAAACCCCACCAAACTTCGTCTACCATTCCCCAAGTTAGTCAGTATACCCCACGCAATAATTGGCACCCAGACCCAAGACAGCAGAAGGGCCAGGGCATGCCCCCATGGAAAAATACTTCAGGTAATCCAAGGCGTAGTGGCTCAGGTACTTTTAAGAACTCAGGCAACTTTAGGTCTCAGCCGAATGTACCCCGCCAACAGATAAACCCGCCGCAAAGGTTGCCGCGCTTTGCTCCAAGAAATGTTTTACACAGAACACGATCAAGAGCAGTACTATACTAATAACTACGACTCTTGTTATAACGGTGAGTATTATAGTAATAATAACTTTGAACATCAGGAATACGAGTATATGCCAGACATGCCTGAAGAAGGACCAAGCCATCAGGATTTTCATCAGGACGAGGACCAGCTCAACCACAGCTGATAAATACTGTCGCCTTCAATCACCAATGTAAAGATCACCTTCCTTACATAGAATTACCAGACTTTCAAGGCAAATTTTTATTGGATACCGGAGCGTCGCGTTGCATGATATCACCTGACGTAATTACTGGCAATTATGAACAGTTCGTAGTACATGAACCCTTCCAAGTTAAAACCGCGCACGCTGTTACTCGTCATGAATACATCGCTATGTTGCCCCTACCACTACAATTTAAATCAGACAAATATCATAAATTTTTATTATTCGATTTTGACCCCAAGTATAAAGGCCTTATTGGCATGGATTTACTAAAAGAATTAGGTTGTAGTATAGATTTGAAAAATAAGGTTTTACGAACGTTTAACACCGAAATACCTATTTACTTTGACTATCCTGTAAAATCAGTTAAGATTGAACCTCACTGCGAAAAATTTATAGTAGTTAAGACGAACTATACAGACGGACAATACATATGTGATGACTTTAATTGGACTAAAGGACTCACTTCACCCGCCGCTTTAGTAACTGTTAAAAATGGGACCTTTAAGACATCTGTAATTAATTTCACCGATGTGCAGCAAACAGTTAGAAATAATCAAACATTGCCTCTAGAACCATTACCACAGTTTAGAAAACGTGATAAGAAATGTGACTTAAACGCACTCGACTCTCAGACTAACATTGACAAGGAATTACGCGAAAATTTAAAGAAAGTTAGAACTAACCACATGAACGAAGAGGAAAAACGCGAAATTACCAAACTTTGTTTTCAGTATCGTGATATATTCTACTCAGAAAAAATTCCCTTATCTTTTACCCACACAGTTAAACATGAACGTATAGAGATTCAAAAACAAATTGATAATTTACTACAACAAGGGATCATTAGGGAAAGTATTTCACCCTGGTCCTGCCCGGTACATATAGTTCCAAAAATGCCGGATGCCTCAGGCAAAGTTAAATGGAGACTTGTTATCGACTATAGACGACTGAATGACAGAATTATCGAAGACAAGTACCCTTTGCCAAATATTAATGACATTCTCGATAGGTTAGGGCGCGCGTAATATTTTACAACCCTAGATTTAGCTAGTGGATACCATCAACTGGAAATGCACCCTAACGATATAGAAAAAACTGCATTTACCACCGAAAGAGGCCATTATGAGTTCTTAAGAATGCCCTTCGGATTAAAGAACGCTCCGAGTACATTTCAGCGTCTTATGGACCATATACTTAGAGGGATAGATAACGTTTTTACGTATCTTGATGACGTCATCATAGTGGGAACGTCACTACAAAGCCATAACGAGAAACTTAAGCTAGTATTCGAGCGCTTTAAGTCGGAGTTTCTACAAAAACAGGTTAACTTTTTAGGACATGAATTAACTGACCAAGGACTACAACCCAACAAAGACAAGATCAAAGCAGTTCTAAATTTCCCTATTCCCCAAACACAAAAGGACATAAAGTCATTTCTAGGACTAGTAGGATACTACCGAAAGTTTATTAAAGACTTTGCTAAGTTGACAAAACCCTTAACATCATGCCTTAAAAAGAAAGCAAAAGTTGTACACACAGACGAGTTTTTAGACGCAGTTAACAAATGTAAACAGATTTTGACTCATGCCCCAATCCTCCAATACCCAGAATTTGACAAACCATTTATCCTGACAACTGACGCATCAGACTTTGCTCTAGGCGCAGTTTTATCCCAAGGCAATGTTGGTTCAGATAAACCAATAGCCTTCGCATCTAGAACACTGTCAGAAACCGAGACTCGATACTCTACCATCGAAAAAGAGTTATTGGGCATAGTTTGGGCTATCAAATACTTTAGACCCTATTTGTACGGTCGTAAATTTACTATTTATACAGACCATAGACCCCTTACATGGTTAATGTCATTAAAAGACCCCAACTCAAAATTAACCCGTTGGAAATGAAAGCTAGCAGAATACGACCATAAAGTAGTTTATAAAAAAGGCAAACAAAATACTAACGCTGATGCATTACCCAGAGTCAAAATTTTTCACAAGAGCATAGACTCATTAGCTGTCAATTTAGATGATAATGACGACGACAATATCATAAACAGAATATTTGACAATGCACGTAGAGAGGCGGAGATGACAAGTAACCCAGTTGACAATAACGATATACCGAACGATAATGACACTGACATAGAAATAAGAAGTGTTAACCCCTCACAAACTGACAGAGAAACTGACTCAATGAGTGTTGTAACAGGTAATCCCGATCAATTAGTGTCTACTAACCATACACAGCCCGACAATGAAAATAACGGTATCCCTATCTTATCTGACGCAATTGACAGACAATTGAAACAATTTTACATCTGTTCTACACCAGGTTCTGTGTATAGAGTAGAAAATAGATCTACTAACTCTAGAACTGTAATTAAAGACGTCTTTATCCCGGTTAATAATACTGAATCCGAAATAGTCAAGTTTTTGAAGGAACACACAATAGCAGACCGTATTTTTCACTGATATTTCTACAATGAAAGTTTATATTTAGCATTATCTAGAGTATATACTACAATATTTAACGATAGAGGACCTAAATTAATAAGATGCACAACCCGGGTTACACTTGTTGAAAATAAAACGGAACAGCAAGAACTTATAAAGCGATACCACGAAGGGCAATCATCGCATAGAGGAATTCAGGAGACTTATAAACAATTACACCGAAATTATCATTGGCCTAATATGTTACTGACTATTCAAAGATTTATTAACCAGTGTGATATTTGTTTGAAAGCCAAATACGAAAGGAACCCTTTGAAACCCTCATTAACATTAACAGAAACGCCTTCAAAACCCTTAGAACACTTGTTCATGGACCTTTATTCCACAGGAGGTGCAACATTTTTAACAATTATAGATAATTTTTCAAAATTTGCGCAAGCTGTACCGTTAAACGCGTCTAGTAGTGTACATATCGCAGAAGCTTTAATAGAAGTATTTTCTGTATTAGGATTACCTCTCAAGATAACTACAGACTCAGATACAAAATTCGACAACGACGTCATAAAAGAGATATGTGCTTCACACAATATTAATATCCATTTTACTACTCCATATAACCCAAACTCAAATTCAACCATTGAACGTTTCCACTCAACTATCGCTGAAATAATAAGAATTCAGAGAATGACAAATAAGGACGACCTTATACAATCGATAATGAAATACGCTCTTATCGCATATAACAATGCTATTCACTCCACCACCGGCTATACACCACGTGAGCTTTTGTTTAGTCATACAGCATCCCGAAATCCGTTAGAACTATACTATCCTAAGGAATTTTACCAAGATTATGTCCTTAACCACCGTAGGAACGCAGAAGCAGTCCAAGAATGCATAGCAGCACACGTATCCAAAAATAAAGAGCAGGTAATAGAAAAGCGGAACCAGGCAGCCGAGGCAATAATGTTTAAGGTAGGCGAAACAGTCTATAAACAGGTTGCCAAGACAACAAGGAGTGATAAGACTAAATCAGTTTTCAAAGGTCCGTATAAAATCATCCACCTTCATCCTAATAACGTTGCTGAAATAATAGGAAGTCACCCTAATTCCAAATCTATTCGAGTCCATTTCAAACTTTTACGAAGGCAACATCTTGTTCCAGGACCTTCGTCACAGGAGCCTTCGTGCTCCACGCAGACGCCAACTTGACCCTTAATCCCGTAGATAATTCTAACGGTATTCTTTTAACCAAACAAGGTCAAATTTTAAAACAGGTTGACACTTTTAGTTTGACTTGTGTTTATAACGTATCATATCTGCATGAGACAACTTTGAAGCTTATGGCACTATACCCCAGTACTAAAGCTGCTGAAAATAACGATGACGTACATTTAGCATATAAAGACCAAATAGAAAGTAGTTTAAATTTAATAGGTAAGAAAATTACATTTATTGCACCGCACCATAGATTTAAACGTGGATTTATTAAAGGGACTAGGCTCGATTGTTAAAACAATTACAGGTAATTTAGATTATGAAGATGCGATCAAATTTGAAAATGAAATATCTAGCTTACGCAATTCAGTTAATAAGCCGCAACCAAAAAAAATACAAAGAAAAATATCCCTTACGACTAGCGAATCAGACATTATGAGCACGCACTCCGATTCTGATATAATAGAAGCTTGCACAGAGATACTGATAGTGTTTAAGACCAACCAACAGAAAAAAAATCGACGCACATACTTACGGTACAAGCTGATATCAATTTTGAACCAAACACGAAACCGCATGTGACATTAAAAAAACTATTGATACGAAAGATGATAAAAAAACACATACAAAGGAAAACCAAAAAACTTGACCAAAGAAGAAATGATGAATGCTATTGAAACAGATACCGAAGAAAATACCAGTAATTTGATTTTGGAAGTAAATGACACTGTTCTGGTTCGGTATTACGAGAAAAAGAAATGGAAGTTTATATTGGTACAATACAGACAATTGAAAAAAAAGGTTAAGAACAAAGTTTTATATTATAAGCATTCTGTAGACCAAAATAGGTCTCTAAAATTTTCGATGCCAAAGAAACAAGACATTGATGTAGTACTTAAAACTGAAATTGTGAAAAAAATGGAGCTTTTGCAAGTTAAAGAAAATTCAAATGTTTTTGTAATGTCCCACGACATCGATGATGTATATTTTTTGTAAATTTAATGGTTTTTCCTCAGATCAGGGGTTTTCAATTAAAATCCTATTTCAGCTAGTATAAATGTGTTTTATGATGCAAAAAGGTACCTGAGGCAAGTGTGACATGATTTCATCATAATTCACATCACTATTTGTCAAAAAATCTGTCTCACTTGCCCCATGACGTTATAAATCTATTGCTACGCGAACATTTACTTTAAATTCATGGAAATAGATCATATAATGTGTTAAAATTAGAAACATCTCATCAGATTTATCAGAGGCCATAGGGATTATTAAAGAGAATAACAACTAAAATGCGTATTGTTACACTTGCCCCATTGGTGGGGAAACTGTGTCAGTCGTCAACATTGAAACATTTTACTTATTTTAAGTCATTAAAAACTAGTGGGAAATACTGAAATATTTGATGAAACATCAAATAAATCAATAATTAACGTATACAAACTAAATTATTTGTGTTACACTATCACAACATAGAAATATTGATAAACAAACTTTTGTACAAATGAATTTATGTCACACTTGCCTCGGTTGACCTTATGAGTATTATGGACTGGTCCTACTGAGTTGGCCGTCTGGGTTGTGTACTCCAGAATATAATCGATATCGACATTGAGCCGGTGAGGGCACACATAATTGCAGATTTCAAGACATTTTTGTAGATTGATTTATATAGCACGTTACTTTAGTTAGTTACCTTAAATCATTCGCCAGATTAGTTTATTCCAAAATGCTAATACGGGTGAACATGCTTAAGCGAAAAACGTCCCTTGTATCAAACATGTAACAAATTTTATTCTCTAGTAATCAAAGTAATCAATATTGAGTGAGGCTGTGACGCTGAAAAATACCAGACATGAATAGTGCCATACGTACCGAAACGAAACACACAGCCACACTGAAATACCATGAGAGGATCTCAGATCAAGTAAAAACAGGTACATACAGCACGCCCTACATTACGATTGAAGCCAAAAAATTGGCAGAGTCATGTCACGAGTCTGTAATTACACTAGCCATGCACACAAACGCAGTAGACAAGTACACAAACAATAGGTTTGCCAAAAATATATAATGCTTTCTGATTGGTGTTCACTATCACAATGACATGATTAAATATATTTATTTTTAGTTTTAAAACCTGAAAATAACATTTAATCTTAACTTTTTATGATAAATAATTAACTTCATTAACATCTACAAAAATAATGAATCTTTAGATACTACAATCAAACCGATTTATTCTTAGTGGACACAAGCCTTATTTGTTTAATTTCGACACAGTGTGTCGAAATTAAATGAAACTTGCCTCAATGTCCCATTTGAGAAGTATCTCTGCGTGGATGAACAGATTTGTTCCACGAAAACTAGACACAACCAGCCAGAAACTGGAGCTCAAAATGTAGTTGTCCCCAATGAGCCGAACCTGTGTGCAGCTGTAAATGTGGTCGTCAGGCTAGCTCGTGAAATACCACGCAATCAAAATTACCGCCTATATTTTGACAACTACTTCACATCCCTGCTGCTACTTGAAAATTTCGCAAAACAAGGGATATTGAGTTTAGGAACCATTCGACGCAACCGAATACTTGATTGCAAACTACCCTCGGAAAAAGAAACCTCAAAAAAAGAACGTGGCTATTCAGTTGAGTATGGTGCCTGTGTTGAAGGAACAGACATATCTACAGTGGCCCGGAAAAACAATTAAATATGTCACACGTGCCTCCAGTTATGTGGGTGAACTACCCAAGTCACAAGTAGGTATCTAGATACGACAATCCCCACAAGAGGTATGTGAACATTGATAGACCAAACGTGGTAGGAGAATACAACCGCCACATGGGCGGTGTTGATCTCATTGACAGTAGGGTTGATATAAAATAAAACTACGAAGCAAGAAATGGCAGGTTCGAATGTTTTACCGTTTTCTGGACCTTGCCATGTCCAATGGCTGGATACTGTACAAAA
The DNA here is from genome assembly GCA_944739405.2 of Euclidia mi. Classification (NCBI taxonomy): domain Eukaryota; kingdom Metazoa; phylum Arthropoda; class Insecta; order Lepidoptera; family Erebidae; genus Euclidia; species Euclidia mi. The sequence goes on from OX123195.2 coordinate 36,672,141, forward strand.
GAGTTTAATATAAGACTAAGAGTACGAATGAACCACTGGTGTCATCTGCTGATTTTCGTGAAGATATTGGCACGGTGCTCTGTAAGATGGGGATAAAAGCACACGTACAACGCCGAAGCATTGAACCGGACATCGAGGCGAAAAACGCAAGGGTCCAGCTCAATTTTTGCCTCCAGCAGCTGTGCCCCAAGAACAAGTAGGTCACTGGCCAGTATGGGTAGAAAAACGTATCCGCTGCAAGTTCCCTAAATGCACCGGCAAATCACCAACCATATTTTGTGAAAAGTGCGGAGTTGGATTATGCAACAACAAACAAAGCAATTGTTTTAAATCTGTCCATACTTCCTAGTGGAACACATTGCAGCAATGTACCCATAATGACACACTCCTTTTTTTTCATTTTGTGAAGTAGATAAATATAAAAATTTTTGAAAATAAAAAAAAACGTGTTTTTTCATTTGCGAAATCCTATAACTGCTACATATTATTAAATAATATTTTATTGAGTTATAAAAGGTTAAAGTACTGCTCTGGAAGGTCATTATCTTGGATATCTTAGGTTCTAAGACATCAATTGATACCAAACAAAATACAGAGCACATCTAAATCCTGAATAATCAAATCACTACAAACTCAAACACTAGAAGCAAAATCTCTGCTCCAGACTATAAATAAAACAACGCAGAACTGCAAATATTTAGGCAACTAGTGCAAGATTCTGATTGCATCAAATCAACAAGTGAAGTCCAGTTAAAACCTTAGAATTAACATAACATAACTTCACGCCTTTTATCCCCGAAGGGGCAGGCAGAGGTGTATTACACACCCACAGAATTAATTGGTCTTGGTTAAATTTAATAACTTGGACAATAATATTTAGATTTTTGCATCCATGATATCAAAAAAAAATATTTAAAGAAAAACAAAAAACCCGACCGCGTAAAAAATAATTTTAAAAAATACGTGACAAAAATAACTTAAATAAAAACTAAAAAGAAAGAAACAAGGCTAGTAGTTTAGAATTCTAATGCAGAACAGAACGACTCACAGTCGGGCCTCTTGGAAACATTTGATTGGTAAAATTTGAATGGGCCCCGACTGTGAGTCGTTCTGTTCTGCATTAGAATTCTAAACTACTAGCCTTGTTTCTTTCTTTTTAGTTTTTATTTAAGTTATTTTTGTCACGTATTTTTTAAAATTATTTTTTACGCAGTCGGGTTTTTTGTTTTTCTTTAAATATTTTTTTTTATTTTATACTTTTTAGTTATTCACTGCTTTTTTTGTTTGTTTATCGTTTATACTTGAAGTAAAAATTTAATCAATAAGTAACAACATTAGCGAGAATTATTGTTTTGTTAAACAACTTTAAATCGTTATATATCCTAAACTATTATTTTAAATGAAAAATGATAAAAGGAACCTAAAGATGATTTTAAAATACCTATTCAACGACACCCCACATGACATAGTTCATCGACATATTTTTTTTTCATTTTGACAATATGGCGTCTGGTTGACGCTGTGGTGAATTTTGTTAACTGTCATGTCTTTAGTGACACTCGCAAGGTTAAGACGAATCGATTGACGTAAGAATCATCAAAATCGGCCAACGCATTTGGTCTCTAGAACGCCACATAGAAACAAACATACATAAATACATACATACATACATACATAGACTAATAAACACATTACCCTCCTTTGCGTCGCGCAGTCGGGTAAAAATGCAAGAGATTGAGTGCAAAAATAGCATAAGACACATTGCTTACACTCACAGTAATTAAGAATGATGCCTCGAAATCTTAAAAATTTCAGTAGAAGCCGGCTGAAAGATTTGATCAAAATACAACATGACAGTGATTCCCACGAAATTTGAAGACCCATGTATTAATAATAACAAATAACATACAGTATCTTTTTTGCTTTTAGTTATAAAGCTGTGTTTTTCATAAACATAATTATTATATTCAATAACAAGAGAAAACTAAGAATAAAAAATTATGTAGACCAATGCAATAGATTATTCAGTGCAATAGATTATTCAATTCATTAGAGTGAAATGATTTATTTTAGATCATGACCAGTTTATTTATTTTATACATGTAAAAAAAATATTAATATGTCTGATTGATATCTGCTTTATTTTATCAAAATTAATACCTATGTAAGATTATGTTTTAGCAGTGCTATACCTCAAAGATCAATAAAGCAACCTAATATCTTCTAAACTGCTTCTTGAATTTTTCATAATGATAATCATCTGTAGCTCTTTCACCTTTAGCCTTTTTAACTATCTTAAATCTTCTAAACTGCTTCTTGAATTTTTCATAATGATAATCATCTGTAGCTCTTTCACCTTTAGCCTTTTTAACTATCTTAATATCTTCTAAACTGCTTCTTGAATTTTTCATAATGATAATCATCTGTAGCTCTTTCACCTTTAGCCTTTTTAACTATCTTTTCTACATTGTCATCTATAACACTAGCTTCAGTTTTAACAGCTTCTGGTTTTTCAACTTTCCGTTTCTTTGAGTTATCACTGTCTATATTAAATCTATTATGCTGTACAAAATTTACTGCCATATTGGTAGGCACAAACTGAGAAGGACTGTCTTTCTTATTGTGTCTCTCCCACATGAGTTTCATTTTAGCTTCTTCTGTTGCCTCTATATTTTTAATTTTGGCATCAATACCTAAGTCAACTTCAGGAATACCACTAAGCATTTGGTTAGACAACATTTCTTCAGATCTGTGTGCTGAAGACATTCGTAAGTGTTCTGGTAATGACAGTAAAGCTGCTTCTTCCGGTGATAAATATTTTAAGGAATCATTATGCTCAGAATCCTTTGTGTTTTCACTGTGGCCTTCTGTAACAAAATAAATAAGAACATTAGTATAAATATGTATTTTACATGATTGCGTCAGATTAACATCACTCTAAAGTTTAGACGACTATGATGAGAATAATAATTGAGCTAACAAATATATAAATAGCTACAACAAATTTCTTGTCTTAATGAAAAGAGTCTTATCTCAAACCTAATAATACAAGACTAGTATAAAAATCTTGTGCTTATTATATTAGTAGTATTACCATTGTCTCTGCACTCATTTGCAAGCTCATTTTTAGTTTATTGTGTCTCACCTAGCAGAATGAGCACATGTTTGTACTTGGTAATTAAGTTAAAAACACTAAACGGCACTGTTTAGTTGAAAGGTAAGTTCCTTTAGAACAGGGTTTCTTCAAGTGGGGTCCATGGACCCTTTAGGGGTACGTAGCATGAGTAACAGGGGTCCGCAGTGGCTCAGTTAACACCCACCCAACATATTTATTTTGAACTCTGATTGGAAAGTTGATTTTACATATAAGTGTAAAAAAATTACACTAAGTTATACATTTGCAGGGGTCCATGGAAATTTTAACTTCTGAAAGTGGTCCATGACTGCAAAAAGTTTAAGAAACCGTGCTTTAGAAGAATAACCTGTTACAATTGTGTACGGATTTCCTGATGGTCAGCCATTACCCCTGCTCAAGGACACCTGCAACTCTCGAAGAGAAGAGTCACAAGTTTCTTGCCTTGTATAACATAGGATGAGGAATGGGAGGTAGACCAGGATGAGGGAGAAAGAAAACGGAAATTGGGCTTCTGGTACTCTCACTCACCGAATGGAATGGAACAGTGTAGATACTGTTACTTCGATATTCTGTGAAAGGGTAGTACTTCCCCAGCAGAGCCGCCCCATTCACACTATATTCATTAGATTTCGTTGTATTTTGGACGAGATAGCCGGATGGAAACCACGTCTAATCCTTCACATACACCAACTTATATTACTCACTAGTACTATTACAAAGCAGATATGTTAGGTATTTAAACAAACCTTTTCGTTTTGCTAATTGCTCCTCAATGTACTTCATCATTTCTTCATCTTCATCGCGTTTGTTAGTCTCAGCCGAGAACTGTGTTCCAATGCCAGTGTCATAGGCATCGTCAACTTGCTTCACTTTACCACTTTTGAGTGCCTGCATGTTCACCATACCGCCACTTTTAACTTTGAATGGATCTTTACATGTAATTTCTTCTTCCAATGTGGTCTTTTGTCCAGTAGCCAACGCGACGACGCTGACGCCATTTGGTCTTTCTCGAAGTTGCTGTAATACTTTTGCTTCTTCTAATTTAGCGAGTATATGTTCTTCGTCTTCCGAGTCGTCGTCTTCTTTGATTCTCTGACGTAGATTCCTCCTCTTTTTAGGTTTTATTTTAATTTCTAAGATTTGATCTTTGTTGCTTGCGTCTCTAGCGTCTTCTTGATCTTCCATATTTGTTTTTCATTTGTTACCAAAGAGTTTGTTACTCTAATTACTCTATGGTCTTTAAATCCCACGGCCACTGATCTCTATTAAATACGCTGGACTGGCTATCTCATACAAAATGACAGCTATTGCTGTGCCGATTCAAAGCGCCTCCAGTGAGAGTTCTGAGAAATAATAAGATTGCAAATGGCCGTATAATAAACCAAAATATATACCGTATGTTTGGTTTTTATTAATGTAATTAATGTCTCGTCTTTACTTTATTGATTACAAGAAAACTAATAAAAAATTAATATCAACTATTCAGTTTTTTTTTAAAGAGTAGCACTCTAGCACTATTTATTTGCAATCATATTAAAACTAACATAGCTAAATGACATAAAATAAGACAATAATTTCTATACTTAAATAACTAAAAAATACATTTAAAAAAAAGAATAGAAAAGAAAATTTAGAAGGGCGTCATGGAAATCCTCCACATCGCCGTGAATTGGGAGCGTGCTCAGAATGCTGGCAGCATTGCCACGTTGTATGGCAATGCTGATCTTTTGCGCCAAATACAGGCCAGCCTTCTGGTCACGCGAGGCGTCGACCAGTCTCTTTGAGAGATCTCTAAAAAGAGATCGCGCACTTGGACCCCATGGTCCCAACGTTTCGACTCCAAACGGCTCAAATACATAATCTCCTATTAGATTTGTGTATTTGCGCCGTTTGAGAGTCTCTGCTATAGCTGCAGCAGCGCCCGCACAACCCACTGTGCTAGGAAGATGAGATGGCGCAAGGGTATCGACATAAGTTGCGTCCCACACCAAAGGCCTACCCAGCTTCCACGGCTGTAAAGACATACCGTCTGGTCTTTTGCCATCGTCGCGTGCCAAGCCCTGAGGTTCATGTTGGGCTGGAACGCCAGCGGTGACAAGAGCCCGGCGAAGTATGTCATTAAGGTTGGCGTGTCGTGAAATACGACCTGCGCTCCTGCAGCATGACAGACCATGGCCGTTGTTTGTTGTATTTGAGCTAAGCGTCTCTTCGGAATAAAAAGTTTTCTAAAGTATTTACTGTGATTGTAATATAAATTAAAGTGTTATAATAAAGACAGTGATCGAAGAACATAGTATTAGCTTGTATTGTTCGTCCAACATGAAATCGTGCGTAGGTATATTGTAAAACACGATACAAAAAGGCAGTGGTGTCACTATTCACAAGTAGGTAAGTGTAACTAAAACATAAATACCTTTTAGAAAACCGCTTAAAGCAGTGCATTTTAACAATGATAAACGTAAACTGTTCGAGTTAATAGGATTTTACGAACATTTTTAAACCAATAACTTTTGTTAGGGATGTCAAAAATTAGTTCCATTCCCCCTCACTGCTGCCGTCAGCGCCAAAATGGCGATTTTCAAATAGGCACAACAAATTGATAGCGGTAGCCAGTCCAGCGTATTTTATAGAGGTCAGTGACCTATCCTCTGATGGCATATGGGTGGCTTTGAGAAAAGAATAGGGAAGATTACTGCCAAGTTAAACCACCAGATGGCGCTATCACCGACTACAGTCATATAACTACACACAGATAATATTCTTTTCTCAAAGTGACTACAGTAAACAACTCAAAGTAAGGGCCTATGCAAACCACGTTTTTTAAACGCGCCGTCGACGCGCGCTTTTGAAACGCGCGTCGACGGCGCTTTTATCCTACAGAGCAGTTTGTTGTCGTTTGTATCGATACAAACGGGCGCGTTAGTATAGCGTTTGCTCAGATTATTAGAATAAAAGGCAGATGGAGCGCATTCATCAAAGTGAGGCACGTTGACAGCTAAGCGTGCGTGGCATTTGGCGACTGCACTGTACGGACCCGAGCGTCTATGTGCATGTAAAGTTGCCAGATTATGAATAATCTCCCACTCATCATCATCAGCCTTTAACAGTCTACTGCTAAGACTCTCCTTTGAAAGGAGGAATTGGTCTACTATACCACGTTGGCCAAACTGGTTGGTGTAGGGTTTGTATCAAGTTTTCCTTCTCTTACAGTGCTGTTCTCTGCATAATATGCTCCCTCCGTCGGCTCTTACGACACCGATGGGATGATATGGGGTGGTGACATTACGTATTCTTAATACGTCACCACACGGACTGTTATTCCGTTTACTTCATTTTAATCGCAATTCAGTACTTAAAAAAGACCTCTTGTGAAGATCCTTGAGCATAGTTTTGTAATGGTTTTATGGAAGTTACCTATATACTGACATTAGTTTGCGGTCTTGAATAATTTACTGTATAAGTGTAATAGATTCCATTACGTATAATATTCATGCACCGCAGACAGTGAACATTAATGAAAGCGACGTACACTATACAGGTGAATATAGATCATTTCTCTCACCCTTGTAAAGGTATTCATAAACTGGCAAAATTTTGTCAAGTACACAATAAAGTATAAATATTATGATTTGTAGACAACACTTATTTTACTATTGAAAAAAATTAAAAATTATAAGCGCAAACTCATGGATATGACTGTTCATTCTGACCATTCCAAGGTACGGTTCTCAAACCTGGTCACCTACTCAGCTTCACAGGTCACGCCTAGGGGTCTGCCAAAGAGACATAGAGTGCTGCATCCTGGATCTTAAAATTAAAAACAGGATACGGAACACTGAGCTGCGTTCTAGAACAGGCATCAAAGACGTGGGAAGAAAGACTGCCAGTCTCAAATGGAACTGGGTGAGCAGCGTCAGCCGTATGTACGAGGCTTGTTGGTAAGAGTATCAACACTGTAGGTACCAGAGGATAGACGACGTCGCCGAGGCCGGCCACGAAACAGGTGGCGAAATGACCTAGACGCCTACCACAAGAGCTGGCTTGAGATTACGTGTGACAAGCATACCTGGAAAGATTTGGGGGAAGCCTTTACCCAGGAGTGGGACAAAGTAAGCTATTAAAAAAATGAGTGCCTGCAATCAATTATTTCTGTTACTACACATTAAGTACATGAATATTTAGATCGTATAGGGATGGAACCCAAAACAATGTATAATATGTTAATATATTTTTCATTAACATGACAATTCTAATTACATAAATCAATTGACAAGTGCATTTTCCATAATACAGGGAAAACGGCGTCGACGTAAACTGGCAACACTTACACATTTTTTGCAGAAATACGAATTTTATCGAAATAAAATTATGAAACAGTCAAATAATCCATAGATAACTGTGAAAAGATATTATCTTTCTGGTTTTGCTTTTGGAAACAACTTTTACGATGTTTTAAAATGCATGACGGTATTTTATAAATTTACAAGTTGAGTTGATCGGGGCGCGTGAACTTTACGATGCTTCGTTTCGCACTGAGCCAGTTATTCGCTTTTCAATTTGTATTTGCTTTAGTGGCCTCACGCAACTGTTCCGCGCGCTCCATCTGATTCTTGTTCTATAATCTGAGAGCGTCTGTATCGCTACACACGCGCGTGAGCATCGCGTCTGTATCGCTACACACGCGTGTTTGAATTTATACAGGTGTGCAAAGGTCTACAGGCTGCGTCTGACTTGCGTGCGTATCGCGTCTGTATCGCTACAAACGCGCGTCGACGGCGCGTTTAAAAAACGTGGTTTGCATAGGCCCTAAGGGAGTAAATAGAGACCGCATTAAAATAGCAACCTTACCCAATATATTTACTTCACTCTGACTTATGATATTTTTCTCATGTAAGAGAAAGATAAATATACAAATGTCATTTCGAATCTTCTAAATTGTCGTAAATTTTAACTAGACTAGTGATGTGCTTACTCAAAATGAATTTCAATAAAATATCGATAATCTTTGCAATAAATCTTTAGATTCGGTTTACTCAGAATGAATATCAATTGAATGTTGATAAATCCTCAGATAAAGTAAAATATGTGTATAAATCCAGCTTATGCTTAAACACTAGTAAATAAGTTACGATATTCACATTAAAAAGGTAATTTAAAAAAATATTTTTAAATTACCTTTTTAAGGTGAATAAAGCAATTGATATTCATAATATCACTAATAATCACTATCTGTATGCAATGATAGGGTCAATGACGAGATCATTACCACGTAATGGTTTTCGAATACAAAACCACGTTACGTATTTCAGACTTTTGAAAGTTATATGCTTATTATTTAGAAAATTATCACGATCGTCAAGTGTTCGTCTAAAATCTTCCAAACCAAGTTAGGCCTTTTCAAATTGAACGGAGGCCCCAGCCCAGTATGCTCCGTTAGATCATCATCATTGTCTTGCCCTGGTCCCAATTTATTTGGGGTCGGCGCAGTATGTCCTTCGCTTCCATACTTCTCTGTCACCAGTCATCCAATCGCTTACCCCTTTCTCTTTCATATCCATCCTCACACAGTCCATCCATCTCTTCCTTGGCCGTCCTCTCCCTTTTCGTCCTTCTACATGCATATCCATCACTTTTTTACCTACATACATCTCATCTCTCCGCATAATATGTCCATACCAGGCCAATCGACTCCCTTTCACCTTTTCAGCTATGGGCGCCACTTTCATACTACCGAATAGTATGCTCCGTTAGATAATTATATTAAATCACCAATCGAGAGTAGGCTGCAGTAATAAAGTAATAAGTGAGTTAACTAACAGATTAGAAATAAAATTTTACTGCAGGGTCAATTTTAAATAAAATATTTCACACATAATGAATCACATTTATTTAGGGTAAAATTGAAAAAGTCACAGATAGTGTCATTGGCTTAATTAAAAAAAAAACTCAAATCTTTACAAAATCGTATTATATATACAGGTCAAATTTATTACGGCCTTATTACGAAGCCTAGGTCTAAAATAAGTAAAACTTCTTAATTTCACCGCTAGAGGGGCGCGGAAAATGTTTGCATCGCCTGTATACTTTTGAGAGCATCTGTTGCGTGCGGTGCGTAAACCTATATAATGAGTTACCCTTTCAATGTCCTAAAAAGTAGCAACACGACAACTTTTTGGTCTATTGCCTGGTCACTGAAGCGGCATGGCTTACAGTTAGTGACGTCACAGTGCGTTATGACGTGTACTGGTCGGACCACTTCCCACTTCAGATAACTTGTGATATTAATGTAACAAGAATTAAATATGTTGATGATATGTATTTGCCCACAAACAAAATATTATGGGGGCTGAGAAATTTAACACAAATAAATGTTTATAATGAAATATGTATGGAGGTTTTAAACTCTGTTGAATTGCCACCTGCACTCCGTTACTGTTGTGATAGAATGTGTACAGATGTTAGCCATAGGCTGTTTATAGATGAATTATATCAAAAAGTGATACAAACCCTTCAGGTCGCAGCGATGCAGAGTCATGAGTCGGAGGGTGTCGGGAAGGGTAGACGTGTCGTAGGGTGGAATAAATATGTAAAAAATGCACACAGGGCAGCCCGTGAAAAATAAAATTTTTGGCGGTTATGTGGTATGCCTAGGACAGGCCCGATTTATACGGATATGAAACGAAGTAGAAGTATATTTAACAGTAAATTAAAGTTCTGTCAAGACAATAAAACACAGGTGCAAATGGATATAATAGCTCACCACCATGAAACGAAAAATTTTGCTAAGTTTTGGAAACAAACAAATAAATTAAACCCAAAGCCAGGCCTACCGATAAGTGTAGATGGTGTGACAGGTGCAAGACAGATAGCTAATGTCTTTAAAAATCATTTTGGAGTATACCCAAGGCTACAGCATACCCAGCAGATGGACGGGCCTGTACGGTCTGGTTCGGAGTCTCCCATTAAGTTTACTGCTAAAGAGGTGGAAAAGGTAGTTAAGAGTTTAGCGAAAGGGAAGGCTGCCGGTCATGATAGTCTGAGCGTGGAACACTTGTTGCATGCGGGACCAGACATTTACCAACTTTTAGCACTGTTCTACTCGTCTTGCATCTGCCACACCTATCTGCCCGCAGAGCTTATGGAGAGTGTAGTGGTGCCAGTGGTGAAAAATAAAACTGGTGATATCGCGGATAAGTGTAACTACCGGCCTATTACGTTAGGAACTGTTATTGGTAAGGTATTTGACGGTCTGCTTGACCGCCAACTGAATGTTAATTTAAAACTAAATGATGCACAATTTGGCTTTCGACGAAATCTTTCTACTGAGACTGCTATTCTGGCGCTCAAGCAAACTGTGAAATATTACACAGACAGGAAAACCCCGATATACGCTGCCTTTCTCGACCTCTCCAAGGCTTTCGATCTTGTATCCTATGAAAAACTGTGGAATAAATTGCATAGCCTGAAAATACCATCTGAAGTAGTAGATATCCTGAAATATTGGTATAACTCGCAAATAAATCGTGTGAGATGGTCAAATGCGTATTCAGATGCTTAAACATTGCAGTGTGGTGTTAGACAGGGTGGATTGACTTCGCCTACTTTGTTCAACATATATATGGATCAGCTGATCGATGAGCTCAGTAAAACAAATATAGGATGCTCGATAGACGGGACGATAATTAATAATATCAATTATGCCGATGATATGTGTTTACTGTGCCCATCGATCAGTGCTCTAAGAAAACTGATAAGAATATGTGAGGATTATGCGGTGTCACACGGACTTGTGTATAATGTTATCAAGAGCGAGATGATTATATTTAAGTGTAAAAATAACACGCCATGTGGTATACCTTCTGTGACTCTAAATGGAACACCTCTTAAAAGTGTGACAAAATTTAAATACCTCGGTCACATCGTCACAGAGGATTTGAGAGGATTTATCAGATGACGCTGATATGGAGAGGGAGCGCAGGGCCCTGGCCGTCCGTTGTAATTTGATATCCCGCAGGTTTGCTCGTTGCTCTCGTGACGTCAAAATCACATTATTTAAGGCATATTGCCAAAGCTTTTACACATGCAGTCTGTGGGGACATATACGCAGCGGTCGTACAGCGCCCTGCGCGTACAATACAATAATGCCTTTAGGTTGCTGTTGGGACTGCCACGCTTCTGTAGTGCTTCTCAGATGTTCGCTGAGGCTCGAGTTGATGATTTTTACGCCATCCTAAGAAAAAGAGCGGCCTCCATCATGCACAGAATGCGTAGGAGTTCCAACAGTATCCTGGGGACATTAATTGTAAAAATGGATAATCCTTTTTTTAAAAATTGGGTAGTCACGCATATCAATACTCGATGCTCAAGACCCCGTTACATGTTTTTATAAGAAATTAATATAACTAACACTGAATTAAATTAAATTGAATGTATTGTAATTACTAACAACAATGTGGATGTATTTTTCCGAAATAAATAAAAAATATTATTATTATTATAATCTGAATATATAAAAGCCTTACGTAATTGAATGACTGACAGATGTGGCACAGCCAAAGCTACTGGGGGTGCAAGAAGCTGAAATTTGTCATTTATATGTTTATTGGGTAGCGTAAGGGCCTGTTCACGAGATCGGTCTAAGCGGCGCGCGTCGCGGCGGGGACGCGGCAGAGCGTCGTGCACGCCACGACCCTACAGTAGCGGTAAACGCAGCGGCAAATGTGGACGTATTTGGGCCGACGGAGTTACCCATAAATATGGCGATAACCAAAATGTCTTTGTGTAACAACTATACGGTATACCTACAAAATTGTCGACATTGGATCTTCATTTCTTACAAGTATTTTATATCAAAGGAATAATGCATATTCGCAATTAATGAGGCGTTGAAAAGGTAGGTACCTACACAACGTAGATTACGTTAAGTAGGTAGGTAAACCACCTTTTAACTTTCATAGTAGCTGTGTCTGCACCTAAATAGGTACATATGTACATTACACAATGTTTTAATGTAATTTGCGATTTATATTAAAACCTACCATTATATTCTATAAAACATTGTTTCATTACATCTCGCAACGTTTTATTAACATTTTTGTATTTATACAGCGGATGTGTTGCTATCCATAAACGCGACCGTTTTAAAATTTCGACTTTAAATGGTTCCGTATTCATTACCGCCACAAAATATTTAACAAATAGTTTAACTGCCTAGTTCGTCCCTCGCGTAACGCTGTCTTTGCCGCTCGAAGTCGTGGCGTCGGACTCGATCGCAGTACATTTGTTCCCGCCGCTCGCCGCACCGCACGCCGCGCCGCTCGCCGCGCAGCCATTCGCGCCAAAAAAAACGCGCGCGTTATCGCTGTGCGTTTTCATTTTCATTATCGGAACGTTTTCATACATTTGATCTTACCGCTCGCCGCCCCGCGCTAAGCCGCGGCTCAAAGCGGCAAGGTCGTGACAGGGCCGTAAGGGTGCACTAAAAAGGAATTTCTCGAAATTACCACAGAATCAGGCAAAAACGACGTTAAAAAAATATGTGCGAGCATAGCTGCGAGTAACTATCCTCTAGTATTGCATAATTTGTTAAGGGGTTTTTATAAGCATAATATTGATCCTTATCCATTTTGATCAAAATTGACTTTCGGTATCATTTGACTAGGTAAGTACAGTTTTTAGTATTAACAAATATTTTAAGGGTTCACAGCAGTCTACTTGTCATTTGCATGACGACAGGTTTATCATGGCTACGGTTATTTAATCATGATAATGACTCACACGATTAGCATCATGGTAATTTATCGTTTTAAGATTGGCATACTAGTCCTTCCTATTAGTGCGGCAATCTGCCACCACTGCAAAAAAGTAGTCAATGACTACTCAGTACGTACTGAGTACTGAGTTAATCGTATCGATCTACATGTGAAGTCTTGCATTGAATTACACAAGCTTAAACTTAGTTGTTAGCAGCAGATGGTTTTATTTGAACTTTTATAAACACGAAAGTTTGTGATGGATGATCGATGAAAACACTTTTCTTGAGATATATAAATATATTCAAGTATATTTTTTTTCAAAGAAATATTGCAGTGTAGCTTCTACATCACAATAGTGCAAAGGCTACCTTTTTTTGCAATAACTGTCACCCCCATCGGCGAATACGTGGGCCGAAGCTAGTCTGTAAGTTATAACGTCACTATGATTATGCGTCACAATCTTTATACCAATAAATCAAAATGTCTATGAACGAAGTATCAAAGTTTCAAATGAAGTTCTATTAAATTTTGACGGGTTAGTTAGTTAGTTGGACAGGTGTTTTCCGCACTTAGCCACTTAGTTGGGCCATTGTGCGTTAGCAGGGACACGGTTGTCGCCTGCTACTCATACCATGCAAGCTCCTTCCAGAAGGCCATGAGTTGACCAGTGTTGCGTATGGCTTCACTCATGGTTCTGGGGTTGTTCAGGAACCTCGTCCGTTGGTCGCTCACGCTGGTACAATGTAGGATCACATGAGCGGGTGTTTCTTCGGTCTCCATGCAGCCCCTACATAGAGGGCTGTCCGTGACGCCGATGTTGTAGAGATGCTTGTTTAGTGGACAGTGGCCGGTTATTATGCCAGTCAGATGCTTGAGTGTTTTCCTGTTGGAGTGCAACAATTTTTGCGAGAGTCGTTTATCTAATTGGGGAAAGGCATCTTTAGATTGCCTACACTCTTTTAATTCTGCCCACTCTTTTTCATGTTGTTGTAGGGTTCTCTCGCGTAACCACGTTTTTAGTTGGTTGAAAGGTATCGGAACAGTTGGTTCGGGTCCCAGAGTTGTTGTGTCCGATCCTTTCCTTGCCAGTTGGTCTGCTGCGTCATTGCCCGTGGAGTCACTGTGTCCTCGTATCCACTGGAGCGTGACCCGATTCCTCGCTGCAGTTTTCTGCAGCTCTTGGTGGCACTCCATAATTAAGCCGCTGTTAAAGCAGTTGCCATCGAGAGCTTGTAGTACTGAGGCACTGTCTGTGATGATGCGTATTGACAGGTTGCTCACGTTTCTGGCCGCGATCGCCGTCGCCGCCCTTATAATCCCAACGCATTCAGCTTGGAAGATGGTGTTGAGTTTACCAAGCGATGTTGAGAGATTGATGTTCAAGTCATGGGAGAATACTCCGGCACCTGTCCCATACTTTGTTTTTGAGCCGTCTGTGTATACTCTAACTTCGTGTATACCAGAGCTATCCTTGTGCTCTTCATGCAGTTGTATGCGGTATTTTTTGTCAAAGACAAAGGTTTTAGGTATGAGGTCGCACGTTGCATCTAGCATCGGGATCTCGTTGGTTAATGTCCTTTTCAGGCGTACATGGGTTATACGGTCGTCTCTTCTCCAAAGCCCGAACTTATCGAGCCGGATCGCGGCGGCACCTGCTTCCTGCTGGATGATGAGGTGCAATGGTCGCAAGTCGAGAAGCACCTCCAATGCCGCCGTTGGAGTTGTTTTCATGCAGCCTGTTGTGGCCAGACAGGCGAGGCGTTGTATGCTCTGCAGCTTGCTCTTGACTGTGCTTAGTTCAGTGCGTGGCCACCACACTACTGCACCATATGTGAGCATGGGGCGTATTATGGCAGTGTAGATCCATAGGGTGATGAATGGTTTGAGACCCCATTTCTTGCCTATTATTCTCCTGCACTGCCAGAAGATTGTACATGCTTTTGTGGTTTTAGTGGTGATGTGTTTATTCCAGTTGAGCTTGTGGTCGAGTGTTACGCCCAGGTACTTGACTTCACTCGATAGGTTAAGCTCCGTGCCAAAAAGTTTTGGTTTTCTGGTCATACGGGTGTTCCTTTTGTTAGTGAAAAGTACTAGCTCCGTTTTATTAGGGTTGACCGTCAGTTCATGGTGGTTGCACCATTGTTCCATGATCCTGATGGCTGCTTGCATCCGATAATGGATCATGTCTTCCGAGTTTCCTTTGATTAGGATGGTTATATCATCTGCGTAGCCGACCGTGTAGAAGCATTTGTCATTCAGGCTTCTCAACAGATCGTCTACCACTATGTTCCAAAGCAGGGGTGATAGGACACCTCCCTGTGGGCAGCCTTTTGCTACTATCCCCCTTGTGGTGGTGTTAACCGTGAATTGAATAGCCCTTCGTTTCAGGAGTTGATCAATCCAGCCACTGACGGTTTGTTCAACTCCGAACTTGTCAAGGGCTCGGCTAATGCTGGTGAATTTAGTTTTGTCGAAGGCGCCTTCTATGTCAATGAAGGCGCCTAAGGTCATAAGTTTGTCAGATAGCGCTGTCTCTATGGTCCCCACTACGCAGTGAAGCGCTGATTCCGTTGATCTGCCACTTCTGTAGGCATGTTGTTGCGGGTGTAGTGGTCTGCGTAGCAGTGCGCCTTCCCGTAGGTATCTGTCAGCGAGCCTCTCCAGCGTTTTCAGCAAGAAGGAGGTTAAACTGATAGGTCTGAACGATTTTGCTTGAGTGTAATCCGTTTTGCCTGGTTTTGGGAGAAATATGACTTTTACTTCCCTCCACCTTCGTGGTATGTAATTGTGCGCTATAGATGCTCTATATATGCTGAGTAGCTGTGGCACAATCGTTGTGCAGCCCCATTGTAGAAGTGCTGGTGTTATTTCGTCCAGGCCTGCAGATTTGTACGGCTGGAAGCTATCAATTGCCCATTTCAGCCGGTCCACGGTAACCATGTTGTTGGCTATCGTCCAGTCTGTTTGGGTCGGTGGTCTGTGTTCTGATTCTTCCCAGTCACAGTCGTCGGTCACAGTGCAACCTGGGAAGTGTGTTTCGATTAGCACTTGGCTTATTTCCATGTCTGTAATTGCGTAGGTGCCATCAGGCTTTCTGATGGAGCCTAGGGTCTTGTTGCTGTCCTGGGATAGGATCTTTTTTACCCTGGCTGCCTCGCATGTGGAGTTAATGTTGGTGCAGAAATTTCGCCATGACTCTCCCCTGCGGAATCGTATGCGTTTCTTGTAGTGCGACTGGGCTTCTTTGTATTTGTCCCAATCTGTGTCTTTCCTTGTGTTTTTGGCCCGGTTGAAGAGTTTTCTCAGATTGCGCCTGAGCTTCTCCAGTTCCGATCCCCACCATTGGGTTTTACTACTCGTTTTCGGTAGTGTGGTGGGGCAGGCTTGTTGGTAGCTGCGTTGTATGCATTTTGTTAGTAAGTTAGTGTTGTGTTCTATGTTTGTAGTGCTTGCGGTCATGTCGTTGAAATTTGACATGGCTATTTCCTGTTCGAGCAGGGTCTTGTAGCTCGCAATGTTGGTATTGCGTGGGTTGCGTTTTGGTTGTGTGACCCTCTCTTGCACTCGTATGTCATAGCAGATACGTCTGTGGTCGGCAAAGGATGGTTCGGCGGACACATGCCAGTTCGTGACAAGTTCCGCGGCCCCATCCGATGCCAGTGTAATGTCTACTATGGTTTGATATCTGGAGCTAACAAATGTGGGCTCTGAGCCTTTGTTGATTACAGTTAGTGTTGTTGTGTAGATGTATTCAGTTAGGATCTCACCTCGTCTATTTGCCTCGGGGCTTCCCCACAGTGGATGGTGGGCGTTAGCATCTGCCGAGAGTATTATTGGCCAGCCGTGGTCCTCACAGTGCTGCACTAGCTCGGCCAGCTCCTTCGATGGGATCTCCTCATCACCGGGCATGTAGACCGAAGCTAGTACTAGCATCTGATCATTGGGCCCTGTTCGTATTCCCACGGCTGTGAGATCTCTAGAACAAAAGTTAGTCAGCAGCAATGCTGGTATCGTTCGGGGAATGTATATGCATGTTCTCGGCTTAGGAGCCGAGCTCCAGTGCAATATCTTACCTCCGATGTTGTTGAGTCCACATATGGTGTCGCCTCTAATCCACGGCTCCTGGATTAGGGCTATTGTGTGGTGGTTAACCTCCAGCAGCCTGCGTAGGGTAGCCGTTGCAATTTGCTTGTGCTGGAGGTTCGTCTGTACGACTCTAGTCTGACGAAGATCCGAGAACATTGGTGTCCACGGACTCCCCGTCAGACGAGTCGTGCTCGTCGTCGACGTCCGTCACAGCGATGTTAGTCGCTGCGGGCGTCGTGTGTGCTCGGGCTGTGCCCGACGTGGAAGGTTCGGCCGGTGTTGTCGCTTGTCTCTGCCTACTGGCGAGCGGCATCTCCCCGGGCGCGGCAGCCGCCCCGCCACCTCCCGCCCCGGCAGCGTGGAACACTACGTACACGCTGCCGGTGAAGAAGGAGACTCGGCGGTCGCGCGCCTCGATTTTCGGCATTTCCGATTCCGGGATGCCCAGAGATAGGTACAGGCCGTGTTCTTGCATGGTAGCGCTGTATAGTTGCCAAGTTTGGACAGCGTACCATGGGTTTTGGGCAGCTAGGAGTTGGTGAATCTTCGGGAGGTCCAGGCTGGTCGACCTCGGCAGCCAGAGCGAT
This sequence comes from Euclidia mi, assembly GCA_944739405.2. Lineage (NCBI taxonomy): Eukaryota > Metazoa > Arthropoda > Insecta > Lepidoptera > Erebidae > Euclidia > Euclidia mi. The sequence continues at coordinate 36,689,705 of OX123195.2, forward strand.
GCGCGTACGCGCTTCGCGAGATCCGTCTGCCTGATGACGGTCAGCCTGGTTCCTTCAACCGGTGATTGTAGTCCCGCTACCGTCTGTTTGAGCCACGCCAGTGATTTTTCATCCTCGCACCATAACTTTAGGACACCTCCTGCTGCGAGGGGTTTGCCTCTAAAGGATGGCGCGAGTGCAGGCTCGTTGTTTGACCGAGGTGCGAAGGCTGCTTCTAGAATCCGCTCCTCTATGGAGCGTTCGAGCTGCCGTGCTTGTTCCACCGTCAGGTCTGTAGGTGGAGTGGCAACGACGGCCACCATCAGATGCGAGTTAGTCGCATCGGCGTAGCTAATCGTTGCCCTCTTGGGTGTTGCGTCCACTCTTGCACGCTTCGACGTGGCGCTTGGTGGTGTGTCGTCGTGACGGTTCCTCTTCGACGGTGTCGCCGAAGTGGGCCGTCCCGAGAGCGCCAGGTTGGTTGGTGCGTGCCGAGGTCCGCGTTTTCTAGGGCCGCGTTTGCGGCGTGGCCCGGTGATGCCCCATGGGGCTGCCGGCTCCGCATCTCCGACTGCCGTCGGAGGGTCGCGACGGGGGTTGCCCGGTGCTGCACCGGCCGGAGCGGCGCGTGCAGCCGGCGGGAGCGAGCCCGAAGACTCACTCTTCGCCGTCCGCGTGGCTTCCGCTTGCATGCCTGAGCTGCTGCGTCCACCACTCGCGCCGCGTCCGGCCGATTGCATCATCCTGGGCGGTTTCGCGCTGGCTGGGGCCGGGTGTTCGCGTTGGTGCGTTGCACCAGCTGTTTGTCGTTTCGCGGGGGGTGCGTTCGCCGATGTTGTCGGTTCGCTACCTCCCGCGGGGGGCGCGTTCGCCGATATTGTCGGTTCGCTACCTCCCGCGGGGGGTGCGTTCGCCGACGTTGTCGGTTCGCTACCTCTCGCGTGCGCTGCGTACTCGCGCTGGCGTCGATGATGACGGGAGCGCTTTCCGCGGTGTTTGCCTCTACCGGTTCCGGTTGACGCGGAGCCAACGTTCGCCTCGCGGCGTTCGTCTGCTCGACGCGGTACCACCGTCCAGGAGGTGTTGGTAATATGTTCTGCACGAGGCATGGCGCTTGCCAGGTCGTGCAGGTCTAGATTTTCTCGTGAAACATTGCCCCCCCCAGAATACGTGGGGCAGCCTGGACCCGAGGGTGCAGGGAGGGATTCTCCAGCGTCGCGGACGCTGGTACCCTCCTGGGGTAGTTGCTTCTTTTGTTTCACTTCCATATTGTTTGCTTCGTATGAGTGTGTGCGTGGGCGTGTGTGTGTGTGTGTGTGTGTGTGTGTGTGTGTGTATGTGTGTGTGTGTGTGTGTGTAGGTGTGGTGTGTGTATGTGTGCGCGTCCGTGTGAGTGATTGAAGCAGTGTGGTGAATGTATGTGTATGTGTGCATGTACGTGTGGGTGGGTGAGGGCGGCTGGAGGTTTCTGTTGCGTCTGTTTCATAGGGAACCAGACCAAAAGCGGGCGGCAACCTCGGGAAGGATAGTCCACCAGCCTTGCCTTAGGGATCTACACGACTTGCGCTCTCCCCTAAGGCCATTCGCCAAACTCTGCAATGGACGCAGGTGCAGAGAGTAGAAGTCAGTGCAGTTCGATGGTGTTAAATGAGTTGAAGTGCACGGGCCTCCGCCCAAATTTTGACGGGTAATGGGGCCTACACCGGTGACCTATGTCAGACCTATGACTGATGGTCTTGCATGCGGATCCCTCCGTCTATAATAACTGTATATATATAGTCTAAGGGCGTATGTTCCTCCTTCACCGTTAACATGCCGATCCAGAGAGGTTGGACATAATATATATAGTCTAAGTGCCGATCCGTGTCGACACGTTGGGTGTTATGTATATGCACCTGACCATACTATATGACATTGTATGGGAGTGATTAGTATCTAAATGATAATTCAAAACGCGTGGAGTGGCTTCAGATGTTGATCTGTTTTCACCATAGAGATATAAAGGATAGAGTGGCAGAATAGTACCTAACTCAATACTGTGTCGTGTCCGCCGGTGGGAGAGAGAACGCAACTGTTAAAGGCCCCCTGCATCTCTCTCTAACTATTGATTACTAATAAACTGATATAAATAATAGTTACAGGTAGCACGCCATTGCGTAATGTTGATGTTGTGCATGTACTGTTAGAGAGAGATGCAGGGGGCTTTTAACTATTGCGTTCTCTCTCCCACCGGCGGACACGAATTGGCCCCACTCTGCCACTCTATTCTTATATCTCTATGGTTTTCACCTAATCTAATCTTTGACCTAATACTCGGATCATTAATTTCTGAGCGCATTCCTACTCAGAGAGAGAGGTTGGACTACGTTTAGACTAGAGAGAACATGCTCGCTATATTTCCTTATACCGAACGTGCAACATGTAATGTCAGTTGGTCTTAGTTGGTTAATCATAACGCCAATTACGCGTCTCATTTAAAGAGGGATAGACTCCTTACAGACTCATATCTTTGACGGCATTCTCTAAATAGCCGTGCTGTCATACCCATCATTAAGGAGTGATGGGATTTGACAGTGAAAGGAGATATCGATGTTTTTTTAATGAGGGATAAATACGGAAACAAACTATCGGACATGAATGTAAAACTGATTCGTACCCGCAAGCTTCGGCGTGACAGTCGGATACACTCACGCCAACTGAGTTTTCAAAGTACAGCACTTCAGTAGTTCACTGCTGTACTAATAGGTACATTAAGGTGAATCATTCGTGCTGGCGGATCACAAATCGGATTACATACAACTCTAAAAACATCGAGCAGTGTCCAACGCACAGAACACTCTCACGAGAAGAATGACAGGTTCATACATTGTATTGGCTAGCACGGCTGCACACTAGCGCTTCAGTTTATGCCATTGAAAACTAACCATTCGCGCGGGAAATTTAAAATCTGTGATATCTATATAGGTACCTCTATACAGGGTTATTTGTAATATACTAAGTAGGCGGTGATTGTACTCATCAATATGAATTTTGTTCAAGCACACAAACAACTTTTGTTGTAGCACTATGCCAATATCGCTAAAAAATATCTGCTGTTCCATACATATTGTCGGGGTCAAAGTACAAATTAGTATGAAACAGCTGATAGTTTTTTCGCGACTACGGTAAAGTGCTAGAACAAAAGTTGTTCATAGTGATGAGCACAACCACAGCCTAAGAGGTATTTGGTATATTACAAATAACCCTGTATAGGTGTCAATGCCTACAATATTAGGTACCTACTTTTCAATTAAAATGAAATTTAAATATGTACTAATTACCAATAAAACAACATTCTACACCACAGATATAGATCTACATAGATAACGCAACTATCACGATTTGTATTGAAACCAAGCGTGCCGACTTTTTAATACCTACTGTGACGTTGCCTGTATCACGAAGTCGAAGCGATGCGCGACAGTATCGCTTGTGCTATATTCATCGTCTCCTAATACACAACGTCAGATCAAACGTCCGAAGCAAACGCGGCAACGTAATGTGAATAAAGTTTACTTAACGGTAAAACGGACGCGCGGGGACTGAAGTTAGTGGCGACCAAGCTCTACGCTTGGTCGGAGTTCAGACACGCGAAGTGCATGCATTTGCGTTATCTATGTAGATCTATGTCTGTGTTCTACACATTCTTTAATATTCTTATTTGGAATGTCAACGAAGGATTTTCTTTCGATGTTACGCCGCACTTAGCGCAAGATACGCTACCTTTTCCTGCCATTCTTAGGGTGATCTTGAAGCAAAATTATATCATGAAAGTGTTAATATTCTTCAAAACGTGCCAATGAAAGTCTTTATCTCGGAAAACACAACACAAAAGCGTATTTTTAGAAGATCACTAAACACAACATAAAAGCGTCAATTTCGCATAGGAGTCTCTGTCTCACAATATAAAAACGTTTTGCATTAAAGTCTTTACATCTCACAAATAACAAGAAATAACAACACGTAAAATTGCTAAATGCAACAGAGCAATTTTAACAAACAACCCGGCAATTTTTTTTATTAAAAACAAACATTCGCCATGTTAGTGTGTGTTGACTGTTGACATTTGATTAAAATAAATTCTACTAAATAATAATTATACATCTTTACAACATTTTTTTTAAGCTTGTTTAAATAAAATTATAAATATTCTGATAAACGTAGAGCAAACACTAACAATTTTAACATTACAACTATGAATAGGCTCTCCGTAAAATACATCAAATCAGAAGGTTTTTTCTTGTAGTTAAATCTACCATTGTGGTAGTTCTACAAGAATCGAGACCGCTCAAGAAACATTATTGCTTATTCACTCATTTGTAAAGCGTTATCTCTTTCTTACAAATCGTGCCATTGCTGGCATTCGTCAATTCAGCAGCCGACCCCCCCTGGTCCAACGTAAGCGATAGCAAGCAACGTGATATGATGCGACACAAACAAATCGCCAAAGCCTGCCGCATTAGCCAATCTAGTATAATTCGTACAGTACATAATCTAAGTGACAGTTTCTTAGCATCGCACCGCAACGCATCGCTCATTAGTTTACGAATTCTTTTTGTCAATAGATTTTATGGCTAAAACGAACAATTAAACACGTGAAATTTTTAGTACTGTCTTTCTGGCAAGTCTTTGCAAAGCACTGTCAGGCATCGACAGCAAAAACTACAATTTCAATATTTTAGTTGTTTACTTCTACGGCTTAAATATATCGACACATACTAAAGTAAGACATTTGACCAAAAATATTTATCGATAAATCATCACTGTTACGAACAACACTCGGTTTCCTAACTCTATGTTTTGTGTACTGTCTGGCTACCACAAGACTGCTATAAGAGCGTGCTGCTAAACCTATCGATAGCTCTTTCTATCATACTGCATGTGCCGTTAGAAAGAAGATATCAAACATAGCAACCGCTGTTGTTATTTTAGCGTTACTTCTATGACTAAATAAGGTTATATTTCTTTCTATGGTTCCTGCCAGGGCCGTGAAAGCTCCATACATGTGTAAATTTCATTTAGATCAGCGCCATCTACCGAAGATTGCAAGAAAAAAAATTACATATATACCTAGAAATGTCTGTAGCGATTACTGAACGGTAATTTCGCCATTAACGTTAAGATCTGTGTGGCGCAGTGGAAGAGTGCTAGGCTCATTATTTAAAAGTCCGTAGATCGAATCCACGCTAATCTAGAACTACTTTTTGTAATTTTTATATTTTTTTTACTTTTAAATTGCATATTTTACATAATAGTTGTCATTTACTTATTTATTAACAGCGAAATTATACATTTATTTTATTTTGAAAAATGAATCCACTACTAACGCCATCTACATATACGATCGGAATAAAAATAAAATTTATTTGTACGCCATCTAGAGTCGAGGATGACTATTGAACTTTTTCCTTAGAGGGAGTTGCGCATCTATACCAGTATATCTGTATAATCTATGGTTCCTACTCAAGGACCCGGAAGTCACAAATGTTCTTGTCCTAAATATGATCGTACTTCCTTTTTAAATAGCTTAATTTCATTACGCGTCCCTTTCCCGTCCTCTATTAAATGTCTTATATTTGCTTGTATCCCTTCCATTTATAGTATACTTTCTGATTATATTTATAGTAACAATATTCAAGTGTAAATAAGTATGTGAAAATAAGTCTTTCTTTGTAGACATAGAATGATTTCCTTCCTACTGATATTTATATTTGTACTTAATTTGTTATTATTATCCTACTTTTCTGATCCTATTCCCAAATTCCGATTTATAAATTTATACGGTAAAAGTTTCCCTACCTTAACCACAAAATAACTAATACGACCCTGAAATATATAAAGCCCCATTACTTACAACGTCTATTACAAATATACTTGAAACTGGCGAATGCACAAAGTGCGAGCCAAATACTCTCGACTGGAACGGGAGAGAAGAAAAAAAAAAAAAAAAAAAAAAGTCACAAATGTCACAAATGTCAGAAAGAAAGAACTGATAAGGAAGCGATAAGAACAACGAAGTAAACAAATTAATCGGTTGAACTTTGTAGTCCAACTTCAAAGATTAAATTATATTTCGCTACGTGCGGGCAAACAGTGTACACATCTCTGATATAATTTTATTAGTCTTTTATTTATGTGTCATAACTTGCTGATATAAAAATGTCTAATGTAATTTTCTTACAATCGCCACCGCCAAAATTTGAAGATATTCAAAAATCTATATTCTGCGATGAAGCTGTGAAGTTTATGTGCCAGTTGCATGTTAATTTCGATACACAAATTGAACAACTTTACAAAGACCGGTTACAGCGTATGGTGACAACAAAATCTGTATCGACTTTAGATTTCAAAAAATCATTAGAAAGAAATGATAAGTCGTGGAAGATAGCTGCTTTACCTCAAAGATTACAGTACGTATTTACGATATTTTTATTACAAAGTCTCATTATTGTTCATATTTTATTTTTATTTACTTACTTTATAAAATACCTAACTGAGCTTGTGTGTGCAACTTTGTAGGTAACTTATGGATTAACTTTATCAGCTTATCATAAAATTTAAAATATTAGTCCTGGCTTCTAATTATCAATATTCCAGAGTTATCACATCAATAACCACATTAGACAATATAATACATTATATCTAAATAACTTCTAAACAAGATTATCCAAAACTTAGAAAAGAATGAGACTATCCTGTATTCTTCTGTCAATTAGACAGATAGTGCTTGTAGTACTCAAGCAAATACTGGCCAGCATTGTGGCCATGAAAATCATCTATCTGTCCTTTTGCGGTACCCTTCTTGCAATTCAGTATTAACATGCCATTTAGCCCCTGCTCATTGTTGGCACACCAGCATGTATAAAATATGTATTTTTGTATAAAAATGAATAATGTAAAAATAGGTATTTTTATGCATGCCACTATCACCATTGGAGTCAGAAAAAGCAATATATTCATAACTAGAGGACGCCAGCTGCATTTTCTTTTAATTTACCCGTTTTGGCCGATCCCGTGGGCATTTCGGGAAATCCCTTCTTAGTGCACCCCTGCGGTCCCCAAGGAACATGCATGCCAAATTTCAGCTTCCTGCGCCCAATAGTTTCCGCTGTAGCGTGTCTGTCAGTCAGTCAGTAACGCAAGGATTTTATATATTAAGATAAGTTAATTATAAACTGCACTTGGCCAGTGTACTGGACTATGTCCTAACCCTTCTGACAATCAGAAGAAGCCTGTGTCCAGCAATGGGACTGATTAAGACTATAAACAGTGCTGATGATATGCTATAATATTTAGTGCATAAATGCAATTTTTAAAATCAGTTTATCAAAGCAATAATAATATTCCATTTAAACAGGAACCGTCACTTAGACCTGGGAGACGTCTCTGCGTCAAACACAGCACACTTTGTATCTTCTCTAAACCAAGACATCCAAGGGATCCAAGTAGACTTTGACGATGGACACTGCCCTACATGGAAGAATCAGTTGCAAGCATATTACAACATACTACTGGCTGTTAAAGGCAAGCTTCAAGGTGCCCCACTTACGATTACCACTTGTCCAGTGCTAATGTTAAGACCAAGGGCATGGAATATGACTGAGCACAATATTTTGGTAAGTTACATTTTATCATTGCATTCTTGTCTAAACTGTTTTTTGCTTTTGCTATTCACCAATAATTATGTATGTATGTTTATTTGATGTAGGGACAATAAGTTTGTACATAGTATCATTGTATCTAGTTTACCTTAATTGTTGTCCATAGTTAAATCAAAATATTTAGAAAAGTACCTAGTTCTAGCCTTACATTGTCTATTGTAAGACCTACTAAAATCCTCTTACTTTTAGCACTATACCGGTTGCAAGATTTTCGTCTCCTCAATTGCCTGCAACTAGGATAATGTTATGGTGCTGATAGATTGGAGCATTCACTTGGAACATAACGTCCAAAATTCGCCGTTTTTAACCCTTAAAGTCACTTTGTCTATTATACTATACATCATACGTTAAACAATTCTACTTTAAGGGTTAAATTCGTCGAGCTGAACAACGAACAGAGGGTCTAGTACGAGTTTTACACACGATTGTCACGGTGACGATAACCTAGTCGACGGGAACAATTTCCATACATTTTCTTAAACCGCCCCTAACGGAGAGTAGCGATCGATAGAGACCGCTAGGGAGCGCATTTAGGAAATGTATGAAAATTGATCCCGACGACTAGTCTATCGTCACCGTGTAAAACTCGTACTAGACCCTCAGAGCCAAACATCGCTACGCACATTTTTGCAATATTTCTAGCGAACACTATAATCAATAAAAGCTCGATGTCATTTTGCTATCCATTCGGTAGAGTGCTCGCCAGAACGTTCGACAGAATGCTTGCTCAAACACTTTTTTTTATGAAATGTAACATTCGCAAGAATGCTCATTAAGGGTGAATGCTCAAGTGTATCAGCGCCGTTAGGATAGTGATGCAATAGCGAAAGTTTGATAATATGCGTTTGATAATAGTTATGTCGCACGCATTGTATCTTCACATTATTTTCATGGATCTTTTATTTTGCAGATTAACGGCAAAGAAGCTATTGGGCCCCTAGTAGATTTTGCTATCTTAATGTATCACAATGCGAAGAGACTTTTTGAAGCGAACAGCGGCCCTTATTTCTATTTATCAAAACTAGAGGGTGCTTCCGAAGCTCGCTTATGGAATGACATCTTTGTTTGGGCACAAAGAGAGCTTGGCTTACCACAAGGCAGCGTAAAGGCATGTGTGCTGATAGAAAATATTATTTCAAGTTTCGAACTAGACGAAATTTTGTATGCACTGCGAGAGCACTCTCTTGGGCTAAATTGTGGAATATGGGACTATTGCGCCTCGATTATATCGAAGTTTGGTAAGTAACTTTTAATTAAGTAATATTAGCACAGCATTCTGCCAGCCTTAGGACGGAACAGTGTTATAAACCAAACAATAGGCAGCTAGGTAAATGTATTCAAAACTACATAGTACATACCTAGTAGATAGGTACTATTAGCTATTCTGTGTCAGGACATTAATAATACAGTGAGTGACTGTATGCACAGAATTGTAAATTATACCTAATTCATGTAATCTGTGACTCTATGGATAGTTCGTTCGCCGATTGCTGAAGTTCGATACTCACGCAACACAAAAGTGGAACAAAGAGAGTAGATACCTACTCCAGTAGGTACTTACTTCACTGTCGTCACTAGTCATGAATTTGGTTTTCAAGACCTTATTGCCAGATATATATTATTATATTGCCTTATTGCCCTTCACATTGTGTAGCGTTTGTCTACAATAACACACATAGGTAGTAGCGCCTTGCTGATTTCAGCATGAATGGGCCGGCTCGACCGGAGAAGTACTACCCGCTCACAGAAAATCGACGTAAAGTAACAGTACCTAAACTGTTGCGTTTCGTTCGGTGAGTAAGAGTGCCGGAGGCCTTATCCCCTATTCCTTTTGCCTCATCCCACTCCGCACCCTATCCCTTTGGCGGCAACCCACTTTTGACTCCTGTGGTGTTGCTTGTGTCCATGGGCGGCGGTAATTGCTTACCATCAGGCGATCCGTCTGCTCATTGCCGCCTATTACTATATAAAAAAAATAACAAATTATTCGTTCTGCTTCGAACACGTGAGACATCAAAGCCGTACCTATGCCAATTCCATTAAGTTTTTGCACGCAGCTAATATCAATATCGTTGATAAAATAAGATCGTTGCGTGTTGCCTGTATAAGCACTTGCCGCGCTAAAATAAATTTCTGCGTCCCAGATGTATTTTCAAACATTCAAACAATGGACCAAAATCACGCATCCAGTCTTGCGTAGACTTCGGCTTGGTGATGGGTCTTGACAGTCTTGTGACATGTATTAAATTCTTGCGCAAGAAGCTGAAATTTGGCATGTTCCTTGACGAGGGTAGGGTAATAGCACGGTAATATAATCTACCAGTATTGTAACTCGGCCGCCTTCGTGAGTTATATACCTACCAGACGCGCCGCATGCGAGCTGCGGCACGATCGCGGCTGTGGGTACTCTTGGCACAGTCCGCACAGTCTAATGGGTACTCTGCTCGAGGCGCGTAGGTATAACTCGAGTTTCGTGCGTTTGTATGGAGTTACAATACTGTTAGATATTATTACCGTGGTAATAGGGTTGTACGGTCCACTAACAAGACAACCGTAAGAATTCCCGAAATTCGAAGGATTTCACGCACGATTCACGAGGTCGGCAAGAAATGGTTAAATTTAAAAAATAACGTGCAGTTGTAATTGCAGGCGTAGTCTTGTAAATTATATTTTAATACGTAGATACGGATTTTCCACACTTTTATTACCAAGTAATTGCATCTATTTTCAAACTAATTGACAACATTAAGGTTAAATCAAACAGAAAATTACCAAATTAAAATTCTCATTTACCTACGGAGGATTCTAATTAAACTGTTGAAACGCGTTTTTTCTAATCAATGAATGTTAAATCGTTTTAATGTCTAATAGCCTATGAAGCAAATCATTATTGAACTTTCTGAGTAGGTATAAATAGACTAGACTTCGCCCCCGAGTTCGCCTGCGTGGGAGTCAGTTAATGCGATAAAAAGTAGCTTAGATATATGTCAATCTCCTGCCACCTAATAACTATAGTTCATACCATAACTCGCTCCAATGTCTGTAATCGCTCCGTTGCGACGTGAAAGAAGGATAAACCTCTGATGACAATGTATTATTACCCGACTACGGCGAAGCCAAAAGGAAGGGTAATTACTTGATCTGAGGGATAAACAAATATACACAACCATACTTTCGCATTTATAATATTAGTGTGGACTAGTATGGATATGGAATTGTATCTACACTCTACCTACTTCCTTACATTCGTTTTATCTTGAATTTATCTTTATATAACAAGGTTGTGCTAAGGACATAGATGGACCCTAGTTACGTCTACCAATACTTTGCCTTTCTCTCGTCTCTTGTGTCATTCCCGATTACGGACACTTGAAGACAAGTTCATATTAAATGTATATAGCCACATATTTCTGGACTCTTGGAGAACCACGGTCAGTCCAATCCTAGTTGTGTAAACATAAGTATATAAATGAAATACCAATTCACTTCAAGGTTGGAGGAAACAAAGGTCACACTGAACGTCGCGACACGCTGTGCAATAGCTATTTATTAAAAAACTAAGAGAATTATAGAGTACCTATGTAGGTACTCTTTAATTCTCTTAGTTCGTTTTTTACCAAAATATAATTAATTATAAATACAGGATGTTTGGCGATTGGACCGACACAATTTTTTGGGGGTTAGGGGAGGGCATATGCTAGTTTTCACCCCAAGAAACCCAGGTCCTAAGTGTACCTGTACCCGAGATACGATATTTTTTTCATTTTTTAAATTTTTTCAAAACTGTGTCGGTCCAATCGCCAAACACCCTGTATATTGTGAAAGGTCAATCCTCGTCCTCTTTTTTCTTTAGACCAAGCATACTTAATAAGGAGGTTAATAATGATTTATTCAAGCAATAAATTGCATTGCAGTTTACTAAAAATAAATAAATTATATATTATTATTGCTATTTGTTTATCGTTTAAATGACAGTAGTTACGTATTATAGATAATAAAATACTTATATTACGTCTTTTAGGGTTCCGTACCTAAAAAGGAAAGGACGGCACCCTTATAGGATCACTTTGTTTTTCGTCTGTCCCAAAACTGTTATTTCGAGTCTGATGTTCTTCGTCGCCTTAGATTTACTGTTTGTGAAGATACTGCTACTACAGGATTTATTACAAGCATGGAAGTTAATAATATTCTACTTACCTCATACTTTATGCATACTCTACATAAATAATTAAGGCAACACTAATGGATATTGTATAATTATTTATTTAAGATTGTATTATACAGGCGACCGCGAAGAGTTCCTATTACCCGATAGGAACAAATACGTGAATATGGATCGTCACTTTCTGAACAGTTACCTCCGGTTGGTGGTAAGCACGTGCCACGCTAGGGACGCTCCAGCCACCGGAGGAATGGCGGCTGCCGTGCTCAAACCAGGCACCGATCTCACCGACAAAGAGTAAGATACAGGCACAGATAAAGTACTTACTTTTATAATTTTGGTGAAGGCCTTAAATATTTCAGATATGTTCACACCGTGCGCTGCTTGCGAATTCCTTAGTTATGCATAGTAATAGCACGTCTTTGTCAGCTTGTTTCAGGAACTTTTAATGTTTTAACGGTATTTATGACACGTTTGTTCTAAGAAACATGCTTTTGGATTAGATAATTTTTTATGCGGAGGTAGGTCTAACTTTATTCATTGATAAAACGTGTTTATTTCAGATCAAAAAATGTTATCAAGAAGATTCTAGAAGGCAAAATGAAGGAAATAGAATGTGGTGTAGACGGTTTTATGGTGTACGACGCTAGAGTGGTACCGCACGTCAATGAGGTTGGTTATGCTTTGAAGTTCTTCAGAAACACTGAAAATTATAATCGTGCTCATATTATAAAGATTTTCCACCCACGACAGTAAGGTTTACAGTCAGGGTTAGTAAACATTAGACCAGCGTTACTCAAACTGTAAGTACTCCGCGAACCATGAGTGGTTCGCGGAGTATAGTGGTAGATGTTTATGAAATCTCAATAAACCTTTTGAAGTTATAAGAAGACGAGTGTCTTATCCATTTATTTAATTGTACGGGGCAGCTGCTGATAGGTATATATTTAAGGAAATATGCAAGCTCCTGACGTCATTTAAATTTGCCTCTTTGCCAGCATCGTGCCAGCAGGGTAATCCTCTCTTTCTGATAAGGAATTTTATTTAATTAACTTATTTATAACTGGCGCCATGAAAGTGAATGCCATGCTGTTTTCATGATTTAGTCTTCCCGTGGCCCCGGCTCGGCTGGTCGAACCCATACCGAACCGTCCGAGCAAATATACATAATTATGGTATTTCACCTTTATTCTCAAATAATAACGCGATTTATACTCTTTTCATAAATATTAATCCATAATTCCATATAGTTTTTAGTTGTTTTATATTTAATTTATAAGAAATATTTGTAAAATACTCTATTCTGTAGAATTTATAGAAAATACTAGTCTTAGTTTTTGCTCAGCACTTAACAATGGGACACTTGGCGGAAAGTCCTTGCCAGTAAATTGAAGTTTTTACTGCTCATTATGCAACATAAAGACAAGTAATAAATACTTCTTTCTATGTAACGGTAAAAAGTGTTTTTTGCAATTATTACTTCCCCTTTTTTTAAGTAGGTACTTCAAAAAAGCACAAGTAGGTACCTACTGCTATGTTTTAAGTGTACTAGGTTACGCATATATTTTAGTAGCATCAAGTCTAGGTAAAAAGGGGAATATGTATCGAATTTTCAAGATCTGGCTTAATTCCCATTGAAGCTGTTACCTATGCAATAAAACACCAAAGGGCACTAAGAGTTCCGTTTTACCGTACAATATAGCACTCTATCTTTGTGTGATGAGCACGATTATTTTTCCTGTGTTGTGGATTTAATTTAATAATAGACAGATGGAAGTCCAGCTTTTGACTGCAGAGCCCCCTAAATTTACCTAAAAATAATTGATTATTTTTTTTTAGCTTTGGAAGAAGAGCGGCGCGACCCCAAATCAGATATCGAGAAAATTCGAAGTGAACGTTACTCCGCAAGACTTACTGTCTATACCCCGGGACGGTGTGACCTTGCAAGGGCTCAAACACAACGTGGCCATCTCAATACTCTTCATTTACTACTGGCTGGCTGGCATTGGGCACTTCTTTTACAGCGGCAATGTCGAAGACTCTGCCACTGCGGAAATATCCAGATATCAGATCTGGCAATGGATAAGATTTTCGGTAAGTTCAAAAGTAATTACTTACTCTTATTGCATAGATACTATTTTAAAATAATATACCTACAGGTATGTGTTTCTTTTTATACAAAGTAGTTCTGAGTATGGTGCCATCTCTGAGAGGGTTATTATACTCATTTTTATGAACAGCTTTTCAACTATGAGATATTGTCGAAATTGCGAAAAATGCGTTCCACGGCATTTCGAACATGGAGGGGCACATCTTAGTCCCGGTTTGAAACAGTCCTCGGGACATAAGAATATAATTATTTTGTGCGGAAGTTGTCTTTTAAAAAATAAAAGAGATAAAAATCTATTTTATCCATTTCAGCCACCTCTGGAAGACGATCCCAAAGCAAGAGTGACAGCAAGATTAGTTGAAAAAACCGCGTCGAACTTCGCAGCGCACGCCCATAAAAATCTGTGTCGTTCGAACGCTGAACGCAAACGTTTGACAGCTGCGAAATACATGAGCTTGGAACTGTTTCTGACTAGAAACCCTCCGGAGTTTATAACTAGCTATCTGAACGACAACCACAAGTTCAGAACGTTGCATAACAAAGCATTGCTTAGTAACTTGTAAGCAGTACCTAGGTACAAACTGCAAATTTATTAAGCAGATAAATGGAGGAAAAGAGTAGATTGTCTATCGGTAGGGTATTTGACTACTATCTAAATATTAAATTACATAAGGCGCTTGGTAATCCGGTGCTCGCCAATCCGGCACGCTCAGTAGTCCGGCACTCAGCGACACAGGCAACCCGCTTGATAATCCGGCACTTCGTTGGGTCTTCTCGTCGCACATACTACAAAGTTTGAAGACAAAAGTCTTTAATCAGTGCGTTCTACCCGTGATGACCTACGGGGCTGAGACGTGGCCACTCACGGTACGACTAGTCCACCAATTCAAGGTTGCTCAGCGAGCTATGGAAAGAGCTATGCTCGGAGTTTCTCTTAGAGATCGAATCCGGAACGAAATCATTCGGCAGAGAACTAAAGTAACCGACATAGCTCAGCGAATAAGTAAGCTGAAGTGGCAGTGGGCAAGTCATATATGCCGCAGAACCGATGATCGCTGGAGCCGTCAGGTTCTTGAGTGGCGACCGCGTCTCGGCAAACGTAGTGTAGGGCGTCCTGTAGCTAGGTGGGGCGATGATATTCGAAGGGCAGCGGGCAGGGATTGGAAGAGGAAAGCTGAAGACCGAGCTCATTGGCGCGCCATAGGAGAGGCCTACGTCCAGCAGTGGACTGATATAGGCTGATGATGATGATGATAGTCTTTTATTGTGGATACCTATTTATGAGATGTAGGATTATTTTACATTTTATGTATTAAGCTTTTACTTCTCATACAAATTCGATAATCGCCGAATTATCAAATTTGTATGGGCGAAAAAAAATGCCTGCCGGATTACCAAGCGCCTACTGTAGGTATTACTTTCTTATATTTTGCTCAATTGGATAGATGTGAATTAAGGCAAGTATACGGAATAACGTATGATTAGCACATCATACATTTAAATTATTCCGGCCCGTAGCCGTTTGTAATAATCGATTTTAAACTTTCGCGATTTGTTCCCCGCGACCACGATCGTTGCAAGCCGGTTGTAACGTCGGAGAATAAGAGAGATATTTATACTTTAAACTAATGTTACAGAGTATTTCCTAATTCTTAGTAGCAGCACGGAGTCTGGCAATGTACCAGGTAACGGCGAGAGGCTCTTTCCCCATCTACGTGGGACCTAAACGTATAACATTGCTAAATGTGGGTATAAAACCGCTGCCTACCTCGAAAATCGCGAAAGTTTAAAATCGATGATTAGACACACTAATCAATTAAAAAGAACATGCTGGTTGCATCCCTTTCTCGCAAAACATTTCGCCTTTTTAACATTCCGTGGTAGATGCTCAAATCGGTGGATAAATTACTTAGGGTTATGATCATGCTTAGTTCTTAAGTAATTAATGCAATTTATATTAGTTTAATATCTGTATATTATAATAAACAATCTAAAACGCATGTTACTAATATAAGCAATGATATTTGATAGATAATCGATAAATAATTAGTTTAAGGATTCACTGAGATATATTTTGAGATTCGATATAAATTTTCTAAAATATATTTTTCTTTTTTGTAAAAATCAATTGCGGTTAGTATAAAAATTATATTATAGGGACTGAATTGTACTCTTCTGTGATATGTTTCACCATTGATAATGCACCGTAATAGTGATATTAGATGAATATTTAATATTGTTACAGACTTCGCTTTGAAATATATTTTTGATAAAAAATATTGTTTTTTGTTATACCTGTGATGTGTGTGGTTTGATATGTTAGGTATTGTAAATCTTGTTCAAATTTTAAATAAATTAACGCTGTAACCAGATACAATAGAAATTTTATTGTTATGTCGCATATAGGAGTTGTAGTTTTAAGTGTTAATAGATATTTATAATTTGATAATTTGTTATCTACATAACTTTGTTGAATTTCATCATAATCATCAGCCCTCTATACTGTCCCACTGCTGGGCACGGGCCTCTTCCCATTATGAGAAGGGTAAGGCCATAGTCCAACACGCTGGCCAAGTGCGGGTTGGCAGACTTCACATGTCTTTCGAGAACATTAAGGAGAGCTCTCAGACATGCAGGTTTCCTCACGATGTTTTCCTTCACCGTTTAGCAAGCGATAATGAACAATTTAATACGCACATAACTCCGAAAAGTCATCGGTGCGCGCCGTGGATTCGAACCCGGACCCTCTGCGTAGCAGTCTGTCGGTCTCTTCACTAAGCTATCGCTGCTGTGGCTGCTGCTGCTGTAGGCTATTGTTGAATTTAAGAATAGTTATTATTATGTATTACATGATTTAGTGCTTAGGTTTTACCTCTCCTCACTTCTGCTGCAATCGGACCACCCCTTTATCTCTGCCAAATAGCGATCATTCGTTACTTTCTTGTCAGTTATTACATCACCCATTTTACGGGGTCAGTTCTTGTATAATTATATTGACCTTATTTATTTTATCAAACCATCTAACTTGATGTAAGAAAAATCCTAATATAGATAATAGTATTTACCAGTACATATTTAGGACAAAATAAAACAAAAAACGTCACCATCATCACTGTATTTTATTTTCTTAACTTTAATAATTATCTCAAAAATATTGAATATTTTAAACGTAGGTAATGTCTCTGTATGCGCATAATATAATAAGTAGTTGCAAAATCACACAGTAATATATTATATCATAAATACCAAAATATGTAGTAGAAATATATTAGATAAGTCCTTACATAATAATGCTAAGGGTGCGTCCACATCTGGCGAATGTGCCGCGAATGTGCAGCTCGCGAGCCGTTTGCGACCTGCCCGCGAGCTGCGCGCGTGCATTTTTGTTCGTGCGCCGCTTCTGCGCCGCCCGCGCGCAGTTCGCGCGCGACCTAAGCGCCGTACGCGATAGTGCGCCTGATCGCGTACGGCGACGGTATTAAATAATTCATAACTTACCCGCTCAGTTGTGTCGTGAATCCGAAAACCTAATAAAATCGAATCGAATCGGTCCATTTATCTAGTGTCGTCTTACATCTTCGATAGTACTGAGCCAGTAAACGGAACTGTCCTTACAGTTCCGTTTACTTGCCCTTGCGAGAACTGAGTGCGCGCAGATCGCGCGCCGCTCGCACTCTCTATACGAGCCTTGCATGAGTTGCGCTAAAGAGGCGCACCAAACCATTGTAGTGACTGCACGCGCGCAGCTCGCGGGCAGCTCGCAATCGGCTCGCGTGCTGCACATTTGCGGCACATTCGCCAGATGTGGACGCACCCTTAGGTATACAAGAAGATTCAATAATTTAAATAAGAAATTCAATGTCAAAAATTCGTATGAAGTTAAATTATTTATTACAAATAACTAGATACATAAATATGATTTAAAATTATTCACGCATTTATTGATAGGTACGTAAGAAGGTACCTTGGTATTCCATAATAATAATATACAAATAAGGTGATATTACAAAACTTGTGTCTTAAAATCGTGCTTATCGTGAGAGGGGGCTTTATGGCTGCGTAAATAGTTTAAAAAATCAATTTACCGATCTAAGTAGGTAGATCTACTACGTTATACCGATAGTGACGCGTATTGATATAACGTACTTATTGATTGATTGATAGTGTGATAGTAGGAGAGCTGGCATCAATTTTGGGTAGGTATTAGAGGTAAGCTAAAAACTTGTTTCATACCTCTCCTATTATACCCCAACACGGAACTGCAGACCTGGCTCACCAGCCAGGTCTGCAGTTCCGTGTTGGGGAGAAATTGAAAAAGAGTTGAAAAAAAATTGTTGAGATTTAGCCCCGCTACTCACCAGTAGCGGGGCTAAATCTCAACAATTTTTTTTCCAAAGATGTATTTGAGGCAACGTGCAATTTTTAAATGTTGTATAAGTACTTACTGCTTAAAGAAATTAAAAAAAAGAGCCAGACGATTCGGGGCTTTAACATTGCCGGGCGCGTGCAAAACTATTTTCCAAACAAATATAAAAAAAATGTATTTGAGGCAACTATAAATTTTAATAGGGATTTTAATAGCTTTTAATATTTTAAAGTCATAGCTAAAAATAAGATTCTCAAAAAGACAGATCATTTTGGTGGGACTTCTACCTGCCAGGTGGTCTAACAAATTATATACCTGGTGCAAGTGAGTCGCGCTATAGACAAGCTGTAGTGAGAGAGAGCGTTTATCGGCAGCTGTCTGCGTTCTTGCTTGCCGCGTTAGTATTGGCTCTGGTGAGGTCACGTGACTTACAATATTCCCCTCCCACTATCAACAAAGTAAATCTATACTGTTTAGTTTGGTAGACATTGTCATCGCTCTGTATATTTCCTTGTGGTGACGGATGAGGAATACAAAGTGTATTACCCCATTTCATTCCCCGAATGTTTGACATACATACATAGACTCACGCCTGTTTCCCGGAGGGGTAGGCAGAGACTACGGAACCCCATTTGCAACGATCCTGACATATCTCTCTTGCTTCATTCACTCCCATCAAATTTCTCATGCATGCTCTTCTAACCTGTCCTTTTTTTAGGATGTCTCCAATATGCAGGCCGATTCAGAATGTCACGACAAGCAATCGTACGATATGTCAAATGATTGTTCTCGTCTTTTAGCCGCCTATCAGAGATATTATGAACAAATATTCATTGAATTCGGTTTATCTATTAATTTACTTCATACTGAATGTATAAAGTTTATAGGAAATGCGATAGTTTTGACCAAAAATGAGGTAGCCCGTTTGACAATTAACGCAATCGAATGTCAAATGAGATATCGAACGATTCTGAATCGCCCCCCTGTATGGTTCGTCTAGAACAAGCTAGCTAGACAAAATTATTTTATTTGATTTTTATGTCTAGATGCGGTTAATAAGCAAAGATATAAGGTTTTTGGTACTTTTTTCAAGGCAGTTTGTCATTTGAGCTGGTATCATGAAAAAAAAAACATTTATCGGGCATATGTGTATAATATATTTTTTGAACATTTTATAAAGTGATTTATCCCTCGACGTCGCTATAAAATCTAATAACAGATGCATAAAATATCTAAGAACTAAATCTATTACTCATTATCATCACTATCATCAGATGAATCATCCATTGAATAGTCATGATCGTGAGGGGCAGAACTATGAAAAGTAGAAATCATATTAATATTTTGTTCCTTACAGCTAGGTGGGACAATTAAATCTAATACTTCAGTTGGAAGCGTACCTATTTTCTTCCGAGGAACTTCTCGTAAACCGTTTATTACAGGGTCAGATGTTATCAATAACATATTAAGTAAATCTCTATTCGTAGCCTCCCGTGATCGCTTTCGTGTGTTGTGCTCACGAAATCTTCTGCAGTCCTTATTCCGAGCTTCCTGTGCTTCCTCGGAAAGCTGGCCTATAGGTAGAAGGGACGATCTAATTACTTCGCCACTGTGCAAAAGTATTTTGTGGACAGTAGCGGGCATGTAATACCATGAATAGAGATTTACATAAAGTTGTCTAGTTTCTTGAGCTAAGTTAACGAATTTTTCAATATTTATATCATATCCCGATGATAAAGTGCGAAGTAGTATGCCAAATTTTTGTATTAGTGAAACATCTAACCCTGTAATATCGGCACTAGCCTCGGGATTTCCAAAAAATCTTCGCGCGGTGTTCCCGTCATTAGTGTTACCGAACCCTGGTTTTGGTTTGTCTACAATCAAGCCCATTTCGCTTTTAAATCGTTTTTTAATGTCATCTGAACGTTGTTTCACACTAGCTTTGTCTTCGGCTGTTCTTAACTGCCATTTTTTTATATTTAGTCGATAGCTAATGTGAAGCAAGCATTCAAAGCACCTTATCCAAGCGTGCAACGTAGACAAACCAAAACCAAGATTATCTTTGTCCGCAGCAAAGAAATATAACCTGGTCCGCAGCAAACTCTTTTGACAGATCATTCATCATTGTTGGAGTTGCCCCACAAATAAAACATTTTTGTGAGGAAGAAGTTTCGGTCAGAGCATTGCAAACTTTTCCGTCAATCATTGTTAAAAGCATAACATGTGTGACAGATACTTCGGTCTCCATCACCTTGCAGGTTGTCGGCAATAAAGCGTTTATCTCTTCTAAAACCTTATTGGTTTCCGAAATCGTAAAATCTTTCGTTTCCTTAGAAAAGATAAACTTTATTGGCCGACAATACATTGTAGAACAGGGCCGAGGATTCTGCCACACAATATTACCACTTTCATCTTTCAATTGAAGAGGAGCGAAAGAAAATACAAATAAAAACTCGTCACTATCGTCACAATTAGTGAATTTTTGTTTGTACATACTATGACCGGAACTTCCATCACAACCCCATTTACTGATTAATGTGAATGACGTGCAAGGTAACAGACTATGAACAACTTCTTGTTGTGCTGAAACTAAACGTTCGGCAGTCTTATCAAGAATTGCCTGAACTTTGATTTCAGCATGCGTTTCATTGACTGTAATTTGTTCACCTGACGGGTAGCAGGCTATTTTAGCCTTTCTAACACTGTACATTGACGGAAACACCTTATGTCCAGCTTTAATACTCCACTTCCGAGTCTGCTTATAGCTATGGCTACTTGATTTACTATCAACGTAGTACGCTAAAGCTTCCTCACTTGTTAAACTCCTGGGGGCACTTTCTTCACTCGTGGTCTTGGTTATTGAAGGATCACTAGTCACATCTTTAATTTGACGTGCTACACTTCTCTGACCCGAGATTCGAGCTGACACTTCAGCGGCGTAAATTAATTCACTAGCACTTCTGGACTGTAATAGATCGTCTACACGTCGTCTCTTCGTTTTGAGACTAGAATGTTCAAAATCTTTAGTAGGTCTTCCGGGTCCCGGTTCTCCAGATGTAGTTGGCAGAGATAAATAAACGGACACATCGAAAGATATGTCAAGACCCTCCAGCCACGTCGAATACTTTTGTAGGAATCGCTCTCGATTTCTTCCACAGCTGCTCCACTTTTCAGCAAATTTCGTTGAATATCTTGAGATTAGTACTTTAATATCTCGCAGAGACTGCTCCGTAACACCATCAAAATTATATCTCAAAGATATAAACCGAAAGAGCTCCTCATTCCGCGTTTCCTTCGGGTGTTTCAGCCATTCTTCGAAAAAATCCATTCTTGAGACGGTAAAAACTGTTGAAAGAAAAAAATAAATAAAAATTAGTTGTGCAAATATATCGCAATGAATTTTTTTACGTATAACTACTAGACACTTATGAGAATCGTATATGATAGGTTCTACGGTGGGGACAAGTGGGGACATGTTATTATTTGACCGATGAATTTGAAAAAATGAGTAAAAAAGTGGGTGAAAATTCAAACATTTCATTTTATAAGACTAAAGAATGAAGTTCCCATGTTGAAAATGAAATAAAATATAACTACTTACCCTTACGTATACAATCCATCACAAAAACACTTTCACAAATTTCTTTTAGTGACATAAACAATGCTATCAAATATGATGTAAAAATGCAAATGAATGCCCTTTAAATAGTCAACATCTTATAAACATACCTTAATGACGCTCTTAATGAGGGTAGTATTGATAATTAATAGGTGTAATCCTCAATGTATAGGGGTAATGAGTTCGTAATAGTAATTAACTTCCAGGAATTTAAGAGTTGTTTTTGTCTAGCTAGCTTGTTCTAGACGAACCATAGTGCCCTGGTCAGAGAACGTCCGTCTAGGTCTTCCCGGCCTTCCTCCTGTCCCATTCACACTTGACTTATATAACTTCTTGGTCAGTCTTTCGTCACGTCATCCATCGTCTCCATGAGTGTTTGAAGAGGCGAATAAAGGAAATACGTATACGAAGCAAATACTATATTTCAGAAAACTCTGTATCTATATCTACCAACCCGTCTGGCCAGCGCTGTATAAGTAGGTACCGTAAAACGGGGTGAATAGAACTCGCGGGGGGAATAGAGAAAAATCTTGGATTAATTTCAAACGTTTTTTATGGCAAACTCGGCAACCCCAGTAAAAAACCCGCAACTTTAGTAATTTTTTGGCAATATTTTTCTTAGTCTCGTAAAATTTTATTTGTGGCAACATGGTCAAAATACGTCAAAACTTATCGTCAAAGTTGACAACAAAACAAGTCGTTACGTGCGTGTGACTTTGAACCTCCGTGTTTCGGTGAATTTCGGTCATAATAGTTTAAAATTATCTTCAAGCTACGGTCAATGCAGTTATAAATATACTGTGCTGTAATTATTGAGATAATGATATGGATTATTACATAAAATTGTTCATATTTCGTAAGCCTCGTTTTCTTTAATTTTTCGAGGTGAATAGATACACGAAAGGGGTGAATAGACACACCTGAGGGGTTAATAGGCACGCGAATATGGTAAATAGACACAGGAAAGGGGTGATTAGTAACGAAAGAGGGGTGATTAGCCATGATTATGTCAGGGCTGCCACAAAGTTTAAAGCACCGTTGATAGTGGTCATCTACTTTCAAATTTCACTTTTAGTTAGGTACTTATAGCGTTTTCAATTTTATATTTTATTTCATCAGGCGCCAATATTGCCTCGAAACTATAATCCCGATCCACGGGGTAAGCAGTATCGCAAATATGATCATTATACAATTAAATAAGCTTAGGAAGAGTTTCAAACGACTAGAAAGTGTTCATTAGCCTCTTTTGCAGAAAAATATAACAAATCAATTCAGTTTTTCTTCGATTTTGAAGTTCATGTTCCTTGAGAACCAATATGTGTTGAGATAGTAGATATTATTAATAATTATTGTTTTTGATTAAATTTGATTATAATTCATTATTGATTTTATACAATAGATATTACATTTTAAAGTCAAGTGGCTTTTTTTTGTTTTCTTTTCCAGATACACTCTAAATTTGTTTATTTTTATTATTGATAATATAATTTGTATAGAAATTATAATTTTAAACTATATATGTTTTTATAACCTCGAGTTTGCTTGCCTTTTTTTTGAAAATATTCAGGGAAGGAAACTACAATGAGCCAACCCTACGAAATTTATCTAATCACCCCTCAGGTGTGTCTATTGTCCCCTGATGGGAGGTAAACAGAAATCACGTATATTTTGTTATTTTTTTTAATAACTACAGACATATCCGAACAAAAACAAATATATTTCAATAGTCTGGCCTAAGACTCAATAAATATATGCTTAGAAAAATGAGTATCAATTCTGCAACATTACGAAAATCGTTAACAAAGTTTAAAGACCTATCTATTCACCCCGTTTTACGGTACCTAGTAAGCCAAAACCTCTTATTGCCTCACAATAGGGTTGTTACCAACTAGTCAAATCAAGCACTTTTAATGAAATGTCAAAAACGACCTTTGCTACAGCGTTTGTATGAAATAAGACCTAGTGACGTCATAGTTTTTTGCTGTCAAATAGAATACTTATTATCAATAAATTGTCGATAAAAAATGTTAAATAAAGTTTTAACATTAATTGATGAATGAAACTACCATTATTTTTACATATTGCACTAGATATCTTATAGGTAGTAGAGCCCTGCTGATTTCAGCGTGAATGGACCGGTTCGACCGAGAAGTACTACCCTCTCACAGAAAATCGACGTCAAGTAACGGTACCTAAACTGTTGCGTTTCGTTCGGTGAGTGAGAGTGCCGGAGGCCCTATCCCCTATTCCTTCTCCCTCATCCTATCCCCATTCCCAACCCTAAGGGGCGGCAACGCACTTGTGACTCCTGTGGTGTTGCTTGTGTCCATGGGCGGCGGTAATTGCTTACCATCAGGCAATCCGTCTGCTCGTTTGCCGCCTATTAAAATAAAAAAAAAGATAAAAATACTTGTATAATTTATTTCATTTAAATTAAACTACAGTTTACGGATTTTATCGCGTTATATTACTTTCACTGGTTATTTGTTATTATAGATATAGATGTTTTATTTCACTGAAAGTGAAATAAAACATCTACATCTCTCTGACAAGGAAACTATGGTTAGTTTTGATGTACAGTCATTATTTACATGCTTACCAGCACATGACTGTATTGAAATAACTAGAAGGAAGCTAAATAGAGAACAACATGCCTGAGGAATATGCAGAAATATTGAAACACTGCTTAACAACCGGCTATCTGCTATGGGATGAGAAATACTACATACAAGTAGACGGTGTGGCAATGGATTCTCCAGTATCGCCTGTTGTTGCTGACATCTTCATGGAGGACTTCGAGGCGCGAGCCCTGCAGACTGCCACCATCACACCGAGGTTCTACAAGCGGTATGTAGATGACACATTTACAATCTTACCAACAGATAGTGTGTTCCTAGACCAACTTAATTCTATTCATAACAACATCAAATTTACAATGGAATTAGAGTCAAACAATTCTTTAGCTTTCCTAGATGTACTTGTTATCAGGAACAAAAACAACTCTTTGAGCCACACTGTATAGGAAAAAGACACATACAAATAGGTACTTAAACGGTGAATCTCACCACCATCCTAAACAGTTAGCTACCGTAGGAATGTCTTTGTTTCAGAGAGCCCGGGGGATCTGTGACAAGAAACACCTGGACACCGAGCTTCAACATGTCAAGCAAGTTCTGCAAGACAACAAGCTCCGACCACCGCGCCAACGTCACAGATCCCCGAAGAACAATTAAGCCAGCCACAGTAGAGAGACAACCTGCTATCCTCCCATACATCAAGGGCGTGACCGACAAGATTGGCTACATCTTGAAGCGAGCTTCAATCAAAACTTTCTACAAGCCGCCAACGAAGATAAGCCAATTTTTACCATCTGTCAAGAGTCAGTTACCCTTACAAGAGGCCGGGGTTTACAAGATAGACTGTGAGTGTGGGCTCTCATACATTGGACAAACCAAGAGAAGCATAGGCATTCGACTAAAGGAACATATAGCTGACATTAAACACAAACGCTCGACGAAGTCTGCTGTGTGTGAACATGTAGAACAAGGAACCAACCATTACCTGCGATTTGATAAACCACAGATACTCGCAAAAGAACACCGCTTTATTCCAAGAATGATACGTGAAGCTATTGAAATTAAAAAACATCCTAATTTCAATAGGGAAGATGGTTGGAAAGTACCTCCAGCTTGGGACCCTGTTATCAGGCTAATGAAACCCAAAAAGGACAAAGTCACCAGAAGACATCAAGACACAGTGAGCACATTCTGCGTAGATAGTAACACCAATAGTTGAAAAATGTTCGGGTACTTTGAGATAACTTTTAAATTCAAGACAAAGACAAGTATCACCTCAGTTTGCCGTGAACATGAATCCTGTAAAGAATTCGAAACGTCGGCTAGTAATAAAAATGTAGTTTCTAGATCTTTCGGTTTAAATGTAATAACAAATAACCAGTGAAAGTTATATAACGCGATAAAATCCGTAAACTGTAGTTTAATTTCAATGTGTAACATTCGCGTAAACCCAAGAAAATATTAATTTATTTCACTTGCAGGAAACTTTTCTATTATATTGTGATGCAGATTACGAGAGATTACGAGTTATGAACCGCACTGTACTGCAAAACGATGTATGATGAACATTTGATATGAACTAATTCCTCTATGCTCGTGTTCGATTGGGGATTGAAACAAACCCGGAAGAAGACATCTGTTTTTTTTCTCTTTTACTCGTCACGCTGCAGGAATACAAGTTAGATGTGGTTTGCTCGGTATTTATTTTGCAATGCTACGCCAATTTAAAATGTGCCTTATGATGTGACGCACACGGGTGACACTTCGTGTCATCACACTTTGTGATAGCCACTAAGTGTTTTACTGAGTCTGGCTATGCCTTGTGTCTGTTGATTATGAATCATCTCCCGTGATACAGCATTTATTGCGGCAGTTACAAGGGCCGTCGCCAAGGGGGTGCAGAACCCTACAATTCATACTTTTCTCATTTTCCATAACAACTTGCCCCCCTCTAGGCCATCGGCTGGCGACTTTGTCCCCCCCCCCCCATGGGCAATCGGCTGGCGACGCCCCTGGGCAGTTATCTTAATAAATTATACGCTTTCTATCAAGTTTCTGAGAATGAAAATATATCGCTGTGTATAGTTATAAACATATTCATCATTGGTTTAAAAATTACTTCAAAAGCCCGCTGCTTGTGTGTACTTACTCAAAAATAAACTGCGGTCAAGCCCCCTCCTCTTTTTAGCGTAGTAGTCAAAATCATAAGCCAGAGCGAGATGTAATAAAGATCGCAGTTCTTTCCAAAAGTTAACTACGAAAAATAACAACTAACATACAAAAATATAAATTGAACCAGTGTGGTAAGAAAGTTGAATGAGTGCACATACTTGTATGTAGTATTGATTTAATATAAATAACAATAGAATCGTAAATTAATTGTAAGGCCACTTGTCATATTTAATTACACAGTACATACATTAAGATGTAGTCTTATTAAAGGTAAATTACATATTATATTATTTGTACACAAACATTGATTTTTCAAGGAAACATTCATACCTACATTGCCAGTTTCATTCATGATAACTAATAGGGTAGGTAGAATACAATCAAGATAAAAAAAACATAATTATATATATTTATAGGTCTGTATGTTCTTTAATTTAAAACATATTTTGTATGATGAGTCGTCATAGCCAGCTACTTTTGTCTAATAAGCAATATTTAGATCTTTATAGTTATCTCAATATGAAAACGATCAATATGTTTTTGCTATCCCACACATACCTCCATTCCTCTAAAGAAGATTTAGTTGACTACCCTATTGCCCTAGCAACATACAATGATTGATTTAAAATTCGCAAGCTAGAATACCCGTCAAATTTACTGTTAAGAATTTAGTATTGCTGATAAGTATGCAAGTAATTAAGTTTACATATTACTAGATTGCTTATCAACCTCAGCTAAGTAAGTAAAATTTAACGTTCGATTACGTTAGTAACTGCGATGGACGGACATTGAACCTACAGCCTTGCGATCGCAAATCCAATACCCTTCTAGTAAATAAATACCTTGAATTAATCTTAAATTTGACCACATCTTTCTGCTTTGCGTTTCGCAATAGTTGTTCAACAGTTTGTCAAAGAAAGCCACCCAAAGTTAAAATGTTTATAGATTTTTTTATCCTTAAATGATTATATTTTTATTATATACTAGATTATAAATATCTAGAATAACGTTTTCAGTGCTAACCGACGTTTTTGTTGGTTTGAGAACTATTACACAGTAATTGCACTGTTGGCGCAGTGGATTAAGTGGCCACTTGCTTCTGTGGGCTCGATTTCTTCACAAGACATTTTACTTTAAAACGACCACTCCGACACCACGAACAATTCTGTGTAGCTAGAACTTTCCAAAGACTCAAAGAACACGCAGACTCTAAACAAAAATTTGTGGATTACACTGTGTTGTCTCGTGTGCAAATAGAACCAGAGTGTTAACTTTCTGTGAATCACATTTTTTGCTCTGAATGTCGATGTTTTCTGTCCATTGTTTGAAAGTATGCAAATGTCATGCAAAATGCGAAGTTATCATAGAGTAGATGTCTCAAGATTTTACAACTGTTTAACAACTATTACTAGATTACTTAAGCTTGCATATCTATTCTTCAAAATATCCTCAAAACAGACTTTTGCTCTATGCTAAGAATTACTTTGCGTATTGCCCATTATACTAAGCAGTCTATAAGAAAACTAGCAATCATAACTCTCATCGCCTAAGTACCTAACTAATGAGGAAAATTGTATGCCTGGAAAGTTTCGTACCTAGATATGTTAGGACTAATAGCTAGTAATTATCGACACCTTCTATATTCAATTTTAACTTTTTAAAACGGCCCGTCAAAAACATATCCTTGTACTATAGATATATATCGGCAACTAGCAGTCTTTTTACATTCGCAATCTTTCACAAGTTGATAAAATTAAGCCAATGTATCTAAAATTAGGTCGCGGCATTGAAG
Organism: Euclidia mi; assembly: GCA_944739405.2. Taxonomy (NCBI): domain Eukaryota; kingdom Metazoa; phylum Arthropoda; class Insecta; order Lepidoptera; family Erebidae; genus Euclidia; species Euclidia mi. The sequence continues at coordinate 36,718,181 of OX123195.2, forward strand.
TCGAGCGCTAGGCAAGAAATAGTCAATGAGTTATTACGCCAACGGACAAAAATAAAATATAAAGTTAAATCAACCATTCACAGTGCTCTTTATTCAAGTCCATTTTCCAGTGACCAATGACATATTGCAACACTTAGGCTCTAGACAGACGGACCGCATTTCAACTGCAATCCAACTGCAAAATTGCAGTTCAAGTGCAGTTTGAATGCAGTTGACACGACTGCAATAGAACTGCAAACCAACCGTGCAGTCTGATTGCAATTTGCAGTTGGATTGCAGTTGAAATGCAGTCCGTCTGTCTAGAGACTTCGTCTTGACTGGAACTGATATTCAATTTCTGTACGTAACGCTCATAAATCGTGCCGCGATCTACGTCTTTTACATATTTGTCGTGTGGTTGTTGTAAAAGCCATGATATTGCTTTTTATTTGCGATACTTATATTAGTAGAAGTTTGTAGTACAATTTTCATTTAATAAAGCTAGAGTAAATATAATATCACTTTTTAAAGTTTTTACAATAACCTTGTTTGTGTACAACTAGAATATTAATTTGCTCCTTTTTAATATGAAATCCAATAATTTATTAGTACTGTGTTTATTACTTATAGTATTTCATATACCCGTCACTATTTACAGTCTGGTCACAATTTTGCCTACTTACGCAAAATTTCCTTATAGGTAGAAAAGCCCATAAAACTGACTGATATATTTTTACATGATATTTGCCTTAATGCCTTAGAACTTAGAACCGATGACATATTGTCCTTTGGTAATGCATGAAATTTAATAGTTAACACGTATATACATATTTAACTCGGTAGAGTAATGATGCGTGAGGTGTGATGTGCAAAAACGTCGACTCTGATATTTGTGCGCAAAAATTAGCCTTAAGCCTCAGATCCGAAGACATAGTATTGCTTGACACACATTTGCCGATAAGCGTTAATAATATAATAATAGTGAGACTGTAAACCCGCACAAAATATGCACTACAGTTACTACACTTGTCGTTGCACTGGAGATAGTTTGCATCTTGAGATGTAAGTAGCGACACACCCGCTGTGAATTCCGCCGTAGTATTCCGTCACGACACTAAACGCGCCGAACAGTTGGTATATACGATGATATGCATCGATATATAATATACGTCGATACGACCAGGGTCGCGCCGACACAATCCAGCGCCTGTGTGCAAAATCTATGAAGCGTCTTTCTGTCATTTTACGAAATTAATTTTAATTTTAAAGCATTTCCGCTGGCGCGCGGCGCTCCTATTACCCTGGCGCGTGTGTGCGCCTAGTGTTTTCCTTGTGGATTCGGGGCCAATGGAGATACATGACGGGTCTCGATAGCTTCTATGGGACTGCTAACATGGTAGTGGTAGTGTTAGCTTCGGCGCCGGAGGTTGGGTAGATGTGTGTGGCTAGCGACAAGGGTGTCGCCAAGGGGGCGGCAACGAGGGGCAGCTCCCCTCCCCTAGAGAGTAAAAGAGCCATACAGTGCATACTTTTCTCATTTTCCATATCAACTTCGACCGTGCCCCTCCCTAGGCAATCGGCAGGCGCCGCCCTTGGCTAGTTGTCCCCCGTGGTGCTAGGCGACAGTACAGCGCGAGTTCTGTTCCCCGCCCGCGCCGACGCGTTGTCGCGCGAGCGCGCGCGCGAACGCCGTGTCGCGCGCCGCCGCGCCGCCCCCGGAGTTGTCCTGGAGAGATAACGCTAGCGCGTGCGCTAAAGCCTCGTCTTCGCTCTGTAATAAGAAATAGTCAAAAACTGAATTTCGCGATTTGTACCTATACATTATACATGTTCATATAGCTCATTGTATGTAATCTAATCTAATACTAATATATAAAGCCTACGCTGAAGATTTTGTTTCGTTTGTTTGCTTGAACGCACTAATTTCAGGAACTACTGGACCGATTTAAAAAATTCTTTCAGTGTTAGATAGCCCATATCGAGGATGTCTATAGACTATATAACAGCACGTTATACGCTATATAACCTCACGCTAAAAACCACGAGAGCGGAGCAGTAGCTAATTTTATTGCACTACTATGCAATAAAATTACAATATAAAATTAAAGTACTGACGCGCACTGCGACGCGGTAATTACATATAAAAATAATATTAACCTGTATAGTTGTCTGTACAGTCCATATGGTGCCGGATTAAGAATGAGTGGACAAAGTGTGGCGCTTTTTATTCTTAATATCCATCACCAGATTCATCAATTCCTTAAATCATGTAGGTATGTTCCTTTGGAACCGAAGGGACTAACAAGGGATTGCCCGAAATTACCACGTAAACGAAAAAAAACGATAAAATTAAAAAAAATGTACAAGCGGAGCCTGCTGCGATCGTCCTCTACTATTAGAGCCTATTGGTAGTCTTAGCCTCTACTATTAGTATTAGAGCCTAAGACTACCAACAATACAGAAAGCAATCTCAACAGCTAAAACTGACTCTTAAATCTTTAAGGATACGTACCATATTGCCTTGTACTTCTGAGAACGCAGAGACGGGCGTCACGGCGGGTGTTTTGTTCACTGTGACGCGACTTTCTGCCGCTTTCATCCGAGCCATAGCTGCCTCACTGAAATTTTAAATAACGCATGTTATTTTCTATATTATCCTCATCAATTTATTTTAAACTACCTGAGCTAGCGAACTTCGTATCACCATATATTATTGCTATTATTATATTGCTATTATTATATTTTTTTATAAATGTAAAACCTTTTCCTGACAATAACGAAAACATAATAGTAAGATTTATCCAATTTGGTGCAGTCGTTTAGAAGTTATGCGCGAACAATTACACAACATTTCGGAAATTCATTTAAATTTGTTATTATTGGAGGTCGTAGGGGTGCAACAAGATGCGATTCCATGGAATGCCCTAGGGCCTAGGGGATCGGGCATAAATGGTTAAATTAAAAATTGGTTGCCTGTAAAGTCGGTATACGGGCGAAAGTTTTACGTGACAACGACTTTGAGTGGTAAAATAATTTTAATGTGAATATTCATTCGTATAGTAGGAAGAAGGATGAAAGACGCGTGCCTTTCACTTTTTATGTCTGTCTCTCTCGCTCTTAGGCGGGACGCGTGCCTCTCACTCGCTCTCATTGTGAGCGCATAACGTGAGCGGAGCGTAACGCAGTTTCTTGAAGTGTCACCCGGCAAACCAATTTATAAGACGTTGTCACGTCAAAAATAAATGTGCGGGTGCAGCTGTGGGCATACTCTAGTTACATATATATTATGTATTAAATATCATATCAATGAAATCTAATTAACAGACTGATGTGCTAACCGCAGGATTTCCGCGCATCGGGCAAGGTTACGCCCACTTGCAAATATTTATGTGTACCTACCTATTATCCAGTTAATATTTATTGCGACAAGGTCTCAACGTTAGACCGAAATGCATTTACTTGTCGGACGGATCTAGAACTTAGTTTGGGAGAGGCTTATTTTCGTTAGTAATCGCTTGGATCCAGTTATTTATTTTTCGTGTGTGGCCTACTCTGTCTGTATTTGCAGACCGCCCGAAGGCTTCCGACCTAGCGATTCCTAAGGCAAGAATTGGGACGGGGGCTTCACATGCCCGCCGAAGTACGGTAGCGCTCACGTATAAATGCCACAACGAACGTCCTCCAAGTGGTGACTTGTGCAAGTGTTGGTGCTTAACTTTGGAGGCAGCGAATGAAGATTTTAACAAGAGAAACGCTAATAAGTTACTTGTGTTTGGAAGAAAACCGATGCTTTTGGAAAGGGTTTGCACCTTTACTGGGCGTACAACCAAGGAGGGTTCCTTGGTTGTACGCCCATATGACATAATTTAAGCAAGATTTGCTACTAATTGAAATAGCATTGCTTGCGCAATAGCGACGAAGTTCGCTCGCGTATCTGCCTCATATTTTGTTCAGACACTAGCACCTAGCTATAGACTTAGGACACAGGTTGGCCGAAGCAAAGAAAACTTGCTTAGGTGGGGATTTATAGATAATTCCAATCTGGAGTGCAAGTGTGGTGCCGTTCCACAAACAATGGGACACTTACTATCTTGTCCTGCGTGCCCTAATACCTGCACCACAGTCAAATAATCCATACAGTCGTTCGACGAACGCGTCTAGACGGGTCAATCGTGCGGGGGCCAAGAGGTGAGACGCGGGAAGAGCGGTACCTAGTTACGTATATCGCCTTAGTTCCTAACTAGGTACATGTTTTTGGGGGCTGGCACGTCCTTGTTTTTTGTTCGTTACTTATTTATTTGCTTATGAATATTAATTAAGATGGTGCATACGACTTGTGCTGTGAGACATTGAAATTCTTTATGCTTTTTAAAGATTTAAATAAATAAGGATTTAAAAAATCTGCGATTTCATCAATTTACTTATACCAAAAAAGAAAATTTCATTAATTATAATTATTTATATTATTTTGAAATGTATGTACCTATATCCACTTAAAATAATGTGCACATTCCTACTAATCTACTAACTTTTTACAATATCTCATGTCTGGCCAAATCACAGAATAAAGTAGCAATTATTGTACGTAAACAACATGGCAGACGTAAGAAAATATGCGTTGTAAGGTAATATTCGATTCTGGTGTGATTTTAATTTCATTCAAGAAGTACCTAGTACCTTCGTATTAGGTAACTATCACATATTATTATGTATCTTGGTAACGGCGCATCCTAGCTCAAAAATAACCATATTTTTGGCCCCCTTTTATAAACCCTACACATGTTCTCCGTAATCTCATATCCCGGTCACCCATCCATAAAATGACCGTGATGTCTATTGCTTTACCTTAACGTAGTTTGCACGAAAAAAATCTGCAAAATACTTCATATCGATAACATAGGCTCTGCAAGCTGATCCCAAGGTTACTCATTCATTAAACGACGCTATGTCAATCGCTTTATTTTAACTTGGTTTGTACGAAAAATGCTTTATATTCTTAACCGCCTCTCACGACACCTGCGGGATGAAATAGGTGCTGACTGACACTTTGTATGCAAATCTGTCACCGCACGAAAAATGCAACGTGTTTTATATAATAATTATTTATCGTTAATTATTGTAATATAATAAACTAGCTGTTTCCCACGGTTTCACCCGCGTCCTAAGGGAACTTCTTCGCGTACCCGGTTAATTTTTAGGCTAAGTTACACCTTGGTACATCAGGCCAGTGAGGGTCCCGTCAAAATAGGTCCAGCAGGTTCCAGAGATTAGCGAGAACAAACAGACAGACAGACAAAAATTGTAAAAAATGTCATTTCGGTGTATGTACCGTGTATACATCCATATCAATTTAGTAAAAAGCGGTTATTTTAATATTACAAACAGACACTCCAATTTTATTTATATGTATATATAAGTGATTTACACTATATTATTCATGTAGCGTAGCAATTGTAATATTTTTCTAAAATAAATAGACGGTGTTTGAATAAGTAGGTATTGTTTACATGTGGCAGCCCTAGCCTACTTACCCTTGTCTAGACGTTGTCGGCTTTTTCTACGAGATCAAAGGCGTCAAACTACTGTATGTCTTTATACTGTGCCTGCACGCTACAGGAACTTATGGACGCTACTGAAAATGCCATACTCGTAGCTAAGTTCTGGGCTTACACAATTTAGATTGCCATCGACACGCTAAGAAGAAGACCTAGCCATGGCATATCCCTTTGGGTTACAAAGGTCAGACGACAGTCACTCTGCGACAATGCTGATATTCTGTAACATCTGGTTAGATAGTAAGCAGTAAGCAGACCTCTGACTCCAACGCGTAAGTCTTGGATGCAACCGTGATAGCGCTTGGACGATGATGATGAGTTTGTAATACTAGATCTAACCTAGTATTTTCTTCGGTTTACGCGAATGTTACACAATCAAACCAACTTACGGATTCTATCGCGATATATGTATATATTGGTTTTACCGAAATTACATTTAAATATTCGGGTACTTTGAGACAGCTTCTACATTCAGGACAAAAACAAGTATCACCTCAGTCTTCCGTGACCACGATTCGAACCGTAATCGAATCGTCGGATAGTAATAAATAATGCAGTTTCTAGATCTTGTTTGAAAGTAATGCCAGTAAAACCAATATATCGCGACAGAATCCGTACACCGTAGTTCTTTTTTTTTAATATCTGGAAAGACAACTCCCGCACGAGGACTTTAAGAATCCTGTGTTGAACATACATCCAACGGACACAATGAACACCCAGACTCGAATCAAAAATTTATGAATCACACAAACTGTTGTCTCGTGTGAGGATCGACCCACAACACTGGCGCAGTGTCGAGCGGCGAGGCGGCCGCTTAAACCACTACGCCAACCGTGCAGTCAAAGTCAGCAGTAAGTAGTTGGATTTCATAAATGTAGAGTTTTAAGAAACAGAAAAGTCCGAAGTACCCGAAACGACGAGCATGTATGAAAAAGTAATGAGTGTAGAGGAAGCGCGTGAGGTTTGTAAGGATAGAAGCAAGTGGTGTTTTGTTGTCTCTGCCTACCCCGACGGGAAAAAGACGTGAGTATATGTATGTATTTATGTCTTGTTTTAAAGTCATTTAAAGAAATGGTTGACTTACGCAGCCTGTCTTCTCTTAGCGCCGAGTTTCCCTTCGCACTCGTGGTCTACGGCGTGCCGATGTCTCAGACAGAAGTTGAGCGCGCACTCGCCACAGTCGATCCGCACCATCTCCTTGTTCTTGCAACCTTTGAACGAACACCGGTTTGTGAACACCTGCAATTGTACAGCATACCCTCTTAGTTTGTAATATTCGAAGATGCCTAGATGCCTGCCCCGTGGCCGCCCCAAGAAGCGATGGATCGACATCGTAAGAAACTATGTGAGTGCCAACGGATTGACTTTGCAGGAGCAAAATGAAGAAAGTTGAACAGAAAGGCGGATTAATAATCGCCAGGCAAAAGAGCTTTTTTGTTTATAGTTTTGAGACCAATTTGCTTAATAGTTTGATTGAATGACCATGTAGGTAGGCATGAGGCAAGAAATGAGCGCAGTCACATCAGGGTGTTAGTACCTTATAGTTCTGCCTTGAATGTTGGCCTTAGATGACACTGAGCGCCTAGGCAACTAGTATTTGATCAGCATTGCCATTGCACTTTGCGATTAGCGATACCGCTAATCAAATGCCATTTGGCACAGGCCCTGATTTGACAATGTATAAATATTGCTTATTTTTATTTTTTGTGCTATTGGAGAGGCCTATATCCAGCAGTAGACTATGACAGGCTGATGATGATGATACATATTACTTATCTTGCAATGTTGCTAGCTTACTTTATTCCGTCTCTCTCTGGCGGGGTCTGACGTGCACTGGTTGTCGATGTGTGCGCCTACAGCGACATCTGGCGGTTCGCCCCGTCGGCCCGGCACCGGCGCGCTGCACAACGGACACACTGGCACTTGCACGTCACGGGTATTCGGCTCCGGACACTCGTGTTTTGCGTACGCAAAATGGTCGGAACTGTAACACAGAATATAATATTGGGTGTTATACCAAACGTATTATAATATGAAGTTCCTTTTTCCTGTGTCACGGGCCGGCCACATCGTACATCGAAAACGCGCGCCGCTGCCGCTACCGCGCCGCTGTAGGCCGTGGCTGAGCAGTCAGTATAAACATACATACATACATAGACTCACTCCTGTTTCCCGGAGGGGTAGGCAGAGACTATGGAACGCCATTTGCAACGATTCTGACATACCTCTCTTGCTTCATTCAGTATAAACACTTGGTTTTTTACGGTTTTCACCAACAGACAGGGTGATGCCTGAGGAAGGCTTAAGTGCAGGCAAAGTCTAGTATGTATTATTATTATTATTATAAAGAAAGCGGAGATCACATCTATTCACATCTCTATTACATTGTGTCTGTAGCAAATTTTAAGCATCTGTGACGAAAACGAAAGCAGACCTGACAGGAAAATATTGTAATAAAGTGTTGGCTGTTAACACTATGTTGTCATCACAATGAGATTTTTCTTGCTATCTATCACTGAGCAATAGATTCCTCACATTGCTGTTATGCACTTACAAAGCCAGACTATGAGTATGTTGCTCATTAAGTGTATCTATTTATGTGCACATTACCTGATATTTATATACATGGACTTGTATAATTTGTACATACTTATAATATTTTCAATGTAGTTTTAAAGCATTCAATGAATAGTTTTATTATTGTACAATGGGTAAAATGGGTTAAACAAAAATACTCAGATTTTGCATGCATACTGCATACTCATTTTTTAACCATTAGAAAGTTAAACAAGGAAACCACAAACCAAAAAAAAACTATAGCAGATGTAGGTAGTTCGCAATATTCTTAATACAATCAAAATTTGCAATGTTCATAAACTTTATATTAAGTAATGCAAATAACTTCTGTATTGAAGGTCACTGCAATATTAAAGCATTATAATTGCTTATCTGTATAATAGTATTGTGTGGTATGCAATTCATTGAAAGGTTATTTTTATGAGCATATTATACCAAATTTTGGTAAAATTAGGAGTAACTAAAAATAAAGCAAAAATGTACAAGGTATTTTTATTAAGAAGCATACACTATGGAGTACCTACAAGTTTAAACTAATTAGTATGTAAGCATGTAACCTTGATTACTTACCAAAATACTTCCTTGCAGGCACCACATTTCATAGGCAGGAAGTCTGTTACAAAAAAGAAAAGTTTTAAATGTAGTATTTGGTTGCTTACACAAAACATAACACAAGATATAAAAATAAAGATGATTTTTTGAAAATTTTGACAATCATAACATCTCTATGTTGTACGTTGTCTTATGTTTTACAAAAAAAAAAACAATTACATGCTCTATCAGCCCAGTAATATAAACTGTCCCACTACCTTGTCTATTCTCACTATGGGTAGGGTAATGCCAGAAATAAATTCGGCATGCAAAAAATTTAAATATAGCAAGAGTTACTTCAACATAATTATGTACCTAAATACAATTAAGTATCATAGTATTTATGTGTCATGAAATTGTTACTTGAATATTCAATTGTATTATTATTCGTCTAATGAGTAGTATTCGGTGACACAGCACAAACCCACATTAAAAGTGATTTCACAGCACTAATGGAAATGTTGCAGTTTAGTCATAGTTAGATAATTCCGCTACATGTAATTAATAGCAGAATTTCTACTGATATGTGTGCAGTAGAAACCATAAACCATGGTTTGATTTCAATTCAATGATAAACTTAAAAAAAACTATTCAACAATAAGATCAAAATTAAGTGATGATGTTTTCAGTTCTTTTATTTATGTTAAAATATTTATCAAGGTTCTGTAGTCTCTGCCTATCCCTTGGGGAAACAGGTGTGAATCTATGTATGTATGTATTTATCAGAATATATAACAAGCACCATAGTTTCAATGTTCTGATATTTTAGCACTGCTGCAAGGCCCATGCTCATGGATGCACTGATGAATTAGTGGATGGTTGATATGATTGTATGTTTTTTTTCTCAAAAATAAAGAATTATAAGCAATTCTATTTAAGACAATGACTTTCCTTTGATGGTGTTATTATGGAGGTACCCAAATAATTTGAGGATACATTATGGTATAATTACCAACTTGAATTTTCCCACAAACGATATATCAATCTATTGTGTTGGTAAATTAATTAAAGATTACATTACACTGATTCTTATATTTTATAGAGATCAGAACCTTGAACAAGGGGAATAGACCCTATAGGCATTACAATACCCACTTTTCTAATAAGTGAATGTGATAATAAGCACTATGTGAAAATATTTAGCTTTACTTACCCAATTTATTGCAAGATTTGTATGAACAGTTCTTTCCAATATGTGGGAATTCCATTTTTATTCACTAGTTAGTCCAGAAGTTCAGGAACCACAAAAAATGTAACTGATCTTGAATGTATGCAACACGGCTATGACGACACAAAGTTGTTAACACTTTTTATATATCACGATATTGCAAAACAATTTCAGAGTTTATTCGTCATCCACAAAGAAGAATAGCATGAATACGATTATTGGTCTAATGATGAAACGACAATTTTTATTTCACTAATGTCATTTACGAAGAAGTTTTTTCTGACAGGAAAGTTCGAGATTATTCTACAACAATTAATTTTAATACGTAATGGTGAGAACTGTAGTCAATATTTTTATATGAAAAAAATGTACAACCACCTTCACTAGATTATTGAACAAAATTCAACAAAAATACAGTGTAAATAAGTTTATTTTGAAACTATATCCATCTTTGTACACGCGCTTGTTTAATGTCAATCAAGAAAGTCATCATGATTTCTTTGACACACACTTTGACATATGCTTGACATAATATGACACCAATATGACACATTAGTTTCTGGTGCGTTCATCTTCATGTAATTCATCGACTGCGTTCTAAACAAACACTTACGAGCAGACCACAAAAGAATATATAGGTATATCTAATTTCTTTGGAGCAGACTAACATTCAGCTTCAACGAGCACGCGCACCAGCATGTAAATGGGTTGTTTGTGCACGCGCCCGTGCTTGTGTTTTTTTTACAAAGAATAAATGGTGTGTCTAGGGGCATTTTCGTCAAAATGTTTACCTATCTTTGAAAATAGCTTACTAATATTGTTTTGAATATTTTAGCTAATTATTGGTTTTGTGTAGTGGTAAATTTAACGCACTTTCATACATATGTATTTGTTTTATTATATAGCCCTTAATTCAAAAAAATATTTGAAAATAAATAGTAACTTAGATACGTTTTGGTCATGACCGTTACCAAATAATAAAGTGCTCCTGAAATGCAACTGAACTTAGGATTGAATTTTTTTAGTGTGTAGAGGTTAATTTATTGTGCTATTATGAAATCTAACACAAAAACTCAGTTGTGAGCGAAATATTGCCATAGTAATTTATAAAAAATGGTCATGATCCTTACTTGTTACGAAAACTCTATTCTTAACTTTTATATATCTATTTAACAACTGGTGATAGATCTAGAATTCCCATGCCAAAATTAAACTTAAATACCCTTGTGCTAAAAATATTAAAAAATATATTCAATTATTTAAAGAAATATTAGAAAAAACATAAAAGCCCTTAAAATATTTCGAGGGACAGTCACGTATACCTGACCCACTAGTAACGGTCCTGACATCGTAAAGTTGTGGAAATACCGATATAATGGTAAATAAAACACATGTTTTACAATAACAAATTATATTTCGCACATATTATATTTCGCAAAATAAATGATAGCTACCTATAGGTCCTAGCTTCTCTATCATGGGCCGAGTACATACATTTCGGGAAAACACTGACTTTAATTTGTGTATATTAGTTATATAATGCAGTTTCACAGTAGTAAGGATTCTGTCAGTGTGCCCACGTTTTTAGGATGTCCTGTCCGTTACTTATTTAGTCCGGCTCATACGTTACCGACTATTGGGTAATGGTCAGGACGTAACGGTATCACAACTTTTCTTAGATTTTTAAACTTATTGCAAAAAAATGTAGTAAGATAACTAGAAAGCTTTAATTTACTCAAAACCAGAATTAAATTCACCACGTGAAACGATCTTCGCTTTAACACTAACATAACAAGATTATTTTAGAAACGTAAAATACTTACTGGTCAATGAGAGGCAAAACGCCGAAAAAAGACCGTTACCGGTCGAAACACTCTCAAGACTGAAGATATATCAAAACTGACGCTTCAAAATGGCTGCTGGTATTGACATATTTGATTTGGTCTTGCTATTTAAATAAAAAATTCCGAATAGTAGAAAAAAAACACTATTAAAAACAATTCAATTTACGGTCACGGTGCATGGACATGTCCAGTTAACACGTTCCAAGGGGACAGGATATAAACTTAAAAATCTTAAAATATTTGTTTTAAAATATATTTTACAGTTTAACGTGCTTGAAAACTACAACCTGATTACAAAAATGGAAGTATGTGGAATATGTAATGAGATACAAATTGCAAAAAAAACATTAACATAGGTCATATATTTAAAAGAGGACAGTACTGCAAGACGTAAGAAGTCGCATTTCTGGATTTAATTTTATTACTTTGATTTAAATTTATCATAACAATTTAAGTAAAAAAGAACCTGTATTCATTTGGAACTACTCTTTATTAACTAGACACTTCTATGTCATACAAACGTTAGTTATTTGCAACTTTCTTGCATGGGACATCTCACGAGTGGGTTGTTAAACATTTTGACGAAAATGCCCCTAGACGCTTTCGAGCAAAGCAACATTCAACAATCACAGACACGGGCAAAAGTAAGTAAACAGGATAATCAAATATGGATGCGCCCATGCTTCTGCGCTCGCAACATGAATGTCCCGTTACTTCGTAATAATATGATATGCGTCGACTCTTGAATATTATTAATATTTTTATGATGTGACTGGTGTTTAACGCTCAAATTGTATCGTTCCTTGAACGCTTTACAATGAAATGAATCGTAGAAATGTACTATTGCCTAAGTAAGGTCATAATAATATGTTCCGAACGATTGCACCAAGTATGATTATTATTAGCACGAGCACCCGCGCGTTTAACCGTAGGTAAAAAGTGCTTGTGCTTGTGTGCATGTTCACTCGTGCTCGATTCAACATTATCAGCGTGCGTCGTTATGATACCGTTGTGCGGCAGTGACACTCGTGAATATATTTTGTAACTGTGATGGCAACCTTCACCTTCATATAAATGAGCAGAATCAACAGAATAATCACTGTATTTATGTTGTTACATGTATGTTGCCATTCAAAAATAGTTGCCATCTTGATTAGTAGCAACCCTCGCAACACCGTAAATAAAAACTCTTTGGATCATCTGTCATTTGTCAGTAACGTCATCTTCGGCCTGTGCAACGACAATCGACGATCCGACCGAATCCGACGGCGACAATCCACCAGAACTTTTGGCGACAGTTCTAATATTTGCCGTCATTTCCATCATTCAATTATCCATAAAGTGATCCTTCATTAGGATCACGGCAGAAACTGGGTTTCTTTGAAAAGTTAATAGCCAAGATGAGTAAAATAATCCCTTCTGTCGCTAAGCTTTTAGCCGGTCCCACAAGCACGGTAGGGATCTTTCCTTGAAATTTAATTGTGTTATTTTTTAAATTCTATATTTATTGAAAGAAAATCGTTACGTGTGTTCAAAGTTGGATTTTATTGTAGAAAATTGCCGGCCCCGTCACTTCTACATCAAGTGCGAAATACAGTACTAAAAGTGAAGCTACATTCGAAACCAAGGTAACGTACGTTTTATTTTTTATCAATTAATGGTTTTGCTAGAATGTTTGGGCGGTTTACGTCTATGATGTGCTATAAATATCAGCCAGTATTTGTGCTGGAAGCGACAGATTGTTTTGTAATTATGTAACATAACCTTCAGGAGTCAAGTGTAACAGTGTTTTGTTGTTAGTGTCTAATGTGACGTTTGAGGTATCTGTAACAACATTTTTGTGATCTTGTCACAATTAACATAAATCAATTAGTCTTGTTGAACTAACTAATAAATAATTATGATTTGTTTAGAAAATCACATTTTAGAAAATCCACTTGATACATTAATATTATACATTACCTATATATTTAATATGTGATTATATTTTATGGAAGTATTAAAAGTTATAATATATGCCATAATATTTAAAACTTCAGTGATGTAATGCCCCATTATTTTATATACAATACTCTTTAATTATGAATAAAGGCAATGGGAGATTTTAAATTTCTAGGTGAGGAGTTAAGGTTTTATGTTTTTTAAAAATTTAATATTCAGTTTAAGTAGTTAATGAAATAGTGGTTTAAGTGATCACCTTGCCATTTAATAATTTGTAGAATGTTGTGAGAAACTTGGGACAATTATACTTTACACAAAATTTTTTGTACTTCGGGTGTTCTTTGTGTCTGTTAGTTGAATTTACTTGGTGTGCAATACAGGTTTAATTAAGACTTCCTCCATGGTCCAGTGAATAGCATCTGCAACTGCTGATCGGAGGTCCTGGGTTTGATTTCCAGGTCGGGCAAAAGTGTTACAGGGTTTTTCCGAATTCTCAGTAGCATCACCGAGTCTGGCAATGAGCCCGGTAATAGCCCGGCAATAGGCTCGCCTCCTATTACATGGGACTTAAAAATTCAAGGCAAAATGTGGGTGTAATATTACACCTCTGCTTACCCCTTCGGGGATACAGGCGTGAGTCTTTAAATAAATATAAATAAAATACAGGTTTAATAACTAGAGCAGGACATTTCAATAAAATAAATGATCTACACACCTTAATATTTATAATATTGCATGTGATAGAGTAAAAACCAATATATATTTGTAGTATATATGGGCTGTAAAAATAGCTTGCTCTGTTTTGTATATTTATATAGATCACCATCGGAAAAGATTTAAATGATAATGCAACTTTTCCTTTGACTGCTGGTCCAAAAATATGAGACCTGTTGTGCATAATTGAAACATATTCCAAACGAAAGTACTAACCATTTATTGCAACTTTTACTATGGAGCCATATAAATCTATCCCAGTAAAAAAAAGATACAGGCTAACAAAAGTATTACAAAGTGTGGATTTTTTATCACTTAATTATAGGTTTTGTTTGTTTTAAACAGATTTAAAATGTTTCCAATTAAGGTATCAAAGAAAACTAGTAATAGGCATGCAGGTATATTTCCCTTATGATAGAAAAAGACAACAACAAAAGCAGTCACGCAGGTAAAAAATGATTCCCTGCCGCAATAGATAGGGCGCGGGAGGGAGGCGCGGCTACCTGTCGCTCTATTGGTACAGCAGCAGCGCGCTCATTAATCACACTTTAAACCACGTGCCGTTGCAATAAATGCTTATAAAAATACACATTTTTAAAATGTTTGTTACCCTGTATCTTTTTTTTACTGGGTTAGATTTGTTTGGCCCCATAGTAAAAGTTGCAATAAATGGCTAGGACTTACGTTTAGCATAGGTTTCAATTGTGCACAAGGGGTTTCAATTGTTTGGGCCAATTGGTTGCATTGTCTTTTCTCTTGTAGTCATAGGAAATGATTGTGGTTTGGATCAATGGAGAAGTCCAAGAGACTTAGAGATTTTTTAAAATTTAATATTAATCATTTGGAGCAGTAATTAAATCTGGAGATGATAGTTAAGTTCTGTGTTATGTGAAGTATGGAGGCAAAAGTGATCCATAAGAGCTCCAATTATTGTTTCTTCCATATGAAGAAAAAAGTAAAACTTAGTAAAAAAGTATATTAAACTAGTAACTACTACTAAACTAGTAAAAAAGGTATTAGTTTGGTAGCCATTTATGGTACCAAAAATTGATGGTATAGTAGCACGGACTGTTTCTTCCACATCATAGCACGTATTTTGCATATGGGTGAGAATGGTGTTGTCACTCGAGTCGCCCCAAAAATACATATAACTATTGTCACATGATCCCTTAGTTTCAATCCTAACCCAAAATGTTACTGGGTGTTCATTTAGTCCATTAGATGTATGTTTGTAAAGTCTTCCTCAAAAGAATGTTTCCTAGGAGGGAAGTTGCAAAAGACACCTACTTAAATGGAAAAAAAAAACATTGACTTTGATTGACTGTACCTATACCTATCATTAAATAAGGTCCCTGGCTGTATGGTTAGCCTCCACAAACACTATAAACTCAAATAATAAATGGATGTTTGGACAGTTTTCACCTGAAGATAATTGAATTCCTGAGGAAGGTTTTAAGTCATAATTTACGCAGGCGAAGTACAGTTTATGATAAAATTGTTAGACAAATTCATCTTTGTTCATTGGTAGTTTGAAGAACATTGGAAGTTTATATACATATTCTAGAGTGTAGATCTTATGCCTCAAACAAATGCAAACTAAGTATAGAAATACCTGACTATCATCTAAGTCATAACAATATTTTATGCCATTAATAGCTTGCATGCTGCAATCTATTACATTTGTCAGATTCAATTTGTATTAAATGAGTTTACTCACTTTAATTTTATGCTTTGAATGAGTTAAATGCCATGAAAAATCTTTTTACATTTCAATGAACATTTTTGAATCAAAATGAACTTTGAAAATGTTATTATTTCTATTTGACAGAAAAAACAATATCATGGAAATAGAACAAAGGGCACAGAATACTTGGAACAAATATTGGAGTATGAAAGAAATATTTAAAAGTAAGATGCCAGTACCAATAAAAACTAAATTGATGAATACATGCCTTTTGCCATGCCTAACCTATGCTTGTCAGACCTGGAAGTTCTCTAACGAAGTCAAGAACAAAATTATTACCTGTCAAAGAGGCTTAGAACGTAGTATGCTAAACATCAACAAAAGGCAAAAAATGAGACATACAAAAATAAGGAAGATATCCAAAGCCACAGATGCCTTAAAACATGCGAAAAAACTAAAGTGGAAATGGGCTGGCCATGTAGCAAGACTAAAGGATGACAGGTGGACAAGAACAGTTTCCTTGTGGAATGGTCCATTAGGAAAGAGATACAGAGGTAGACCTCATGCAAGATGGCAGGACGACATCACCAGGATTGCAGGCTTGAGGTGGACAGAAGTAGCTCTTGATAGAGTTGAATGGGCTGCTTTGGAGGAGGCCTTCACCCGTGAAGGGGTTCTTGCGACTCAACAATAATGTTATCAAACTTTGATAGAATGCCTAACACGCAAGAAATAAAAGGCTTTATTATTATATTATTTCTATTTGCTACTCTGTTACTCCTCTGAATCATTTGAAGATAAGAGAGTTAATGCTTAAAAGAACGGTGTTTAATTTAGTTCTGGGTTTTATACTCAGTCTCAAGTTTCATAATGAGCATATTATTATCAAGGCTTTCGAAAACCCATTTATTTAATATTCACCTAGCTGCAAAACTGTATACAGTGGCACACAACCAGTTGCTCAGTGAAAAATATTCCTGGTATTCATTCTACCTTCTCATTTAGACATAAGTAAGAAGGTTGTGAATAGATATTTGACTACATATTTGCCTATTATTATTATATTGTACCACATACATCATCTAGTCCCAAACTTAGTGGAGCTTGGACTATGGGTACTAGATACTTGATGAACATACATATTATATACTTTATGTAGTAAATAATATTTTAAATATATATATTTGTCACCAGCCATTCAAACTACACAAGCTTGAGACGGGCCCAGCTACAAAGGCCACCCTCACTAGTCAAGATGCCCTCGATTTGTACGAAAAGCTGGCGGTTCTGCGTCGACTGGAGACTGCCGCTGGTAACTTGTACAAAGAAAAGTACGTCCGTGGTTTCTGCCACTTGTACTCGGGTAAGAACATTATACACATCATTGTTTAATCGTACGTTTGACAGCAGACCCTAAGCAGCCTCGAAGCACGCCATGACAAGACTAAAACGAAACGACACGAATATGGCAATAAGTTGTAGCCAACTTCAAAGCTCAATCACTACCAGTGTGTAATAGAGCTCATGTATTTTTTTATTGCTAACAGTAACCAACCATTGGCTCACTCGGTAGTAACCCCGGCTCATAGACGTGGTTGTGTCAATAATCTAACCAAGCATACGGACAGATTTTCTTAGGTGCATTGTATATGACTAACAAATTACTTTATGGTAGAACAATATTAGCAGCCCTGTCTTATAAACAGTCTTAATCTTGGAGCGGGTCTCTTTTCACTATAAGAAGGGTTAGGTCGTAGCTCACAACATTGGAACACAAATTTGCAGAGTTGCAGATTCACTCACGATGTTTGTCTTCATTTTACGATGGTCCAAATACGAATCCATCTGCGTGGCAGACTGTTATTTCATCTCACCACGTTGCTATCAATACTCTTCGCTGTAAAACGACTTTAACGGGCTCTTTTTTATTACGATGCCAAAGCGAGGCCACCGGTCGCGCC
Organism: Euclidia mi; assembly: GCA_944739405.2. Classification (NCBI taxonomy): domain Eukaryota; kingdom Metazoa; phylum Arthropoda; class Insecta; order Lepidoptera; family Erebidae; genus Euclidia; species Euclidia mi. The sequence goes on from OX123195.2 coordinate 36,736,195, forward strand.
TCCAACCAAATGCGAACAGTTCTATGGAGGCTAATTCACCTCGTATCAACTTGGTGATGCAACCAAGGTATTGCTGGCGACCAAATCAATATAATACTTTTGGTGTTCTCGTTTTGTACTAGACCCCACGGTGGCGCAACTAGGTAGCTTTTCCACAGAGTGACTGCCGTCTGGCCCCCGCAACCCAAAGGGATAGCAATATTCCATGGTTTAGATTAGTGTTGGCTTTTTCAGAGGTACTTTCTTCCCAAAACGACTGTCAAAGATCTTCGTGACAGCCGGGACCGTCGGTTTACCTGGAACCGAGAACGTGCTCTCCGAGGCACGAAAGAGGCATTAATAAACAATTTTATACGCATATAACTTCGAAAAGGCATTCTGTTGGTATCTCCACTAGGCTCTGCCTTCGGGTCTTTTGATAATCTCCGCTGTACAAAAGACTCGGCTTCGAAGCCTTCTTTAGAGCCGCTTTGGCTTTTGGCGTGTCCTGCAAATTTAAATATACTAATTTCTCTATTTCATTAGAACACCAAAGTGGCTGAAGTGCTCATCTGGTATCAACTTGGTAGCGCTACCAAGGTATTGCCGTAGATCACATCAATCCCTTTGTTTATTTTGGTGTTTCTCGCTGTGTAGTTGTAGACACCACTGTGGCACGACCTTTGTCACTAGGCTCCACTAAGCTCTGCCTTCGGGTCAATTGATACTCTTCTTGTAAAAACGACTCTAAAACCTGGTGTCGGTTACCAGGTCAAGAGGCGGTAGCAGTAGGCATGCACGCGGCGATGCGTGACGTAGACTCGTTGATCACGGCGTACCGCTGCCACGGGTGGACGCACCTCATGGGCGCCAGCGTGCTGGGCGTGCTGTCTGAGCTCACCGGCCGTAGGACCGGCGTCTCCCGCGGCAAGGGAGGCTCCATGCACTTGTATGGACGCAACTTCTACGGCGGCAACGGCATTGTCGGCGCTCAGGTATGTAACAATCATAATCATTATTTTAATAGACTATAACCGCAGTTACGCTCGCATATTTTATTCGTTTCTGCCCGATCCCGTGGGAATTCAGGCAATCCGTTCTTAGTGAACTCCTACGGTCCCTTTGGAACATACCTACATGCCAAATTTCAGAATTTTGTGTCTAATAGTTTTAGTGGTGTCTTTCAGTCAGTCTGTAACGCAAGAATTTTATATGTAATTTTTAAAGCGGTTGCCGTTTAGCACTACGCTTAGTGCTGTGGGTTCGATCCCCACGAGTACTTGGAAAAATGAATTCGGTTATTCGTAACTTAGATTCTCCTCTTTCTATATCTCCTTTATTCTACTTCATTCGCGAGCATATTATTAAGGCTGTTGCACACATACCGCCGGTCTCGGCAACGGCAAAAGCACCTAAATAGCCAGCGGTGGTAGGTCGCCAAGTAGGCGGCCATTGGTGATGATTGGTGGCAGTATGTGTAGAAGCCTCTTAGTGTTAATATTATAATAGTGGTTAATATTATACAACAAGGACTTAGGTACATGTATTTCGAAGTTTAGTCCTAGATTTAACTTTAAGTAGGTTGGGAGTTGTTAAACAAAAACAATCGCCAGTTTAGTCTAGGACTACCTCTATTGTTATATTTAGCCCTTAGTTTGTAAAAAGGCCTTTAAGATGCAGATTCTCCAATCATGTCAAAGATCGTCCGCCTAGGTCTTGCCCTTCCTCTTGTCCATACGTTATTTAAAAGCATTGTTATCCCCCAGGTTCCATTGGGCACGGGTGTAGCGTTCGCGCACAAATACAAGGGAGATGGCGGCGTATGCTTCGCTTTGTACGGCGACGGTGCCGCCAACCAAGGCCAGCTGTTTGAAGTATACAACATGGCGAAGCTGTGGGACTTGCCCTGCGTGTTCGTCTGCGAGAACAACCGCTACGGTAAGTTTAACCTGTCCTGTATGTTGTTTACAAGCTGTTGCTTTCACCCGCGTTATTTACGGGGTCTCGACAACAGCACCACCTACGGGGTCAAATAATCCCTGTATGTAGCCCTACAAAGTCTTCTATCTTCCAGTGAAAGTCCCATTAAAATCGACTCGGCAAATGCAGATTAATATCTCCAGGGTAATCCCCGGGCAAACAAAAAAACACAGACTGACCGACAGGCAGACCGATAGGCAGACAAATAAGTTAAAAAAGGTTGTATAAGACTTAGTATCTTGTAACTAATTACACGCACCTAAAACGAAGATAGTTATTTCGAAATCACAGACAGACACTTAAATTTTTCGACTATAGATAAAGATACAACGTTATTCTGTAGCTCCGTCCGTACTCACCTACAGTATTACTCGATAGTATATTTTCAAGACGAGTAAAAAAATTACCACAACTTGTAGAGACTCAACCAATTCGTAGAGTACCTGGAAGAACATCAATCCATCTTCACAAACTTTGCAATACTTTGCATCACACCAAATTCCCACCAAGTTCCGTATTTCCTCGCTTTCTCTATCTATATGGTAAAATTGACGTTTCCGTGCCGTCGCCATTCCTTTTTCGCAGCTTACATGTAAATCGACCCTTCAGTCGGGAAAGTCCTACCTATCAGCTAAAATCCTCCCAAATGAACTCCGATCCTTGAACAAATTCGAGAGAATCTCATTTGACAAGTCGACGCAACATCCCAAAAATTATTCCCTTTGTTACTCATACGGGTCGTAAGCAAGCCCTTTTTATTATATAGTAAAATAGAAAATACTACAGATACACAGTAATATGTGTGTTTGTTGTTCCGCGGTGAAGTGTCACGGCAACATGTAGCGCACACACATGATAACACAGTTAGACATCTACCTAGACCGTGGATGAACGCCTTTCAAACGACCTACAAAAATATGATGAATGATAAGCGTTCGAAGTAAGCGAAGTATTTTTGAACTTGCGTTTTTTACAGCACTGATTGTTTGTTTATTTAGGTATATAGATAACATCACTCATGTTCTTGAATAGGTATTGGGTAGGCAGAGGAGAAGGGCATTCACGATTTCCATACTTTATTTAACGGGTCATTCTGTGACGAGCCGTATTTCGCTATGTGGCCTAAATACTTAGTACTAAAAAAATATTACACTATAGAAGAGATACGACTCTCAAGTATCAAAATTACTTCCGTTATGCTTCACCCTAATTCATTGTAGGTGTTGTAGGAAGCCGCGTCAAAGAGGCGACGTGTGCCCAACAATAGTACAATTTATGAATCACCGTTAATTGCGTGTTCGGCAGCGATCGTATTGTACGAGTCTGTTGATAGAGTTTATATTGCTTTTGTGAGATACCGAATTAAAAGCACCATTGCACTAGGCTTGACTGTAATGTCATCGTGAGTGTACCCGCACCTATTTATATGGCAGTTCTAAGATATCTGATAGATTTTAGTTTTTAAGATATATAACATAAATATACTCTATAGTTGCATCAAACGAAAGTATTAGCTTTTTGAAAGAGCGCCGCCTGATGCGCGCAAGGACAGCTAGTTTCCGTGAATTTGTGCGTACTTCTGCGCCAAGCGAGTAAGGTGAAATTATATAAATGTAAGATCAATAAAATACTTGTATGTAAAACGCACAAACATTGGAACCTCTCTATAACGATAATTAGCTGAAATATGTTGGATTGATCTCTATAAAACATGGAGGTCTTGGGACACAACCGAGACAGCGCTAAGATGATGATGATAATGACACAGTACTAATGAACATTTTTAGGAGCTAAATATCAAGATTTGATGATTTTAACATTGTCTTTATTGTTTCATGTCTAGACATTTTTATCTCTACTATGGGTATTATGATTAATAATAATTGAAAAAAAAAGAGCTTGGACATAGCTTGGTATAGTTTCAGAATAATTAAAAAAATGTAAATATATAATGAATAACGTTCATTAAATCATTTCGTAATATTCCATTAAAAGTTGCTGATATTTTTATATTTAATACTCTGTATAAATAATACCAAACTGTATTTAGAATAATTATCATTGTAGTTATACTGATAAAAAGATTGAGAAACACTTCTTGAAAGCATATTGCAACATCGTGAAAACGTTTTAAGTTTTACATCTACATTAGGTACCATTTCGTTGTGAATGTGAAAATGCATGACTTTACATTACAGTTAAAACCCTGCATTTGGTACAGAAATGTCTTTAGATGATTATCGTATGTTCTTTAAAAGCATGAAATCGTAATAGCAAAAATAAAGAACGTATGTTAGTCCCATTTAAATGGTCAGGTTAGATGTCTGTATCTTCTTCATAAACTCAAATATTGGGCCAGTCAGTTCAAAAGTACCTGGCTCTTGAAAGCAAATCTGACTTCATATTATCATCATCATTCTTTGATTCACGTGTTACGCTTTTTACATAGTAACCGCCGCTGTACATTATGCACAAGTTTTAAAACATAAATATAAATTAGAAAATAATATTGTAGCATAGAAGGCAAAATATGTTTTCTAGAGACGCGTAGTAATTCTATCATAACTTTTAAACCTAAATATTTAGGTACATCTAGTCAGGCTGTCCACTGGAGCCGAGAGAAGCGAGAAGAGGAACTGGGTCTTATAAAATGTATCGATATGTGTAAAAACCTTACAGCGGAGTTTTTACATATTTCTATTGATTGTAAGAACTCTGCTCCGTTTCCACGCCCCTCATCTCAGCTTCGCTCATCTCCGCTCCAGCGGTGGCTATAAAAATTTAATGGTAATATTACTGATTGCTTGTTCCAGCCATGGGTACGAGCACGGACCGCTCAGCGGCGAATATGGAGTACTACACCCGCGGGGACTACGTGCCCGGCATCTGGGTGGACGGCATGGACGTCATGGCCACCAGGGAGGCCACGCGCTTCGCCATCGACTACTGCACCAGCGGCAAGGGTACGTAACCACATGCACGATACTTACATGCACTATACTACTAGAAATACTCAGCGCAGCGTCCAGCGGCGAGGCAGCCGTTTCAAACACTACGCCAGCCGAGCAGTTCTTAATTATTTTCTTCTTAGCATTTTGCTGGCAAACATCTTTATTTTGAGGCCCAGAAAGCAGCCACGCTCACTGCGTTGGCAGAGGCAGTCTTAAGTTCTTCCTGGGTGCAAGTTCTCGGGCACGCAGGGCACGATTCATGATGAGACATATTTTGTCTTGCACCGCACGGCCAAGTTAGATCAGTACCGTCCGTGAACCTTTTACTCTTAATAATTTTTACTCTCTACTTTGATTTAGACTTGACCTCATTGCTATATTATTTCTTATTCGGGGCCATCCACAAATTACGTCGCACGTATAGGGTAGTTGGTCGATGAAGTGTGACATTGTATTATGAATGAGATGATATTTATGAGACCAGCACGGGAGAAGGGTAAAAAATTACGAAAGTCATGTGACGTGATTTATGCCTCCTACCCTAATTGATAATAATTTATTCCTAAAAGAAAATATCATCAATCAAATTACATTTTACTACGTGCAGACTTGTGCTATGGAAACTACAGAGTACTTAACTCTCATCACTACTTCATACTACGCTACAAATAATTTGATTTTAAATTCGTATTGTATCGCCTAAATACAATTTCTATAATGCTTGGACCATTGAACACTCTGATTACATTTTATAATGTCCTGCATTGAAAGAATATTACCGTGAACGAATGTCATCATAAACTTAATATTGTTTTTCGTTAAACAGAGTGTTTTGCTTTAAAAATGAACTGCTGTTTATGTAATGGAGTATTTCGAAGTTTTGTTATGGTTCTGTTAGTTTGATAATACCTTTTTCATGTTGTCGTTCATTAAATGGACTTTGAGTATTTTTTAATTTTCGACCATCTTTTGTCTGCGTGGGGTGGTTGTTCCTGAAAATATTGTGCTCAAACAAAAGCTTCAACTTTGTAATATTTGCATTTGAACATTAAATATATGACAAACTAGAGGCCGCCAGCAGCTACGCCTGCATTGTTTTTTAATTTACCCGTTTTGGCCGATCTCGTAGGAATTTCGGGAAATCCCTTTTTAGTGCACCCCTACGGTCCCCAAGCAACATACATGCCAAATTGCAGCTGCCTGCGCCCAATAGTTTCGGCTGTAGCGTGTCTGTCAGTCAGTCAGTAACGCAAGGATTTTATATATTAAGAAGATATTAAGAAGATATTAGTCTTTCAGGGTGCATGTTTTGGTTCATTGTCTAGCCCAAAATATTGCAAAAAAAAAACAATACTGACTTCATTGAATGTTATACTTGATGGCTCGAAATATCTTCCCGAATCATCAGCCGATTATACCGTAGTAGTAGCCATCCAACCAGCGCGGTATCGTAGGCCTATATCCTCCTATTGGCTCACAATAGCCACAATTATTGTGACACAAATAAGGTATGACCTATGTCTAGCAGTGCACTGCGGCGAGCTGTTATGATTATGATAATAATAACTAGACTTTGTCCGTGTGGTGACGGATTAAGAATACGTATTGTCACCACCCCATATTGTCCGTGTGTTGACGGATTAAGAATACGTATTGTCACCACCCCATATCATCCCATGGGTGTCGTAAGAGCCGACAGAGGGAGCATTTTATGCAGAGAACAGCACTGTAAGAGAAGGAAAACTTGATACAAATCCTATACCAACCCGCTTGGCCAGCGTGGTATAGTAGGCCAATTCCTCATTTCAAAGGAGAGGCCTAGTCCAGCAGTGGACTATTAAAAAAGGCTGATGATGATGAACTAGACTTCACATTCAATTATTGGTTTGATTTACGACTTGGTGTAGGAACTCGCAACCAACCAGGGTATTCCATTGCGAAAGAAAAAAACATGAAAATTAACGCATATTATGAGTCCGTCAGTATACTTTTACCCTTTACATTGATTTTGAACTGTAATTACTATAGCAATTGTAGATGTATCATTGTCAAATTACGTCGCACATGTAGAGGAGGGTAGGTTTCGATGCACTGTGTAGTGTCATACTTCATATCTTATTCATCATAGAATGGTATGATGAATGAGATGATGATGTATGAGATCCGCTGCGACAAGGTGTAAAAACATCAAGAAAATCGTGTGACGTAATTTATGGATGCCGCCTTACATATAAAATTCGGTCCACAGGACCCCTTCTAATGGAGATGGAGACCTACCGGTACAGCGGTCACTCCATGTCGGACCCCGGCACGTCATACCGCACGCGCGACGAGGTGCAGGAGGTCCGCCAGACCCGCGACCCCATCACCTCCTTCAAGGAGAAGATCACCAGCACTGGACTCGTCACACCCGACCAACTTAAGGTAAACATCTTGTCACACCTGACCAATTTAAGGTAAACATCTTGTCACACCCGACCGACTTAACCCATTTCCTGTCCATGTATGATTCACAACAATTTAATTTTCAATTGAGTTCTAATTCGGTCAGGAAAGCATCTAACCATCTTAACCTCTTGAGTGGTCGAATGTTGCGAACCGGCCTAAACACACTATGAACACACATAGGTACATAATAACATTGTCTCAGTAAAATTTTATTTTCTAAGGCCAGCTTTTCCCGGCCTGCCGGGATAAATACATAAAATATGAGGATGAAACATTTGATTAGATTCAGACCTCTTATTACATAAACTGTCGATCGAAATTTTGGGTACTTATCAAATTAGTGTGCAACAATGGGAACATTATTTTAACTTACTGCGTGTACACATTCAACTAATAGTTCAATAATTGATTGTTATATTTTAAAAACTATTCCAACTAATTACTTTGATTATTAAAAAGATCACAAAATATGACTCTAAATTGCGACGTTGCCAAATATATAAAAGTATATATAAGTAAAAGTTGTCGTTGTTAAATAGGTCTTAGCTAGGTCACCGAAGCACCGGCATTCCTGGCCGAGCGTGGGTCCTGGCAATGGAGGAGCTCGGACCCCGACTGGGGAGACTCCTCACAGCGTGCCTTGAGGGGGGCCAGTTTCCACGAGCCTGGAAGACGGGGAAACTGGTCCTCATCAGAAAGGCAGGGCGCCCGGCGGACAGCCCGTCCGCCTACCGGCCCATAGTGTTGTTGGACGAGGTCGCGAAGATCTTTGAACATATCATCGCGGAGCGCCTCGTCCACCACTTTACCACGGTGGGCCCGGATTTGGCGGACGCGCAGTTTGGTTTCCGCCGAGGGCGCTCAACAATCGACGCAATAACATCAGTGAGGAGTCTGGCGGAGGAAGAGGTTTCCCGGGGCGGGGTGGTTCTGGCGGTGTCTCTTGACATCGCCAACGCTTTCAACACCCTGCCCTGGAGTTGTATTCGAGAGGCACTCAATTACCATCGAGTGCCTCCATACCTCCGCCGTATAGTCGGGGATTATCTAAGTGAAAGAAACATCATCTGCCCGAGTCATCTCGGTATTAGTCGGCGAGTTATGTCGTGCGGTGTTCCACAGGGATCGGTCCTCGGCCCCCTTCTGTGGAACATCGGCTACGACTGGGTGCTGCGCGGTACGCTCCTCCCTGGTGTGGGTGTCACTTGCTACGCCGACGACACCCTCGTCACTGCGAGTGATAAGACGTACCGGGCGGCGCCTATAAGGGCGACCGCTGGGGTCGCACAAGTCGTTGGAAGGATCCGGCGTTTGGGCCTAGAGGTGGCCCTCTCTAAATCCGAGGCCATTTGTTTCCACGGGCCTCGGAAACGGCCACCCGCAGGGGCCCACATTATGGTAGGAGGGGTCCGCATCGGCATCGGGACGAGCCTAAAATATCTGGGGCTCGTACTCGATAGCCGATGGGATTTCCGTGTGCACTTTAGACGCTTGGCCCCCAAACTTCTAGGGGCAGCAGCAGGATTATCAAGACTGCTACCCAATCTTGGGGGACCAACCGCCTCCTGCCGGAGGCTCTACGAAGGAGTCGTGCGGTCCATGGCCCTATATGGGGCCCCGATATGGGCGCACGACCTGACGGCCCACAATATCACGGCGCTTCGCGCACCGCAGCGCGCCATGGCCGTCAGGTTAATACGAGGTTACCGCACGGTCTCTTTCGAGACAGCGAGCCTCCTAGCCGGATCACCGCCCTGGGATCTGGAAGCTGGGCTGCTGGCGTCACTCTATACATGGCGCCAGCAAGCCCTGGAGCAGGGCGAGAGACCGGCGCACCGTGACATCGAGGCGCGTCGGTCGGAGCTCCGCCAGGTCCTAGTGGCGGAGTGGAAGGCACGACTTGTGCACCCCAGCACCGGGCACGCCACGATAGCGGCGGTAAGTCCCGTGGTTGAAGAGTGGTCGGAGAGACGTCACGGCGTCCTCACCTTCCGGTTAACTCAAATCCTTACCGGCCATGGTTGTTTTGGCCGGTATTTGTGGAGGATAGGCCGGGAGGAAACGCCCGGATGCCACCATTGTGGCAGCAGCCGCGACCCTGTCGAAGACACGGCGTTGCATACTTTGGCGGAATGCCCAGCCTGGGCATCGCAGCGCCGTGATCTGGTCGCGGCTCTGAATACGGTTGTCCTCTCGCTCCCGGCCGTAGTTCTGTCTATGGTCCAGAGTGAGAGGTCTTGGAACGCCGTCGCCTCCTTCTGCGAAGCAGTCATGCTGAGCAAGGAGGCGGCGGAGCGGGAGAGGGAAATACACCGCCCTCTCCCCAACCGTAGGTCCGGGCGTCGGGGACGTCGCACAAGAGACGACCTCCGACCACCCTAAATTCAGTGCCTGCGGACGGTGAGCGCTGGGGCTGCTCCCTGTCCGCCAAAAGGCGGGAGGCGGCGCGTGTCCTCGCCGCCTCCCAAGTAGCTTTGTGAGGTGATGGATGCGAGAAGTTTGATGGATGCAAGAAGTTTGATGGATGATTGCGAGATCATAACGAGACGGGGCCCGCCAACACAAACGGCGGGCCAATCCCGGGCGGGGTCGCGAGAAAGTATGCAAATCGCGAATCGCGTGACCCCGCCAACAAACGGGACCCGTAGGGACACCGCGGTGGTTTTTAGTGGGTATGCCCCGAACGCCTGTAGGGGAGAGCCTCCACATACCTCCTTCGCCAGTCCCAAGCCCAGCCGTTCTAATGGCTGGGTTGGCGGAGTTGAGATGACTCATAAGGAGAGTTTTACCACCGTAGTGAACAAAAAAAAAAAAAAAAAAAAAGGTCACCGAAGCACAGGACAGTTCACAATTTAATTTAAAACAAGATGTTAACCTTATCCGGCTGTGCATTGTCTGACAGTAAACTGTCACAGTCGCAAGAATTTTATAATAATAATATTCATCTTTATTGTACAAACGAGAGTTACATATCATATATTAAAACAAAATCTGTCTTCTGTCAGTCTGTCCCTATGTATGCTTTCGTAGTTGCGTAGGTCTTAAAAACTACGCAACGGATTTTAATGCGTTTTTTTTTAATAGATAGATTGATTCAAGATGATGGATTATTTATGTATAATACATGCATAATATTGCATTGCACCCGTGCGAAGCCGGGGCGGGTCTCTAGTAATTTATATATCGTGAGTTTTATTGCCCGTTCTTTCTCATGGTTCTACGCCCTTGCTTTGCGAAAGTGGCAGTAAATGTAAATGTAGAAGTATACAGTAATAATGTTTTAAATTTAACGTTCATATGTGTCACTTTGTGATCTAAATGAATAAAGGATTTTGACTTTTGACTTTGACTTATATAATCATAATAATTTTAGTTACATTGAATGATTACAGGAAATCGACACCAAGGTTCGCAAGGAGGTTGAAGCCGCCACCGCTCAAGCCAAGACGGAACCCGAGATCGGCGTTGAAGAGCTCTCCGGTGACGTGTACAAGGCGTGCTATCATCACGACAACTTGCTGCGCGGGGTCCTGCCCAACCGCCCGCTCACACACATCGCCGTCCGCGAGAACTTATAAACATATCATTCGGGCCTACACGATGCATACAACTGCGACCAGTAAACAACTTTGTATAAATACATTTAAAGAACATTTTTGTGTGCACTCGCTTATACAACAAATTTTTTTGTCACGACGTACCTTTATAGAATTGATATGACTGAGATGTACGAATTGCTTGAACATACTGGGTCCTAAGTCCAGTTTTAATGCATCGTGTAATAAATTTTAAGGAAAGGAGGTCTGTTAGTCCATGCAATATAATCTGCTCGATTAAAAAGTGAGATTAGACCGTTAAAGTTCAAATATAGAATTATTTTTTAATCAAATTAAATGTTGAAATGCGGTTGTAACGTACAATTTGTCGTCGGTAAGAGGAGATTCTTTATATGATGTCAAAATTTATGTCCCAATGATCATATGCTTTGCAACATATTTTGGTGAAACCAAAAATGTGTGAAAGCTCACTCAATTCAGCACAATTGACAATAAAATATTGCTTGGTGCTGATATGCATGTTATGGGTATGTTTACCTTTGCTACACCCACCTTAGAACATGTTTTTTTATTATTTTATTTGACTATATGTTTAATAATCATGTTTTAAATGCACATATTATTCAAAAGCGTCTCACGTGTAGTATAAGGGAAATGCTGCCAATCAGAAAATATTTACATATATAACTTTGTATTATTTTAATTTGAACTTGTTTATTTATTTTTTAAAGGCAGATGTTTATTAAAAATATAAATTATACTCTTTGTTTTATTTTGTCGGTACTGTAGTGCAACCTATCCGTAGTGAAGGAAAGACACATTTGGTATTATAGACATGCATCTAACTCATCATCCCTTTAGCGTTATCCCGGTTAGAACCTGGGATCCGCATTCTAGTCGAACCGGATTTGATTGAATATTAGCTTTTACACAAAGTGACTGCCTGCCTGACCTCCTCAACCCAAAAATCTAAATTCCATGGCTTAGACTAGTGTCGGATTATTCATAGATACCTATAACTGATTCCCTATAGCAATTGTCTAAGATCTTGAAAGCCGGGACCGACGGCTTAACGTGCTCTCCGAGGCACGGGCAAGCGATAATTTACAATTCAATACGCACATAACTCCGAAAAGTCATTGGTGCGCGCCGTGGATTCGAATCCGATACCCTCTGCAGGGCAGTCTGTTGGTATCTCCACTAGGCTATCGCTGCCTCAGACATGCATCTTACTATTATATTTTATTTTCTTATCTAGCTTTAGGTCGAATTCAAACTAACGTGTTTTCTGCACGCATACTTACATGCGTGCTACATTACATGCTTCAAAAAACGAACTTACGCGCGTCTTCCCAGTCTACTACAAAGTGGAAGACTCAAATTGGGACGCCGGGACGATCTGGATGTATTCGGCCTTTGCCAAGCAGTGGGACTCTGATAGTCTTATAAAAAAAGTAAGACATAAGTCTCTTTCATACCTACAGTAATTGTAAGAAGAGTTCTGCTCCGCATAAAAACAAAATCGAGTGCATAGGGTTCCCACCAAGAACTTAGGGTCCCAAGCCAACCTCACCTGCAAGTGGTGCACCTGCCGATCAACGGACGAGGCTCTGGCAAACAAAATATCCCGATAAGCGGCAATAGGCTCGCCACCTATTATACGTGGGATCAAAACACTGGCGAAAAGTGGGCGTTTAATATGCCTCTGCCTACCCCTTCGGGGAAACAGGCGTGAGACTATGTATATGTATGTATGTATGTAAAAACAAAATCGTGGATAGCCCACTGGTTAGTTTTACATAAATCTATAATATACTAGTCGACGCCAGCAGCTACGCCTGCATTTTTTTTTAATTTACCCGTTTTGGCCGATCCCGTGGGAATTTCGGGAAATCCCTTCTTAGTGCACCCCTACGGTCTCCAAGGAACATACATGCCAAATTTCAGCTTTCTGCGCCCAATAGTTTCGGCTGTAGCGTGTCTGTCAGTCAGTAACGCAAGGATTTTATATATTAAGATAAGTTAACCCAGGGCAGTATCCTGGATCCGTCTCCCTAAGACATCAGGGTGTCCAAGTTATAACTTCTATATTAAGAGATTCTATATAGGTTGATAAGTCTGCTATGATAATACATTAAACCATTTATTAGCTCACTAAATATCCTGTGAGAAAAGAGATAAAGACATATTTATTTCTGCATTTTGATTGTTTACAACACTTATACATGTCAAAACCCTATTCTAGATGATGCCGGCTTTTCCTAGCTAAATGACTTCTTGAGAAGAAAGGCCGAAACAAACTCAGAGTCATTGTTTTTTTTGTCACTTCAATTTCTTTAGTCTTTTCTTCATCTTTTAAAGTCCAGACAAAAAAGGGTTTACTATGCAAGTACAATGCAGGAAATTATCTGACGCTTTTGACTGAGTCGGCCCACTGATGGCCCGCATTCAACAGCAATCGTACATACGACATAATTACCAGACATAATTTTACCTCTTATTTCTCGATAATCTGTATTTTCTTAACCTATAGTTATAATAAACTACACGGCTGGCTCCTTGGTAGGTCAGGTAGGTGTACACTGTACACAGGGACATGGGGTCCGACGTGCAGAGGCCCTTTGAGAGTTTCAATCTAGTACGGGGGATTTCGTCTCCTGTGGCAGCGATAGCTTAGTGGAGATACCAACAGTATGACATACAAAGGGTATCGGGTTCGAAACCACGCGGTGCACCACCGACTATTCGAATAAGTTATGTGCGTATTTGGCTGTCAATTATCGCTTGCCCCGTACCTCGTAGAGCACGTTAAGGCGTTGTGTAATAAGATCTTTGACAGTCTATGTGGGGACTATAAATTTTTTAATTTTTTTTATTTCGGACATAATCCATTTAGTTAGTATGCAAACATCTTAAACAGTACTTACAACTACCATTACAAATAATAATTATTAGAATTATTATACTTACATTACAGTAGCATGTAGGCGTATCCAGTGCCCCAGTATGGGGCTCTCCCACCTGTCCGCCACGGTACTCAGGATGCTGTTGGGGCTGACGCATACCCTGCGCATGATGGCGGCGCATCGTTTGCGTATGGGTTGAAAACCATCTATGCCCGCTTGTGCAAACATGCCAGAGGCACTGCAGTAACCCTGAACGCATTGTTATATTAAACGCGCAGAGCGCTGTATGCCCTATGCGTGTAGTTGACCCACAGACTGCATGTATAGAAGGACTGACAATACGCTGCAAACAGCGTAGCCTTTACGTCAGTCGAGCATCTCGCAATTCTGCGAGCCAACATATTGCAACGGACAGCCAACGCTCTGCGCTCGCGCTCAATATCCAGGCTATCCTTTAATAGATCTTCGGAAACCCAGTGGCCCAGATACTTGAAAGAGGTGACTTGGTTCAAGGGGCTGCCGCAAAGAGTCATTTAAATTGCTATCGGGTAGGTTTTAGTGCCAGCCTTGAATACCATTAATTCACTCTTCTTAACATTGTACCTATCTGATCCCATGGGGCTCCGCGTACCTCTCACATATCATGAGCATGCCCATCATTGAGTTAATCAATGGGCTCAGCAGCACCATATCATCAGCGTAACTAATGTTGTTGACACATACTTCGTCTACATAACAACCTGTGTGCTGCTGAACTCAACGATCAAGGAGTTAATTTATGTACAGATTGAAGAGACGAGGAGAATTCAGGCCGCCCTATAGGCAGTCATTAGCCTTCAATAAACTGACACTGGTTTCTAGATTTTAAAGGGGTTTGGGTAAAGTTGGCGTCATTCTGAACTTTTTCGGCCATCAATGAAACTTATATATTATGAAACATCAGAATGAAACGATCAAAAGTTATTATGGCCACATTTCTCTAAACCATATCGAATCTGAGATATTCGGTTTTACATTTCTTAGTAAAGTCGAATAAGTTAGTTGTCACACTTAACTGCACTATTTTAGATTCTCTTTCGTAATAATTGATAATAACAGAAACACGACGGCATAGAATACAAGTGTCACCACCTCCTCGTGGGTGTCGTAAGAGGCAACTAAGGGATAACACGATGCAAATACCATCTTTGCATAGAGACGGAAAACTCGACATCAAACCCTATACGACTGCCTCGTTGGTCTCGCGGCATAAATGTGCGCGTGGGATCGGGAGGTCTCGGGTTCGATTCCTGGGTCGGGCAGTGTTATTGGGTTTTTCTGTCACGAAATTCTCAGTAGCAGCACGGAGTCTGGCAATGTGCCCGGTACGGCAATAGGCTCGCCCCTTATTACGTGGGTCTAAAGTATATCTGGCGAAAAGTGGGTGTAGAAATACACCTCTGCCTACCTCTTCGGGGATAAAAGGCGTGACGATATGTATGTATGTAACAGAAAAATCATTCCTAATCCTTTTAAATAGTTTACGTTAAATAGTTTAATTATGTTCGTATATCTAATTATAGCAGTCAAAACCATTAAGGTGAATATGTAATTGCAAATAATCCAAATAGGTAGAAGAAGGGTTGCTTTTGAAATAATAAATGCGGAAGTTACTGGCCTATATGAATTTTCCATTTCTGTGAGTTCCGATGATTTGGTATTATACGCACTTGCGACAAAAAGCGACGGTTCGTATCTGATCAAAGTATACAACCTTTTTAGGGTTCCGTAGTCCACAAGGAACCCTTATAGTTTCGTCATGTCCGTCCGTCTGTCCGTCCGCAGCCTAGCTCAAAGGCGCCTGGTGCTAGAAAGCTGATATTTAACATGAATATAGACATAAGATATTGCAACAAAACTGTAAAATAAAATTTAGGAAAATATTTTTTTTAAGGGTATCTCCCCTACATAATATAGTGGGGTTGAATTTTTTTTTGGTTGAGTGCCCCATCATGTGGGGTATCATTGGATAGGTTTTAAAAAAATATTATTAGTTTGCTCAAATCATTTTTCGATCAAGTGATTGGTTTGTCAAATATCAAGCTTTGAAGTGAAAAATATTGTTAGACTCAAGTGTCCCCCCCCCTCCTCTGCCGGCTAAACTATTAATTTGGAAGAGGTGAAAAAAATCACAAATGTAGTACATATAACGAATTTAAAAGGAAAACTATCACGGCTAAGTAGATATCACTAGTTTACGAGTAATCGTCGGTTAACTTATAAATACCTATTTCTGTGAGTTTACATTGGGCGCGCTGGCTTAATCTTAAAGATATACGTACAGTACTGGCCAATCTTTATGGCCGCTCTGAATGTAGCTATATCGGTACGAACTTGCGCATGGTACAGTCGGGTGGACATTTCATAACCAAGAAAAATATTTGTAATTATTGAAATTTAAAATCTTCAGCTACTTTGTTAAATTACCTATACCTACTTATTATATTGTTTAATTACATATTCAATCAAATTCGATTAATGTAAATTCAGTTCGGTGAAGGGACTTTTAAGCTTAGACTTCTTTCCTTCTTCATAAACGTTAATACGTAAAACACCATTTTCCGTGTTTGGCGACGTAAAACATTAAAACGACCGCCAGGCATGATCAATGAAAATGGTACCTAACTATATCAGTACAAATAACAACAAGAAATAATAACAACAAGAAACAACGAGAAACAACAAAGAAGTAACACTATGAAAAAAATTCTAAGCGCGACGATACTGTCAGAGATCAGCGATTATGTGAGTCGTGTACGAACGTAGCACACTCACACTAACGCGCGGGAGGCGAGGACGCTAGCGGGTGGAAGACAGCGCACGCGGGCGTGCCCTGCCTCCACGCACCGCGTACGTCCCGCTGATACCTGATTTTGTGTTCTGCGCAGCGCAATGCGGCTAGGTTCGGAGCGGCCATAAAGTTTGGTGAGTACTGGCGAGCACTGTACAGTACTCGCCAAACTTTATGGCCGCTCCGAACCTAGCCGCATTGCGCTGCGCCTCCCGCGCGTTAGTGTGAGTGTGCTACGTTCGTACACGACTCACATAATCGCTGATCTCTGACAGTATCGTCGCGTTTAAAATAGTTTCGTAGTGTTACTTCTTTATTGTTTCTTGTTGCTATCGTTGTTTCTTGTTGTTATTTGTACTGATATAGTTACCATTGTCATTGATCATGCCTTGCGGTCGTTTTAATGTTTTACGTCGTCAGTATATTTAATATAGTACTACGAAGTATGTATTATTAAAATTATTCGTGGCCGCTGGAAAAAAATGACGCCACGGGTCCATATAATGTTACCCAAACCCCTTTGGAATCATTGTTTGAACATCGTAACTGTTGAATGAAAAGCCAATTTTTTTTTCTACTTTTCCTAGCCTGGTCAAGTTTTATTTAGACCATCCATTCGGGGTATATTTTATAACATGCAAAACTTTATTTAAAATAGTTTGATCCATTAAGCAGTTGGCTGAAGGCCGCTCTTCTGCGGATCTCCTACTCTTCTCTTATATGTCTGTCCTAGTGCGCTCCTACCATATGTATCACAGAGTACCTACTTTATACTGGGTGTAAAAAGACCCTTAACGAAAACTGAAACCCCATATTGTACCAATTATTACGATAATTTTTTACTTCGGCACCATACGTGGGAAATAACTGGTTCAGGAGATATTGAGGCTCAAAGTCACGATTTTTTTTCTAATTATTCCAAAATCGTGTTTAGAATGATAAATGTAAACTTTCTTCCAAATAAACATAAACACAATTTTCAATATGTCCCTAAAATGAAGGGATTTAAAGTTCCCTAAACGCAGTGTATGCCTACTAGCAATCAGCTGCGAGTTCATTTCCCTCAGCCGCGCGACCACGTGATCATAAACTGCCGCCGTTAGGGCGGTTGCAAACTAGCGTTTTATACGCGCGTATAAGCTGGTTTTTGGAAGCGCATGTAAACGTGTATAGGCCTGCCTTTTGGTACACGCGCAACTCCAACGAGCGTTGACACGCGTCTAAGCTCGTATAAGCATAGTAAAAGAAGAATAGTAGGTTAGCTAAGGCCGATCGGCGAGTTAATTGCCTCAAGTCAAGTCTTATCAAGTCTAGAGATTGTGTGCGTGAAAAGTGCGTGCGTACACGGCGCCGGCGACTCACGCGTATTTGTATGAAGCTATCCTACTAATCTTTTTGTACTATGGTATAAGCGCTATACCGACGTGATATCACTACCGTTTCCAGTGAACACGCCGAAATATGCCCGTTTACGCGAGTCTGGTTTTTTGTAGCGCATAATGTAGCGCGCGTGTAAGCGCGTATGCTGAAACGACCGTATACGCGCAGAAAAATACGCTAATCTGAAACCGCCCTTAGGTCGACCGCGGCGCACGGTGTAGGTAGATCCGGCCGGCGTAGATACGATGCATTTCTCGCACCAATTCTTTCTGCAAGCGCGCGCTATACATTGCCGCTAATAAAATGTTAACATTTTATTTTCCCAGGTATTATTTTCGCGTAGTATGACTTGGCATGATGTGCAAAACGAGTAGACTTCGGCTTGGTGATGGGTCTTGTGTCGCCAGCTGTATATACTATGTATAAAAATAAATTGATTTATCTATGAAGACTGACGCCGAATGTCAATCAAATTTCATGTTGGCCGATAAACAAGGTTGTTCAAAATTAATCAAGTTTTCTATAAATATAGCAACAAAACAGTGATGCTCGAAGTAAAAAAATCGTAATATCAAACATTTTAGATAACATGAGTGCAGCAGAAACATTATCGCCTTTTCTCAGAAATGGCTACACTGTGCCTCTTATCTCAGTAGGTTCTAGGACTTTCCATTTCATATTTACAGTCATTCCGTGGGTGAAGCGACTAAGGAAAATACATACTTAAAGCTAATAGCATCTTTGTGAGGTGACGGAAAACTCGCTATTAGACTGGCTGGTCATCGTATTATAGTAGGACAATCCTAATAATCACTATGGTATAATGACTCAAAATAGAAGATGCCAGTGTCCAGCAGTGTACCTATCTATTGAAAACGGCTGTACGAAGATGATCTGAGATCATGAAATATCTGTCCGTTTGTAGCTGCCCCTTTTAAAAGGTTTTGCTACTTTGATAAGGATAAGAAAATAAGATTTTCATCTTGAATGCGAGTGTAATCAAATCTCGCTTTAAGGATGTCTGTGCAAGTAAACCTGACCAAAATAATAGCACAAAGCTACTCGCGGTATCGGGTTCGGTTTTTATTTAATGAAACTAAACTTGTCATAATCACCCTAATAATTATGTTTCACTTGGATAGACACTAATACATACATAGAAATTAAGTAATATAAATATGCATCTATTTTATTTTAGAAAATCAGGCTCCTGTCTGCTGCTACGCTCAATAAAAATTACAGTACTAAAAATGATGAAGTCGTTTTAGAAACAAAGGTATTCCATTATTTTATAATTAAAATATTAAATTCGAATAAATAATTTGAAACCATGTCAGTTGCTCTTTAGAGTTATATTATTCTATCTACTCGTGCAAATCTACGAATGCTTACTTAGTAGGTAACTGCGATAGAACCGAAACAAATATGAGAAGATAAAGAAAAAATTGTCGTACCTAGGTACTCTGAAAAACTGCATACGAACAGCATGTAGGTATATGCCGATGCCGAAAGACTTATAAAAATATGATATAAAATGATAATTCTAGTTGGCACAAATCTTTTGACGACCAGTTGGCGCCGCGGGGAGTGTACGCGACTGCTACGCCGAAGGTCGCGGGTTCGATTCCCGCTCAAGTCAAATATTTGTGTGCATGAACAAGGATGTTTGTCTTGGTCTGGGTGTTTCTATGTGTAATATGTATGTATTTACAAAAAAGAAAGTATATATGCATGTCTATCCATTGTCTAGTACCCAAAGTACAAGCTGATGAGAGAGACTAGATGGTGTTGTGTGAATGGGGTAGAATATATTATTATTATTATTTGTTTCGCTTTCACGGCTATTATTCTAATTTGTTAGAACAATACCCGACCCTTTGGCCGGCGTACACGGAGACATAGGTCCAACGCGCAGATGCCCTTTGAGAGTTTTAATCTAGAATGTGATGGGACACCTATTGAGGAGCCTCCATAACTGCACTATTAAGTACAGTCACGGGTTAGCCGCAGCAGGTGAGGGACTATTGCTACTTTTATGGAACTCTGGTTACTCTGGGCTATTGGGATGGGTGTGAAATAGATTGGTTTAGATGAAAACTATAGATGAATGCCGGCGCCTGCCCTAAGTAGGTACTCTTATAGTACGTCGAAAAGGGGCAGACGGTGACTCGCCAACTCACTAGATTGGCCCTCTCTAAATAGCCGCCAAGGCAAACAAACTCTACGATAAAGGCAACAAGAGGGCAACACCGGTGTGAGCGGCTAGGGGTGTCGAGCGGTGCGGCACTGGTTTCTTCATCGCGGGTCTCGTGACAATGACACTTCCATCCCCGAGCTAAAAGCTCTCGCGGCTTCCCTCTGGCCGGCCAACTAAGGCAAGCCAGAGTCGAGGGTCCTGCGGGCGCTCTTGGAAATCTACTCTAGCCAACCAATAAAGGCAAAACGGAGACGAGGCCCTGACCGACTCTCTGAAGCATTCAGGACCGCAGTGTCGCCACACACATTCAGCTCGCCACAAAGCTGCCCTGCGGTTTGTAAGCTTTCTTATTATTATTAGTGAAATTTTGTTTTTCTCAGCATATTAAGAATCCCGGTAGTCTAATGCTCTAATGCAACCACGGGCCTAGGGCAAGTAAGATTCATTTAGAGGATTTGGTTCAATAATTGTATCTTTTTGTAAAAAAAGTCGAATTATTCTACACGTGTTTAATATGGCGGCTTTTTGCATGGTTATATAATATATTACATATTATTAATATGTATTTGTTGGCAAT
Source organism: Euclidia mi (assembly GCA_944739405.2). Classification (NCBI taxonomy): domain Eukaryota; kingdom Metazoa; phylum Arthropoda; class Insecta; order Lepidoptera; family Erebidae; genus Euclidia; species Euclidia mi. The sequence goes on from OX123195.2 coordinate 36,757,000, forward strand.
TCAAGTTGACGTAGGTAATGAAGAAGGTGTTTCGGTATTATACCTGTGCTAGAGAGCGCCAGAAGCACAATACACTGGCGAGCAAAAAAAATCGACTCACTTCATACTTTCGCATTCAGTGTTCTAATTTTAAAATTAAGACCTAAATCTTAATTTAGGTCTTAAATTCTTTAAGTTCACCAACCACCAACACCGGGTGTGTTGGGGTGGTGGGGAATCCTTTGGAGATTTACTCCTTTAGGAGGTCTTCTTCGCCACCCTCGAGGCTAACCAGCCGGGTGAGTCTCCGTTTGGAGAGGCCCAGTTAGTCGCCTGCGAGAGGGCGGCGGCTGGTCGTCTGGTTGGTATGGTGGTGGTGGTGGTGATGAAGCCCCGCTCGAGGGAACTGGGAGTAGTTCCCGAGCGGGGCGCTTCAGTCTCCTCCGGATCAACGTCGTGGTGTCTGGATGGGGGAGGGAAGAGATGTTGACGGAGTGGCGATGCTCAGAGCGATCTGCACGCTCGAACATACCCCGGGCCAGACCGCTCACGATTCCCTCGATCGGCTTCCATTTGGGGTCCCGATGGATGGTCGCGTTTTTCAGGTACCTGGGCGCGTCGACCGCCAGGCGAAGGCACACGTTCTCCACCCGCTGCAGTCGCTGCCGCGTGGTCCTCGCTGTCATATTGTACCAGGCCGGCCCTGTGAGGCGCGACCTGATGTAAGTTTTAGTAGAGGGCCAGCTTGGCTCTCAGCGGCAATCTCGAGGACAGCAGCGGGCGCAGCTTCGCCGTGGCTACTTGGGCCTTCGCGACGATGGTCCCGACGTGGTGTGACATCGTCAGGTTTCGGTCGATTGTGACGCCCAGGCACTTGACCGTCGGCGACCAAGGGATTTCCTCCCCCATCAGCTTCAGGCACGGCGGGTACTGTACCCGTCCAGTAACCAGAGCCTAGGTCTTGGACACGTTGCACTTGAGCCTCCACTTCTTCAGCCAGCCCGAGAGCGCTTCAAGTGTGGGGCTCAGCTTCTGTGCAGCGTGTCTGGCGTTCCGTGAGCTGGACAGGTACGCGGCGACGTCCGCAAACAGCGCCAGCTTCACGTCGCCCACTACTGGCATGTCTGCTTGGGGAGTTTTGTCCACCTCTGAGAAGAAGCACCCTGGTCTGCCCGTTTGAGCCCGGATGAGCTTACTGTACCTGACCGGTACTCCCTTGTCGATCAGGTCTTTTGTTATTTCCTCCGCAGGGGTGTCCGCTGGATGGCGACTTTGAGTGGTCTCTCGGATGGTGGTGCGATGGCGTAATACGGCGCCTGCTCATATGCTATCACGGGCCGTAAACCTGATGCCCTTTCCAAAGGGCCTCCCGTTGGGGGCATGGCCAAGTTGGGCGGCTAGCTCCTTGAAGTGGACCGTCCAGTTATCCAGGTGGTCCACCATAAAACACGGCCTGCTCCTTGCTTGTGGTGGTGGTGGTGGTAGTTGTGGTGGTGGTAAGTGCAGCGGTAGTTCCGGCTGTCGGTTTCGGCTTCGGTGGAGGCGCTGCTGCCAATACGGCGGCTGCCGTCCTTGGGCCAGGTGTCAGGGCCGGCGCGGGGGCCGGTGCGGGGGTGGAGGTGGGTGCTGTTGGCGGCGCTTGCGCCGACACTAATGTCGGAGTCGACGCCACTGCTGCCGACGAAGTCGATTCACCCGTGGGGAGGGTGCTGCTGCACTTCCCTGCGGGGGGGCTCGCTGAGGTAGGGAGGGAGGGACTTGTAGGAGGAAAAGAAGTCCTCCTGCACATCCATCCTTCCTTCACTTGGTCCCGGCGGGGTCACGCGGGCTGGGGTTGAGTGGCCGAGGGGGAGGGAGTCCCCCACTTCCGACGGGAGGGAGTCCTCCAGATCGGGCCTCTTCATCGTCTGGTGATCGTCCTCCTCTTCGCGCGGCCTCTTCGTCGGGCCTGCTACGGAGGGGGTGGTCTCGGGGGTGGTGGTGATAGTGGTGGTGGTGGTGTTCGGGTCGGTGGTGGTGGCAGATGGTGTGTCACTGTGATACTCTCCTACACTCTGGATCGTGAGCGCCCGCTCCGGTTGGCCCGCCTGCGCGTATGTCGCCTGTATAAGTAACTACGCCCATTCTCATTTGCGCGGGAAAACAACGCACGCGACGACGAAATCATAAAGCCTTCGGTTTCTGGAAACAGTGAACCTAATTTCAACAATGCATTTGAGGCGTCTATATCGATGTGTGGCTGTTCTAGATCGTGTAGATGTCTTGTCAGTGACATGCATTTGTGGGGTTCTATAAACGATGCTTCTATTGGATAAAATTTGTGGAGTATAATTTTTGTCGAGGTCAACTATTGCTGAGCAGGGCCGTCTTAAGGTGTGCTGGGGCCCTTGGGCACACAAACTTTTTGGGGCCCTTGTAGCAGCAAAATAAAAAAAACAACACCAACTTTTATTATGATTTTCTATTTATTATGGGTAATCAAATATTTAGTATAAATGACTGTATGTTTGTATTTAATATTACTACTCCATTGGTTTTTGGCTATGATAGTGATACTGGTATCTTTCGGGATTTTTGTTGAGCAAAATCTTCTATTATATCCTTAAAGTCAATTTTTTTAAGGATATTACTTTCTATACACATAATTGACAAATTACTTAGCCGTTCTTGCAACATTGTTGTACGCAATTTTTAATTCTCTTGAGCAGTGAAAATGAACGCTCTCCACTACAATTCGTAACCATTAGGCAAAGAAATATTCTTGTAGCGACTTCAACATTTGGAAAAGTTTCTTCTAACTTATCAGACGTTATTAGATTATGTAATGTAGAGATCTTTAAATCCGTTGATTGATTTGCTATGGTCTGTAAATACTGGCTTAAATGTAAACATTCAGTTTTGAGCTCATATGCATTGATGTCTTCGTGGTAAAATTCTGCAAACTCTTTGCATTTTTATTCAATTCGTCAGATTCAATTGTTGTTAACTGACCAAGAAAACCAAAGCGATTATCGATATCTTTGTATGCTGCCGAACGGTTTTTTAAATGTGTATATAATGTCTCAATTATGGGAATAAAAGTGTCTACACGAAACTTATCCTTACCACTCAACTGTGCAGTTTCTGATGATCCTTCAAAAATAGTGATGAGTATGCTGCGTATTCTTTTTCTTTCAAATTTATCTTTGTATTCAGCATGAGGATTTTTTTCTTTAGCAGCTATTTGACATAACTGATCAGAGATTCGTAAAGTTTACTTACGATATCCATAGTTATCGTGCTATTCTGCAAACTTAATTCATTACTCCCATGAGATCGCTCCATATTTCCGTTAGAAGAGCAGTCTCAAATTTTTCCATCTTTTTTGCTTGGCTGGAGGCTTCGTTTCTAGTATCTCCTGGTTTATTGGTGTCACTTGCGATTGAAGACAATGATTCGGAAATATTTAAATATCCGTTTTGCAAAGCATTAATAGCAGTGGCATGAGCAGACCATCTTGTTTCCGAAAGAGATTTCAGGACTTTATTTGCATCTAAATGCTCTGTTACAATTTTCCATCCTTTGGTCGAAGCTGAGAAAAAATTGAATAATTTTTGTATGAATGGAAAATAAGCCTCTGCTTCAGTAACGCACTCAACAGCCTGAACAGCTACTAAATTATGCGAATGTGCCGCGTATAGAACGAAAGTTGCAAATTCGCAAACTTCTTTTAATCTTGTCTGAACACCAGAGTACTTCCCAGACATGTTTGATGCATTGTCGTAGCTTTGTCCGCGGCAATCTTTTATTGGAATATCAAGTTTTTCAAAAAGGTTTAAAATGGTATCTGCTATATGTTTAGCGTTATGGCCATCTATGGGCAAAAAATGTAAAATCTCTCGATAGGCTGTCCATCTTTCACATATCGTACAATAAAAGTGAGTTGGTCAATGTGGGACATATCTGGCGTAGAATCCACGCTAATAGAATAATATTTTGCCGATTTAAGTTCCTTTACTATATATTTCAACTCTTGCCCCATTAGACTAATAAATTCATTGCAAATATTTGCAGATAAATAGGATTTACTTCCTTTGCCTCGATTCCCGTAGTTTCGTATGTGGTCAGCAAGAAAAGGATCGAATTCACTAATCAATTCTAAGCACCCCAAGTAATTTCCATTATTTTTGGTTCCTAATATTTCATTATCGCCACGAAATGCAAGACCTCTTGGGGCTAAAATTTGATTACTGCAACAATTCTCCTAAGGACATTCTTTAATAGGTCACTTCTCTATTATATTGACATAGCAACTCATTATCGATTCTTCCAATATTTTTAGCCTTGCAACATAATTCATCATTAATTGCCTGTGCTGTGAACTATTTTCATGCTCCATTAATAAATGACTGATATGTTTCCAATCTTTGTATCCATTTGGAGAGCTCAAATTATCTCCAGTTCCAGTAGAGGCATTAAATAGACGACAGCAATAACAGTACACAGTTTTTTTTGTTGGTGAATAAAGTAGCCATTTCCTTTCTAAAGACTCGCCATTCGTCAATCTACGGGTGAAAATATGTTTACTCAGAAACCTAGTTTTTGATTTCCCACTGGCATCTGGAAAACTTGCAGCAGTTTCGGAAAAGTCACAATCTTTATTTTGGAAAAAGTCTGGCCCCTTTCGAATCCAACTATCACGAACTACTTCCGTTAAAATATCGTCAGAGTATCCCGGGGTCAGGTGATACATTTTGCAAGCCTATAGTTATTAACTCGCAGTAACTTGAAGTGGAGGGTTCGGTTTCTGATGTGCGTTTGTCATTTTCTTCATTCGTAACCTCTTTTTTCGGGCAGTATTGATAACTATTTTTGTCTTGAGGCGATAAGGAAGAAGAATCAGTCGGCTTATTTGTTTCTTCAACCATAAAAAAATAAGTCTGCTTAGGCAGCTTTCCCGTTATTTATTTTTGAGCTGATACTTTTTTCTTTTTTGTGAACCACTTAAATATCTTCTTTTTAACATCCGGGGATTCACGCCGCAATTGTTTTTTTTTGCAATGCTATTTTATCTATGTTATCCCAATTTCCACCGACCAAAAGTCGCGAAAAACTAAAATAAGGATTTTGAAACGAACCAACGACAGGCGTCATTTGTGTTCCCCGGGCAGAATAGTATATTATGACCATTATTTTTTTTTAAATTTCATAAATAAATTTTAAGCAAGCCGCCGGTCCTTCAGGGGCCCCCCTGAGGACGGGGGCCCTGGGCCAGAGCCCCGAGTGCCCCTATGGTAAAGACGGTACTGTTGCTGAGTGAATATTGCTAGTGATAATTTTGCTGAAGAAAAAATCTCGCAAGTTGCCTTTCCCATAGTACATTTAGGTCTGTGAGTCCCCTCCCTCCTTTTTCTCTCTTCGCTGAGATTCTTTCGATAGCTGACTTAGGGTGCAGGTAGTTGTGTTTCGTTAATGTAGTCCTGATTTTAATTTCTAAATGTGGATATCTGTACGTGTCCATTTAATTACACCAAATGAAAATGTCAACACGGGTATAGCAAACGTATTAATTGCTTTGAAGAGATTTTTCGAATATAGTTGTCTTTTGCATATTGAATTCAGTCGTTTTGTGAACTTTAATTATTATTATTCATACTCATCTATACTATAATAAAACTGTAGAGGTGAAAAAGTCTTTAGAAAGATTAAAGATATTTTGACGAAAATTAGCTAAAATGAAGAAAAATGCTAAAAATCAATAATTGATATTTTTTAGAATTTATGTCTGTCTGTCTTTCCCTATGTTGCTAAAGATCTCTAAAATGGCGAAATTGATTTCAATAAAACTTACACTCATGTACAAAGGATACTCAAACCTATAAAATAGTGTATGCTACATCACAATCGGTTGAGTGGTTTACGGTGTACACCTTGACCTCTTCTTTGTACGTAGTCCCAAACAAACCAGGGATCATCCAAAACTGGTTATAGTATATGTGGTGCCATCTATGATCATTATAAGTTTGTTAGTAAAAGTATAGTTAGTCTAAATAGGTACCTTTAAAGGTTTTTATGGCTGTTTACCCGACTTTAAAAAAGGAGGCGATTCTTAATTTCGTCAGTATATTTTTATGTATTTTCGATAAATAAATTACTGGAACCAAGCATAATTATAGTTATCCTTCCAACCGATAAATGTCACTATTTTCAAATCATTTTCTATCAAAATAAATGTTTCTTGCAAAAAAGACAATAAGTATGTGTCAGGTACCTTTCTGTTATTAAAAAAATAACAGAGTATAATGTTCGGCACTTTCATAAACAAAAAGTCTCTGTGTCAAAATTTATTACAATATCCACTTAATTTAAACAGTCAATCTCATTTATTTCAAATTATTATGTTTATATAATAGTTATATGATCATTTAATTTTATTTTAAATGATAAAAATAATGACTATAGATCCTTTTTTCAATAAATTGTCGATTAGTCCATATTATTTTCTATCTCGGTCGGTTTGTATAATAATATGTAAACATAGATGGCGTTGAGATGAGATTACTTGGATTGGTGTCTTTGTCGTTTCTTTGAATATTTGATAGTTGCATGTGATTGTGTTTCTTTGATTTCTTTCGTTCGTTCGTGTTCTGTTCATATACAGGTGTCTCATTATTCCCAATTTCCCACTCCTCACGTCACGTACGTGGGAATCTTTGAGCGGGAGACTGACGCCTGAATTCAAATACCTCTTGAGTTACTCAACGAGGCTATCTTACTTTCGGCAGGGCTGGATATACGTAGTCCTGTGTGTATTTTCTAAATAAATCACAATGACAGACACTTGAAACACCTAAAATCGACCTCCGAATATGTTGTTTTTCACATGGTCGGTTATATGTGGCATGTTCACGAGTGAGCGGTGAAAATAATTTACATGTTCTATGTGAAGATGGTAAAATAGGTAATGTTGTGTATAAAGAAATTCTATAAAGATATATATTAGATATATAATCTAAATCTAAAGACATATAATTATATAAAACTCAAAGGTGACTGACTGACTGACATAGTGATCTATCAACGCACAGCCCAAACCACTGGAGGGATCGAGCTGAAATTTGGCATGCAGGTAGATGTTATGACGTAGGCATCCGCTAAGAAAGGATTTTGATAAATTCTACCCCCAAGGGGATAAAATAGGGGATGAAAGTTTGTATGAAACGTTGTAAATTTTTAGCCGATCGGGCTGAAACTTTGCATGCATATAGCTACTATGACGTAGGCATACCTGAAGAAAGGATTTTGATAAATTTCACCCCTAAGGAGATAAAATAGGGGATGAAACTTTGTATAAATCTTCTTAGATTTTCGACTGATTGAATTGAATTTAAAGATACTGTGATAAAGACGTCCGCTTAAATAGGATTTCGAAAAATTCAACCCCCATGGGAATAAAATAAGGGATGATGGAGGATGTAAATCTATTAGTTTGAACTATCAGTACCGAATGGAACGAATAAATTAAGACGAACAAAATAATTTTAGTTCTAAATGTTGACAATAGATAGCGTTGTGCAATTACGTCATTTTTCTGAATCGCGGTGTAAAGATTTTCCGCGGATTAATCACCCTCTCCAGTTATTATTAAACTTTCGTTAGGTAGGTTAGTTGTACGCAGCTGGTTGAATGTTGTTGGTCGTTAAATTGTTTTGGTTGCTGTATTGGACATACTATACCTAAATATTTTTAGCGGATTGTATTTGACGATTTTGGCTGTTCTTTTCTTGGCATATTTTCATCATGTTTCGGTTTAGTAGTTTTGGGTATAGACTTGGCTTATTATTTGGCATTTGTTTTGTTTTCGTTTGGTTTAAGCATAGGTTTTGTCGGTTCGACTTTATTAAAATGGCTAAAGAAAATCTGAACGTTAATGGAGAAGTTGAAGAATGTACTGTCGTCCCTATTGTTGGTGACGGTGCATGTTTGTTTAGTGCTCTCTCTTTTTTAATGTACGGAACACAAGATAGAGCGATGGAGGTGTGTTCAGACATTGTCAGATATGTGGTAAATGACTGGAGCAAGTTTTCAATTATGACCCACGACAGGAAAGGTAATAACTACTTAACACCTGGCGAATATTTTGCTGATATGATGAAAAATGCTACTTATGGCGAACTTTGTGAGTTAATAGCAGCAGTATTAATATTCCCATTTGAATTTGAAGTTCATAGAAACGGTCTCATATATACGGAATCTGGATCTAATGACTATTCACGCAATAGCTTGATAGTTTTAGCGCCTTATGACAGATTAAATAAGAATATTGTGTACAAAGAAGTTTTGTAGGTCCTAATTTTTTACACACGATAAACAAAAGCAAAGCCGCAAAAAATATAACTAATTAACAATAATACTCCTTAACGCGAGCGAAGCCGCGGGCAAAAGCTAGTCTTTAATATAATCTCATAACAATACAGTACATTTTTAGATATATCAAGTATAAAAATACATTTAAAAATATAAAAATTATTATGGGGACCTACCAGTATCAGGAACAGGGTCCAAGCTACTGGTAATTAGGACCCCACTCCCCAGAGACAGGAACCGCCTCACTATGCGTGCCGTGCCCAAAAGTACCGCCTTCTGTATCAGACCATTGACCTAAGGATCTAACGCGAGCCTCTTAAGATGGTGTTCGAGGCTCTTAGCTATAAGACCATTTCAAATTTCCAATCATGACTATAGTTATTATTATTATCTTTGATATTTAAAAAAAATCCCTATCTTTCGCATTCATCTACGAGTAATAGTTAGTTATAGTATCGAAATTTCATCTACGAGTAATAGTTAGCTATAGTATCGAAATTTACTGACTATTGCGCATGAATTTCTGTCTACTGTTACGACGTAACTATTTAGTAACAAAGTAATCTTGTCACCAGCCATACAAGCTACACAGGCTTGACAGCGGTCCCAATCCGTCGGTCACGCTATCCAGAACAGATGCACTAGAAATGTATGAAAAGATGGTTGTGATCCGACGAATGGAAAACGAAGGCAGTGCTTTGTATAAAGCAATGTTAATACGAGGTTTCCTTCACTTATGTGCCGGTGAGTCATAGCTCCACGCATTCTCCATATTTTTACGCTATTTTTATCGCAGTTACCATAGCCTTTGGTCGTATACCATGAGTACGTAGCTACGGACGAAGAGCATATGAAGTTTAGGGTCATTAATCTAATCTATTGCTCTCGGTAAACCACCTCCTGAACGGCGCAATACAATGGCTTGTGAGGTGTTCCAGCAATATGGCTTTCTTCTAAACTTTTACAGTGTTCGAAGTGAGTTTGTAGTCGGCTTGCAATTTAATGCAAAGTAAGTAGTCGAGTTTTGACATAAAGCTACACGGCCTTGATACTAGCAAAATTGTGGATAGAAATGTTGGTCAGTTATTTTGGTGGTGATTTGACCGGAGGAGTACAGGTATAATTGGCATGAAGTAGCAGTATATATATAGTTATTCATGCCGCTTCGTTTGCTCTTGTTATTGTAAGCGGTGTAGGCCCAACCTCTTCTTTTCATAAACTTTCTTTTTGTGACAGCAGCTGAGTGTGGTGTCCTGGGCAAGAATGTATGTGTTAAGAGGAAACAATTTGTGAACAGGTCAGGAGGCAGTGGTGGTGGGTGTGAATAAAGAAATCCGTCAAGACAAAGACACTGTGACTGGTGGATATCGTATTCACGGCTGGGCTTACATCCTCGGTGTCAGTGTGGCGGGCGTTCTGGCCGAACTCACGTTTCGCAAAACGGGCTGCTCTCGCGCTAAAGGTGGCTCCATGCATATGTATACGAAGAACTTATTCGGTGGCAACGCTATTGTTGGGGCTCAAGTAAGCTATGATTAAAAATAAAGTAGATAATATATCTCTTTCACTGGATGTATCATCCGCAGAAGTCTCAATATTGCGCTCTTGTCTAGGCCTACGTACCTTTTCCAACTGACGATCAGTGACATAGATTGCGCTGTAAATACATACATTGAGACTTATGAATCGTGTTTGTACACCGAGCGCTGCGGAAAACGAATTCGTCACAGAAGACGCGATTATAATGCTTGTACCTATTTATTTTGAATGCCGTGTGGTGACGCATTAAGAAAACGAAGTTTCATTACACGATTTCATTCCGTGGAAGTCAAAAGGGGCGGCTAGGTACGAAATAGTATATTTACGAAGAGGAGGAAATCTTAATATTAAAGCCTCTACTGCACCAACCCGTCTCGCCAGCGTCATGATGCTATTGTCACGCAAACTAGGAGAGGAATATATCCAGCAGTATACTGCTAAAAGCTGTTATGCTTGTGCTGATTGATTCCTTGCCTTTTCAAAATTTTCTTGGCCATTATGAATCACGACACGTGATTGTCATTATATTAATATAATTTATTTCATTTATTAGCTACCTATGGGTACGGGTTCTGGTTTGGCTCATAAGTTGAGGAATAACGGCGCGATAAGTTGGGTTCTGTACGGCGACGGGTCTGCTAACCAAGGTCAGGGATTTGAGGCGATGAATATGGCCAAATTGTGGGGTCTGCCGGTTGTCTACCTCTGTGAAAATAATCATTATGGTAAGTTGTCTCTGTCTACTGCTTAGGCAGATAGTGCCAGATATGAAGAAGGTTTTAAATACTTTGTTTGTGCTAGAGGTGTCTTAGACTTAACTACTTCAATAAATATTTTTTATTCGGTACAGGAGTCAATTTTAAGTTTTCGGTAGCTATGTAGGCTGTACATATATGGAGGTACTATATTAGGAGATCAAATAAAGTAATTATGAAAAAATATAATTATTATTTTTCTTCATACATTTTTTGTTACTCGGCAAATTTTTTGTTTGCCGGATATTTAGAATAGTACGGGCCAAAGCCAAGTGGGGTAGCCTAGGAAGAATGATAAGTCTATGTTTGTGTCTGCTCTTGATGTTGTGCTCTATTATGAGTGTTTGTTGGTCGAGTGTTTGAGGGAACTAATATGGTTTCATTTTCGTTCTGCAGAAATTTTCGGACAATCCTGCAGGTGTTCAATATAGCCGCTTTCTGAAGAATTTGGTATGTGTAGGGTGGTAAATCGAGTGTTTGTAGTGATTGGTGTAAGTGCTTAGGTATAACACCTGTTGTTGATAATACAATAGGAACTATTGCGACATTCTGCAGTTGCCACATGCGACTTATTTCAATTTTCAGGTCGGTATATTTGGAAAGTTTCTCGGCTATGGTGTTCTGTAGATTGTGAGTGTTTGGTACGACTATATCAATAATTTGGCCAGTCCTATTTATTTTATCTAATAAAGTGATGTCTGGTCTGTTGTAGTGTGTCGTTCTGTCTGTTAGAATAGCTCGGTCGTAGTATAATTTGTGAGTAGTGTTTTCGAGAACAGTTTCCGGTTGGTATTTGTAGTATGGCACTGGTGGTGTGGTGATCAATTTATATTTAATTGCCAGTTTTTGGTGGATTACATTAGCTATTTGTTCATGTCTATGTTTATAATCTGTTTGGATTATGCTTTACAAGCTCCTGTAATGTGCTGGATTGTCTCTGAGGAACTATTGCATCTTCTACATAATTATGTCAGTTGGCATGGAAGCTTTCATTATGTGTGTCTGATAATTGCGAGTTTCTATCACCTGATCCTGGATCGCCATCATGAACCCTTCTGTCTCAGGTAAGAGTTCACCACGCCTTAACCATTCGTTCGACGCTAACTTATCGACGTTAGATTGATTAAGGTCCTGCTTGTGTCTCCCGTGTAGTGACTTTTGGGTCCATTCAGCGATTTTTGTTTGTCAGTCTGTCTGTTTTTCAGTAGGTTGAGGAGTTTTACCAGCCATATTTAATGGGGTAAGTTTCTTATCACTAAATACTATTGCCTTGTGTAGATTTGAATTAGAAGCTTTAGTATTAAAATATGTTCTTAAAGTGGTTATCTGCTTGTTATGGAGATTTGTGATGTATATTATGCCTCGTCCCCCTTCAGCTCGCGGTAGTGTCAGCCTTTGTACACAGGATCGTGGATGGTGTCTTCTATGTTTTGTCAGAGTGGTATTAACAATTTGTTGTAAATTTTTGAGGTCGGTTTTATTCCAATTTATAATGCCAAAAGAATTTGTAAGAATGGGAATAGCGTAAGTGTTAGTAGCCTTTATAGTTTGTTTTGCGTATATTTATGTGTTGAATATCGTTTTTAATCTATGTTTAAATTGCTTAATCAGTGTTGTTTTTATTTGTTTATCAAGAACCTGTTTAGCCTGTATGTATCCTAAGTATTTATATGTCCCGTTTTCATCTAATGAATCTATTGTTTAACCTGTCTGTAATTGATATGAGTGTATGTGATTTTTTCCTGCTCTTATTGAATTAATTTTGCATTTGTCAATATCAAACTCCATAGCTATATAATTTGAAAACTGTTCCGTGATGTTAGCCAACTCAACTAATTCGTCGCATCAGGATGCGTATAATTTAATATCATCCATATATAAAAGGTGGTTGATTATACAGTTTTGATAAATGTTCTCTGATGCAAGTGTTGTTTCCTCGTGCTCAAGTTGATACCCGGGCCTCAGGGCATTTAGTTTGTTAGAGAGAGGAATAAGTGCAAGGCAAAACCATAGGGGTCTGAGTGAGTCTCCTTGGAGTATACCTCGTTGGATTTTAATAAGTTCAGTTTCAACCGTTCCTGTAGGTGTATTTAGATGTAACCTTGTATTCCATTTTTTTATTAGGCTACTTAAGAAGTTGATAATTTGCGGATGTATTTTATAAATGTGTAAGACTTGTAATAACCAGGAGTGTGGCACTGAATCGTACGCCTTTTTATAATCGATGTACATAGTGTATAAATCTTTTCTTGTTCGTTGAACCTATTTGAGTATTATAGAGTCTATTGTTAACTGTTCTTTGCATCCTTGACTGAATTTTCTGCATCCCTTTTGCTCTTCTGTTACTGGTTCGGCAATACACCGAAACCGTAGGTTCTAGGCGACTTGGGAAGGATTAATGGAATGGACTGTATTCAAAGGACAGCGGGTTTTTAGCCGCCTAGGATTAAATACGGGAAGAGGTGATTGTGTGTGGGTATAGGATATTCCAAGGATGGAGGGCACTTACCTTATACGGCAATCTTCTTCGTTTCCGAAGGGCAGTCTCCTGGTGGTTTCGTGATGCAGCTGCTTGTTTTCACTTCACTACACAGTCACTTCCACTTGCGAGCGGTTTTTTAAGAGGTAACAACTATAGCGGGAGCGGCGCGGTGATCCGGTATAGCGGACGCGTATCGCGAATCGAATGTTCTCGAAAGTTCTGGACTGTCACTCGCGTCGACGATCGCGGCGACCAATCAGGCGAAAGGCAGTGCCTCTTCCAGGGAGTGGGATAGAGAGGGACGGAAATATGGTATCGCTCGCACTAGACGTGGAACGATTGATGTTGATGCGATTAGTTATAGATAGGAAGGTAGATGGCGCTACCAGTTACAATGTTCTTTGTTTCTAAATGTTGGTAAGTAATTTGTGTAATACAAGCCGTCATTATCTTATAAATTGTTTGCAAACAGGTTATAGGTCTATATTTTGCTGAGTTAGATGAATCATTGGGGTCTTTTGGTAACATGTAGAGTAATACCTTCTGTAATATAAGCCGGTATGGTTGAAGGGTGTTTAATAAATTCATTAATATGATTAAAAAGGTGTGAGTGTGTGAGTCTAAACTTTTTGTACCAAAAATTGTGTATATGATCTGATCCTGGTGCTTTCCAATTATGCAATCTATTTAGAACTTTTTGAAACCTTTTGTTTCAGAGAGAGAGATCTGTGAAAAGAAACACCTGGACGCTGAGCTTCAACACGTCAGGCAAGTTCTGCAAGACAACAAGCTCCAACCACCGCGCCACTGTCACAGATCCCTGAAGAAAGAAAAACCAGCCACAGTAGAAAGACAACCTGCTGTCCTCCCATACATCAAGGGCGTGACCGACAAAATTGGCTACATCTTGAAGCGAGCTTCAATCAAAACTTACTACAAGCCGCCAACGAAGATATGTCAATTTCTACCAACAGTCAAGTGTCAGTTACCCTTGCAAGAGGCCGGTGTCTACAAAATAGACTGTGGCTGTGGGCTCTCATACATTGGACAAACCAAGAGAAGCATAGGCATCCGGCTTAAAGAACATATAGCTGACATAAAACATAAACGCTCAACAAAGTCTGCTGTTTGTGAACATGTGGAACAAGGACCCAACCACTACCTGCGATTTGATGAACCACAGATACTCGCAAAAGAACACCGTTTTCTGCCAAGGATGATACGTGAGGCTATTGAAATTAAAAAACACCCTAATTTGAATAGGGAAGACGGTTGGAATGTTCCTCCAGCTTGGGACCCTGTCATAAGGCTAATGAAACCCAAGAAGGACAAAGTCACCAGAATACCTGAGGACACTGTGAGCTCATTCTGCGTAAATAGTAACACCAATAGTTGAAAAATGTTCGGGTACTTTGAGATAACTTATACATTCAAGAAATCAAGACAAAAATCACCTCAGTCTGCCGTGAACATGAATCCTGTAAAGAATTCGAAACGTCGGCTAGTAATAAAAATGTAGTTTCTAGATCATTCGGTTTAAATGTAATAACAAGTGAAACCAATATAACGCGATAAAATCCGTAAACTGTAGTTTAATTTTAAAATGTGTACATTCGCGTAAATCCAAGAAAATATTTTTGGAAAGTTTGTACCGCAACGTGGTCAAATTGCATTTGGTTAGTATTAATCTGTTTTGCCTCTTCATCTCCTATCCATCCTGCTTCTGTGTTATGACTGACTGGATTTTCCCAAATACCAGCCCAGAACTGCTGCAACTGTTCTGGAGTTGGGTTAGGGGAGTGTGTTGTACTATTTGGTGTTGTTTGGTTTGTTACATTGTATATTTTAGGGTTCGATAAAATTGTTTTTCATTGTGTTTGAACTGGTAATTTTGTGTCTTACGTAGGGTGCATTTTTTGTATCTACTTAATCTACTTTTAACAATTGTCAGTTTCTGTTTCAGGGTGTCTAAAAAGTGTGTAAGTTGTGTGTTTGGTTCTTCATGTGATGTGTGTATTCTGTGCTGTTTTAGTATTAAATCTACTTGTCTCGTAAGCTTCGTGCTTCTATGACTTTATCCATTGTATACAACGGATGAAATATGGCTTGGCCCGTGCGCTTTTAAGTGGTCACTTATAGGAATTAAAGATCCTATTTTTATATAATTGGCTAGGATATTTCGCATTATTGGCTAGGATTCAAAGGTCTGGTTCGTGGATATTCAGAAGTGTTTGTGTTACAGGTATGGGTACCCGCGACGTTCGGGCGGCGGCTAATGTGGCGTTCTACACTCGTGGTGACCTGATACCCGGTGTTTGGGCCGACGGTATGGACGTGATATCCGCTAGGGAGGCCGCGCGGTTTGCCGTCGAATATGTCACCAGCACGCAAAGTAAGAACAACTGGAAAAGCTGATATTCATTCAAATCTGATTGGACTAGTAAGCGGACCCCGGGCTCTAAGACGAAAAGCCTTGGCTGTAACTGGGATAACGCTACGATGCTGACACAAAGTAAGAACACAATTACTTTGCCGTTACGTACCGAAAACAATACATTTCGCAACTCAAAGGATATTCTTATACCTATCGGGACAACCTGCACGGATATTTGAGTGATAGGTGTTATCTGAAATCTGAACCTATCCCGGTTGTAACCCGGGGTCCGCTGACAAATTTAATCGGATTTGACTGAATATTAGCTTTTCCACAGAGCGATTGTCTGTCTGATCTCCGCAACCCAAAGGGATAGCGATATTTCATGGTTGATATAATGTGACAATATATTCAGAGGTACTAACTCCCTATAACGACTGTCAAAGGTGGCAGCCGTGGCCGACGGCTTAACGTGTTCTCCGAGGCACGGGGCAAGCGATAATTAATAATTCAAAATATACCTAACTCCGAAAAGTCAATGGTGCGCACCGTGGATTTGAACCCGAAACCCTTCGCTTGGCAATATGTTCATCGGTCATTAGACCGATGCCGCACAAAAATTACAAATGATACACTAGACAAATCTACTTCTGCAACAGAAGCATAAAGCAAAATCCGTCTGCATGTAAAGCTTTGTATCCACTTGAGCACACCTAGGCGAATGAGCCGCTCATTCGCTTGAGCGTGCTCAGGGGAACAAAATGAAAGGCTTGGTCGAACGAGCCGCAACACAAAAAAAAGCTGTGCTCAGTATAAATATGCTCCGCTCCGACATGACTTCACGTGTCCGTGTTGCTGCGGCGGCCTTTATTCATAGTGCCTTAAAGAAAAAGAGAACACCACCAAGTTGGTGGATGAGAGAAATGTATCGTCATCGAAGACCCTCTTTAATTAATACTCATCAATTACCTAGTGTTAAACAAGTCTTGTTACCCACACGCCACTCATTTTATAAATACCAGAAAAATAAGATAAATGTACTGAATAACTGGTATCGGTTTTCAGGAAACCGTCCCTTGCACCCCGTATAACTATATCAAACTCGGGTAACTCGACGCTGTCGTCATTCGCCGACCCATTCAAACATAAAAACAACCGTCCACACTGAGCGCCATTGAGTGCGGACAAAAACCGACAAGGTGCGGGCTCGCCCTGAGCGTGCTCGCACTTCCTCGGGCCGAGAGTGCTCAGGCGTCTCCACTTGAGCAGCACAGCCAAATGAGCCGCGCATTCGCCTGAGCGTGCTCAAGTGGATACAAGGCTTTAAGGTTACATTCGGGTACACAGGTCCGATTATATTGGAGATGGATACATATCGGTACTTCGGCCACTCAATGTCGGATCCAGGTCTAGCGTATCGGACGCGGCAGGAAGTACAAGAGGTACGCAAAACACGCGACCCCATCAACACCTTCAAGAAGAAGATGATTAGCAATGGGCTCGCCACAGAAGATGAAATTAAGGTAGGTATGTAGGTAAAAAAAATTTAAATGAAAAATATTTATTGCTGTCACAACCAAATAAACATAAGTGATTATAGGTATACAGATGTAGTTAGTAACTCACAAAAAAAAAACAAAAAAGAGGTACTCAAATTGCCACCTGCCTAACCTGTCCCTCCTATCCGTATCAAGTCTCAAGTGCTCCTATCTTCACTTCTTATTTCTGTGGTCCACACCTTCATTGGAGGCGTATATATTTATTATTTATTGGTCACGGTATGACTGACTTACGAATTAATACGAAATGGTGGTCACGGGATTATCACGACACACAGTGTTTACACAGTGTTACAGTGTTTATACTTAATTATAACATTCCTCTACTGCTGATCTGACTTACGGGGCTACCTACTAATTGCATTGATTTCGACATTCAGGCACTTGTCCTCCGAATTAACTATTTGTTGAATTGCAGAAAATCGATGCTAAGGTGGTTAAGGAAGTTAGAGCAGCGGCCGAAAAAGCAAAGACAGATCCACACGTGGATGTTTCAGACCTAACGAATAACGTGTACAAACTGTGTCTTGAACAAGATAATTTAATTCGTGGCAGGATCCCCATCGAACTTCTGACACACCAGAATATTCCCTAGTTACACAATAAGAAGTACATGATTCCAAAATCTTTACAAATCTTTAATCGATTTTAAACAATTGTAGTCTCTATTCCTACGTGCTGACATTGGCGGATAGCTGATTGTAAACGGCATAGAATACATCCGCTCCCTTTTATTCTCGTCGTCCCGGTAGGCAGAGGTTTTTACTTGTTTCCTTTGCATTGTTTCTACAATGTTTAGTAAATACAGGCATACATGAGTTATAGCTTACCATCACGTGAACGACTGAGCTGTAATGAATGAAGATCCTGGTGTAACACTCAGTATAAAATCACGGTAACTCTTGAAGAATTACTCTTGAAGATGCAAATTATTGAATACCACTGCTACGTGAATGAGTATCCATAGATTAGAAGAATCTGGAGGTGACTTTAATGTGCCTTTTCGAATCTATGGACTAAGAATCTTATACATTGGTCTAGTATGCCTCAGATAAATTAGATGTAATTTTCGTTTTTATGATGCATCTTGAAGTATTCAGGATCGACACTCGGAGCAAGATATTATCCGGAAAACGATATGACAGCTTTGCTGTTAAATACTGCCCGGACAACAATAAGCTCTTAGCAGAGATCAATAAATTAGGATGCAGCCAAGAACGCAAATGACAAAGAAATTTTCCAATGAAGCAACGGATGTGTTGCTGAAACTCTTGGAAATTTTAATACATTTGTAACATGTTTGTGATACGTTAGTTTCGATAGTCTTGTGATAATTGATAGCATTTATGGATTAATACCGTGGTATACCATCTGGGAAGTGGGGGAAGAACCATAGATTCTTGTTTAACTTATTTTGTAGTAATGTTATTGTTTACTCATGATCATGACCTTGCATGTCATGTCACTGTTAAGTCCATATCGTTTATTAATAACTTTAATAAGTTTTTATGTTTAGTTTATAAGTTGTAATGAGTTGGAAGTATTATCAAATTCATTTGTGACGGTATGTCAAGCGTATTTTGAATTTTCTAGAATTCGTGCACATATTCGTGTAGGTACATTAGGTACATATTGTTTCGTCCAAAATTACCAAGTTCAATAAAAAATGGTTGATATACTAAAAAAGGAATACCTATTTGTTTTAATAAGCGGCATCCTTGTTCTAATATTATATAGGTAATACTGGGTCAAAGTGACGGAGCCTTACCAAACTATCGAGATTCGTACCTACTGTTCCGTTAGGGATATTTTACCACCCCAGTGTCTGAAAGTGTACAACACAAAAAAGGATTATTAAAATCAGTGAAGTCCAGCCAGTGGCGTAGCTAGCTTGGGTGGCACCCGGGGCGGATTTTAATGGTGTCACCCCATCGCGGGTGTATTGCGGCTCATTGCCCCCTCCAAAGCATCTGAGTCCTCCCATGACTTTTCAATGATTATCTTCATAAATCCTACGATAACCAGGATCAAGCTAGCGTTCCAGGGTCGAGCCAATCCTAGAAAGCGCCTGTGAGCGAAATCTATGAAGCGCCTTTTTTGTTCTCCTGTTTTGACAATATTTAAAGATGCCCAATTGTTAAAGAAAAGAAACATAGTTAATTCATCATCATTCTAAATCCTTTTTAGTCAGATTTGATCCAATCCAATGTGATGTGACACACGTTGTGTATGGGTTCAGTCACATTTTTTTTATTTTTGCGAGTGAGAAAGTTAATACTTGTTGTTTTGGCTTCCTCCGGTGAATAAAACAAAAATATTTGAAAATGTGGGTGTAAGGTTCACCCTAAAATGCCAAATATCGGTCACGGGCAGCAACGTCACTTGTGGAAAAGCTACGCCTGAGTGTGTCGGCAAGAGTATGAACTTGAAAATTGTCCAAGTATATGCACCTACTTTGATATACTCGAATGATGAAGTGGAGGAAATGTATTTTGACATTTCTAGAGTCTTACAATTTTCAATGTTGTCATGGAGAACTACAACGCCAAAGTGGGAGTGCATATCTACCAATTGTTGTGGGATCGCACAGATTTGGTAGGAGAAGTTGATCACATCTGATGGAAATTCGTCACTTCTAGGTCCGAAATTCTTAAAGTTCAAAATTCAGAGCATTAACACGGACGAGTTACCCTGGGCCTCAAGTCTGTTATTACAATAGTGCCAAAATGGTCAATCACTGACTTCATAATTGTTGATTTTGACAAGTTTGGTAGTCTACTGTTACAATGGTGCCATTATGATTTTCCGATGGTCAACCACTGACACTCCATTGAAAGACATGGCATAGATTGGTAGTCTCGTACATAATGACAAATCGATGACTGACGTATGCGGTAGTCTGGTAATATTTTGACAGTTCTTTTGATCAGTGACCTACCATCGTAATGCCATCGTGCAATCATTGCTTTTGTCTAGTGTTTGCTTGTGAAACATAGTGATAGACAATCAAAAAGTTTAATGTACTACAAAAAAGAGATAATGTATTAAGTGCGAACTAATATTCTCGAGCTAACTAACAAGCCAGTCGCTTATCGAGGATGACTACAAACCCTTTTACGGATATTCCCGAGGCGAAATTTGTAAAAACGTTTCATCTTAGAGAGGAAAGGATTCAGTAAGGGAGTTATTTCAAAAACTCATTCCCCTTAAGGCCAGACCGCGTCAAAACGATAGCGTATTGGCAGAAATAAAGGTGAGAAAACTGAAGTTAATATTGATTTATTATTCTATTCCTATAAATCTAAATATAATCAGGATCTTACCAGACCTTGATTGGACAGGGTGCCCTCCATGACATTTCGCCAATTACTGTGTCGCAGCCCACTAAAGAAGTTACAGAGGCATTATATAAAATATACCATCAATGTATTAAATGGAAAGGAATATCATAGTTCGCCTAGTTCAGTTTGTGGTTTTCCAAATTTGATGTTCAAGTGTCTACTTGAACATCAAAATATACATGTACATTCTGCCTTCCGAAATATACAAGAACATCAAAGCTAAATACTCATATTCAAAACATAAGAAACAGGAAATTAAATAATATTTTCAAACGTTGTAGCTGTGCTTTTAACCCAACTATGGCAGAGGTCAGATGAACTTAGTTCATCTGAGTGACGGAGCTAAAAAGAAAGAGTAATGTTTTTACACATTGGGAATGGAAGTGTTAGTAGTAGATAATGATATGACTATAGATAGTGACCAGCAGTGGTTTGGTACTTAAATAAATGATAATGTCATACCTATGTGATAGTTTGAAGTATTAGTACAATAAGATCTTCCTGATCTCTTTTTAATATTGCCATACCTAAATGACAGGAGCAGTTATGTTAATGATGCTTTATATAATGTTCCTAATTTATCAATATATTCTACCTACATTTTATGGAGTCCTGTAAAGAATTTAAGTACCTACATAATTCAATTAAATAATGTCTGAATTATGATGAAAAGTGTTTTTAAATTAATTGCATAGTATAGAAGATCTTAGTATAAAAGAATATGATGTAATGAGTGGTGTGTTTATAAATATTTACTTATCTCTCTTACAGATACAAAATTCAAGCAAACGGGCAACTTCTTTATGAGTTTTGTGACCGCTCATATCCATCTGTTTGAGACATACATATATGTGAGGATTCTGCAAAGCTAGTAGATGCAAAAGTGAAGATCTGTGATAGTTAGTATATGAGAATAGTGTTCAATATTTGTGTCTATAATTGGAACCAATAATTCTTAATAAATTCATGTACAGAAATTATTTATCTTTAATAAAACAACATTGTTAATAATAACACATAATTATGAGTTTTATTTTCCTTCTTGATACAGTGAAAACACATGAAACACAAATAATATTTTAATTGTAATAGGAATGTATCTATGATCTAACTCAATCTTCAATATTTTATGTTTTGGTTATGCCAATTCTTCTTCGAATATAAACACCTTTAGTAGTTAACTCGCTATCTTTAATTATAGTATTTACTCCTGTCGATATAATCACTTTTCTTTGAGGTGTGAACTGCATAACCTTGCTGTATCATTTCCTTTGGAATTTGTTATCCATAGAGCATTTTCCATTGATATCTTCGTTTTGGCTCTAAGAGAAACATACGAGCTACTCGGTATTTAACAATTCAACGCAGTGCATTGAGATTATTGAGAAATATAACAAACTAGGACTTTGTTTACAAAAAGGTATGAGTTTTGAACTTTTGACAGTTCTTACTTCAAAACATGAGTTGACTTTGACAGCTAAACAGAACAAATATTATTGAGTTGAATGGTTAAATTCATTGTTTTTTTGCTATTTACGAACTTTAGAGTGCTTATAACACTAGTAATGAATATTTAAAAAATATATAAATGAAATCTGGCATGAAAAATAATCAAATTTCATGGTAGTTTTTCAAAAATCATTTCTTCTAATGGTTTTTTTTATCTATGGCAATACAACAATGCCATTCTGCCACCATTCAATTACGAGACCACTGATCGATCACTGAACTATCATAATGAATTACCAGACTACGAACTTTTGTCAAAATGACAATGGGATCGTGTTGGAATGACGAATGTGTTTAAAATAGCAGACTTGAGGCCCTGAAGTCAGCCAATAGCTTAAACGTGGAAAATCCCCTGTAGAAGTCGAAACAATGTGCAGCTCCAATGTATATTTATATCTAGCCTCTTCTCGTGGAGTGGCGGACAAAACCTTTTTTAAGTGCTATCGACACGTCACTCTCTTGAGCAACGTATTTAAGCTGTTTTCCAGTATCATCAGTCACCACCAACAGTTTCGCGTCTCGCTTGCCGAGTTTTAGACCTCCAAATAGACTGGTTCTCGAGGTTGAGGTGGCACCAAAGATGACATTCACATCACTGCAGATTATACATGAGACAGAAGAGTATAATCATCCCCTGTGCTTATAGCATTTATGGACTAAGAAAAAGCCTTTGACTTTATTGCAACCTAGCCTATTCTGGAGTCCGTGTAAGTTGTAACGGTACCGTTTGCTCAGAGGTATGTCGAATTTCCGCGTCGGGCAAAACTTACAGTTGGATAGAGACAATTTCGAGAAGGCTCGCAAAAGAATACAGCTTAACTGGGCAGCGTATAGGAAATCACGACGCTTTTTGTCACGCTTACCGCAAAGACTTAAGACAAAGTGTGTGCTACCCGTGACTTACAGAATGTGGACACTGACGGTACGACTGGTCCACCAATTTGACTTAACAAGCTATGGAGAGGGCTACGCTCGGAGTATCTCTGAAGAATCGAATTCGAAATGAAGTCATCTGCCAGAGAATCAAAGTAGGTACCTAATTGACCCTAAAATCAAAATAAAACATAATAAAACGAAGAATTTAACTGATTAGATATCTGTAGTGGGCTGCGAAAGGCTGAAGATGATGATAAATTATATTTATATTCTTTAACAATTGATGATTTTTGTACAAAATGGTATAGATTAAAAAGTCAGCTATCTTAAATAAAGTAGGTATGTACAACAAAAACCGCTTCATAGGTTTCGCACACAGGCGCGCCGTCTTGAATCGGCGCGGCTCTGATACCTACACTTATTATAATGAAATGAAGTCCCCTAGGGGTCCTATAGGCCGGGTGGTTGACGGCATAGAATACAAGTGTCACCACCCCCTATCTTCCCGTGGGTGTCGTAAGAGGCGACTAAGGGATAACACGATGCAAATACCATCTTTGCGTAGAGACGGAAAACTCGACATCAAACCCTATACGACTGCCTCGTTGATCTCGCGGCATAAATGTGCGCGTGGGATTGGGAGGTCCCGGGTTCGATTCCTGGGTCGGGCAGTGTTATTTGGTTTTTCTGTCACGAAATTCTCAGTAGCACAGTCGCAGCACGGAGTCTGGAAATGTACCCGGTACGGCAATAGGCTCGCCCCTTATTACGTGGGACTTAAGTATATCTGACGAAAAGTGGGTGTAGAAATACACCTCTGCCTACCCCTTCGGGGATAAAAGGCGTGACGATATGTATGTATGTATGTATGTATGAAGTCCCCTTTTTGTTCTGTCTGTATGAACCCGATAAACTCAAAAACAACAAAACGGATTTTTGTTCGCTTTTCACCAATAAATAATTAGTGTGATTCCTGAGGAACGTTAAGGTGTAAGTATAATTCACGCGGACGGGACGAAGGCTTATATTTACTAGATACTAGAGGCTACTGCAGCTACGCCCAGCCATTTTATTTTAACTGAACCTTTTCTTCCCGATCCCGTGAGAATTTCTTGAAATCCGTTCTTAGTGCACCCCTACGGTCCTCAAGGGACGTGCAAAATTTCAGCTTCTTGTCCCAAACAGTTTTGGCTGTGCGTTGTCTGTCAGTCAGCCAGTAACGCATTTTTTCTATATCCATCTGTAACATTAGGTACACATCCGTGTAATGTGCCCGGGTGTCACCCCAAAAATGGCGTCACCCGGGGCGGACCGCCCCCACCGCCCCCCCCTTGCTACGCCACTGAGTCCAGCCGTTATCGAGATCATGTGACGGCAGAAGAGCAACTTTCTCTCTATACCTATACTGAATCGATTATGACGGGGAACACTTTTAAAGCAAATAAAAATAAACAGTTCATTAAATTTAATATATATTTATTTGTACTACAATATAATATACATGTCCTTTATTTAGTAAGACAACTACACACACAATCGCAACATGGTATTAACTTACTACTCTTGAGCACAATTTGTTTATGAGAGCCTACTCTAGAAATGCTAATAGATGCTTTGCAATACTGAAGCAATTAGTATTTGATAAAGATTAGTAGAAAATAAGATTCGTTATGATATATTACACCGTTCACCTATCAATATATTATATCTATTCACCAAGGCACCGTTAAAAGGCAAAGCAGTCATTTTACAAACACAAAATAGGTACATAGGTTTATTATTTGGGTGATGTCAGTTGGCTAAGCAGAATAATGATTACAAATAAGCAATTCACAATTTTCGAAAACGTACCTACAGTACGTAGGTACCTAGCAGTTGAAAAGTAAATGAAAAGTACCAACCAAAAGAGTTAAGCATTTTCATAAACTTAGATCGAGTCGACATTTCGATTACCTTTCAAATGGAAAAAGCTAATATTTATTTTTCTAATAATTTGACATTGGTATAAATGACTTTTCACGTTTCTTTTGCTGCCTGTACCTACTAAAGGGTCCAAGCAGAGTTTCAGCAGGCAACATGAGACGTGTTAAAAGGCTGTGGAAAGGACAAGGTTTTACGTAGGAGAACCGATTTAGAATTTCATTGAATGAGACTTCAATTGATTCAAATTGCAATAGAAAAGCTATTAGATTAAATCAGACTATCTAACGTAAGAGTCGGAGGTAGTATGTAGTAGTATGAAGTGACAAACAGACCGTAATCCAGAGGATCTCAGGTGTCCACTGACTTTACGTAGTTATGTGCGTATTAAATTGTTAAAGCATTTGCTAAGCGGTGAAGGAAAATATCGTGTGAGAACCTGCATGTCGAATAGATCTAGGTACATGTCTCGAAGGGCGCATGAAGTTCGCCAAACCGCACTTTGTCAGCGTGGTGGACCAAACTATTCTTATAGTGAGGACATGCCTGCTTAGCAGTGGGTTGGGATCGTTATGTAGAGAACGAGATATTATCTTATGAAGTAATTTTTTGAAAAGCAGCAGCGTTAGTGTGAAGAGACGATAGTAGTCTTACGTCTACTGGAGGAATGTCAAGGGTGTGGACAAGGTAATGTCTTACCAAGGAGGAATGTAAGGGTATGACAAGGGGGAATGTCAAGGAATTAGGAGGAATGTCAACATTGGACTAGGAAAACATACTAAACAACTAAACTGCCTAAAAGGACTTTGACTTGTTCGATATTACTACACCTTTGTATTACGTAATTAGGTAATTCAATATAACACTTATTGCACTTTACTTCACTTTACCTTATCTATATGGGCCTAGAGAAATAGGCATACATCTTAAAGGTGTAAAGACTAGATCGTTATTTAAATGTCCTGTCTCGTGGCCAGCAATACACATTTTGCATGAGAGTCACCAGAAAAATATATTTCTAAAGTACAGCTAACGTCAAACTTAAAACACGATATTGTTTTCGGGTATTTACAATCGACAGTAATAAAGCAATTTCGTATCGAAAGCAGATAAATGTAAACAACGCCATTCAGCAATAAAGAGACAAGACATTTTATGTGGCAAAACTTTGACTGCAATATAACTAAAAGTAAATTTTGCTTATTAGTAAATTATACTAAAGAAGCTAATTAAATGTTAAAGACAGATTACATTTTAAGTGTATCAATCTATTTTTAACAATTTTATTAGTTTCAGCTACTTTATGGTGACATGAAAAAATAATGACGCAATTGTATACAAAACACATGTTCACTTAAACCAACGTGTGCAACAGCAATCTATGGAGATGATACTTCAAAAATGAGAAGATCAATCATCAATTTACATGAGTGATTACGTCGCACGGCATTTAATACCTTGTATTTGTAAAGTCCAACTTCGGCATGTGGCGCTGAGCAGATAATTTGGTATGCCGGTCAAAAATTCCAATCTACCAATGCCTTTATAGAATAAGTATGCCTGTTTTGTGCTACGTGATATTTTTTCTAACTTCTACTTTCGCTGACAACCCTACTAATTTTAAACGATTTTCATTTAGACTTAACTTGTTAGTTGGACCCTATGATGAAGCAAGCTAAGGACTTTATTATGCAATGCCGTGCGGCGTAAACGCAATTTATATCTTAAGGTACAGAATCCATAAAACTAATTGCTTCGCGCCTATGAAGCGGCCGGTGCCGAATTTTCCATTTCCTCGCTTTCTTCAGCGAAGCCGCACTGCAACTGGTAGAGTTTTGCGTATACGCCCTTCAATGCAATTAGTTCCCTGTGCGTTCCTAACTCGGCCACTACGCCTTTGTTGATGACTGCGATCATATCAGCGTTTTGGATGGTAGCGAGTCGATGTGCTATGATCAGACATGTGCGCCCTTCGCTCGCTCTGTCTAATGCCTCTTGCACCACCTGGAAGCAAAAGAATACCACTCTCCTTTCAACATCACGAGCAGCGATTTGGCAATTCCATCAACGGTAAAAAAGAGAGACACCACATTAATGTGTTCGCCTTTTTTTTCTCTTTGGCAAAAAACTTGATTGCAGTGAAAGCCATTTAAAATATCTAAAATGAAGCCCACAAGGCCTAGGCAAATGGCATTCGCTTCTGATTTCTACTTTCGCTAACGTTTGTTTGCTATTGTTACGAATGGCGATATTTTGAAAATAACGCCATCTATCGGTAAATGGAGAACTAGAAGAGAATGGATATATCGGTAGTTTAAAAGTGTTTCATCTATTCTCTACTAGATGGCGTTGCCTTTTTTTTCTATCGAACGATCGACTGCGTTTCCGAATGAGACGAGAACGTTCCAGAATACACTAGAATGGACTAGTTTGTTATTCGGCCGGTATAAATGCCGCGTGGACGAGCGAGTTCAGACAGTTCAGTTCTAATATCGGGCGATAATCATCGAGCGAAGGAGTGAAAAGATTAAGTGAATCGGAAGTGTATTCCTAGTGTGAAATAAGTTTTTATTGGTGTTCTAAAATTAAGTGTGATAATAAATAAAGTAGAGTTTAGTGGCAAAGTGCATTTATCACCGAACCCCAACTCGTAACACTATGGTAACATTAGCAATTCTTTCTTCTTTGAACACGTGATATATGGAAAACCTTAGTCAGTTCCATTCATTTTACACTTAGCGAATACGCTATATCGCTAATCGAATGCCACTTGGCTACAGGCCCTGAGAAGAAACAATCATAAATACCTTTTCGCTGTGTGTGTCGAGGGCTGATGTGGCTTCATCCAAAAGTAGAATGCGCGGATTTCTTACAAGCGCTCGAGCGATAGCTATCCGCTGTTTCTGGCCGCCAGACAGGTGGGAAGCACGGGCGCCGATGCGAGTTTCGTAACCCTGTAGAGTAAATATGTGATTTGTTCGTTGATTTTGCGGTACCATTTAGAAATTATACACTTTGTCCAACTTTCTGAAAAAAGGTAGGCTAATGTTTGATTTTGCTAAGCAGGCATGTGGTTCAAAACAGTCTTATTAAACATCTTTTATTGAGAAATGCTTGACATGGATCAGTCAGTAGACAGAATACTGTGGGAAAAATATCCCCTATGCCCTAAAAAGGGTTAATAATATTCTAACGGATCGCATATTTTTCTTCAGTTTAGTATGACGACCTTTTAGCAAGCAACACTGATCACGCCCCTTAAATAGGCTTAAGAACTGATTGAGATTAATGAGTTATTTTAGGCGCGACAAACTACTAGATAGTAACATCGCTTGTTATATCCGTACGAGACTACGAGATTATGTCTGGTGGTCTAATTTGGTATTTCTCTTCTCGTTTATAAGACTAAACTATTACTAATTTGATTTCTGTACTTACTTCAGGCAGTGCGGCAATAAACTGGTGCACGTTGGCCTGCTTGGTGGCGGCGACGATCTCCTCGATGGTGACGTCGCGACTGTTGTCGCCGTACGCGATGTTCTCTCGGATGGTGCGGTCGAACAGCACCGGCTCCTGCGACACGATGCCGAGGTTCGCGCGCAACGTCGATATGCGCATCTCCTCCTCCACGCTGTAGTCGTCTAAGTACTGCAATATACATTAACATTTGAAACGTCATTCAAGTCCTGACCTGTACTTACAACTGCAAGGAGGAGGAAGTGGGGCAAAGTACGTTAAGTAGTAGTTACAACATTTTTTTCCAGGTAAGTACGTACCGTATACCGTACACAGGTACGGATTTAATCCAGAAAGTGGCTGCATTATTATTTTTCTTTATAAAGACTTTTGTCGGATTAGGTTTTCTATGCCCCAGGTAATTCTTCAATTTTCTCAAAAAAATATGCAAACTCCCCGTGACAATAAGCGTGTCACAAAATTATTTTTTATTCATTAACGGTTCAAGTCTACATACGTAGACGTACGTTAGTGCCAATTACCTATAGCACCCATCCCGATTATACAGGGAGTAACAAGACCCTTAACGAAAACTGAAATCGTATATTGTACCAATCAATACGATTCTATTTTACTATTGAGGCTCAAAGTCACTATATTTTTTTTCTAATCACTACAAAGTATACAAAGTCTGTCTTCTGTCTCTCTGTAATGTATGCTTAAATCTTAAAAACTATGCAACGGATTTTAATGCCGTTTTTTTATATTAGGTTGGGGGAAAAGTCTTTTCGCATTATGTATGAACTTGTAATAAAATCTATTTGGCTATACTATTTGTATCTGGCTGGTTTTGGTATCATTGAAAGTTTAAATTTTAAAGAACATAATTCCAAATTCAAATTAGGAAAATGTGTGATTTTTATTTGTTTTTCGTACTGTCAAGATGAGTGAATCTAATGAAGAAATTAGATACATTTTAAAATTTTACTACAAAAAAAGGTAAAAATGTAACGCAAAAAATTTTGCGATGTTTATGGACCTAGTGCAGTGTCTGTGAGAGTAATACAAATTTGGTTTGAGCGTTTTCAATCCGGAAATTTAGATGTCAAAGATGCACGTCGCTCTGGTCGCCCTATCTTCTTAATATATAAAATCCTTGCGTTACTGACTGACTGACAGACACGCTACAGCCGAAACTATTGGGCGCAGGAAGCTGAAATTTGGCATGTATGTTTCTTGGGGACCGTAAGGGTGCGCTAAGAAGGGATTTCCGGAAATTCCCATGGGATCGGCCAAAACGGGTAAATTTAAAAAAAATGCAGGCGTCGCTGCTGGCGTCCTCTAGTTACGGATAAAATGGATGCCATTTTTGAAAAAGTGGAGCAAGATCGGCATATCAGTAGTTACGACGTAGCTGAAGAACTGGGAATTGACTACAAAACAGTTTTGGCGCATTTGAAAAAAGCTGGGTACACAAAAAAGCTGTATATTTGGGTACCTCACGAGCTCACTGAAAGAAACCTAATTAACCGTGTACTCATTTGTGATTCTTTATTACGACGAAATGAAACCGAACCATTTTTGAAGAAGCTGATAACTGGTGATGAAAAGTGGATCACATATGACAAGAAGGTGCGAAAAAGGTCATGGTCAAAGGCCGGTCAGGCTTCACATACTGTGGCGAAACCCGGGTTAACTCGCAACAAGGTGATGCTGTGTGTGTGGTGGGATTGGAAGGGCATTATTCAATTTGAGCTGTTACCACCAGGCAGGACCATCGATTCTGAACTCTACTGCGAACAACTGATGAGATTAAAGTTTGTAGAAGTTGAGCGAAAGCGGCCGGAATTAATCAACAGAAGGTTTTTCATCATGATAACGCTAGACCTCACACATCTTTAGCCACTCGGCAAAAATTAAGAGAGTTTGGCTGGGAGGTGTTAATGCATCCGCCGTATAGTCCTGACCTTGCACCTTCAGATTTCCACCTGTTTCGGTCTCTTCAGAATTCTTTAGGCAGTGTCAAGTTAACATCACGAGAGGACTGCCAAAACCACTTGTCGCGGTATTTTGATCAGAAGTCCCAAAATTTCTATAGCAATGGGATCATGTCCCTATCTACAAGATGGCAAAAAGTTATCGAACAAAATGGTACCTACATTTAGTTAAATGTAAATAAACTATGTTAAAAAAAGTTTTGAATTTTCTTAAAAAATGCGAAGAAACTTTTTCCCCAACCTATTAGAATGATTCACGAGAAAGGTTTATATGTATAATTAACGCGGGCGAAGTCGCTGGCGACGTCTAGTTAGGTATACAATCGATGCATTTACATCGCCAATATGTTCTATAGGTGTCCAATGACCCCATGGATAAGTAGGTACATAGAGCGTCACACGCGCGCACTTTAATTGCGGTTTAAAAAATGTGTCTACATAACAAAAAAAATCGATTCCCAGGTATTATTTTTGCTTAGTTTGACTTGGCATGATGGCCAAAACGAGTAGACTTCGGCTTGGTGATGGGTCTTGTGAGACCCTGTATATTCTTCGTATTTTATCCAGATTTCACCCTACATCACAAAAATATCGAGCATACTTACCACAAATCCAGCATCAGGATCATACAATCGTTGTATGAGCTGTATGAGCGTGGACTTGCCGCAGCCGCTGGGTCCAACGAGTGCTACGCGTTTGCCTTTCGGGATGACGAGCGACAGCCCTTTGAGTACCTCCACCTCGCGTCGGGTCGGGTAACGGAACTTGATGCCTTTGTACTGGATCTTGCCTTGAGCAATCTGCACAAAGAATGTCTCAGTAGTTAACGGCAGCTATTGGATTAGCAGAATTCGCAACATGTCAGCTATCACCAAATCACAGTGACATTAGAAATGTAAAAAGTGTGCCGATAGTAGTAATTTTCGCGAATTTATCAGTGCATTCTGATTTGTACTGAATGTGTGATTGATGTGTTTGGGTGAGCTTTCCTCAGAAGATCGTAGAGATGGTGTTATTACTCAA